>CM060357.1:177244353-178598493 GCA_030545235.1 Helianthus tuberosus
CATCATTTTACATTGCATCTCTGTTGCATATGTTCCAGTAACATATGGACACATTGTTTTACAGCTCTACCTTGTATGTTTACTCTAGCATACTAGGTACATTATCTTCATCACATGCTTACATTTTGGTATGACATTTGGTTTGTTTAAATGAGACAATGTACATTCATTAACACCGATCATGCCGCTCGGTAGTAGGTAGTGGTACCATAGGACTTGACAAATCCCATTCCTGAAATCTCGGGTTTGTTTGGACGTAAGGAATGACCGAATCCGAATACATATTCTTTTGATAACTCACTTTTACATAGTTATCCGACTGTCTCAAGGCTTGGATGTATGAATTTTCACAACACCGCATAAATGTTCATATTCAGTATAGCATGCATATATTTTACAAAAGATAACTTGGATTTAAACCAAGTTTTACTTCAATACTTTGTTTTGTACATTTTTACTTATGGTTTAAGTAGTCTTAATTTTACTTACCATACATATCATTTTGGTTATACATTACTTGACTACTTTTGGATTATAAACATTTGACATGGTTTATACAAGGACTTTTGACTATTGGTTTAAACATAGACTTATTGCATTGTTGGTTTGGTTTGAGTTAGTGATTAATTAACGAGACGGGTGTAATATGATACAAACATGGTGGATACGCCGCTGGTACTTCCTATATATAAGTGTTTGTATGATATCACATATTGTAGCGTTATTTGAATCATTTCAATTTGAGACATATAACATTTTATACAAATAACATACTTTTCACAAGACATTGTTTTACAAAACAACTTATCTTTTACAAACTCATTTTACTTGGTTATTCATTTAACCATACATAATTCTCTTACTTATACATATCATCTGATCTTATTGCTTTTTAAACGATTTACAAAACAAAGCAAACTAAAAGGTTCATGACTAAACCTTTTTCTTAAACATAAGTCATGAATCTCATTTTCACAAAACCTATGTATCTCACAGGCATTTTTATGCTGACGTACCTATTTTCACATGTGTTTTTAGGAGATGATGCATAGGACTTATCAAGACATACTTAGGCGGACTTGTGCCTTAGTGACTTAAAACGAGACAAGAACTAGTTAATTTATGTTGTGTACTCTTTACTTCTTGTTTAAAGACAATGTGACTCGCTTGTTTGATGAATATAACGAAACTTTAATATCCATGGTTGTGAAACATTAATTCTGTTACAACACTCCCCGATGTTTCCGCCACGTTTTGTATGTTCTACGTGGTCGGGGTGTGACAGAAAAGATGGTATCAGAGCTCATGGTTATAGGGAATTAGGTTATTAGTAATACTTTGACCTAGTCTATAACCTTTCTAGGACCCTAACGCGAGTTTACTTGCGTTTAGTCATAAAACAATACTGTCACCTATCCTTAGGCGACAACCACAACAAGAACATAAATTTCAAAACCGCTTTGAAAACTAATCATCTGTTCTAGGATGATTGATTACTAGGTTTTGAACCCTCTATTGTAAGGTTTTGAACTCTCTATTATATGGTGTTAAACCCCTGTGAGTTTTCAAAATCTCGTCAAGGTTTTGGGTTTTAAATAATGTGAACACGTGCAAACTAGAAGGGTGAATGCCTGTATTCTGGGTTTTCTGTCTAGGCAAGCACTTCGTATACATCTCATCAGACGCGAGACCAGTTGTGCTTACCTGGGAATTCTTGGGATGAGTGTTCACTTATAGGCGAGCATGTCTTCGCGATACATTATTTTTGACCCATTTACTTTGATTTGTCACCATCTCATTTGTTTGCCTTAGGTAACAAACAAATGATCACAATTTTCATTCGTTACCATTCTGTATTGATTATCCAATAACCTTTCACTTGCCTCTTCCAATGTCTTTCATTTTCTTCTAGAATGTCTATTCCTCTCAGCACTGGTCAAATGTCCGAGCGAACAGCCAAATTTGTCCAGCAAATAGGCGAAGTGATTCAGAAGACTGTGGATTTAGGCATTGCAATGGCTCGTCTCAACAATGAAGTCTCTCATCTCGACAATGAAGCCACTCAAGAGCCATCGAAGGAGGCAGAAGTCAAGCCAGCACCAAAATCAAGGAAGCGTAAGGCTTCAAGGAAACCCGCAACAGTTACACCTAATCAAGCGGGACCTAGTCAAGTGACAGCACTACCAGCCCGGAAGCCATACAACGGAACTGCACCCTTGTGCAACCAATGTAGCCTTCATCATCAGGCTATTGTGAAGTGCCGCAAATGCCATATTTGTGGACTTATAGGTCATACGGCAAGGGTTTGCCCAACTACAGCCGTACCAAATCAAGCAGGACCCATCCGGGTGGTAACACAACCTGCTAAGAAGCAATACAAGGGAACGGCACCATTTTGCGACGAATGTAATGGGCATCACCAAGCTCACTTACAGTGTCATCTGTGTGCATCGTGCGGGCGACTCGGTCACCTAGCAAATGTATGTCGTTGTAACCCGAACCAAGGTTGTCCAAACCAACCACAAGCCAACTCTGCTCAAGCTCGTTTCTCATCAGGGTCTTGCTACAACTGTGGCAAGATGGGCCATTTCCTAAGGGATTGCCCAAAGCTTGCTAATGCAAATCCAACCCACGGGTGAGCAGTTGGCTGACTAGAAGATGTTGCTGTCTTATGCTTTTGTTCTTTTGTTTCCTTGTAATGTGAAACAATCTGTTTTGTTTATAAATAAATCGTTGTTCACAAATTCTGATATACAAGTATAGTTACCTGTGTGTATGATTTTCCTATGATACCTGCATTAAGGAACTATGTTCCTTACAAACTACTCTCGTGATTTCTCTCTTTCCAATGATCGCTCATGATTCTCTCAAAAATTTTAAGTACTCGTTTCACTCTAAGAAACAAAGTACAGAAAATAAAGTGACATTATGAGTAATCATGCTTCTGCACATCTGTGCCTTTGAATCCTTGGTTAAATAACTAAGGGTATTTCCAAATCTCATACCCATTACATTTTGATTTTTCAACATATACAGTACAAGTATTTCAAAACAATCTTCATGATCTCAAAATATTTCATATAGTTTGAAAACAATTTTTCTAGATATATTGTCTATGTTATTTCAAAAACATTGGCCATGTTATCAAAACCAACCCTCCTAATTTCAAAATATTTCATATAGTCTGAAGACAATATTAACACAATACATTTTCTTATCAAGTGCATGATTTCGAAAAGCATCATTCATGTCTTTCAAAAACCTTATACATAATTTCAAAATTCATCTCGCATGATTTTAAAACATTTTCGTAAATATATCTATCTAATACACCTATGTTATAATTTCAAAAGTATTATATATAAGGTTTCAAAAACGTTAAACACATTTTTCTTAAAAGAACCCCATGCATAGTTTTCAAAAAAAATTTCCTCATACATTGACTTAACCTTCAAATTCTGCTTCATATGTCGCCTTGACATATCAAGCATCTCAACTTCATAAGCATTTTTACTTCATGTTTTGACATAAGCACGTCTAGTGCAAGGTTTCAAAACATCTTCAACTTCTAAAATCCATATGGGATCTTTTTATCTTCACATTTAGATCCTTGTGGATGATTATCATTCAAATCAGAATCCTCAATTGGATTCCTTTTGTCCCTAAATTCGAACATTTCGGCTCCTTATAATCGAAATCGAATTTTTTCTTTTAAAAATCTTTCTATCTTTATAGTTAGATTCTTGAAAAATGTTTAAAGTACCAAATGAAATCCAAGGAATGGATTTCTAGTGTGCTTTAAATACATGTGCTCTGTTAGCAGAACAAACTTCTAGTTAAACAATTTTGTGGTTATGTGACTATGTGTTTAAGCATCTTATGTTTTCTTTTATGCATTCTTGTGTTTTTGTATACTCTGGATATTCAATATCCAAATCCTCGCAGAATCTTTCATATCTTCATATAAGGGATTCGTAGCAAGATAGTCAAAAGGTACTACCTTAAATCCTTAATGGGCTTCTATGTAATAGTTAAGACCCTTGGATTATATAGTACCACTCCATGATTCATAAGAGACCTTAAGTGGTCTAGTCAAAAAGATTGATTCACAATCTGGTTAAAGAATGACATCTAGTGATGTAGCTGAACAGACTCCTTGATAGTCTCTTTAGATCATTTATTGATTTAATTAAAAGGACTCTATGGCGGTCTAGTCACACTCATCACAGGATTGTTCATTTGGTTTTCTCCTACACATTATAAAATAGACTGTGTGAACTATGCATGGAATTGTCTAATTATGGACGCGTACATAATTATGAGATTTAGTGCACAGAAACCCAGTAAGGTTTATTATGTGTAAGAACCGATAGTGACAACAATAACAAAATGAGAATGATGTAATGGAGGTACGGTGGACGCACCAATGACGCTTTATATACTTGTATATAAGTATCCCTCTTACATTGCAAGCATGATGTTATTAAGGTTACTAGAAGTTCAGAACCCTAACCAATGTTGTTTGATCTTTTCAACTTTATGTTTTAAGCTCTCACAAGTTTCCTCTAAATAAATTTCGGGACGAAATTTCCTAAAGTAGGGGAGACTGTAACACCTGTGCCTTCACGGCTATCAAACAAATACCGAACCAATGAAATATTATATTTCATACTTGGGATTTGTAAAAATATGTGTATCATTTGCACATATCAATTTTTGATCAATTCCAAACTCTAAATCGCTTTCTGGAAGGTTATACGCGCACCGATGCGTAAATATAACCAGTTTAATGCAACAAACACTCCGGAATAGTGACATAGGCTTAACATACCTTAAATAACCTTTACATAACTTAGAAATAAGTTTTGAAGGCTTTGGTATGGCAAAAACAAGTTAAATCGCTTACAGGGACTAAAGTTGACAAACTGCGAAAGTATGCCAATTTGAACTGTAACAGACATTCCGGAACATGACCATAAGTTAAAAATACCATAAATATCCTCAACACAGCTTAGAAATAGGCTTTGGGGTGTTCGGTGTGCTAAAATAAACTTTTGTGTCATTCAGGGACTAAAAGCGTCAAAAAGTGCACAAGTTTGCATTTTCGCGCATAACTTACGTTCTGAATACATCCGGACATCCAAAAATTTATGTAAGCATGACTATATTATGCTTTAGTGTTTGGCTTGCCAAAAATCCATTCGTTGCGTCATTTGGATCGTTTTTCGCGCTTATGCGCATTCCATCGTAATTAAGCGAACATCGCGTTCGTACGGCCAAACGAACCATCATCCGGCATATTTTTGAGCATGTTTCATGTCCACAATGTTTAGGAAACATTTTAGGGCCTTAAAGTTGGCTTTACGGGCCTTAGAAGTGTCGGGAATGGCCTTAAACACGTGCAGGGGCTGAAACTGTCATTTTTGAAAGATATATGCTGATCAGAAGGGCCCTGCGGCCCGCATTAGATTTGTCTGATCCTGAAGCGGGCCGCGTCAGCCTTCCAGACCAGATTCAATGATTTTAACAGCAGGTTGCAGCTGTTTGTTTCACCACCACACAATCCCAATTGTCTAGTCAGCTGATAAGGATCAAATTTTAGTCACCATAAGGTCCCGACACTTGTACGGGTGGGATTAAGGCACGTTTTCCATGAAACGATCTTAACGGTGGACCTTTTACTATAAATACCCCACCCCCCATGCTTCAAAATCACAAGAATCTTGATTTGAGAAACTCTAAGTTGAAACCTTTGTTTCATACCTGAGATTTTTGAATCGAGATTAGCATTCGGGGACCCTTCGTAAGTATTCTTTCGTTCTTTTCCTTATTTTATTGCTTTTCGAGTCAGAAAGTCAAACTTTGTTTGACTTTCAGCGTTGACCAGCTTATGGTCAATGCGAAGTTCGTTTGAACTTCGCAACGTGATTGTAATCACGATGGTTATAGTCCTTGGGACTATGCCTACTGAGTACCACGTTGTCTAGGGTCGTAGGGTAAGCGATATGATAAATCGCTTATACCTTCGAACCCGACCCAGTTTGGTCGATCATTAGGATCCAACCAAATACATTAGGTGACCCTAGTATAGGGCATAACCTTTCGAGGTTATACCTTATGGTCACATCGTTTTAGTAGTTGTATGATAGGTAGTTTATATGCCTTAGGTAAATTACCAGAATACCCTTTTCATGTATAATTGGTAATTAAGCATATGTAACCTAAACTTTTGTCACATAACTGATTATGTAACATGTTTAGGCATATAACACTTGTCATAGGACTAGTTAGACGGTCCGAACACGTTTTACGCGAACGACACGTTAAAGTAGCATAAGCTACCTAAACGGGTCGTAATGGGTCGTAAACACTTAGGTTATGTTTCATTTAGTATGTAGGTCTTGTTGAACCATACTACACGAGTCTCCATACTCGTTTGGTTTACAAACCCTCATGCTACCCGATCTTCCGATCTAGGTCCGGTTTATTAACATAGTTACCTATATTAGGTGCCGTTTGATTCCGTGATCTCTATCATTGTTTGGTTGTTACTCAAGGACTACTGAGCAATCTCAAGTGAGTACATAGACCCCTCTTTTACTGTTTTCCAAACTGTTTTGGGGTGGAACACATGTGCCTACTTGTTACTTTCGTGCTTTCCTGTTTTCACATCATATACTTGTTATGTTCATTAGTACACTATTAGTACATGATTTACATTACATTTCTGCTATGTATGTTGACTGATAGCATGCGAGCACATTGATTTACATGACTTTTCTACTTTGTATGTTAACTTAGCATACTTAGTACATCATTTTACATTGCATCTCTGTTGCATATGTTCCAGTAACATATGGACACATTGTTTTACAGCTCTACCTTGTATGTTTACTCTAGCATACTAGGTACATTATCTTCATCACATGCTTACATTTTGGTATGACATTTGGTTTGTTTAAATGAGACAATGTACATTCATTAACACCGATCATGCCGCTCGGTAGTAGGTAGTGGTACCATAGGACTTGACAAATCCCATTCCTGAAATCTCGGGTTTGTTTGGACGTAAGAAATGACCGAATCCGAATACATATTCTTTTGATAACTCACTTTTACATAGTTATCCGACTGTCTCAAGGCTTGGATGTATGAATTTTCACAACACCGCATAAATGTTCATATTCAGTATAGCATGCATATATTTTACAAAACATAACTTTGATTTAAACCAAGTTTTACTTCAATACTTTGTTTTGTACATTTTTACTTATGGTTTAAGTAGTCTTAATTTTACTTACCATACATATCATTTTGGTTATACATTACTTGACTACTTTTGGATTATAAACATTTGACATGGTTTATACAAGGACTTTTGACTATTGGTTTAAACATAGACTTATTGCATTGTTGGTTTGGTTTGAGTAAGTGATTAATTAACGAGGCGGGTGTAATATGATACAAACATGGTGGATACGCCGCTGGTACTTCCTATATATAAGTGTTTGTATGATATCACATATTGTAGCGTTATTTGAATCATTTCAATTTGAGACATATAACATTTTATACAAATAACATACTTTTCACAAGACATTGTTTTACAAAACAACTTATCTTTTACAAACTCATTTTACTTGGTTATTCATTTAACCATACATAATTCTCTTACTTATACATATCATCTGATCTTATTGCTTTTTAAACGATTTACAAAACAAAGCAAACTAAAAGGTTCATGACTAAACCTTTTTCTTAAACATAAGTCATGAATCTCATTTTCACAAAACCTATGTATCTCACAGGCATTTTTATGCTGACGTACCTATTTTCACATGTGTTTTCAGGAGATGATGCATAAGACTTATCAAGACATACTTAGGCGGACTTGTGCCTTAGTGACTTAAAACGAGACAAGAACTAGTTAATTTATGTTGTGTACTCTTTACTTCTTGTTTAAAGACAATGTGACTCGCTTGTTTGATGAATAAAACGAAACTTTAATATCCATGGTTGTGAAACATTAATTCTGTTACAACACTCCCCGATGTTTCCGCCACGTTTTGTATGTTCTACGTGGTCGCGGTGTGACATCTCATGACCTTTTCCCATGATCCCTCTAACTGCTGCGTCAACCACAGCCTGGAGATTAACTCCATTAGTATTGAGGTTTACATTTGTAGTTTTTATTAACATTCGTCGCATTATTAATGGCGCGATTGACGGTTGTCTTATCCGAGTTTATCATACTCGAGATTTTGTTCCTATTGCTAGGTGGATCCTTTACTTAGTTGTAATCCAACATCTGCTATTCATTACCCTGATGGCCTTAACATATACTAACCATGGTTTTATCAAACTATACTGGCCAATAAGGCATTATCATTCTTAATGAATGTTATTTTAACAATATATCAATATCACTTAGCCTAGGTCACAAAAGACCATCAATGGCATTTGAGGGTTGGACCTAGTCCATCACCGCTTTGACAGGGGATCAAAATGTCACATCTGTCTTTAATATACTGATGAATTTGGATAGTTTGAAAGTTTGGCATAAGGGTATCAGAAAAGAGTGATTTCTAATATATATTAAATATCAATATAGGATTTGTTGGAGCATTTTCTAAAGTATCATCGGTCAATTTCTACCTCGCATGGAGTGACCGGAGTCTTAATCAGGCGGAGACAATAGTTCTCAACATTTATCAATCATTATAGAGTCATATGTGCCAGTATCAAATAAAATTCATACATAAACTGTTTGATATGAAAAGGTATCTGCTATATAGTTATCATTCTGCATCATCTCCTTGGCGTTCGTATGGAAGACTCATGCGTTTGCTTTCTTGGCCTCTTCAGTCTTCTTTGCGTACTTAGGGCAGTTGGTCTTTATGTGCCCCTTCTCATTGCAATTGTAGCAGGTGGCATCTTTAATCTTCCTGCATTCAACAGTCTTGTGCTCCTTAGACTTGCATAACCCACATGCAGGTGATTCAGACTTAGAGTTGGATTCAGATCTGCACTTTCCAAAGTGGCGTCTTTGACAAGTCGTGCACTTTGGCTTCTCCTCTGTTCGCTGACTGTTCCTTCCAAACCCAGACTTCTTAGAATCAGTGTTTCCCTTGTGCTTCTTCTCTGACCCTCGTGAGTTATCATCCTCACGATTCCTCTTACTTTCTTCAGATTTCTTTAGCGATCTCAATCTGACCGCATCTAAAGTAAGGGATAAGGAAATGTCAGCTACTGATCTAAAAGTCGCTGGCCGAGAAGCTTTTACGCTTGCCTTGATCTCGGGGGCTAAACCACCGATAAAACGAGCTATCCGTTTTGGTTCCGGGGTTACCAGGTATGGAACCAACCGAGACATAGTGTTGAAGCTCGTTAAGTAAGCTTGACAGTCGAGGTTTGTCATCACCAAGGATAGAAAATCGGACTCTATCTTTTCCACCTCATGCTGAGGGCAGAAATTTTCCCTGATAAGGGCAACAAATTGATCCCACGACATATTGTACAGTGGGATTTTCCCGGTGGCTTGAATCAGAGATCTCCACCATGCTAAAGCTTCACCCTTGAAAGACTGTGACACAAACTTGACCATGTCTCGCTCAGCGCATCCGCTGATATCAACAACCGTATCCATCTCATCCAGCCATGTCATACAATCGATGGCTCCTTTCTCCCCAGTGAAATCCCGGGGTTTGCAGGAAACGGAATATTTGTAGGAGCAACCCTTAGCAAGGGGCCCTTTATTCAGTATGACCTGCTGAGATGGAGCACTGTGGTTTGAGGAGTGTCGGTCATCATTTTTCTTCGGGTCGTCGTTATTGGACGGTGGCTTTGAAGGCTGTGTAGATAGGGTCCTACTACGAGTCCCACTGTACTCATCATACTGCCTTTCCAAAGCCTGTGTAACTGCGCCGTCTATGATCGCTTTTAATTCCGCACCAGTTAGATTAATTCGGGCGTCATTATTAACCTCCGCTGGATGACTATTACCCTCGTCTGAGTTAGCCATTACAATTGAACTGTTGCAGAAAACAAGGACAATAGTTTATTTGGGAGTTTATTATGGAATTGCCCCTTAGGGTAATTCATTAACCATGGTAAACAGAGACCATATTTGGTTAATTTATTAATCAAATTTAATTGGGATTTCTATAATAGTTTATCCTAATTATAAAACAATAACAGTTTTATTCGTGGCACCAAGGCCTAGTCACATGGACAATTATGAACTATATGCTAGGATTTCAAAGAATCAAAGCATTTGAGGTTTAAACCTAGTTTATTACCTTTATTTGACAGGGAGTTATAGGCTACCACTGCCTTTAGTCCCAGAGGACGTTAATTATAGCCCGTGGGCACTTCATCCATAAGGGATGATTATATAAATAAGGGATTTTAGAATAACCCAAAAAAATGACTTATGTGATTTTACCGCATCACACTTTGTCAAGCATGTTAATATGCTTTCAAATGTTTAATAAGGATTTGAATCTCTTGTATAGGTTCTACCATCTTGGCCTTGTCTGTAGTGACACTTAAGCTAGGTTTTACCCTTTAGATTCTTTTTAATAATTAACGCAGAACAATTTCTAGATTGAACTGTTAACAAGGATCTGAATCTAATCGTGGAACTACCATCTTGGCCCTGTCTTAATGTGACGTATGGCTAGGTCTCGCCCTTTTTAGATTTTGCCATCTTATTATAATGGTAGATCTTATAATATAGGAATGATATTTTTAACATAATCATTCCTTTAAAATTTAAACAAGTATATGGTTGCCCTAAACGGGACTTCTGATAAAATGACTTGCCCATGCAAAGGCTAATCAGAAAAATAACAAGGAAGTAATTAAAAGACAATGAAACGAATTGGAACTTGTCCTATGTTCTTGATGTGTGTAAAATGCAACATATAAATTACATCAAATAAGGCATAAAACTAACCCTTTTTTAGTACTAATATTGGAAAAAGTGTGTTTTTGTCTTCCTTTTGAATTTACAGGGTCAAATGAGCTTAAACGAACAAAAGGAACAAAAATACAGCCAAAACCAACATAAATACAAAGAAAAGGAAGAAACGTGGCATGCCCGACCCCTCGACAACAACTCCCAAAGCAAAAACAAGAAGAAAGCTGAGCATGGGGCTGTGCCCAGCTGAGCATGGGGCTGTGCCCAGCCCGACACGGGGCGTGCCCAGCCCGACACGGGGCGTGCCCAGCTCAGCACGGGGCAGTGCTCAGGATGGACAGCTCTGGCACTAAAGACAAACCTGTAGAAGCTTCTATTGCCCACCACGGGGCCGTGCCCAGCAGACACGGGGGCGTGGCGAAAGTACAGCAGGCGCATTAATTGTAATTGCGAATTACAATTAATGAAGAGAGAGAGTGTCAGACGGACACGGGGGCGTGCCCAGCGGACACGGGGGCGTGTGGAGCTAATAAAGACAAACTGTATTTATGAAGAAAGAGAAAAGGGTGGACACGGGGCCGTGTCCAGCGGACACGGGGCCGTGTCCAGGCTTCTGTACAGCCTATAAATAGGAGTGCTTGGCTCAAGTTCAAGGCATCCCTTGGCACACCACCTCTCTCACACTTCATCCACCACCCACCACCATCACAACACCATCATCCACCACCATCATCCATTGTCCATCATAGAGTGTGTGAGTCGTCTCGGGATCCAAGATTGATCGTAAGAGTTCTTGACAATCAAGGCCATGTTTGCCTAAGTCTCTTACATCACTTGGTGAAGACAAAGTGTCTAGTATAATACTTTTTATTTCTAATCTTTTGCACTTTTTATTTGGTTTTGTATTAATGACTTTAATAACTAGTTACTTATGTTGAAGGTGATCTTTCCTTATCGTTTGTCCGTGGTGTCTTGGCATTATTTTACTGTCTATATAAAATAAAGGATTTTCACCATTCATATCTCCACGGTCTATATGGAGGTATGTTGGCTACCTGGTAGGGGGTTAAGGGAACGGTTTGGTAAAGGTCTTGCCATTGTTCAGCGTTTAGAGGTCCTGCAATGGACCTGGGTCAAATTTAGTAGGACCTCCTTCAATACTTCACGGTATTGGATGGCGGGGGTCCAAACTCTTTGATCCCCTCATAAGTTAACTACTATTAATACTATAACCCGGCTATTTAGGACTGTATCCCTGCTGACTCAGACTACTTAGTCGAGGGTAACGTCACCGCCAAAAGCGGGGCCTACCACAATACTGCATTAATAACTTAATTCATTATCTTCCAATAATCCACCCCTTTAGGATTGTATCCCTGCTGACTCAAACTACTGGGGTGAGGGTAACGTCACCTTCAAAAGAGGGGCCTACTACAATAACTAAGATAATCTCTTAATTATGTGCAAAAGTGCGGAAATAATCAAAGGTTATACTAGATACGAGTCGGAACCAAGTGATTCATCTTGTCTATCTGTTTTTATTTTTATTTTTTATTTTCAGCATTTTAGTTAGTTTTTATTTTTTAGTTTAAAAACATTTTTCTAAACTTTTATTTTGGTTAGACGTTGAGGATAAACCGGTACTAAAAGCTCTTGTGTCCTTGGACGACCTCGGTATCTTACCAACGCTATACTACACTCAACGATGGGTGCACTTGCCCATATGTGTGTTTAGTGTTAGTGAAATATCGTGTTTTATAAATTTAAAACTTGGCTAAAATAAGTGTTAAAAAGGGCTTAAAATATACACCTAAAATATACGACACTTCATACGCATCAGTTCTTGTCTAGACTCAAGAATGTGCAATTGTGTAACTGAAAATTAAACACAAAAGACTAGTGTTTAATTCACTCAGTGTTGGCTCTGATACCAACCAGTCACACCCCGATTTCCACGTGTCACCGGTGGGCCCGGTGGGGAGTATTGTGACGTGGTTGGCAACATAATAGTCAAACAACACAATTATATAAATGCACAGCGGAAGCAAAAGATAATTATTATTACATTCCGAATATAAAGTAATATCCAGTATTACAACGGAAAGTAAAGGATCCACAGGCGGATCTTAAAACATATCATTTGTTCAACAGACTTTAGACGCCTAGAACTTGCAAGATTCCTTAGTAGCGCCCTGAGCCTCCTGCCAATTTCGTTAAGTACCTGTCACTTAACCTTTTTGGAAAATACGTCAGTTTTCACTGGTAAATACACTCAACCGACTCATTTGAAAAGAGTTTAAGAAAATTGGTTTGAATGCACGTGGCACAAAATATCTTTTATAATTTGATTAAAATGCACAGAGGCAAAATTAACCTTTTTAACTTGGAACAATTATTTGTATATAATCTTGTATACAGTTTTACTTATTTGTCGTCCGTTAGGGCCGGTTTGTAGGGCCGGACTAGATTAACTGACACGCCACAGGTATAATGCCCACAGGCTATCATCCTCTAAGTGGATTACCAGTTCCGGTATAATGCCCACAAGGATGATACCTCGGAGTGGATTACCAGTTTTTACATAATGCAGCTGTCAGGTGTATGCCTACACCCCGCGCTTAAGTCGTGGCTATTACTTCGAATGATGCCAAGGATATCCGGGACATGGTCATTAACCCCCAAGGCCATACACCAAATAATACATATTAAACGGGTTGTAAGTACATCAATCACAATACGATTTAAATAACTACACACCCGACCAAGCGGTACTTTTATAGTGCCGTATCCCAAGCCCGTATAGGGAAAATAAGTTAAGAGTATTTACCTGAGCTAGCTCCTGTCTTAAATAGTAAGAATTTAATAACTCAGCCGTATTCACTTAAGTAAGCGTAGGTACCATTTACCGGAAGGCTCTAGTCTGGAATGATTGTATAAATAACTCATTAGAATGCTAACGGGTCTTTAATTAAGCCTAAGCTTAGACCGGTTAGTCTTAAGGGAATATACGGTTCAGACGCGTGATTAAGCGAAGACCGGAATAGAATGTGGTTTAGACCCGAAAAGTTTGAAGACTTGTCTTAAATGGGTATTTCATACACATTCTGGATTTTTGAGATAAAAACGATAACGTTTGACCCGTTTCGGCTAATTTATGCAAACTTGTTACATAAACCGAACCGTACGCGTAATAAGCGTGACGGGTATTCATGAGAGCTATATACAGGTTTCCTAAGTTAATTATGCCTTAAATATGTTGTGACATCAGTAAGATATCTTTCATTATGCGCGAAACGTGTTTAAACACAAACTAGGCCCCGTAGGGGTAGTTTGGTCATTTTAAAGGTTGAAAAAGGGTTTAATTGTTTAACTGAGTTACAGGTCTGATGTAATCAGTAAACATACTCAAATTAATGAGTTATAACAGTAGGGTAAAGTACATATGTGAAATTTATCAATTATAACCAAACTATGCCCCGTAGGGGTATTTTGGTAATTTCACATAAGCCGAAAAGCTCAAAACTGGAGTCTGAGTTTAACAACCTTTGCTTACTGTTAAAATATTATAATTTTCCTCAAATATCAGTAGGTATCAACCCTTGTATGTTTAAAATACTTCTAGTACATAATATGCGTTAAAAACGCTTAAAAAGGCTATTAAAGGCCATTTCCGGGTTTGATACTTAAATCTGATATTTTTATATTTCCAGAAGGCTTAAAATAATTTATTTATCATATGTGATCAGTAGCAAAAGGTTTGGAGTCGTTTATATATGTAAAACTCATTTTATAGCCCGTAAGGGCAAAACCGACAATTACCGGATTAAGCCTACGACTATAAGTTATGCTCAGCCTAAAATTTATTAAAAATCTTTAAAAATCCCAAAATAATATATTACATCATTGGATAAAATATTTGGTATCAAAAAGTGGGCTTAACTAGGCTATACGCTAATTATGCCGTTTTATTAACATAAAGCTTTATTTTACGCTAACGAGCATAACTCTTATTCTACACCTCAAACTGATGTCAAACTTTGCATACAAGTCTATATATCAGTAATTAAGGTTTCTACTCTTTTACGTTT
Organism: Helianthus tuberosus; assembly: GCA_030545235.1. Classification (NCBI taxonomy): domain Eukaryota; kingdom Viridiplantae; phylum Streptophyta; class Magnoliopsida; order Asterales; family Asteraceae; genus Helianthus; species Helianthus tuberosus. The sequence goes on from CM060357.1 coordinate 177,259,363, forward strand.
TCAAAAATCACGTCTTAAGGTGAAAAGGGCATAATGGTCAACATATGAGCAATTAACGGAAACGCGTAAATGAATGGGTCAATCAATGAACCAACCACAGAGGGTTATGCTAACATGTAGCCTGGTCCTAAGGAAGCTCTAAGGCATTTCCAAATCATACTAAAACGGGTCTGAACTGAAGTCAAAGAAAAAGTCAAAGCTTTGCGACTTTCGGTTCCGAATCAGTTCAAAACAGAAAGTTGTCGAATCAAACAAGCTTAGACAAGTTCTTATGCTTATTATCAAGTTATATGAATGATAAAATAGGTTACACACCTTTTACATCGTTAATTATGCGTTAAACGAAAGATTACATTTCTGTTGACTTTTTCTAATCATCTTTGACTCGACAAATGACCTAGTTAGGATGGGAATCAGTGGATGCCCTTTTTAAGGGTTTAAAGCCCACATAATTACCAACTTATAACTACCTTTGATTCGACTAATCACTGGACCATTAGTGATTAATCGCTAAGTCAACCTTTAATTATGACGGTTGACTTTTAAGCTAAACTAAGCTAAAACTTAAACTAAGGAAGGATTAGAAAACTTACTGAAGTCCTAAGCTTGATTAGGAAGATCTTGTGTCTGCTCTTAAGCTCCCAAAAGCTCCAGAATTGCACAAGTGAAGTGTGAAGAATGTGTTGCAACTTAGTGGCCTTATATAGTGTTTAGATCACCACAAGAAGTTGACACACAAGTCTATAAGTGCCCACAACTGATTAACAAGTGTCCCTAAGTGTTTAGGGGTTGTTTAGGGGCCAAGGGATATGAGGAAAACCGTTTAAAAGGTCAAGAATGCGTTTAAAATAGCAAACAACAACTTTCTGTCGCTGGCAACATGCTTGCGCACCGTAACAAATATTTGTTGCGGTGCGCAACAAATAGGCAGAATGCAAAAGCTTGGCCTTTCAAGCATTCGAAAGGGCAACCGACTTATTTCTTGCAATTTGACCCCTTCTTATTTACCTACAAAGGCTTTAGGACTTATACCCACTTTGCCAAGTCCCTGGACATTTCCGGTTAACCCGAAAAGTCATAACTTTCAACGTTAACGCTTTACCCCTCGCATACGGATTTGATCATAACTTTCTCATATGATAACGAAACTTTATGAAATTTATATTGTGCATTCTAGTGAGCATAATTAACCGTTACAAAGCTTCGGGTTTGTCAAAAGGTCACTCAGAGGTATAACGTAAACATGTTGACACATTTAACCCCTGTAGTTTGTAATCTCTCACTTTTAGCTTCGTATGATCCATGATTTATTCGTGTGATGGTATAAACATCATGTAGGGTTATTATGAAGTATATTTATTCACTGTTGACATTTTGAACTCGTATTTTTCATATACTTTTCAAGTTTGTCAACTTTAGTCCCTTTATAACATTCTTTCACACGTTCAAACATATGACACGTGTCTACACATTATGGGACGTGAATTTTCGAGGTGTTACAATAGTTGATATGTTATTTACAAAACCAAAGTATACTTATGATATACTACCGAAAACTATTATTTTAACAACTAAAGTATATTTGATATACTATCTATTTAACTGTTTTGAAACTAAAATATATTTTTAATATATTACTTATCCGACTTTCTTAAAACCAAGGTATATTTTCATATATGCTACAAACTCATTTTTAGTTGGTTATTCATTTCATTATTGCATTGTTCTTTTATATCATCTGATTTCTTACTACTTTTTGTATGAAATATAAAAGAAAATATTTTAAGGCTCATGACTACCTTTGTTAAACATTTCTTTAAACATTCAAAGTCATGAATCCTCAACACAAAACCTATGTTACTCACAGGCATTTTTATGCTGACGTATTTACTTTCACATATGTTTCAGGTTTTATTTCGCGACGACTGTTTATTGCTTTACATAGGATGGACATGGGCCTTAGTAATTATAAAAACATGAACGACAATTGTACTGTTTGTTGATCTAATTCCAAGACAATGTAACTTATTATGTAATAAAACAATATTCTAAATTCCATGTGTTGTGAAACAATGATTCTGTTACGACACTCCCCGACGTTTCCGCCACGCTTCGTTGTTTTACGTGGTCGGGGTGTGACATGGATTTTGTCAGAGGGAGCTCAACTGTTGGCCAAGAATATTCATAAGGGGCCGGAAATGACAGCGGCCGTAGCAGCAGTGAATAATGCCATGAGTACCATCGGAGTTAACTCCGGTCTTCATCATGGGTATGTTCATGCGCTCAAGAAGAAGACTCCCTAAGCAGAGGTTCCACTGTTGAATCGGAACGCCGAAGCCGACTTGAACACAGCCGTTGCCTGTTTTGACTCCCTTACTTTTCCGGTGGTAGATGATCTTCCGAAGCTTGTGAATGAGCCACTTTTGAAAATCAAAGATGCTCTTTTCTTCGCCGGAGGGGAGTCTTCAAAAGAATGAGGTGGACATACCCGGTTCCTTGGGGTATACACCTCCGTAATTTTTAGTTGGTTAATTTTTTGGAAGGTGGACATATCCGGCCATTTGGGGTATGCACCTTGTTTAGTTCATGACTTTGTAATGATTCTCGTCTTTACCGTTTGTATATTTGACAATTATCCTTTACCTTGTAAATGGTTAGAATGACTTTCGAATGTAGTAATCCGGTTTATTTTTGATGTGATCATTTTGTTTTGCATGCATCCATGTTTTTATGATTACATATTTTCTTTTTGGAACGCTCCTATTAATGTGTAGATCCGTCTTACTTGTATACTTAGGATAATTTTTAATGAAAGCAAAAGTTTGGACGTATGCCAGTCCATTTTTGCTTTTTAGGGTTAGTATCCCTGGTTTGGCCGATAGTACCTTTACGTTGCAACTTATAGGAGATAGAAAATTCATGCATTCTACTTAAAATATTCCGGAGTATATTCTCCGGATAATACAAACTGGTAAAACGTTTACTAGGTGCAGGTAATACCCTCCGCAGTACATGAAAGATAAAAAATGATGCGGGTCGTAGCCTCCGCATTACAAACTTATTTTAAAAACTTTCAAGATTCTTCAAAGGAAGCATCTTTTGAGGTGCATCCCATTCCAGGTACGAGGGATGGGAGTTCCATCCATTTTGGTAAGCGTGTAGGCACCGTTTTTTCCAGAGGTTTTGACTAGATAGGGCCCCTCCCACTTCGGAGCCATCTTCCCTGTACCCTCAGCCAGACTAGCATCGTTCCTTCGCATGACATAATCTCCTTCTTTGAATCGGACCTCTTTTACTTTTGAGTTGTAATGTTTTCCAACTTTTTTTTGTACTTTGCTTCTCGGATTGCCGCGAGTTCTCTTCTCTCTTCGGCTAGATCGAGGTTCAGGCAGAGTTGCTGTTCGTTTTCTTCTTGACTTTGCCGCATGCGAGGGGTAGGGACGCCAACTTCGGCGGGAATGACCGCCTCCGAGCCATATGTCAAGCTGAAAGGGGTCTCCCTTGTGCTTGTCTTTGGCATCGTCCGGTGTGCCCACAAGACGTACGAAAGTTCGTCTGCCCAGGAGACTCCTTCCTTCCCCAGACATTTTTTGATACCTTCCACGATGCTGCGGTTGGCTCTTTCTACCTGTCCGTTAGCCTGGGGATGGGAGACCGAAGTGAAATTTTGTTCAATGTGCATTCTTTCGCACCAGGTCTTGAACGGGTTTTCTGCGAATTGCTTCCCATTGTCGTTTACGATGCACAACAGCATTCCGTATCTGCGCACTATGTTTTCCTATACGAACCTTAGTATTTGATCCTCGGTGATGGTTCAGAGGGGTTTGGCTTCCATCCATTTTGTAAAGTAATCGATCGCGACTAACAGGAACCTTACCCCTCCGGTGGAGACGGGAAAAGGACCGACGATGTCGATTCCCCACTTTTGGAAGGGCCAAGCCGAGGTTACAGGTACGAGGTTGTTTTTTGTTCGATGGCTGATTGGGGCATGCCACTGGCAATCTTCGCATGCTTGTAACTCACTAACGGCGCTTTGATGCATGCCCGGACAAAAATATTCGGCGTTCATTGCTTTGGCCACAACCATCCTGGGTCCGGAATGTATGCCGCAGATTCCCCAATGGATTTCCCTAATAACATAGCTGGCTTCGTCCGACGTTAGACATCTCAGGAGAGGACCCAAGAATGTCTTTCGATAAAGCTTTCCCACTTGGTATTGAAGTGCTTTAACCTTCATCTTTCGTGCTTGAGCTTTGTCTTCCGGAAGCGTGCCGTCTTTCAAGTAATCTAGGATTGGGGTCATCCATGATTTTTCTTGTATGGAAATCGACATCACGACTTCCGGCTGGTTGATGGCCGGAGCTTGCAAAGTTTCAACCAGTACTTCCTTGGATAGGTGACAGAACGCGATGGATGCAAGCTTACTCAGAGCGTCAGCTTTTTTGTTCTTACTTCTCTGGATATGAACTATCTTGCATGAATCGAATGTGGTCATCAAACTATTGACCTGGTTTAAATACCGAATCATGTTTTCCTCCCGTGCCTCGTATTCCCCGTTGACTTGATTGGCGACTAACAATGAATCAACATGAGCTAGGACGGAGTTGGCACCGGCTTTGGCTGCTGTTTGGAGTCCGGCTAAAAGGGCTTCGTACTCTGCTTCATTGTTTGAAGTCTTGAATTCAAAACGCAGAGCGTAAGTGTACTTGATGTGTGCAAAATGCAACATGTATATTACATCAAATAAGGCATAAAAGTAACCCTTTTTTAGTACTAATGTTGGAAAAAGTGTGCTTTTGTCTTCCTTTTGTATTTTCAGGGTTAAATGAGCTTAAATGAACAAAAGAAGCAAAAATGCAGCCAAATCTAACAATAATACAAGAAAAGGAATAAATGTGGCATGCCCGACCCCTCGACAGCATCTTCCCAAGCAAAAACAAGACATCAGAAGCCTGAACACGCCCCGTGCTCAATGAACACGGGGGCGTGCCCAAGTGTCTGCAGAAAAGACAAAGCTGTAGAAGCTTCTATTTCCCGACACGGGGGTGTGGCCAGCGGACACGGGGCCGTGGTCAACGCTAAGATTCACAGAATCTAGGCAAATCTTGATAGTACAGATACGCTTCTGCACACGGGGTCGTGCCCAGCGGACACGGGGGCGTGGTCAACTAATGCCGACAAACTGCAATTAATGAAGAAAGAGAAGATGGGTGGACATGGGGCCATGCCCAATGGACACGGGGCCATGTCCGGGCTTCTGTGCAGGCTATAAATAGGGGTGCTTGGCTCACTTGCAACTCATCCCTTGGCAAACCACCTCTCTCACACTTCACCCACCCACCACCACCATCACAACCCACATCCACCACCATCATCCATCATAGAGTGTGTGAGTAGTCTCGCGATCCAAGATTGATCGTAAGAGTTCTTGACAATCAAAGGCCATGTTTGCCTAAGTCTCTTACATCACTTGGTGAAGACAAGCATTTAGTGTAATACTTTTTATTTTTAATCTTTTCGCACTTTTTATTTGGTTATGCATTAATGACTTTAATAACTAGTTTATTATGTTGAAGGTGAAACTTCCTTATCATTTTTCCGTGGTGTCTTGGCGTTATTTTACTGTCTATATAAAATAAAAGATTTACACCATTCATATCTTCACGGTCTATATGGAGATATGTTGGCTACCTGGTCGGGGGTTAAGGGAATGGTTTGGTAAGTGTCTTGCCTTGTTTAGTGTATAGATCCTGCAAGGACCTGGGTTAAGTTTAGTAGGACCTCCTTCAATACCCACTGGTATTGGATGGCGGGGGTCCGAACTCCTTGATCCCCTCATATGTAAACTACTATTAAAACTTTAACCCGACTATTTAGGATTGTATCCCTGCTGACTCAAACTCCTTAGCCGAGGGTAACGTCACCTTCAAAAGAGGGGCCTACCACATTATGCATTAATAACTTAATTAATTATCTTTCAATAATCCGACCCTTTAGGATTGTATCCTTGCTGATTCAAACTACTGGGTTGAGGGTAACGTCACCTTCAAAAGAGGGGCCTACTACTATAACTAAGATAATCTCTTAAAAAGTGCAAAAGTGCGGAAACAATCAAAGGTTACACTAAAGGCGAGGCGGATCCAAGTGATTCATCTTATCTATCTGTTTTATTTTTATTTTTATTTTCAGCATTTTTAGTTAGTTTTATTTTTTTGTTTAAAAACCTTTTTTTCTAAAATTTTGATTTTATTAGACGTTGAGGATAAACTGGTATTAAAAGCTCTTGTGTCCTTGGACGACCTCGGTATCTTACCAACGCTATACTACGCTCACAATGGGTGCACTTGCCCTTATGTGTGTTTTGTGTTAGTAAAATATCGTGTTTTATAAATTTAAAACTTGACTAAAGTGTAAAAAGGGCTAAAAATATACATAAAATTATATAACGCTACACACGCATCAAGTTTTTGGCGCCATTGCCGGGGACACAAGGATTTTAAGAAAGCTTAAAATCGGCGGCCTAATCAGTTTTTCAAAACCTTTTTAAAACGTGCGCACGTTTTCTGCATTTTAGTTAGTTTTTGCATTTATAGTAGCCTGAACACGGGGCCGTGCTGCACATATTTTTCAAAACACCCAGATACAGAGTCTGAACACGGGGTCGTGCTCACTGAACACGCCCCGTGCTTAGGGCTGTAAACGAACCGAACGTTCAGCGAACAGTTCGTGAACCGTTCAGCGGGAAGTTCGTTTATGTTCGTTCGATAAGCTTAACAAACGAACATGAACAAAAAATTTCGTTCGATAAGCTTAACAAACGAACACGAACAAAGGTCTCGTTCGTTCGACTGCGTTCGTCAACGTTCGGTAATATGTTCGTTTATATTCGTTCGTGTTCGTTCGTTTATGTCCGTTCGTGTTTGGTTTTTTATGTTTAGTTATCTAAAACTTTTTAATGTTTTATTAATTTTTTACTTTCATCATATGTATTATTTCTCTCTCTCTCTGGCCCTCTCTCTCTTTTGATATCACGCTTCATTCAGCTTATCTCTAATCGATCGAACCCAATATTATCCATCCCTTCAATCTTTAAATGGTTATATTTAACTAATTTCGTTGTGTACGATGTTTAAGATTAACGGTGCCTTTTTTAATTTTCAAAATTAAAGTTCATTTGTGTTCGTTTGTGTTCGTGGTTAGTGTTCACAAACTGTTCGCGAACAACCAAAATTCCTTAACGAACGAACACGAACACAAACTTCTGTTCGTCATGTGTTCGCGAACAGTTCACGAACATCCAAATTTCCTTAACGAACAAACACGAACATAGCCTTGTTCATGTTCGTTCGGTTCGTTTACAACCCTACCCTCCATAAAACCAGTAACTTTTATTAAAACGCCCAGATACAGATTCTAAACACGGGCCGTGCTCACTGAACACGGGGCCGTGTCCAGCCTCTGTTTCCGTTTTTATTTTTGTTTTCTGGTCTCGAGTCTCTGTTGTGGTCTGCTGAGTGATTCTTATGGATCAATACTCAGGAGGCTACAACTATATCTATGAGGAGGATGATTATAGGGAAGACTATTGCACCAATTGTGGTGACCCTCACCCGGTACAATATTGTGACTTATTTCAATAATCCACTTCATACACCTACTATGAGGAGCCCATGTACGAGCCATCCACTTCATACATCTCCTATGAAGACCCAATGTATGAACCTTCTCCCTCATACTCATATTTTGATGAACCAAGGTATGAGCTTCCATACTCTTACTTTGAGGAACCAAGGTATGAGCCTCCACCTTCATATGCTTATTATGAGGAACCATGGCGTGAACAACCCATCTCATATGAGTATTATGAAGAACAAAATTACGACCCTTATCCATCATATACTTACAATGAAGAACAATGGTGTGAACCATCTACTTCCTATGAGTATTATGAGGAACAAAGGATCGAACATCTGGATTCAAGCTTTGAGGATCCCGATCCTTACTCTATCACCGACATAGCCGATAGGATAATAGAACCCATTAAAACTATCGAATGATGCATAAAAGAATCTCGCGCAAGGGAAGAGGAGTCTCGCGCAAGAGAATAATTAAAGAAGAGATAGTTGAAAATGTAAAAATGGAAGAACAAGTAAGTGAAAAGCCGACACATGAGTTAAACAACGAGAAAGGTGAGTCCGATAACGTTAAAATTCAAGAAGAGTCTAATTTTGAAGAAATTAATCTCTTGTCACCTTCTTTCGAAAATCATTGTTTAGTACCCACTCATGCTAAGTTTTTAAAAGAGTTAAATACTAACATTAAAATTGACGAAACGGTAAGCATTAAGTTAACAAATGATCAAACTTCGCTAATAAAAGAAGACCCATTTGAAATTAACATTACACCGGTTCCATGTTTTTTTTTCAAAACTCCTTTATTAGTAACATCACAATTGATAAAGATCTTTGTGTTAATATAATGCCAAACTACATTTTCGAAAAATTAAGTATTAGTGATTTTTCTCCACTTCAAATACCCATTTTTCTATCTAATCGGAAAGTAATAAAATCAATCGGTGTAGTTGAGGATGTCTTTGTCCAAACCAACCAAATGTTAATCCCAACCGACTTTGTCATCCTTGATGACGCTCCTCTAGTGTTGGGACGACCTTTTGTAAAATCCCACGAAGCTTTGAAGTATCGGAAATACAACAATCTATCTATTCAATTAGGGGCATTTAAAAAGAGTGTCGATCTTGAGCGTTCAATGAAATACCCATTCGGCAATAATGACCCCTTAATTGAAGATGAAGATGAACCACCCGATACAAGAAAAGAAATTGACCACTTTGTTGAAGAAGATGTCGCCATAGAACAAACTTTTGTAGTTCTTGATCGAAATGAGCAACCAAATAAGGAGTCTCCTAAAGACCCACCTCTCGAGCTCAAAGAATTTCCAAAAAGTTTGGAATATGCTTTTCTAGACAAAGATGGTAAATCACCTGTAATTATTTCGTCAAAATTAACTAGTTCAGAAAAAGAAAAATTAATCACGCTTTTGAAAAAACACAAAAATGCGATCGCTTGGAAGCTTGTAGATATTAAAGGAATAAGTCCTTCCATGTGCACGCACAAAATTTTAATGAATGATGACTATAAATCGGTAATACAACCACAACGTAGAGTAAATCCAAATGTGCAAAAGTGGTTAAAAATGAAGTCATCAAATTACTTGACGCCGAACTTATTTACCCTATCTCCGATAGTCCTTGGGTAAGTCCCGTCCAAGTAGTTCCAAAGAAAGGAGGTATGACGGTAATAACTAATGAAAAGAATGAATTAATTCCAACGGGAACCGTCACAGGATGGAGAGTATGTATAGATTATCGTCAATTAAATGAGGCAACAAGGAAATATCACTTTTCTTTACCTTTTATTGATCAAATGTTAGAAAGATTATCCGGTCACAAATTTTATTGTTTCTTAGATGGTTTTTCAGGTTACTTTCAAATTCCGATAGCACCCGAAGACCAAGAAAAGACAACATTTACATGTCCCTATGGAACTTTTCTTATCGACGCATGCCCCCGCAACCTTTCAACGTTGCATGGTGGCTATATTCCATGACATGATAGAAAAGACAATGGAAGTCTTCATGGACGACTTTTCTATCTTTGGAAATTCATACGACCAATGCCTCGATAACCTTGAACGAATGCTATCCCGATGTGAGGAAACTAACCTTGCCCTTAACTGGGAAAAATGCCATTTCATGGTAATGGAGGGAATAGTACTCGGTCACAAAATCTCAAGCGAAGGAATGGAGGTAGATCGATCCAAATAAACACTATTTCTCGATTACCACCCCCATCCTCCGTAAGAGCTATCAGAAGTTTCCTAGGGCATGCCGGATTTTATAGACGATTTATCAAGGACTTTTCCAAAATCTCAAGGCCTCTAACAAAATTACTTGAAAAAGATGCCCCTTTCATCTTTGACAAGGATTGCAATCAAGCATTTGTAACCCTAAAAGAAATGCTAGTCAATGCACCTATCATGATAGCACCTGATTGGAAATTACCTTTCGAAATCATGTGTGATGCAAGTGACTTTGCAGTTGGAGCCGTCTTGGGATAAAGAAAAGATAAGCATTTTCACCCAATTTATTATGCTAGTAAAACACTAAACGATGCACAAGAAAATTACACAACAACAGAAAAGGAATTGCTACCCGTGGTATTTGCTTTTGATAAATTTTGTTCTTATCTTGTTCTTTCTAAAACAATAGTCTATACAGATCATGCAGCCATTCGATATCTCTTCAAGAAACAAGATGCTGAACCACGTTTGATTCGGTGGATTCTACTCCTCCAAGAATTTGACATTGAAATCAAAGACAAAAGAGGAGCAGAAAACACCGCAACAGATCATCTTTCGCGCTTGGAAGACCCAGCTTTGGAGGCAACCAGGGACGAGCAAATCAACGAAAAATTTCCAACGAAGTCCCTAGAAATGGTGGAATACCGAGAAGAGCCATGGTACGCTGACTATGCTAACTACCTAGCTAGCGGTATAGTCACAAAAGGATGGCCACATCATCAAAGGAAGAAATTCTTTACTGATGTAAAGCATTACTTTTGGGAAGATCCATATCTTTTCAAAATGTGTGCCGACCAACTCATTCGACGATGCATACATGGTGGTGAAGCAAGGAGAATTCTCCGCCATTGTCATGAAGGTCCATATGGAGGACATCATGGTGCCGCTAGTACCGCACAAAAGGTATTTGATTCAGGATTTTACTGACCAACCATTTACAATGACGCCCAAGGTCTTGTCAAGACATGTGATGCTTGCCAAAGATCAGGTAATATTTCTTCAAAAAACGAAATGCCACAAAATGGCATTCTTGTTTGTGAAATTTTTTATGTGTGGGGACTCGACTTTATGGGACCCTTCCCACCGTCATAAGGAAACAAATATATGCTTGTGGCAGTAGATTAGTTGTCTAAATGAGCCGAGGCCGAGGCACTTCCAACCAACGATGGAAGAGTCGTGGTAAGATTTCTGAAAAGATTATTCTCTTGTTTTGGAACACCAAAGGCTTTAATAAGTGACAGAGGTACCCATTTTTGTAACCATCAACTTGAAAAAATCTTAACAAGGTATGGGGTCTATCACCGGGTCTCAACGGCATATCACCCTCAAACAATCGGGCAAGCCGAAGTGACTAATAGAGGTTTAAAACGAATACTCGAAAAAACCGTAGGGTTAAATAAAAAAGAATGGGCCGACAAATTAGACGATGCTTTATGGGCTTTTCGAACGGCTTATAAAACAACAATAGGTACAACCCCATATAAGCTCGTCTATGGAAAAAGTTGTCACTTGCCAGTAGAAATAGCTCACAAATCCTACTGGGCAATTAAAAATATAAACTTAGATTTAGAGGTTGCCGGTAAAAATCGATTTTGTCAATTAAATGAATTAGACGAATTAAGGAATTATGCATACTCTAACTCCGAAATTTATAAGGAAAGAATGAAAAATTTGCTTGATAAACACATTAAAACTAATGAATTTTGAGTAGGAAATCAGGTTCTATTGTTTAATTCACGACTTTGATTATTTCCTGGTAAATTAAAGTCTAGGTGGTCAGGACTTTTTTCCATCACTCATATTTTCCCACACGGTGCAGTCAAAATTAAATCTCGGAATGGAATTCCATTCAAAGTCAATGGCCAACGGCTGAAGCTCTATCAAGGATTCATTGAGGATGAGGAGGAAGAAATCTCGCTTCAAACGGTCGAAGAATGAAACAAAGGTTCAAGCATGAATATCATCTGAATCATCAAGATCTCTAAAACCAAGTTTTGGGAAACAGGGCACTCACACGAGCACTTAAATTTTTTTTTTTAAATTTCAAACTTGCCCGCCCACGGGGCCGTGCTCAGCGAGCACAGGCCCATGTTCGCGCAACTGTCAGGATAAAACCCTTTTTTCCAAACAGTTTCTTCATTCCAAAAACCCCGTTTCCCCAAAAACTCTCTGGTTCCGGTGATTTTTTTCTGCAGATTTCGACATTTCCCCTCCTATGAACAACGTCAAGGTATGATTCTACCCTTATAACTAGTTAGATTAAGTTCATGCATGTAGATTAACATCAAGATTTGGAGAAAAATCTAGGGTTCTTCAACTTGAACCGGATCGAACCTCAAATTTTTGCATAAATCTGTTAGAATTAGTTTAGATTCATGTTATAGGAAGTAAATCAACTTGTATTCTTTGTAGATTTGCCCGATTTCTCACAAAACCCCAAACCCTTGTTTTTGAACCGAAAAAGATAAAAATGAAGGGGTAAACGGTTTATTTTGGGAAAAACGACACTTGGGGTTTCATTTTCGGGGAAAACCGCCCCTACTGGACCAAAAATTTTCAAGTTTTTGGGACCGGATCGAAAAATGGGATTTTTGGGAAACATACGTCTGGACACGGGGGCGTGTCCAGCCAAATTCAGGCGAACTCGGGGTGTGTCCGCTGAACACGGGGCCGTGTTCAGCCGACTGTTTTTAGTTTTCTTCGAAAAATTTCACTATTTCTTTCTAATTATTTGGTATTTTCTTTTAGATGGCCAAGAAATTTACTCGTTTCAATGCAAATGAGTTGGATGCTCAAGCAAGATATGAGGTGCTAAGCATTAGGCCCGAGGAGTACCCACGACAAGTATGCATGGATCTTTTAGGAGCAGTGAACCAGATAGACCGCTTCAACAACATTGTCACCGGACCACTGCGAGTTGCCGTTTGCACTCGGCTTCACTCCGTGCATGAATACAACATGGAATTTAACAGCACGTTCGCCTTCAAGACAAGAGCTGTTCCGTTTGACAACGAGGTGGTAGAGTTCCGTTGTGGGGGAACTAAGTATTCGATCTCAATCACACAGTTTGGGGCAATAGTTGGGTTGTACGTGGACGAGGATGCTGGAGAGAAAGAAAACACTGGCGGTCTACGCGAGATCAGAGAAAATGACCGCCAAGCTGCTTGGGCTCAAATAGGAGAAGGAAACTATAACCCGAGCCGAACTAAGAGTACCCAGTTAAGAGACCCTCTTTACCGCTACATCCATAGGGTCCTCACCTACTCTCTTAGTCAAAGGCACGACAGCAGCGATGTTGTAGGTTTGCGGGATCTACTAGTCCTCCATTGCATCCACAACTGGGTCAACCTAGATGTTCCATACCTCCTGCTCTGAAACATGCACTGGAACCAGCTTGCTACTGCCCTGACTCTTCTCTTCTTTGGAGGGTGATATACAGCCTCTTCAAACACTTCGTGAATATGCCAAGGTCCTTCCGCAAGGGGCCATGGTCGGGGAGAGTGGACATGGTCATTTGCCGCTCCATGAACTTGATTTACAAAGCAGAAGATGGGACGGTCAGTTTTCAAAGAGTTCAAGGGCATGCATGGAACCCGCAGGAAACACTCGTCTTACACGCTCCACATATCCGTCCTCCTCCTCAGTACCACTACCAGCACCAGGGTGATCCGGGTCAATCCTCCTCTCAAGGAGGCGGTTTTCCTAACTTTCAATGCTTACATGATTTATTGCAGGAAAACCTTATGTGCACCAGGAACACCTACAACATGGCCAGCAACACATACGCTCGGGTCGGAGCAATAGAGAGAAACATCTCCGACATGCAGGATGACATTGGGAACATCCGGGAGTATATGGCAGGCCACGAAGGAGGTGATGATGATGAAGACGAGGACATGGATTGAGCGGAGGATTTGGAGGTTGGATCACCCGGTTGAAGGTCTATCAGGTTAACCCTTATCTCTCACAAACAATTACATGGCATGCGTGCCATTTGTTGAACAATTTACTTTCTCTAACACTTTTTACTTTCTGCAATTCTTTTTCTTTTTAACTTGTCGTATGGATAATTAACTTTGTTAAATTAGGATATTTGTTATTGTTTGGTGTGGTATTTATTAGTTAAACAGGTACATACGAGGCTTAGAGTACTAAACAATAGTGCTACTAAAGCCGGGACAGCAAAACTGAAACCAGAAACCTGTTTTACACTTTTGCAGTTTACCCACACAGGGTCGTGCTCAGCCGACACGCCCCCGTGCCCATCGCCCAGACCTGTTGTTTGTTTAAATTATGCATACTTTCGCCAGACACGGGGTCGTGTTCACCCTGCACGCCCCATGTCCACCTTCTGTAAGTTCTCGTTACTGGCAATCTGACCACGGGGTCGTGTTCATCCGACACGGGGCCGTGTCCAGAAGACCAGTAACATACATTTTTGTTTTTACACACCTTTTACACATTCAATCAACCTAAAAGCATATTTTTGGGACACATTGAGGACAATGTATAATTTAAGTGTGGGGGGATGCTAAAACCATGAATTTTGAAAGTCCTAATTATAAGCCTTACACAAAACTCTATTGGAACTGCTAAACATGTTATATTTTTACAAATTTACAATCGATAGCGTCGTGATAAAAAGAACCAACATAAGAAAATTATGAAACGACATGACAAATCTAGTTAAAATTTGATTATATATACTTGATCACATAAAAACCCATTCCTACAAAAAGTGAGTTTTGAGCCTTTACTGAGCATACAAATACACATCTTTAAATTAAATGCTCATTTTTCGTTTCTTGTGTGAATAGCCGCTTGGTTTCTTACGACTCTAGAACTTTCCATGACGATACATTCCCGGTCCTTACCAACTTAAACCCAAGTAAGCAAATGATGGAGTCATCAGGACTAACCCTTTTTCTTTCAACACCATTATTTTCTTTTTTTTTTACCACCTACCCAAAATCCCCCTAGTTAACCCCTTTGAGCCTAAACCTTTTCATTTCTTAACCCACAAAACAAACACCCTTTACCCACCAAAACCCTTTTCATTTTAAACCCTTTATTTTAGTAACAAAGCTCGGTTTTCTTGTGACTTCCTTATAAAAAAAATTTATAGCGAAGAAAAGAAAAATGAAGTTAGCAATAAACAAACAAAGCTCATCAAAAGAAGGCTTGTTTGAATAATGCTTCATTAAAATAAAAAGTCACAAAAACAAAATGTTTTACAAAAACCGACGGTTTTTACGCCCGTTCGCCCTTTTCTACTAACCATTAACCCAAAACCACCTACCTTTAACCCAAGCCTAACCCTTCCCCAAAAGTCATCTTGATACTTGCAAAGGTTTATAGTTAAAAAGGAGGAGGATTTGTAGGTTCCGATTTCTGAGGATCGATAACGAAACCAAATCACTTGTTTATCACAAACACGGTCACGAGTGCGGAATCCCCGTGACTATGCCAAACCAAACACATATTGTAACGACACAAAGTAACAATGAATCACAGTCAATTGATTAGATGAGAACACGGTTCAAACAGATACACACAAAGTTTGAAGTAAATCTCTCAGGGTATGCTCTCATGGTTTCTGTGAAACCATGTTGTGGTTTATATAGCAGCCCAGGCCCACAAGTTGACGAAACATCAACTGGGCTTGACGAAACCTCATTTGGGCCCGACGAAACATCCTGGATGACGAAACTCTAGGAGTTTCGTCACCCATCACGACGAAACATTAGGTTTGTGACCAAAGGGACTTTCGTCATGCATATACTCGAGGCTGCAATTGTTGATGTGCTGCAAACTGTTAGACAGTTTGCAGCAAACAATAAACAAACCAACAACATAATACCCATAACATGCAACATGCATTGTTCTTTAAACATTACATTTCAAACGAGACAAACTAGTCGAACACAAGTAGGATAGGAGGATATCCGACTTGGTCGACGGCGAATTACAGACTCGATAATTATAAAGACCGTATAAATTACAACGTTAATAAAGACAAGTTACAGACACCAAAATAATGCATCAACAAACTCTCCCTTGTCTGTTACTGTCTTCGGTCTTCAATCATCCGTCTCTAGTGTCTCTCGGACCACGGACTGCCAGCATGAATTCCACGATAGTAGCAGAAGCAAGCGATGCGCTGAAATCGCAACGCTTGATGCGCGTCCTTGTCTTCGTAGAAAATATCGTGCTGATATAACTTGTTGATGTCGGTCGCGGACATGTTCACGATCCACATCGGATCTAACATCCGAAAATTTTCACAATCGCCATTAAAAACAATCACCGCCTCGTGCGTATCTGTGTCGTAGCACCACAAATCCATGTCTTTCAAAAATTTCTGCTTCATCGGCATTAACGGGATCTTTTCCATGACCTTCGTGGGCTGATACACAAGCTTGTAGCGTGTCGTGTTGGTCGCTGGATCTAAAGTGAACTTTATCTGTTGATAAATGGGAAACTGAGGCTTATACGACTCATCTTTCCAGCCTGTCATTTTGTTAAACTTTATCTTTCGCTCGAACAATGTAGCTCCTTCTAAGTTTGAGCGATTAATGAGCTCAAGCTTCGTCAAAGCTGCAACATCGTAAAAAGGTAAGGACAATGTGCTCAGCAACGACCGGAAATATTGAATACCGAATTCCCGTTTGATGGCTACGCAGTGGATTTCCTTTATGAACATCCAATAGAGAATTCTTACATGTAAGTTCTCTTTCTCGAACTGTAGGTAATCAACTTGAACGTCGGCTGGAACAGGCTTGGAAACCTTAGACATAAACTGCTTTCGCCACTCGGAGAACGCATCTGTGGTATTTTCAGCAGTGTCGCGATTCTTCAAATGTTCATCTATGACGTCCACGTTCTCGTTTATGAAGGATCAAGAATCGATCTAAACGAGTCTATCAGAAGAGTTCAATCCATATCAAAGGCGGAATTCAATGATATAGACTTGATTGCAGCTTGATATTCACTCTAATTGTCTTGTTTATTGATAAAACAACGTTTTACAATGAGTAGACACTTCGACAGCACTTCGGCACTGGAATCCGAACGTTACAAATGAAATGACAAGACACATATTTATAGGCAAATGATTTCGCACGAAATGGTTCATGCGAAATGGTCATTTCGTACGAAATGGCCATTTCGTACGAAATGAACCAAATCTCATTTCGTGCGAAATGCATCTATCCCATACATTTCTTGTTTTTCTCGTATTATGTACCCTGATCTTTCTATCTAATTACAAGAATTGATTCAAGATGAAGTCGACAGACATATGCACCAATAGACTCCCCCTTGGATGTCGACGAGTCTTCAGTACTAATCTTCAGAAAGTCGAGTCTTCAATCTTTATCAGTCTTTGTGCTCTCTCCAAAGTATCTAACAGTGTAAGCATCCTAAATCTCTTTCTCTTTTCTCTCTCTCTTTAATTTTCCTATCAGAATTGCAACATGGCTTTATCTTCTCTTGACCAGGTCTCTTGATTCCTTAAGTTCTTCAGCATCCTCAGACTCCCTCTTGATGTCTTCAGACTCCCCCTATCGATAAACTGGGATCGCAGTCTGCACATCCTTTTGCTAAAAATCCTCAGGTATCGGAACCTGGCTAATCTGCACATTCTCTACCTCAAAATAAATTTCACAAATTTAAAAATTTGACAAATTTATATACCACTTGCAGAAATCATTCAAAATGATTTAACATTTAAAGTCTTTGATAACCACTTGTAAGAATATCACTCAAATTTGGCATTTTTAATTCAAAAACATGTTTCATTTCAACAAACTCTCCCAAACCATTTGTTCATCATGTTTAGCACTAGGAATTTTGAAAATCAGCTCTCCAACATCAGTTGCCGAAAATCTTTTTGTATTTTCAAAATTTATGCTAAAACATACTGAAAATCTTTTTGGATTTTGTTATTAATGAAATGCAAGAAATATTTACAAACAATATTTTTGTGAGTTTGCGAAAGAGGATCATATCAGTTTTTTTTAGACCAATCACTAGCACCGTTGAGCTTTAAACACTTTAAGTTCTAAAAGATTCACCTAGATTGTCAGTATACTGATCCACTTAAATTTTCACACAAAGTTCAATTATTTCGAGATATGAGATTAATGTTTTAAGCACTTGAACTTATTCGAGTGTCCCACCTCAGAATATACTCCCGTATCCAGATCCCAATATTCAGTCTTATAGGTGAGTATACCTAGATGATATCTGTAAAGGGTTAAATGCGAGACCATGAGAGCTCAGGCTATTGCTTCCGCAAAATCAGAGAGATGATGGTTCGACTTTAGGTGTGTTCCCTTTAGAGAATCTTTTCTTCAACAGCACATGATTAGCATTTTGCAATGTTTCATCATTTTTTTATGCTGAGGGTAGTGCTTTTATATTAAGCAAGCAAAAAGTATTATACGAGGACTAGGCCATTGCTTCCGCAAAATCAGAAGTCCCGGGATAATACCCCAGATATCACTAAGCATAAAGACCTATTATCTCAGAAAGAGGGGTCTTTCAAACAAGATTTCGGGGGTTACCCATATATCCGAGAGATGTTCCCCACGAGATATGTAAGTATGATATTTAGGTTTATATCTCGATAACAATCTACTAAGCGTGTAAAAACCTACTGGCATATCATCAGTGAGACCGTTTATCACATTTGACTTTCCAAATCTTTAGCATGCTGAGATAGTCCACTGATTTACTATCATTTCCTCTTTTTCACAACAAAACTCATTTTTATTTTATCAATGTTTTTGGATTTTCAGAAATTCTTACTCCCCCTAAAATTCAAAACCATTTAAAAAATTGAAAACAAACTGTACAAGTAAAGTGACAAACTGATATCGAATCGCTTCAATTCGCCATTTTCTTTAGCATAAACAATCAGAACTCCCCCTTACAACAAACTATTTTCCCATTATGATTTCAAAACTCTTAAGTTTGTTTTAATCAAAATGGTTTTTTTTTTTGAAAATTAGTTTTGTTGATTTTCACAAACCATTTGTAGGTTAGGGGTTTAAGTCATCACATTGTTTTCTCAAACACTTAAATGCAAGTTAAATCAAGTTCAACTTAATGACCTTGACTAACCACTTGTAGGAATAACCAATAACCACTTGTAGGTTTTTCACAAACACACTACATGTAAATCGAAATTTCACAAATGTGAATTTCTCAAGAAAGATGCCGATTCCTGCTCCACTCTTACCAACCTGGGAGCTCCGGCAAGTCAGGCTTTTCAGTTAGAGAGATTCTCCCAAGCCTGACGGTCCTTGAGAAATTCCGAGTTATCAACACTCGGTTTCTTTCCTTTCTTCTTCTTCTCATAGAATTCCTTTACCCCTTTGACCTTCCCATCAATCGTTTTTCCAAAAATATGTTTCACTTTGGGGTTAAAGGCCTTTTCAATATCAAATTCTTTCTTTTCAGAAAAAATTTGATTTGAAATCTCAATTTTTCCAACTTTTTTGCTTAAAATTCTCAGTCCGCAATGGTGGAAAGTTTGCGTCATCCATTGGTGGTACTGAATTTTCCCTTTTTAGATCAACTTGTGGCTCCTCTGACTTTGACGAGTCAGATTCATCACCAGAACTAGCATCTGAATTCTTAACGACCCACTTTTGGTTGTTAAGATTCACTTTTCTTCTGTAAAAACTTTTTGAACACTCACCAACCTCAAACTTTGAAATTTTGAAAACTTTAAATTGTTTGGTTGGTGGTTCATTTTCAATCATCTTTTCTTTCAATTTTTCAAAGACTCCCTGTTTTGTTTGTATTGCCTTAGGACAATTCCTGGCAATATGACCAACTGTTTTGCATTGAAAACTGGTTCTTGTCTCCTTCTTCTGAGCAACTTCCTTCGTCATTTCCTCCTGTTTTTTAGCAAGGAATTCTTTGTTCATCTGCTTTCTGAACAATTTCTCCTTTTCTTCTTTAGATGATGTTCCTGAAACAAAAACAGTTTTTGGTTTATAAGTTTTCTCATTTTTATGATTTTTCGGTGGAATAAAACCAAGACCTTTCCTTTTGAAATTACCGTTATGGTTTGGTTTCTTTCGATAACCTGAACTAGAACTGGAACACTTTTTCTTGTTTAAACGTTGTTGAACTCTTGAAGTGTAAGGTTTAGGTTTTTCAGAAAAATTTACATCTTTTATTTCAGAAATATTAATTTCTGTTAGTTTGAAAACCTTTTTTATCATTTCTGGTTTAACACCTCTTATTGGAAATTCTTCATCAGAATATAATTTGTCAGAATCATTCAAAGTATATGCTACTTTGAATGTTTCATCATTCAAATTTGATTTTGATAACAGAAACTCTTTATTGTAAACCCGTTTGCCCTTTTTGACTGTTGAACTTGACGTTTCAGACTTTGACTCTGAATTTGACTCCTCGGTTTCATCTTTATCCAACACCTAATCTACCACTTTCTTTATTAAATCTGACTCATGATCAGTATCAGATGAATTGAAAGTGATATCAATATTGTCTGGCAAGTTATCTGAAGACTCAGATTCCCACTGTAAATTGGTTGCCTTTTTTACTCTCTCTGAATTAGGATTTCGTGGAGAATATCCATTTTCAAGCGGAGGCGTACACTTTGTATAACTGGCACTATGTTTCTTACCAGAATTCTTTTCTTCAGTATCCTCTTCTTCAAACGCCTTCATGCCTTCAACGGTTGGATAAATCCTGTCAATAACATAAGAAGTACATGAGTAACTTTTTAACAACCTATTTACCCTTTCTGTTTCAATCCTCTGGGTTTCCAGTTTCTGTTCCAGCACAACACACTTCTCAATGTAATTATTGACAATTTTCTGCTTTGTCATGAAAGCTCCTTGAAGTGTCTTCATAGCCGTTGCTTGTTCACTGCTTGATTGATTGTATTGATTCATGGCTTTGTTTAGAACAACATAGGATTCTTTCAATCTGTTCATGTTATGAATCAAAGTACTGTTTTGCTTTTTCACTGTCTCACAGGTTTCACATTTCATAGGAATCTTTTGTGCATCAGCTTCTGCTTCAACTGTGAAAGCTGGAACTTCTTTTACCTTTTTTCTTTATCACACGAACTTCTTCATCATCACTGCTAACTTGTTTTTTAACTTTCTTCTTTTTCACTCGAACTTTCCTATCATCGCTGTCATCACTCTCTTCTAGCATTTTTAAGTGCTCTTTCATTCTGTTTGCATAATAATCATCATTATCACTATCTTCAACAACTCGAGCAACAAAAGCTTTATGATCTAAAGTTTTGTTAGGATCATAGTCATCCCAACTAAAACCTTTTGGAAGCCTTTCATCATCTTGATCTATCATTTTGTTTATCAAACATCCTTTACTCTCAGCTGAAATATATTTATCCCAACTGAATCCTTTAGACGAACCTCCATCATCTTGATTCACCATATAAGCTTTATTTGATTCTTCAATCTCCTTCCTAGCATAAACAGTTTGTGGTTGTTGTTGATATGGTTGTTGAGCAACTTGATGATAAATCGCTTTCCAATAATAATCATTGTTGTTGAACGGATTTTAAGCTCCACTTGCTTCACGATTTGTGCATTCTCGCTTGAAATGCCCTTTTTCCCTGCAACGAAAACAAGTAACTTTAGATTTATCAAAACCTAAAGTAGAAACATTAGCATCATGGAAATCATCTCTTCCTGTGATTTGTTTGAATTTCTCAGCTCTTCTCAAGACACTCGCCAAACACCACTTTATATCCATTAATTCCATCTCCTAAGCATCAATCTGATCGTAATCCTCTTTTGTCAACATTGGATTTCCGATCCTACCTGCAACTAAACTCTCATATGATTCTAACACAGTCACCAACAAAGACATGTGACCTTTTGCAACCTCTTCCGAGAACTTTTGACCATTCTCAAGGTTTAAAGCAATGTTGCATTGTAACATATTTCCATTCTTGGTTGCTGAAAAGTTTGGATCAAATGATGGATATGAAGAGAATCCCGTTTTGCTGTTTGATCCTTGAGATGATCCTCTAGAAGAACTTTTAGCGTTGAATGCAGTTTCAATCTTTGGTGACATGTTGGTCTTATCACTGATACCTCCTTTGTAATATAAACCAATATCTTGTTCACCATCAAAATCTTTCATTCTTGAGATCTTCCGTTGTTCCATCTCTTGAGCTTCAAGTTTTTCAATAAACTTTCCCAGTGTTAGACTGCCAAAATCTTTCCTATTTCTCAACATCATAAGGTACGTGCCCCAAACATTATGTGGCAACGCATCAGCCAACTTTTCAATTAATTCTTCATTAACTTTTGTGATGCTCAACCTCTTCATGTTAACTATCAGATTGCAATATCTTTTTATGATCTGCTTGGTGCTTTCAGTTCTTAAACCACGAAATAGATCGAACTCCTTTTTTAAAAAGTGATTTTTTGTTCTTAATCATCTCTTTACTTCCAACAAATTTCGATTTTAATGCTTTCCAAATTGAATATGCACTTCCATTGTGTTGCAATAAAACCAAGATATCTTCTTTAACAGCTTGATGCAATAGACTAGTCATCATTTTTTCATCTTTGTATTTCTTTTTCTCCTCAGCACGTAGATCTTTAATAGCAATAACCTCTTCCTCATCATTCATCGGTCTAACATATTTTGTTTCGACACATTCCCAGGCATCCAAGTAATTTGCTTGAACCCAATTTTCAAATCGCTCATCCCATCCTTTATACTCCTCAATATTCATGAGCTTTGGCGGTTTTTGCATGGTGCCCATTTCATTTT
Source organism: Helianthus tuberosus (assembly GCA_030545235.1). Lineage (NCBI taxonomy): Eukaryota > Viridiplantae > Streptophyta > Magnoliopsida > Asterales > Asteraceae > Helianthus > Helianthus tuberosus. The sequence continues at coordinate 177,282,045 of CM060357.1, forward strand.
CTAACATTGTGTTCTGTGCAATAGTAATCGGAGTAGCAAACTCGTTGTAAAACTCTTCTTCCATGATTCGGTATCAAAATTTCACAAAAACAGATTGTTCAAACGAAATAATATTCACGCGAAATGGATTTGGTACGATATGACCAAACTCAAACGAAATGAGCTTTCAAACGGAATGACCTTTGGTGCGAAATGGCCTTTTCAAATGAAAACAACAACTTTTCAAACGAAATGATGATTTCGTGCGAAATGAACAAACGAAATGACAACTTGAAATGAAATGGGTTGATTTCGTACCGAATGGAATAATCTGGTGCGATTTCGTGCGAAACGAACTAATGCAATTTGATTTCGTGCGAAATGAAATACTCAATTCGTGCGAAATGCTGCTGATGTCATCCTTTCGGCCAAGTTTTTGTCAAATTGATTAGGTTTTAGTCCGATTTTAGGTCTGAAACTTTCAAGGCTTTGTTAAAACAGAATTGCGCTTATAATGTGAGAAAATTAATCCATTTTCACCAAGATTTCACGGTTAATTTTGAAAAGAAGGTGTAGAAATCAGAATTTTTGAAGAAATCAAGCTGAATTAGGTAAGAACTCTTCCTCTTGAGCTCTGATACCACTTGAAGGATCGAGAATCGATCTAAACGAGTCTATCAGAAGAGTTCAATCCATATCAAAGGTGAAATTCAATGATATAGACTTGATTGCAGCTTGATATTCACTATAATTGTCTTGTTTATTGATAAAACAACGTTTTACAATGAGTAGACACTTCGGCAGCACTTCGGCACTGGAATCAGAACGTTACAAATGAAATGACAAGACACATATTTATAGGCAAATGATTTCGCATGAAATGGTTCATGCGAAATGGTCATTTCGTACGAAATGGCCATTTCATACGAAATGAACCAAATCTCATTTCATGCGAAATGCATCTATCCCATACATTTCTCGTTTTTCTCGTATTATGTGCCCTGATCTTTCGATCTAATTACAAGACTTGATTCAAGAAGAAGTCGACATACATATGCACCAACAGTTTAACCATTCTTCATTGAAAGGAGCGAACTCAGTCCCGTCTTCACGAACATACGAGGACTTCTTCTCATTTCCTTCAAACACGATCTCTTTAATGTTCTCTAAATCAGCAGTCTCAGGTTTACTCGGTATTTTATCAATTTCAGCATCGTCAACTTCTTTCATCGCATTCAAAGCTAACAACTGCTCGTGTGATAGATCAGAAATAATCTCCCCTTCTTCTAGAAGTTCTCCAGTGATAGGATGTACAACCTGCAATGCAAGATCAGCAGTGCTAGGAACAGAAGATGTACCAGGCAAAGATTCAAGCTGTTGTATTTCTTCAACTGTTCCACTGGAGGTTCCTTGAGCAGATTTGAGTTGCGAAGGTTTGAAAACAACAATCTTAGAAGAGGTAGCTACTGGCGGTTGCTCTGATGTAGCAGAAGGGTCGGGGTTCCCTTGATCTTCAGGATCATCATCCCTTTTCTTTAACACTTCTTGTTGTTTACATCTATCGTTCCACAGAGTATTGACCCGCTTTCTCAGAAACTCATAGCCTTCATTTATTTTCTTGACCCCATCAACTATCGTGGTGTTTCGAGAATCGTACCACTGTTTCATGTATTCATGCCTTTCTTTGAGAGCATTGGCCAACTTCTGAAGTTTACAGCTGCTTTCTTTCATGCGATTCATTTCAATACCACGTGTATTATCCGCCGCACGCATCTGTTGCAACTGTCGCTCTCTCACTTCATCTACAGCTTTCAAATTAGCATTTTCAGCTTTCAATTGATCAATTTCAGCTTGCTGGCGTGTGATTTCTGCTTGTTGTCGTCCAACAGTGGCATTTAACGTGTTAATTTCCAACAGTTGCTTGATCATGTTAGCTCTTGTAGCTTTGATCACGTATGTTTGGTGATTGATTTGACCTGCAGCAGCTTGTAATTGAGAGAATAGGAAATCTACCTTCTCATCATGCTGCATCTGTTCGAATATACTTTGTCTGCGTTCTGCGGCAGGCTGCGAGGTCGTTTCCTGAATGGATGATGCAATAGAGTGAGTCGGTGCTTGAGGAGTCACTACAGGAGTTTCAGGTGTTGAACTCACTGCAGGAGTTGGTTTCGTAGACCTCGGAGGAGATGGAATCATTTTAGAAGCTTCAGTGGCCATGAATCCAAGGTTTGGATCCATTTCCGCTTCTTGTGTAGGCTCTTGAGGAGGAACGGATTGCTGAGCAGATGAAGAACCAATGTTCTTTCTTGCCTTCTTCTTGCGACAGACAACCGTTTGCTTCTTCAAACGTTCCGCTTCGATATCCGAAGGAACGTACTCAGGATCATTCTCTTGCCTAATCTTCCTGATTCTTTTAACACCACGTTCATCAAAGTAAACTTCATATCCGGGCTCAGGTGGATTGTCACCAGACTCAGTATCCTCCTCATCGTTACCAGCTGAAGTGCCACCAGCTGCACCAGCAGACGATGCACCAGCACCAGATATACCAACAGCACCAGCACCTGCATCATCATCATCACTATCATTGTCTGACGAACCTGAATCTGTTCGACCAAACTTTTCAACCATCCTTTTCTTCAACTCCGGCTCTTCATCATCTGATTGGCTGTTGTTGTGACGCCATTTATCATATGCCAGAGCAATGTAGTCTGGTTTACCAAGGGCACCGATCAATTTCCTAGGCGGCTAGCTTTCTGTGTATCTCTTGGCTGCAAGCGCCTTGAATATCCTTAATGAATTCTCGATCATGGTTTCTATCTTTAGGATGTTGTCAGCGGCTTTTGGAAGACCGGGATGTTGAACATTCATGATCATCTGTAGAAAGTGAGGATACATCCAGAATTTGTTCCCAGTTGTTCTACTTCCAGTTCTCGCCATGTTCTCTTTCATATTGGTGAAGATGTATTTTAAGATGCTAAACGGTTTGTTCAGCACCAATGCCACCATGAGACCTACAAGGTCTTTGCTTGCCATATCATATCCTGCACGTCTGTTGCTGATACACAGAATAAGAACGTGCAAGAGAAACTTGTAACGTAACGGAAAATCTCCCATGTTGATTTGAGAACTGAAGATGTCACCAATACACTTCATTCTTAGCAAACAACCACGAGTATACATGATTGGTATAGAGAACGGAGCATTCGGATCGTCTTGCAGCTCTAAGACATTGTTCAAGATTTCCGGTGAAACAATCACGTTCAGATCATTCACTTGCCCCTGAATGACTTCAGTTCCATCTACTTGCACCACGCTTGCGGAATTCCAGAAAGCTTTAACGAGCGATTTGTAAACAGGCGTTGAAAAGGTAACAACTTTATTAATCCGAGACTCCCTGATCCACTGTGTGATTTCTTTCAATTCGCTGATCTTTCCTTCGGGATCCAGAAAGGCAATTTGGTTGTGATGCTTCTCGGTCATCACTTCCTCTTCAGATTTGTTTTCCTTCTTTGTCAGGGCCTTACGTTTTCTCTCTTTCGGTGCCATCTATATGTGTAAAACATCCACAATAAGTCAACATGTCATATTATGTGCAATAACATATGTGTGTACATGTTGATGTAGGGATGAGATTTTTTACCGGTACCGTACCGGTACCGTACCGATACCGTACCGTACCGATCATAAACGGTACCGGTATTGGTAATAGATTTTTCATAATTCGGTATCGGTAAAAAACGGTATTGGTATAGGTATTTTCCGGTAAATACCGGTTTTAATACCGAATTTAATAAGGAATTCCAATGGGTTTTTAGGTTGGATTACGAAGAGTCCAAGTCCACGTCCAACTAATCTTACTGGCTACTACAATATACTGAACTAATATATAACAAAACCTAAACCTAAAATCCTTTATCATTCTATAGAACACCCTATGATCAATCAAGATTCAAGAATCCAAAATCCAAATCCATCTTTCTTCAAGGTATTCAAACGAATTCAAAACTATGTTTCATGTTTGCTTTTTTTCTGTTTTCTGATTAAACTAATTCGGCTGAGGCATAAAAATAAAGTTCCTATGAATCATGAAAGTTAATATTCAAATGATTTCGTCTGTAGGTTAAGATTAAACTAAAATATTACATGGTTTCATGGCAACTAAAACTAAGTTAATATAATAATATTTACATAAAGTTCTCGTGAATCTTGAAAGTTAGTATTTGCGAATTCATCTTTAGGTTAAGATTAAACTAAAGTTATTTTACATATTATATTTTTTTTATGAATTCGTCCAGTGAATCGTCTTTGGGTTGCACAATGATATTTTTTAGGTAAAACAATGGATGACACCAAAGTGGTACCAATGTGGTAAATTACCGAAATACCGGTACCGATAGAGGTACCGTACCGGTACCAAATCTATAAATACGGTACGGTAATCGGTATCTACATTTCCTCAATTTCGGTAACGGTATTTACGGTATCGGTACCGGTACGGTACCGGTATCGTACCGATCTCATCCCTATGTTGATGTATGAATTGGACAGTTTGACAAGTATAAATACATCTTCTGTGAAAGGAGCACCAAACTTGAAAATTTACTAAGTCCTGGACGACGAAACTTTAAGACTTCGACGAAACTCCCTTCATTACGACGAAACTCCCTTGGTCAGACCAAGTCAGAGTTGACTGTTGACCAGTGGGGTTTCGTCGATAGGCTTTCGATGAAAGGTGTTCTAGTTTAAAGAGGTTTCATCACAAGGGGTTTCGTCGTCAATCAGTTTGAAGAAACTTAGGTTTCGTCGTCACAGAGGGTTTCGTCATCAACAGTTAGGGTTTCGTCACAGGTTAGGGTTTCGTCAACTTGGGGGTTTTTCAAATTCAAAGGGGGTTTCGTCGATTAAAGGTTAACAGATGAATGATTCTAAAAATCGAACACAATGACACTCTGTTTTTACCCAAATAAACCGAAAACAACCTAGATTCATAACTGACATGAGTTATTGACCGAAACCCATCAACCGGTTAAACATCTATCCAATAACCGATCCCCTGTTTTTGTTAACCATAACCCAACCCAAATGAAAGTATAAAACAACATATAAGCCCTAAATCTATATGTTTTTATGAGAAACCAAGTCAAACACAAGTTTATATCATGAAGAAATCGTATAAACAGTGTCTCCGAGGGTCTTTTAGAACAAACGGACAACAACACAGGGTTCATAAGGTACGAATCATTTGAATGAGCATTTGTATACCTTGATTTTACTGGAAAATTTTGAAAGATTCAAAAGATTTTTGGGAGTCGGTGGAAGGTATGGGTGTGGAGTGTTGAAGAAGGTGAAACAGAGAGTGGTTTGAAAAAGTGAGGTTGCAACAGGACTGGGACCCCTTATATACCAACTCACCCTGGCGAAACTCTATTCTCGACGAAACTCTATATGGGCTTGACGAAACTCAAGTTTGGGCTTGGATTGGGCTTGAACAGTGAGCCCATGACGAAACTTAAAAGGGCAAAGAGAGTTTCGTCGTGACCTCGACGAAACAAGGAGTTTCGTCGTGAACACAAACAGTTTTGACCAAGTTTGAAAACCATTGACTTTGACCATGGACTTTCGTCGACTTATAGGAGTTTCGTCGTCCTCAAAGGAGTTTCGTCGACACCTTTTTCTCAAAATTCACTAAGTGTTTGAAACTTGAAATTTTGCACACTTGAAAAGATTTTGTTTATTTGAACACATTTCATTTTGATTAAGTGTAACAAATGCAAGGACATTTTATGAAGTAGGTTTCAGGCCTTCGGCAGAAAACACCAAGTTACAACTTCGGCAAATCAAGAATGAACTTTACATTTTACACTAAAACTGAATTTAAAGTGCGGTAAACTAATCGAAAAGCTATAAAAAGCAATAAACAACTGTACAAAGGCAATCTTTTTGCGAATTTCAAGGACAAGGAATCATACCAGCTTACGGTCTTAGTCAAACATGATTTTTGTTCGGTTTAAAGCTCTGGATAAGTATACTACCTCGATTATCGGTATTGTTGTCCACATAAGCTCAAACTGATCAGATGTAATCATAATTAGGAGATACGATTTACGGTAAGGATTATACTTACAAGTCGATGTTCATCCACTCACGACACATTCCCGTATCAAGGTATGCACGAGAGTTCATCTTACCGGTGAGTATACCGATTATCATCTGTTTGTCTATATAAAAGAATGTGAGATACTCACTTATTTTTTATTGAAAACAAACCCTATGTGATAGAATCACTTATTGATGAAGAACTTGATTTTCATATGCATGAGGGCACAGGAGCAAGTCTGTTAACAGGTCAGTACAACGTACAGCAAAGAGACGAACTTGACTCCCGCAAAGAATCTGTGATATATTATCACTTATTTTGTTTGGACATGTGATTGTTGATCACTTATTGAGGTCGAATGCAATATGTACACGTATGTATAGTATCATGGAAGATCTAGACTTCGTCTCCCTTATTTTTCGGTAAAAGATACAACCATGATACCCAGATGATAAGCAGCATAAAGACCGAATATCTCAGAACCTCGGCAATCTCTCAAACGAAATTTCGGTACTAAGACCATATGCCAATGAATGGTTCCCACCTGACTTGAAGTCTGTTAGGTTTGTATCATCCTACACATTTTAGTCTGATTGTGAGCCTACTGATACATCGTTAGTAAGAGATACTTATCATTTCTATATTTTTTTTGTTTTACATTTTGAAACACGTTGACCGACCACACCAGTGAATATCATCATCTTCCTTTTTCCAAGAAACTCATATTTGGTTTTCCAATTTTTTGAATTTTTGAATTTTTTAAAACTGAAAGACAGAAAGTAAAGACATCTTTTTGGATTTTTGAAATTTTCAGATGTTTTTGTATTTTCTTGAATTTACTCCCCCTAAAATGCTAAAAGGTGAAAACCTTTTTGAATTTTTAGAGTTTTTAAAGAAAATATTTAGAAAAACGATTAGCCAAAGAGGTTTTACTCGGGTATCACCTTAATGCCATTGACCAAAAGTAGATAATCAAAACGTGATTTATCAAGAGCTTTTGTGAACAGGTCGGCACGTTGGTGATCGGTGTGAACTTTAACAACATCGATTAATCTTTTATCAAAACAATCACGTATGAAGTGATATTTAATTTCGATGTGTTTGGTCTTGGAATGTTGCACAGGATTTCTAGTGATCTGTAAGGCAGCATTGTTATCAACAAAAATAGGAGTAGATAGGAATTCAAAACCGTAGTCGTGCATTTGTTGTTGGATCCACAAGACTTGGGAGCAACAACTAGAGGCAGCAATGTATTCTGCTTCATAAGTTGATGTAGCAACACAGGTTTGCTTCTTGCACTGCCACGTGACCAGGCGATTTCCTAAGAATTGACATACAGCTGTTGTTGATTTGCCATCGATTTTGCAACCACCAAAATCAGAATCACTGTATGCAATCAAGTCAAAGCTATCATCCCTAGGGTACCAAAGACCGGTGTGAGGCCTTCGGGTTGGTTTGATATCTTGCGAGCAGGCACGTCGGATACATGATGTTAGGCCTCAAGGTTGTGAGATACATTAGAGATCCGATCATAGCGCGATAGTATGAAGAGTTAATGCTTTCACCCTTCAAACCCGGAGTAATCCCGTGTGTAAGTCCCGTAAACCGGATCTTTCAATGATATCAAACAGCCTATTGATTGTGCGGAATCCAATCAATAGGTGATTCAAGAAAAACCAAAAAATATGAAATATGAAGAACACAATACCGAAAATCACTTTTAAACTTGCACACGATTCTATTACTATGAACTAGCAAAATCGTTTGGCACAAGCTCACAACCAAATCGCCTCTCTCTCTCTCTTCTCTAGAATTTGTGTAAATGAGGCTCCTAGAGGTTCAAACCTAAAAACAAGTTAGAAACTTGTTTTTATACTAACTCAATCTCACTTTCCTACATGGGCTCCCCTTGGGCCTGCTTGGCCCACATGGCCTAAAGCTTAGCCCAAGTGACCTATAAAGGTCCACAACCTAATATAAACTAACCCGGTAAGACCCAACTCGTAACCATAGCTTGTTGTGTTAATTTGATGTGTCAGTCTCACACTTTAGGGCCTAACAATCTCCCCCTAGACTGATGCCATCAAATTGTCTTCATAGCATGAATTCAGCAATGTCTTCAACGAAGTCTATGGTTGTCTCTGTGCTGCAGATGTTGTGGAAGTTCTTGACTTCTGAACTCTCAGCACTGGGTCTCTTTCTTCAGCTCTTGTGGTTAGCTTCATATCAGGATCTCGATCAGCTTTGCTTGAAAATCTTTGTCAAAAAGAATGTGAGAGGAGGATTCTCAACAGCTCTTTTCTTCTTCAGTCTTTTTCTTTCAAGCAAGTTCACGACACTTCTTCAAATGTACTTTCACTGTCAGACGGCGTTTCGTATCCGATTCTTCTGACTCAGGTACATCTTGTTGTTGTGCTGCTTCAGGCTTCTCCAGCAACTAACAGCATCTCAATCTTCATCAACCCATGTTCTTGAATGAAATCAAGTTCTGCACATGCTCACAAACTCATAAGCAAACATTTCTTATGCAACAGGGAGAGTACCATATGAACAGTAGGTACATCCAAGTACTTGTACTCAGATTTCACAATTTAAATTCTTTCAACTTTTGATGATCAATCAAATCTTCAAGAACGGTTACATTTTTAATTTTAAGAAAAACAAATAGACACTCTATTTTTGGATTTTCAATTTTATAGAAAAGCAAGACACTATTTTTGTATTTTTGAATGTTTGAATTTTTTTAATTTTAAGAACTAGAAACAAATAAAAAATCAAAATATAAACAACTACCATAATATACAATTACAATTGCAATGGGATCAAATCACGAGGTTTTGGGCCTGACTTCACTTATCAACACTGATCTACTACTGAATGATCTAGACAATTACCAGTATATTTGTCCACTTAAACTCGTCTCCCTAGACCTTTTTCATATAACTATCTGTAACTCATTTTATCATGTTTTGATGTCTTAACAATGAACACCCAAACAAATACTAATCAAATCCCGGAATTATAGACAGCACACTCTATCATGCAAGCAGTTTCCCTACCACATATTTCACAAGTCCGATCCAAACTTCTGAAACCTTAACTGGGACTAGATTGAGAAAAGAAAAGAATAGATCATTTGCAGAGAGATGGATATAATATACCGATCAAATGAGATTTTCTCAGTTTGATATAGGTTTTTTTTTCTCGGGTTTCTTTTGGGCACTAGAGGGCCTCTTTCGGGTGTATTTGATCTATAGCGCGACAACGTACAGCTAGGTCAACATGTATCTGGATGCAGCAGAATCTGACGTTGCCTAGCACCTCCAGGTCTTTGCTCACGCAAAACAGAGGAGATACACGACTTTTTCAGAGAAGATTTCAGAACCGGACCAAAATTGTGTGTATCGGGACAACATACAGGCATTCAAATAGAAATGAGCTAATTCCAAGTGACTTTCTTTCCTAGGGTCATGTACTATTTTAGTTCTGAACAGAAACAACCAATGTTTCCAGTCTTAAGGATAGAGCCTACCAACACATCATACTAGAGTCAAACTATTTCGATACTGGTCTTACATGAGTCAGCCCTCGACCATAATGTGAAATTTTATTTCATTTCCCATATCATGCAATTTTTCTTTTTGGCTTTTTTATTTTTCTATTGTTTTTGTATTTTTCTCATTTTCTCCCCCTAAAACAATACACATATACACATCAAGCTCTTTTTGTATTTTTCTTTTGTGAGTTTTCTCCCCCTAAACTCTATATATGTCTCTCTCTCCCCCTAAATTTGTGCATAAATCTTGTATTTTTGCGCAAATTTACCATTTACTAGAGAAAGGACACTTTATATACAAATTATAAACTAAGAAAAAGAGAGAAAAATATTTTTGCTTAACCGTTCTGTCATCAGATTGAAGACTAATCAAATTCAAATCAAAGTACTGAATTTAAACGGTACCTTTTGCTGATCTTATCTTACTTCTTTAATCTCCTCCAAAGGAAACATATCATCTGTAAAAAAATTGAACTTTTTGCAACAGTGAAATGTTACCCGTTTTTATCTCTGGAACAACTGCTATCAACATTCCAGAGATTGTCAATAGCTCCTCCTTAGTTGTTCCTGAAAAGTAAGGAGATTAGTAAGACATGGGTGCCCAGGCCATCGTGGTCCTGGGATTTCCTGAAGCATCAAAATAAGACACTTCCTTTAAACATAAGTCCCCTTTAGTTTCAAGGATTGGAGACATTGCTGCTTTGGATTTGGGTTTCCAAATCTGTTTCGGTTTAACAAACGTGTTTGTTGCCTTCGGTTGAGCAACTTTAGCTGATTCAGGCTTGTTAGTTTTAGAAAAACGTTTTTGTTCTTGAACAGCCTTGCGTTTGTTTTTAGCAGCGTTCCAATCCCCATCAGAAGGTTTAACCTTGGGATTCACATTCTTCATTGCCTTAGGTGAAGATACCTTCATTGGCTTGGAATGATTGTTATCCTTTGGTTTAACCCTGTGATTTTGCATATAGTAGGGTATATAGGGACGATTTGTGCAGTTCCGAGCAATGTGACCAGCAATGCCGCAATTGAAGCATGTTTGTCTCTTCACGTAGAAGGCATTCTGATCAGCTTGTGTAGCTCTTGCAGGCCCTGAAGGATGAACCGGTCATTTCTATGCTTGTTTTTGTTGCACATTTCTTGCAAACGATGATGAATTCGGATGTCTATACTTGTCGTTTGCAGGGGCCTTCTGTGGTGGAGATTTCCTCTGAGTTTTCTTATTTTGTGTAGACTTCACGTCTTGTTCAGAAATCTCACCAGTCTTTCCGAAAGCTTTGTTAGCACAGTCAAATGCATATTTTTCACATTTGCCATTACTGACTGGCTTAACAAAGGCATTTTTCACATCACGAGCCTTTTGAGGACTATTGCTGCCCGTTGAAGACTGTGGAGAGCCTGCTTGTCTTTGATGTTTAGGCTTCTTCTTTCTGCGTCCTTTACCTGCTCGCTTCGGATCTTGTTGCTTGATCTGAACCTTTTCATCACTAACAGAAGGTTCAGATTGTTCAGCTTGCGCACTTGGAGCCTTGTTCACGTCAGTCTTCTCTTCATCCTTTATGTCATCAGCTTTGACAGAATCGGATAGTTCTGGTTTGTTGGATGAAATACCAGAAACTTTAGCAGAAACTTCAGCTGAAACATTTGACGAATTTTCAGCACAAGACCGTTCTGCACATGACGCCTTTGAGCTGAATCCACTGGAATCAACTGATTCCAATTTCTCAGAATCAGCTGCTTCAGATGATTCACATTTAGAATTAGATGGTTCAGCTGGCTCATTCGTTTCGTTTGCCATTTCAGTCTCTGTTACACAAGCATCAACGTTTTCGCCCAAACCATCAGGCCTGAAATTAATCATAGAGTGAAAAAATGAGCCAAAAATGTCACACACATGAGAATTTGATGCTTGTTCATCTCCAACGACACCTTCAACTTTAACTTCATCTGCAGGGGAAGACGAAGCATTAGGATCAAAAGTACCCTTTGAAATAAAATTTACCGAAGGAGTCGCTCGTTTATCAACAGGTCTGCTGTTGATTGATGACTTATCAGTTTTAGGACCGTAAGCTATCTTGTCCTCATTCATCAATTCCTCCTCAGTCATGGGTAAATATGTGTAGTTATCATTGTAAGGAGGAGGAGCCTGATTGTAACCCAATCCACACCCTTTCTTTTTCTTATATGCAAGCTGTTGATCACACAAATTTTTAACCAGTTTGCTGGAAGAATCAAATTTCTTAATGTTGAGTTCATTTATTTGATATCTATCTTTGATATCTTCCAGTTCTTTAGTCAAAATGCATAATTTCTCCTGAACATATAAGAGTTGGGTTGTTTTTACACTTACATCATCTTTGAGTTTGATGATGTCTTTTCGCTGAGCTTCAATTTTTTCTTTATAAAGTTTTTCATTTTTCGATAAAGTAAAGTTTTTATTTTTAATATCATGATAGTCTTGAATTAGCTCAGCGTTGTGTATTCTTTGAGCTTCAACCCTTTCTCTACACTCAGGAGTGCAAAAGACAGAAAGTATTTCTTCTCTAGTGATTTCTTGAGCCACGGGTTTGTGAAACATGAATGCTGAATTTTGTGATGAATCAGAAAAGTGGATGAGCAAACTTCATCAGATGTGTTGCCTTGAGTAGACTGCTTGTCAGCATTGTCATATGATTTGATGAGTGAGATCAGCTCATTTGACTTCATTTTGTAACAGTAGCAGTCGGTTGTCAATATTATCTGATTAACATTGCTAAACCAACTACAGTTCGTCTGATCTGGAATCCCTTTTATAGCATCCAGAAGCTTTCTGTTGCTCGTGTGAGTAGACACCACCATCTCTGCCTTCTCCACTTTAGAGAGCAGTTCAGCAAACCGGCCTGTAAGTGCTTCTATAGATTCACCATATGAGTATCTGAATCCTTGGAGTTCCTGCTCAAGCACCTTTCTCTTAGAGGACATTTTTAAGAAGTGATCCCCCAAAAATGTGATCTTTTAACTATTTTCTCAACACAAGCCCAAAGCGAGAACCTGTGTACTCGCTAACTCAAACCCCTTTGAAAAATGCTCGAACCAGCTTCCTGTACCGCGCCTCCAAACCTGTCAAAACTTGTCACACCAAACAAACCTCCCCCTTTTTTATTTTTTAATTAGAACATTTATTATTATTATTGTTATAAATATTAGTATTATTATAATTAATGATTATGCAATGATTTCTAAATGATTATTATAATTATTATTATTAATATTATATAAAAATCAAATACAGAACTGAACTCCTGTCTCCTTCTTCGTCATAACAAACCAGTTCACAAACCCTAATTTTGAAAGATCATCCGCAGTCACAACAACTACTACCCGTAAGACAGAGATGATTAGATGATACACGTAGATGGTGATTAGATGCGAAGGGTGGATGCTTCGTCGGTGAACGATGATGTGACGAACGTTATGAGGATGATGAGAGGATGGCGATCGGTAACGGAAGTGGTGTAGATGATGACTGATGATGATGATGTACAGAGAGATGAAGTATGACGATGGTGATGGCAGTTGCAGGTATTGGCTATGGTGGTGTTGGAGATGATAAAATCATGTGAGAATATGGCTGGTGGAGTTGTATGATCTGTTTGGAACGACGGAACAATGATCGGTGATATATGGTTGCGAGTCGGAACAGTGAAAGAGATAACTCGAGACCTCTTGTGAGCCGAGACCTTGAAAGATATTGTGAGTCGAAACCTTGAGAAGTTGTGATGACTCGAAACCGTGGTTGCGACTCGGAATCTAGTTTACGACTCGAGACCGTTTTTTTTAAATGATGACTCGAAACCAGTTGATAACAATTGAGTTGAGACCAGTTGATGATTACTCGAGATGAAGATCAAATGTTGATGACTCTAGACCAATTGTTGATGACTCGAGACCAATTGAGACTGGTCCACTCGAGACCTTCTGAGTCGAGACCGCGATTGCGACTTCGGAACGATGTTGTCAAAATAGTGAGTCGAGACCTTTGTGAAGAGTCGAGACCTTGTGAAGGTTGAAATCCCACTCGAGACCTTTGAGTCGAGAACTCGATCTAACTGAAATATCACTCGAGACCGTGTTGTAGATGACTCGAGACTTGTGAAGGATGAGGACTCGAGACCGACTAGAAAGATTGGAAGGAAAGAGGGACTCAAAAACAGAAATTGTATATTAAGGAGTCAACTTTCCTAAAACCAAGGATTTTTTAAATCCTTTTCAAAATTTAAAAATCCTGCTGAACTTTCCAGATTTTTGGAACCAAAATCCTTTTAAAATTTATCAATATTTTAAAAACTTTAACACATTTCCAAACAGATCGCAAAGCAAAATATTATGATTTTTCAATAAAAACCGAAGAACACTTCAAAGAACACGAAGAACGCGAAGAACACCAACCCAAAAATAACGAAAATCTTGAATCTTTGATATCACACCGAGCCTAGAAACAGGTTCTAACGGCTCTGATACCACTTATAAGTCCCGTAAACCGGATCTTTAAATGATATCAAACAGCCTATTGGTTGTGCGGAATCCAATCAATAGGTGATTCAAGAAAAACCGAAAAATATGAAATATGAAGAACACAATACTGAAAATCACTTTTAAACTTGCACACGATTCTATTACTATGAACTAGCAAAATCGTCTGGTACAAGCTCACAACCAAATCGCCTCTCTCTCTCTCTCTTCTCTAGAATTTGTGTAAATGAGGCTCCTAGAGGTTCAAACCTAAAAACAAGTTAGAAACTTGTTTTTATACTAACTCAAGCCCATTTTCCTACATGGGCTCCCCTTGGGCCTGCTTGGCCCACATGGCCTAAAGCTTAGCCCAAGTGACCTATAAAGGTTCACAACCTAATATAAACTAACCCGGTAAGACCCAGCTCGTAACCATAGCTCGTTGTGTTAATTTGATGCGTCAGTCTCACACTTTGGGGCCTAACACCGTGATTCTGCGGAAGTGGGGTACCAATGGGCGTTGCATCAGACATCTGGAATTGGCTCAAGATGTCACCAACATATTTAGTTTGATGGATGAATATCCCAGACTCGGTTTGTTGAACTTGTAGGCCTAAGAAGAAATTCATTTCCCCCATTGCGCTCATCTCAAAATTTTCTTGCATCACATGCTCGAATTGCACAAAGAATCATTAGTTAAACCAAATATTATATCGTCAACGTATACCTGCACCAGCAAAAGATCTCCATCTTGTTCCTTGATAAAGAGAGTGCAATCAATAAGACCTCGTCGAAACCCATTTTCCAGAAGATAGTTGGATAAGGTTGCATACCAAGCCCTAGGTGCTTCATGTAAACCATAAAGAGCTTTGTTGAGCAACCAAACCCGATCGAGGTGAATAGGATCTTCAAAACCTGGAGGTTGTTCGACGTGCACCTCTTCTTGAACCACACCGTGAAGGAAAGCACTTTTGACATCCATCTGGTAGACTTTGAATCCTTTGAATGAAGCATAAGCTAGAAAAAATCTGAATAGCTTCCAGACGTGCAACAGGTTCATAAACTTCATTGTAGTCGATGCCTTCGATCTGGTGAAATCCCTAAACAACCAATCTCGCCTTGTTGCTAATGACTACTCCACGATCGTCCTTCATGCATTTGTAAACCCAGCGTGTGCCAATTTTCTAGTAGTTCTCTGGCCTTTCAATAAGCTTCCAAACACCAAGCTTTTGAAATTGTTGTAGTTCATCCTGCATGGCTTCAACCCAAGAATTATCCTTTAAGGCTTCCTTCCAAGATTTCGGTTCTTCTTGTGAAACGTAACACGCGAAGGAACAATCATTTTGAAGACCAGATTCTTTAATGGCTGAATACAAACAAGCATTCTGGTTGTTTCTCAGCGGATTATGTGTCTGCACACCACGTTGGACATCTCCTATAATATTCTGCTGCGGATGGGTATCATGAATTCTCATTTCAGGAACACGAGTATTAATACCCAAATTGTTAATATTAAGATCAACAACCAACTCCACACCGGGAATAGGCGTAGAAGTGGATGCATTCCCTTCAGCAGTATCAACATTCTGCACATGAGGAGTTTCTACAGAAGCACCTTGAACAGGAGCAACTGGAGCTGAAGTGCCTTCATTCGCATCATGATATTCATCATATTCCGATGACTCATTGTAATCAGTAGCATCTTCAAATACCTCATTTTGAACCGTATTGTTAACCTAATTAGAACCTTGGGGGTTAACAATAATAGGTCTCACCAATGGCGAGCCAGCAGCGTTGTCATTATCAAATAACATTCTAGCAGCTGCAGATTCTTCGTCAAAGGTTGGCAGATTAAAGGAGTCAAAAAGCCCATCATAATCGAACATCCAAGGATCACCCAGAGCTTTAACAGAACTTGTATACCTTTGAACCCTTACTTCACTCCATAGCTCGATCTTTTTGGTTGCTAGATTCCATACGCGAAAATTTGGAGTAGCATATCCAAACTTTCCATCTGGCTCAATCATAGTACATGGACCGCCAAAAGGTTCTAGGAAAGAAAGAACCGGTTTCCTTTTCTGTAGAAGTTCAAAACAAGTCTTGCCATGTCTCTTAACTGTAAGAACTCGGTTTAACGTGTAGCAAGCAGTCGACAAAGCCTCCCCCCAGAACTGAACAGGAAGCTTCGACTCTACCAACATAGTTCTTGCAGTTTCAATTATCGTGCGATTCTTCCTCTCCGCGACACCGTTTTGCTGTGGAGTGTAGCGAGAACTGTATTCATGAATAATGCCCTTAGAAGTACATAACTCATCCATTACACGGTTTTTGAACTCAGTTCCATTGTCGCTTCTTATCCTCTTCACTTTCAACGTGTATAAATTTTCCAGCATAGTGAGAATATCCTTGAGGATTCCAGGAGTTTCACTCTTGTGTGCCATAAAATCTACCCAAGAAAATCTAGAGTAGTCATCAGTAACTACCAGACTTCTTCATTTGCTTCCCTTTCTGGCACGAAACACAGATATCTTGTAGATGAAAACTTCTCACAGGCACACCATTCACAAGATTGTTTTTCACCAAATGGTTCATTTTTCTTAAGTGAATGTGCCCCATTCTTCTGTGCCAAGATATAGACTCCTTCTCTGTGGCTTTTGAGACAAAACATGTGACTTGCGCAAATGTCGTAATTGCTTGGCTCATATCAAGAATATAAAGATCATTAAGTCTTGGAGCCGATAAGAGAATCCATTCTTTTGGAATTTTGAAACCAGGTTTCAGCACATAACAACCGGCATCATCAAAATGCACGGTGAACTTCTTATCGCAGATTTGCGAAACACTCAGAAGATTATGATCAATTTAACGAACATAATTGATCTTATCGAAACATACAACACCATTGGAGATTATTCCCTCTCTAGTGATGTATCCGCCTTTGTCTCCAGCAAACGCGACATAGCCTCCTCTAATATTTCTCACATCATACAGAAGCCGTAAGTCGCATGTCATGTGCCTAGATGCTCCACTGTCAACAATCCAATGACTACTAACAGTTCCTCCTGGAACATCCTGCACATATCATCCAATGATCAGTTGAGGATGGGGACCCAAGCCTTAGTGGTATTGGTTCGTCCCTGAGCATCACGAAAAGTGATCTCGATTTCCTAATGATTTTGTAACACAACACCTCCCCCTGAACTTTCACCCATCTTAGGTCTCCAAGTTTGATTTTGTTTACCAGTTTGGTTTTTATGAAAAGATTTTGAAACCTCTGGTTTTAACGATTTTGATGAACTTGGTTCCCTATTAATTGATTTGACTTCCGATTTTAAAGCCTTTTCAACTGCTTTCACATTTTGACGTCGTTGTTTCATTTCTTGTTCTTTAACAGTTCTTTTATCATGTTTTGGTGAAACGGGACGACGTTGAGGGTGAACCTTTTCAGGTGGTGCTTTCTCAACAAATTTATCCTTGGGAGTGTTTGTTCAATTTTTGATGATATGTCCAAACTCCCCACACTTAAAACACGTTCTCCTTTCAACAAACTTAGGAGAAACTGATCGACGAATAGATGTCGAACCTGTAGAACCTGAGGTACTTGCTTTTTCATCACACCCGTTTGTATGTTGAGTGTAATTGTTTTGACTGTTACGTTTTAAAATATTGACTTGTTGGACAAAATCGGTGTTTGATTTGTTTTCAAAAGTCTCAATTTTGTCAGTACCTTTAGATGCTACAAATTTGACATTACTGCTTTTCTTCTGGTAACGAGCTCCTTTTGTTTCAAATTTTGATTGAGAAACATTAGGCTTTTGAACTCGCCTTTCTAGTTGTTTACCTTCAGAAGCAATAGGTTGTTGCTTTGTCGGTGGTTTCTGATTTCCAAATTGTTTTCTGATTTCAGCTTTTGGAATTGGGTCACATTGAGTTACCACAACTCCTGGGATCATCTTTCCCAAAAATTTGCTTGTGTTATCTTCAAAAACTTTATCAATCGAAGATGGATTGACATTTTTGATTGGAAAATCGTTGTCTGAATAAATTTTAACATCCCCGACCAAAGTATACAACACGTTATTGCTCTTAACAGCAGACACTCATTCCTTGTCATCCTTGACATCTTTGACAGGATCTATCACTTGTTTGATAACTGGTTGAACATCAGGAGTATGAGGATCACAAAGAATGTAATTCTCAATTGGAATTTCTACTCCTTTCATTTTATCAAGTGATTTATCCTGATCACTTACATCTGATTCATCATCAGACGACTCATAGTCCTCAATAATTGGAGCACTTTGATGCGTCGATGTTGAAGTTTCAGTTTCATCAGATGATGTACTCGAGGAACTGTCCGATTTGAACCCTAAGCCAGTAGTAACTTCCTCATAATCAAGAGGCACATTGGGTTCAAAACGTGGCATTTCTTCTTCATCGGGCATATGAGTATAGTTATGTCTCAAAGGGGCAAACACTTCTTATACCCAACACCTTTCTTGTTTCCCTTCAGTTGTTGAGCACCAATGATGTGATCGAGCACATATCGGGAGTTAGAATAACTCTCCAATTTGAGCTTGATTGCATCATGATCGCATTTGGCAATGGCTAGCTCCTTTTTGGTTTCCTCGATGATGTTAATGTAATTGTTAATACCAATTTGTTTACTGAAAACAGTTTTGGTCAATTCAGAAACACTTTTCTTTAAAGTCTCAATTACAGACTTAAAATCCTTTTCATTTCTAGCTAAAGCCATATTTGATTCTTTGCACTTACACAACTCAATAACCAAACTTTGATTATGACTATGAGCCTTTTCAGATTCAAGCTTCAAATCTGCACAAGCATTACAAACACTAGGAGCAGGAGTTTCAGATTTTACCTGACTCGTAGAGGCCGAGACATTTGCCATGAAGGCAGTTTTATAAGAAAAAGATCCGTCTTCAGAGAAGAACTTCTCCATTTCCTCTGATGCTACACCAGCCTTCTTGATCAGAATAGACTTCTGACACTTCACCTCATCTGTTTCATTCAACAAATCATCAACATCAGAACTAACTTCTTCTTTCACATCAGATTCCGAATTATAACCACCAGAATTAGAACTTTCTTCATCAGAACTCCCGGTATAACCCGAACTATCGTCACTTTCAGAAAATTCTTCCCTGTGAACGTGCTTGATGTGATTGATGATCTTTGCATAACACGCTGTTCCTCCTCCTTAATGATCACCATCCCCAAATTGTCCAGACCAATTACACCCTTCATCAGCTTAGACAACTAATGCTCTGGTGGTGTTTGAAGGTCCAGACTGATTCTGGTTCTGGTTGTTGTTCGCCGCTACCTTCCTTCTTTCACGATTGTCTTGATTGGCATTTATCACAACCCCCGACCCCATCCTGGGAGCGGGAGCCGCGAACTAGTCAGATGGTATCGGTGTTTATTAATTTGGCAGTGGAAATTTTCATCAGGACCGTAATTAGGAAATATTTTTATCAGAGTTAAACACCAAAAATGTTTAAAATAGATAAATGGGATAAAACCCAAATTTTTCTTTACAATGCATTTATAGGGATAAACTCTAATTAAAATCTCATTTTTATTTAGGTAACTTTTATAACCACTTTTCTAAGCCTTCAGTGCTCTCCAACTGGCTTCTATTTGGCTTTCACATTTTGTTACCTGAAACGCGTTTAAAATATTTTTGTCAGTGGGAAATATTGGTGAGTGAATCTCAGTTTAATCAAGTTTTAATAAAAACCATTGTACAGTATTGAGGGCGGTCTCGCAACTATATTTGTTTCCAAGTCATATCAATTACCACCCACGGTACTGTAAAACCCGACTTGTGGAAAAGTTACTCCTCGCAAGGCAGTAACTAATTTTGTATACAAAACCCTAACATACCGACGATAATTGTATCCTTACAAATACTCAATAACTGTTTAATATATAATTAATTAAGTGAGGTTTTGTAAAAACTGTTTACAAAAAGGAGATTACTCACATTGCTGTCTTAGGTTTTCTGTAAGGGTTTCCTGGTGACAATCTATAAATTACACAAATGCACACGCGTTAGTATAATAACCCATTTTAACATTAGTAATACCCTCCCCAAGACGGCATTCCAACGACTACGTCGGGCAGAACCACGACAGCCGTTACGGAACCCTAGATCAATCGGGCAGCGTATCTAGTACGTATCCAGGGGTTATGATACTTACAACGGAGCAGAACTTCGTTATTTAGGGGGGTATAATACCGGAGTATTACTTCTAATATAATAGAATTCGATAGAGATTGATAATTCTGAACGATTTGAGACTGAAGCCTCGACCTCCTATTTATAGTGCTTGGTCGGCACTTTGTCACGCCCCGCGTAAGAAACATCAAGGGCCTTCGTGGTCCGCGAGGACCAGGAAGGCGGCAATAGGGTGGGTGAGTCACCGGTAGGTTTGACGCGTGTTATGCCACGTGGCGGCTCCGGGCTGTGCCACCTATCCCCTTGCTCGCGGCCCGCGTAGAATCACAAGGAGTCTTTCGCGCCCGCGACGGACCTAATTTATTGCTTTTATTTGTTATTTAATGAGGTAAAGGGATTTTGGAGCCGGTTTTCATATACGGGGTGTATTTTAGGACAATTGGGGGTGTCTAAAATATTTTAAGGAGGGTTGGTATATCTTGGGTATAACTCCTGGATTATTTAATAATTTAATGCACTCGCATTAAGTATAGTAACCCAATTCAACTTTATCCCTACATTGCGAGACAGAACCCCAACGAAGTTAGTCGGGCAAAGCCTTGACATTCGTTACGGGGCCCTACGTCAATCGGACAGGGTATCAGTGATCAAGGGTTAATATACTTAAAACGGGGCAGGGCTTTATTATTATAGGTGAAATATAAGCAAAAGGGATATATGAATATTGAGAAAGATAGACATACACACAAAAAAATGAATGGTTGTTGCTTCTATATATACTAATTTGGTGAGCTTAAAGTTCACGCAAGGTTTGACATGTTGCCTTAAAAATGAGCCACGCATCCCTCCTCATTTAATTCCTTTTCTTTTGTCCACGTATAGTACTATAAGAATTTTAAAGTCTTATGTATGCATTTAAATTTTGAGATATTGGTTTTTAATTATTGTATTATTTTATTTTATATATATATTATAATTAATTTAACTGCTTCACTTATTTGGCGCTTATAACTTCTAAAATATGACGTTTTATAAAATAATGAATATGTCATTAGGACGAGAATAATCTTATCTACATTTTGAACCAAGTTTCCTAAAAAACGGAGTAGGTTCAAATATAATGTATTTTTATAATTTAATTATTAAACGGATCCTAGACCCGTCTAGGTACTTCATATTTCCAACAGTTATTCTACCCATGATTTATCCGTTTGATAACATAAGTTTTTATATACTCTATCTTATGTTTTATAATTAAAATTTTTGGGAATGTTACATCCTCCCCACCTTGTTTTTAATCTCGTCCTCGAGATTCACTGAAATACGGATGAATACTTCTAGTTTCAAAGTATATTCTGGTCCTTGCCTTGAATTCCATTTTACTTTGACCAGAATTGTTCTCTATGTTTTGAGACTCTTATTTTCTCAGGAGTTCTTAATGGCGGTAAAACTACTGTTAGCCTAAGTTTTCGCACAACTTTTAGTTACAGGTTTCCTAATATGTTAATAATTTCAAGGGGAATTCTTATACTTTCGATGGCGTCCCAACTTATAGGGTTCCCGTCGTTCATCTTGTCACACGAGTTACGAGATGGATGATCAAACGAAATAGTGTTTGATATCGGAATTAGAGACGTATACGAGAGATTCCTAATAAATAAATCTAAATTTTTTTAACACACCTATTCATGATTTATCTCTAATTGTCAATCATGATGGCTTTGGATTTCCTTATAGATATACATATTTATATAATATTTCACATACTGTAATATGCACACCATTCATAAGGTTAATGTATTTAACAAATTCATATTTCAAAAAGAACAAGTCAGACATCAGGTCATTGTACTATTTAGGGAATTCCATTATCATAACATATACCCCATCTCACCCGGTCTCGCCGGAGAGGTACCCCCATCTTACCCGGACAAGCTGGAGAGTCTACTACACCATACCCAGTCTTTCCAGAGAGGTAATTATCATTGTATTTCCCTTAAATAGAATTTCTCTCAAGTCATGATTAAAAAGGGCATCATTTATTATGGCTTATATCAAGAAGCAAGGAAATTAGTATTCTCATGATGGATCATATTCTAGAACCGAGTAGTACTAATAAACAAGAAATAACAGTGGCCAGGTGTTATCGCTTATTTGTCATACTTGCACCATTCTAGTCATCATCCTCATGGCATACCAATAACCATCACACTTTATCTATGCAAGTAATTAGCTTATCTCGAAGCTTATACTAAGGCATTGTTTTTAGGTTCAAGTCTAACTACTATCCTAAGTGTTATCAACAAATATTTATATCATAACTCTTTTGTTTAAGCATAGGTATTATAGTTGTGAATTTCTTTTGCAAAATGGAGTTTTGACAAAAATATCATTGTCTCCATTGACATTATGGCTAGGTTCAATGTGATGAGTATGCTTACAACTAACTATATTCAAGTTTATATATTATTAGATTCCGTCGCAAGGAATATTTTATTGAGACAGGTGTCATTTTAAAACATAATACGTTTTATGATTTATTCTTATAAGGACTTCATGTTTTCATATGAATCACCAGTACTATTTTCTCTTATGTTTATCTTCAGAAGATATTTAATTATCATATTGTGTATACCATCAAAAGATTTTATTATGTGTATATATATGTATATTTATTATTTAGAAACAAAACAAAATTTTCAAATCTCTAGTTTAATATTTAAACTTATGTAATATATTTATATATACATACACATATGTATAATACTAAATTATTTTGTAATATCTTTAAATTATATATCCGATGGTACCAACCGTCAAGCTTATTTCCACAACTTTTATTTACCTCCTTTTTTTTATAAAAGTAGTATATTGAAATAAAATTCTGTTAAATTCATTGAATATAATATTTTGGAATTAAGGGATGGATAATTGAAAGTTTAAAGAAATAAATTAATCAAAATATAAACTTTTTTTTCGACTCATGGGAACATATTCAAACCTAATTCTTAATTATATTATTTATACAAAGAAATATTACAGTAAGCAATACAAGGTTTGATGTTTCAAAATTTGATTCTAAATATATTGAGTAATTAAGTAGATACATGCGTATATATATTTCAAACAATAATAATAATAGTAATTTATTTAAAGATATTATAATATTAATACTATAATTTGATCTTTAAATAGACTATATAAACGATAAGTGTATTAAATACACATTTGAATCAATTATCTTTATGTGGGGCATTCATTTTAATTCTAGCTTGAAAATGATACAACAACTAGAACGTTTAGGGAAATTTTAATGTGCCAAGAAAATAAATAAATAAATACTAAATTATTGATTTGAGTTGGGTAAGAAAAGAGGTTTTCATTTTATTACATCTTTTAATTCTAAAAATTTAATTATTTACTTTCTTTTATATATACCGATTGTACAAACCATCATATCCATCTTTTCTCTTCTTTTATAATATATTATAAAATAAAAATTATGATAATATTCTAAATGATAGAGAATAAAAACATGATTATTTATATGTGATTATACTGTTGATGCATTTTTAGTGTCTGTAACTAGTCTTGTACTTAATGATGTATTTTGTACGGTCTTTAACGTTTATCGAGTATGTATTTGATGTCTACCAAGTCAGATATCCTCCTATCTGATTGTGTATGACTTGTTTGTCTCCTTTTGATATGTAATGTTTAATGAACAATGCATGTTGCATGACAAGGGTATAATGGTCATTATGTTGTTTATATGTTCTATCTGTTTGCTGTCTGACAACAGGAAACAGAACAGCTGATGCAGCCCTCGACGAAACAGGTCTGTTTCGTCGAACACATCATGACGAAACAGACCAACATTCATTAAGTCTGTTTCGCCGACATTCATGACGAATCACACTTGATTCGTCGTGTAATGGGCTGCTTCAAGCCCAATGTTTGGCCCATATTCTGTTTCTCCGAGACACCTTGTGTTTCGTCGACTGTTGGGCCCAGAGACTATATAAACACATCCGGTTTCACTTAGAAACCAGATGAGAGCTTACACATAAAGAAACTCTGTCAAAATTCTGTTAAACTGTGTTTGTATCAGTTTGTAATCGGTTCTCATCCCGTTTAATCAATCGAGTGTGTATCATTTATTATACCGTGTCGTTATTGTTTTACATGTTTGATTTGGCATAGTTACGTGGATTCCGCACACGTAACCGTGTTTGCTATAAACAAGTGATGTGGTTCGTTATCGATCCTCAGATTACGGGCCCTACAATTGGTATCAGAGCGTTTGGCTCTAATCCTTGTTTAAAATCAAACATTGTTCGGTTTTTATCAAGTTTTTGTGGTTGTTTTTCTGAAAATTTGTTCATGAAAAATTCATGTTTTTATGAAAAATATTCATAAAATCTGTTAGTTTGTTGTTATTTGCTAAGAGTTTTATCAAAAACCTTGTTAGATTGATTGCTTATGCTTTAAACCGGGTTTTGAGTGAAAGTCTTGTGCATTTTCGTGTTTCAAAAATTATCGGTGACCAGAAAACTCATTGTTCTTGAGTGTGTTCTTCATATCATCATATTGTTCTTATCATAGTTGTGCTTTTGATCTTTAAATTGCAAGAACCAAAGTGTTTATCTAATATAATACATTAAGTGGACTTTGGTGACAAAGTGCTTTGGAACTCTAACTAAGTTGGTAACTTAAAACGTGGTTTGAGTTGAAAAACTGTCACTTTGAGTCAGTAAGATATTTTAAATATCTAAACCAGCTGTCTGACACTCAGTTTCGATGAAACAAGTAGTCGACGAATCACAAGTGTTTCGTCAAAAATATCTTCGACGAAACAAGTCTATTTCGTCAAAATATCTTAGACGAAACAAGTCTATTTCGTCAAAATATCTTCAAACGAAACAAGTTTGTTTCGTCATCATTCATTTAGACGAAACAAACCTATTTCGTGAAATCTGTTTCGTCGAGAACAGATCTGTTTTACACAGAGCCTTTGCAAAACCATTCTAACTTTGTGTTTTCAAGTGTGTGTGCAGGTACTATCATACATATACCAAATATGAGTAACAAAGGTCTGTGGGATTGGAGTTCGGACTCAAGACCAAGTGAAAATCAGCCTTCACTTGCCGATTTAATGAACCAATTGCCTCAAAAACAACAAGCAGTAAATGCAAATCAATGGGCAATGGTTTCTAATCAAAACCAAAACATTCAAAATCTATTGCTCAGTGAAAGTGAGACGGGAAGCAACAATCGCCCGCCAAAGCTAAATCATATGAACGACTATCCATCTTGGAAGGGTCGTTTTCACACATACATTCAAGGGCAAAACGTTGAACTTTGGACGTGTTTCACTACTGAATGTAGTCCGGAACTGGAAGCAGCAGCATCAACTGCCGCTGGTATTTCTCACATGATTGAAGAAGACAAGAAAACCTTTGAATTGGAGAAGAAGGCGTTTGCTTTTCTAACACAAGCTCTTCATAAAGATATCTATCATCAATTTTCCTATAGTAAGAGCACAAAAGCTTTATGGGATGCATTGGAAACAAGAGGAGAAGGAAATGCAGCTTCTATAAAAATTCGTCATGATCTTTTGAAGAAAGAATTTGAATCATTTCAATCTTTGGAAAATGAAACTCTAAATGATTTGACTTCTCGTTTCTATCATTTGATAAGTGAAATGAGTTCTTATAAGGTTGCTGTAAGTCATGTGGAAATGATTGCACGTTTAGCTGATGCTCTACCTCCTTTATGGAGTCCATTCGTTGAACTTCTAAAGCATACTGGTGCTCTGGATGGGGAAACTGTCACTATCTATGGATTTGTTCAGAAGTTGGAGCACACGAGCGAAGAGGAAAATCGGAAAGCTAGAAGGATTGGAGCTCCTCAAAACACAGAAATTTATTTGCCTGGTTTTGCTCCTTCTACAAGTTCTAGTTCTATTCAGCAACCTAAGCTACAAACGGCGTTTGTTTCCAACACAAACTCATCTCCGTTTCCATTCAAACCTACTCAACCAGAGTTTGATTTAGGTGCTTATCTTTCACAATCGCTATCCAAATTGAAATCTCAACCTCCACCTCAAGTTACTACTCAACCAGAGTTTGATTTAGGTACTTACCTTTCACAGTCAATACCCTCATCTCAAGCCCAACCACCACCAGAACAAGCACATTATACCAACAATCCTCCACCCCAAAGCACGAACACTATTAAAGTTGATACTTCGAACCTCTCAAAAGTTAGCATTGAAGTTGCAAAGGAGCATTCGGAACTCATTAATACAATGGTCAGTGCTTACTGCGGTTTGGTAGCAGGTCAAATTGGGAACATCAGTATGACAAACAAAGATTATCAACAAATCGACCGTGATGAAATGGAGTTGATGGATATAAAGTGGGCGTTTGCAAGTGCAGTAAGAAGGGCAAAGGATTTCATGAGTCGAACAGGAAGAAGTTCTTTGGAAAGTAAGCAGGATACGAAGTACGGGTTTGATAAAGAGGCGGTTACATGTTTTAATTATGGCGAAAAGGGTCACTTCAAACGTGAGTGCACTCGACCACCCAAGCAAGGCAATTAGAACCCTTTTAGAAATCAGACAAGTACTTCAAATTCCAATCAAGGCACTCAAAACAATCGTGAAAAAGGGATAGTATCTGTGAACAATACCACCAACCAGAACCAGTCTGGACCATCAAACAACACTCGTGCATTGACTGTTCAAACAGATGAAGGGTGTAACTGGTCTTTACAATTAGGGGGAGGTGATAATGAAGGAGGAGGAACAGCGTGCTATGCAAAGATCATCAATCACATCAAGCACGTTCATAAAGAAGAATTTTCTGAAAGTGACGACAGTTCGGGTTATACCGGGAGTTCAGATGAAGAAAGTTCTATTTCGGGAGATGTGAAAGAAGAATCGACTTCTATTGATGACTTGTTGAATGAAGCAGAGGAATTGAAGTCTCAGAAATCTGTTCTTATCAAGAAGGCTGGGATAGCATCTAAGGAAATGGAGAAGTTCTTCTCTGAAGAAGGATCTTTTTCTTTTCAAACTGCCTTTATGGCAAATGTTTCAGCCTCTTCTAGCCAGGTAACACCTGAAACTCTTATCATATGTAGAGACTGTGATTATATGAGACTTGAATGTGAAAGAATGAAACTTGAAAGTGACAAAATTCATGGTCACAATCAAAGTTTAGTTGTTGAAATGGCTAAGTGCAAAGAGGCAAACATGGCTTTAACAAGAAACGAAAAAGACTTTAAATCTTTAATTGAAAATTTAAAGAAAAGTGTTTCCGAAACTACTAAAGTTGTTTATCACAAACAAGTTAGTATTAACAAGTACATAAATCTCGTTGAGGAAACCAAAAAGGATTTAGCCATTGCAACATGCGAGCACGATGCGATCAAGCAAAAATTGGAGAGTTATTCTAACTCCCGATTTGTGCTCGATCACATAATTGATGTTCAACAACTGAAGAAAAACAAGAGTGGTGTTGGGTATAAGAAATGTCCGCCCCCTTTGAGACACAATTATGCTGCCCCACCTGATGAAGAGGATATGCCTCGTTTTGAACCCAGTGTGCCTCTTAATTATGAGGAATTTACTACTGGATTAGGGTTCAAACCGAACAATTCCTCGGGAACCTCATCTGTTGAAACAGAAACTTCAACATCTGTGAGTCAAAGTCCTCCAATTGTTGAGGATTATGATTCATCTGATGATGAAACAGATGCAAATGACCAGGATGAATCACTTGATGAGAAAAAGGGAATAGAAATTCCAATTGAGAATCATATTCTTTGTGATCCTCCTATTCCTGTTGTGCAACAAGTTGCCAAAAATGTGATTAATCCTGTCATAAATGACTAGAAACCTGTGTCTACCATTAAGAGTAACAATGTGTTGTATACTTTGGTTGGTGATTCTAAAATCTATTCAGATAATGATTTTCCAATTAAAAAATGTCAATCCATTATCGATTGATAACGTTTTTGAAAATAATACAAGTAAGTTTTTGGGAAAGTCGATTCAGGGAGTTATTGTGACTCAATGTGATCCAATTCCTAAAGCTGAAATCAAAAAGAAATTTGGAAATCAAAACTTCTCAACAAAGCAACAACCTTTTGCTTCTAAGGGTAAACAACCATTTCAACGAGCTCAAAGACCAAATGTTTCTAAATCAAAGTTTGAAACAAATGGAGCTCGTAATCAAAAGAAAAATAATGATGTCAGATTTGTGGCATCTGAGGGTACTGATAAAATTGAGATTTTTGCTAACAAATCAAACACTGATTTTGTACAAAAAGTCAAGATTTTAAAGCGTAACAGTCAAAATAATTACACTCAACATTCAAACGGGTGTGATGAAAAGGCAAGTACCTCAGGTTCTACAGGTTTGACATATGAGCGTCGATTCGTTTCTCCTAAGTTTGTTGAGAGGAGAACGTGTTTTAAATGTGGAGAGTTTGGGCACATCATCAAAGATTGTTCAAACACTCCAAAAGAGAAATTTGTTGAGAAAGCACCACTTGAAACGATTCACCCTCAATGTCGTACTGTTTCGTTAAAACATGATAAAAGAACGGTTAAAGAACAGGAAACAAAACAACGACATCAAAATGTGAAGAAAATAAAAAAGGCTTTAAAATCTGAGGTCAAATCTGTTCCAAGGGAACCAAGTTCACCTTTAAAACCAGAAGTTTCAAAATCTGTTTACAAAACTGAATCTGGTAAACAAAAACAAACTTGGAAACCTAAGAAAGGTGATAGTTCAGGGGGAGCTGTTATGTTGGAGAATCATCACCAAATCGAGATCACTATTCTTGATTCTCAGGGACGACCCAAGACCACTGTGGCTTGGGTCCCCATCCTTAACTAATCATTGGATGCTATGTGCAGGATGTTCCAGGAGGAACTATCACTAGTCATTGGATTGTTGATAGTGGGGCATCCAGGCACATGACGGGCGACTTACGGCTTCTGTACGATGTGAGAAATATTAGAGGAGGCTATGTCGCGTTCGTAGGAGACAAAGGCGGATATATCACTGGAGAAGGAATGATCTCCAATGGTGTGGTATGCTTCGAAAAGATTAATTATGTTCGTCAACTTGATCATAATCTTCTCAGTGTGTCGCAAATCTGCGATAAAAAGTTCACCGTGCATTTTGATGATGCCGGTTGTTATGTGCTTAAACCTGGATTCAATATTCCTGATTAATGGATTCTCTTATCGGCTCCAAGAATTAATGATCTTCATATTCTTGACATGAGCCAAGCCATTACGACATCTGCGCAAGTACAATGTTTTGTCTCAAAAGCCACAGAGAAGGAGTCTATTTCTTGGCACAGAAGAATGGGGCATATTCACTTGAGGAAAATGAACCATTTGGTGAAAAACAATCTTGTGAATGGTGTGCCTGTGAGAAGTTTTCATCTACAAGATATCTGTGTTTCGTGCCAGAAAGGGAAACAAACAAAGAAATCTCACCCTCTGAAGAAAATCAATTCTGTTAGCATGCCTCTCGAACGTCTTCATATGGACCTTTTTGGACCTATGAAGCACAAGACAACATTCGGAGATGCTTACTGTCTGGTTGTTACTGATGATTATTCTAGATTTTCTTGGGTAGCTTTCATGGCACACAAGAGTGATACTCCTGGAATCCTCAAGGATCTTCTCACAATGTTGGAGAATTTATACACTTTGAAAGTGAAGAGGATCCGAAGCGACAATGGAACTGAATTCAAGAACCGTGTGATGGATGAGTTCTGTACTTCTAAAGGCATTCTTCATGAATACAGTTCTCGCTATACTCCACAACAAAACGGTGTCGCTGAGAGGAAGAATCGCACGATTATTGAGACTGCAAGAACTATGTTAGTAGAGTCGGAGCTTCCTGTTCAATTCTGGGCAGAAGCTGTGTTGAATGCATGCTACACTTTGAACAGAGTTCTTACAGTTAAGAGGCATGGCAAAACTTGTTTCGAACTTCTACAGAAAAGGAAACCGGATCTTTCTTTCCTTGAACCCTTTGGCGGTCCATGTACCATGATTGACCCAGATGGTAAGTTTGGCGCAAAAGCTATCGAAGGTTTCTTCCTTGGATATGCAACTCCGAATTGTCGTGTATGGAATCTGACCACCAAAAAGATTGAGCTTTGGAATGAAGTAAGGGTTCAAAGGTATACAAGTCCTGTTAGAGCTCCGGGTGATCCTTGGATGTTCGATTACGATGGGATATTTGACTCCTTTAATCTGCCTACCTTTGATGAAGAATCTGCAGCTGTTCAAATGTTATTTGATAGTGACAACGCTGCCGGCTCGCCATTGGTAAGACCTGTTATTGCTAGCCCTCAAGGTTCTAATTCAGTTAACAATACTGTTCAAAATGAGGTATTTGAAGATGCTAGTGAGTCATCGGAAGATGATGAACATCTTGATGCGACTGAAGGCACTTCTGCCCCAGTTGTTCCTGTTCATGGCACTTTTTTTAGAAACACCTCAAGTGCAGAATGATGATACTGCTGAAGGAAATGCATCCACTTCCACGCATATACCCGGTGCGGAGTTGGTTGCTGATCTTAATCTTAACAATTTGGGTATTAATGCTAGTGTTCCTGAAAATCCTGAATTGAGGATTCACAATACCCATCCCCAGCAGAACATTATAGGAGATGTCCAACGCGGTGTGCAGACGCGTAATCAGCTGAGAAATAACCAGAATGCTGGTTTATATTCAGCCATTAGAGAATCTGGTCTTCAAAACGATTGGTCCTTTGCTTGTTACGTTTCACAAGAAGAACCAAAGTCTTGGAAGGAAGCTTTAAAAGATAATTCTTGGGTTGAAGCCATGCAGGACGAACTGCAACAATTTCAAAAGCTTGGTGTTTGGAAGCTTGTTGAAAAGCCGGATAATTACAAGAAAATTGGCACACGATGGGTTTACAAATGCAAGAAGGACGACCGTGGAATTGTTATTCGCAACAAGGCGAGACTGGTTGTTCAGGGTTTTCGCCAGATAGAAGGCATTGACTACAATGAAGTTTATGCACCCGTTGCACGTCTGGAAGCTATTAGGATCTTCTTAGCTTATGCTTCTTTCAAAGGATTCAAAGTTTACCAGATGGACGTCAAAAGTGCTTTTCTTCATGGTATAGTTCAAGAAGAGGTGCACGTCGAACAACCTCCAGGTTTTGAAGATCCTATTCACCCCGATCGGGTTTGGTTGCTCAACAAAGCTCTTTATGGTTTACATCAAGCACCTAGGGCTTGGTACGCAACCCTATCCAACTATCTTCTGGAGAATGGATTTCGACGAGGTCTTATTGATTGCACACTCTTTATCAAGGAACTAGATGGAGATCTTCTGCTGGTGCAGGTATATGTTGATGATATAATATTTGGTTCCACTAATGATTCTTTGTGCAGGCAATTCGAATGTGTTATGCAAGAAAAATTCGAAATGAGCGCAATGGGGGAGATGACTTTCTTTTTGGGTCTACAAGTTCAACAAACAGAGTCTGGGATATTCATCCATCAGACTAAATATGTTGGTGACATTTTGAGCCGATTCCAAATGTCAGATGCAACGCCCATTGGTACCCCTCTTCCGCAGAATCACGGGATTACTCCGGATTTGAAGGGTGAAAGCATCAACTCCTCATACTATCGTGCCATGATCGGATCTCTCATGTATCTCACCGCTTCGAGACCTGACATAATGTATCCAAGATGCCTGCTTGCAAGATATCAAGCAAACCCGAAGGCCTCTCATCTGTCAGCTATCAAAAGGATTTTTCGCTATTTGAAGGGATGCCCAGACCTTGGTCTTTGGTACCCTAGGGATGATAGCTTTGAATTAATTGCATACAGTGATTCTGATTTTGGTGGATGCAAAATCGATGGCAAATCGACAACAGCAGGATGTCAGTTCTTAGGAAATCGCCTGGTCACGTGGCAGTGCAAGAAGCAAACGTGTGTTGCTACATCAACATGTGAAGCAGAATACATTGCTGCCTCGAGTTGTTGCTCCCAAGTTCTTTGGATACAACAACAAATGCGCGACTACGGTTTTGAATTCCTATCTACTCATATTTTTGTTGATAATAATGCTGCCTTACAGATCACTAGAAATCCTGTGCAGCATTTCAAGACTAAACACATCGACATTAAATATCACTTCATACGTGATTGTTTTGACAAGAAATTAATCGATGTCGTTCATGTCCCCACTGATCACCAACGTGCCGACCTGTTTACAAAAGCTTTTGATAAATCACGTTTTGATTATCTACTTTTGGTCAATGGCATTAAGGTGATACCCGAGTAAACTTCTTTGGCTGATCGTTTTTGTAAATATTTTCTTTATAAACTCTGAAAATTCAAAAAGATTTTAGTTTTCGTAAACTTTGAGCATTTTAGGGGGAGAAACTTCAAGAAAATACAAAAACATTGCAAAATTTCAAAATCCAAAAATATGTCGTTTACTTCTGTCTTTATTTTTGAAAAATCAAAAATTCAAAAACAATAGAAAACCAAAAATGAGTTTCTTGGATAAAGGAAAATGATGATGTTCACTGGTGTGGTCGGTCAATGTGCTCAAAATGAAAAACAAAAAGAAAAATGATAAGTATCTCTACTAACGATGTATCGGTAGGCTCACAATCAGACTAAAATGTGCAGGATGATACAAACCTAACAGACTTCAAGTCAGGTGGGAACCATTCATTGGCATACGGTCTTAGTACCGAAATCTCGTTTGAGAGATTGCTGAGATCTCAAATATTCGGTCTTTATGCTGCTTATCATCTGGGTATCATGGTTGTATCAAACCGTAAAAATAACGGAGACGAAGTCTAAGATCTTCCATGATACTATACATACGTGTACATACTGCATTCGACCTCAATAAGTGATCAACAAGCACATGTCCAAACATCAATAAGTGATAAATTATCACAGTTTCTTTGCGGGAGTCAAGTTCGTCTCTCTGCTGTACGGAAGTACTGACCTGTTCACGGACTTGCTCCTGTGCCCTCATGCATCTGAAAATCAAGTTCCTCATCAATAAGTGATTCTATCACATAGGGCTTGTTTTCAAATCAAAATAAGTCAGTTTCTCACATTTTAATACGGTCAAACAGATGATAATCGGTATACTCACCGGTAAGATGAATTCTCGTGCATACCTTGATACGGGAATGTGTCGTGAGTGGATTCACATCGACAAGTAAGTATAATCCTTACCGTTAATCGTATCTCTTAAATTATGATTACGTCTGATCAGTTTGAGCTTATGTGGACCACAATACCGATAATCGAGGTAGTATACTTATCCAGAGCTTTAAAGAGAAATCACAATCACGTTGACTAAGACCGTAAGCTGGTATGATCCTTGTCCTTAAAATTCGCAAAAAGATTGCATTTGTATAGTTGCTTACTGTTTCTCACAGTTTATTGCCTTTTCGTTTAGTTTTCCGCGCTTTAAATTCGTTTTTAGTGTTATTTGTAAAGTTCGTTTTTGATTAAGCCGAAGTTTTTGCTTGGTGTATTCTGCCGGAAGCCTGAAACCTCTTCATAAAACGTCCTTACATTTGAACATTCAATCAAAATGGAAAAGTGTTCATTTTAAATCATAATTTGTTCAGTCTGCAAAAATCTTTCATGCCTCTGTGTTTTGAAAAATTAATGTCGACGAAACAGAATGTGTATGGCGAATCAAAACTGTGATGACGAAACAGATCAGTTTCGTCGAAGTTACGACGAATCACATGAGCCCAAATCAGTTTCGTCATGGGCTAATTTCAGGCCCAAGTGTAAGCCCAACTTCGTTCTGTTTCGTCGAGCCCAATCCTGTTTCGTCGAAGTATCAGGTTCGTCGAAATGAGGCGGTGTATAAATGGGTCCCTGTTGTTCATTTTTTCAAAATAACAACTGTTTGTCTTCCTTCTTCACACAGAAACCCCATTATCATCTCTTTTCATCAAAATCCTTCATACTCTCATTTTTAACTAATATCTCACAAAACACAAAGGTATAAAAAGAATCGTGTTCCGATTCCGAACCTTTTGGACCGATTGTATTTTGTTTGAGACCCTTTAAAATCCTTGATTATCAAATGATTTCATGCTTAGTCTTATATCTTGTTTGTTATCTTTCGAAATCGGATAGATTTAGGATTAACATGTGTGTATATGCATAGTTTTGGGTTTGGGTGTATGTAACAAATACAGGGTATTTGGTTGATATGGGTGGTTTTTGTATGAAACTGATGTTTTTCTTGTGCATATGGGTATTATTGATTGGTTTGGATAATAAACAATGTTGATTGTGTTTATTATTTGTTTCTGTTTTTTGTTTAAACCACAAATGACGAAACAACAAAAACCCCCAAATCGACGAATCGCATAAACCCTAATTCCGGCGAAACAGACGACGAATCAGAGACGACGAATCAGAAATGGAATGAAACAGACTCGACGAATCGAAACGTCGACGAATCGAACTGGTCAATGGTCAACCCTCTGTTTCGTCGCACACCCTTCTGTTTCGTCGTTGATCTTTTGTTTCGTCGTCCATGCCTTAGCAGTTTTCTGTTTCTGCTGTTTGTTCACAGAATGATTAAATTTTATGTTTGAAGATCATTTGATGCTATAATCTGTATATATACATGTATAATACACATGTTATATCAAAAATGACTTATTTTGAACATTTTCATGAACAGATGGCATCGAAGGCACCAAAAGAAGGAAAACGCAAGAAGGCGATAAAGAAGGAAAACAAAACTGAAGAGGAGATTATGTCAGAGAAGCGTCATAATCAAGTTGCATATCTGGATCCTGATGACAAGCTCACGGAATTGAAAGATATCACGAAGTGGATTAGGGAGTCACGTATTAATTATGCTGTTACATTCTCGACGCCCGTTTACAAATCACTTATCAAGGCTTTCTGGGATTCTGCAAGCGTCGTACAAGTGGATGGAAAAGATGTTATAAGGGGTCGAGTGAATAATTTGGATGTTGGTGTTTCTCCGGATATATTGAACGAAGTTTTACAATTACAAGATCAACCGGATGCTCCATATTCAATCCCAATCATGTGTTCACGAGGATGTTTGCTACGGATGAAGTGTAAAGGAGACATTTTCGTCAAACAAATCAACAAAGGTGATCTTCCATTACGCTACAAGTTTTTATTGCATATTCTTATTCAGTGTCTCAGCAATAGACGGTCTGGATATGATATGGCTGGAGATGATCTCGTTGGTTTCATGGTTGCTTTGGTGTTAAACAAACCGTTTAGCATCTCAAAGTATATTTTCAGCAACATGAAATAAAATATGACAAGGACTGGAAGTAGAACAACCGGGAACAAGTTTTGGATGGATCCGCGGTTTCTGCAAATGATTATGAATGTTCAACATCCGGACCTACCTAAAGCTGACAATGATCTTCTGAAGATAGAGGCGATGAATTTCAACTCTTTAAGGTTAATCAAGAATCTTGCCGCCAAAAGATACAAAGAAAGCGTTCCTCCAAGGAAGCTTTTTGGCGCACTTGTGAATCCTGATTATGTTGCTCCAGCAAATGATAAATGGCGTCATGATGACAGCCAATCTGACAACGAAGAGCCTGAGTTGGAAAGAAAAAGGATAGAGAAATTTGGTCCTGACCCGGTTGATTCAGATGAGTCTGTGAGTGATAGTGATGACAGTAGTGAAGAAGGCGATGATGGTGGTGATACTGGTGCAGTTGGTGCGTCGAGCAAGGGTGCAGCTGGTGGTACATCAGCTAGTAGTTCTTCAGCAAGTGGCGATGATGAATCTGATTCTAGCTCTAGTGATCATATAGTCGAGCCTGGATACGAAATGTATATCGATTTACATGGAGTGAAAAGATATAGAAAGATTAGAACTGAAGATGATCCAGAATACGTTCCAGAGGATCCTGAAGGTGAAAGAAGAACAAAAAGGAGAGCTGAGAAAGCTGTTGAAACTCAAAAGAAGAAATCAAGAAGATATTTGAGTACTTATGCTAGACATCCTGTGCATCAAGAGTCTTCATCTGTACCTCAGGAGCCTGTACAAGAAACTCCTGTAGTTACATCAGCTACAGAAACTCCAGTTGTTACATCAGCTGCTGCAACTCCATCTGTTACTCCTCAGGCAGTTCCTGAAAGAACTATGGCTTCTGCAATAAGAGCAACCACCTCGCAGATCAGTGCTGAACGTCATAGGACATTTTCCGGATTTTCTCAAGACGAAAAGATCAGATACCTATTCTCTACACTTGAAGCAGCTGCTGATCGTGTTCAGAGGCAATCTCATTTCATTAATCTCACGAAGAATGATCAGCTTAAACAATCGGTGGAAATTAACAACTTGAAGTCAACCGTTGGTCAACAGCAAACGGTAATAGAGCGACAACAAGCTGAAATTGATTTGCTTAAAGCTGAAAATGCTCACTTGAAGGCTGTTGATGAAGAGAAAGAGAGAATGATTGCTGTTCTGTGGGATTATCATTGTAAACAACAAGAAGTACTGAAGAAAAAGGATGATGATACGGAAGACCAAGGGAATCCTGACACTTCTGGTACATCACAGAAGCAGCCAGCCGCTACATCTTCAGAAATTATTGAAGTTCAACCTCCATTGGTCGAATCATCTCAGGGAACTTCTACTGGAAAAGTTCAACAGATCGCAGGTACTTCTTCTGTCATAAGCAGTGCTGATATTGCTCTTCAGGCTATACATCCGATCACAGGAGAGTTACTTGAAGAAGGAGAGATCATACAGGATCTTTCTCATGAGCAATTACTTGCTCTACAAGCTATGAGAAAGATTGATGACGCTGAGATCGAAAGAATGCCCAGTGAACCTGATTCTGCAAATGTTGAAGATGTTGATGAGATCGTATTTGAAGGCGAAGCAACAAAATCAACGTATGTTCGAAAAGATGGTACTGAATTCGCTCCATTTGATGAAGATTGGATGAAGGAGAATGTTAATGACATAGATGAACACTTAAGGAAGCGTGATTCATCTGATTCGTCTGAAAAAGCCAAAGATGCATTCTCTGAATGGCGAAAACAGTTCCTATCAAAAGTTCAGAAGCCTGTGCCTGAAAGTGTTCAAGTTGACTAC
This sequence comes from Helianthus tuberosus, assembly GCA_030545235.1. Lineage (NCBI taxonomy): Eukaryota > Viridiplantae > Streptophyta > Magnoliopsida > Asterales > Asteraceae > Helianthus > Helianthus tuberosus. The sequence goes on from CM060357.1 coordinate 177,319,547, forward strand.
TTGCAGTTTGAGAGGGGGAAGCCAAGTGGAAGAATTCTATGCTGGATGTTTGTTAAGGATATACACTGCGTCGCAGTCAAACGTGAATACGGTATCCAGTACTTTAATTCATTGCTGAGCATTCTATCTTTGCCATTTTATGACGTTGCAGCGTTGACGAGGCTTGAGCTTGTTAATCGTTCAAACTTCGAAGGCGCTACTTTATTTGAGCGACTGATTAAAGTAAACAAGAAGTCGGGCTGGGAGGATGAATCATACAAGCCACAATTCCCCATCTATCAACCGATCAAGTTTACTCTTGATCCTGAAACCAACACTTGCAGATACAAGCTTGTGTACCAGCCTCCGAGGGTCGTAGATAAAATCCCATTGATGCCTATGCATCAGGATTTTCTTGAAGATATGGCATTATGGTGCTACGACTCGGACACGCATGAAGCCGTGATTGTATTTAGAGATAATCGTGCAAATTATCGGATGTTGGATCCAATGTGGATCGTCAACATGTCCGAGGCTGATATTAACAGACTATATCGTCACAATATTTTTTATGAAGATCAGGATGCTCGTCAAGCTATGAAGTTTCAGCGAGTAGCGTGTTTTTGCTACTACAGGGGAATACATTCGGGCAGTTCGTGGTCCGAACAACACTGAGATGGAAGATTAGAAGACCAAAGACGAGTAACAGACAAGGGGGAGTTTGTTGATGCATTTTTAGTGTCTGTAACTAGTCTTGTACTTAATGATGTATTTTGTACGGTCTTTAACGTTTATCGAGTATGTATTTGATGTCTACCAAGTCAGATATCCTCCTATCTGATTGTGTATGACTTGTTTGTCTCCTTTTGATATGTAATGTTTAATGAACAATGCATGTTGCATGACAAGGGTATAATGGTCATTATGTTGTTTATATGTTCTATCTGTTTGCTGTCTGACAACAGGAAACAGAACAGCTGATGCAGCCCTCGACGAAACAGGTCTGTTTCGTCGAACACATCATGACGAAACAGACCAACATTCATTAAGTCTGTTTCGCCGACATTCATGACGAATCACACTTGATTCGTCGTGTAATGGGCTGCTTCAAGCCCAATGTTTGGCCCATATTCTGTTTCGCCGAGACACCTTGTGTTTCGTCGACTGTTGGGCCCAGAGACTATATAAACACATCCGGTTTCACTTAGAAACCAGATGAGAGCTTACACATAAAGAAACTCTGTCAAAATTCTGTTAAACTGTGTTTGTATCAGTTTGTAATCGGTTCTCATCCCGTTTAATCAATCGAGTGTGTATCATTGATTATACCGTGTCGTTATTGTTTTACATGTTTGATTTGGCATAGTTACGTGGATTCCGCACACGTAACCGTGTTTGCTATAAACAAGTGATTTGGTTCGTTATCGATCCTCAGATTACGGGCCCTACATATACTAATATATATGATAATCTTTTGAACATACATATATATATTTTTTTAAGTTTATGATTTTATTTAATCATGAATACCCATCATATTCATTTAACCATCTATTTTATTACTAAGTATTTTATTAAAGAATAATAGGAACCTTTACAAGTAATCCCAACATTAGTTATTTCATAAAATTATGAAAGTATAAAGTCTTATGGCCAACTGGTTACAAACCTGAAGGGATAAAAATGGAGCTGTAGATTGGTACACCTGGGTTTCAAAACTTGCTTTGACTCGATCCACGAAAGCAATCCTTTAAATTTTATTAATTCTTAAAATCCTTTCGGTTAATTTAATAGCTTCGGTTTCATTTATTTTAATATAAATTATTTTGAAACAATATTATTAAAGCCACGAAGGTTTAAAGCTTTATACCATATATTTCAATATGTATTTTAAACCAAATTAAATGATTGGTTCAAAAGAGAGTCATGAACATGATTGTTTTGTTATTAACTAACTTAATTTAACGTATACATATTATGAAATTATTTGAGTAGGTGGTATTATTTTTCTAGATTATTTCAGAAGAAGTTGTTGACAAAAGAGTTGAGTTGCATAAAAGAGATGTCTCCATTTATTCATTTTGTCATTCTTTTCCTACTTTGGCAATCATTTCATTATTACAACTATTATCTATGTATTGTATTTACTTTATCTAAAAAGATTACTTGTAAAGTAATTTATTAAATTTCAAATTTTACGGATAATAATTGACACAAAGCTCACTAGTTATTATTATTGTTATTATATATATATATATATATATATATATATATATATATATATATATGTTTTTACTCGTGATTTGCACTTTTAATTAATATGATAATTGTGACACTCTAGGTTTTTCCGAGCAAACACCTTGTAATTGCTTAGTGCGTATGAATATATATATATATATCATTAAATGAAAGTTGCGTGATTATTTTGATGATTCTATGTGATCCTTGCACTATGATTGTATAGGTAGTATATATATATGTGTGTATGCGGGTATAGATGTGAGCCGAGACCCAAGGATCCGACTCGAGACCGCTTGGTCTCGAGTGAACAGTTGGGCCGTGCACCTCTAAAAAGCCCACCCGAACCCATTAAGGTGAACCGACCTTAGGTCGAGTATAAAACCCATGCTCAAGCCCACCTCCTCTCATTTGACACTCCCACCATTCACACACTCTCCTACATTCCTTCAATCACTAAAACCCTAAAGCTCTACCCACACTCTCCTTCTTCTTCTCGGATCAACCGTCGGCCAAGGAAAGGAACCGGTTAGTGCGTTATTGTGTGTTATGTGTACTTAATAGACAAGATGTATGATAAATAAGTTGTGATTCTCTTATGTTTAGTAAGTTGCGATATGATGAATAGGGTGTGTGAGCTATTGTATGATCATGTCTTGCTAAGGTGTTGTTGTAGGATAAATAATTATGTTATCCGGTTTATGTTAGATGATTTGTTAAATGATTTTTGCTATCCGAACTATGTTATCCGATTTATGTAACATGATTTTGTTATCCGATTCATGTTAGAAAAATTTAGGACCAATGTGTGTTTGATAGATGATGCAAGATTTGTTTGACCTTTGATCATAATATTTCATGATGAAGAACATTGTAAAAATGTGTTAAATGTATTATGAACAACATGAATATGATATGAATGTTGTTGAATATTTGAAATATGTTTGGTTTGATCTGTTTTGAATTGCATTTAGACAATAAAACATGTTTAAACATTCTGATTGGTTAGTACAAAATCTCATGAAATTGCAATCTCATTGGTTAGTACATCAGAGGTTCTAGAAGGATTCTTGTGCACGTATCCGAGGTTGCGACTCGCAACCCCCGGTTGCGACTCGCAACCAAAACATGACAACTCGAGACTACGGCGGTTGCGACTCGAAACCAGACCATGACAAGTCGAAACCTCCGGTTGCGACTCGAAACCAGACCATGACAAGTCGAAACCTCCGGTTGCGACTCGAAACCAGACCATGACAAGTCGAAACCTCCGGTTGCGACTCGAAACTGTGTGTTCTCGAGTCGAGACCTCCTGGTCTCGACTGGGCTGCCTGTTTCCGTTATTGGGCCAAAAATGTATGAACTGTTCATGCTTATAGGTGACCTATATGTTTTGGGCTTGTATCTGTTCAAATATGCCATGTGCTGATTTCTGTTAATTTTATGTCATGCATGCTATGTGTTGATACGTGTAGAATATACGTGACTTCTCTGTACCCAAACCTGACCTATACTGGTAACCATATTAGGACGTGGTGACCAACGTATTTGACCAAGTAAACTGTCTACCGAGCAACCCAAGGTGAGTTCACAACTTAAAGCATGCATTCCCGGTGGTTGGAAAACGGACTTGAAAACAACACTATTCCTTTGTAAGGGATACAAACTTACTTTTCTTCCCTTGTTACTGGGATACAAACTTAGTTAATTATCGTTTATACGGTAATGCAAACAAGCAACACTAAACGAAACTCTATCACTTAAGTCCTCACTACATAATACCGATTAGTCGCCGGGGCCTGGCGAACGGGTTATTAGTTGATAGCGCTATTTAGGTGTAACCAGCCTCACACCGACCCTTGTTACTGGGAACGGGAGTGAACTAATGTACTCTGGCAAACCGTCAATGATGATAGAACATTGACAAACGGGGCACTACGGAAACGTACGGTTAAGTAAGTATTCGGTATTGGAAAAACAGTTTAGTTGCTTACTTGTGGGGTAGCTCCCCATCGCATGTATAAACGGATTAATTAACTGGTGAAACAAGTTTTTGGTAATTAAAACTGGACAACTCGTGGACTCGCCAACATTTTTTGTTGATACCCTACTGCATGCTTTGCAGGTACCCAGTGACTCAGGAGCTTGCAGCTTGGGAATGTGTAGTGGTCGTCTAACCCATGTGTTGGGTCCTAAATAACCTGAACTACGAACCTTGTTTAAATTATTTTGCCTATGCTTCCGCTACTTACTTAAACTGTTATTTGAACTTGAACTTTTGAACTTTAAACTATGATGTTTACTAACTATTATGGTTGGTGATCATTATTACTATTAACTAATGCTCAGTATAATTGGTGGCTGGATCCTGGTCAGTCACGCCTCCAAGCGGTGGTACTCCGCATGTGGATTTTTGGGGGTGTGACAGATTGGTATCAGAGCCATTGGTTATAGTGAACTTGGTTTTAAAAAGGAAAGTCTTTTTGAGAAAAACCAGACTATAACCCGTGACTCGTGACGACACTACACTCCAAGGGCATGACTCGGCATATTAGACCTCATAGCTCGGACTTGTGCTTACATGCTTATTTATCCTATGTTGACTGCTCTATTATACATACTAGTGTGCCTGATTAGATAGATACACGTCTCTCTTCTAACTCATTCTCGCTACATTACGACATCACACTCATACTGTGTTTTCTGGTTATGAAGACAATGAGTGGACGCGGAAGAGGAAGTGTTAACATGACTCAGGCTCAATTCGCTAACTTGCTCAACACGGTGGCTGCAGCTTTCGCAGATCACCCTGGAGGTAAACTCGTTACTTTAGGATGTTTAGATCCTACCCCCACATCGTCTCTCCACCTCTAAACCTATTTCGCTTCACTGCTCGCAACAGGTCAGCCTGCGCCTGCACAGCCACGTGTTTGTACTTTCAAAACCTTCATGGATGGCAAGCCTCTCCCTTTCAACGGCACTGAGGGTGCCATAGGCCTTCTACACTGGATTGAAAAGGCCGAAGCTGTCTTTGCTGTCTGTGAGTGTCCCCCTGCTAACTGGGTAAAGTTCGCGACTGGTACGCTTGAAGGAAACGCACTTTCATGGTGGAAAGCACAGATTCAGATGCTTGGTCTGGAAACTGCTAATGCAACTGCATGGGAAGATTTCAAAAATATGATCAAAGAAGAGTACTGTCACAGGGATGACATCCACAAGCTCGAGAACGAGTACTATGCGCTCAAGATGGTTGGATCAGAGATTGAGACCTACACCAAGCAGTCCAACGACTATGCTGCACTTTGCCCAAACATGTCCCGACCTATGTATCGAAGGATCGAATTGTACATCAAAGGCTTGGTCCCAGAAATCAGAAGTCATGTGACCTCAGCCAACCTCAATACTATACAGCCCGTGGTTCGTCTTGCTCACAAACTCACCAATCAGGCTGTGGAGGAGGGCAAGTTGCCCTAGAGGATCGGTGCTACTACTGGAACTTCTAGCGATAACAAACGAAAGTGGGATGGAAGTCAGGGAAAGGATGCTAACCCCACTCAGGCCCCAGTTCAACAAAGGAAGACTGAAAGCAACAAGGGCCCTCAGCAACAGGGTGGCTATCGAGGAAACCACCCTAAGTGTAACAAATGTAATCGACATCACAGTGGGCCATGTGGCAAGGGTCAATGTCAGCGATGCAACAAGATGGGGCATGAAGCCAAAGACTGCCGAAGCCAGTTCCCCGCTAGGCAGAATCAGCATCAACCACAGCAACAGCAGCAGCAAGGAAACAATCGTGAATGCTACAAGTGTGGGGCAATAGGGCACTTGCGAAAGGATTGCCCTCAGCTGAACCAGAATCAGAATAACAACAATCAGGGTGCTGGGAACAATAACAACAATGCTGGGAATGGTGCAAGAGGATGGGCTTTTGTGATTGGATCTGGAGAAGCCAGGAATGACCCCAACGTTGTAGCGGGTAAGTTCCTACTTAATGATCGTAACGTTTCAGTATTATTTGATTCCGGAGCAGATGCTAGTTATGTATCCCTACGTATTAGTAAGAAACTTAAGCTCACTCTTACGCCGCTAAGCTCTAAGCACACCGTTGAAATAGCTAATGGTAGAAACCTCGAGGCCTCACACATAATTCGTAACTGCAATTTAGAGTTGTCTGGTCAGACCTTCTGTATCGATCTCTTCCCCATCATTCTTGGAAGCTTCGACGTCATCATTGGTATGGATTGGTTATCCAAACATCGAGCTGAAATCCTCTGCCAAGAGAAAGCTATTCGTATTCCCCGTCCCCCTGGCAAACCCCTTATAGTTCAAGGAGACAAGAGCGGAAAAGTTACAGGCATCATTTCATTCTTAAAGGCCCAGAAGTGTCTACAAAAGGGGCACACCGCTATCTTAGCACTCGTTGCCGACACACAGAAAAAGGAAAACAAGATTGAAGATTTTCCAGTTGTACGCGACTATCCTGAGGTATTCCCGGAGGAACTACCTGGACTCCCTCCTCACCGTCAGGTTGAATTTCAAATCGAGCTAACTCCCGGAGCAGCACCTATAGCTAGTGCACCTTATCGATTAGCCCCCGCGGAGCTCAAGGAGCTGTCTACTCAACTACAAGAACTTTTGGACAAAGGTTTCATCCGTCCTAGTTCATCGCCCTGGGGAGCCCCAGTGCTCTTCGTCAAAAAGAAAGATGGCACATTCCGAATGTGCATTGATTACTGCGAACTGAACAAGGTTACCATCAAGAATCGTTATCCACTACCCCGTATCGACGACCTGTTCGACCAGCTGCAAGGGTCGAGCTATTATTCCAAGATCGATCTGCGATCGGGTTATCACCAGCTGAGAGTCCGCGATGAGGACATCTCTAAGACTGCTTTCAGAACCCGCTATGTTCACTACGAATTCCTTGTTATGCCTTTCGGAATGACCAACGCCCCTGCAATCTTCATGGATCTCATGAACCGAGTATGCAAACCCTACCTCGACAAGTTCGTAATCGTGTTTATCGACGACATCCTAATCTACTCGAAGAGCCAAGAGGAGCATGAACAACACCTACGTCTTATTCTCGAAATGTGATTTCTGGCTTAGAGAAGTCCATTTCCTTGGGCACATCGTCAATCAGGAAGGGATTCATGTTGACCCCGCTAAGATTGAGTCCATTAAGAATTGGCCTGTACCTAAGACTCCGACCGAAGTTCGCCAATTCTTGGGATTGGCGGGATACTATCGAAGATTTATCAAGGGATTCTCTAAGATCGCCCAACCACTTACGACCCTCACTCAGAAGGGTGTTGCTTACAAATGGAGCGATGCTCAGGAATCTGCCTTCCAGGAGCTAAAGAAAAATCTTTGTAGTGCTCCTATTCTTTCCTTACCTGAAGGTACCGACGACTTTGTTGTTTACTGCGATGCTTCTATCCAAGGGCTCGGTTGCGTGTTGATGCAACGCGAGAAGGTTATTGCTTACGCTTCGCGACAACTCAAGGTCCATGAACGGAACTACACGACGCACGACTTAGAATTTGGAGCTGTGGTCTTCGCGCTCAAGCTTTGGAGACACTACTTGTACGGCACCAAATGCACGATTTACACTGATCACAAGAGTCTCCAGCACATAATGGGACAAAAGGAGTTGAATATGCGGCAACGCCGCTGGGTCGAACTCCTAAATGACTACGAGTGTGCAATTAGATATCACCCAGGCAAGGCTAATGTGGTAGCCGATGCCCTCAGCAGAAAGGAGACCAAACCCAAGCGTGTTCGTGCCTTACAGCTCACTATCCACTCGAACCTCCCTGATCAAATCCGAAATGCTCAGGTTGAAGCATTGAAAGCCGAGAACATCAGGGCTGAATCCCTACGAGGATCAAGACAACGATTGGAGCAAAAAGAAGATGGTGCTCACTACGTAGCCGGACGCATATGGGTTCCGCTTTATGGAAATTTACGTGACCTTGTGATGGATGAAGCCCATAAGCCCCGTTACTCAGTACATCCTGGTTCAGATAAGATGTACCACGACTTGAGGGCTACCTATTGGTGGCCTGGCATGAAAGCCCACATAGCAACCTATGTCAGAAAATGTTTAACTTGTGCAAGAGTCAAGGCTGAGTATCAGAAACCATCAGGCCTACTCCAACAGCCAGAGATCCCGCAATGGAAATGGGAGCAGATTTCCATGGATTTTGTTACTGGCCTGCCTAGGTCTCAACACGGAAATGACACCATTTGGGTAATAGTGGATCGCTTAACTAAGTCTGCACACTTTTTGGCTATCAAAGAAACAGACAAGTTCTCTACCTTAGCAGAAGTATATCTAAAAGAAGTGGTTTCGAAGCACGGAGTACCAACCTCTATCATTTCCGATCGAGACGCGCGTTTTACTTCTGAGTTGTGGCAAGCCATGCACAAATCTTTTGGCTCACGTTTAGACATGAGCACCGCTTATCACCCGCAAACGGATGGGCAGTCTGAACGCACCATCCAAACCCTCGAAGACATGCTTAGGGCATGTGTGATCGATTTTGGCAAGAATTGGGAGAAGCACCTACCGTTAGTAGAATTCTCCTACAACAACAGCTACCACACCAGCATTCAGGCGGCACCCTTTGAAGCATTGTACGGTCGTAAATGTCGATCGCCTCTCTGCTGGGCGGAGGTAGGTGACAGCCAAATCACAGGCCCGGAACATGTAGTCGACACCACAGAAAAGATTGCCCAGATTAGACAACGCATGGCGGCAGCTCGTGACCGTCAAAAGCACTACGCTGACAAAGATAGGAAACCGCAAGAGTTCCAGGTTGGTGAACGGGCTCTACTTAAGGTCTCACCCTGGAAGGGTGTGGTTCGTTTTGGAAAACGGGGCAAGCTTAATCCAAGATATGTCGGACCCTTTGAAGTTACCGAAAAGATCGGTACGGCCGCTTACAGGCTGAATCTGCCTGAAGAACTGAGTGCTGTGCACAATGTCTTCCACGTGTCTAATCTGAAGAAGTGTCTATCAGATGAAACACTCGTCATTCCTTACAAGGAACTTACTATTGACGAACGGCTACACTTTACTGAGGAACAGATTGAGATCACGGACCGTGAAATCAAAACCCTCAAACGTAGCCAGATACCTCTCGTACGAGTTCGTTGGAACTCACACCGTGGCCCAGAATTTACCTGGGAGCGGGAAGACCAGATGAAGCGCAAGTATCCCCAGTTGTTCCCTAATGAAACTCCCAGCACTGAAGCTACAACCGAATTTCGGGACGAAATTCCAAATTAACGGGGGGATGATGTGACACCCCGTTGAAACGTTCTCAATTACACTAGCTTGCCAGTGGCTGCCTTAACTTTCGGGACGAAAGTTCTTAAAACTTGGGGATAATGTGACACTCTAGGTTTTTCCGAGCAAACACCTTGTAATTGCTTAGTGCGTATGAATATATATATATATATCATTAAATGAAAGTTGCGTGATTATTTTGATGATTCTATGTGATCCTTGCACTATGATTGTATAGGTAGTATATATATATGTGTGTATGCGGGTATAGATGTGAGCCGAGACCCAAGGATCCGACTCGAGACCGCTTGGTCTCGAGTGAACAGTTGGGCCGTGCACCTCTAAAAAGCCCACCCGAACCCATTAAGGTGAACCGACCTTAGGTCGAGTATAAAACCCATGCTCAAGCCCACCTCCTCTCATTTGACACTCCCACCATTCACACACTCTCCTACATTCCTTCAATCACTAAAACCCTAAAGCTCTACCCACACTCTCCTTCTTCTTCTCGGATCAACCGTCGGCCAAGGAAAGGAACCGGTTAGTGCGTTATTGTGTGTTATGTGTACTTAATAGACAAGATGTATGATAAATAAGTTGTGATTCTCTTATGTTTAGTAAGTTGCGATATGATGAAAAGGGTGTGTGAGCTATTGTATGATCATGTCTTGCTAAGGTGTTGTTGTAGGATAAATAATTATGTTATCCGGTTTATGTTAGATGATTTGTTAAATGATTTTTGCTATCCAAACTATGTTATCCGATTTATGTAACATGATTTTGTTATCCGATTCATGTTAGAAAAATTTAGGACCAATGTGTGTTTGATAGATGATGCAAGATTTGTTTGACCTTTGATCATAATATTTCATGATGAAGAACATTGTAAAAATGTGTTAAATGTATTATGAACAACATGAATATGATATGAATGTTGTTGAATATTTGAAATATGTTTGGTTTGATCTGTTTTGAATTGCATTTAGACAATAAAACATGTTTAAACATTCTGATTGGTTAGTACAAAATCTCATGAAATTGCAATCTCATTGGTTAGTACATCAGAGGTTCTAGAAGGATTCTTGTGCACGTATCCGAGGTTGCGACTTGAAACCCCCGGTTGCGACTCGCAACCAAAACATGACAACTCGAGACTACGGCGGTTGCGACTCAAAACCAGACCATGACAAGTCGAAACCTCCGGTTGCGACTCGAAACTGTGTGTTCTCGAGTCGAGACCTCCTGGTCTCGACTGGGCTGCCTGTTTCCGTTATTGGGCCAAAAATGTATGAACTGTTCATGCTTATAGGTGACCTATATGTTTTGGGCTTGTATCTGTTCAAATATGCCATGTGCTGATTTCTGTTAATTTTATGTCATGCATGCTATGTGTTAGATACGTGTAGAATATACGTGACTTCTCTGTACCCAAACCTGACCTATACTGGTAACCATATTAGGACGTGGTGACCAACGTATTTGACCAAGTAAACTGTCTACCGAGCAACCCAAGGTGAGTTCACAACTTAAAGCATGCATTCCCGGTGGTTGGAAAACGGACTTGAAAACAACACTATTCCTTTGTAAGGGATACAAACTTACTTTTCTTCCCTTGTTACTGGGATACAAACTTAGTTAATTATCGTTTATACGGTAATGCAAACAAGCAACACTAAACGAAACTCTATCACTTAAGTCCTCACTACATAATACCGATTAGTCGTCGGGGCCTGGCGAACGGGTTATTAGTTGATAGCGCTATTTAGGTGTAACCAGCCTCACACCGACCCTTGTTACTGGGAACGGGAGTGAACTAATGTACTCTGGCAAACCGTCAATGATGATAGAACATTGACAAACGGGGCACTACAGAAACGTACGGTTAAGTAAGTATTCGGTATTGGAAAAACAGTTTAGTCGCTTACTTGTGGGGTAGCTCCCCATCGCATGTATAAACGGATTAATTAACTGGTGAAACAAGTTTTTGGTAATTAAAACTGGACAACTCGTGGACTCGCCAACATTTTTTGTTGATACCCTACCGCATGCTTTGCAGGTACCCAGTGACTCAGGAGCTTGCAGCTTGGGAATGTGTAGTGGTCGTCTAACCCATGTGTTGGGTCCTAAATAACCTGAACTACGAACCTTGTTTAAATTATTTTGCCTATGCTTCCGCTACTTACTTAAACTGTTATTTGAACTTGAACTTTTGAACTTTAAACTATGATGTTTACTAACTATTATGGTTGGTGATCATTCTTACTATTAACTAATGCTCAGTATAATTGGTGGCTGGATCCTGGTCAGTCACGCCTCCAAGCGGTGGTACTCCGCATGTGGATTTTTGGGGGTGTGACAATAATAAACAAAATTTTTAACTTATAAATATATTAGGTAAATGAGGCACTTACCTATTTAGGGAATAAACGACCATGGTAAACTCAATGCAATTTAACAGTACGCCGTTCCTATTAGAGACTTAATACATCTGCCTAGGTAGCCTATGGGTACATTTAATCATATTGATGACTCATATGGTGAACTAAAATATAAAAATCATAATATAAATATTAAGATTTATCTACACAGAATAACACATAAATTGTTATATTAATTTCCTAACATAAGGTTTAAGTTTTAGGTATTAAAAGAACAACTAGATGGCTTAAACCAGTGTATCTGATACCACCTTCTATCACAACCCCCGACCCCATCCTGGGAGCGGGAGCCGCGAACCAGTCTGATGGTGTCGGTGTTTATTAATTTGGCAGCGGAAATTTTCATCAGGACCGTAGTTAGAAAATATTTTTATCAGAGTTAAACACCAAAAATGTTTAAAATAGATAAATGGGATAAAACCAAAATTTTTCTTTACAATGCATTTATAGGGATAAACTCTAATTAAAATCTCCTTTTTATTTAGGTAACTTTTATAGCCACTTTTCTAAGCTTTCAATGCTCTCCAGCTGGCTTCTATTTGGCTTTCACATTTTGTTACCTGAAACGCGTTTAAAATATATTTGTCAATGGGAAATACTGGTGAGTGAATCCCAGTTTATTCAAGTTTTAATAAAAACCATTGTACAGTATTGAGGGCGGTCTCGCAATTATATTTGTTTCCAAGTCATATCAATTACCACCCACGGTACTGTCAAACCCGACTTGTGGAAAAAGTTACTCCTCGCAAGGCAGTAAATAATTTTGTATACAAAACCCTAACATACCGACGATAATTGTATCCTTACAAATACTCAATAACTGTTTAATATATAATTAATTAAGTGAGGTTTTGTAAAACTGTTTACAAAAAGAAGATTACTCACATTGCTGTCTTAGGTTTTCTGTAAGGGTTTCCTGGTGACATTCTATAAATTACACAAATGCACACGCGTTAGTATAATAACTCATTTTAACATTAGTAATACCCTCCCCGAGACGACATTCCAACGACTACGTCGGGCAGAACCACGACAGCCGTTACAGAACCCTAGATCAATCGGGCAGCGTATCTAGTACGTATCCAGGGGTTATGATACTTACAACGGAGCAAAACTTCGTTATTTAGGGGGGTATAATACCCGAGTATTACTTCTAATATAATAGAATTCGAGAGAGATTGATAATTCTGAACGATTTGAGACTAAAGCCTCGACCTCCTATTTATAGTGCCTGATCGGCACTTTGTCGCGCCCCGCGTAAGAAACATCAAGGGCCTTTGCGGCCTGCGAGGACCATGAAGGCGGCAAGAGGGTGGGTGAGTCACCGATAGGTTTGACGCGGGCCGTGCCACCTATCCCCTTGCTCGCGGCCCGCGTAGAATCACAAGGAGTCTTTCGCGGCCCGCGACGGACCTAATTTATTGCTTTTATTTGTTATTTAATGAGGTAAAGGGATTTTGGAGCCGATTTTCATATACGGGGTGTATTTTAGGACAATTGGGGGTGTCTAAAATATTTTAAGGAGGGTTGGTATATCTTGGGTATAACTCCTGGATTATTTAATAATTTAATGCACTCGCATTAAGTATAGTAACCCAATTCAACTTTATCCCTACGTCGCGAGACAGAACCCCAACGAAGTTAGTCGGGCAAATCCTTGACATTCGTTACGGGGCCCTACGTCAATCGGACAGGGTATCAGTGATCAAGGGTTAAAATACTTAAAACGAGGCAGGGCTTTATTATTATTGGTGAAATATAAACAAAAGGAATATATGAATATTGAGAAAGATAGACAGACACAAAAAAATGAATAGTTGTTGCTTCTATATATACTAATTTGGTGAGCTTAAAGTTCACGCAAGGTTTGACCTGTTGCCTTAAAAATGAGCCACACATCCCTCCTCATTTAAATTCCTTTTCCTTTGTCCACGTATAGTACTATAAGAATTTTAAAGTCTTATGTATGCATTTAAATTTTGAGATATTGGTTTTTAATTATTGTATTATTTTATTTAATATATTTATTATAATTAATTTAGCTGCTTCACTTGTTTGGTGCTTATAACTTCTAAAATATGATGTTTTATAAAATAATGAATATGTCATTAGAACGAGAATAATCTTATCTACATTTTGAACCAAGTTTCCTAAAAAAACGGAGTAGGTTCAAATATAATGTATTTTTATAATTTAATTATTAAACGGTTCCTAGACCCGTCTAGGTACCTCATATTTCCAACAGTTATTCTACCCATGATTTATCCGTTTGATAACATAAGTTTTTATATACTCTATCTTATGTTTTATAATTAAAATTTTTGGGAATGTTACAGCATTGGAAGTACTCCTCTGATTACGGAGAGGATTTTGATTTCCTTGTCTGTTCGGTCGGGTACTTTCACGTTTGAAGTGACCCTTTTCGCCGCAATTGAAACATGTAACCGCATCCTTATCAAATTCGTACTTCGTATCCTTCTTGCTTTCCAAGGATGTTCTTCCAGTTCGACTCATGAAATCCCTTCTAACAACACTTGCAAACGCCCACTTGATATCCATTAACTCCATTTCATCACGGTCGATTTGTTGATAATCTTCATTGGTCATATTGATGTTTCCAATTTGACCTGCGACCAATCCGCAGTAGGCACTGACCATTGTGTTAATGAGTTCCATATGCTCCTTTGCTACTTCAATGCTAACTTTCGAGAGGTTTGAAGTATCAACTCTGACTGTGTTGGGGTTTTAGGGTGGAGGGTTATTAGTGTAACATGCTTACTATTGCTGTTGTTGTTGTTGTGGTTGGGCTTGTGGTTGAGATTGTGGAAGATAAGCACTTGGATCGAACTGAGGTTGAGTGGTGGAAACTTGAGGTGGAGGTTGGGGTTTTGGTAGCCATGCACTCGGATTTAGTTGAGGTTTAGAAAAAGCATGAGCTTGAGCAATCATATGCGCTGGAGGATGATAAGCACTCGGATCAAAAACCTGAGGTGGAGCTGATTGTGGAAACGGAAACGAGCTTGTATTTGACATAAACGTCGTTTGTAGCTTCGGTTGCTGAACGGAACTAGAACTAGCTGCAGAATTGAAACCACTCAGATACATTTCTGTGTTTTGAGGAACTGCAATCCTTTTAGCTTTCTGAATTTCCTCTTCGTTCTTATGCTCCAACTTTTGAACGAACTCGTAGATACTAACAGCATCCAAGACACCCGTATGCTTTAAAAGTTCAATGACAGGACTCCACTTTGGAGGTAGAGCATCAGCAAACCGTGCAACCATTTCCTGTTGAGTTGCAAGAACGGTATAAGAATACATTTCACTAATCAAATGATAAAAACGAGTAGTCATATCATTTAGGGTTTCATTCTCCAAGAATTGAAATGATTCAAACTCTTTCTTCAACAAATCAAGGCGTGTCTTTCTAGTAGCCGCATTTCCTTCTCCTCTCGCTACCAAGGCATCCCATAAGGCTTTTGTGCTAGTATAATAAGCGAATTGAGGATAGATTTCTTTGTGAAGCGCTTGTCTAAGAATAGCAAATGCCTTCTTCTCCAGATCATATGCCTTTTTGTCATCTTCTAGCATATTTGCAAAAGTCGTCGCACTTGATCCTGCTTCTTCGAGAGCAGTGTTGTATGGAGAAGTGAAACACGTCCATAATTTGGTATTTTTCCCTAGAACGTAAGTATGGAAACGACCCTTCCATGATGGATAGTCGTTCATGTGATTCAACTTTGGCGGGAGATTATTGCTGCCCGTTTCACTCTCGCTAAGCAAAAGATTTTGAATGCTTTGATTTTGGTTTGACACCAATGCCCATTGACTTGCACTTATCGATTGTGGAGGCATAACGTTCCTTAACCATGCGGCTACGGAGGTTTGATCTTGACCTGGTCGTGGGTCCGTACTCCAATCCCATGGACTTGTACTACTTATACTTGATATATGAAATAGAATACCTGATCAAATACTTGAAAACACAATGTTAAATCAATATTGCAAAGCCTCTGTTGAAAATATGACAAGTATCTCGACGAAACTCTTTCCACGAAACTCAGAAGTTTCATCGAAATGCCTTTGATGAAAATCTAGGGGTTTCGTCGAAGATCCTTATGGCGAAACTATAGGGGTTTCGTCGCTTTGGACTTTCGTCGTGATAAGGTTTACAGACAGTTGATGAAAGTTGGTGAGATTTTTCAAATCAAATCTTAACTTTTGACTGACACACAAACACCCGATTCAACTCACAACATACCTATGTTACCAACCAAGGTATGGTCACCAATATTTTAATCCTTTTTCAATTTCTTTTTAATTTTAAATTCAAGAAATATTCAAGAACACTTTGAAGATCTCTTGAAGATATGAAGAACAAACCCAGATTTTATGAACTTTACGGCCACCGGAGAATTTTACGAAACACGAAATTGCTTAAAACTTTCACTAAAAACCCGATTTATCACGTGAACAATCAAACTAACAAGGTTTTTGATAAAACTTTTTAGCAAACAACAATATTTTCATAGATTTTAAGCACTTTTTCAGAAACTTGTGAGTTCCAAAGATGACAGTTTTTCAGAAAAATCACAAACAAATACTTGATAAAATTCCAACTATGTTTGATTTTAAACAAGGATTAGAGCCAATGCTCTGATACCACTTGTAGGTCCCGATTTCTGAGGATCGATAACGAAACCAAATCACTTGTTTATCACAAACACGGTCACGAGTGCGGAATCCCAGTGACTATGCCAAACCAAACCCAGATTGTAATAACACAAAGTAACCAATGAATCACAGTCAATTGATTAGATGAGAACACGGTTCAAACAGATACACACAAAGTTTGAAGTAAATCTCTCAGGGTATGCTCTCATGGTTTCTGTGAAACCATGTTGTGGTTTATATAGCAGCCCAGGCCCACAAGTTGACGAAACATCAACTAGGCTTGACGAAACCTCATTGGGGCCTGACGAAACATCCTGGATGACGAAACTCTAGGAGTTTCGTCACCCATCACAACGAAACATTGGGTTTGTGACCAAAGGGACTTTCGTCATGCATATACTCGACGAAACCTGGAGTTTCGTCGAAGGCTGCAATTGTTGATGTGCTGCAAACTGTTAGACTGTTTGCAATAAACAATAAACAAACCAACAACATAACACCCATAACATGCAACATGCATTGTTCTTTAAACATTACATTTCAAACGAGACAAACTAGTCGGACACAAGTAGGATAGGAGGATATCCGACTTGGTCGACGGCGAATTACAGACTCGATAATTATAAAAGACCGTATAAATTACAACGTTAATAAAGACAAGTTACAGACACCAAAATAATGCATCAACAGGATTGATTGCTTGGCAAGCATATGGTAGAAGTAAGTTCCATGCCGCTCTCGAGTGTTTCACAAAAATACATCTTCGGCCGAGTGTTGAGTGATCCCCCATGAGGTATGTGAACTTGTATATAAATGGAATTTTAAAGAGGCATGTTATGCCCAAATAAATAATTTCTCTTATGTAATGTTTTGAATAAATCATAACGAATAGGATTGTAAATAAAATAAAAATAAAACATAATAAAGAATCTTGGAATCCCGACACTCTATGACAAGCCCAAAACCTTCTCTTCTACCCATTCCATTTGGGTGTGTAAGCCACAAAATAAAGAGTTTTGCTTGAGGACAAGCAAAGATTCAAGTGTGGGGGTATTTGACGTGTGCAAAATGCAACATATAAATTACATCAAATAAGGCATAAAATTAACCCTTTTTTAGTACTAATGTTGGAAAAAGTGTGCTTTTGTCTTCCTTTTGTATTTTCAGGGTTAAATGAGATTAAATGAACAAAAGAAGCAAAAACGCAGCCAAATCTAACAATAATACAAGAAAAGGAATAAACGTGGCATGCCCGACCCCTCAACAGCATCTTCCCAAGCAAAAACAAGACATCAGAAGGCTGAACACGCCCCGTGCTCAATGAACACGGGGGCGTGCCCAAGTGTCTGCAGAAAATACAAAGCTGTAGAAGCTTCTATTTCCCAACACGGGGGCGTGGCCAGCGGACACGGGGCCGTGGTCAACGCTAAGATTCGCAGAATCTAGGCAAATCTTGATAGTACAGATACGCTTCCGCACACGGGGTCGTGCCCAGCGGACACGGGGGCGTGGTCAACTAATGCAGACAAACTGTAATTAATGAAGAAAGAGAAGATGGGTGGACACGGGGTCGTGCCCAATGGACACGGGGCCGTGTCCGGGCCTTTGTGCAGGCTATAAATAGGGGTGCTTGGCTCACTTGCAACTCATCCCTTGGCAAACCACCTCTCTCACACTTCACCCACCCACCACAACCATCACAACCCACATCCACTACCATCATCCATCATAGAGTGTGTGAGTAGTCTCGGGATCCAAGATTGATCATAAGAGTTCTTGACAATCAAAGGCCATGTTTGCCTAAGTCTCTTACATCACTTGGTGAAGACAAGCATTTAGTGTAATACTTTTTATTTTTAATCTTTTCGCACTTTTTATTTGGTTATGTATTAATGACTTTAATAACTAGTTTCTTATGTTGATGGTGAAACTTCCTTATCATTTGTCCGTGGTGTCTTGGCGTTAATTTACTGTCTATATAAAATAAAAGATTTACACCATTCATATCTCCACGGTCTATATGGAGATATGTTGGCTACCTGGTCGGGGGTTAAGGGAATGGTTTGCTAAGCGTCTTGCCTTGTTTAGTGTATAGATCCTGCAAGGACCTGGGTCAAGTTTAGTAGGACCTCCTTCAATACCCATTGGTATTGGATGGCGGGGGTCCGAACTCCTTGATCCCCTCATATGTAAACTACTATTAAAACTTTAACCCGGCTATTTAGGATTGTATCCCTGCTGACTCAAACTACTTAGCCGAGGGTAACGTCACCTTCAAAAGAGGGGCCTACCACATTATGCATTAATAACTTAACTAATTATCTTTCAATAATCCGACCCTTTAGGATTGTATCCTTGCTGACTCAAACTACTGGGCTGAGGGTAACGTCACCTTCAAAAGAGGGGCCTACAACTATAACTAAGATTATCTCTTAAAAAGTGCAAAAGTGCGGAAATAATCAAAGGTTACACTAAAGACGAGGCGGATCCAAGTGATTCATTTTGTCTATCTGTTTTATTTTAATTTTTATCTTCACCATTTTTAGTTAGTTTTATTTTCTTGTTTAAACACCTTTTTCTAAAATTTTGATTTGATTAGACGTTGAGGATAAACCGGTATTAAAAGCTCTTGTGTCCTCGGACGACCTCGGTATCTTACCAACGCTATACTACGCTCACGATGGGTGCACTTGCCCATATGTGTGTTTAGTGTTAGTAAAATATCATGTTTTATAAATTTAAAACTTGACTAAAGTGTAAAAAGGGCTAAAAATATACATAAAATTATATAACGCTACACACGCATCAAGTTTTTGGCGCCGTTGTCGGGGACACAGGGATTTTCAGAAAGCTTAAAATCGGCGGCCTAATCAGTTTTTCAAAACCTTTTTTAAACGCGCGCACATTTTCTGCATTTTAGTTAGTTTTTGCATTTACAGATTCCTGAACACGGGGCCGTGCTGCACATTTTTTTCAAAACACCCAGATACAGAGTCTGAACACGGGGTCGTGCTCACTGAACACGCCCCGTGCTCCATAAAACCAGTAACTTTTATTAAAACGCCCAGATAGGCAAAGACCCTAGACATACTTTCAACTCTTGGAAAGCGGAATTAGCCTATGTCGTCTGTTCTATCTGCCCTTTCCCAGTACTTCTTTTTAAGACATTCATGAAAGGGATGGTGCGGTCTGCTGCCTTAGAAATAAAACAGTGAAGAGCCACTAGCTTACCATTCAAAGATTGAATTTTTTTTACCGTTTTGGGAGGTTGCATGGAGATTACGGCTTGAATTTTCTCCGGATGTGCTTGGATTCTGGATTGAGTTATCCATACGCCCAGGAACTTACCCTCCTCTAAGCCGAAGGAACATTTTTTAGGGTTTAACTTGAGGTTGATACTCCGAAGCCTAGTGAAGTTTTCGAGTATGTCGTCGATCATGTTATCTTCGGCTTCGCTCTTAATGACCAGATCATCCACGTAAATTTCCAAGTTTCTTCCGATTTGACCTTTAAATGCTTTATCCATCAATCTCTGGTTAGTAGCTCCGACGTTCTTTAATCCGAACGGCATTTTGGTGTAACAAAAGAGACCCTCATTTGTCACGAAGGTCGTCTTGTCTTCATCTTCCAAATCCATTTGTATCTGATGGTAGCCCTTATATGCATCCAGGAAACATTTAAGGCGGAAGCTTGCGAGGGAATCAATTTTCAGATCGATCTCCGGAAGAGGATAACAGTCTTTTGGACGTGCATTGTTTAGATCAGAGAAGTCAATGCACATCCTCCAGGTGTTGTCTTTCTTGGTGACCATCACCGGATTGGAGACCCAAGTTTGATACCGCACTTCCCTGATAATCCCGGCATTCAGCAACTTGCGTACGTCTTCTGCTATGGCCTTATGTCTGGCCGGAGCCATGTTTCTTTTCCTCTGAGCCACAGGCTTTATCGAATGTGACACTTTCAGTCTGTGCTCTGCCAAAACGCGAGGAACCCCAACCATATCGGATGTTTGCCAAGCGAATACATCAAGGGAACTGGACAACAGCTTCCACAACCGTTTCTTGGTCCACTCAGGGAGCTGCGCTCCGATGGCTATCTTCTACTCTGGGAATCGTGGGTGGATGGCCCATTCCTCCATAAGGAGGTTCGGAGGTTGTGCGCTACTTCCTTCGCTTTGCCGTATTTCTCCTACGCATAGGGTGGACTCCGAATGTAAGGTTGCTACACCAGCTTCAGTGGGAAACTTTTATGATCCGTGAATGGTAGAGCTAATGAAGCCGAATGCACACATCCCTGGTCTCCCTAAGATGACATTATGAACGAATCTTGCTCCCACCACCAAATACGTTAAGTTGACAGTTCTAGCCAAATTTTTGTTACCCAACGTAGTTGGTAATGTGATTTGCCCGATCGGCTGAACCACTTCCCCGGAGAAACTGACTAACGCCATAGATACTTGTATTAACTTTGCCTTGGTCCGCGGAGCCAATTGCTGGAAACACTGCTGGTACATAATTTCGGAGGCACTTCCACTATTGACGTAGATCCGCCGGACCTTGTGCCCTGCTATGACCGCCGATATGATGATTGGTCCATCTTTGACTTCACCCGGAGTGATCGGAGGGAAAGCAATCGGCTGATGCATCCATGCGGCCAAATGATGATTGGTCCGCTTGACTCCCTGGTTATTTACCTTTCTTATCATGCAAATTGCCGACTGGTTGTTCGGATTATCTACCGAACCACCGGAGGTTTTGCCTTCCTTCATTTCCTTTACCAGATGCGAAAGCTTACCGGATCGGACAACCTTCTCAATTTCCTGTTTCAAGGACCAGCAATCGTCTGTATTGTGGCCTCGTGCATGGTGATAGTCGCAATACTTCTTAGAGTTTTTATCTCCCGGATTCTGAAGCTTTGGAGGTGCTGGAAAATTTGCTCCTTCGGCACTAAGGATCTCACTAGGGGTTTTGGAAAGGTCCGATAGGTTATAAAACCTAGACCCAGAACTTCTTCCGCGCTGAGATCGATCATTTCTGCTGTAGGGTTGTGTTCGTCCTCTGCTTCCGGATGGAGCCTTATCGAGTTATCGAACACGGACCCACTATTTTTCTTCCAATAGGACATCTTCTGATCTGTCTTAGGTGCCGGATTACAAGCATTTTTCCCTCGGGCGAAAGCTCGGGCTCGCTCCATAAGCACTTCCATCGTCTTTGGGAGATTCTCGTGTAGCTTTTCTACCAACTGATTATTCCGGACACCATGGCGGAAGCCGGATATCCTCAGTTGGTCTACGACCCCACTGATCTGCATACTTTCTCGATTGAAGCGGTCGATGAAGCTGTGTAGAGACTCGCCATCCTTCCTTCGGATGTTGTGTACTCCGGTTATCTCCTTGGAGTAGTGCCTTTGTTGACTAAAGTTCTGGAGGAACAACCTCCGGAATTCTTCAAAATCATTGATTTCCCCTTCACTCAACGCATCAAACCACACGCGAGCAGCCCCGGTTAACATATGTGCGAACATGAAACACCAAGTTGGCATCGGCCATTGTTCCACTCGTGCGGCTCCATCAAAATCAAACATGTGATCATCCGGATATGTGGTACTGTCATACTTTTTTACTATAGTTGGCATTTTAAGCTTCGGAGGGAGCTTGGCGTGAGTGATGCGGGCAATAAATTTGGACTTAGCCGTCATGGATACCGGATGATACGATTTGGTGAGCTCCGGATCACTGATTCCTTCTATTTGAGAATCGTTTCGCATCGTCATTGCTGAAGATGGTCCGGAGGAACCCTGCACATATCCATTATAAGTTTCCGAAGTAACAATTGTGGAGAAAATGGGAGAGGCGAAAATTGTAGGACCCATGGTCCTTACCGGAGTTTCATCATGAAAGAGCCTGGTTCGTAAACCGAGGATCTGTTCATCTCTAGCCTGTTGAGCTTTTAATCGTTGTAAGAGGCTCGCATTTTTGGCGAGGAACTCCGTGTCGAACTCGAATGTCTGTGACGTTGGCAACAATATAAATGGCAGAGTTGTTCCTGGTCCCGAGCTCAAAGGAGCTGAAACTGTCACACCCCCAAAATACCACATATGGAAAACCCCGCTGGCGTGTGACGTACCAGGATCTAGCCACTAATTATGTTGAACTCATAACAAGTTTTCAAATGGATTTGCCAATTATAAATAAAATGTACCAAACAATAAGTTTAATAAAAATCCAACAAGTTCAGCGGAAGCAATAGGTAAACCATAGTTTAAATGTTTCAAAGCAAATATGTGAAATCAATAATTCCGTCATGTGTATCCAATCAATTCGACCCATGACCACTCCAGCCACTCCATACAGCAAGTTCCAAATCCAAGAAATCTAACGACCTGCGAGCATGCAACACGTATGTCAGACAACGCTGGTGAGTTCATAGTTTTACGAAAACGTTAGTTACCAAGTGTTTCATTCAGTTCATTGATAATAATGTTGATAATAACTCAAGTACCGTACAAGATGGCTTCCAGATTATTTTGCTCGTCCCCAATGCCCCCTATCTAAGCATTGGTCATGATTTAAGGTCATTAGTTCACGTCCGTCCTCTTAGGTATGGTGTGAGGTTGCCAAGCCTAATAGCGCTATCAACTAATACCCCGTTACCTCTCAGGTAACTAATTCGGTATAAGATGGGACTTAAAATGATAGGAAGAGTGTATTATCTAACATTCCTGTTTTACCCAAAAGATTTATCCCACTCAGGGATACCCATTTGACTGTCCCACCCACCGGGACGCATGCTCAAGAGAGATGAACTCACCTTTGGTTTGCTCGGTAAGATTAGTTACCCATTCCCAGTTGGTCAACCAAACCCTACCGTGGTTACCGAAAACAGTCAGTTTCGTATACACGTAAATCTCGTATTCTCTTCGTACATTATCCAAGTAGTGAACAAGTATAGCACATATTATCACACAAATTATAGCAAGTATTCGGGCCATATGTTTATTCACATTACAAGTTCATATCTCACAATAGCACATACTAACAGTTCTGTCACACCCCCAAAATCCACACACGGAGTACCACCGCTTGGAGGCGTGACTGACCAGGATCAAGCCACCAATCATATTGAACATATAAGTAAATAGTAAATGTCATTCATCAATACGATAGGTGTTTTCAAAACCAAACATAAACAAGTGTGTAGCGGAAGCAATAATGTAAAAAGCCCAACATAAGTATTAAGTTAAAATGTCATAAAAGAGTTTATCAAACATCCACAATCCGTGCCCACAACGACCGCGCCTCCCGTGCAAGCTCCAAGAGTACCTATGGTCCTGCAAGGCATATAACAGAGAGTCAACAACTAGTTGAGCGAGTTCACAGTTGGTTATTCAGTTATTGTGTTCGTATTGTAAATCGTATGCTCGTTTAGTAATCATGTATCGTATGTAATTGTATCGCGGCCCTCTAGGCATGAATGCGAAGTTTGGTGGGGGTTTCCCATGTGTTCTAGACTAGGTATATTTGTATCGCGGCCCACCCGGCATGTGTGCGAAGATTAAAGTATAGTTCGCGGCCAATCCCGGCCATTCCAGGCATGTATGCGAAGATTGTTCTATTATCGCGGCCAATCCCGGCGTGTGTGCGAAGAGAAGTATATGTATCACTAGTCTAGCAGTATCTACCAATAACCTTCCTCTCCCGAGGCCTATGGTATGTAATCCCAATAACAACTCAAGCATAAGTAATCATCCAAACCCATTCCCAACCCCGGGAATCCCATGCCTTGGTAAGAGTGTGAACTCACCTTGGTTTGCTCGGTATGCTAAGTTAAGTGCTCACAATTTATCGGTCAAGTCCTATATTTATGCACGTATGTTCAGTCAGTACATGTTTGTAAGGTTTCGCATGCAATGTTCGTCACATAGTGTGTGAAACAGTTAACATCAGGCATTACAAACAGTTAATCATCTGCCAACAATTCATGTTTCACATAACGGTCAATCACAGTTTATTCTAACATGGTTATTTCTTAACAACTTAACAAGATTGATATACATAACAGAGATAATAACTAACAGAGTTAATCAAACAAGTAAAGTTAACAGCTTAACCACTTAACAGGGGTTTACATGCTTAACAAAGATTACAACTAACAGAGTTATAACTAACAGGTTGTTGTTTAACAGTTACAGAACTAGAACTAACAGGGCCGAAAACTCTCTATGGGCCGAAATCCAAACTTGGGCCGAAATCACCTAAGGTGATTTCGTTTATGTGGGGATTTCGTTGGGTGGGGGGTTTTGTCGAAGGCATCATCATCAATAGCAACTACGAATAATCCGAGTAATCATAGCACAGTTATATCTCTTGCAACATAGGATCGTTCAAACATCAATCATTATTCAATGGTAGCAGGTTGACATATATCCAATCTAAAAGCACATGCAACAAGCACATGATTACTGACAATCCTATTCAAATATGATAACAATGGCCGACATAATTAATTATGAGGGATCCTTATCATACAATTCAATCACATAGATGTGACATGTAAACATTATCATCATACAAATCAAAATCGCAGTCTGTGTATTTTGTGGACAATCTTTAATTTGCATTGCCCTAAGTATGATGATATCATGACATCATATAACTCAAGATTGCACACACATTAACAACTCAACGCGCATCATCACATAATCGTTTCATTCAAAACTAATCGTATAAAATCATCATAGCATTCATATGGAGGCATAACAAACATCAATATTCGATTAAATATACACATACAGACCTGTGATCATGCAAGAATCAAACAACAGTACAAACTAACCTATATGAAGAGGTCACTAACTGATCGAAGGAAAGGAGAAGGAAAAGACTTGAAGGGTTGTGGCTGCCGTCGCACGGTAGGGCTCTAGGGTTTGCCGATTGTAAAACTTCCCGTAAAGGTTATGATAAATATCAAAAATATATATATGATTCACTACTGGGCCTAAAGCCCATTTTTTTGATTTCGTTGAGTCCATGTTGGACGAAAACACTCAAAGTGTTTTCATGAGTGAGTGATTTCGTGGGTGAGGGTTTTTCAGCTAGGTTCCATGTTTTAATTAAACAATCATAATGCTAATTCAATATATATCATAATATACTAGCTTATATTGCCACCACATATAAATACAAAACACACGTTGCAAGTAAGCACAAACTTAAGTCGAATAGAGACCTTGAAAACTCGGGTTGTCACATTATCCCCAACTTGAAAGAAATTTCGTCCCGAAATTTAGCATGCGGTTACTGAGGAAGCTAGGTAAGTTGTATCGTTTACTGGTTTTCCTGGGGTGTCACATCATCCCCCAGTTGATTTGGAATTTCTTCTCGAAATTCTGTAGTAGCTTCAGCCTCAGTAGTGGTTGCACTGTTTCCGAATAACTGGGGATATTTGAGTTTCATTTGATCTTCTCGTTCCCAGGTGAACTCTGGGCCACGACGGGAGTTCCAACGAACTCGAACAAGAGGTATTCTGGTGTTCTTGAGGACCTTAACATCCCGGTCCGTTATTTCAACTGGTTCTTCGACGAATCGTAACTGTTCGTCGATAGTGAGCTCCTTCAAAGGAACTATGAGGGTCTCATCTGACAAACACTTCTTCAGATTCGACACGTGGAAAACGTTGTGAACTGCACTGAGTTCAGCTGGTAAGTTCAGTCTGTAGGCCACTTTGCCTATTTTCTCAGTGATTTCGAATGGTCCAACATATCGTGGATTGAGTTTGCCTCGTTTGCCAAAACGAACAACACCCTTCCAGGGTGAAACTTTGAGTAGCAGTCGATCCCCAACCTGGAACTCGAGTGGTTTCCTGTCTTTATTGGCGTATGCTTTCTGACGGTCACGAGGTGCCGCCATGCGTTGTTGTATTTGAGCAATCTTTTCAGTAGTATCAACTACCATTTATGGACCTGTGATTTGACTATCACCCACCTCTGCCCAACAAAGAGGTGACCGGCATTTACGTCCGTACAATGCCTCAAATGGAGCTGCTTTAATGCTGGTGTGGTAGCTGTTGTTATACGAGAACTCCACTAACGGGAGATGTTTTTCCCAGCCGTTGCCGAAATCGATTACACACGCACGAAGCATGTCTTCTAGAGTTTGAATAGTGCGCTCAGACTGCCCATCCGTCTGAGGGTGATAAGCTGTGCTCATGTCTAAACGAGAGCCAAAAGATTTATGCATTACTTGCCACAGTTCTGAAGTAAAACGTGCGTCACGATCAGAGATAATGGAGGTTGGCACCCCGTGCCTTGAAACCACTTCTTTTAAGTAAATGTCTGCTAAGGTAGAGAACTTGTCTGTTTCCTTAATAGCCAGGAAGTGTGCAGACTTTGTGAGTCGATCCACGATCACCCAAATAGTGTCATTTCCGCGCTGAGATCTAGGTAAACCAGTAACAAAATCCATGGAAATTTGTTCCCATTTCCATTGTGGTATCTCAGGTTGTTGGAGTGGGCCTGAAGGTTTCTGATATTCCGCTTTGACTCTCGCACAAGTCAAACACTTGCTAACGTAAGTTGCTATGTGAGCTTTCATGCTAGGCCACCAATATGTGGTTTTCAAGTCGTGGTACATCTTATCCGAACCAGGATGTACTGAGTAGCGAGACTTATGAGCTTCGTCCATTACCAGCTCGCGTAAGTTGCCATAGAGTGGGACCCAGATGCGTCCTGTTACGTAGTAAGCACCATCTTCCTTCTGTTCTAAGCGTTGTCTTGAGCCGCATAGGGCTTCAGCCCTGACGTTTTCTGGTTTCAATGCTTCTACCTGAGCATCTCGTATCTGAGAAGGGAGACTAGACTGTATAGTGAGTTGTAAAGCTCGCACGCGCTTAGGCGTGGTGTCCTTTCGACTGAGGGCGTCAGCCACAACATTGGCTTTGCCTGGGTGGTACCTGATCGAGCATTCGTAGTCATTCAGCAGTTTGACCCATCGTCGTTGTCGCATATTCAGTTCCTTCTGTTTGAAGATATGTTCGAGGCTTCTGTGATCAGTGTAGATAGCACATTTGCTACCATACAGGTAGTGTCTCCATATCTTAAGTGCAAAAACAACCGCTCCCAGCTCTAGGTCGTGTGTAGTGTAGTTCTTTTCATGAACTTTGAGTTGGCGTGAGGCGTAAGCTATGACTTTATCCCGCTGCATCAATACACAACCAAGACCCTGAATGGATGCGTCGCAGTAAACCACAAAATCATCGGTGCCTTCCGGCAATGAGAGAATAGGTGCGCTACAAAGTCTATCCTTTAAGTGCTGAAACGCTGTTTCCTGTGCATTACCCCAACGATAAACAACACCTTTCTGCGTCAATAGTGTAAGCGGCTGTGCAATCTTTGAGAAGTCTTTGATGAACCTTCTGTAGTATCCCGCCAAACCCAAGAATTGGCGAATTTCGGTTGGTGTACGAGGTGCAGGCCAGTTCTTGATCGAATCTACCTTGGATGGATCGACATGAATCCCATCCTTGTTTACCACGTGGCCTAGGAAGTGGACTTCACGAAGCCATAAGTCGCATTTTGAAAACTTGGCGTATAGCTGTTCCGTTCGAAGGAGTTCCAAAATAAGTCGTAAGTGCTGCTCGTGTTCCTCCTGACTCTTCGAATAGATCAGGATGTCGTCGATGAAAACAATGACGAACTTGTCAAGATAGGGTTTGCACACCCTGTTCATAAGATCCATGAAAACCGCAGGCGCGTTCGTTAGCCCGAATGGCATGACCAAAAACTCGTAATGGCCGTAGCGAGTTCTGAATGCTGTTTTGGAGACGTCCTCATCCCGGACTCTCAGTTGATGATACCCTGACCTTAGATCAATCTTCGAGTAATAGCTCGACCCTTGCAACTGGTCGAATAAATCATCGATGCGTGGAAGAGGATAGCGATTCTTCACAGTCACCTTGTTCAGTTCACGATAATCTATACACATGCGGAAGGTACCGTCTTTCTTCTTTACAAATAGTACTGGAGCTCCCCAGGGCGAAGAGCTAGGACGTATGAAACCCTTTTCCAAAAGTTCTTGCAACTGCTTAGATAGTTCTTCCAGTTCAGTTGGAGCTAAGCGATAAGGTGCTCGAGCTATAGGTGCTGCTCCTGGAGCTAGCTCGATCTGAAATTCGACATGGCGATGAGGCGGTAACCCAGGTAACTCTTCAGGAAACACTTGAGGAAAGTCGCGTACAACTGGGATATCCTCTAACTTCTTCTCTTTCTTCGATGTATCAGTAACGAGTGCTAACATAGCAGTGTGGCCCTTTCGTAAACACTTCTGAGCCTTTAAGAAGGAGATGATGCCACTCACGACACCACTCTTGTCGCCTTGAACTTCGAGAGGTTCTTTGCCAGTATGGGGAATACGAATGATCTTTTCTTTGCATAGGATCTCTGCTTGCTATTGAGATAACCAATCCATCCCAATAACGATGTCGAAACTACCCAGAGCTATAGGAATGAGATCGATAGAGAAAGTCTGACCAGCTAAGACGAGCTTACAACCCTTGACTATGTGACCACTGTGGTGTCTGTTGCATCTGCTGCACTTTGGGTGGTTTCCTCGATATCCACCCTGCCCTTGATTACCAGAAGATTGCTGACCAGGGCTCTGATAGTCATCCATCCTTCACTGCCGTGCCTGGGACTGAACTGAATTTGAACCCTTGCTGAAGGTTCCATCCCATTTTCGCTTGTTGTCACTAGGAGTAGCAGAAGTAGTAGTAGTAGCACCAATGCATTTAGGCAGCTTGTTCTGTTCCACTGCCTGGTCTGTGAGACGATGAGCAAGACGAGTAACATCTTGAATAGTAGCAAGGTTAGCAGAAGTCACATGACTTTGGAATCTCTGGTACTAAGCCTTTGAGGTACAGCTCAATGCGCTTGATGGGATGGTCCACCATAGTTGGACATAACACTGCCAGTTCATTGGATCGTTTCGCGTACGCTTCTATCTCTGACCCCGTCATCTTCAAGTTAAAGAACTCCACTTCCAGCTTGTGGATGTCATCACGACAACCGTATTCATGTCTGATCAGTTCCTTAAAATCATTCCATGGGGTGGCTGATGTGTGTAAAATGCAACATATAAATTACATCAAATAAGGCATAAAACTAACCCTTTTTTAGTACTAATATTGGAAAAAGAGTGTTTTTGTCTTCCTTTTGTATTTTCAGGATTAAATGAGCTCAAAAACGCAAAAGAAGCAAAAAGACAGCTAAATCCAACATAAATACAAGAAAAGGAACATTAGTGGATTGCCCGAACCCTCAACGGCACCTTCCAAAGCAAAATAGAGAAAACAGAAGGCTGAACACGCCCCGTGCTCAGCCAGCACGGGGCCGTGCCCAAGAAGCAGCAGAAAAGACAAATCTATAGAAGCTTCTATTGCCCACCACGGGCCGTGCTCAGCGGACACGGGGGGCGTGCCGAAAGTACTGCAGGCGCATTAATTGTAATTGCGAATTACAATTAATGAAGAGAGAGGGTGTCAGACGGGCACGGGGCCGTGCCCAGCGAACACGGGGCCGTGCCCAGGCTTCTGTTCAGCCTATAAATAGGAGTGCTTGGTTTCATTGCAACTCATCCCTTGGCACACCACCTCTCTCACACTTCATCCACCACCCACCACCATCACAACACCATCATCCACCACCATCATCCATTGTCCATCATAGAGTGTGTGAGTCGTCTCGGGATCCAAGATTGATCGTAAGAGTTCTTGACAATCAAGGCCATGTTTGCCTAAGTCTCTTACATCACTTGGTGAAGACAAAGTGTCTAGTATAATACTTTTTATTTCTAATCTTTTGCACTTTTTATTTGGTTTTGTATTAATGACTTTAATAACTAGTTACTTATGTTGAAGGTGATCTTTCCTTATCGTTTGTCCGTGGTGTCTTGGCATTATTTTACTGTCTATATAAAATAAAGGATTTTCACCATTCATATCTCCACGGTCTATATGGAGGTATGTTGGCTACCTGGTAGGGGGTTAAGGGAACGGTTTGGTAAAGGTCTTGCCATTGTTCAGCGTTTAGAGGTCCTGCAATGGACCTGGGTCAAATTTAGTAGGACCTCCTTCAATACTTCACGGTATTGGATGGCGGGGGTCCAAACTCTTTGATCCCCTCATAAGTTAACTACTATTAATACTATAACCCGGCTATTTAGGAC
Source organism: Helianthus tuberosus (assembly GCA_030545235.1). Lineage (NCBI taxonomy): Eukaryota > Viridiplantae > Streptophyta > Magnoliopsida > Asterales > Asteraceae > Helianthus > Helianthus tuberosus. The sequence goes on from CM060357.1 coordinate 177,350,385, forward strand.
TGTATCCCTGCTGACTCAGACTACTTAGTCGAGGGTAACGTCACCGCCAAAAGCGGGGCCTACCACAATACTGCATTAATAACTTAATTCATTATCTTCCAATAATCCACCCCTTTAGGATTGTATCCCTGCTGACTCAAACTACTGGGGTGAGGGTAACGTCACCTTCAAAAGAGGGGCCTACTACAATAACTAAGATAATCTCTTAATTATGTGCAAAAGTACGGAAATAATCAAAGGTTATACTAGATACGAGTCGGAACCAAGTGATTCATCTTGTCTATCTGTTTTTATTTTTATTTTTATTTTCAGCATTTTAGTTAGTTTTTATTTTTTAGTTTAAAAACATTTTTCTAAACTTTTATTTTGGTTAGACGTTGAGGATAAACCGGTACTAAAAGCTCTTGTGTCCTTGGACGACCTCGGTATCTTACCAACGCTATACTACACTCAACGATGGGTGCACTTGCCCATATGTGTGTTTAGTGTTAGTGAAATATCGTGTTTTATAAATTTAAAACTTGGCTAAAATAAGTGTTAAAAAGGGCTTAAAATATACACCTAAAATATACGACACTTCACACGCATCAAGTTTTTGGCGCCGTTGCCGGGGACACAAGGATTTTAAGAAAGTTAGGAATCAACGGCCTAATCATCTTTTATTTTTCTTTTTTATTTTTTTTAGGATTTTCTTAGTTTTTCAGCTTCTGCAGAGCTCAGCACGGGCCGTGCCCGCTGAACACGCCCACGTGCTCAATCATTGGAACTGGCAATCCTGTTTTACATCAGACAGTAAGCTGAACACGGGGCCGTGTCCACTCAACACGCCCCCGTGCCCAAGTTTCAGTTACTGAAAACAGAACCGTTAGATCCCGGCGGTTGGTAATTTCTGACATAAACATGAGTGATAGTAATTATTTTTACTTTCGGCACTCTTATGGTACGTGGTGTCAATTATGTGGTGGTGAACATGAAGAAGTAAAATGCTACTTCCTAAATTATAGGCCCCACTACATGGACCCGCGATCTTCTCACAACCTTAAGAGGGGCGAAAGTAAAAATAAGCACTATTTCTCCCTCGAATGCGCTCAGCCAGATATTCTAGGGGAAATGTTCCTTAGCGAATTATTTCAACTAGAAGAGCTAATTCTGAAATGGATAGAAGAGCTTAGGAAGGATTTTATTGATCCGCCCCAAGACGATACCCATGAAGAAATGTTGGAACCGCATTCCGACAACCTCGTTGCTCCCGAAAATACCTTCGTACCTAGCAAAGACTTGGATGATAGTCGTCCCTGTGTCGATTGTGCCGTGAAGGACTCTCCATCGACTTCGTTCGGTGCATACATAGACCTGAGCGATTCGGCATATACCTTCTTTAACAAGAGCCCGGAAAAGGGTTGGACTTGTCCACCTAGAATGAAAATAGGAATTACCCTCACCGACAACCGCTTGCGTTCTCGCCTTAGTCTAGGACAATTAAGGTATATTAGGCACTTTGGGGTTGTTCCAACCAGTAAGGAACCACCCGATATCGGGGAGATCCTTGAACTAGCAAAACTTCATAAAACAATCCGTAGGCACGGGGCCGTGCCCAGCCAACACGCCCCCGTGTCCATCAAAAGATTCCTTTCTGATTAGTACGTCAGAATACGGACAAACTGTGTCAGAACTCCACCTGCACACGGGGCCGTGTCCACTGAACACGGGGCCGTGTCCAGGTTGCTGTCATTTTCTATAAATGCAGCCAAGAATTCTGCACATTTGGACCAACTTGGGGCAGAGATTTGCAGGAATCTTCTCTCAAACTATCCTAGGTAAGTCTAAAAGAAGGTTCCAACAACCCATCTTGTCCCTTCCTCTTTTAGTAATTTCCTTCTTCTTCATCTTTCTCCAAGAACTACCATTGAAAGTTTGGAATTCCTCCAACTCTATGGTAGGGATAAATGAGTTTTGTTCAAAGAATCTTGGTAAAAACATGTCATGAAACATGGTTTTAAGTTATTAGTAGCCAAAAAGGGCCTACAACATTCAGAAAATAACTTAAAAATACAAGTTTCCTTGTTCCAAAACTCTGCAGAAAGATGGACACGGGGCCGTGCTCAGTGAGCACGGGGCCGTGTCCGGTTACTGTTTCATTAAATAAGCTATTTTTAGTTTATTTTTCGTAGGATGTCGAGTGAAAACAGCGATACATCTTCTGTGCATTCGTCAAACAACCGAAGAGGAAGAAGACCCTCCATTGAAGCTACACTTGTTCACTATGTGATAGCATTAAGGGAGGCTCTCGACGAAATGACTTCAGTAGAGGAGGTCCTTATCGACCGTATTAACGATCTTACGATGGGACTTGAAAGCAGCTTCCAAGAAATTAACCTCTTGCACCAGAGGTTAAATATTCTTGTAGCACCTCCAATGGAACCAGTCCTTCCTCAGCAGGATTGGAACCTGGCTCTCGGAATCAACAACCCTACCGGGTGGGAAGACTTTCCGGCGGAACCTCCCATGGAACACCAACAAGAGATCCCGGTGGAAGTTGAAACTCCTCAACCTAATGCCAACGAGCCTTCTTTTCTCCTTCCAAGGGAGATAGAAGAATGGCTCGCCGACATTTGAGGATAACCGCACTCGGAAGAAGGAGTTCACTAAGGCCTTGTTTAACCAAGATTGTGTATTTCTTGGAAATTTTGCTAAATTAAAATAAAGTAAAGGCTAGGACTCCATGGTTTGTTATTTCTTTTATCTAGTTTAATTTAGGAAGTATGTAAGTTCTCTCTATGATGAAATGAAATGATGGTTTTAAATGTTTGGATGGTTTGTAATGAATAAAACACACTCATGGTGGTAAAGGATGAAAAGGGGAACGAGAAAAATGATCCCATACACAAGAACGAGGCAACCCGACTATTTTCTCCCTTTCAGAAGGTTCAACACGGGCCGTGCCCAACCAACACGGCCCCGTGTCGAACCACCTGCAGAAAACGCCCAGTACAGGTAACTGGACACGGGCCGTGTTCACCCAACACGCCCCCGTGTCCAGACTTCTGTTTCTCTTATTTCAATTTTGTTACTGGCACTTGAACACGGGGCCGTGCCCGGATAACACGGGCCGTGTTCAGTGCCCAGTAACACAAATTTTTGCTTTTTAAACACTATTTTACACATCTAATCAACCTAAAAATTTATTTTTGGGACACATTGAGGACAATGTGTAATTTAAGTGTGGGGGGGATGCTAAAACCTTGAATTTTGCAAGTCCTAAATACAAGCCTTACACAAAACTCTATTGGAACCGCTAATCACCCCAAATTTTTTCAAAAATTTCAATTTTTTTTACTTGTCTAGGTTTAACTCGGGAAATTCAAGCTCTCAAAAAGGTTATATTTTTACAAATTTACAACCGATAGCGTAGTGATAAAAAGAACCAACATAAGAAAATTATGAAAATGCATGACAAACTTATTTAAAATTTGATTATATAAACTTGATCACATAAAAACCCATTCCCACAAAAGTGAGTTTTGAGCCTTTATTGAGCACACAATTCCATATCATTTGACTAAATGCTCATTTTTCGTTTCTTGTGTGAATAGCCGCTTGGTTCTTACGACTCTAGAACTTGCCATGACAATACATTCCCGGTCCTTATCAACTTAAACCCGAGTAAGTAAATGATGGAGGCATTAGGACTAAGATTTTTTTTTCTACACCATTATTTTTCTTTTTCTTTTACCACCTACCCAAAAATCCCCCTAGTTAGCCCCTTTGAGCCTAAACCTTTTCGTTTCATCACCCAAAACAAAAACCCTTTCACCCACCAAAACCTTTTTCATTTTTTTTACCCTTTATTTTAGTAACAAGTTCGGTTCTTCGAAAAAAAAAATTATTTTTAATGAAGCAAAAAGAAAATAAACAAACAAAGTAATCAAAAATAACTTTGTTTGAATAAAAGCTTCATTAAAAATAAAGAGTTGAAGAAAAAAAAATAAAAAATTTTACGAAAACCGACACTTGTTACGCTTTTTAGCCCTTTTTCTACTAACCACTAACCCAATCACCTACCTTTAACCCTAGCCAACCCTTAACCCACAAAGTCCTCTTGATATCTACAAAGGTATAAAAGTTAAAAAGGAGGAGGATTGATTTCTTGGCAAGCCTATGGTAGGAATAAGTTCCAGGACCGCTCTCGAGTGATTCACTAAAAATACACCTTCGGCCGAGTGTGAGTGATTTCCCCGCGAGGTATGTGAACTTGTATATAAATAGAATTTTAAAAAGGCATGTTATGCCCAAATAAATAATTTCTTTTATGAACAGTTCTAAATAAATCGTTACGAATAGGAGTGTAAATAAATAAAAATAAAACCCCAAAAAGATCTTGGAAATCCCGACACTCTATGACAAGTCCAAAACCTTCTCTTCTACCTATTCCATTTGGGAGTGTAAGCCAAATATTAAAGAGTTTTGCTTGAGGACAAGCAAAAGTTCAAGTGTGGGGGTATTTGATGTGTGTAAAATGCAACATATAAATTACATCAAATAAGGCATAAAACTAACCCTTTTTTAGTACTAATATTGGAAAAAGAGTGTTTTTGTCTTCCTTTTGTATTTTCAGGATTAAATGAGCTCAAAAACGCAAAAGAAGCAAAAAGACAGCTAAATCCAACATAAATACAAGAAAAGGAACATTAGTGGATTGCCCGAACCCTCAACGGCACCTTCCAAAGCAAAATAGAGAAAACAGAAGGCTGAACACGCCCCGTGCTCAGCCAGCACGGGGCCGTGCCCAAGAAGCAGCAGAAAAGACAAATCTATAGAAGCTTCTATTGCCCACCACGGGCCGTGCTCAGCGGACACGGGGGGCGTGCCGAAAGTACTGCAGGCGCATTAATTGTAATTGTGAATTACAATTAATGAAGAGAGAGAGTGTCAGACGGGCACGGGGCCGTGCCCAGCGAACACGGGGCCGTGCCCAGGCTTCTGTTCAGCCTATAAATAGGAGTGCTTGGTTTCATTGCAACTCATCCCTTGGCACACCACCTCTCTCACACTTCATCCACCACCCACCACCATCACAACACCATCATCCACCACCATCATCCATTGTCCATCATAGAGTGTGTGAGTCGTCTCGGGATCCAAGATTGATCGTAAGAGTTCTTGACAATCAAGGCCATGTTTGCCTAAGTCTCTTACATCACTTGGTGAAGACAAAGTGTCTAGTATAATACTTTTTATTTCTAATCTTTTGCACTTTTTATTTGGTTTTGTATTAATGACTTTAATAACTAGTTACTTATGTTGAAGGTGATCTTTCCTTATCGTTTGTCCGTGGTGTCTTGGCATTATTTTACTGTCTATATAAAATAAAGGATTTTCACCATTCATATCTCCACGGTCTATATGGAGGTATGTTGGCTACCTGGTAGGGGGTTAAGGGAACGGTTTGGTAAAGGTCTTGCCATTGTTCAGCGTTTAGAGGTCCTGCAATGGACCTGGGTCAAATTTAGTAGGACCTCCTTCAATACTTCACGGTATTGGATGGCGGGGGTCCAAACTCTTTGATCCCCTCATAAGTTAACTACTATTAATACTATAACCCGGCTATTTAGGACTGTATCCCTGCTGACTCAGACTACTTAGTCGAGGGTAACGTCACCGCCAAAAGCGGGGCCTACCACAATACTGCATTAATAACTTAATTCATTATCTTCCAATAATCCACCCCTTTAGGATTGTATCCCTGCTGACTCAAACTACTGGGGTGAGGGTAACGTCACCTTCAAAAGAGGGGCCTACTACAATAACTAAGATAATCTCTTAATTATGTGCAAAAGTGCGGAAATAATCAAAGGTTATACTAGATACGAGTCGGAACCAAGTGATTCATCTTGTCTATCTGTTTTTATTTTTATTTTTATTTTCAGCATTTTAGTTAGTTTTTATTTTTTAGTTTAAAAACATTTTTCTAAACTTTTATTTTGGTTAGACGTTGAGGATAAACCGGTACTAAAAGCTCTTGTGTCCTTGGACGACCTCGGTATCTTACCAACGCTATACTACACTCAACGATGGGTGCACTTGCCCATATGTGTGTTTAGTGTTAGTGAAATATCGTGTTTTATAAATTTAAAACTTGGCTAAAATAAGTGTTAAAAAGGGCTTAAAATATACACCTAAAATATACGACACTTCACACGCATCAGTGGCATTAGCAGCCGCCAGCCCCAGCATCTGAACTTGCGCGTACCATCAAGTTAGCGCAGTGCCTTCGAGAGTACCAGTGGCGTACTTCACCCTACGAGCCTCAGGGCATTCACACATTTCGAAGACCGATTCGAGCTTCTCGAACCAGTGGAGGAGTCCAACGGCCCTCGTTCAGTGCCACTGAAAGTACTAGAACGATAGTCCATGAAAGTTTGGAACGTGGCTGAGCATGTTGACCTGTCGTGTGCGTAAGAGTAAACATACTTGAGCACAAGTGTTGGTTTACGAGAGTAGGATCTAAAGATCCTAGAGTAAGTGGTAATGGTAGGTTACACCTCCTGCCTGGGCAGCTGCGAGTGCTGCAGTAACTTGTTCAGTGATCGAAGCCGCCAACTGGGCTTGAGTTAGGTTAACGCGTCCACTCATGATCTTTACAAGTAAGAGAACACAAGTGAGGAGTGCGTCGCATCAATACGCAAGTGTGGAATGACAGAAGAGTGTGAGCATACAAGATTTCAAATAGTAGTTGTTACGTTATCTAAGCATACTATGAGCAATGTAATATGTATCTAGCAAGTAGGTAATGTAATCATGAACAGTATTACCTATAGTGTTGAGTCTTGCACATGGAGCGAGGCATCGTTGTGGATCGTTGAGCACTGTACAGGTTATAGTCTGGTTTTAATAAAAAACGTTTTCCCCTTATTAAAACCAAGTTCTCTATAACCAATGGCTCTGATACCAATCTGTCACACCCCCAAAATCCACACACGGAGTACCACCGCTTGGAGGCGTGACTGACCAGGATCAAGCCACCAATCATATTGAACATATAAGTAAATAGTAAATGTCATTCATCAATACGATAGGTGTTTTCAAAACCAAACATAAACAAGTATGTAGCGGAAGCAATAATGTAAAAAGCCCAACATAAGTATTAAGTTAAAATGTCATAAAAGAGTTTATCAAACATCCACAATCCGTGCCCACAACGACCGCGCCTCCCGTGCAAGCTCCAAGAGTACCTATGGTCCTGCAAGGCATGTAACAGAGAGTCAACAACTAGTTGAGCGAGTTCACAGTTGGTTATTCAGTTATTGTGTTCGTATTGTAAATCGTATGCTCGTTTAGTAATCATGTATCGTATGTAATTGTATCGCGGCCCTCTAGGCATGAATGCGAAGTTTGGTGGGGGTTTCCCATGTGTTCTAGACTAGGTATATTTGTATCGCGGCCCACCCGGCATGTGTGCGAAGATTAAAGTATAGTTCGCGGCCAATCCCGGCCATTCCAGGCATGTATGCGAAGATTGTTCTATTATCGCGGCCAATCCCGGCGTGTGTGCGAAGAGAAGTATATGTATCACTAGTCTAGCAGTATCTACCAATAACCTTCCTCTCCCGAGGCCTATGGTATGTAATCCCAATAACAACTCAAGCATAAGTAATCATCCAAACCCATTCCCAACCCCGGGAATCCCATGCCTTGGTAAGAGTGTGAACTCACCTTGGTTTGCTCGGTATGCTAAGTTAAGTGCTCACAATTTATTGGTCAAGTCCTATATTTATGCACGTATGTTCAGTCAGTACATGTTTGTAAGGTTTCGCATGCAATGTTCGTCACATAGTGTGTGAAACAGTTAACATCAGGCATTACAAACAGTTAATCATCTGCCAACAATTCATGTTTCACATAACGGTCAATCACAGTTTATTCTAACATGGTTATTTCTTAACAACTTAACAAGATTGATATACATAACAGAGATAATAACTAACAGAGTTAATCAAACAAGTAAAGTTAACAGCTTAACCACTTAACAGGGGTTTACATGCTTAACAAAGATTACAACTAACAGAGTTATAACTAACAGGTTGTTGTTTAACAGTTACAGAACTAGAACTAACAGGGCCGAAAACTCTCTATGGGCCGAAATCCAAACTTGGGCCGAAATCCAAACTTGGGCCGAAATCACCTAAGGTGATTTCGTTTATGTGGGGATTTCGTTGGGTGGGGGGTTTTGTCGAAGGCATCATCATCAACAGCAACTACGAATAATCCGAGTAATCATAGCACAGTTATATCTCTTGCAACATAGGATCGTTCAAACATCAATCATTATTCAATGGTAGCAGGTTGACATATATCCAATCTAAAAGCACATGCAACAAACACATGATTACTGACAATCCTATTCAAATATGATAACAATGGCCGACATAATTAATTATGAGGGATCCTTATCATACAATTCAATCACATAGATGTGACATGTAAACATTATCATCATACAAATCAAAATCGCAGTCTGTGTATTTTGTGGACAGTCTTTAATTTGCATTGCCCTAAGTATGATGATATCATGACATCATATAACTCAAGATTGCACACACATTAACAACTCAACGCGCATCATCACATAATCGTTTCATTCAAAACTAATCGTATAAAATCATCATAGCATTCATATGGAGGCATAACAAACATCAATATTCGATTAAATATACACATACAGACCTGTGATCATGCAAGAATCAAACAACAGTACAAACTAACCTATATGAAGAGGTCACTAACTGATCGAAGGAAAGGAGAAGGAAAAGACTTGAAGGGTTGTGGCTGCCGTCGCACAGTTGGGCTCTAGGGTTTGCCGATTGTAAAACTTCCCGTAAAGGTTATGATAAATATCAAAAATATATATATGATTCACTACTGGGCCTAAAGCCCATTTTTTTTTATTTCGTTGAGTCCATGTTGGACGAAAACACTCAAAGTGTTTTCATGAGTGAGTGATTTCGTGGGTGAGGGTTTTTCAGCTAGGTTCCATGTTTTAATTAAACAATCATAATGCTAATTCAATATATATCATAATATACTCGCTTATATTGCCACCACATATAAATACAAAACACACGTTGCAAGTAAGCATAAACTTAAGTCGAATGGGGTTTTGTCATTTGTGTGATTTTTTTCTCTCTCTTCTTTCTCTCTCTAGTTTTTTTTCTCTCTCCAGCCGTTCCTTCATGTTCTTCACCGAATCCACCCTTCTCTAACCTTTATTCGTTGAATCTGATCCTGAACCTGTCCAAATGCAACCTTCCTCAGGTGGTTCACCACCTCCGACAACCGCTCCTGACCCCATTCCGCCCAATTTCAGCGATACCTCTCTCTCCCACTGTATTTCTACCTGTTCATCTTCAGCCGCTAACCCTAAAGACCTCAAAGAGATGAGCTCATCGCTACCTAGTAGCAGAGCTGTGCACAAACCTGTAAAAATTGATAAATCTCCATCCTCTGGTATGCATCTCTCCTTTGACGAGGCTGTTCGATCTCTTAATCCAGAGGTCCCTTCCCCTGCTATTCCTGTGACTCTTGACTCTGATGAGAAATCGGAAGGCTCTGATGACTCTGATGTCTCGGAATCGGAGTCCGAGGGGTCCCCTGATCCTATGCTCACGGAGAACTCGTCCCATGACCCCCAATCTGGAGATGGTACGACCACTCTCCCGAATGTAACCTGCCCCATTATCCAGCCGATAACCATTCCTTATTCCAACACCCCTCCCCAGTGTCCTAGCCCTTCCCCTGTTAATGTGTGGGAATCCAGTAGTAAAACTTGGCACTCCATTGCTGACCGTATTAAAATGAGTAAAGAGTCCTCAAAGGTTCGTATTGAGTTTTTTCCCCCAGTTATAACACCTGAAGGAAAGAACAGGGTCATGATTTCCAATGAAGACCTCCTTCAATCGGCCAAAGCCTACTCTCTGCACCTTTACGGGTACTTCTTAGGTATGTCTATGGATTATAATCGTGTCAATTTCTGTTTGAAAAGGGATTGGAAGAACCATGACATAGCTGAAATTACCAAGAGTCCATCTGGTTACTACTACTTCAAATTTAAAAGTGAAAAAGGCCTTAATGCTGTCCTCGAGGGTGGCCCTTGGTTTGTTAACAATATTCCGTTATTCGTGAAAAAATGGGAACCGGGGTTGTGTCTGGAAAAAATTGAGCCCTCTACTATCCCCTTATGGGTCACGGCTCACCAAGTGCCCCTAGATTTGTGGACGGACACAGGTATTTGTAAGATTATGAGTGGTACGGGGATCCCTCTCCTTATGGACCAAGTGACAGAGGCAAGATGCACAAATCAGAAGGGTAAACTTGGTTTTGCTAGGATGCTTGTGGATGTCCAAGCATCGTTGAATCTCCCCGATGAAGTTGAAGTGGAGTTTCCTGCTGCCCCTGGTAGGCCGGCCAGAGTAGGTTCCATCAAAATATCATACCACTGGAAACCTGCCATATGTACTCACTGTTTGGTTTTTGGGCACTCACTGAAACAGTGCAAACTCAGACCCCGAACGGATGAGGAAACTGCGGCTGAGTTGGTGAAACAGCAGCAACAGCAAACACCTAACCTTATGGGCCAGCATCAACTTGAAGAAACTGATAAATTTACCATTGTCACAAGAAGGAACAAGGGTAAGAAACGTAACTCAGCTGGAAAACAAATTCCTGTTGTGCAAACCCACCTGAGCTCGGGTGGAATGGAGACTAATAAACCAGCGAATACCAACGGTGCTTCTACCTCCAGTGACCCTGCTATCCAAAGGAAAATGAGTGAACTCCACTCCTCGTTTATTGCTAACCCGAGTACCCCAAAACCCCATGCTGTCAATCCAAAGGACGGTTCTCACAAAGCTGCCAGACCTACAAATGCCCGAAAATCCCCGTTTTCTGTTACCCAACCCACTCCCACCAACAAAACCGCACCCCATCCTCAGCCCCACTCCCTTAAACCCAATAATCACCCCCCATCCCATCTTAAACCAATTATTAAACCGAAGAACTCCAGCCTGCCACCTGTTCCGAATGACCCTATGGTTGACACCTCAAACAGATTCTATGTCCTAAATGATTTATCTGCAGATTTGTTATTGAAAAACAAAGACTTATCTGACCATGTTATGCAAGACACTGATGGTTTGATGGAAAACCAATACCCATCTGATGGTGGGCAGGTTACTCGTGATGACCAAGACATGGAGGTAGAAGGAGAAGAACCAGACTATGGTATAACTGATGGACAGAAGCGTGCTATTAGAGATAGTCTCCTCCAATTCCAGGGTGTGAGGGGATCTGTCCAGCAGACCTGGGTGCAAGGGGAATGGGATTTCTTCTGGGCCCAATGTAAACTCATGCAGCTAAACCCCTCGTATGTTATTGAAGATGTTGACCCAGATATGTCTGGGACAGCGACGTTTCTGATGCAGCAGGTGATGCAGAAGGCTTAGGAAGGTAATTCTGGTATCCCAGGGACCAAGGTAACCCAACCCCCTAAAACAGTTTAATATGGTGCTCAAAATCACTTCGTGGAATATTAGAGGGTTGTCTAATTCTACTAATCAAGTCCAAGTTAGAAACCATCTTGCAGCCGATAAGTATGATGTTTGTGGTATCATTGAGACTCATTTGTCCCAAAGTAAAATTGTGAGTGTGTGCAACCAGGTCTTTGGTAACTGGATGTGGGATTCGAACATTTCTGTTTGTAATAGGGGCTGCCGTATTGTCATTAGCTGGAATCCATCCACTGTCAACCTGATGGTCGTGGAAAGACATCCCCAAGCTATCCATTGTTTTATTAAGCCAATCAATGGTGCCTCCGGTTTCTACTGCTCATTTGTCTATGCTCACCACCAGATGGTGCTTCGTAGAGTCTGTTGGGATTCCCTTCGCCGCCACAAAATTGTGGTTAGTCATCACCCTTGGCTCCTCTTGGGTGACTTCAATGCTATTGTGGACCCTAATGAACGTATCATGGGAAGTTCGAATATTTCTTCTAGTATGAATGAAGCTAGGGAATGCTTCAATGATATTGAAGTGGATGACCTCTGTATGTCTGGTTTAAAGTTCACTTGGAATAAATCCCCGGGCAAAGTGGGTGGTCAGCTGAAGAAATTGGATCGTGCCATGGCCAATGGCTCTTTTATTTCCTTATTCCTGTTAGCTAATGCCGTGTTCCTTCCTTTCCTCAAATCTGATCATACTCCTGTGGTTGTTACTCTCCCTGATGTCCCTAACTCTAAATCGAAACCCTTCAAATTCCCCAATTTCATTGCGACAAAACCTGAGTTTCTTCCTTGTGTTTCAGCTGCTTGGAACTGTTCTATCCCTGGTTACTCTATGTATGTTCTGGTGTTAAAGCTCAAGAGGGTCAAAAAGGAGATAAGAAAACTTACGTTTAACCAAGGAAACATTTTCAAAAAAGTGGCCCGGCTTAAACTTGAACTGGAAGCCATTCAGACAGCAGTGGATGCTGACCCCCACAATGGTGCCCTCCGTGAAGAGGAAGGGGTTTACCTTGCTGCCTTCAATGAGGCTGTTAGGGATGAGGAGCTCTTCCTTCAGCAGAAAGCCAAAGTTCTGTGGCTCAAAGAAGGGGATCACAACTCCAAGTATTTCCACCGTATGGTTAAGTCCAATCTCAACCGAAAACGTATCCACTCGATAGAAAACCTGAATGGTGATGTTTTTGAAGGTCAACAAGTTGCTGGCCAATTTGTGAACCATTTTAGCTCGGTTCTTGGTACCTCGTCTATGGTTGACCCCATAATTGATCCTTCTAGTTTATTCGGGAAACGGGTCTCTAGTAACGAGGCTGAGTTTATGACCAGGTGTGTATCCTCTGAAGAAGTCAAGCTGGCCCTCTTTGAAATTGATGATCTCAAAGCCCCTGGTCCCGATGGGTTCTCTGCCAAGTTCTTCAAGGCTGCTTGGGGGGTTGTTGGTGAGGACATGTGCAAAGCAGTCAAGGATTTTTTCCATAATGGAAAACTCCTCAAGGAAATAAATGCCACTGTCCTTGCCCTTGTCCCTAAATTGAATACCCCTAAAAAGGTTTCGGACTTCAGACCGATTGCATGCTGCAATGTTATTTACAAATGCATTAGCAAAATTATAGCTAATCGAATCAAAGGGGTCTTAGCTGATATTGTTGATGAAAACCAAAGTGCATTTATCCCGGGAAGGCAAATAAGTGACAATATCCTCCTGACGCAGGAGCTCATGAGGAACTACCACCTTGACAAAGGCCGACCTGGATGTGCTTTCAAAATTGACATTCAAAAGGCCTATGATACTGTGGAATGGAGCTTCCTTCAGGATTCCCTTGGACATTTCGGCTTCCCTTCCCGTATGATCCAATGGATTATAAGCTGTGTTTCATCTGCATCATTTACTATTGCTGTCAATGGTGATCATGTTGGTTATTTTGGAGGTAAAAGAGGTCTGAGACAGGGTGACCCAATGTCCCCTTATTTGTTTACCCTTGTTATGGAAGTTCTAACTCTCATGATCCGCAAGAGAGTTTACCTGGATGAAGGTTTTAAATACCATTGGAAATGTCAAGAAGTAGGCCTCACCCACCTCTGTTTCGCGGATGATTTATTCCTATTCTGCCATGGTGACGCTGATTCTGTCAATACGCTGATGACTGCCCTTGATGAGTTCAAAGTTGCGTCAGGGCTAACACCTAGCATTCCTAAAAGTACCATTTACTATTGCAATGTCAGCCCCTACATCCAGCAGAGCATTGACAGCCAAATCCAGTTCCAAGTAGGTGTTCTTCCAGTTAAATACCTAGGGGTCCCGCTTATCTCCTCTCGGTTATACCATCGTGACTGCACCCCTCTTATTGATAAAGTGAAAAGGCGTATTCTTGACTGGAAGAACAAAGTGCTATCTTTTGCGGGTCGGCTTCAGCTGATAAACTCTGTCCTGAACTCCCTCCATGTGTACTGGTCCTCCGTCTTCATCCTCCCCGTCTCTGTCACTAAAGAGCTTGAGAAATTAATGCGAGGTTTTTTGTGGTGCCATGGTGACATGAAAAGAGGTAAGGCCAAGGTGAAATGGAATGAAGTTTGTCTTCCTATGAAGCATGAGGGCCTTGGTTTGAAACTTCTTCGCACTTGGAATAATGCTCTTATTGCTAAACACACTTGGAACATTGTTACGAAAAAAGACTCCTTGTGGGTGCGGTGGATTCATTCATACAGATTGGGCAATAGTAACTTTTGGGAGTGTAAGGCTAAGGATGATACGTGCTGGGGATGGAAAAATATTCTTGCGTCTCGTCCCATCTTGAGACACCATATCATCCACATTATTGGGAATGGGCAATCCACTTCAGCTTGGTTTGATTCATGGCTCCCCCTGGGCCCGCTTTGTAATCAGCTGACCTACAGGAATATGCATGAGGGAGACTTCTCGAGATTTGCTAAGGTCAGTGATCTGGTTTCTAATGGTAATTGGAAATGGCCTAGTGACTGGCAGACCAGATTCCCTGCCATTTATTCCTCTCCCTGCCCTAACTTATCCCAGACAGTTTCGGATAAGGTTGTTTGGAAATCCAGAAGTGGTTATTTTACCCCGTTCAGTGTTAAAGAGGTTTGGCGTGATCTGCAGAAAGTTGGCACCCCTGTCCCCTGGGTGAAGGTGGTTTGGTTCAGCCAAAATATCCCGCGCCATGCATTTATTTTATGGCTGGCTATTAAGCATAAACTGAAAACCCACAACATCCTTGCTTCGTGGCTTGGGGTGAACAATCTGAAGTGTGTTTTCTGCAAAACTGAGCCTGATAGTCATGATCACTTGTTCTTTAATTGCTGGTTCCCGAAGATTATTTGGAATGACATGGCTGCCTACACCAAGTGGGGTACCCTTTCAGGTAGTTGGGATCAAATTGTAGCCCAAGCCTGCAATATTCCCCATACGGATGCCATCTGGAGTGTGGTTAACAGGCTTGTCCTTGGGGCCAGCGTGTATTTTATTTGGCAAGAGCGCAATCGCCGGACTCATGAACAAAAGGCGAGGTCTCCCAGTGAAATTGGTACTCTCATTAAAAATGTTGTTAAACTCAGACTTATGGGCCTCTCTATGGTCCAATCTGCTGCTACGGTCACTGTTGCCCGGGTCTTTGACCTGGGTGATGTCCAATGGAGAGCCAGGTTCCCGATTCATAACCCATCCAATCATGTCTGAGCCGTTCTTTGCTGTGTCTGTTCTTATTGTGCTGACCATCTTCCTTGGAGAGATTGGGATAGGGATTGAGTTTTATGGGTTAGAGAAAACTATCACGCTCATGATGACAAACCTCATTATCTTCACCACTCACAATTTCATTTTAATTCATGAATGGGGATGGGATTGGGGTTGGGCTAACGCTGTTTTGATTTACATTTCTTTCAGGTACAAATCCAAGCATGTTTGGGTGCTGTATATTTTCGCTGCTCGCTGTGTTTTGATGTGGCTGGATCTTCCATGCTTGATCAACATTAAGAGCTGGTTGCATCAAGACGTTTTTGGTTACTGCTGCATTTTTTTCTGCTACTCGTTTCACCCTTGTTATATCAAAAACTGGCATTTATGGATCCTCAACATGTTGTCCGATGTTAAGGAGATGGATGTGGAGCTGTTGAGGCCGGTAACCAGGAAAGTGTTGCTGCTGGGGTATCACATTTTGGGTTGGGAGTTAGTGCAAGCCTGCCTCCTAGTGAGATCTATTGGGCTGAATCGGCCAAATGGGTATTTCAAGATGTGTGGGCGGTCCGACAATTTTGGGTCCTCCTCCAACTGGTTTTTGTACTTATCTCATAGGATCACTGTGTCTATTCTTAAGATCTCCACTCGGTTGAACTTAAATCATCATAAGGCGTTGCTTCGGAAGGTTTTTGGGATGTGCATTTCGGGTTGGGGGCATCATTACTGGCTGCAACTATGGGCTAGCGTGTTGGCCATCCAAGTGAGGATCAACAATCCAAGCTGTCCCGTTATGAATTGGGCCGCGTTTAATGTTCAACTTAGTGGAATTTATAGGGATGACACCGCCTATAGTCTGTCTCTTTTGGCCCAAAGTTTTTTCGGTAAATGTAATATGTCTTGGTCTCGTTATAGTGATTCCATAGTTGTGAGCCCTTTTAGACTCAGATATAAGCCTAGAATAGGTTGTTTTGTTTCTTACTTTTGGTCTCCAAAGTCTGTTTTGGGGATGACACGGGGGTATGCCCCTTTGATGATGTAACTGTTCTCTTGTTTTGATTTCATTGTTTGCCGGGCTCTGCCCTTTATCAAAAAAAAAGTCCAATATCAAATTAATCATTGATGCAAGAATGTATCTTCCCTCACTTCCTTCTTTCTTCCCCAGCGAAATGTAGCAGGAACGGCCCTTGATCAGATAAAGTTGCCCGCCCTATGACCCACAACTCAAGATGAGCCTTGCGACGAGACGCGAAATAGAGGGTCATGCCTTTCGGCTCGGCCTAAAGAATGCCGGAGCAACCTACCAGAGGGCTCTCTCCATTTTTTGGGGGGAGCAGAGCAGTCAAAGAATGAAACAAATCAAATGATTGTTCTAGAATGACTATTTCTCACAATTGCTCCTTGTGATGCAGCGGAACCATGGCAATTAGGTTCTGGTGCAAGGTTCTCTTTTAAGTAATTGCTTAGGATAGAACTCTATTTAAGTAAGCTCACCCCCCGTTTGACTGCCGCTCGGGGATGTAGTTGTAGACTCTTATTTTACACGATGCAGGAACTTCCATAACGCTGGCATGGGCCAAACAAGAAGAGGTTTGGCCCCAACATCAAATTAATGCATCTTTTAACTGGTTGTTCTTCTTTGTCAATGCTACAAAGGACCTATAGGTTCGCAAAACTATAACAGTTCCAATGAACAGTCACTCACTTTTGACTTTCAAAGACGGTAGCAATGGCAAGGACTTTTTGGAATGGGAATGGATGAAGCGGGGTGGAGTGCGGAGAAGGTACCCAGGGGACCAAACGAAACGGAATAATGTATTGAATCAATTGGTATCCAATGCACCAAAGATTTGACAAAAAAAAAGAAATTAATTAGATGGGGATTGTAATTAACTTAGTGGCAAATTGAGGATCTACCATAATAATTTCTTAGATGATGTATTATAGTAACAAGTATTTTTATTTCTTATCCATTAAAAATGTACCGATTTTTATAAATTTGTGAAATCTTAATCATGAGTGTGCAGGTGGTGGGGATGGCAAGGGCCATGATAAAACAATGTAAAAAGGTAGAAGGGTTAGGTGATGCAGTGGACATCGTTGGAACTGGTGGTGACGGTGCAAACACCGTAAGGCCGTGGGGTATGGTGGGGTTTGGGTTGGGCTTGAGTTGGGACATATGCTGACACGTGGAATGGGAGCCCCCCCCCCCCCCCCGCCTGGTTACGTGGCCGCGGGGTATGGCGGGGCTTGGGTTGGGTGCACCGCGTGGCAGAATAATTAAAAAAAATAAAAAAAAAATTATAAAAAACCTACAACTTCATTAAAATTTTAAAAATTACATAATAATAAAAATTACAAAATAACAAACCTAAAGCGTTAAATAAATTTCAAAAATGTCGATCTTGTCGAACGCCTTTTTTTCCTTGCCTCGAAACTCTATGTTAGCCACCGCCACCCGGTCCTCGTGGCTTAACTCGCCACCGGGAACGGCTTCGTAATAAGCCTTGAAACGCTCGAGCTTGGGCTGTAGCTCGCGCCATTTATGTTGGCACGCGTTGAGGTTGTGGCGGTCGTTACCAACGTTATGTCGGTAGGCTCCGAATGCTTCCACCCAATATTTTGTTTGGCCCGGTGGCCGACCCTTCATAGCGTCAACGACGCTTGTGACGAGAGCAATTTCCTCTTCATGGGTCCAGGATGCCATAGCAGGGTTGGGTTCGTGGGATGGGGTGGACCAGTGGGGTAGCGGGTTCGAGAGAAGTGGGTAGCCGGTGGGGTTGTTGGGTTCGTGGGATGGGGGGACCAGTGGGTTGGGGTTACAATATATAGAGGCCTTTGGGAGACACGGGTGGCGGTTCGAGAAGATGAGGGGACCGTTTGAATTTTAAAATTCGAAATTTAAAATTACCCCCTGACGTGGCGGGTGAGCCAATGAGATTCAGCCAACTAGCATAGCCATACCGCCCCACGCCCGGCTTGAAAGCCAAGCCCCAAGGGCCACACCCCAACCCAAGCCCACCCGGGGTGATGGCTTGGGCGTTTTCCCCCAACCCACGCCCAAACCCCCGCCCCATACCCCACGGTCTAAATATTTCAACCGGGTCATCCATATTAGCAGCCGCCTGTGGAGCAAGAGTTGCAAAGGTTGCATTTTGTTTCAGCTTTTAGTCAATTATAGCCAAACCTATAAATGGGTTGGTTTGGTTTGTGGGTTATCTCTAACGGGTCAAACCGGTTAAGCTTGTACATCTAACTAAAAAGTGTCGGAAAGAAGAAAAAAGATAGTATAGGGGCTAGAGTGTAATATGGTGTTCTATATATACACTATCTTTATGTAATCCATTTGCTAGTACAACACAGTATCATCAATACAATTCAAACTCGATTCAGAGATTAGTCTATACCAAACAACATGGTATCAGAGCAGTGTTTCTAATCCTAGAACACTTTGCTCGTCATCTACAACCAATCCCAAACCAAAGAGAACCGAAAACAAAATCAAACTCAGAAAAACTTACCAGAAATCACCAAACAGACGAAGTTCTTCATTTTCCGGCGAAGTTCTCAACCAGAGCCGCCGCCGATCAAAACCCTAAAACCGCCGGATCTATCGCCGCTGCCGCCGGATCCGTTGCCGCATCCTCTGATTCAGCAAACCCTAAAACCTTCTGGAAAACACACAGCCCCAATTCAGTTCTGGAAAACTCCAGATTATACGAAGACGATTGGAACGAATTCAGTTCGGATTAGGATGCTAGGGTTTCAGATAACGTAATTGTGTGATCGATCGGAGGCGTGTAAAGCAAGCAATCTGTTGTGTGTTTCAATTTATCGATCTGTAGAGGCTTCTACTTGAAATCGAACGGTGTTTGATTCGAAATTGACAGAGTGATTGTGATTTCTGATGATAATCGATTGAGTTAGGGTTCTTCGTTTCCACTTGTTCTTCAACACTTTGTTCCCGAGTACACCATCTGTTTGAAAGTGTTTTTTTGTGATAACCCTAAATACGCCACTTCATATATTGTGATAAATACGCCGGTTCAAACCCTAGCCAGTAAGGGTTTTATCAGTAGCATATTTTTTTTTGGTTTGTTTAAATCTTGAACGCGAGTTCAAGTCATCGGTGAATTTCGATAAATTCGCTGGCTGAGATAGCTTCGCCTCTTAGCGGAGTTATTCCGAACCTAAATCTTGAACGCGAGTTCAAGTCGCCGGTGAATTGTGATAAATTCTCCGCGTGAGATAGCTTCGCCATTTAGCGGAGTTATTCCGAACTTATTTTTTGAACGCGATTTCGGCATATTTGGTTGCCTATTAAATACGCTCGGTTTGGTTGTCGTCAAAAAAAAATGGAAATCAATCATAGTAGGAACAGTGCTTGGATTTTCGATTCGGGTGCCACTGACACCATGACGTATGAACCATCAGACATACGATCAATGTCCAATCCTCAAAAAACTCAAATCCACACTGCAAACAATGGAATGATGCAAGTGAAAGGAGGAGGAACAATTGAAATTTCACCAACTATGAAATTATCAAATTGTCTTTATGTTCCATCATTATCGCACAAACTGCTCTCAATTAGCCATATTACCAAAGAGCTAAATTGCACAGTACTAATGCATCCTACTTTCTGCCTTCTACAGGATATCAGGACGGGTGTGATTATTGGACGTGGTACTGAGCGCCAAGGATTGTACTATGTGGATGAAGTGACTCAACAGGGTACTGTGATGTTGGCTCATGGAACTGATAACCGGGAAGCCTGGCTATGGCATAGACGTTTGGGACATCCATCCCATGGTTATTCGCACCTTTTGTTTCCAAAACTCTTCCCTTCAAATGGGAAAATAGATTGTGAAACCTGTCTTCGCGCTAAAAGCCATCGACAATCGTTCAAACCTAGCAATACGAAAGTGCGTCACCTTTCTCACTTATCCATTCCAATGTGTGGGGTCCTGCTCCTGTGATGGGGGCAGGGTCTTCGGTACTTTATACTATTCGTGGATGATTACACTCGCATGACATGGGTATATTTTTTTAAAAAATAAAGCCGAAGTGTACGAAAAATTTGTCATGTTTTATGCTATGATTCAAACTCAATTTCAAACTCAAATTCAAATCCTTCGATCTGACAATGGGGGGGGGGGGGATTTGTCAATACATCTATGAAACAATTCTTTAAAACCAAAGGATTAATTCATCAAACCTCTTGTGCTCATACCCCCGAACAAAATGGTGTTTCCGAACGAAAAAACCGTATTATTCTTGAAATGACTCGAGCCCTTTTGATCTAATCTCAGGTCCCTAAATCTTTCTGGCCGGAGGCAGTTGCAACCTCCGTGTACCTGCTGAATTGGCTTCCCACAAAAAGCTCTTAAATTTAAGACTCCCTTAGATTGTCTGTCTAAGTCTACCAGTATTCCTCATCCCCTTACACATGAACCTCGAATCTTCGGGTGTACCGCATTTGTTCATATACCCAAAACCAATCGAAACAAGCTTGGCCCATGTGCTGAAAAATGTGTATTTGTCGGTTATGGGATCGATCAAATAGGTTACCGATGTTATAATCCAACAACTCGTCAAATGTTCACCACAATGAATGTTGACTTTCTTGAAACAAAATACTTTTATAACACCCAACTCAGTGGTCAGGGGGAGAATGACAGTATAGACACTCTGAGCTGGTTAACCCAAATTCCCTCATCTGAAGAAGTCACAATAGAAAACTATCACAGTACTGCGAGTCCTTCAAACACAGACACACAATCCGTGGAGCACAGTACCACTGAAGAAAGTCCATCCAACGTGATGCCTGAGGTAAGAAATACTGAGAACCCTGAATGTTCTACGTCTTATAACTATGAGACAACAGGGGAACACATAGAACCGACAACTACAGAACATGTTGATCCAGTTGTTGAACAGGTTGAACCAGTTGTTGAACATGCTGAACCAGTTGCAGTAGAGACTACCGGAAGATACTCTCTTCCACCTAGAGCCAATAGAGGGGTTCCTCCAAAACGGTACTTCCCAGAGAGGGAGACCAGAAATTCAAGATATCCTGTAGCAAATATAGTCAACGGGAACTTATCTAACAGTGCGAAAGCATTTGTTACTTCTCTATACACTGAACAAATACCTAATTCTGTAAAGGAAGCTCAAGGTAAGAAGAACTGGGAAGAAGCAATGGAAGTGGAGATGCGTGCTCTTATGAAAAACAACACATGGGAGAAGTGCATTCTTCCTAAAGGAAAGAAAACAGTTGGATGCCGGTGGGTGTATTCAATTAAATATAAACCAGATGGCTCTATTGGAAGATACAAAGCCCGGCTTGTAGCCAAAGGGTACACTCAGATGTATGGGATCGATTACTCTGAGACATTTTCTCCGGTTGCAAAAATGGATACCATAAGAGTTCTCTTTTCCGTGGCAGCTAATAAGGATTGCTCCCTTCATCAATTTGAAGTTAGAAATGCATTTATTAATGGAGACCTAACGGAAGAAGTTTACATGGAAGCACCTCCAGGTTTTTCAGGGGGTTTTAAAGATAGGGAAGTTTGTAGGTTGAAGAAATCTCTATACGGGCTAAAACAGTCTCCTCGGGCATGGTTTGGAAAGTTCATCTTGGCCATGAAAGAATACGGGTATCACCAAAGTAACGCTGATCATACCTTGTTCCTCAAAAGGAAGAACGGCCTCGTAACTTGCTTGATCATATATGTGGACGACATGATTATCACCGGAGATGATGTAGAAGAAATAGCACAGCTGAAGAGAAATTTGTTTTCAAAGTTTGAAATGAAAGACCTTGGGAATCTCAAGTATTTCCTTGGAATAGAAGTTCTCAGGTCTAAACGGGGGATTTTCATCTGCCAAAAGAAGTATGTTCTTGATCTCTTGGCGGAAACTGGGTTGATTGATTGTAAACCAGCAGATACGCCAATGGTGGTGAACCACAATCTTCACATGGAACTCGATGGAAAGCTCGCAGATAAAGAAAGATATCAACGGCTCGTGGGCAAGTTAATTTATCTATCCCATACTCGTCCTGATATAGCTTATGCTGTTGGAGTGGTAAGTCAGTTTATGCACCAACCACAAGTTGCCCACATGGAAGCTGCTCAGAGAATTCTAAGGTATCTAAAGGGTACCGCGGGCCATAGAGTGTTGTTCAAAGCAAGTGGACATTTAAATGTTGAGCTCTACATGGACGCCGACTAGGCAGGAGATAAGGGAAACCGAAGGTCAACGTCAGGGTACTTCTCCTTGGTTGGTGGAAACCTTGTCACCTGGAGAAGTAAGAAACAGAAGGTGGTCGCTCTGTCGAGTGCAGAAGCTGAGTTTAGAGGCATAGCTCGAGGGCTAAGTGAAGTTCTTTGGATCAGGAAGCTCCTAGAAGACATTGGTTTCTCCCAAAGGGCGATACCCAGTAAAATTATGTGCGACAATACAGCTGCAATACAAATCTCAGAAAACCCAGTTCAGCATGATCGAACCAAACATGTGGAGGTGGATCGACATTTCATCAAGGAAAAACTGGAGGAAAGAATCATAGAGCTCCCATATATATCAACTAAAGAACAACTCGCAGATATTCTCACGAAAGCAGTCAACGGAAACACTTTTAGTAGCTGTTTGAGTAAGTTAAGTATTGGTGACCCCACTACTCAACTTGAGGGGGAGTGTCGGAAAGAAGAAAAAAGATAGTATAGGGGCTAGAGTGTAATATGGTGTTCTATATATACACCATCTTTTTGTAATCCATTTGCTAGTACAACACAGTATCATCAATACAATTCAAACTCGATTCAGAGATTAGTCTATACCAAACAACAAAAAGGATTCCGGTCAAATGGGTTGAACAAATCAGATGGGTTCAGAGTCATCCAAGGTGTATTCAAATGGATAAAACCTTCAAATTCGTTTCAGTAATAAAAGTTTTCTTATTATCGTAATAAGATAGTTTATGTTATCATATTTAACAAACTATTCATTTATAAAATACAAACTATTTTTTATGTCTTGGGGCTGTTCTTGAAAGATCATGTTACATTGACCGTTGATATTAAATGATTCAAATTATATGTTGCAGCAAGGTAGCAGGTCAAGCTCATCTGCATGTAGAAGTGCTGATGTATTAGAAGAATTGGGTGTTGCAATTGAATTATAACCTGAGGTTTGTCAATTTCTTTAGAGTTAATTACTGTTTTCGTCCTTGTGTTTTGTCAAAAATCACTATTTCAGTACATAAGTTTAAAAATTGCGATTTCAGTCCATGTGGTTTCACTTTTGTAACTATTTCAGTCCACCTCGTAACCATTTCAGTCCCTGTACTAACAGAATAAATGGATTGAAATGGTTACGAAAGTGAAACCACAAGGACTGAAATGGTTACGAAAGTGAAACCACAAAGACTGAAATCGCAATTTTTAAACTAATTGACTGAAATAGTGATTTTTGTCAAACCACAGGGATGAAATCAGTAATTAACTCATCTCTTTGTTATGGTATTTAATGTTTTTTTTTTGGAGTAAATTGCCAAAATCGTCCCTGAGGTTTGGGCATGTTTGCCATTTTCATCTAAAACAACTTTTATGTTCGTTTTTTAAAGATATATTTTTTTCAATAATAATTTCAAGTATTAAGTGTGTTCAATGAGATAGACTTCAGAAGACTTTCAACCTGTTTGACTTGTTCCCCTTTTTGATTAATTTTTTGCTTGACCCGTTTGCTGTCAAACAAAACCGAGATCAACCCATTCGTAAGTAGTGTTGGCCCAGACGGTTCAAACAATCGTATCAACAAACAAGAACACGATATATTGGGGGGGCAAACCCGCGACTCTTTCTAATCAAACAAAGATACGAACTTACAAAGAAAGGGACAAATAAAAACATTAACCTAGACCCCTATTTATAGTTAAACTAAACTTGCTCTCCAAGTAATTAAACCTTTCCTAAACCAATTACTAAACTTTCTCTCCAAGACTTACCTAAAATAAACCAAACTTTAATAAAACATATTAAATAAACCCTCAACTTTAATAATTATTCAAGATTAACCTTCATTCACCCCCTTAATCTTGAATTGTTTTTCTTCTTGCCTTTATTCCTCCTTTTCAATTGTCTATAGCATACTTGCTTCACTGGGTCTTCAAACTTTGCGCATTCGTTCCTTCAGTACTTTCTTTCTTAACTTGCTTCTTCTCTTCAACTCGTTTTTGACCAATACTTTCACGAACTTCAAACAAATCCTTTGGAATCGTTCCAAACCGAATTTCCCTCACTTTCTTAATCGGTTTCACATCAGGACTTTCTTTCTTTTCATCTTCAATTTTGTTATAATTACAACATACTTGAAGCTTGATGTTGTACATTCTATTCAGATTTCTCTGAACCTTCATCAACAATCTTCCTTTCTGATCATGTAGCCTTAACATCCCATTGGCTATTTCAATCTTGCAACCTTCTTCATCCAATTGTCCTAAACTAAGAAGATTGGTTTTCAACTTAGGCATGTAGAAAACATCACAAAACGTTTTCTTTTCGCCATTCTTACTTACCACAGTTACATTCCCTTTACCTTTAATTTCAATCTCAGATCCATCACTAAACTTTACTTTACCCGAAACTTGTTCATCCAAGGTAGTGAAAAACTCTTTCTTTCCTGACATGTGATGACTTGCACCATTGTCTAAATACCACATTCCTTCTTCATTCTTTTCAAAAACACCAGGGATAACCCTTTCTTCATTCAAACTTACTTTCTTTGTCGAACAAACTGCCATGAATAGAGATGGATCGATATCATGTACATCTTCTGTCTTTGTCAGATTCGCTTCTTCTTTCGCTTTGCTCGGTGCTTTACATTCGCTCGAGTAGTGCCCAATCTTATCACAGTTGTAGCACCTCAAGTTATTTCTTCTGTCTTGCCATTCTTCAGGCTTCTTTTTCCGATCTTCACCTTGTTCATCATTCGTATTCTCACGTTCATTATTCCATCTTGGATACCCTCTTCCACGTCCGTTGTATCTTCCACGTCCTCCACCACGTCCTCGGTAGTTTTCAACTTTCTTTTCATTCTGGGTGAACATAAGCTGACTTTGGGATGAACTTTCATTCACATTCTTGAACTTGTTTCTTTCTCCATATGCCTTCAAACGTCCAACCACATCTTCAAACGCCATTTTTTCGATATCTGCGAATTGCTCGATCAAAGAAACAATAGGTAAATATTTATCCGGCATAGAGTTCAAGAATTTTCTCACCACGACCTCTTCTTCGAGGGTTGCTCCCAAGCTCTTGTACTTTGATTGTACTCCACCCAGCTTCGCTGCATATTCATCAATACTTTCTGTCTCACTCATCTTCAATCCATCTAACTCGCTTCTTAGCATTTGAATACGAGCTTTCTGCGTTCTTTCTGCACCAAGATAACGAACTCTTAGCGCTTCCCAAACATCTTTCGGTTCTGAATACTTAGCCATCTGAAGCATCACCTCTTCAGGTAGGGTCTGGAAGATGACACCTTGACGGGTGGTCTGTAGGACAACCCTTAAGACCTTTAAATAGATTAAAATCCCATACTTTATCCGGTTATTAGCTTGAATTTGGTAATCACAAGATGTTTGATGATACATGTGCTATAATGCTTAAAATGCGGGTTTTAGGAAGCTTGGATGGATACTAGAAGTTGGTGGAGTCAAAGGTTTGATGGAGTGATGATTTGATCAAGAAACAATGAAAAAACCTCACTCAGCACCGTAACCTACGGCATCTGGCCGTAGGTTACGGCCTCCACATATGAACAAAACTTCTGCCGTAGCTCGGAAGACAAGGATCGTATGACTATTCTGCTCGTCGTAAGCTACGGTGAAGTGCCGTAGCTTACGGCACTATATTGACTTTCTGAATATGCTGACCGCCGTAACCTATGGTGATCTGCCATAGGTTACGGCGCCGACTGATGCAAAATTGTAACTTATGCATTAAATTGTCATTTCATGGGTTTTTATGATGGCTCATCATATGTTTTCGGTTACTACTTGTCTTGGGGACGAATTTGGAGTATCTTGGAGACTAGAGAGTTGGAAGAACACTATCTTAATCATTAGTTTTTGTTGCTTTGATCTTGATGAACAATAATACTTTTGTGATGATGTTGTTTCAAGCCATGAGTGGCTAAGTACATTATGGTCATCTTTAGTTGAAGGTTTGTGGAGACAATTGTGCTTGATATCATATTTCTAGAATGGTAAATTGAACTTATGTTTTGTTTATCATGGTGTGTTCTTATTTGCTTGTAAATTGTTGATGCTTATGATTATTCTTCTTTAAAACCATACGTTCTTGGTGCCGGTGGCAATCGAGATATCATGGGTAGAATTAGGATTGGGTAAGGGTCAATTGGTCATCGGGTAACAACCTCACGTTCTAGGATTCTGAGTACTCAGTTCCCTTTTATCACAACAAATAATTGTACAAGAACTATGTCTATGTAGTTCTTTCTAGTGGATGATACCACAAATGTTGAAGCAAACCGGAAACTAAAGATGGTCATTCGTCTCTAATTTTTTACAACCAACACTTTCAATTTGCAATTAGAATAGTAATTTTTTTTAAAACTCAAATCAATCAAACAACTCTTGAAATTTACTTTTATTGCAATTAGTTTAGTTTTAGTTAAGTTAGATACACTTTCAAATAACACATTTTCCACAAACTCCCTGTGTTCGATACCCACTTACCATTATCTATTTAGTAGTAATTGGATTAAATTTGATTGTGACCACGACATCACATCAAATTTTGGCACCGTTGCCGGGGAGTAGTGCGCAACGTGTGTTATTTTTTATTTTTTTTTAGTTTGTTATTTTTCTGGTTTACGCTAGGTGTGTTAGTGTGCAGGTATTACAGGTGCATGCGTACTAGAAGCTCTCACAAGCTATCACCATTAGCATTTGATCCGGAGATTGAACGAACTTTGTGAGCAAACAGAATTTTGTTAAGGGAAAACACAATTAGCGGTTCACCAACAACACCAATTACACCGATTACACCACTGAGATACATGGATCCACCACCACCACTACCCACTACGGGTGAACTTGTACCACCTTTTATACCATCATCAACACAACCGTCACCAAATACCACCATCCCAACCATTACTACCGAATCTACTTTACTTCATAATGTTACACCAACTAACACCACCCAACCCATTACCACTCAAGAAGAACCAACCATTACTTTTAACCCTTCTACTACAATTCCACCTCTCACCCATTTCTTCCCAGGTACGGGTCAATCATATTCAAACTATACCATAGCACCAAATTCAACTATTGTCCATGCTACTTCTACCTTTAGACCATCGAACCAGTCGGGTTTTCAATACTCGACTCTTCCCTTTGGGCAATCTTCGGGTATAGGGGGAGATGGATATGAGGAAGGATATGAAGATTTTGAGGGTTATGATGAAGATGGTTATGCTTATGGGGGTGATGGAGATCAAGGAGAGTTTGGTTATTTGCAAGGCCAACCTCAAGGAATGTCAAGTGTTGGTGGGGTGCCACAACAACAACAACTCATACCACAACACATTAGGCCGAGGCCACAAGGGCCGCCAGTGCAACGCCCTATACCATTGCAACAAGTTCGTCCACAGAATGTACAACCACAATTTCAAAGGCCAATTCAACACCCACCGATGCCACAACAACAAATTCAACAACCATTTGCACCACAAGGGCATATACCAAGACCAATGGGTCCTGTTTGTCCAAGGGGTCGGTTTGGTGTACCGAGAAGGCATTTTAGAGAACATGCGAGGGGTATTGAAGCGCATTTTAGGCCAATGATTACTCATAATCCTTCACCGGTGGTTATTCCGCACAACAACCAAGGAAGAACTTTTGAAGTAAGGACTAATTCACTACAAAGTTTGCCGAAATATAAGGGTTTAGCAACGGAGGAACCTTATTTTCATTTGGAGGCCTATGACTCAATTTGCAATACTCTTCGGAGTTAAGGTTTTTCGGCCGATGATGTCAAGTTAGTCCTGTTTCAATTTTCTTTGGAGGATAAGGCAAAGAAGTGGTTCTACACTTTGCCTTCGGCATCTATTTATACTTGGGCGGAAATGCAACAAATTTTCCTAGATGAGTTTTACACCGCCCAAAAGACCAATGATGCAAGGAAGGGGTTGAGGAGTTTTCAACAAAAACAAGGCGAAATGTTTCATGAAGCCTTTGAGCGTTTCAACATGATGATCAAAAATTTCCCTCATCATGGAATTGAACTTTGGGAGTTGATGAATGCCTTCCACGAGGGGTTGAGTGCCGAAGATGCTCGTGATTTAATGTCCATTACAAATGGGTCTTTTGGCACAAATTACGAGAATGACGATTGGGAGTTCTTGGAGCAAATTGCAATTACTTCAAAGAGGAAAGCTCAAGCATCAAGGAGAGCACGACCGGCCGTTACCCGAACACAAGTACATGCGGTAGATGATGGTAATGTGCAACCCTCTAACCAAATTTATGATGTTTGTGCTATTTGCAATGAAATAGATCATGCTGCTGAAAATTGCCAAGGAATGGTGGAAGGGTAATATGAAGAAGTTAATGCGGTACAAGGTCAAGGAGGGGGTGGTAGAAACTATAATATGAATTCTAACACTTACCACCCCGGGT
This sequence comes from Helianthus tuberosus, assembly GCA_030545235.1. Taxonomy (NCBI): domain Eukaryota; kingdom Viridiplantae; phylum Streptophyta; class Magnoliopsida; order Asterales; family Asteraceae; genus Helianthus; species Helianthus tuberosus. The sequence continues at coordinate 177,379,336 of CM060357.1, forward strand.
TGAGAAACCACCCAAACTTTCGGTATGGGAACCCTTCAAATCAAGCTAACCCGAATTTCCAAGGAAACCAAGGATTTCAAAGGCAATATCAAACGGGTCAAAGCTCTTCGGGTGGAAACGAAGTAATGAAGATGTTGAAGGCGATGCAAGTTGAAATGCAACGAATGAATCAATGTGATGAGGTTCGGATGCAAAAGGACGAGGCCCGTGATAAAGCGATTCAAACTTTGACCACCCAAATGGGTCAACTTGCAAGTGAAGTGGCGATATTGAAGAAAGCAAAAGGCCAGTTACCAAGTGACATGGTGATAAATCCCAAAAACATTAAAAGTGTTAATATCAATGTGGTAAGCACCGTTCCTAGTACTAAATTTAATGAAACATTGCTAACTTCTTCGTATCAAGTGAATGCAGGTTTGGAAAAAGATGCCGAAATCGAGAATGATAAAGAGTATGGAGCGCCAATCGTGCCTATCCGAGTGGGGAAACTAAAAATTCCTCATGCATTGTTGGATTATGGGGCGAGCATGAGTGTGTTACCGGGTGAGCTATATGACATGTACGATTTCGGTCCGCTTCAAGATGCAAACACCATGGTGAGTTTGGCGGATGAAAGTTGGAGGCGTCCACAGGGAATAGTTAAGAATGTTATGATTCGGTTGGGAGAATTCGAATACCCGGTGGATTTTCTGGTTTTTAGATTATGCTACTACCATGATGGCGTCACAACAAAGGGTGATTTTGGGTCGACCGTTTCTCTATACGGCAAATGCTCAAATCGATTGTAGAGAAGGAATCATTACCATGACCGAAAAGAACCGGAAATTGTCATTTGATGTTCAGACTAAGATGATTAGTTACGATTTTGTTGAGGCGAAGGATAGCAGATTTAGTGAAAAGGTGTTTCAAAGAATGAGAAGAAATCACCCACCGGATCGTGAAGAAAAGCATATGGGTTCAAGCGAGAGTGTATTTGATTACCCACAGAGTCAAAACGAGACGGATGCATTCTACGCAATGGCACGATGTAGTGATGGGAGTGGCAGGAACCGATTCTTTGAGCCACCATAAATGGGGGTGGCTTGGTCTGGCTGAAGACTTGAAACTTAGCGCTATTCGAGAGGCAACTCGGGGTTTTATATTGATCTTGCTGTTTTTATCTTTCTATGTTTCAGAGCCATGGTGACATTCAAGTGTGGGGAAGATGTACGGATATTTGGGTGAAGGTGGTGATAGGAAGTCGGATTATCTACAACATCTGTTGTGGCAAACTTCACCAGGTCAATGTACTATTTCCTTAGTCCTGTTGTGTTCTTTAGCTTTGAAATATTGGTAGTTAGTTGTTTGCTTTTGTTTATGGTTGGGAGGTTTGGGGGTGTATTAGTTTGATGTTTTGTGTTGGGTTGGGTTGTGCTAGTTGGTGGTGTTGATGTTTTTAAGAATATAAGAAAAATATTAAAAAAATATAAAATGAAAAATACCAAAAAGAAATTGTGGTTTGAGTGTATAAGCTTTTAGTTGGTGTTTAAGAGTTTAAGCGATCAAATCCTCTTAAAACCATACATTGGGGTCAATGTATCCCAAGTATGGGGATGGGGGAAATTTTGAAGTTTTTGAAAATTTTTAAATCAAGCAAAACATTGTGATAATTTGAACACCTTGGACTAACCCCAAATGATGCACCGGCAACCCATTAACCTTTTTGTTCTTGGTGAGAGTTAAAGCCACACATGTAAATAAATAATACGTGTCTTTGATGAGAGTGGCAACGGGTGGGGGTGCATTAGAACTTGTGCCTTAATACGGTTTGAGTCCTTAGTTGAATGTGAATGTAAAAAGGATAAGGGTAATTAGGTAGCCTCGTCTTGTTGAGTGCGAGTGTGGGATTTGGGGGGTTGGACATCATTAATTATATATATGAGCATGGTTGCGAGAGGGGCGGGGGTTTGGACATTTAGTTGCCCAATTTTGTGCCTAAAAGCCTATTGTTTGTTACCCCTTAGTTAGTTACCTAAAAATTTACCCGACTTGACTCAGTCTTATAGTGTTAGTGGTTGTTTAGTAGTATGTAATCTTGTTTGATGTTATGTGGAATGTTTACTAGTCTAAAAAAAAGAAAAAAAAATCAGAAAAAAAAAAAAGAAAGAAAAAACAATGAAAAAAAATGATGTTTAGTTGTCTTGTACATAGTAGTTTAAGTTTGGTATTTGTTAGTTTGTTTCATTGTGTAATAAAAGACCGGGTTAAGTTTTCGCTACTTCATATATATTCCATTTCCTACCCATGCGCCTAGCCTCGCTACAACCTTAAAAGCCCCTTTGATTTGCATTCATGTTTGGCACTTGTAGGAGGAGGACCAATTTCGGTACAAGCCTATAATTGTGCAATCACCCGTTTGCCTTTGTGTGTCTAGCTTACAAATGTTAGTGCTTACTTGTTGCCGAGAGGAGAGATATAGCGAGGGGTGTGTTGTTTGGGTGTTAAGAAGGGTTGGTAAAAGGACAACATGTTTTTGCTTGGTTTATGTAGAACGCGTATTTTTGAAAATAGTTTTTGAATAGGTTGCTTGGGACAAGCAACGGGTAAGTGTGGGGATGTGACGGGTGGTCCGTAGGACAACCCTTAAGACCTTTAAATAGATTAAAATCCCATACTTTATCCGGTTATTAGCTTGAATTTGGTAATCACAAGATGTTTGATGATACAGGTGCTATAATGCTTAAAATGCGGGTTTTAGGAAGCTTGGATGGATACTAGAAGTTGGTGGAGTCAAAGGTTTGATGGAGTGATGATTTGATCATGAAACAATGAAAAAACCTCACTCAACACCGTAACCTACGGCATCTGGCCGTAGGTTACGGCCTCCACATATGAACAAAACTTCTGCCGTAGCTCAGAAGACAAGGACCGTATGACTATTATGCTTGCCGTAAGCTACGGTGAAGTGCCATAGCTTACGGCACTATATTGACTTTCTGAATATGCTGACCGCCGTAACCTATGGTGATCTGCCGTAGGTTACGGCACCGACTGATGCAAAATTGTAACTTATGCATTAAATTGTCATTTCATGGGTTTTTATGGTGGCTCATCATATGTTTTCGGTTACTACTTGTCTTGGGGACGAATTTGGAGTATCTTGGAGACTAGAGAGTTGGAAGAACACTATCTTAATCATTAGTTTTTGTTGCTTTGATCTTGATGAACAATAATACTTTTGTGATGATGTTGTTTCAAGCCATGAGTGGCTAAGTACATTATGGTCATCTTTAGTTAAAGGTTTGTGGAGACAATTGTGCTTGATTTCATATTTCTAGAATGGTAAATTGAACTTATGTTTTGTTTATCATGGTGTGTTCTTATTTGCTTGTAAATTGTTGATGCTTATGATTATTCTTCTTTGAAACCATACGTTCTTGGTGCCGGTGGCAATCGAGATATCATGGGTAGAATTAGGATTGGGTAAGGGTCAATTGGTCATCGGGTAACAACCTCACGTTCTAGGAATCTGAGTACTTAGTTCCCTTTTATCACAACAAATAATTGTACATGAACTATGTCTATGTAGTTCTTTCTAGTGGATGATACCACAAATGTTGAAGCAAACCGGAAACTAAAGATGGTCATTCGTCTCTAATTTGTTTACAACCAACACTTTCAATTTGCAATTAGAATAGTAATTTTTTTTAAAACTCAAATCAATCAAACAACTCTTGAAATTTACTTTTATTGCAATTAGTTTAGTTTTAGTTAAGTTAGATACACTTTCAAATAACACATTTTCCACAAACTCCCTGTGTTCGATACCCACTTACCATTATCTATTTAGTAGTAATTGGATTAAATTTGATTGTGACCATGACATCACATCAAATTTTGGCGCCGTTGCCGGGGAGTAGTGCGCAACGTGTGTTATTTTTGATTTTTTTTAGTTTGTTATTTTTCTGGTTTACGCTATGTGTGTTAGTGTGCAGGTATTACAGGTGCATGCGTACTAGAAGCTCTCACAAGCTATCACCATTAGCATTTGATCCGGAGATTGAACGAACTTTGCGAGCAAACAGAATTTTATTAAGGGAAAACACAATTAGCGGTTCACCAACAACACCAATTACACTGATTACACCACTGAGATACATGGATCCACCACCACCACTACCCACTACGGGTGAACCTGTACCACCTTTTATACCATCATCAACACAACCATCACCAAATACCACTATCCCAACCATTACTACCGAATCTACTTTACTTCATAATGTTAAACCAACTAACACCACACAACCCATTACCACTCAAGAAGAACCAACCATTACTTTTAACCCTTCTACTACAATTCCACCTCTCACCCATTTCTTCCCAGGTGCGGGTCAATCATATTCAAACTATACCATAGCACCAAATTCAACTATTGTCCATGCTACTTCTACCTTTAGACCATCGAACCAGTCGGGTTTTCAATACTCGACTCTTCCCTTTGGGCAATCTTCGGGTATAGGGGGAGATGGATAAGAGGAAGGATATGAAGATTTTGAGGGTTATGATGAAGATGGTTATGCTTATGGGGGTGATGGAGATCAATGAGAGTTTGGTTATTTGCAAGGCCAACCTCAAGGAATGTCAAGTGTTGGTGGGGTGCCACAACAACAACAACTCATACCACAACACATTAGGCCGAGGCCACAAGGGCCGCCAGTGCAACGCCCTATACCATTGCAACAAGTTCGTCCACAGAATGTACAACCACAATTTCAAAGGCCAATTCAACACCCACCGATGCCACAACAACAAATTCAACAACCATTTGCACCACAAGGGCATATACCAAGACCAATGGGTCCTGTTCGTCCAAGGGGTCGGTTTGGTGTACCGAGAAGGCATTTTAGAGAACATGCGAGGGGTATTGAAGCGCATTTTAGGCCGGTGATTACTCATAATCCTTCACCGGTGGTTATTCCGCACAACAACCAAGGAAGAACTTTTGAAGTAAGGACTAATTCACTACAAAGTTTGCCGAAATATAAGGGTTTAGCAACGGAGGAACCTTATTTTCATTTGGAGGCCTATAACTCAATTATAATTGGGCGGAAATGCAACAAATTTTCCTAGATGAGTTTCACACCGCCCAAAAGACCAATGATACAAGGAAGGGGTTGAGGAGTTTTCAACAACAACAAGGCGAAATGTTTCATGAAGCCTTTGAGCGTTTCAACATGATGATAAAAAATTGCCCTCATCATGGAATTGAACTTTGGGAGTTGATGAATGCCTTCCACGAGGGGTTGAGTGCCGAAGATGCTCGTGATTTAATGTCCATTACAAATGGGTCTTTTGGCACAAATTAGGAGAATGACGATTGGGAGTTCTTGGAGCAAATGGCAATTACTTCAAAGAGGAAAGCTCAAGCATCAAGGAGAGCACGACCGGCCGTTACCCGAACACAAGTACATGCGGTAGATGATGGTAATGTGCAACCCTCTAACCAAATTTATGATGTTTGTGCTATTTGCAATGAAATAGGTCATGCTGCTGAAAATTGCCAAGGAATGGTGGAATGGCAATATGAAGAAGTTAATGCGGTACAAGGTCAAGGAGGGGGTGGTAGAAACTATAATATGAATTCTAACACTTACCACCCCGGGTTGAGAAACCACCCAAACTTTCGGTATGGGAACCCTTCAAATCAAGCTAACCCGAATTTCCAAGGAAACCAAGGATTTCAAAGGCAATATCAAACGGGTCAAAGCTCTTCGGGTGGATACGAAGTAATGGAGATGTTGAAGGCGATGCAAGTTGAAATGCAACGAATGAATCAACGTGATGAGGTTCGGATGCAAAAGGACGAGGCCCGTGATAAAGCGATTCAAACTTTGACCACCCAAATGGGTCAACTTGCAAGTGAAGTGGCGATATTGAAGAAAGCAAAAGGCCAGTTACCAAGTGACACGGTGATAAATCCCAAAAACATTATAAGTGTTAATATCAATGTGGTAATTACCGTTCCTAGTACTAAATTTAATGAAACATTGCTAACTTCTTCGTATCAAGTGAATGCAGGTTTGGAAAAAGATGCCGAAATCGAGAATGATAAAGAGTATGGAGCGCCAATCGTGCCTATCCGAGTGGGGAAACTAAAAATTCCTCATGCATTGTTGGATTATGGGGCTAGCATGAGTGTGTTACCGGGTGAGCTATATGACATGTACGATTTCGGTCCGCTTCAAGATGCAAACACCATGGTGAGTTTGGCGGATGAAAGTTGGAGGCATCCACGGGGAATAGTTAAGAATGTTATGATTCGGTTGGGAGAATTCGAATACCCGGTGGATTTTCTGGTTTTAGATTATGCTACTACCATGATGGCGTCACAACAAAGGGTGATTTTGGGTCGACCGTTTCTCTATACGGCAAATGCTCAAATCGATTGTAGAGAAGGAATCATTACCATGACCGAAAAGAACCGGAAATTGTCATTTGATGTTCAGACTAAGATGATTAGTTACGATTTTGTTGAGGCGAAGGATAGCAGATTTAGTGAAAAGGTGTTTTAAAGAATGAGAAGAAATCACCCACTGGACCGTGAAGAAAAGCATATGGGTTCAAGCGAGAGTGTATTTGATTACCCACAGAGTCGAAACAAGACGGATGCATTCTACGCAATGGCACGATGTAGTGATGGAAGTGGCAGGAACTGATTCTTTGAGCCACCATAAATGGGGGTGGCTTGGTCTGGCTAAAGACAATCAAAGCCAACAAAAATAAACCACAAGTTTTTTTTTCTTTTTTTTTTCTTGGATACGTACACACTCACCAACAACAAAACAAAAATTGAAATTCAAAGCTTCTTTACACTTCCTTTGAACGACGCAAGCAAGAAAAAAAAACAAATTACTTACTTTTAGTTCAAACGAATAGCAAGGAGAGTTATCACATATGAACCCTTCGAATAGATAGGCTATTCACAATTCCCAAGGAATTGTTATTGATTTAATTTGATTAAAAATCGAAACAATTAACTCTCGATCTTCGGAACCTTCAAACGCCTATTACCGGAGATATTTCTTGGAACGTAAGTTACGTAACAAACTAAATCGTGAACCTTTTTTCGTGCAACGAACCGTGTTTATAACGAGCCAAAGCTCTGATACCAATTGTTGGCCCAGACGGTTCAAACAATCGTATCAACAAACAAGAACACGAGATATTGGGGGGACAAACCCGCGACTCTTTCTATTCAATCAAACAAAGATACGAACTTACAAAAAAAGGGACAAATAAAAACATTAACCTAGACCCCTATTTATAGTTAAACTAAACTTGTTCTCCAAGTAATTAAACCTTTCCAAAACCAATTACTAAACTTTCTCTCCAAGACTTACCTAAAATAAACCAAACTTTAATAAAACATACATTAAATAAACCCTCAACTTTAATAATTATTCAAGATTAACCTTTAAGTAGTGAGTCAATGTTAGGTTCATTCATATACTACATCTTTGATATATTGGGCTGGCTGTTAACTGTTACATGTATTGTTTTAAGTTGTTAATGGGCTGGTTATGGTCCTATTGTCATTTTTGGGCTCGAGTTATCATTGGACTTATTATGAGAATGGGCTCTGGTCGATTTGTTATTGGTTTGTTTAAAGTGGTTGTAACAGATTTATATAGCTGGAAGTTGAAGGGCCGTTGTGTAAACATATGAAGGGCTGCGATCATCATGCTCTTAAGTTTTGGACTTAAGTGTAAATATGAAAGCGGACTGGTATAAAAGAGCTGTTGTCTGGACATCTTCATTATGATACTCCCTCAATTGTTACGCACACATACTCTACATTGCATTTTTAATGGTGCACAAAAGGAAACATTTGTTTTCTGCTTGTATAAGGAGAATTATAGCCTTCGTTCATATATATATTATTAACTTACACTCGTGTTATTGATTAATTTTATTTTGCATAGGTTAATAAAATGGCAAAAGGACTTCAACGATTTGGCATGAAAAGAGCACTAGTTGTCCACTCCGAAGGCTTAGATGAAATGAGTCCCCTTGGTAAGATCATTTTAATGCTTTTTTTTTCCCTTTTTTAGCGAGTTGTTAGCATTTTAAACTGTTATACTTGGCAAGAAAAAATAATTACATAGAGTTAAATGCCAACTGTTATACTTGGCAAGAAAAAATAATTACATAGAGTTAAATGCCATTTTAGTCCCTGTGATTTGCGTCATTTTGTCAGTTTAGTCAAAAGGTTTCATTTTTCGCCTGTGGGTCCAAAAAGGTTTCACCATTGTCATTTTAGTCCATTGGGTATTGGGTTAACTTCATCTGTTTTTTCTGTTAACGAGAAGGGCAATTCGGTCATTTTATACTGCCGAATTGCCCTTCTAGTTATTTTCATTTCATTAATAATTCATCAGGACAAATTACATAAGGATAGCATGTAGACGAGCAACAAACTGCGCCGTCATCCCTTTCTGAATAGAAAACCCTAATCTACTAAAAACAAAGCCTCGCCCCTAAGGGGTTGAAAAGTTGCTGTGGACCACACGCTGAACTCTAGACAAGAACCGAACTGCCTCCGGCGCCAAGGAGCCGAACGTGTCAAACGCCAAGGGGACAAAGGCATGCTGATTATCCTCACAAGCTTTTGCGTGCTTTTCCACCTTCTTCGACTCTGCTTTCAATACTGTTTGCCCTGCCACAAACTCATTTTCCCGGAACCCGGCTAGGGGGGATACACCTATGAGATCGACACAAGCATGTTTCCCACCCTCCCAACCAAAAACCAGCACATCAGCCGGGCGTAGGCTGGATCTCCCCTCCGACGGGTCTGTAAGAAAATTAACCGGTGCCTCTTTCTTTGCCGAGATCCCTGCTCGTCTGAGAATATCCATTAACGCGTCTCGAACAAAGTCATGGCGATACTTAAACCCCGGCAACTCTCTACAGTGTAACGCATGCTCCCCGTATTTATCCAGGCATGCTTTACGACAGATTGGGCAAGTTTCATCATTCGGGAACATGGGGATCATCAAACGGTACTTAAGGATTGACCGATACTCCACCGCTGACATACGTTGACCCAAACCTTCAATAGGAATAACGGTTAAGAAATCCTGAGCATGAGGCCTCTGTAGGCATTCAATGACGGCTTTCTGGCGAGGGGACAAATGAAAATCTTCTCCCAAACTTTGTGCGATTCGACAACAAAGGGCATTCGCCAAAGTTTTCTGTGGCTTTTTGGGGGCGGTGTCCTTGTTAGAGAAACCGCCGAGATCAAAGTCAGGTATAGATTCATGCAAGCGTTCCAAGGCACTAGCATAATCCGGATCAGTGTTAGCAACCCCGCTGTTACGTAAGATGTGGTCCTGCAACTCCCAAGATTGAGACCTGGAAGCCACAAAGGCATAGGCAGCCACATCCCGGGCCGAGAGAAGGCCCAACCCACCAAGCCGCATTGGCAAGGTCGCGATCTGCCACTGTAGTTCACCAAAAAAGGGCCCCCACATACGACAATATCTTCTATTGCCTCCCGAAGACCTTTATCAAAACATGAAACAACATCATCCACAAAGGGGGGTTGGCAAGTTCGCAAACCAAAAAGCAACTTTGCAACTCCCATACAAGATCTAAGCAAAAGAAGTTCGCTTTAAGGATCTCGCAACAAGGGAAGGTGTCCCATAATGTCAACAACACGCGTTGCCCTTTTAGCCGCCAGACCTCTAATAAAACTGGCATCACGGCTGACTGCCCCTCCTAGCAGTTTGACACCTCTCTCCGGCCTCCCAATCTCACTGGGGAAAAGCCCTGGCCGGACCTTCACCCCGTTGCATGTCGGCCAAAAAACTTCAGTTTTCCTAATATTAAGTTGTAGCCCTATGGCTGGACCATCCGAACCGATGATGTCAAGAGCTTTAGCAACCTGAACAGCGTCCCCGATAATCGTCCCGTCATCCAAGTACCAAGCATGGAAGGGGAGTTTACAGTTTTCCTGCACCTGAAGCACTAAGGAGTGTAAGACTAGGGCAAAAAAAAAGGGTCCCAAGGGATCCCCTTGCTGCACCCCCGTGAATGCCCCGATTCGGTCATTCCCCACGTATAGCTTAGCAGGCTTAGCATACAGAAATTGAACCCACGGGAATATGGAGGGGCAATGGCGATGGACCTCACGAAGCAAAACTGAACGGTCAACTAAGTTGAAAGCGTTGGAAAAATCAACCGTAAGCATGGCCAGTGAGCCATCTGAATGAAAAGCCCTTCTCGTTAACAGAAAAAATGGATGAACTTAACCCAGAGTACTAAAATGGCAACGGTGAAATCCTTTTGGACCCATAGGCGAAAAATGAAATTTTTGGACTAAACTGGCAAAATGACCCAAAACACAGGACCAAAATGGCATTTAACTCTAAAAAAAGGTACAAAGTGCATAGTATTGAAATGTCAATTAATCTTCCTTTTATGTTCTAGACCCATATTTTTTTAACTTTTTAATCTATCTATAACTCTAGGGGCGGGACTTGTTCTTGATGTTACTCAAGATTCAGTTGAGAAATTCTCGTTCGACCCTTGTAAGTTTTTTTTTTAACTTTCTAAGGGGTGTTTAGTAGTGCTTATAAAACTCCTTATTGACTTTTTGGAAAAGTGAGTATAGAGTGACTTTTTGAACAAGTCAATTTTCCCCTCACATACACCCTCATTGCCAAACATCATTCTGGAAATTATGACTTTTCAAAAAGCCAATAAGTCAATAAGTTGTTTCAAAAAGCTTAACCAAACATGCCTTTAATCTATTTACCAACTGAACTCACATGATTTAAGATCAGAGAACTACATCTTATTTGATAAATTTATATGATTTTTATACAGTATAAGTAATCAACATTAGTATTCATGGTGCGTACTTTTAAACGGTCTTTGTGTTCCTGTTATATGTTCTTCCATATTCTAATGAACTCAATGTTTTTATTCAATAGTGGATTTTGGGATGTCGCGTTGCAGTGTAGATGACTTGTGTGGTGGTGATGCTAAATATAATGCACAAGTTCTAAGGCGCGTAAATGTACGTCGAAAAGGGATCTATTGCTAATGCATTTGTAAGTTTCTTGTTACTAACATTCATACTTTACAACCCTATTTACTTTAACTTCTATTAACAAGAAAACTTTTACAGGCACTCAATGCGACTGCAGCGCTGTTGGTTAGCGGGCATGTAGACAACCTAAAAGAGGGGGTGGCTATGGCCCGTGAAACATTAGAATCTGGAAAAGCGATCAAAACTCTTGATTCGTGGATAGATATCTCCAACAACTCAATGGTAAGTAAGCCCATTTCTAGGTGTGTTCATAAACCATTGAAACCAACCGAACCGTCTAAACCAGAGCAAATCAACTAGTTCGGCTGGTTTGAGATTTATGTGGTTTGGTTTGGCGGTTTGATGGTCTGCCCCACGGTTTGGAAGTTGGATCCTAGTTGTGTAAACCAAACTGGTTGTTTAGTCTTTATTTATTTATTTTTTTCATTTATAGAATATACGGTTTTGAGCATGTATAAAAGAAGGGTTTGAACCGCTAAAGTATCAAAGCCGAATAATACATTTGGTTTTTTAATAAACTGATTTAGAAGGTTTTATGCATTAATAATACACTTGTTTTTAAAATCTTTTGACCCATTGGATAGATTTATAGTAAATGGGTCGAAATTGCGACCCGTATGAATTTGCAGTGCTTTCAGTATGGTGATGACTTGACCCTTGTTGTATTTGCAGAATGTTGAATTCATAGCATGAATTTGGATGTTGAAGGTGAGATTGTGTAGATTCATTTGCAGGCGGTTCACAAACAAAAAAGAGCCCCAAATCAGTTTCTTGAATGTTTTCTTTTATATGATTTTTAGGGTTTATGATGTTTAAATCATGTATATGAGAACCTTTATCCTACAAAGAATATAGACAAATTTTGTGGCTTTAATAACAAGATGATAATTAAACCTTCAAGCTGGCATGGTGATAGGCGTTTGGGTCCCTCTAACAGAGGTCTTAGGTTCGAATCAAACTCTAGTGTAACGTCCGTAAAAAATGGATCCTAGAACCCGACTCGTTTTGTAAATCGGATCCTAAGTAAAAATAAATGAAAATGGAAATTTTTTTTTATTTTAGGTTTTTCATATTATTACGTATTCGTTTAATAAAATATGGATTAAAAACGTTAATTTTATAAATAAACGTTGGTTAGTTTCGTTAGTTTTATAAAAGAAAAATGAATAACGAAGTTAGATTAATTAGTTAAGTGGAGTTAGGAAGTTAAGGGGCTAAATACGTCAGACAATCAAGCCCAACCCCGCCCCGCGCGCCTCATGCGCCCCAGTTGACACCCTCACTCGCCTTAGCTAACCTCCCACACGTCCCCTTCCCCTTTGTTTCTCTCACCCGATGCGACCCACACCCGGGTCCAACCCACCCGACCACCCGCACCATTTCACGCGACTTTTCAACTCCAAATCGGTCCTAAAGAGATCGCAATGATGGAGAAACCAATTACACACCTTCAAATTGTTCCATTCCACCCTTTAATTGATCAAGTTAATTCGAAATTAATCCTCCATTAAATCTATCAAGAACACGATCAATTGTGGGTTAATTCGACAACTTCAACCTATAAAAATGACACCATATGATTCCTTACATCTTTTTACGTAATTCCTCACCACCAATTCAAGTTTGCATTCACTCTAACTCGCGGATCCAATTCAAGAACAAAGTTAGGGCTCGTAACTTCATCCAACGATTTCTCCCTGAATTCTCAACCAAGTTAGGTGATTCTTGATTCCATTTCACTTAGTTTTTCACGCTCTACAAAATCCCTCTATCAGTTTTCGTGATAGAGGGCAAACAACTTCGAATGTGAATTGTTGTGAAATTAGGGTTCTTATGTATTTTAATTTAGGGCTTTTTAATCTATAAACATGTTTTTTTTTTTTTGTGAAACTGAAGTTATCAATCTGATCATTAACATATTAGATTAAGTTCTGAAAATTTTGGGAATTTTTAGACATTGTATGGATTTATTTGGTAATTATACATGTTATATTAATTTAGAAAATCATGATAAAATAAAACTTAAACAAAATAGTATATCACAAATAATAATTATACATTGTATGGACATGTGCAATTGGAGTATAACCCATGGCATCCGTGCCAGTTCAATTGGGTTTGTCAGACCAATAGTACTATTCACACATCTATCGCCCCTTGTTGATCACTTGTGTTTGTGGGGACTTTCCGTGTATTAGTGCAACTCAGACAATTCACATCGAATCACGTTCTCATATGCAAGTATGTAAACATGCTTTTCACCCAAGTAAACACAATTAGAAAAAAAAGGTCAATGAAACTCACCTAGTAGCGTAGCTCAAGTATGCAAAGTGTAGTATGAACGTATCACTAGTCCAATCCTAATGTCAATAGAAAAAGGGTTAATTATCGAAAACAGTTCTCGGTTCGGTAATTGTTGTATCTTAAGCTCGGATGGGAAAATTCATCCGAAAATGGTCCAATAGCCCTAAAGTATGGTGATGGTATTGTCTTAGTGTCAAATTCACGTTTGGCTCTCGTGCACCGTTTTGTGTGCCAATCACGGTTGTTCGTTTTAGGTGTTCGGTTAATGGTATGATCATATATAATGTCTAAACTTGTTAACCGATATAAAATGATTTATTTTATAACAAAATTGTGGGCGTTACAAGGTCTAGTTCGTTTAAATCGCAGTTTCCGTTTTTGTCGTTTTCACCATATGTCACAACCCAGTCAATGGCTGAAACATCAGAGTGAGACGAAAACGAGATTGTTCGAGACTTCATAACACTATTTGCGACAATATTTAAATAAAACTGATTTCATTTCATTGATACAAATTGTCAAGTTAGATCATACGAAATTAAGTACAACATTGTTTCAAATGCAAAATAAGACAAGGTACAATACAACATAATTCAAAATTGATACAACAACGTAGTCTAATGATTTCTAAGTGTGTATCTAAAGCATCCTCGCTAATCCCATTTTAATATCATCATCATCTTGCAAATATGTTTAAAATACATGGTTCAATATAAAAGTATTGGCGAGTATACAAGTTTAATACGTTGCATAAATATAAAAGATTTAAACGAATCCACATAGCAAACCAAGTTATCAAGATTAATGTAAAACTGGAATGTGAATATTCATGTCAACCCAAAGATTACCGCAATGTTTAAAGACTTAACATAACCTCAAGAATACGGGTGGTGCGTTACTCCTATAGCGCTATACAGGTTAAGGGTAGGCTCGTACGAAGTTAATGACAAGTTTATCACACAAAGAATAATCCAGAATAACAAATCAAGTATAACATATGTATGCATGTATTGGATTGTTTGTGCATTTGAATAAAGTCTAAGTGTAACTGTGTAGGTTTAATAGTAAACATATTGCACTCAAAGTGTAAAAAAGGAAAAAGGGTGTTCGAGTATACTCACGATTTTGCTAAGGGTCGTTGGTATAGTACAGGAAAGCCAAGGTTGTTCTACAGGAACGCCAAGGTTATTCTACCATGCGAGCAAAGGGTCGTTAGTTAATCCCGCGAGCGTAGTGTTGGTTGAGGTAGTACACGAACACCAAGGTTATTCTACCCTGCGAGCAAAGGGCCGTTGGTATAGTACAGGAAAGCCAAGGTTACGCTGCATGGGCAAATGAAGGCGCGAGTTGTTTGGAGATTGAACGGAGGATTACGATACAGAATTAAAGTACGTAGTATAGTACGAAAGTATAAATAAACAAAAAGTATATTCTGCACGCGCACTAGTCATGACACTGAGTTTCTGTGATTTTACGAGTCCTGGTTTGCAATCAGTAACAAGGAATGCGAAAACCGAATAACAGGAAAACCGAAACACAAACTGTTCGGGTGAGAGAGCAGTTGGGACGACAGGCCTTTCGCGCGAGTGGGACCACCCATTCACGCGAGAGGGACTGTCTGGTGAACCGATTCTCGTTTGAACTTTTTAACTATTAATCAATTATGTTCGTGAGTTCAATTAGGATATTTAGTTATAGTTTAGTATATTTAACAGTCCAGAATGTTCACATAATTCATAGAAGTCATGCATGGAGGTAATAACCTCGTTATAGTTCACCAAAGCACAACTTAGTTAACTAATCGGTTGGTCATGAATACATAAATGAAATAACTGAATGTAATTAATAACCAAACAACCGAACAAGGACAACCCATGTGTGCCAACACGACATAGAAAGAATGAACTAAGTGTCGGAGGCTGGATGGGGTTAACTTGTTCTAGGTCTAGGAGATTGTTTGGGTGTTCGTCTTACGAGTTTAAGTGAGGTGGTGGAACTAGGTTGGAAGCCAAGGCTTTCACAGATCACATACTGATATTCCAGAGTCGTCTATATTGAAAATAGGGATCTGGATAATCAATCAACATTTATAAACGTCGAAACGTAGTGAAACAATCCCATTCAGATGACATGAGTTCTCTCTCGTGTGAAAGGGTTAACCTTTCGGGCGAGTGGGCCATTGATGCGTGTGAAGTGTCGTATATTTTAGGTGTATATTTTAAGCCCTTTTTAACACTTATTTTAGCCAAGTTTTAAATTTATAAAACACGATATTTCACTAACACTAAACACACATATGGGCAAGTGCACCCATCGTTGAGTGTAGTATAGCGTTGGTAAGATACCGAGGTCGTCCAAGGACACAAGAGCTTTTAGTACCGGTTTATCCTCAACGTCTAACCAAAATAAAAGTTTAGAAAAATGTTTTTAAACTAAGAAAAAATAAAAACTAACTAAAATGCTGAAAATAAAAATAAAAATAAAAACAGATAGACAAGATGAATCACTTGGTTCCGACTCGTATCTAGTATAACCTTTGATTATTTCCGCACTTTTGCACATAATTAAGAGATTATCTTAGTTATTGTAGTAGGCCCCTCTTTTGAAGGTGACGTTACCCTCACCCCAGTAGTTTGAGTCAGCAGGGATACAATCCTAAAGGGGTGGATTATTGGAAGATAATGAATTAAGTTATTAATGCAGTATTGTGGTAGGCCCCGCTTTTGGCGGTGACGTTACCCTCGACTAAGTAGTCTGAGTCAGCAGGGATACAGTCCTAAATAGCCGGGTTATAGTATTAATAGTAGTTAACTTATGAGGGGATCAAAGAGTTTGGACCCCCGCCATCCAATACCGTGAAGTATTGAAGGAGGTCCTACTAAATTTGACCCAGGTCCATTGCAGGACCTCTAAACGCTGAACAATGGCAAGACCTTTACCAAACCGTTCCCTTAACCCCCTACCAGGTAGCCAACATACCTCCATATAGACCGTGGAGATATGAATGGTGAAAATCCTTTATTTTATATAGACAGTAAAATAATGCCAAGACACCACGGACAAACGATAAGGAAAGATCACCTTCAACATAAGTAACTAGTTATTAAAGTCATTAATACAAAACCAAATAAAAAGTGCAAAAGATTAGAAATAAAAAGTATTATACTAGACACTTTGTCTTCACCAAGTGATGTAAGAGACTTAGGCAAACATGGCCTTGATTGTCAAGAACTCTTACGATCAATCTTGGATCCCGAGACGACTCACACACTCTATGATGGACAATGGATGATGGTGGTGGATGATGGTGTTGTGATGGTGGTGGGTGGTGGATGAAGTGTGAGAGAGGTGGTGTGCCAAGGGATGAGTTGCAATGAAACCAAGCACTCCTATTTATAGGCTGAACAGAAGCCTGGGCACGGCCCCGTGTTCGCTGGGCACGGCCCCGTGCCCGTCTGACACTCTCTCTCTTCATTAATTGTAATTCGCAATTACAATTAATGCGCCTGCAGTACTTTCAGCACGCCCCCCGTGTCCGCTGAGCACGGCCCGTGGTGGGCAATAGAAGCTTCTATAGATTTGTCTTTTCTGCTGCTTCTTGGGCACGGCCCCGTGCTGGCTGAGCACGGGGCGTGTTCAGCCTTCTGTTTTCTCTATTTTGCTTTGGAAGGTGCCGTTGAGGGTTCGGGCAATCCACTAATGTTCCTTTTCTTGTATTTATGTTGGATTTAGTTGTCTTTTTGCTTCTTTTGCGTTTTTGAGCTCATTTAATCCTGAAAATACAAAAGGAAGACAAAAACACTCTTTTTCCAATATTAGTACTAAAAAAGGGTTAGTTTTATGCCTTATTTGATGTAATTTATATGTTGCATTTTACACACATCAAATACCCCCACACTTGAACTTTTGCTTGTCCTCAAGCAAAACTCTTTAATATTTGGCTTACACTCCCAAATGGAATAGGTAGAAGAGAAGGTTTTGGGCTTGTCATAGAGTGTCGGGATTTCCAAGATTTCTTTTTTTTTTTTTGGGTTTTATTTTTATTTATTTACACTCCTATTCGTAATGATTTATTTAGAACTGTTCATAAAAGAAATTACTTATTTGGGCATGACATGCCTTTTTAAAATTCTATTTATATACAAGTTCACATACCTCGCGGGGAAATCACTCACACTCGGCCGAAAGTGTATTTTTAGTGAATCACTCGAGAGCGGTCCTGGAACTTATTCCTACCATAGGCTTGCCAAGAAATCAATCCTCCTCCTTTTTAACTTTTATACCTTTGTAGATATCAAGAGGACTTTGTGGGTTAAGGGTTGGCTAGGGTTAAAGGTAGGTGATTGGGTTAGTGGTTAGTAAAAAAAAAGCAAAAAGCGTAACAAGCGTCGGTTTTCGTATATATATATATATATTTTTTTTCAACTCTTTATTTTTAATGAAGCTTTTATTCAAACAAAGTTATTTTTGATTACTTTGTTTGTTTATTTTCTTTTTGCTTCATTAAAAATAAATTTTTTTTTTCGAAGAACCGAACTTGTTACTAAAATAAAGGGTAAAAAAATGAAAAAGGTTTTGGTGGGTGAAAGGGTTTTTGTTTTGGGTGATGAAACGAAAAGGTTTAGGCTCAAAGGGGCTAACTAGGGGGATTTTTGGGTAGGTGGTAAAAGAAAAAGAAAAATAATGGTGTAGAAAAAAAAAATTGTTAGTCCTAATGCCTCCATCATTTACTTACTCGGGTTTAAGTTGATAAGGACCGGGAATGTATTGTCATGGCAAGTTCTAGAGTCGTAAGAACCAAGCGGCTATTCACACAAGAAACGAAAAATGAGCATTTAGTCAAATGATATGGAATTGTGTGCTCAATAAAGGCTCAAAACTCACTTTTGTGGGAATGGGTTTTTATGTGATCAAGTATATATAATCAAATTTTAAATAAGTTTGTCATGCCTTTTCATAATTTTCTTATGTTGGTTCTTTTTATCACTACGCTATCGGTTGTAAATTTGTAAAAATATAACCTTTTTGAGAGCTTGAATTTCCCGAGTTAAACCTAGACAAGTAAAAAAAAATTGAAATTTTTGAAAAAATTTGGGGTGATTAGCGGTTCCAATAGAGTTTTGTGTAAGGCTTGTATTTAGGACTTGCAAAATTCAAGGTTTTAGCATCCCCCCCACACTTAAATTACACATTGTCCTCAATGTGTCCCAAAAATAAATTTTTAGGTTGATTAGATGTGTAAAATAGTGTTTAAAAAGCAAAAATTTGTGTTACTGGGCACTGAACACGGCCCCGTGTAGAGTGGGCACGACCCCGTGTTCAGGTGCCAGTAACAAGAACTTACAGAAGGTGGACACGGCCCCGTGTCCACTGAACACGGCCACGTGTCTGACAAAATTCTGCCGAACAGAAGCCAAACAGCAGGTCAGGGAGGTGAGCACGGGGGCGTGTTGGCTGGACACGTCCCCGTGTGGACAGTCTGGAAGCCTGAAAAACAGGTTTCCTTCTCCGGTTTTTCCATTCTAGCCTTATGAATGCTGAGGCTTAACACCCTAAGCCTTGGTTTGTACCTGTTTCATCACTTAATACCACACCAAGTAATACAAACATCCTACATTACCAAAGTTAATTGTTCCAAGCATAAAGTAAGAAAAATAAAATGCAGAAAATAGTTAGGAAAAGTAAATTGTCTAACACTTGGCACGCAGGCCATCAATTGTTCAAGATTGCAAAGGATTAACCTGGGGAGTCATCAATCAACCGCTTCCTTCTATGCTCCTCCCGCCTACTCCATGGCATCATCATCATCATCATCATCATCATCATCATCATCATCGTCACCCCCTCCATGGCGTGCAATGTGGTCTCGTATGTATCCGACGTCTTCTTGTATCTCGGATAGGTTTCTCTCGATAGCTCCGACCCGGTGGTAGGTGTTGCTCGCCATGTTATAGGTGTTCCGAGTACACATGAGGTTTTCCTGCAACAAATCATGCAAACTTTGAAAATTAGGAAAACTGCCTCCCGAGGAGGATGATTGGCCCGGATCACCGTGGGGTGGGTATTGGTACTGATGATGTTGCGGAGCTGGGAGGACAAGTGCTTCTTGCGGGTTCCATGCATGACCTTGCATCCTTTGAAAGGTTACCGTCCCGTCTTCTGCCTCATAAACCAGGTTCATCGAGCGGCATATGTGAATATCCACTGTACCCGACCATGGGCTCTTCTCAAATGACCTCGGAATGTGGGCGAAGTGCCTGAAGAGACGGTACACCCACCCCCCGAAGAAAATAGGAGTTGGTGCACTAGCAAGGCGGTTGTGATGCATGTTTCGGAGCATGAGGAACGGAACATCGAGCGGTCTGCGGTTGTGAATGCAATGGAGGACAAGCAAATCTCTTAACCCAACGACGCCACCACTGTCATGCCTTTGGCTAAGAGAGTAGCCGAGGAGCCTATGAATGTATCTGTAAAGCGGATCCCTCAGCTTGGTACTCTTAGTGCTGCTCGGATTGTAGAATCCTTACCCAATCTGAGCCCACATGGCTTGGCGCTCGTTGTCTTCGATCTCTCTCAACCCCCCGGTATTGTCTTCGTCTCCCGCATCCTCCTCCGCATACAACCCGATAATCGACCCGAATTGTGCCATGGAGATCGAATACCTCGTTCCGCCACACCTGAATGACACCCCTTCATTATCGAACGGGTCGCACCTTGAATTGAATGCAAAGGTGCTGTAGAATTCCAAGGTGCATTCATGGACAGAACGGAGTCGGGTTGTTAGTGCGACTCTGAGTGGTCCCGTGACAATGTTGTTGAAACGGTCAATTTGATTCACCATGGTTAGTAGTTCTGTGCACGCCTGCCTCGGGTATTCCTCCGGCCTTGTTTGAAGAAGCTCGTATCGAGCTCTTGCATCTAGCTCATTGGCGTTGAATCTGGTAAACTTCCTGGCCATCTGCAAGAATACACCAAAAGTTAGCATGAAACAGAAATATTTTTGGACAAAACTGCAAACAGCGGGCTGAACACGACCCCATGTCCAGCGGACACGGCCCCGTGTCCAGGGGTCTGTTACTCAAAAATCCCATTTTTCGACCCGGTTTCGAAAACTTGAAAATTTTTGAACCAATAGGTGCGGTTTCCCCCGAAAATGAAACCCTAAGTGCCGTTTTTCCCAAAATAACCCGTTTACCCTATCAATTTTATCTTTTTCGGTTCAAGAACAAGGGTTTGGGGTCTTTGTAAGAAATCGGGTGAATCTATGAACAATACAAGTGTATTTACTTCCCTTAACACTAATCTAACTAAATGCAAACAGATTTAGGTAAAAATTTTAGGTTCGATCCGAATGAACATCAAGAACCCTAGATTTTTCCCCAAATTTGTGGTGTATTAACTACATGCAAGTGACTAATCTAACTACTACTAGTGACAGAATCATACCTTGACGCTGTTAGATCGGTAAGAGACGTTGGAATTTCGCGAAAAATCGGCTGGAACCAGAGCTTTTGTGGGGAAACGGGGCGTGTGGAATGAAGAAACTGTTTTGAAAAAGGGGTTTTATCCCGTCTGCAGCGCGAACACGGCCCCGTGTCCAGCGGACACGGCCTCGTGCCGAGCTTTCTTTTTTTTTTTTTTTTTTTAGTGCGCGTGTGAGTGCCCCTTTCTCCTATAAGCTATGGTTTAGAAAACTTACCGCTTTATTTTGCCGCCTCAATCGTTCATAACTTACCAGTCATGATGTTTTTATTCTTCCACGGTTTGAAGCGAGATCTCTTCTTCCTCATCCTCAATAAATCCTTGATAGAGTTTCAGCCGTTGGCCATTGACTTTAAATGGTGACCCATTTCGAGGTTTAATTTCCACTGCACCGTGTGGAAAAATATGGGTGACGGAAAAAGGTCCTGACCACCTAGACTTTAATTTACCAGGAAACAATCGAAGTCGTGAGTTAAACAAAAGAACTAAATCTCCTACCCGAAATTCATTAGGTTTAATATGTTTGTCATGCCAATCTTTCATTCTTTCCTTATAAATCTCAGAGTTTGAGTATGCATAATTCCTAAGTTCGTCTAATTCATTTATTTGACAAAATCGATTTTTACCAGCAAATTCTAGATCTAAGTTTACATTTTTGATTGCCCAGTAGGCTTTGTGTGCAATTTCTACTGGCAAGTGGCAACTTTTTCCATAGACTAGCTTATATGGGGTTGTACCTATCGTTGTTTTATAAGCAGTTCGAAAAGCCCATAAAGCATCATCTAATTTATCAGCCCAATCTTTTCTATTTAACCCTACGGTTTTTTCAAGTATTCGTTTTAGCCCTCTATTGGTTACTTCGGCTTGTCCGTTTGTTTGAGGGTGATAAGCTGTCGAAACCCGGTGATAGACCCCATATCTTGTTAAAATTTTTCAAGTTGATGATTACAAAAATGGGTACCTCTATCACTTATTAAAGCTTTGGGTGTGCCAAAACGAGAGAATAATTTTTTCAGAAATCTTACCACTACTCTTCCATCATTTGTTGGAAGTGCTTCGGCCTCGACCCATTTAGACAGGTAATCTACTGCCACAAGTATGTATTTGTTTCCTTTCGATGGTGGAAAAGGTCCCATAAAGTCGAGTCCCCACACATCAAAAATTTCACAAACAAGAATGCCATTTTGTGGCATTTCGTTTTTGGAAGAAATATTACCTGTTCTTTGGCAAGCATCACATGTCTTTACAAGATTTTGGGCATCTTTGTAAATGGTTGGCCAATAAAATCCTGAATCAAATACCTTTCGTGCGGTACTGGCAGCACCATGATGTCCTCCGTATGGACCTTCGTGACAATGGCGAAGAATTCTTCGGGCTTCACTACCATGTACGCATCGTCTGACGAGTTGGTCGGCACACATTTTGAAAAGATATGGATCTTCCCAAAAATAGTGTTTCACATTGGCAAAGAATTTTTTTCTTTGATGATGTGGCCATCCTTTTGCGACTATTCCACTAGCTAAGTAGTTGGCAAAGTCGGCGTACCATGGTTCTTCCTTAAATTCCACCATTTCCAGGGATTCAGTTGGGAATTTTTCGTTGATTTGCTAGCCCCTGGTTGCCTCCAAAGCTGGGTCTTCTAAGCGCGAAAGATGATCTGCTGCGGTATTTTCTGCTCCTCTTTTGTCTTTGATTTCAATGTCGAATTCTTGGAGGAGTAGAATCCACCTAATCAAACGTGGTTTTGCGTCTTGCTTCTTAAAGAGATATCGAATGGCTGCATGGTCTGTGTAGACTATAGTTTTAGAAAGAACAAGATAAGAGCGAAATTTATCAAAAGCAAATACCACAGCTAGTAACTCTTTTTCAGTTGTTGTGTAATTTTCTTGTGCATCGTTAAGTGTTTTACTAGCATAATATATTGGGTGGAAATGCTTTTCTTTTCTCTGTCCCAAGACAGCTCCAACTGCAAAGTCACTAGCATCGCACATGATTTCGAAAGGAAATTTCCAATCAGGTGCTATCATGATAGGTGCATTGACTAACATTTCCTTTAGGGTTAGAAATGCTTGATTGCAATCCTTGTCAAAGATGAAAGGAGCATCTTTTTCAAGTAACTTTGTTAGAGGTCTTGAGATTTTTGAAAAGTCTTTGATAAACCTCCTATAAAATCCAGCATGCCCTAGGAAACTTCTAATAGCTCTTACGGAGGATGGAGGAGGTAACCTAGAAATGGTATCTATTTTGGCTCGATCCACCTCCATTCCTTCGCTTGAGATCTTGTGACCGAGTACTATTCCCTCCGTTACCATGAAATGGCATTTTTCCCAATTAAGGGCGAGGTTAGTTTCCTCACATCGGGATAGCATTCGTTCAAGGTTATCGAGGCATTGGTCGTATGAATCCCCAAAGATAGAAAAGTCGTCCATGAAGACTTCCATTGTCTTTTCTATCATGTCATGGAAAATGGCTACCATGCAACGTTGGAATGTTGCGGGGGCATTACATAGACCAAACGGCATGCGTCGATAGGCAAAAGTTCCATAGGGACATGTGAACGTTGTCTTTTCTTGGTCTTCGGGTGCTATCGGGATTTGAAAGTAACCTGAAAAACCATCCAAGAAACAGTAAAATTTATGACCGGATAATCTTTCTAACATCTGATCAATGAAGGGTAAAGGAAAATGATCCTTTCTTGTTGCTTCATTTAATCGTCTATAATCTATACATACTCTCCATCCTGTGACGGTTCTTGTTGGTATTAATTCATTCTTTTCGTTAGTAATTACCGTCATACCTCCTTTCTTTGGAACTACTTGGACGGGACTTACCCAAGGACTATCGGAAATAGGATAGATAAGTCCTGCGTCAAGTAATTTGATGACTTCATTTTTAACCACTTCTTGAACATTTGGATTTACTCGACGTTGTGGTTGTATGACAGATTTGTAGTCATCATTCATCAAAATTTTGTGTGTGCACATAGAAGGACTAATTCCTTTTATGTCAACAAGTTTCCAAGCTATTGTATTTTTGTGTTTTTTTCAAAAGACTAACTAGCTTTTCTTTTTCTAGGTTATCTAATTTAGACGAAATAATTACAGGTAATTTACCATCTTTGTCTAGAAAAGCATATTCCAAACCTTTTGGAAGTTCTTTGAGCTCAAGTGGTGGGTCTTTAGGAGACTCCTTATTTGGTTGCTCGTTTCGATCAAGAACTTTAAAAGTTTGTTCTATGGCGACCTCTTCTTCAACAAAGTGGTCAGTCTCTTCACTTGTATCAGGTGGCTCATCTTCATCTTCAATTAGGGGGTCATTATTGCCGAATGGATATTTCATTGATCGTTCGAGATCGACACTTCTTTTAAATGCCCCTAATTGAAGAGGTAGATTATTGAACTTCCGGTTTTTCAAAGCTTCGTAAGTTTTTACAAATGGTCGTCCCAACACTAGAGGAGCGTCATCGAGGATGACAAAGTCGGTTGGAATTACCATTTGATTTGTTTGAACCAAGACATCTTCAACTATACCGATTGATTTTATTACTTTCCGATTGGATAGAAAAATGGGTATTTGAAGTGGAGAAAAATCACTAATACTTAATTTTTCGAAAAGGTAGTTAGGCATTATGTTAACACAAAGATCTTTATCGATTGTGACATTACTAATAAACGAATTTTGAAAGAAACATGGAACCGGTGTGATGTTAATTTCAAAAGGGTCTTCTGTTATTAGTGAAGTTTGATCATTAGTTAACTTAACACTTACCGTTTCGTCAATTTTAGTGTTAGTGTTTAACTCTTTTAGAAACTTAGCATGAGTGGGTATTAAACAATGATTTTCGAAAGAAGGTGATAAGAGATGAATTTCTTCAAAATTAGACTCTTCTTGGATTTTAACGTTGTCGGACTCACCTTTTTCGTTGTTTAACTCATGTGTCGGTTTTTCACTTATTTGTTCTTCCATTTTTTCATTTTTAGTTATCTCTTCCTTTTTTAATTCTTCTCTTGCGCGGGACTCCTCTTCCCTTGCGCGAGCTTCTTTTATACATCGATCGATAACTCTAATGTGTTCTAATATCCTATCGGTCACTTCGGTTATAGAAAATGAATCATTATTTTCTAAGCTTGAATCCGGTTGTTCGACCCTTTGTTCCTCATAATACCCATATGAAGTTGATGGTTCACACCATTGCCCTTCATTGTAAGCATATGATGGATAAGGTTCGTAATTTTGTTCTTCATAATACTCATATGAGGTGGGTTGTTCACGCCAAGGTTCCTCATAATAAGCATACGAAGGTGGTGGCTCATACCTTGGTTCCTCAAAGTATGAGTAAGAAGGCTCATACCTTGGTTCATCAAAATATGAGTATGAGGGAGGAGGTTCATACCTTTGGTCTTCATAGGATGTGTATGAAGTTGATGGTTCGTACCTGGGCCCCTCATAGTAAGTGTATGAATTGGATGGTTGGTACGAGTGATTATCTTGAATTGAACGTGTATTACGACAATTTGTACAATAATTACCCCTATAATCATCCTCATCATAGGTGTAGTTGTAACCTCCTGAGTATTGATCCATAAGAATCACTCAGCAGACCACAACCGAGTCTCGAGATCAGAAAACAAAAATAAAAACGGAAACAGAGGCTGGACACGGCCCCGTGTTGAGTGGACACGGCCCCGTGTTCAGATTCTGTATCTGGGCGTTTTAATTAAATTGACTGATCTAGTTGAGCACGGGGCGTGTTCAGTGAGCACGGCCCGTGTTCAAGCTACTGTTACTGGGCGTTTATGAAAAATCTGCAGCACGGCCCCGTGTTCAGTGAGCACGGCCCCGTGTACAGGTTACTGTAAATGCAAAACTAAACTAAATGCAGAAAAATGTGCGCGCGTTTTTAAAAAAGTTTTGAAAAAAAAAAAAAAACTGATTAGGCCGTCGATTTTAAGCTTTCTTAAAATCCTTGTGTCCCCGGCAACGGCGCCAAAAACTTGATGCGTGTGAAGTGTCGTATATTTTAGGTGTATATTTTAAGCCCTTTTTAACACTTATTTTAGCCAAGTTTTAAATTTATAAAACACGATATTTCATTAACACTAAACACACATATGGGCAAGTGCACCCATCGTTGAGTGTAGTATAGCGTTGGTAAGATACCGAGGTCGTCCAAGGACACAAGAGCTTTTAGTACCGGTTTATCCTCAACGTCTAACCAAAATAAAAGTTTAGAAAAATGTTTTTAAACTAAGAAAAAATAAAAACTAACTAAAATGCTGAAAATAAAAATAAAAACAGATAGACAAGATGAATCACTTGGTTCCGACTCGTATCTAGTATAACCTTTGATTATTTCCGCACTTTTGCACATAATTAAGAGATTATCTTAGTTATTGTAGTAGGCCCCTCTTTTGAAGGTGACGTTACCCTCACCCCAGTAGTTTGAGTCAGCAGGGATACAATCCTAAAGGGGTGGATTATTGGAAGATAATGAATTAAGTTATTAATGCAGTATTGTGGTAGGCCCCCCTTTTGGCGGTGACGTTACCCTCGACTAAGTAGTCTGAGTCAGCAGGGATACAGTCCTAAATAGCCGGGTTATAGTATTAATAGTAGTTAACTTATGAGGGGATCAAAGAGTTTGGACCCCCGCCATCCAATACCGTGAAGTATTGAAGGAGGTCCTACTAAATTTGACCCAGGTCCATTGCAGGACCTCTAAACGCTGAACAATGGCAAGACCTTTACCAAACCGTTCCCTTAACCCCCTACCAGGTAGCCAACATACCTCCATATAGACCGTGGAGATATGAATGGTGAAAATCCTTTATTTTATATAGACAGTAAAATAATGCCAAGACACCACGGACAAACGATAAGGAAAGATCACCTTCAACATAAGTAACTAGTTATTAAAGTCATTAATACAAAACCAAATAAAAAGTGCAAAAGATTAGAAATAAAAAGTATTATACTAGACACTTTGTCTTCACCAAGTGATGTAAGAGACTTAGGCAAACATGGCCTTGATTGTCAAGAACTCTTACGATCAATCTTGGATCCCGAGACGACTCACACACTCTATGATGGACAATGGATGATGGTGGTGGATGATGGTGTTGTGATGGTGGTGGGTGGTGGATGAAGTGTGAGAGAGGTGGTGTGCCAAGGGATGAGTTGCAATGAAACCAAGCACTCCTATTTATAGGCTGAACAGAAGCCTGGGCACGGCCCCGTGTTCGCTGGGCACGGCCCCGTGCCCGTCTGACACTCTCTCTCTTCATTAATTGTAATTCGCAATTACAATTAATGCGCCTGCAGTACTTTCAGCACGCCCCCCGTGTCCGCTGAGCACGGCCCGTGGTGGGCAATAGAAGCTTCTATAGATTTGTCTTTTCTGCTGCTTCTTGGGCACGGCCCCGTGCTGGCTGAGCACGGGGCGTGTTCAGCCTTCTTTTTTCTCTATTTTGCTTTGGAAGGTGCCGTTGAGGGTTCGGGCAATCCACTAATGTTCCTTTTCTTGTATTTATGTTGGATTTAGCTGTCTTTTTGCTTCTTTTGCGTTTTTGAGCTCATTTAATCCTGAAAATACAAAAGGAAGACAAAAACACTCTTTTTCCAATATTAGTACTAAAAAAGGGTTAGTTTTATGCCTTATTTGATGTAATTTATATGTTGCATTTTACACACATCAGCCATCATGTCGGACGACTGGCACTATTTCTAGGTGAAATCAGTTCGGTTTTGGTTGAACTGGTCACCTTCTCGGCTGGAATTTGCTCTAACTTGAATCCACAGCTATGAACTTAGCTTGTAAGCCTAGAGAGTCTCTAATTCGGTCAAGTTTGTTTTGTAAAAGATTTGGAAGATTAACTTCACTTAATCAGCTCGGTCCTCACTATGGAGAGTTCTACTCAGATTGCCATGGCAGATATGTTTAACCAAGTGAAATGAAGGAAACGGGTTGGTATTTATGGACTGAGGGTGAGATTTGGGACGAGTGGATTCCGGACGAGTGGGGGATTTGGGACGACTGGGTCCTCTCGTGCGAGAGGGATCAGTCCCTTATGTTCTTAATTATAATTTGCGTATTTTATCGGTTTTAAGTGTTTTAAACGTATAAGTGAAATGTATAAGTGTAGTGTATAAATAAATGAACGTATAAGTGAATTTTGCATGTATAAACAAGTATAAATTTGCGTATAAATTGTATCAAGTATGCATGTAACACGAATGTTTAACAAGTATTTATGTATTATTATGGATAACACAAGTGTATAAAAGATTGAGTTTTCATTATGAATCAAGTCTCGGATTACAACGTTTGTAATGAAATACGATTACAAAGGGAATACAAGTTTCTATAAATAGAAATAAAATCAAACTTGACAAATAAGGAAAGTTACAAAAGCGAGGCGTTACACCATACACGCACTTAATTTACCCCAATTACCCAATTTACCCCGAAAAAGCTCAAAATTACTTTCGACTTTCCAATTATCGCAAATAAGTCATCGAACAACTTACAAGTTTTGGCAGGTTCCTTAAACGCTTAATTTGCCGGTTTTGATCAAAACAATATATTTTTAAGTATAATTTTCATAACTAAATATCCCATCCAATTAACTTCTGAAAATTTTTATATAGGATCTTGTTAATATATATATTTTGGAAAAAATATTTCAAGAAATTATTAAACTTATTTATTAATAATAATTTAGTTTTAAACGTCCGTTCAACCGATAATTTGGCGATTAATACCACCCTACTTTCTAAAATTCTAATTTTTTATTGAAGTGTCCCAATATGCTTGTAAACTCCCTATAAAATTTTCAGGTTCAACCGAGCTTCCGAAGAAGATTTTCAGTTGCCGAAATTTTGATAAAATGCGATTTTTTAAACCATAGCTAGGGTTAACCAATGAACCCCAAATTGTGTGTGGATAATTATTATTTTAAATACAATCTCTCTACAAAATTTGAAGATTTATTGAATCCGTTTGATGTTTTCCCGAGTTGACGCCATTAAATACCAATAAATTCACCAAATATTCTCATAAATTCCAGAAATTCTCAAATTTTGCATAGACCTTATTTTTTTTCATATGTTAATTAGCCTGAAAATTTCAAGTGCTAACAATACCCACGCCAAAATCCAGGTACTATACCTTCCGTTTCTCGATCTTTTGAGTGATTTCTGTACTTCCAGAGCCTAAATAACTCGAAGGACAGTACCTAAACACCATGTACACCACAAACATGTATCCAACATAATCAATCAAGCATTTTAGATCCTTTTTTTTCGGTTAGTGTTTTGTCCGTTTCTTATGGAATACCTATTGATTTTGATCCATAAACACCATTTTTCCACCATCAAACATCATCATAAACAACCTTGTTACATCTTACATGTATTTAAACAACCCTCATGGCCACAAGAATCAAGGGTTTATGGATCAAAATCATTTCTTTTTGTTAATTACTAGTTTTATCACAACAATAGACTTAAAAACACAAAGGTTAGGCTTTACACCTTAAGATTTTGGCTTGGTTTTGTTGTGTTTTTGATGGGGCAAAAGGTATAGTAGCTTGAAACTGTTTTAACTTGTTTGGAAATGAAAAAAAATGAAAGGGCGGGGGTACCCTTAAGGCCGATCGAAATTCTAAGGCCTTCTAAGGGCCCCCTTTGACTAGTCAAAGCTCAATTCTTGATATTTTTTATAAGTATAACTGATATTTAGCGTTTAGGATAATTGTCGGGCGTTAAACGCGCCCTTGGTTCGATAAACGGTCGTGAAACAATTTGTTTTTCGCGTGTTTTAAAATACGAACTCAACTTTCACGAAAACCCAAACATTTATGTCTTCGGGTGCCATAGCTGCTATATTAAACACTTCGTCTATGGTGTCATGTATTTTCTTAAAATACGATATATATTAATGTTTTATAAGTCTTTGTAGGCTTGATGGATGATACAATGCATGTTTGGATGCTGTAGTGCGCGTTAAAATAAAAAACACTCCGTTAACCGGGAACTGCTCCGTTTAATGTGTTTGATGCACAATAGGCCACAAAATCTTTATGTTATAGTCTAAATATCATGTCTATGAAATTTTGTACCCCTAGAATCATTTACAACACGTTTGTTCGTGTTTAGATTGTTGATGCACTATTAACCCTAAATCTTCCGTTTAACTTGTTTTTTGTACACCGAGGCATCAATTTCACTCTATTAAGTACTAACGTTCATATGTTAGCTACAACGTGCCCTCAGATTCGTCCAAGACACGATCAGTGTTGTTTTGTTAATCGTGTAAGCCATGCGTATCAATTAGGGTTTACCTGATTTTGCCATGGATGTCACACAATGAGACTGGATAAATGATACAATGTGCAATAAAAAAGTGTACGTATTTATTAATTTTTTTAAATTGAGTTTTTTCTTAAGTTATACGTTTTTATATAATCTTAACGCATTATTAATATTAATAGTTAACTTGTTATTGAAGGAGCATTACACGGGATGATTTTATATTATAAAATTAAAATTATAGATAATAACAAAAACTAGTTTGAACATAATTTAGATATATATTCAAACTTGAAATGATATTAATTATCATAAAATACAATATTAAATATTCGACTTACCAAAAATTTCGGATAGTTCATTACTGTAAACAAAGAAAGAATTATTTTTACGTTTATAATAAGTAATGTTCATTATAGTTATTAAAAATATATTTTAAAGTATTAAAATAAAATACAAGTAAAAATTATGAAATTAAAAAGAACATACCACATACCATTAATTAAAATCATTTATTAGAACTTAAATACAACCATCCAACCGACTAAAAAAAATATACATTGATTACAATAGAATGTCTGGTCGTCTTCTCCGTTAACGCCGTTAGAGAGAGAGAGGGTGTGTGTGTGTGGGTGTTTTGCGGGGTTCAGAAGATAAACATTATTTTCATGTTTTATCAGTTTTAAAAACAATTGAAAAATATGGAATCATTTTATCAAAAAAGAAAGCTAATCTTTTTAAAACAAAGACAAACTTTTTGGGTCTTGAAATAGATCAAGGGACTCATTGTCCACAAAAACATATCTTGGAAAATTTACACAAATTCCCAGATACTTTAGAAGATAAAAAACATCTTCAAAGATTTTTAGGCATTTTAACCTATGCTAAAGGATACATTCCTAAACTCGCAGAACTTAGGAAACCTTTACAGGTAAAATTAAAAAAGGATTACATATGGGAATGGAAACAATCCGATGTAGACTATATCAAAAAGATAAAGAAAAACCCAACCAGTTTTCCTAAACTTTATCTTCCAAAAGAAAATGAATTTTTAATCATAGAAACAGACGCTTCTCATGATTATTGGGGAGGAGTTTTGGAGGCCAGAACAACCGAAAAAGAAGAAATATGTAAGTATACTTCTGGAAGCTTTAAACAAGCCGAAAGAAATTACCACAGTAATGAAAAAGAATTACTTGCGGTAAAAAACACTATTTCTAAATTTTCTATTTATCTTGCTCCTGTAAAATTTCTTGTCAGGACAGATAATAAAAATTTTACTTATTTTCTGAAAACAAAAATTTCGGGAGATAATCAACAAGGCCGTCTTGTTAGGTGGCAAATGTGGTTTTCAAGATATTCTTTTGATATTGAGCATCTTGAGGGGGCCAAAAACGTGCTAACTGATTGCTTGACACGAGATTTTCAAAATACGTAAGCAAATACGATTTCAAATTATTTTATAAATTTAAATGCTCTTCATAAGGAGCACACACCCCTTCAAACAAGGGCATCACATATCATTCTCACAAAATAAAAAAAATTATTTTTTGAAAAAATGGAGAATTTAAAGGCTTTACGCCTAAAAGAAAATTTTATTTTGATAGAATTAAAAGCTATTCAAGAAAAAATAGCTCTCTACGACGAAATTCTAGACACAACTGTTAATTCAGAACAGGATTCTGAAAGGATACAATCTGAATCTATTCCTTTACAAACGGCTAAAGGTAAAGAAAAATCAAGTCTGTTGATTCCTGTTGCTTTGGATAAAAGCAAATATAAAGTTAATGAAGAACTACGATCTTCATCTAGCCCAGTAGCAAACGGCTCTGGTAAAGGCACATCAAATCCGTTGATGGCTGACAGTTTGCCAAAAACTGAACAGGTCTCTCTTAGACCAAGTTACTCCCAAGATATTCAAGAAACGGTAAAATCTAAATCTAGATTTTATGTCATTTTTGATGGAGAGCATAGAGGCATATATGAAGATTGGTCCATAGTGTCTCAACATGTTTCTGGAAGACCGGTAACATTCAAGAAGTTTGGGTCTTTATCACAAGCCCAACAAGAAGCCACTCGATACTCAGCCGAGTGTGGAAAAAGGAAATTCCTCTAAAGCAATTTCCATATCTTCACGAGTCATAGTGGAACCCCATTATCAAAGGAAGCTTTGGAAAAAATGGAGCAACGCACTATCTTCAACAAAGTTGATGTGAGTCCTACTACAAAACAGAGACTCTGCAAAATAATGCAAGGTGCACAGGAAAGCCATCAGTTCATGAGCTGTAAGGAATCCTACACCAAAGAAAATTCTGACAAAAGTGGTCCTTTTATTAAAGACAACTACTTTTCAGATAAAGACAGGCGGAAGCCGGACCCAACACATGGTTTTGTCGACTTAAAAACGTCATCCATGACGATTAATTAAGGGCTATAATGGTCTTTTGTAAAATTCACTTCTCCTATATAAAGAAGTTGAATTCATAAGGATACATCATCATCTAACCACCATCCCCTACTCAATCCCTCGTTCAAATTCTCTACCACCCTCACCTACTTTTCTTTTTCTTTGATCATTCATATGATCATTTATATTAAGTTTATGTGTGCTAGTATGGAGTAGAAACTCCTTTAAGGAGTTGATGTAAATATCAAGAAGTTCTCATTCGGGAGAACAGTTATGAAATAAAAAACTCCTTTGTAAACCTCTATCTTTTATCATGAAAGTTTTTTCTGTAAAACCTAGAGTCCTGGAGCCCGTTGAAGTACCGCTGAGGCAGGAGGCCGTTAGGGAAATTAAGGGTTGGATTGGTCCCTTGCAGAAGAAACAGAAACTTTCAAGAAGAAAATACAAGAAGAAAAAAGGTATAATTTTTATTTCAAACTGTTAAATTACTTCAAAATTGATATTTCATATCTCTCCTTAAAATCTTAAAAAGAATTTATTTCAACACAAAAAACTAAGATTTTGATTAAATCAAAAAATGATGTTTATAAACAAACACAAAAAGAAATCGATTAACAACTATCGAAACAAATGATTCTTCAATCTAAAAAATTTAGTCAAAATATGACTGCAAAAAATAGTGAATTTTGTAAATTCAAAGGATTAATTCCACAATTAAACATTTTTAAAATTGTTTATGTTAGTTTACAATTGTCGACTAATATGAATCTTAGATTCATTAAATTAAATTTCAAGTTATGAATTTTATATTTAATAAATTGAAATCCAAGTTATCAATAGATTGTTTTAATCGATTAATAATTCTAATAATGAAAGATTACTTTCAAAGAAAAATTTATATGATTAAAGTTAATGAATATTATATTGAAAATACTATTCATCTTTTTCTTTTTATTCGACTGAAAAGAAAATACTGTGCATCTTTTTATTTTAATCATTCGATTGATTCAAAAAGATTCATTTAAATTAATGAATTTTATATTCTATATTGTAAATGCTATTTACAAAAACTGGTCTGTTAGTTGGGCAAGTTGGTATCATAGCTTTTGCTAAAATACCGTCTACAAGAAATGATTTTTAATCTACGAAAATGATTTTTAATCTAGAAAAAATGACTAGTCTTAACCAGACCACACAAAAACTTCTAAAGGACTTAATGAACCCTTTAGTTGAATTTGGTAGAAATTCTGAGGTACCTCCGCAAGTGGTATCAGAGCGCTTGTTGCTCTTTTTAAAAAAATAGGATATTAGTTTTCATAAATTAATGGAAAATAATAATCTATTTAAAAACGATTCAGATGAGTCTGAAGAAATAACTGAAGTAATAAACTTTAGTGAAAACGAAAAAGGTTTTGTATTAGATTACATGATTAATTCTGATCAACTAACAAAAATTAGCAAGCTTAAATTCAAGCTTGACACAAAACAAGTGTTTAATCAACCAAAAACTTTACAAAGTTTAGTTTCTAGAGCCTTTTCTAGAAAAAATAAATTATTTTATTGTTTCAACACTGAAGAACTTTCAGTTGACATAAAAAATACAGCTGGTGAAGTTTATTTGCCACTCTTAACAAAGGGTGAAATAGTAAAAAAGCTTTTGCATATTAAACCAGAGTTGAGAAAGTCTCTCAATATGGTACATATAGGAGCAGTTAAAATCCTCCTAAAAGCACAGTTTAGAGATGAAATTAATTTTCCTATAAAAATGGCACTCGTTGATAATAGAATTATCAATAGGCAAGATGTTCTTCTGGGAGCAATTCAAGGAAATTTAGCATATGGTAAATTTATGTTTACTGTTTATCCTAAATTTGCTTTACATCGAGATTCAAAAGATTTCGACAAAACTTTAAGTTTTATACATCAGTGTGAAAGAACTGATCTTATGGAACCATGTAATAAAGTGTTTACGATTAATTATTTAATCTCTTATGCTTTAACCAATAGCACCCATTCAATTGAGTACAAAGAAAAAGAGAGTATAACAATTGAAGATATATTCTCAGATATTGGAATTGTTGAAGGCAGTAAATTCGTTGAGCCATCACAATTACAAGAAAATTGGGCAATAGATATTGCACGAAATAAACAAATTCTAGTTTCAAAACCTAGACACAGTTATGCTGGAAACTCTTTACAAATAGGAGAATCAAGTAATACTGAACAATTAATTCGTTCTTTGTCAGAAAGAATTGATGGATATGGTAGAATTTTAAAAAGAGTTATTGGAGAATAATGTCTTCAAAACCATTTTTAAATTATCTACATTGTCTTGATCTACAAATTAATTTTGAAGAAGGAAAGATTCATATTTCTTTAATTCGGATAAAACAATTAAAGAAAATTTTTATGATGAGTCATAAAATAAAATCTCGCAATATAAAAATTGCTAAAAGAAATATTTTTGCATCTAAACAAAAAATTCTTGAGCTTAAAGCTAAAAAGGCAATAATCTATAGAGATGAAAATATTGAAGCAATTTATGCCAAGAATATCAATGATGTTTTTGACGAAAAAATTGATGAAACAAGGCCTTTCGGTTCAACTTCAAATGACCAATAAAGGACAAATGAAAAAATCTTTTAGAAAAATTAATCTAAAGATTTTTATGCATTATTTCTATTTACAAAGAAATAATCAAAGAATTTATGAGTTACACCTTGATTGGTGTATTCATCCTTCTGAAAAACTTTCTGGATCAAATGATTTAAAAAGAAAAAATTCTCTTCTGGAAAAAGAAATACAAAGACTTAGAGAAACAAAAATTATTTTATCTTGCGGGTAAAAATGAATTCTGTACACTCTTTTAATTGGGGGGAAGAAGAGATTCATAAAACACATAATTTTGAATTAGCTTATTCAAATATAACTAATCCAAATTCAATTTATATCAAAGGAAATGTCTTTTTCAAAGGATATAAAACAATCGCCCTACATTGCTATGTTGACACAGGGGCAAGTATTTGTTTGGGAAGCAAACTGTAGGATCGTTTTCGGCCCTGATTGAGTCGATCAAAAGAATTTCTATCCAAAACAAGAGGCGGAAACTAATGCTTTGGTGCGATTTCAGCAAAATTCACTTTAAACTGTTGTTATATTGATCTTGATAACGTTTACAAGCTCTGACAACACTTCGGCAGCACTTCATGGCTTACCGGAAGAGAACACCTACAACTATGTCTTGATTTCGCTCATACAACCTATTTATAGGTGAGCAGGTTTCGCTTATACGAACATGACATAAGAGCGAAACCTCACTTGACACATAAGCGAAACTACATGACTGACACATGAGCGAAACCATCATGATGACACATGAGCGAAATCATCTCTATCACATGTTTCTTGGATTCCGTGCCATGTTCTAACCTATACACTATTAGACTCGATACAAGACGTAGTCGACAGACGTAGTGCACCAACAAACTCCCCCTCGGATGTTGACGGAGTCTTCAGTGTCGAGTCTTCGATTATCAACCTACAGTCTTTATCAGTCTTCGATCTTCCTCTGAAGTATTTGTCATTGCAAGAATCCTCATTCTTTATCTCTATCATCAACAAACTCCTCTCTCTCACATGTTGAATCTTTAAACTTTATCAGCATCAGCAAATCCAGAATCAACACTGGCTTTTCCTGCTTTATCACGGTGTCTTCAGACTCCCCCTCTCAAACTGCTGGGATCGCAGTCTGGAATTCTTTCATTCATTCTAAGATCGTGATCAGACTCTCATCTGGTTCAGGATCGTCACCTGGCTCAAATTTACCTGCACAATCTCTACCCAAAACATAAGTTTCTTTTAAAGATTAAAACTTTTAACAATTTAGAAACTATGTCAAATAATCTATGAAAAGATTTGTACTTTGAAAACCACTTGCAGATATAAAACATTTTCACACTCTCTCCCAAACCTGTTCTTCATGTTTAGCACTTGGAATTTCAAAAATCAGCTTCTCAACATCAGTCGTCGAAAATCTTTTTGAATTTTTCAAAAAAAAAAATGCTAAAACACACTAAAATCTTTTTGGATTTTCTGAAAAAAAATAAATGCAGAAATGAAATATTTACAGACAATATTTTTGTGAGTTTGTGCAAGAGAATCATATCAGTTTCTAAGACATATCACTAACACCATTAAGCTAGATTTCATTTTAAGTTCTAAACAATTCACCTAGATAGTCAGTATATTGGTCCACTTAAATTCTCACACAAAGTTCAACTGTTCCGAGATACGATATTAATGTCTTAGGAACTTAAACTTATTCGTGTGTTCCACTACTTAAATATACTCCCGTATCCAGATCCCAATATTCAGTCTTACAGGTGAGTATACCACAGATGATATCTGTAAGGGGTTATAAATTATGAAGAATCATGAGAGCTCAGGTCAGAACTACCGTTCAGCAGAGAAATCATGAGTCAACTTTTGGGTGTGTCCCCTTTAGAGGATCTTTTGATTACAACAGCAATGACTATCAATTTTATTGTTTCATCAATTTACTGAGGGCTGCGCTATGTTTCAAGCAAGCGGAAAGTATTCTCCGGGGACTAGGTCAGAATTTCCATTCAGCAGAAGTCCCGGGATAATACCCCAGATATCACTGAGCATAAAGACCTAGTATCTCAGAAAGAAGGACCTTTCAAACAAGATTTCGGGGGTTACCCATATATCCGAGAGATGTTTCCCCACGATATAAGCAAGTTTGAATTTAGGTTTATATCTCGTCACAGTCTACTAAATGTGCAAAAATCTACTGGCACATCCACAGTAAGATTGTTTATCACATTTTAACTTTGCATTTCTTTAGCGTGTTGTGATAGTCCACTGATGTACTATCATTTCCTCTTTTATGCAACAAAAACTCATTTTTGATTTTATCATGTTTTTGGCTTTTTCAAATTTTCTAATGTTTTTGGATTTTCTGAAAATTTCTTACTCCCCCTAAAATTCAAAAACATTTAAAGGAAATTGAAAACAAACTGTACAGAAATGTGACAACTGATATTGAATTGCCTCAAATCTCCATCCGCTTGGCATAAACAATCAGAACTCCTCCTCTCAACAAACTATTTTCCCATAATGATTTCAAAACACTCAAATTTGTTTTAATCAGAATGGTTTTTCCGGAAAATAAGCTGTGTTGATTTTACCACTTGTAAAATTGGGGATCAAATCATCACATTGTTTGCCAATTTATTAAATGATCGTTAACTCAAGTTCAATTTAATGACCTTCATTAACCACTTGAAGGATCAACCTGAACCACTTGTAAAAACAACAATCATACATACCACTTGTAGGTTTAACAATTAAGCATTTCAAACCTGTTTTTCAACCAATTACCATCTGTTGATTGAATTCTCAAGGTGCCGATTCCTACTCCTCGCTTACAAACCTGGGAGTTCCGGCAAGTCCTGCTTTTCAAAAACACATTATACAAACATGATAAGGAATGATGCTGATTCATGATCCACGATTACCAACTTGGGATCTCCGGCAAGTCAGGTTTTTACTGTTTGAAAAATATATCCACCCAAGCCTGACCTTCCTTGGGTGAAACAACCTCTTCTTCATCTTTACTTTCAACCGTCCTGTGAACAGTTCTTTTCGAAGCATAAAATTCTTTCACTCCTTTGGCCTTACCATCGACCATTTTTCCAAAAATGTGTTTCACAGTTCCGTTGAAAGCCTTATCAACATCAAATTTTTTCTTGTCAGAATAAAATTGATTTGAAATTTCAACTTTCCCAACCTTCTTTTTAAAATTTTCAGCTCGTAGAGGTGGAAAATTCACATCATCCACATTCGGAACTGATTTCTCAACCTTTTCTTTAACACGTGGCTCCTCTGATTTTGTGGAATCAGATTCATCACCAGAACTATTTCCTGAACCCTTAACCACCCATATTTGGTTTTTCAGATTGAATTTTCAAAACCTGTAAATGTTTTGGTTGTAAGTTCAGTTTTCTCAACAACTTTTCCTTTCAGTTTACCAGAGACTTCATGTTTTGGTTTGAATGTTTTCGGACAATTTCTAGCAATATGACCAGCAGTTTTGCACTGAAAACAGGTTCTTGTCTCTGTAGTCTTCTGAATAACACTTTTCTTCATCTCATCTTGCTTCTTTGCAAGGAATTCTTGATTTGTCTGCTTTCTGAATGCTTGCTCTTTCTCATCATCTAAAGATTTTCCTGAAACAAACACAGTTTTTGGTTTATAAAATTTTTCATTTTTATAATTTTTCGGTTGATTAAATCCTAATCCTTTCTTTTTGAAATTACAGTTATGGTTTGGTTTTTTATGAATACCAGAACCAGAACTGTAACCCTTTTTCTTGTTTATTCTTTGTTGCACTCTTGAGGTGTAAGGTCTTGGATTTTCAGAAAGATTAATATCTTTTATTTCAGAAATGTTGATTTCTGTTAGTTTGAAAACCTTTTTAATCATTTCAGTTTTAACACCTCTTATTGGAAAAATCTCATCAGAATATAATTTGTCAGAATCTTTCAAAGTATATGCTACTTTGACTGGTTCACCATTCAAATTAGATTTTGATATCAAAAACTCTTTATTATAAACCCGTTTGTCCTTTTTTACTGTTGACTTTGACGCATCGGACTCAGATTTTGACTTGGATTTGGACTCCGGTTTTGACTCCTCACAGTCATCTTTATCTAACACCTGATCGACCACACTTTTTATCAACTTTGACTCATGATCCGTGTCGGATGACGTGTATGTGACATCAATATTTTCTGGCAAGTTATCCAACGGCCCAGACTCCCATTGTAAGTTTATTGCCTTATCGACTCTTTCGGAATTTGGATTTCGAGGTGAATATCCATTTTCGACCGGGGGCGGACATCTATTGTAGACCACACTTGGTTTCTTACCAGAAATCTTCACTTTATCTTTGTCTTCTATCACGGATTTCTCTTCTTCAGAAGTCTTTACTTCTTCAAAAATCTTCAAATTCTCCACAACCGGATAAATCCTGTCAACAACAAAAGTAGAACATGAGTAACTTTCTAATAACTTGTTGACTCTTTCAGTTTCGATTCTTTGTGTTTCTAGCTTTAATTCCAGCTCAGCACACTTCTTTATGTGAAAATTAACATTATTAAGCTGTCCTAAGTAAGCACTCTTCAGTGTATTCATTGCCACAGCTTGTTCACCGTTTGAATCAGTATACTTGTTGATTTCTCTGTTCATTGTATCATAGGATTCTTTCAATCTGTTTATATTATGCAGCAACTCATTGTTCTGCTTGATTAAAGAATCACAGTTCATGCACTTTTCAGGAACTTTAACATGTTCTGCATCAACTTTGACTTCAAATTCAGGAACCTGTTTGACTGTTCTGTTTGATCGTAAAAATTCAGCTCTGCACTTTTTCTCAGCTTCTGCCTCAGCTTTTAATCTCTCTTCCTCTTCTTCCTCTTCTTCAAGCTTTCTCCGTCTTGCTTCAGCAGCTTCCATTACTTTTCTGCACCTTTCGGCACATTTCAAATCGTAGGCATTTGCAATGAAAGCTTTAGCATATGAAGTGTCTTTGGACATCTCTTTGGCCATAAGTTCTTGATCTGGGCAAAAATTGTCCCAACTGAAACCTTCAGCCAACTTTTCATCATCTTGTTCTACCAAACACACTTTGCTGTTTGTTGGAAGATATTTATCCCAGGTAAAATTATCATAATTGCCCTGATTAACTAGACACACTCTTTTTGAACCTTCAATCACATCTCTCCCATGTGCAGTTTGTTCCTGATGCGGTGCTGGTGGTGTGACTTGATGATAAATCGCCTTTTTGTGATAATCGTTATTTCCAAAAGGATTCTGGGCTCCACTAGCTTCACGATTTTTGCACTCCCTCTTGAAATGCCCCTTTTCCCTGCAACGAAAACATGTAACTTTAGATTTATCAAAGGCTAAAGTTGAAACATTTGCATCACGGAAATCATCTCTTCCCGTAATTTGTTTAAACTTCTCAGCTCGTCTCAACACACTTGCCATGCACCATTTAATGTCCATCAATTCCATTTCCTCGGCATCTATTTGATCGTAATCATCTTTCGTGAGCATTGGATTACCGATCTTTCCGGCCACAAAACTACTATATGATTCTAAAATCATTCCCAACAAAGACATTTGATTTTTAGCAACCTCGTCAGTATAATCTTGATCATTTTCAAGACTTAGAACAATATTGCACTGAAGTTTTCTTCCATTCTTAGTTGCAGAAATGTTTGGATCGAATGATGAAAATCTAGTGCTGCTTGATCCCTGGAATGATTTCTTTTCAGAAGAATCTTTCGCACTGTAAGCAGTTTCGACTTTTGGAGAAAAATTTGACTTTTCGTTGACACCACCTTTGTAATACAAGCTGATATCCTGTTCTCCATCGTAGTTCTTCATCCTGGCAATCTTCCTTTGCTCCATCTCTTGAGCTTCCAGGTGTTTGATGAAGTCTCCCAGTGTCAAATTTTAATAATCCTTTCTGTTGGATCTCAGCATCATCAGAAATGTTCCCCAAGTTTCATGAGGTAGTGCATCTGCAAGTTTTTCAATCAATTCATCAGTATCCTTTTTAATACCAAGTTTCGACATATTTCTCACCAAGTTACAATATCTTTCTATAATTTTCTTGGTGTTTTCAGATTTTAATCCTCGAAACAGATCAAACTCTTTCTTCATGAGAGACATTTTGTTTTTGATCATATCATCACTTCCAACAAATTTTGCTTCCAATTCTGTCCAAATTGAATAAGCAGTTCCATCATGTTGAAGCAGT
This sequence comes from Helianthus tuberosus, assembly GCA_030545235.1. Taxonomy (NCBI): domain Eukaryota; kingdom Viridiplantae; phylum Streptophyta; class Magnoliopsida; order Asterales; family Asteraceae; genus Helianthus; species Helianthus tuberosus. The sequence goes on from CM060357.1 coordinate 177,420,784, forward strand.
ATTAAGATATCTTCTTTTATCGCTTGCTGAAGCAGAGTCACCATCAATTTCTCATCTCTATATTTCTTTTTATCCTCAGTACTCATTTCCCTAATTGTTAACTAAGCATTATTCCTTGTGGGCCTAACATATGGTTCTTCAGTGTGTTCCCAAGCATCCAAATGATACGCCTCAACCCAATTTCCAAACCGTTCGGACCATGCATTGTAATCATCAATATCCATGAGTTTAGGCGGTTTCTGAGATGTCCCGGTTTCATTTTCCAGTGACGCATTCTGAGTAATGGTAATCGGAATAGCAAAGGCGTTATAGAATTCGTTGTCCATTTTTCAAAGTTCACAAGTTCACAAATTTCCAAGCTTAGGCAAACTTGACCTTGGAGCGAAATCCCAAATTTCACAATAAGAGAAATCCTAAGTGTCACAAAAACAAAACCACACTGTGTCTTATGAGCGAAATCACTCTTGAATTGTTCACAAAAGCGAAATCAGATTAACTGGTTCACAGGAGCGAAATCAACACTTGGTCTTATAAGCGAAATCACCTAGTTCCTTTTGAACAAAATCAAACCTTGAACCCTTGGAGCGAAATCAGACAAAAGATGACTGTATGAGCGAAATCAAGTGTGAACTATGAGCGAAATCAGCTGATGACATCATCATTTTCACGAGTCACTAAAAGCGAAACCTCAAAAATACTAAGATTTAGGTCGATTTTGGCTTTGAAACTTTCAAGGGTTTATTAATGCATGATTACGAGTGCTGTGTGTGAAATTGAGCTGGTTTTACCGTGAAAAATTTTCAAAAATGACAAAGAAGGTGTAGAAAAACAGAATATGCAGCTGAAATAGCAAGAACTCTTCCTCTTGAGCTCTGATACCACTTGTAGGATCGTTTTCGGCCCTGATTGAGTCGATCAGAAGAATTTCTATCCAAAACAAGAGGCGGAAACTAATGCTTTGGTGCGATTTCAGCAAAATTCACTTTAAACTGTTGTTGTATTGAGCTTGATAACGTTTACAAGCTCTGACAACACTTCGGCAGCACTTCGTGGCTTACCGGAAGAGAACACCTACAACTATGTCTTGATTTCGCTCATACAACCTATTTATAGGTGAGCAGGTTTCGCTTATACGAACATGACATAAGAGCGAAACCTCACTTGACACATAAGCGAAACTACATGACTGACACATGAGCGAAACCATCATGATGACACATGAGCGAAATCATCTCTATCACATGTTTCTTGGATTTCGTGCCATGTTCTAACCTATACACTATTAGACTCGATACAAGACGTAGTCGATAGACGTAGTGCACCAACACAAACACGTAATTCCTAATGACTTATGGGAAAACACTCCCAAAGATATTAAGGTTATAGTTGCTAACAAGGAAGTCATTAAGTTAAATAAGGTTTGTAGGAATCTTATCATCTATTTTTCTGGAGAACCATTTACCATTCCTACTATCTACCAACAAGATTCAGGTATGGATTTACTTCTTGGAAATAATTTCTGTCAACTTTATGGACCTTTCACTCAATGGTTAGACAGAGTATCTTTTCATCTTAATCAAGAAATGATTTTGATTAAAAAGGTCACAAAGGCTTTTCAAATTGGGAAACCAGATTTTCTTGAATCTATGAAAAAAGATTCAAAGATAAAACAAATTCCTGGAACTAATATAACTCAAGAGGTTATAAAAGCAGAAAGGATATTTTTAATTGAAATACAAAAATTTCAAAAAATTGAAGAACTACTTGAAAAGGTTTGTTCTGAAAATCCTATTGATCACGAAAAATCCAAAAATTGGATGAAAGCATCAATAGAACTCATAGATCCTAACACATGGTTGTGAATTATAAAGCAATCAATGCAGCTACTAAAGGCGACAGCCATAATCTTCCTTGTATGCATGAACTACTAACTCTTTTAAGAGGAAAAACCTATTTTTCTAGTTTCGATTGCAAAAGAGGTTTTTGGCAGGTACTGTTAGATGAAGAATCTCAGTTACTAACTGCATTCACATGTCCAGATGGTCATTATCAATGGAAGGTAGTCCCTTTTGGATTGAAGCAAGCACCAAGCATATTTCAAAGACATATGCAAAATGCTTTAAGAGGTTTAGAAAATTACTGTACCATCTATGTCGACGATATTATAGTTTTCTCAAACTCAGAAGATAAACATTATTTTCATGTTTTATCAGTTTTAAAAACAATTGAAAAATATGGAATCATTTTATCAAAAAAGAAAGTTAATCTTTTTAAAACAAAGATAAACTTTTTGGGTCTTGAAATAGATCAAGGGACTCATTGTCCACAAAAACATATCTTGGAAAATTTACACAAATTCCCAGATACTTTAGAAGATAAAAAACATCTTCAAAGTTTTTTAGGCATTTTAACCTATGTTGAAGGATACATTCCTAAATTCGCAGAACTTAGGAAACCTTTACAGGTAAAATTAAAAAAGGATTACATATGGGAATGGAAACAATCCGATGTAGACTATATCAAAAAGATAAAGAAAAACCTAACCAGTTTTCCTAAACTTTATCTTCCAAAAGAAAATGAATTTTTAATCATAGAAACAGACGCTTCTCATGATTATTGGGGAGGAGTTTTGAAGGCCAGAACAACCGAAAAAGAAGAAATATGTAAGTATACTTCTGGAAGCTTTAAACAAGCCGAAAGAAATTACCACAGTAATGAAAAAGAATTACTTGCGGTAAAAAACACTATTTCTAAATTTTCTATTTATCTTACTCCATTAAAATTTCTTGTCAGGACAGATAATAAAATTTTTACTTATTTTCTAAAAACAAAAATTTCAGGAGATAATAAACAAGGCCGTCTTGTTAGGTGGCAAATGTGGTTTTCAAGATATTCTTTTGATATTGAGCATCTTGAGGGGGCCAAAAACGTGCTAGCTGATTGCTTGACACGAGATTTTCAAAATACGTAAGCAAATACATATTTCAAATTATTTTATAAATTTAAATGCTCTTCGTAAGGAGCACACACCCCTTCAAACAAGGGCATCACATATCATTCTCACAAAACAAAAATTTTTATTTTTTGAAAAAATGGAGAATTTAAAGGCTTTACGCCTAAAAGAAAATTTTCTTTTGATAGAATTAAAAGCTATTCAAGAAAAAATAGCTCGCTACGACGAAAGTCTAGACACAACTGTTAATTCAGAACAGGATTCCGAAAGGATACAATCTAATCTATTCTTTTACAAACGGCTAAAGGTAAAGAAAAATCAAGTCCGGTGATTCCTGTTGCTTTGGATAAAAGCAAATATAAAGTTAATGAAGAACTACGATATTCATCTAGCCCAGTAGCAAACGGCTCTGGTAAAGGCACATCAAATCCGTTGATAGCTGACAGGTTGCCAAAAACTGAATAGGTCTCTCTTATACCAAGTTACTCCCAAGATATTCAAGAAACAGTAAAATCTAAATCTAGATTTTATGTCATTTTTGAAGGAGAGCATAGAGGCATATATTAAGATTGGTCCATAGTGTCTCAACATGTTTCTGGAACACCGGTAACATTCAAGAAGTTTGGGTCTTTATCACAAGCCCAACAAGAAGCCACTCCATACTCAGCCGAGTGTGGAAAAAAGGAAATTCCTCTAAAGCAATTTCCATATCTTCACGAGTCATAGTGGAACCCCATTATCAAAGGAAGCTTTGGAAAAAAATGGAGCATCGCACTATCTTCAACAAAGTTGATGTGAGTCCTACTATAAAACAGAGACTTTGCAAAATAATGCAAGGTGCACAGGAAAGCCATCAGTTCATGAGCTGTAAGGAATCCTACACCAAAGAAAATTCTGACAAAAGTGGTCATTCTATTAAAGACAACTACTTTTCAGATAAAGACAGGCGAAGCCGGACCCAAGACATGGGTTTGTTGACTAAAAAACGTCATCCATGACGATTAATTAAGGGCTATAATGGTCTTTTGTAAAATTCACTTCTCCTATATAAAGAAGTTGAATTCATAAGGATACATCATCATCTAACCACCATCCCCTACTCAATCTCTCGTTCAAATTCTCAACCACCCTCACCTACTTTTCTTTTTCTTTGATCATTCATATGATCATTTCTTTTAAGTTTATGTGTGCTAGTATGGAGTAGAAACTCCTTTAAGGAGTTGATGTAAATATCAAGAAGTTCTCCTTCGGGAGAACAGTTATGAAATAAAAAACTCCTTTGTAAACCTCTATCTTTTATCATGTAAGTTTTTTCTGTAAAACCTGGAGTCCTGGAGCCCGTTGAAGTACCGCTGAGGCAGGAGGTCGTTAGGGAAATTAAGGGTTGGATTGGTCCTTTGCAGAAGAAAAAGAAACTTTCAAGAAGAAAATACAAGAAGAAAAAATGTATAATTTTTATTTAAAACTGTTAAATTACTTCAAAATTGATATTTCATATCTCTCCTTAAAATATTAAAAAGAATTTATTTCAACACAAAAAACTAAGATTTTGATTAAATCAAAAAATGATGTTTATAAACAAACACAAAAAGAAATCGATTAACAACTATCGAAACAAATGATTCTTCAATCTAAAAAATTTAGTCAAAATATGACTACAACAAATAGTGAATTTTATAAATTCAAAGGATTAATTCCACAATTAAACAATTTCAAAATTGTTTATGTTAGTTTACAATTGTCTGACTAATATGAATCTTAGATTCATTAAATTAAATTTCAAGTTATGAATTTTATATTCAATAAATTGAAATCCAAGTTATCAATAGATTGTTTTAATCGATTAATAATTCTAATAATGAAAGATTACTTTCAAAGAAAAATTTATATGATTAAAGTTAATGAATATTATATTCAAAATACTATTCATCTTTTTCTTTTTATTTGACTAAAAAGAAAAGAAAATACTGTGCATCTTTTTCTTTTAATCATTCGATTGATTCAAAAAGATTCATTTAAATTAATGAATTTTATATTCTATATTGTAAATGCTATTTACAAAAACTGGTCTGTTAGTTGGGCAAGTTGGTATCATAGCTTTTGCTAAAATACCGTCTACATGAAATGCTTTTTAATCTACGAAAATGATTTTTAATCTAGAAAAAATGATGAGTCTTAACCAGACCACACAAAAACTTCTAAAGGACTTAATGAACCCTTTAGTTGAATTTGGTAGAAATTCTGAAGTACCCCCGCAAGAAAAAATGATGAGTCTTAACCAGACCACACAAAAACTTCAAAAGGACTTAATGATCCCTTTAGTTGAATTTGGTAGAAATTCTGAAGTACCTCCGCAAGTGGTATCAGAGCGGTTGTTGCTCTTTTTAAAAAAATAGGATATTAATTTTCATAAATTAATGGAAAATAATAATCTATTTAATTCAACTAAAGGGTTCATTAAGTCGTTTAGAAGTTTTTGTGTGGTCTGGCTAAGACTCATCATTTTTTCTAGATTAAAAATCATTTTTGTAGATTAAAAATCATTTTTTGTAGACGGTATTTTAGCAAAAGCTATGATACCAACTTGCCCAACTAACAGACCGGTTTTTGTAAATAGCATTTACAATATAGAATATAAAATTCATTAATTTAAATGAATCTTTTTGAATCAATCGAATGATTAAAAGAAAAAGATGCACATTATTTTCTTTTCTTTTTAGTCGAATAAAAAGAAAAAGATGAATAGTATTTTGAATATAATATTCATTAACTTTAATCATATAAAGTTTTCTTTGAAAGTAATCTTTCATTATTAGAATTATTAATCGATTAAAACAATCGATTGATAACTTGGATTTCAATTTATTGAATATAAAATTCATATCTTGAAATTTAATTTAATGAATCTAAGATTCATATTAGTCGACAATTGTAAACTAACATAAACAATTTTGAAATTGTTTAATTGTGGAATTAATCCTTTGAATTTACAAAATTCACTATTTTTTGTAGTCAAATTTTGACTAAATTTTTTAGATTGAAGAATCATTTGTTTCGATAGTTGTTAATCGATTTCTTTTTGTGTTTGTTTATAAACATCATTTTTTGATTTAATCAAAATCTTAGTTTTTTGTGTTGAAATAAATTCTTTTTAAGATTTTAAGTAGAGATATGAAATATCAATCTTGAAGTAATTTAACAGTTTGAAATAAAAATTATACCTTTTTTCTTCTTGTATTTTCTTCTTGAAAGTTTCTATTTCTTCTGCAAGGGACCAATCCAACCCTTAATTTCCCTAACGGCCTCCTGCCTCAGCGGTACTTCAACGGGCTCCAGGACTCCAGGTTTTACAAAAAAAACTTTCATGATAAAAGATAAAAGATAGAGGTTTACAAAGGAGTTTTTTATTTCATAACTGTTCTCCCGAAGGAGAACTTCTTGATATTTACATCAACTCCTTAAAGGAGTTTCTACTCCATACTAGCACACATAAACTTAAAAGAAATGATCATATGAATGATCAAAGAAAAAGAAAAGTAGGTGAGGGTGGTTGAGAATTTGAACGAGGGATTGAGTAGGGGATGGTGGTTAGATGATGATTTATCCTTATGTGGTATTGCTCCTTATATAGACGGAGATTTCCTCTTACAAGACCTACCAATAATTTTATTGAATTATTAAAGATGTCTTTACAGCTGTGGCCGCTTGTCTTCTTTTGAATGACGTAAGTGCTTACGTTTTTCATAGAATTATTGTGAAGGACCCCTCACTACTGGTAGTGGACAAAACATCTATTTTTGGTGTAGTGTCCTTATCAACTTTGGTGCTTTTACATAATGGGCACTGATGGTCTTTGTCGACCTTTTGGAGCCTTTCACAAAGCATCTTCTTTGTGGTAGGACCTGCCGCGATCTGATTTTTTAAGATCTTATCTTCAAGCGCGTGGTTTGCGCGTTGATCTTCTTGACAGAGCGTCTTCCCTGTAGCGCTGGTGATCAGGCAATTTGGGTTGGCATAATTGACCTTAGTTTTGCTTTTTGTATTAATCTTTTGAGTCTTTTGGATTATGGAAATAATCTTTTGAACTCGGTAAGCATAGATTCCCATGCTGATGAAGTCGTCTTCCTCGTTTATGACTTTGGACGGTTGAACTTCTCTTTTTGCCGCTAAGCCTAGCTCAATGTAGTGATAGGCTGAAAGGACTTTTCCATCTACCCAGTCTGGAATGCTGGATGTGACTTGGATGTAAATATTAGCATCCTTAGCAATTTTTTGGATGAATTTTCCAACTGCTTTTCTTAATCCCTTAGGAAATGACCTTAACTCCTTAAGATCCTTGCTGGGATAAATGGTTTTGACTAACCCTGCACAAAAAGCTTGGTAAGTGAAGATTGCATCTGCATCAGGACAGATTACGAAAAGACTTCGGGACTTTTTATCGTCTGAATAAATCTTTTCTGCTTCATAATCCTTTATGGAGAGAGCTCTTGCTTTGGACCATAGAATTCTGAAATATGGGAAGCTTATTCTCTAAAATCTCTGAAGATGGATCTTTGGATGGAACTTCTTCTTTCTCATTTATGAAGACCACCTGTCTTCTTTGACCAATATGATTCTAGACTTTCGGCACTAATATTGGTGCTTTGAAGATTATCTTCTTGCCTCCGAAGTTAGCTTGGTGCTTATCTGCTTCTTTTTGAGCTTGAAAAAGTGTCTTGTACTTCTTGTGGACGAAAGATGTTTCCTTTATTAGATTGGATACAATGTCCCAATCATCATAGATTCCTGCATTTGGACCTTCAAATATCACGTAGAACTTTGAATCATCCTTTGCTGGCATTCTTGTCTTGTCCGCATAACTAGGCCGAAGACTAGTTTCTCCAACTTTTTCCAAGTTGTCAGGAGTCAACGGATTTGACTTCTTAGCTATAGAGCCGTTTGCATCTGAGCTGCTGGAAGAAGATGAACCTTCTCTTTCCATTTTTCGTAAATGGACAACCTTCGAAAATGTTGACCCAGGGGTCAATCGGATGTTAGCCTTCTTTGAATGAAGGTCTCGCCTGGCTTGTGAGGCCTCTGGCATGCTTTTTCCCAAAGCATCAGGGATCAACGGATTTGTTGAGTCTTTACCAGTCGCCGTTTGCACTGGACTAGATTCTGTTTTTAGCTTTTCTGCATCCTTGACAGAATTTCCAGTTAAGATCATGGTCGTGTAGACACTGATCTGATCTCTGATGGATCTTAATTCTATTTCTAGAATTTTTTCCTTGAGACGTAGAGCTTTAAGATCTTCTTCCATACTGGAAGTTTTTTATAAAGACAATTTCTTTAGGCGTAAAGCCCTTAAATCTTTCATCTCCCTTTCTTTTTAAAGGTTTTTTGTAAATGAAGATGATGATTTTGGATGAAGAAAAACCTTCTATTTATAGGAGCAAGGATGACAATGATATCATTGCTTATGATTTCTGAAAATCTCGTGTCAAGCTATCAGTTAACACGTTTTTGGCCCCCTTAAGATGCTCATTGTTGAATGAATATCTTGAAAACCGTGTCTGCCATTTGACAAAATGTTTATTATTTCCAAAAAAATTTGTTTTCAGAAAATGAATAATTTTTGAATAAACAAATTTCAAAAAATCGTTTTGTTTATCTTTATCCCCCCAACTAAAAGAGTGGTTGGACTTCATTCTGAGTCTTCTGTAGAAAAATCGGATGACAGGTTGTCTAATATTTCTAAAGCATATACTTGTGTATAGCCATCAAAAATATTCTCAGAAGGAAAATATCCCTCAATTTCGGCTTCTAAGATAATCTTTATCTTTTCCGGAAATTTTTGTCTGTTGGGACATTCGTTGGCATAATGTCCTTCTTCAGAACATATCCAGCAACGACATTTTTTCTTACCTTGAGGACAAACCTTAGGTTTTTCTTTAGAAAAATATTTTCCCGGTGAAAATTTTCTTTTCTTGGTTTTCCAAAAACGTTTTTTAGTTTTTGTTTTATATTTCTTTTTGAAATAACTTTTATCTTTTGTTGGTTCACAGCCAAAAGATAATTGTGGTAACTCAGCGAGTCCTTAACAACAGTTTTCATTAAAACGTTTTAACTGTTTTTGTTTATTAGAAAGATCACAATAAGATGCAATTTCTTTTTTAACAATTTTTGTAGCAAACCCAAGAGAATGCATTGTAAATTGATTCTTTTCCTTATTCCATCGTTCTTTCGCCTTTTCTCCGACGATGGGAATTTTCATTAGGTAAGCATCAATCCAAGAATGGAATTCACCTGTGCCTAATTTATATAAATTTGTTTCATAAAGACAAGTGAAATCGTCTAAAAGACATATGTCACAAAGCTGTGACTTAGCAAGATTTTGTCTTGCTTTTTCTAATGTTTTTTGATTTTCTCGGTCTTTATCTGTAATGAGGTCGAGACCTAAAAACATCATGTATATTGCATTTATGATTTGATAAAAAAAATCCTCACCATGTAAATTTTCATCCCAAGTTGTTCCTTTGATGAAATTTTGTATAATTCTTGCAGACTTATGTTCTAATAATAATAACAAAGCCTTAGCATGAGAGAACTCTACTGAATTAGTCTGAATGATTAGACTGATCTCAGTGTTCCATTTATCAATTACCTCTTTTCTTTTGTCGAGGTTGAAGATACAATCAATTTTAATAGTATTAATAGTAGTTGCACTACCATTGTCATTACTATTATAATCAGGTATACCTTTATGATACGGCATGGAAAATTCCGTATCCTTTTTTCTACGCCTGTTACTTTTGCTAGTAGAGGCATTGTAAGTTCTTTGTCTTGGAGACATTTCCATGTCTGAAGAACTTTCTTCAGTTTCGGGTTCTTCTTTCTTTAAAGGAAAGGCCCTTGGTTCTTCATTCTTTAAAACAAAGATCTGTTCTTTATTTTCAGAAAAATATCTTTCGTTTAAGATTTTATTTTAAGAAAACTTTTGTTCACATTTTTTGTCATTCAAAGTAACGAGATTAACAAGTTCTATTATTTGTTCAACTGGAAGGGTATCCAATTGTTCATCTAAAATTTGTTCCAATTTTTGAATGATGGAACTCATTTTATCCACAAGATAAAATAATCTTTTTATCTTTTAGTCTTTGAATATCTTTTTCCATAAAAGAATTTTTTTCTTTTTAAATCAGTTAATTCAAAAAGTTTGTCATAAGGATGAATGCTCCAATCCGAATGTAATTAATAAATTCTTTGATTATTTCTTTCTATATAGAAATAATGTCTAGAAATCTCTAGATTTATATTTCTAAAAAGGTTTTTCGCTTGACCTTTATTGGTCATTTGAAGTTGATCCGAAAGGCCATGATAATGCATTCGGACTTTTAGAACTTCCTAGAGATGGATTTCCAACGTTGAAGTTTGGAAATGAATACTTTTGAAAGCCTTTTTCTTCATCAATATTTTCTTTTTGCCTTTCGGGCATAAAAGTTTTTGAGTCCATTTTTTCATCAATTTTGTCTGAAACATCCTTGATGATTTTTGCAGCAGTTACCTCAAGATTTTCGTTGGTATATAGACTATCCAACTTTCTAATTAAATCTTTAACAAGTTCCTCTAATTTTAAAAGAGTAGTCATGTTACAGATATAATTGCTTTTTTAGTTCTAAGCTCCATAATTTTTTGCTTAGAAGCAAAAATGTTTTTCTTAATAATCTTTATATTAAGAGATTTTGTTTTATGACTTAACATAAAATTTTCTTTAATTTGATTTATTCTAATAAACCAAATTTGTATATCAGCCTCTTCATAGGTGATTTGTTGATCAAGATATTGTAAATAATCTAAAATTGGTTTTGAAGACATTATTCTCCAATAATCCCTTTTAAAACTTTATCATACCCGTCTATTCTTTCTGACAAAGAACAAATTAATTGTTTAGTATTACTTGATTCTCTTATTTGTGTTGGTGCATACGTCTGTCGACTTCGTCTTGTATCGAGTCTTGTACTTAGAATGTTAGATCAGGGCGCTTTGTACGAGTAACTAGGAGGTTTTAGGGTGTGTTTGAGGTAATTTCGTTTGAAGTGGGTAATTCCGCTTGAAAGAGTAATGTGCAGTTTCAAGCGAAATTAACATAGTTAATTTCGTTTGAACTGACACACCGCCACTTTCAAACGAAATTAGAACTCTATATATACCTCTCCAAACGAAATCATTTGTAAACTTCTGCGATTCCGGTACCGAACTGCTGCCGACGCGTCGTTTGATCTGTATTGCTGTTATAATCAATAAACAAGACGATTTATAGTGAAACAAGTTGTTTTCCAAGTCTGTTTCTTAGTTTCCGCCTCTGAAATAGACAAAGAACTCTTTTGATTGACTCGTTTGGGTCAAGAACCGATCTTACAAGTGGTATCAGAGCTCAGGAGGAAGAGTTCTTACCAAAACAGCCATAATTTCTGACTTCTACACCTTCTTTTTGAAATTGAACTAGTTTTCACGGTCAAAATGGTCTGAATTTCACATATTATAAGCGAAACAGTGTTTTAATGAATCCTTGAGAAAATTGGACCTTGATTCGATCTAAAAACGGTAAAATACGTAATTCCGTTTGAAAAACAGATCGAACATGATGACGTCAGCAACATTTCAAACGAGATTAGGACCTAATTCCTCTTGAAATTGTTATTCCGTTTGAAAATCACACCTAATTCCGCTTGAAATAAGTGATTTCGTTTCAAGTGTGTAATTCCGTTTGAGTTGTTTCAAGCGAAATTAGGTAATTCCGCTTCAAGTTGGTATTCCATTTGAAAGTGTACTTGTTTCAAACGAAATCAGTGATTCCGCTTCAAGGTGATTTCGTTTGAGGGTGTTATTTCGCTTCAAAGGGTTGATTCCGTTTAAGAGATTGATGCCGTTTGAAGAGTTGACTTCGTTTGTGGGTTAATTCCGTTTGAACTTGTACAAAGTGTGAAACTTGAATTTTTGATAAAAAATTTGCCGAATCATGGACGAGGAATTCTACAATGCGTTTGCTACACCGATCGCACCTGTTATAGCTGCTGAAACTGTGTACAATGAGAATGAGACAGGAACTTATCAGAAACCACCAAAGCTCATGTACATTGAAGATTTTCAAGGATGGAAAAATCGTTTTGAAAACTGGGTGCAAGCTTATAAATTTGACGCATGGTGTTCATTGTTGAAAGATTATGAGAAACCAAAGAATGAACGTGGGATTGAAAAAGCTATTTGTGATTATTCAGAGAGTGACAAATTGAAATTTACAAGTGAGAAAATGATGATCAGTATTCTTCAACAAGCAATTAAAGAAGATATATTTGTTTTGCTCCAACATAATGGTACGGCTAGATCAATTTGGGAAGCATTGATTCAGAAATTCAAAGGAAGCGCATATATGATCAAAAACAAAAAGGAGTTATTGAAGAAATCATTTGATATGTTTTCAGCTTTTGACCATGAAACAACAAAGCAGACCATTGATAGATATTGTCATCTAGTATTGGAAATGGGAAGATTGGACATTACGAAAGATGATGATGAATGGGTTGATAAACTAGCTGAAGCACTACCACAGCATAAGTGGGGAACTTATTTGATGATTGTGAAACACATGAGGAAATCGGAAAATATGAATCTGGCACAGTTTATTCAAAAGATTGAAGAGCACGAGTTGGATATTCAGAAAACAGCAATCATGAAGAATCCGAATGCTCAACAAGATGTCAGTTTGTATTACAGAGGGAACAAGTTTGAAGCTACCCCCAGTTCTAGTCCAAAGATCCAAACTGGTTTCAGTGCTGACAGTTCATCTGGAACAAAGGGTAGTAATGTGACACAGAATGGTGGATCTTCATCTTCATATTCAAGCTTTGATCCGAATCATACAACATCAAGTCCTCAACGACAGAATTCAACAAATCTTCAATGCAATGTCACTTTGAACATTCAAAATGGTCAAAATTTGTCTCCAGAAATAGCCAAGCAACACATGGCATCACTTGTTGCTATGTTGGAATCTTATGAAAGTTTGATTGCTGGCAAGATTGGAAATCCGATGCTTACAAAAGAAGATTATGACCAAATTGATGCAGAGGAAGTTGAGTTGATGGATGTGAAGTGGTGTTTGGCTAGTGCTTAGAGGAGGGCAGGAAAGTTTCAACAAATCACTGGTAGAGATGAGTTTCGAGGAATGGCTACTTCTCCGTTAGGTTTTGACAAATCAAAAGTTACCTGTTTCCGGTGTAAAGGAAAGGGTCATTTTAAGAGAGAATGTACAAATAAAAAAGCAAACGGGAATCAAGAAAAGAACAATTATTATCAGAAATCAATTTTTTATCAGATTGATCAACAACCTCAACAAAAGGATCCAAAAACTGCTCATGGTAAAATGATCGAAGATGCAAATAAGAAAGCTTATTTTGGTATCGTTGATCAAGATGATGAATTTGTTGCTGAAGGTTTCAGCTGGGATAAATACATATTACCAGGTTCAGGTCTTGTTGCTAGAATTCTGGGTGAAGATGAGGCTAGTCAGAAAAGAATCCCAATTTTTCCAGATCTTGGAAGTGATATTGATACTGATGATGAAGAAGAATATCTTAATAAAGCTAGAAAATGCATAGATCCTGACAGCTTTAATTTGTTTTTTATAGATAAAATGGAGATGCTGAATCAAAAGAAGATTGCCAGATTGAGGAGAGAGCTGGACGCAGCAGGAATCCTTGCTAATGAAAAAGCAAAGACAGAAGCTGGAGATGCAAATGTTGAACCAATGACTGAGAAAGTAGTAGAAAAAATCGTTGAAGTGGAGAAAGTGGTAGAAAAATAATTGAAGTCGAAAAATTTGTCGAGGTAGAGAAACTCGTTGAAGTTGAAAAGACTGTCGAGGTTGAAAAGATAATTGAAAAAGTGGTTGAAGTTGAAAAACCATGTTTGAAGTGTTTAGAATCTTGCAAAGCTTGTGAGGAGAAAGATAAGAAGATTGCTGAATTAGAGAAGATTAAAGAAGATTTACTGTCTGATGTGAAGTATGTGAAGGAATCATATGATGTGCTGGACAAAACAGTTGATAGTATGAAAAGAACGAATTTAGAAATTGAAAATGCAATGACAAAAATGAATTAAACATTAATGACAAAGCAGAAGGTCATTAATGAGTACATTGAAGATTGTGCACAGTTGAAGAAAGAATTAGAACTTGAAAAGATTGAGAGTGAAAGGATTAAACGATTATTGTTGAGCTATACAACATGTGATTATTTGATTTATCGTGTTTATCCTACTGTTGTAGGTCTTGAGGCATTCAAGGAGGAAAAGAATGAAGATACTGATACTGGTAAGAAACAAAGTGTCAAGTGTAACAGATGTCCGACCCCGATCCATGAAAGTTATTCTCCCAGAAAGCCAAATGAGGAACGTGTAAATAAGGCTCTCAACATCAAGTTAAAGTCTGAAATCATTGATGAATTACCAGACAATATTGATGTCACATTCACAGCGTCTGACACTGATCATGAGTCTGAGTTAGTAAAGAAAGTGGTCGATTAGGTGTTGGATATGGATGAAGAGTCAAAACCGGAGTCTAAGGCTGAAAGTTCAAGTTCGTCAGAAAAGAGTCTGAGTTCACCGGTTAAAAGGGTTTACAATAAAGAATTCCTTTTATCAAAATCTAATTTGAATGATGGATCAATCAAAGTGGCTTATACTTTGAATGATTCAGACAAATTATATTCTGATGAGGAATTTCCTATAAGAAGTGTAAAAACTGAAATGATCAAACATGTTTTCAAATTAACAGAAATTAATATTTCTGAAATAAAAGATTTAAATCTTGCTGAAAAACCTAAAAAGTACACTTCAAGAGTTCAATAGAGATTGAACAAGAAAAAGGGTTACGGTTCTGGTTATGGTTTTCAAAAGAAACTAAACAATAACAGTAATTTCAAAAAGAAAGGTTTAGGTTTTAATTCTTCAGAAAATTATAAAAATGAGAAAAGTTATAAATCAAAAACAACATTTATTGCAGGAGGAAGTTCTGAAGATGAGCAGAAGAAACCATTCTGGAAACAATCTAATCAAGAGTTTCTTGCTGAAGTAAAGAAGAATGTAAAGAAATTTGCTCCGAGAGTTGATAGAAGAACCTGCTTTAAGTGTCAAAAAGCTAGACACATTGCTTGGAACTGCCAAGAGTCCACTTATTCAAAACAGGAAGTGTCTTCTAACTTTGAAATGAGAAGAAAATATGTTGGAAAATCTGAACATTTAAAAGAAAAGGTTAAAATGTTTGAAAAATCGACTGTGGAAGTTGGTGAAACTTCAAAACAGTTTTACAAAAGACAAGTCGATTTGAACAAACAAAAATGGGTTGTTAAAAGTTCAGATAGTAGTTCTGACAATGAATCTGATTCCATAAAATCAGAGGAGTCATTTGTTGAGAAGAAAAATGAGAATTCCGTTCCTGAGGTGAACGATGAAAATTTTCCTAAATTGACAAAGGAAAATCTGAAGTTGAAAGTGGGTAAAACTGAAATTTCAGGTCAATTCTTTGCTGGTAAGAAAGAATTTGATGCTGAAAAAGTGTTTAATGGAAAAGTTAAACATATTTTTGGTAAGATGGTTGATGGGAAGGTTAAAGGTGCAAAATACTTTTACAAATCAAAATGTTGGTGGGATAGATGTGTACCAGAATATCCCGAGGCTGGTCAGGCTTGGGGGAAAGTTTTTCCTAACTGAAATCCTGACTTGCCAGAGCTCCCAAGTTGGTAATCGTGCAGCAGGAATCGGCATCATTCTTGAAATGTTTGGTTGGTAAATTTACAGGTGATATCTTTATATTGTTATATTTTGATTTACAGGTGGTTTTGAGTTGATAAGTGAACCTACAAGAGGTTAAAGAAGGTTTTCACTTTCAAATGGTAAATCAAGGACATTAAATTGTACTTGTTTTTCCTACAAATAATTGAGGAACAAAGTGATGAACCCCAATTTTACAAGTGGTAAAATCAACGAAACTTATTTTCCGGAAAAACCATTTGATTAAAACAAACTTAAGTGTTTTGAAATCACAATGGGAAAATAGTTTGTTGAAAGGGGGAGTTCTGATTGTTGATGCCAGGTGGATGACAAATTGAAGTGATTTGATATCAGTTGTCACTTTACTTGTATAGTTTGTTTTCAAATTTCCTAAAATGTGTTTGCATTTTAGGGGGAGTAAGAAATTTCAGAAAATCCAAAAACATTTGAAAATTTGAAAATGTGACACCGGTGTCACTTCAACCATCAAACAAAGACCAAACCAATAAAATAATATATTTCATACTTGGGATTTGTATAAATATATGTATCATTTGCACATATCAATTCTTGTTCGATTTCAAACTTTAAATCGCTTTCTGGAGGGTTATACGCGCTCTGATGCGTAAATATGACCAGTTTAATGCAACGAACACTCCGGAGTAGTGAAATAGGCTTAACATACCTTAAATAACCTCCACATAACTTAGAAATAAGTTTTTGGATGGTTTGGTGTGTTGAAATTAAGTTTGTTCGATTGCAGGGACTAATTGTGTCAAACTATGAAACTATACCGATTTGTATAGTAACGAACATTCCGGAACTTGATCATAAGTTAAATATGCCCTAAATATCCTTCACATAGCTTAGAAATAGGCTTTGAGGTGTTTTGTGCGCTAAAATAAACTTTCATGATCAATAGGGACTAAAAGTGTCAAAAAGTGCATAAGTTTGCATTTTCGCGCATATCTTACGTTCTGAATACATCCGGACATCCAAAAATTTATGTAAGCACTAAAATATTTTATTTTAGTGTTTGGCATAAGAAAAATCCATTCGTCGCGCAATTTGGATCGTTTTTGCGTCCGTTACGACTTCCGTCGTAATTAACCGAACAACGCAATCGTACGACCAAACGAACCGACATCCGGCGTATTTTTGAGCATGTTTCATGTCCACAATGTTTAGGCATCATTTTAGGGCCTTAAAGTTGGCTTAACGGGCCTTAAACATGACGAAATAAGCTTTAAACACCAACAGGGACCAAAACTGTCATTTCAGCAAAGTTGCTGGCTTACGGACCGTAAGCCCTCAACCTTACGGTCCGTAAGGGACTCCCAGCTCATCAGAAACTTCTAAAACAGCTGTTAACAGCTGTTAAGCACTCCCAAACCCAATGCCACATGTTAATCCCTGATGATGGGTGGCCAATTTGGGTACCAAGGTGTTGCAACAAATGTAGGGATGAGATTGAAGCACGTTATTCGATAAACGATCTTAACGGTTCCAACATTCCTATAAATACCCAACCCCCACCTCTTGCAAACCCACATTTGATCTAAGTTTTTCTCTAAGTGGTTGTGATTATTCACTTCCTACGTGAGATTACTTGGAATCAAATCTTGCGGGGACCCTTTGTAAGTGTTCTTTCATTCTTTTCTTTCGTTTTAGCGTTAAAGTCAAACTTTGTTTGACTTTCTGCATTGACCAGTTTATGGTCAATGCGAAGTTTGTTTGAACTTCATAACGTGAGCGTAATCACGATGGTTATAGTCCCTAGTGACTATACCTACTGATTACCACGTTATCTAGGCTCAGTGACGAGTCGTAGTTTCGGCCAAAATGCGCACTCTTGCGTATTTTGTAACCAAACTACTCTTAGGTATCAAAACCGTTTGTTTTGATACCAAACTTGTTTTCTAACTTAGCTAAGCATGTTTTAACATGCTTAGCTCGTCACTTTTAGTTTAGTGCTTATATAGGGTCGTAAGGTAAGCGATCTAATCAATCGCTTATACTTTCGAACCCGACCCATTTGGTCGATCATTAGGATCCTACCAAACTCATTAGGTGACCATAGTATATAGGGAATAACCTTCCGAGGTTATACCTTATGGTCGCTTCGTTTAAGTAGTTGTATGATAGGTAGTTTATATGCCTTAGGTAAATTACCAAAATGCCCTTTTTACGCCAAAATTCATTTTAAGCATATGTAACATAACTTTTGATATCTAAACTGATTTGGAAACAATATTAAACATGTTAAGGCATATTTTACTTGTCATAGGACTAGTTAGGCAGTCCGAACGCGTTTTACGCGAATGACGCGTTAAAGTAGCATAAGCTACCAAAACGGGTCGTAATGGGTCAGAAGCACTTAGGTTAGGTTTCATTTTTAGTATGTAGGCCTTGTTAAACCATATCATATGAGATCCCACACTCATTTGGTTTACGAGACCTCATCCTATCCGATCTTCCGATTTAGGTCCGGTTTATTTATGTAGTTATCGATGTTAGGTACCGTTTGATTCCGTGCTCCCTCTAGCTTGCTTGATAGTTGTTCAAGACTCCTAAGCACTCTCAAGTGAGTACATAGACCCCTCTTTTACTATTTTCAACTGTTTTGGGGTGAAGCATGTGTACTTATCTGTTATTTTCATGATTTCAAAGTATATTTGATTATAGATGTTAGTACTTATCTGTTGGCAAACTAAATGACTATCTATGGTTTAAACATTGATTTTTCAAAGATTATAAAATTAATTGTTGAATTGTACTTATTTTTGTTCACCAGACCGGTTGGTAGTATGATATAGCGCTATAGGATTTGACACCCCATTCCTGTTGTCATGGAATGTCTTAAACCAATTTGTTTCTCCATCCAAATAGGGATTTCCTTTGTGGTATCCCTATAGTCACAAAGGTGTATTTTGATGCACTAGGTCTGAATGAATTCTTAAATCACATTATTTTTGTGTATTTAATTATACTCCCGAAGGTATAGTTTGATATACTCCCATATGTGATACCGTACAAAACCAACATGTATTTTGTTAATCATTAAAGCATAGTTTAATATGCTATTTTCTTAACTAAAGCATAGTTTAATATGTTGTTTTCATAACCAAAGCATAGTTTAAATATGTTATTTATAAATCCAAAGTATACCTTTGATATACTACTGAAGGTTATTGTTGCTAACAACTAAAGTATATTTAATATACTAATTATTTAACGACTAGTTTTTGGTTAAGTGTTTAAATAACGGGACGGGTGAAATATGATGGAAACATGGTAGATACGCCGCTGGTACTTCTTATATATAAGTGTTTTTATCATATTACATACCGTGACGTTATTTAGTACACTTGGGTTAACGAACTTGGAACTGAAATATATTTTAATATATCTTACTTATTCATTTTTTCTTAAAAACAAAGTATATTTTTATATATACCATAAACCTTTTTATCAAAACATTGTTTTATACAAACTCATTTTACATGGTTATTCATTAAACTATACATTATCCTTTTATACATATATATCAATTGGTTTATTTATCACTTTTCAAATGATTTATGAAAGAAAACACTTAACAAGATTCATGGCTAATTTTTATTAAACATCTTATTTAAACTCAAGTCATGAATCCTATTTTCACAAAACCTATGTATCTCACAGGCATTTTTATGCTGACGTACCTATTTTCACACATGTTTCAGGTACTGCTTTGTGATGATTGATGATATATGCTACACTTAGGATGGACTCGTGCCTTAGCAACTTTAAAACTTGGAATATCATAGTTGTACTTATATGATTGTATTAAAACAATGGGTTCATTTATTCAATAAAACAAAATTATTTTTTCCATGGTGGTGAAACAATGATTCTGTTACAACACTCCCCGACGTTTCCGCCACATCTTGTTGTTTTACGTGGTCGGGGTGTGACATAAAAGTTGGTATCAGAGCCAATGGTTATAGGGAATTAGGTTATTAGTAATGCTTTGACCTGGACTATAACCTTCCTAGGACCCTAACACAAGTTTTCTTGTGTTTAGTTTTAAAACAATACCGTCACTTATTCCTAGGTGACAACCACAATAAGAACACAAATTTCAATCCTGCTTTGAAAACTAATAGTCTGTTCTAGGATGATTGATTGTAAGGTTTTGAACCCTCTATGTTTTCAAAATCCCGTCAAAGTTTGGTCTAAATAATGTGAACACGTGCAAACTGGAAGGGTGGGTGCCTGTACCCTGAGCTTTCTGTCTAAGGCTAGAGTGTTCGTACAAATCCGCAATATCGGACCAGTCACTCTTACCTGGGAACTCTTGGGGTGAGTGTCCACTTATAGGTGAGCATGTCTTCGCGATACATTATTTTTGACCCATTTACTTTGATTAATCGCTGTGTGTCGTTTGTTGCTTCGTAGTAACAAACAAATGACCACCATCTTTGCTTTCATCAAATTTTGTCTCATTTCATTCTTTTCGTCTAATCCTTTCACTTGTTTTCCTTCCTGTTTTCCCTTTTAGAATGCCTCCTCGACGTGAAAATACGCTCCCAAATGCCGAAATGGCACATATTATGGCACAACATATGGCTGCTGTACTCCCAGATATTTTTGCTCAAATGAATCAAGCCATCAATAACCAGAATGCTCCATGCAATTTCAAAAGCTTCAATTCAGCTAATCCACTCAAGTTTAGTGGTTCTGAAGGAGCAACTGGGCTCCTACAGTGGTTCAAGGGCATTGAGAGTACGTTTCATCAGGTTCAATGTCCTGAAAATCAGAAAGTCAAGTTTGCCTCCAGTGTATTTCAGAAGAGGGCTCTTACGTGGTGGAACGGAGTTATGAGGGACCGTGGTGCTGAGGTTGCATTAGCACAGACTTGGGCTGAGCTTAGGGCTCTTATGATGAAGGAGTTTTGTCCTCGTCATGAATTGAGAGCCTTAGAAAGGGAATTCGATGACTTAAAGCAAGACAGTGGTGAACATCGAGCCTATACTGACCGTTATGAAGAATTGAGCCTGCTATGTCCTGCTATGGTTACGCCTGTGGATAAGGCGATTGAGAAATACATTGATGGTCTTCCTGACCTAGTTCAGGATATTGTTACTGGCAGCAACCCTACTACTGTCAGATAAGCCATTGAATTGTCTGCCACCCTAACTGAATCCCACATCAGGAAGGGTAAGCTTTTTCGAAAAGGCGACCCAAGACCATCTGACAAGGCTGCTCAAGCTGAGCCAAAGGAAAAATAGGCTGAAGTATCCAAGAAGAAGAAACGCAAAGCCTCTCAAAATTGCGCCATAACTGCTCAAGACAAACAGGTTGCACCAAACCAGCCAGCACAACCTCGCAAAAGGCAAAACTATGTTGGTACCGCACCTTTGTGCAATAAATGCAACCGTCATCATCTGGAGCAAGAGCAATGCCACAAAAGTACCCACTGTGGGCGGTTGGACATTTGATCAATGTTTGCCGTTATGGAAATCAAGCTGCTGCAAACCCTGCTGCTATTCAAGCACAGTTCCCTCCTGGGTCATGTTATAACTGTGGTGACCTTACTCACTACAGAAACAATTTCCCAAGACTTGTTAACATACCTCCAACGCGTGGACGAGTGTTTAACATCAATGAGGCAAACGTGAACAATGATGCAGCAGTGAACAATTAGTGTTTTGTTATTTCCTTTGATTATTATCTTTTGACATTTAAAGACAAGTCAGATGTTATATAAATAAAAATTCGTCGTCTTTATTTTGCAAAACTAATACGATTGTGTGAATGTTTGATACAACCTTATGATGCCAACACAAGGACAAACTACTCGTGTGGTTCTGTCATTTTTATTATCACTTGTGATCTCCCCAAGAATCTTAAATACTCGTTTCTTTTAAGAAACAAAGCCAAATTTCTCTTAAGATCTTTCTATCTCCATAATTAGATTCTTGTGTTTAAAGTGCCAAATGAAATCCACGGATTGGATTCCTGGTGTGCTTTAAATACCCGTATCCAAAGATAACAAATTAAAAATCAAGTTAATTAATTATGTGATTATGTGCTTATGCGTTCTCTTATATGTTTTGTGTTTATATGGGATCCATCCAAATCCTCATAGAATCTTCCATATCTCGTATGAGAGATTCATAATAGGATATCCAAAGGTACTATCTTAAATCCTTAATGGACTTCAACATATTAGTTAAGTCCCTTGGGTTATAAAGTACTATTCTACATTTGGACCTCTTGAAAGGTCTGGTTAAACAGATTGATTTTGAAAATCTGGTTAGAAATATCATGTGATGATATAATTGAAAAGATCCCTTAAGTGGTCTATTTAAGGAGATCATACGACGATCTAGTTAAGAAGATCATGTGTTGATCTAGTAAAAAGGGTCGTTCGCTGATCTAGTTAAAAAGATCCTTTGGCGGTCTAGTCAACTCGCCTCATGTTTACTCAATTAATTTTTTTCCCTACGCATTATGAAATGAACTGTGCGGACTGTGCAAAGAATTACGTAATTATGGAGGCCTACATAATTATGGAATTCAGTGCACAGAAACCACGAAAAGTTTTGTCGTGTGTTAAGACCTAGTGACAAGAGTAATGATACGGGAGAAGTCTTGGACCTCGACCAATGTCATTTATTCTTACATTCCCCAATTCTAATTTCGAGCACACACAAGTTCCATATGATAAGTCTTCAGGAGAAATGTTCTTTTGTCCGTAATTCAAAATCCCATGTTTTGTTACTACAAGGACTTCACTTTGAGGGTTAACAAATTCGCTAAGAATCCTAACATGGCCCAGAGTTTTACTTAAGGGTTCAATGGATCTATTTGAAGGCGAAACCGTCACAGCTGTCTTCACAAGTTTCCTCTAGAATTAAATTTCGGGACGAAATTTCCTAAAGTAGGGGAGACTGTGACACCTGTGTCACTTCAACCATCAAACAAAGACCAAACCAATAAAATGTTATATTTCATACTTGGGATTTGTATAAATATATGTATCATTTGCACATATCAATTCTTGTTCGATTTCAAACTTTAAATCGCTTTCTAGAGGGTTATACGCGCTCTGATGCGTAAATATGACCAGTTTAATGCAACGAACACTCCAGAATAGTGAAATAGGCTTAAAATACCTTAAATAACCTCCACATAACTTAGAAATAAGTTTTTGGATGGTTTGGTGTGTTGAAATTAAGTTTGTTCGATCGCAGGGACTAATTGTGTCAAACTATGAAACTATACCGATTTGTATAGTAACGAACATTCCGGAACTTGATCATAAGTTAAATATGCCCTAAATATCCTTCACATAGCTTAGAAATAGGCTTTGAGGTGTTTTGTGCGCTAAAATAAACTTTCATGATCAATAGGGACTAAAAGCGTCAAAAAGTGCATAAGTTTGCATTTTCGCGCATATCTTACGTTCTGAATACATCCGGACATCCAAAAATTTATGTAAGCACTAAAATATTTTATTTTAGTGTTTGGCATAAGAAAAATCCATTCGTCGCACAATTTGGATCGTTTTTGCGTCCGTTACGACTTCCGTCGTAATTAACCGAACAACGCAATCGTACGGCCAAACGAACCGACATCCACCATATTGTTTAGCATGTTTCATGTCAACAATGTTTAGGAATCATTTTAGGGCCTTAAAGTTGGCTTAACGGGCCTTAAACATGACGAAATAAGCTTTAAACAACAACAGGGACCAAAACTGTCATTTCAGCAAAGTTGCTGGCTTACGGACCGTAAGCCCTCAACCTTACGGTCCATAAGGGACTCCCAGCTCATTGGAAACTTCTAAAACAGCTGTTAACAGCTGTTAAGCACTCCCAAACCCAATGCCACATGTTAATCCCTGATGATGGGGGGCCAATTTGGGTACCAAGGTGTTGCAACAAATGTAGGGATGAGATTGAAGCACGTTATTCGATAAACGATCTTAATGGTTCCTACATTCCTATAAATATCCAACCCCCACTTCTTGAAAACCCACATTTGATCTAAGTTTTTCTCTAAGTGGTTGTGATTATTCACTTCCTACCTGAGATTACTTGGAATCAAATCTTGCGGGGACCCTTTGTAAGTGTTCTTTCATTCTTTTCTTTCGTTTTAGCGTTAAAGTCAAACTTTGTTTGACTTTTTGCATTGACCAGTTTATGGTCAATGCGAAGTTCATTTGAACTTCATAACGTGTCACACCCCTATTTTCCACGTGTCACCGGTGGGCCCGGTGGGGAGTATAGTGACGTAGTTGGTACATAAAATGGTTTTTATTTTGTTTTCGTATGTTATATGATTTCCTAAACTTGCAATATCGCATGTTAATATACATTGAAGAGTAGGTGTTGAATATATCGCATGTTATACTGTATATTTCGCATGTGATTCTTTGTCTATTTTCGCATGTTACAATGTGCATTTTGCATGTGTTTGTTCAGGTACAAGATGGTGTTTGTTCCGCTCACTGGGATTGACAACCACTGTCGAAATGTAACCCTTGGAGCTGGGTTGTTGGCATCAGAGAGCATTGAGTCCTATAAATGGCTTCTGAATGTCATTTGGTCGGTAGCCAAAGGTTGAAGTGACGGACCAAGACCCTGCTATGAAACAGGCTATTGAGGAGGTTTTTTCTACCAGCAGACACAGATTGTGCATGTGGCACATAATGAAAAAAGTGGCAGATAAGGTATAGCATTCTATATTGTCTTTTGTTAGCTTTTTTTATAATATAGATTTTGTTATAGGCTGATATAAAAAGCATTTATCGGTATAGGTTGGACACGAGTTGTGCAATAATGATGAGTTTAAAAGGAGGTTGTGCGATATTGTATGGACTGATGTAACAATCCTCAATAAACCGACACAATCGATTATTCTCCGACACCCTCGATTATTCTCTGACACCCTAGTATATTTTAAAATATCCCAAAATGTCCCAAAATACACCCCATACGTGAAAACGGGCCTCAAATATATTAAATAGTATTAAAAATACTTAAAAAGTGAAATTTTGGGCTGAGGCTGGCCGCGTAAGCCCTACCCCAACCGTGACGCGGGCCGCGTCAACTTAAGGCCTGGCACAGCCCTGGGCCGCCATGTGGCCCAACATCTGGCGAGGCTACCTGATGACCCAGCTAAGCTACGCATTGACCGGAGGTCAGCGCGGGCAGCGTAGGCTCTGTCTGTGTTTTACGCGGGCCACGTGAGGACCAGTTTCAGCAACTATATAAGTAGGCTATTGGGCTTCATTCAGAATCGTTCATTTCTTTTTTTCTTAAGCAAATTTCTGAGTAGTAGAAGTAATACTCGGGTATTATACCCCCCTAATTAGCGAAGTTCTGCTCCGTTGTAAGTATTATAACCCCTGGATACGTATTAGATACGCTACCCGATTGATCTAGGGTTCCGTAATGGCTGTCGTGGTTCTGCCCGACGTAGTCATTGGAATGCCGTCTCGGGGAGGGTATTGCTAATGTTAAAATGGGTTATTATTCTAACGCGTGTACATTTGTGTAAATTTTAGATTATCACCAGGAAACCCTTACGAAAAATCTAAGATAGCAATGTGAGTAATCTCCTTTTTGTTAACAGTTTTTACAAAACCTTAACTATTTTACAATGCAATTTAGCAGTGATTGAGTCTTTTTAATTCTTCAATTACTGCCGGTATGTTGGGGTTTTGTATACAAAATGTACTACACTGTGAGTATTAAGTCGGGATGAAAATACGTTACCATTGGACAATGAGTTAGCCAATGTGTAATAAGACCCACAAGTCAGGATTGACAATACTAAAAGAGTAATTGTGTAGATATAAACATTGTAATCGCTCTCAATACTATTTAAATTAAATTAATGTTTCTTGATTAAACTAGGATTCACTCACCAGTATTTCCCACTGACAAATGTTTTTAAAACGTGTTTCAGGTAACACAATGTGAAAGCCAATTAGAAGCCAGCTGGACAGCACTGAAGGCTTGGAAAAGTGGCTATAAAAGTTACCTAAATAAAGAAGGCGTTTTAATTCAAATAAAATGGGATTTATCCCTATAAATCAGCTTGTAATAAAAACCTGGGTTTTATCCCAATATGTTTATTTATATATAAATGGTGGTTTTACTCTGATAAACATTTCCTAACTACGGTCCTGATGAAAATTTCCGCTGCCAAATTAGACGACACACGATACCACCAAAACTGGCTCGCGGCCGCCCGTTCGCGGGGATCAGGGATCGGCGGTTGCGACAGAAGGTGGAATCAGAGCTAAGCCACTGATTCAGCCACAGAGGTGTTCTGCTGACACCAAGATGTAAAGTGTTAGGAAATAAATTACGGAAATACGTGCATAACTGTATTTATTTGTGTAACACCCTAAATTTTTTTTTTATTTTAAACAAAATATAGTTTAAGTACACGTCATTCTTTAACAGATAGCATATGTAACTAAAACCTTAGTCAACTAATGACTAAGTTAAAACGTTTCAAAAATTGTTTAACAAGAGTTTACAACCCATATACAAGAGCTACAAAAGATTCATGTAATAGCGGAAGCTTCAAAAGTCGTGTTCGGTTCTTCGACGTTGCTTGATCACCATCCGTAAAGTCCATCTAGTTACCTAGGGTCAAAACCGTTATACATTAGTTTTGACATCATTATATAACGTTTATAAACACAAGCTCTAACATTTAAACCTTGTAAAGTAAATAAAATAAAATAAAAAAATATAAAGTACACCGTAAATTACGGTATCACCGTAATTTACGGTGAGACCTGGAACTATTTGGTCACCGTAAATCAGTAGTGAATAACCGTAAAGCTCAGGACTTCTACCGTAAATTACGGTAATACCGTAATTTACGGTGTATGCTGGAAATTTATGATCTTATTTGGTTTGTTCATTTTACTCAAACCAAATTTTCGGATTCTGTTTTTATAAGAAACCAACACATCAATTTTTCTTCTTTTGAATATATATCTATATGTCAATCGATATCAAGGAATAATCCGACCTATTTCAAAGTAATAATCATGCTTCGCTTGATTATTTGACCCGTTTGGCTCGTCTAAGGAAATCTCCCTATATGACGACTACCAACGCGAACCAACTGAATTTAATAAATAATTCAATGTAACTACTTCAATGCTTAATTCGAAACAACTCTTATTCAAGATTAAATTCCATATTTGAATCATTCGAGAAATAAGTGTAACGGGTCAAGTTGCATACGTAAATTTTCTAACAATTGTTTTGACCCGTCTCATTAGATTAAAACGACAAGTCACATCCATGATATATTAATTTATCTTGTTTACCATGTTTACGATCTACAACCCATATCTAGCAAATAATACATAATGTAACGAAACGGTAATTTCGTACCTTTAGAGCACGCCTTTCCCCCGTGAATTCCCTTCGGCTTGTCCGCTTGATGATCCGGACTCTTTGCCTAGAAAATTCAGTTTTACAACTTATTTAGAACTCTTTCCATGACCATATTCATATCATTGTGAAACATGATCAAATCTGCGTTCTCATCAAATTTAACATCAAAAATCCTCACTTAGGCATTTCTACAAACACCTAACGGGTCAGATTTTCCTACCATCATTTCCAAGTTCATGACTTGCAATTTAAACCTCAAACTTCACTTTAATTAGTAACCTTGCACACATTTTAACATCAATATCACAGGAATTACCTCCTATTATGAAATTTATACTAGAATTATTATTCAAATCCTAGTGTTCATCAACATCTTATAAAACCCATAACCTAGCTTCCATGGATTCATAGAATTCTCTGAATTTGGGCATGATTTCTCCAATAGTTAGTTAGGTTTTACTTCTAAACACCTAATCAACTTTAATCCGACCAAATAACACACATGCAAGCATCTAATTTCAGAATTTCAGAATCATGAGAATCTCAAACAAAGGATTAACACGAATTTTTACATACCTTATGATCCTCTTGTGATGAGGATCGATAATCTAAACTCAGATTTCGTTTTGGATCAGAATTTCATCTTCAATTTAAGAGATTTGTGAGATTAGGGTTCTTGGATTGGGGGTGTCGCCCCCTGCTTCTCTCTGATCGACCAACACCCTGTTTTGGGGTGTTTGGTTTATTTTTATTTGATAAATTTTAATTAAGTTTTAGAGTTAACAACTATGGTCCCTCTATTTTGTTCAACATATAGTTTGATAGCTTTTTAATCACTCTATAAGCTATTTCTAGACTAGTTAACTAACTAGGTTAAAATTCCTAGTTAGTAAACTCCCATTTATTTAGGCTTTATAATTCTGATATAATGTTTTATATTTTCGGGATGTTACAAGTCCATCCCCCTTAAAGGGGGTTCGTCCCCGAAACCAAGGTACGTACCAAATAATGTAGGGTGAAGACGTCGCATCTCCTCTTCGGGCTCCCATGTAATGTCCGAACCTTTCCTATGCTCCCATTTGACTTTGACTTGGTCAATTTGTTTATTTCGTAAACGTTTGACCTTTTTGTCTAAAATTTCAACCGGTCTCACCACATAATTTAGACTATTATCCACTTCGATATCGTCGTAATGGATATATGTCGTTTCGTCTGCTAGGCACTTTCTTAATTGCGATACATGAAACGTGCCATGGATTCCACTCAGCTCCTCCGGTAGTTCAAGACGGTAAGCTACCTTGCCAACTCTTCCGATAATTTTAAATGGCCCGATAAACCTTGGGCTTAATTTCCCTTTCTTTCTAAATCTAATAACACCTTTCCATGGGGACACTTTTAGCATGACCATGTCACCGACTTGAAATTCAATTGGCCTTTTTCTTTTATCAACATACGCCTTTTGCCTGTCTTGAGCCGCTTTCAAGTGTGCCCGAACTTTATCGATCTTTTCGTTCGTGGCTCGTACTATGTCTTGGTGAGCGAGTTCACGTGGACCCACTTCACCCCAACAAACCGGGGTTCGACACTTCCTACCGTAAAGTAATTCGTATGGTGCCATTTTAATACTAGATTGGTAACTGTTGTTATACGAAAACTCGACTAACGGTAGGTGAACATCCCAACTGCCTCCAAAGTCGATTATGCATGCCCGTAGCATATCTCCCAATATTTGTATCGTTCTTTCACTTTGTCCATCCGTTTGAGGATGGTACGCAGTGCTAATGAACAATTTGGTCCCCATTTGTTCTTGGAAATCACGCCAGAAATTCGAAGTAAACCGGGTATCCCTATCAGACACAATGGACACCGGCACTCCATGACGTGCTATGATTTCATTGGTATAGACTTCTGACATCTTTTCTGACGTATAAGTCTCACGAATCGGAATGAAGTGAGCACTTTTCGTCAATCTATCCACAACTACCCATATTGCATCAAAACCACGATTCGTCTTAGGCAACTTGGTTAACAGGTCCATTGTAATATGTTCCCATTTCCAAACCGGAATTTCTAACGGTTGGAGTTTGCCGTATGGTTTCTGGTGCTCCGCCTTGACTTGTAAACATGTCAAGCATTTTTCCACATATTTCGCCACGTCCCTCTTCATTCCGGGCCACCAATAATTTTGTTTCAAATCATTGTACATCTTGGTCGCACCCGGATGAATTGAATAACGGGATTTATGAGCTTCATCAAGTAGAAGCGCCTTTACTCCACAGGTATGTGGGACCCATATCCTCCCGGATCGAGTCTTCAACCCATGATTCCCATCCGTCAAATCTTTCAATTGTCCAATT
Organism: Helianthus tuberosus; assembly: GCA_030545235.1. Classification (NCBI taxonomy): domain Eukaryota; kingdom Viridiplantae; phylum Streptophyta; class Magnoliopsida; order Asterales; family Asteraceae; genus Helianthus; species Helianthus tuberosus. The sequence continues at coordinate 177,450,321 of CM060357.1, forward strand.
ATTCTTTCTTTCTTCCAATTTTCTTCTTTCACTGCTTCTAACTACGCCTCTCGAATTCGTTCAAGTATACCCGAGGTCACCACGAGTTGCATTGACCTCACTCGTATTGGGACATAGTCCGCTTTTCGACTTAGAGCGTCAGCTACCACGTTTGCTTTTCCGGGGTGATAATGTATCTCACAGTCGTAGTCCTTCACCGTCTCTAGCCATCGCCTCTGCCGCATATTCAACTCCTTCTGATCGAAGAAGTATTTCAAACTTTTGTGATCGGTGAATATGGTGCACTTTACCCCATACAAGTAATGTCTCCATATTTTTAATGCAAACACTACCGCTGCCAATTCGAGATCGTGCGTGGGGTATTTCTTCTCGTGCATCTTCAATTGTCTCGAGGCATAGGCTATTACCTTGCCCCGTTGCATCAACACGCAACCGAGCCCCGATAACGAAGCATCCGAATAGACCACCATGTCTTCGACTCCGTCCGGCAATGTCAGTACCGGAGCTTGAGTTAGCCTTTCTTTTAGCGTCCGAAACGCTTTTTCTTGATCGACTCCCCAATCAAACTTTGCTTTCTTTTGGGTTAGCTTTGTTAGCGGCGATGCAATTTTGGAGAATTCTTGAATGAATCTCCTATAATATCCAGCAAGCCCCAAAAAGCTTCTAATTTCAGAAGGGTTCTTCGGGGGATTCCATTTTGACACCGCCTCTATCTTTGACGGATCCACCAAAACTCCATCGGCACTTATGACATGACTGAGAAATTGTACCTCTCGTAACCAAAAGGCACATTTAGAAAATTTTGCATAAAGCTTCTCTCGTCTAAGTGTCTCTAACACTTCTTGCAAGTGGCGTGCGTGTTCGGCTTCACTCTTTGAATACACCAAGATATCATCGATAAACACGATGACCGACTTATCCAACATTGGCTTGCAAACCCGGTTCATGAGGTCCATGAATGCTGCGGGCGCATTTGTTAGCCCAAATGACATCACGAGAAATTCGTAATGTCCGTATCTTGTGCGAAAAGCCGTCTTCGGCACATCTTCTTCTTTGACCTTTAGTTGGTGATACCCCGACCTAAGGTCAATTTTTGAGAACCAACTTGCGCCTTGTAGTTGGTCAAATAAGTCGTCTATCCTCGGGAGCGGATATCGGTTCTTTATCGTGAGTTTGTTTAACTCCCGATAATCGATACACATGCGCATACTCCCGTCCTTCTTTCTCACAAACAACACCGGTGCGCCCCAAGGAGACACACTCGGCCTTATGAATCCTTTATCAAGCAAATCTTGAATTTGGGACATCAGCTCTTGCAATTCCGACGGTGCAAGTCGGTACGGGGCTTTTGCCACAGGTTTCGCGCCCGGAATCAATTCGATCCCGAACTCTACTTCCCGTTCAGGCGGTACCCCCGGTAAATCTTCCGGAAAAACATCTTCATAATCCCGTACTATCGGTACATCTCCAATCTTCCGTGATTCTTTCTCGGTCTCATTTGCATAAATTATGAATGCCTTGCATCCTTGCTTCATGAGCTTGTGAGCTTTCAACATCGAACATACTATGGGGTTGCCTCGTTTTTCGCCATAAATGGTGACGTGTTTTCCGCTCGGAGATGTTAGTTTAATCTCTTTGCGAAAACACACGACCTTTGCATGGTATTGAGATAGCCAATCCATCCCCACGACTATTTGGAATTCTCCCATCGACATTGGGATTAAATTTATCAAATATTCTTCATCGTCGATACTCAGTTTGCAATTTTCACATACATCACAAACAATAAAGCTTTTGTTATTACCTATCTCTACTTCTAAAGGCACAGGTAATTTTGTTAAAATAAATGAAGGATGTCGAATAAACCCATGTGAAACAAAGGATTTATTCGCACCCGTATCAAATAACACGTGTGCGGGAATTGAATTTACAGCAAATATACCTGAGACCACATCAGGTTCAATCTTCGCTTCTGCGGCAGTTAGTTGGAAAGATCTTGCCTTTGCTTTTGGGGCTTCACCTTTCGATTCTTGCCCATCTTTCTTTCCAACCTGTTCCGGGCATTCCGAATTTTTGTGACCCGTTCGATAACAATTGTAACAAACCGTCACCTTCTCCGGGCATGACATAGCCATATGTCCCTTTTTCTTGCATATGGGACATGGCTTATCTTTGTAACGACATTCGCCCTTATGATTCTTCCCACAAATTTTGCAACCTGATGTACTACCTTTAGCATCTGATTTCTTTGCGGATTCATTCGTTCTTGCTTTCTTGGCAGGGCTTGGATTCATATCTTGTGCCCTTCGTTCACCCCGTTCTATACTCTTCTTCAATTCAATCTCCCTTTCCCGAGCAGCATTGACAATCTCGGTAAGGGTCTCATACTTTGAAGGGGTTATGAATTCTCTATACTCCGCGCTTAGCATGTTATGATAATAATAGACCTTCTGCTCTTCATTCGTTATCAAATCATCACAGAACTTCATCTTGTCCATAAACATCCCCGTGATCTTGTCTATGGATTCACCTTTGTGTCTGAGTTGCATGAACTCTTCCTTGATCTTGTTTATGACCGCCTTGGGGCTATGGTGTTTAAGAAACGGCGTCTTAAACTCCTCCCAAGACATGGCCTTAGCCGCTTCACTTCCAATCTCCTTCTTTTTGTTATCCCACCAATCTTTCGCTTGACTCCTTAGTTGACCCGTACCATAGGCTACGTAGTCTTCTTCGTCACAATGGGTTCTCTCGAATACCCCTTCGATGTCACTTAGCCATCGTTGGCACACTATTGGGTCAACCTCCCCATTGTATACTGGTGGTTTACAAGCCATGAATTCCTTGTATGAACAAGGCTTTCGTCCTCCACGCTTTTCCTTTACTACATTTGAATCATCTTCCAGTTTCTTGATTCTATCTTCTACTATTGATAAAACCGTGTTTTGGATTTTATCAATAAAGCCCGACAAACTGTTTTCGATCGCCTTTCCAACTTCTTCGGCAATCACTTCCCTCACTTGTTCGGTGACTCTTGGCACCGCATTATCATTGTCTCCATCAGCCATCTCGATTTCTGAAATGTTTACATAGATCGTTAAACATTCTATTTATAACACATGCTTTACTTGTTTTGATTTAATCAAGTTCGTAACTTGATTTAATCATTCTTGTTTTAACTCAATCAAGTTCGTAACTTGATTTAATAATTCTTGTTTCTATCCAATCAAGTCCATAACTTGATTTGATCATTCATGTTTCTATTTAATCAAGTCCGTAACTTGATTTGATCATTCATGTTTCTATTTAATCAAGTCCGTAACTTGATTTGATCATTCATGTTTCTATTTAATCAAGTCCATAACTTGATTTGATCATTCATGTTTCTATTTAATCAAGTCCGTAACTTGATTTGATAGTTCATGTTTCATGCATTTCTTGCTTTTTGAGTGAGCTTACACACTCCTTTCATGCATATTGTCCATTTCTCATTTTATACGTAGTACATAATTTATTAACAAAACAAGTTAATTCTTACCGGACGATCGATCAAGCTTGAACCGAACACTTATTGACAACCATGAGCTCTGATTACCAACTTGTAACACCCTAAATTTTTTTTTTATTTTAAACAAAATATAGTTTAAGTACACGTCATTCTTTAACAGAGAGCATATGTAACTAAAACCTTAGTCAACTAATGACTAAGTTAAAACGTTTCAAAAATTGTTTAACAAGAGTTTACAACCCATATACAAGAGCTACAAAAGATTCATGTAATAGCGGAAGCTTCAAAAGTCGTGTTCGGTTCTTCGACGTTGCTTGATCACCATCCGTAAAGTCCATCTAGTTACCTAGGGTCAAAACCGTTATACATTAGTTTTGACATCATTATATAACGTTTATAAACACAAGCTCTAACATTTAAACCTTGTAAAGTAAATAAAATAAAATAAAAAAATATAAAGTACACCGTAAATTACGGTATCACCGTAATTTACGGTGAGACCTGGAACTATTTGGTCACCGTAAATCAGTAGTGAATAACCGTAAAGCTCAGGACTTCTACCGTAAATTACGGTAATACCGTAATTTACGGTGTATGCTGGAAATTTATGATCTTATTTGGTTTGTTCATTTTACTCAAACCAAATTTTCGGATTCTGTTTTTATAAGAAACCAACACATCAATTTTTCTTATTTTGAATATATATCTATATGTCAATCGATATCAAGGAATAATCCGACCTATTTCAAAGTAATAATCATGCTTCGCTTGATTATTTGACCCGTTTGGCTCGTCTAAGGAAATCTCCCTATATGACGACTACCAACGCGAACCAACTGAATTTAATAAATAATTCAATGTAACTACTTCAATGCTTAATTCGAAACAACTCTTATTCAAGATTAAATTCCATATTTGAATCATTCGAGAAATAAGTGTAACGGGTCAAGTTGCATACGTAAATTTTCTAACAATTGTTTTGACCCGTCTCATTAGATTAAAACGACAAGTCACATCCATGATATATTAATTTATCTTGTTTACCATGTTTACGATCTACAACCCATATCTAGCAAATAATACATAATGTAACGAAACGGTAATTTCGTACCTTTAGAGCACGCCTTTCCCCCGTGAATTCCCTTCGGCTTGTCCGCTTGATGATCCGGACTCTTTGCCTAGAAAATTCAGTTTTACAACTTATTTAGAACTCTTTCCATGACCATATTCATATCATTGTGAAACATGATCAAATCTGCGTTCTCATCAAATTTAACATCAAAAATCCTCACTTAGGCATTTCTACAAACACCTAACGGGTCAGATTTTCCTACCATCATTTCCAAGTTCATGACTTGCAATTTAAACCTCAAACTTCACTTTAATTAGTAACCTTGCACACATTTTAACATCAATATCACAGGAATTACCTCCTATTATGAAATTTATACTAGAATTATTATTCAAATCCTAGTGTTCATCAACATCTTATAAAACCCATAACCTAGCTTGCATGGATTCATAGAATTCTCTGAATTTGGGCATGATTTCTCCAATAGTTAGTTAGGTTTTACTTCTAAACACCTAATCAACTTTAATCCGACCAAATAACACACATGCAAGCATCTAATTTCAGAATTTCAGAATCATGAGAATCTCAAACAAAGGATTAACACGAATTTTTACATACCTTATGATCCTCTTGTGATGAGGATCGATAATCTAAACTCAGATTTCGTTTTGGATCAGAATTTCATCTTCAATTTAAGAGATTTGTGAGATTAGGGTTCTTGGATTGGGGGTGTCGCCCCCTGCTTCTCTCTGATCGACCAACACCCTGTTTTGGGGTGTTTGGTTTATTTTTATTTGATAAATTTTAATTAAGTTTTAGAGTTAACAACTATGGTCCCTCTATTTTGTTCAACATATAGTTTGATAGCTTTTTAATCACTATATAAGCTATTTCTAGACTAGTTAACTAACTAGGTTAAAATTCCTAGTTAGTAAACTCCCATTTATTTAGGCTTTATAATTCTGATATAATGTTTTATATTTTCGGGATGTTACAATTTGTTATATGTTATTTGACTATTTGTTAGTTTACAGTATGAGCGACCAAGGACCATCTGACGCATATCGTCAATTGTCTGGTTCGCCTAGAAGTGAAGGCACATCCTCATCTCAGCCTGCCCTCTCAGGGTACTCTGCTGATACGGAAGAAGGAATCTTTGTATTTAAGGCTCAGTCAGAAGAGCCATTTCCTCAGAAAAAGAGGGGATGGTTCAGTAGAGGGGCACACGAGCGTAGAAAACATATAAAAAAGTTGAAAGATCAGAGGGTACTAGCAGCAGCCAAGAGAGAGACAGATGCCTATGCCCAGGATATGATAAATAGGGTTATAGCCAATATCCATATCTTAGCAACTACTGCAGCTGACCCTAATCTGGAGCAAATAATAAAACCCCAACCACAGCCACCAATCCCAGACCAACCCATGGAGATAGAAAACCCTGAAAACCAAGTAGAGACACATGACTTCAATCCAGAAGAAATCCCTAGGGTACCTGCACCAAACCCCCTAGACCCAAATTACGATCCCTGGTGGGTTGACGTTAGGGACTATGTGCAACGTTACCCAATCCATGAAGACACACCTATGCAGAACATAGGAGCCTACCCAGGTATGGACCCTTTAGATCCTTATTACCATGATGACTATATTAGGGAGATCTTAGAAGATCCTTACCGATTTCAGGCACCCACACCCCCACACCAGGAACCCGCACCCCAGATTCCGAACCCAGTCCTAGAACCTGCACCCCCAATGAGTGTAGAAAACGTACAAGAACTTAGGACATTTGGTGAGGAAATTTTAGAAAGCAGTGAGAGAATGCGACAGGTGGGAGAGCGACTCGTATGGAAATACGATGAGCGCAATATGGATTTTTGGATGAATCCATATCCATAGATGTGATGGTGAGAGACGGTAATAGTAATAATAATATAATAATAATAAAATAAAAATAAAATAAAATAAAACATGTGTGTACGGATGCCTATTACTATTAGTGTAATTCTATTTCAGTTGGTATTGTAATTTTTATTTCAGTACTAGTGTGTAATAGATGCATAATAGATGAATAGAGTAAAGTCGCAATGATCGACGCTTTTGGCTAAATTGCGTGTCATGTGATTGACTATATGAAATATTATTTTATGATATTAATATGGGGTAAATGTTTAAAATTCAGATGGCCAACGAAGGAATCAAGGAAATCTGAATAACGATAACCAGAGTAACATTAACGTGGTTAATGAGAATCCGAGCATCAATAACAATGGAAACCAAATGGATAATAGTGCAGTTCAACACATAGTGGCACAAGGAATTATAGATGCAACGCCATTTATTATTCAAACGGTTCAGGAAGCGAATTATAAAAGTAAACATAGTAGTAAGCGACCAATTGAACCAGAACACAGCGTGAACAATGGCCCAGTACTTCAAGCGCCCATTCCCAAAAGAAGAAGAACCATGCCTTATGTTTGTTCTTACAAAGAATTCTGGTCCTGCAAACCAATAGAATTCTCGGGCAATGAAGAACCCATTGCAGCTCTACGCTGGATAGAGAAGACTGAGGCTGTTCTGAAAATAAGCAAATGTGCTGAAGAAGACAAAATAATGTTTGCTTCTAATCTGTTTAAGAACTCAGCCTTAGAATGGTGGAACACTATCCTCCAATCAAGAGGAAGTGATAGGGTTTACAACATGGAATGGGAGGAATTTAAGAATATGGTAGAAAGGAAATTCTGCCCTCCCAATGAAAAGGAACAAATAGCTAATAAGTTTCTAAACCTTAGGATGACCGGGGTAGATAGTAAGGGTTATACTACTACATTCTTTGAATATGCTAGAGTAGTACCAACCCTTGCATCACCTGGACCAGTATTAATCTCCCGTTACATCTGGGGATTAATTGGAGAGATTAGACATGTGGTCAAGGCAGCTAGACCTCAAACTATAGAAGAAGCTGTAGAACTAGCCAATACCTTGACAAATGAATTGGTCTGTACTAGAGAAGAAGAACAGAGGAGAAACTTAACCCAAAGGCTTACTCACTAATTTCATTATGGGAATTACAACCGTAGGAATATGGGTTCTACCTCTGCACCTTTCTGCAAGGTCTGCAAGAAAAAGTATTTGGGAAAATGCTCCACTCTTTGCAATTATTGCAAGATGCCAGGACACAAGGAAGAAAATTGCAGGAAGAAGTCCAGTAATGGATTATGCTACAACTGTGGAGAAAAAGGTCATATCAGGCCAAACTGTCCAAAATTAGCCCCAACTGCAAACAACAAGAACACTAAAAATGCTAGAGCATTTGTTCTGACTGCAGATGAAGCCAAGATGATTCCAGACGTGATAGCTGGTACGTTTTTAGTTAGATGTTTTTGCTAGAGTATTATTTGACTCTGGTGCAAACTAAATTTTTATCAATACTTCATTTTGCAAACTTCTAAATCAGTCATTAACTAAACTACCACAAGAATGTCTAGTAGAGACAGCTAATGGAGAAACTGTTAGGATTTCTGAAATCTTGCAGGGAGCAAGAATAGAAATTTTAAATCAAAAGTTTATGGCAAACCTTTATCCTATGAATCTGACGGGATTTGATGTTGTATTAGGAATGGATTGGTTAATAGCCAATAAAGCCATTATTTTATGTGATCAAAAGTTAATTTCCCCAAAAGGTAAAATGATCACTATAAAGGAGATAAGCCCTCTAGGTCCACAAAATTCATCTTTGTGATGAAAACTGCAAGTTATATAAGGAAAAGGTTCTATAGTGTATTTGATTTCCATAATCACTAACACTAAAGGAAAAGAACTAAAAGACATTCCAGTAGTGTCCCAGTTTTCAGATGTCTTTCCAGAAGAATTACTAGGACTACCACCTGACAGAGAAGTTGAATTCAGAATTCACCTGCTACCAGGAACAACACCAATTGCCAAAGCACCTTACCGTTTGGCACCCGCCGAAATGCAGGAATTGAAGAAACAATTAGATGAATTGCTGGAAAAAGGATTCATACAGCCAAGTTCGTCGCCTTGGGGAGCGCCGGTACTGTTCATTAAAAAGAAGGACGGATCAGTGCGTATGTGCATTGATTACCGTGAATTGAACAAAGTCACGATTAAGAATCTGTACCCATTACCAAGAATCGAGGATCTGTTTGATCAACTGCAAGGAGCTCGATTTTTCTCTAAAATCGATTTAAGGTCAGGATATCATCAATTAAAGGTACAGGAAGAGGACATTCCTAAGACTGCCTTCAGAACAAGGTATGGCCATTATGAATTTACTGTCATGCCATTCGGTTTAACCAATGCCCCAGCCGCATTTATGGACATGATGAACCGAATATGTAAGCTACATTTGGATAAATTCATAATTGTTTTTATAGATGATATTCTAATTTACTCTAAGAGTAAAGAGGAACATGCAAAGCATTTGCACGCACTTTTAAGTTTATTAAGAAAGGAAAAGCTTTATGCTAAATTTTCAAAGTGCGAGTTTTGCCTAGAACAAGTTCAATTTCTTGGACACTTAGTGAACCATGAAGGAATTCATGTGGATCCCACAAAGATCGAGACAATTACTAAATGGAAAACCCTGAGTCACCAACCGAGGTTAGAAGTTTCTTAGGATTGGCCGGTTATTATAGTAGATTTATTTGAGATTTCTTTAGAATAGTCATTCCTTTAACTAAGTTAACCTGTAAATCTATTAAGTTTGAATGGGGACCAAAACAAGAAGAAGCTTTTAGAATTCTTAAACAAAGATTAACTAATATACCCATATTAGCGTTTCCAGAAGGAACTGAAGATTTTGTAGTTTATTGTGACGCTTCCAAATTAGCTTATGGATGTGTATTAATGCAACAACAAAAGGTTATAGCTTATGCATCTAGACAACTTAAGAATCATGAAGAGAATTATTCAACCCACGATCTAGAGTTAGGAGCTTTAATTTTTGCTCTTAAGATTTGGAGACATTACCTTTATGGTAGTAAGTTTACCATATTCACTGATCATAAGAGTTTAAGGTATGTTTTCAAGCAAAAGGAGTTGAATATGAGACAAAGACGATGGATGGAGATGTTTAGTGATTATGATTGTGATATCCAGTTAAGCTGTAAATCTATTAAGTTTGAATGGGGACCAAAACAAGAAGAAGCTTTTAGAATTCTTAAACAAAGATTAACTAATATACCCATATTAGCGTTGCCAGAAGGAACTGAAGATTTTGTAGTTTATTGTGACGCTTCCAAATTAGCTTATGGATGTGTATTAATGCAACAACAAAAGGTTATAGCTTATGCATCTAGACAACTTAAGAATCATGAAGAGAATTATTCAACCCATGATCTAGAGTTAGGAACTATAATTTTTGCTCTTAAGATTTGGAGACATTACCTTTATGGTAGTAAGTTTACCATATTCACTGATCATAAGAGTTTAAGGTATGTTTTCAAGCAAAAGGAGTTGAATATGAGACAAAGACGATGGATGGAGATGCTTAGTGATTATGATTGTGATATCCAGTATCATGAAGGAAAAGCAAATGTAGTGGCAGATGCTTTAAGCCGAAAGTATCATGAAAACCCAAAAAGGGTACGCTCTCTTAAATTAAATCTGCAAGTAGATTTAAATGAACAAATCAAAAAAGAACAAGAATCAGTAATCAAGGATGATTCTGAAAAATTAAAAGGTATGCTAAAAGAATTAGAACAAGGAATAGTTGGAATTTGGAGATTCCATACAAAGAGAATGTGGATACCTAAATTAGGAAACCTACGTCATCGTATATTAGAAGAAGCCCATAAATCTAAGTATACGATGCATCCAGGAAATGTTAAAATGTACCAGGATTTAAGGAAAAATTTCTGGTGGATAGGAATGAAGAAGGACATAGCAGCCTATGTTTCTAAATGTTTTACTTGTTCACAAGTTAAAGCTGAACACCAGAAACCCTCAGGTTTGTTACAACAGTTAGAAATGCCAGTGTGGAAATGGGAATTAATAACAATGGATTTTGTTACTAAGTTACCCAAAACAAGGAAAGGTAATGATACAATCTTGGTGATTGTAGATAGGCTAACTAAGTCAGGTCATTTCCTACCAATGAAAGAAACTTTCAGTATGGAACAGCTAGCTAAATTGTATGTAAATGAAATTGTTTCATTACATGGAATTCCTTTATCAATCATTTCTGATAGGGATAGTCGATTTACCTCTCATTTTTGGTCAAGTTTCCAAAAGGCCATGGGAACCAAGTTAAATCTAAGCACAGCTTATCATCCTCAAACGGATGGACAAAGCGAAAGAACAATTCAGACAATGGAGGACATGCTTAGAGCTTGTGTAATTGATTTCAGAGGTAAATGGGACGATCACTTACCTTTAATAGAATTTTCTTATAATAATAGTTATCACACAAGTATCAATGCTGCACCATTCGAAGCACTTTATGGACAAAAGTGCCGAACCCCAGTCTATTGGGCAGAAATTGGGGGAAAACAACTGTCTGGACCTGAAATAGTGCAAGAAACAACCGACAAGATCATTCAAGTCAAGGAACGACTGAAAGCAGCACGTGATCGGTAGAAGAGCTATGCTGATAACCGACGCAAACCCTTGGAATTTCAAGTAGGAGATAAAGTATTGTTGAAGGTCTCTCCTTGGAAAGGAGTAGTAAGATTCATCAAAAGAGGAAAGCTAAGTCCCAGGTATATTGGACCTTTTGATATTATTAGAAGAATAGGAACTGTAGCCTATCAGCTACAACTGCTAGAGGAAATTGCAGGGATACATGATGTGTTTCATGTATCTAATCTCAAAAAGTGCTTAGCTGATGAATCACTAAGATACCTCTTAAGGATATAGAGGTAAATGAACAACTCAAGTTTGTAGAAAGGCCTCTACAGATTGAAGACAGGAAAGTCAAGAATCTCAAACATAAGAGATTAGTTCTGGTCAAAGTGAAGTGGGACTCCAAAAGAGGACCTGAGTATACATGGGAGCTTGAATCTGAAATGCAAAAGAAATATCCACACTTGTTCCAGTAGATCTCGAGGACGAGCTCTAAAACAAGGTGGGGAGGATGTAACTATCCTCAATAAACCGACACCCTCGATTATTCTCCAACACCCTAGTATATTTTAAAATATCCCAAAATGTCCTAAAATACACCCCATACGTGAAAAGGGGCCTCAAATATATTAAATAGTATTAAAAATAATTAAAAAGTGAAATTTTGGGCTGAGGTGGGCTGCGTAAGCCCCACCCCAACCGTGACGCGGTGTAACACCCGTCCATTTAATTCATTAATTAATCGTATGAAATGTGAAATTGATAAATCAAATATTTAATTAACAAAAACTTAGTTGGTAAAGTAAGTTATACTTCATCATAGTGATTAACATAGTCAAATAACTAGTTTTAAACATAAGTCATTCAGTAATGATTACAAAACTACATAGTTTAGCTAGATTTGATTAGTGCGGAAGCATCTAAAAGTTTTGTGTTCGGTTCTTGAAGCATCAACTTGATCGTCGTCCACATACTTGCAATACCTAGAAACTGGAAATTTAAAAAAAAATTAGTATTAGAGTTCATAGAAATATTACATAATCGAAACTACTCTCAAAACGGATTCGATTAGCTAGGATATGCAAGATTTAACAAGAATGTCTGGGCTCTACCGTAACTTACGGTGTCTACCGTAAGTTACGGTAGACGCTGGATAACATTGGTCTGCCGTAAGGCAGTAAAGAACTGCCGTAACCTTTTTATTTCTACCGTAAGTTACGGTAGCTACCGTAACTTACGGTAGTCTCTGAAAGTTTATGTTTTGACTAAATTTGTTTATTTCACCCAAAACCCAAATCTCGGATTCCTCATTTTAACGCCCACGCTCCCATCCCCGGTTTGCGTGTTTAGTGTTTCGCTACCCGTCGCTCGGGCTCAAAATCTACAAGTAAGGTGCTACCGTTATTCGATCCATACCATCTCTTAGTGACCCGTTTAGTTCACCCTTATGGACTTCATCATTCTAACAAACCAACACGCTAAAATTCTCGTATTCTAATATGTCATTTATTAACAATCACAACAGACCAATTAACCATATTAAGAAGCATTAGCCACGCATTATTTGATTATTCGACCCATTTGGCTCATCTACGGAATCCTCCATTATGATGACTACCAACGAGACCTAACCAATTCTTGACCTATTATTCAGTATAACGAACATTAACGCTTTAAATCAACACAACTTTTATTCTACAATTCAACTACACATGCTAATTATCAACGTTCACCCAATGTAACGAATCAAGTTACATACTTGCATGATTTATCAACATTGGTTTCTAACCATAATTATCCATTCCCGGACTTGTCAACCTTAGCGTATCACATCCGTTCCATGATTTACGCTTTTATAACTTAATTTTTAATGAGTGACGTTTTAGTTACTTCAACACTACAAATTTAACCATTGTTCGACCCGTTTGGTTGTTTAATGGAAACCACCATTTTACAACACACCAAACTTATTCTAACCAATATTTTAATTCGTTTCTTTATCTAGTTAATTACACCACTCTATTTTTATTCCAACGTGACTAATTGCACAATATTATCAACCAACGTATCTAATAACCTACTTTGACTCGTTTGGTTTGTCGAGTGAACTTCGTCACTTCTATGACATACCAAACTCGCATTTGACACTACTATCTCATTAATATTTCTAAGACTTTTGTTTATGCACAATGTAACATACCCGAAAGTCACGTACCTTTCAAGCATCCCTTTCAAGCGCGCGTCACCACCGGCTTGTCCACTTGACGCTTCGGTTTCTTTTCCTATAGAGTTCAATCACAACCCATTTAGAACTCTTTTGTTTACATAATACGCATAATTTGCCATAACTATACAAATACGTGTTTTAGCTCAAATTTTTAGTTTTAATCCTCTTTTATGCATTTTCACAAACACCTTAAGGGCATTATTCTTCACAATTTATAATGAAGTTCAAGACTTGTTATTTAGCCAAGATAAATATCAATTTAGGCTAATTCACATCAATTTTCATATTACTCAATCTAAACTTGTTTCATAGAACCCAATTTATACTAAGATAACATCATAATCCTAATGTTCATCATACTTCTACAAACCCATCTATCACTTTAAATGGTGATTATGGATTTCAAAAGAATTAGGCAAAATTTCAACAAGTAATTGACTAGGGTTTATCCCTAGACACGATTTCATTCAAAACAACTAACATGCAACATCAAATCCTGAATTCCATGGATTCACTCAGAAATTTGGGTGAAGATTTTGCATAGAAATTACATACCTTATGATCCCTACAACAAGGTGATCACTAATCTATATTCAGATTTCGATTTGAACTTGATTTGAGCCTTCAATTTATGGTTTTTGTGAAAGTTAGGGTTTGGAGGAGAACCCCCTTGTCGCCCCTGCCATTTGATCGACCAGACACACCATTTGGGTGTGTTTGGTGGGTTTTTAATTTGTTTTTAGTTAATTAAGTTTCAAATCTAACAATATAAGCCCCTCCACTTTGGTTTGGTTTATAACTTAGGCATTTTTAGTTCTTTCATGTGTTACTACGAGGCTTATAGCTAACTGGGTTATTTATTTCCTAGTTAGCTTGTTCTCGTTTATTCTGTACTTTATAACTTTATAATAAAGTTTTATAAATTTCGGGGTGTTATGTAACACCTCGAAAATTTATGTCCAATAATGTATCGACATGTGTCATAAGCTTTAAACGTGTAAAAGATTACTTTAGAGGGACTATAGTTGACAAACAAGGAAAGTATGTGAATAAAAGGGTTCAAAGTGTCAACAATGGATAAATATATCTTTCAACAACCCTACATGATGTTTATACCCTTAAACGAAGGAATTATGGATCATACGAAGCTAATTATGGAAGAAAGTGAGAGATTACAAACTACAGGGGCTAAATGTGTCAACATGATTAAAGTACACCTCTGAGTGACCTTTTAGTGAGCCTGAAGCTTTGTAACGATAAATTATACTCATTAGAATAGGTGATAAAAATTTCACAAGGTTTCGATAAAGTATGAGAAAGTTATGATAATATTCGTATACGAAGGGTTAAAAGCGTCAACGTTGAAATTCAAGGCTTTACGGGTGATCATAAAGTTAACCAAGGACTTAACAATGCTTAATTATGTCTTGGAGCCCTTAAAAGTCAAGTTAGAGGACCAAAAGTGCAAGAAATAAACTTAAAACCACGTTTGAAAGGACCGGGGGCTGAAATGTAAATAGCTGAAACTTGTGTGGCTGGTAACTGAGGTGCTGGCCTAGCGCCACAAACAACCCCCTCTGCCGTCGCGCTATGAGACAGCCTTAGCTGGTCAGAAATCATGCACAGGTGCGAGTTCAGCAAGTTAAACTGACTTAGAAGCCTTGTATTCGATTCTAGGGACTTGTTTGATGGTTTTTCCATGCCTAGGGACACCTGGAAGTGATCAAGGAACATCTATAGGCTATTGTGGCATGATCTTGATGATTTAAACTCACTATATAAGAACCCATTGTGCAACACTTTGGCTTACACTTTGAAAACCATTTAAACTCAATTTCTGGAGATCCCTGGAGCTCAAGGCCACTTCCTAAGCATCCTTAGTCGTGCATAGGACTTCAGTAAGTGTCCTTAACCTTTCTTAATTCAGTTTTACTTAGTTTATTAGCTTAAAGTCAAATTGTCGTAATTAAGATTTGACTTCGTCATTAATCTTAATTTGTCCAGTCAAATTTCAAATTGAAAGTACATATGAGTTGGTAATTTTGTGGGCAATAAACCCTTAAAAGGGCACCCTCTGATTCCCACTCTAACTAGGTCAATTGTCGAGTCAAAGCTAGTTATAAAAAGTCAACAGAAAACTTATTTTCAACCCGTTTTATCACTCATATAACTTGGTAATTAATGTAAGAACAGAAAGCATAATTAACAATGAAGAAGCTATGCAACCAGTTTTATCACTCATATAACTTGGTAATTAATGTAAGAACATGTCTAAACATGTTCAACCCGACAATTTTCAGTTTAAGCTCGGTTTGGAACCGAAAGTCGCATAAGTGGACTTTTACTTTGACTTTCAGTTCTAACCCATTAGAGCATAGTTTAGGAATGCCTTAGAGCATTATTAGGACCAGGTTACATGTTAGTATAACCCTCTGTGATTATACAACTTGGTTCATTAGTTATCCGATTCATATGCATGTTTCCGTTAATGCTTAAATGTTGACTATTATGCCCTTTTGACCTTAAAACATGAATTTTGAAAATGTAAAAGAGTAGAAACCTTAGTTACTGATTTATAAACTTGTACCTAAAATTTGATATCAGTTTGAGGTCTAGATTAAGAGTTATGCTCATTAGCGTAATTAAAAAGCTTTTTAGTAATTAAACGGTGTAATTAGCATATAGCCTATCTAAACCCAATTTTTAATACCAAACTTTTTACCCACTGATGTAAAATAATATTTTGGGATTTTTGAATATTTTTATTTAATTTTAGGATGAGCGTAACATAGAGTTCTAAGCTTAATTCGGTAGTTGACGGTTTTGCCCTTTTAGGCTATAAAATGAGTTTTACCAATCCTTTTGATACCAAACCTTTTTCTACTGATCCAATATGATAAATAGAATATTTTAAGCCTTCTAGAGTAATAAAAAAATCAGCTTTTCTTATAAAACCCGGAAATCGCTTAAAACCGCCTTTTTACGCGTTTTAAGCGCATAGTATATATTAAAACCAATTTAGATATATAAGACTTGATACCTACTGATGTTTTAAGTAAGTTTTTATACTTTAACAGTAAGTAAAAGTTTTTAAATTCAGATTCCAGTTTTGACCTTTTAGGCTTAAGTGAAATTACCAAAATGCCCCTACGGTGCATAGTTTAGTTATAAAAGATAAATTTCACATATTTACAATACCCTACTGTTATGACTTATGAAAATAAATATTTTTACTGATTATATCAGACCTGTAACTCAGATTTATATTTAAACTCTTTTATAACCTTTTAAATGACCAAAATACCCCCTTCGGGGCATAATTTGAGTTTAAATCCGTTTTGGGCGTAATAGAAGATATCTTACTGATGTCCGAACATATTTAAGGCATATTAACCTAGGAAAACTTGCATATGACTCATTTGGTTACCCGTTACGCACTTTTCGCGTTCGGATCGGCTTATGTAACTAGTTTGCATATATTAGCCGAAACGGGTCAAACCATATCATTTTCATCTCAAAATCCAGAATGTGTTTAAGTTACCCATATTAAACAAGCATACAAGCTTGTTGGGTCAAAACCACATTCTAAACCGGTCTTCTCCTTATCATGCGTTTGAACCGTATCTTCTTTTTGAAAACTAACCGGTCTAAGTCTAAGCTTAATTAAAGACCCATTAGGATTCTAATAGGTTAATAAAAACCTTTGTTCCAGATTAGGAGCCCAGTAAAACTACGTGCACTTGCTGTTTTTGATTTATACATTGCTCAGGTAAATACTCTTAACTTATTTTCCCTATACGGGCTTGGGATACGGTATTATAATAATACCGCTTGGTCGGGTATGTAGTCATTTAAATTGGATTATGATTGATATATTTACATAACCTGTTTTAATTTGTATTATTTGGCGTATGGCCTTTGGGGGTTAAATGACCATGTCCCGGATATCCTTGGCATCATTCAAAGAAATGGCCACGACCTAAGCACGGGGTGTAGGCGTACACCTGACAGTTGCATATGTAAAAACTGGTAGTCCACTTAAAGGAATCAACCTTGTGGGTATTATACCTGTGGCGTGTTAGTTAATAGAGACCGGCCCTACAAACCGGCCCTGATGGACGACAAATAAGTAAAACTGTATACAAGATTATTTTTAAATAATTGTCCCAAGTTATAAAAGATATTTTGTGCCTTGTGCATTCAAATCAATTTTCTAAAACATTTTCAAAATGAGTCAGTTAATTGTATTTACCAGTGTAAACTGACGTATTTTCCAAAAAGGCTAAGTGCAGGTACTAGACGAAATAGGCTGGCTACTCCTGGCATCATTAATTAAGTCTCGCAAGCTCTAGATGCTGAAGTCTGTTGAACAATAATCTTATTTATCTTTTGATCCGCCTGTGGATCTGTTTCAACTATTTTGTGATACTTAATATTACAATTTATTCGGTTGAAATAAATCTATCTTTTGCTTCCGCTGTGCATTTAAATTTGTGTTGTTTGACTATGATGATATCAACTACATCACGATACTCCCCACCGGGCCCACCGGTAATACGTGGAAATATCGGGATGTAACAGGTTGGTATCAGAGCCAACACTGAGTGAATTAAACACTAGCCTTTTTGTGTTTAATCTCAGTTACACAATTGCACGTTTCTCGATTCTCGAGTCTAGACAAAGAACTTAGGACTAATCCTAATTCGTTTTATTTTGTCCTTTATTTGTTTCCTTGTTATTTTCTGTTTAGCCCCTGCATGGGCAAGTCTTTTCATTTAGAAGTCCCGTTTAGGGCAACCATGTACTTGTCTAAATTTTAGTGGAACAGTTAGATTTAAAATATCAATCCTTTTATAAGATCTACCATTATAATAAAATGGCAAAATCTAAAAAAAAAGGGGAGGAAACCTAGCTCGTGTGTCATCTTAAGACAGGGCCAAGATGGTAGTTCCTCAATTAGATTCAGATCCTTGTTAACACCTCAACTTAGGATTGTTCTACGTTAAATAATAAAAAGAATCTAAAAGGTAAAACCTAGTCTATATATCGTTGCAGACATGGCCAAGATGGTAAAACCTATTCAAAAGATTCCAATCCTTGTTAACATCTGAAAACATGTTAACATTCTTGGCATAATGTGATTCGATAAAATCACATAAGTCATTCTTAAATTGGGATATTCCAATTTCCCTTAATTGTATAATCATCCCTTAAGGATAAAGTGCCTACGGGCTATAATTAACGTCCTTTGGGACTAAAGACAGTGATGATCGACATTCACCTAATCAACACAGTGTTCCATCCAAGAAGATAGTATTTGATGATAAACCACGTAGCAAGTCCTGTACTTACAAGTATTTTGTCTCGTGCAAACCCCGTGATTTCACTGGGGAGAAAGGAGCAATCGATTGTATCACCTGGTTGGATGAAATGGACACCGTAGTTGATATCAGCGGTTGTGCTGAAAAGGGATGTAGTGAAGTATGTATCCCAATCAGTCAAGGGAGAGGCACTAGCATGGTGGAAGTCTCTCATTCAAGCTGCTGGAAAGATCCCACTCTACAATCTGACATGGGATCAGTTTGTTGCTCTCATTAAAGAGAATTACTGCCCTCAGCATGAGGTTGAAAGGATTGAGTCAGATTTCTTATCATTGGTGATGAAGAATTTAGATTGTCAAGCTTACCTCACCAATTTCAATACCCTGTCTAGGCTGGTTCCGTATCTGATAACACCGGAACCCAAGCGAATAGCTCGCTTCATTGGGGGTTTAGCCCTAGAGATAAAGGCCAGTGTTAAGGCATCTAGACCTGCTACCTTTAGGTCAGCAGCTGATCTATCTCTGTCTCTTACTATAGATGCGGTCAGGCTGAGATCGCTAAAGTATTCGAAAGAAGGTAAGAGAAAGCTTGAAGATGTTAACTCACGACGACCTGAGAAGAAGCATAAGGGTTACACGGACCACAAGAAGGAGTCTGGGTCCAACAAAGGTAATCAGCAAGCAGAGGAGAAGCCAAAGTGCAAGACTTGCCAAAAACGCCACTTTGGAAAATGCAGGCTTGAGACCAAATCTCAGTCAGGACCACCTGCATGTGGGTTATTGTCACACCCCGACCACGTAAAGCAACAAGACATGGCGGAAACGTCGGGGAGTGTTGTAACAGAATCATTGTTTCATAACCATGGAATAAATAAATTCTGTTTTATTGAATTAATGAACTCATTGTTTTAATACAATCAAATAAGTACAACTATGATCTTCCAAGTTTTAATGTTGCTAAGGCACGAGTCCATCCTAAGTGTAGCATATATCATCAATCCTCACAAAGCAGTACCTGAAACATGTGTAAAAATAGGTACGTCAGCATAAAAATGCCTGTGAGATACATAGGTTTTGTGAATATAGGATTCATGACTTATAAGTTTAGAAAATGTTGTTTAACAAAAGTCAGTCATGATCCTTGTAAATTGATTTGTTTTGTAAATCGCTTGAAAAAACAATAAGTTCAGATGATACGTATAAATAAGAGAATAATGTATGGTTAAATGTATAACCAAGTAAAATGAGTTGTATAAAGTAAATTGTTTGTAAACCAAAGTCTTGTAAGAGAATCGTGTTACTTGTGTAAAATGTATAAGTCCAAATTGAATGATTCAAATAACGCTACGATATGTAATACCATACAAACACTTATATATAGGAAGTACCAGCGGCGTATCCACCATGCTTGTATCATATTACATACGCCTCGTTACTCAAGTCACTTACTCAAACCAAACCACCAATATAGAATGTTCATGTTTAAACCAATAGTCCAATATTATTGTATAACCCAAGCTAAATGTAAACCATGTAATGTGTAAACAAAAGTTATGTTCTGTAAATTAATGTAAGGTTAAACAAATAACCTTATAGTAGCATATCAAAAGTATACTTTAGATTAGTAAGTAACATATTAAACTAAGTTTTGGTTTCATAAATAATATATCAAAATATGCTTTGGATGTGATAAATAACATATTAAACTATGTTTTGGTTTTGTAAATAACATATCAAAATATGCTTTGGATGATTAACAAAATATATGTTGGTTTTGTACAATACCACACATGAGAGTATATCAAACTATACTTTAAAAGTGTAATTTAAGAATTCATTCAGACCTAGTGCATCAAAATACACCTTTGAGACTATAGGGATACCACAAAGGCAATCCCTATTTGAATGGAGAAACAAATTGGTTTAAGATATTCCATGACAACAGGAATGGGGTGTCAAATCCTATAGCGCTATATCATACTAACAACCGGTCTGGTGAACATAAAATAAGTACAATTCAACATTTTATTTTATGTTCTTTGAGAAATCATTGTTTAAACCATAGATAGTCATTTAGTTTGTCAATAGATAAGTACTAACATGTATAATCAATTATACTTTGAAATCATGAAAATAACAGATAGGTACACATGCTTCACCCCAAAATAGTTTGAAAACGGTAAAAGAGGGGAACTATGTACTCACTTGAGATTGCTCATAAGTCCTAAGATAACCACCAAGCAATGCTAGAGATCACGGAATCAAACGGCACCTAATATAGGTAACTATGTTAATTAACCGGACCTAAATCGGAGGATTTAGATAGAATGAGGGTTCGTAAACCAAACGAGTATGGAGACTCGTGTCATATGGTTTAACAAAGCCTACAAACTAAATGAAACCTAACCTAAGTGCTTTCGACCCATCGCGACCCATTAAGGTAGCTTATGCTACTTTAACGCGTCGTGCGCGCAAAAGCGCACTTGAGACGTCTAACTAGCCCTATGACAAGTGTTATATGCCTATCATGTTACATAATCAGTTATGTGACAAAAGTTTAGGTTACATATGCTTAATTACCAATTATACACGAAAAGGGTATTCTGGTAATTTACCTAAGGCATATAAACTCCCTATTATACAACTACTCAAACGATGTGACCATAGGGTATATCCTCGGAAGGTTATTCCCTATATGCTATGGTCACCTAATGTAGTTGGTCGGATCCTAATGATCGACCAAATGGGCCGGGTTCGAAGGTATAAGCGATTTATTAGATCGCTTACCCTTACGACCCTAGACAACGTGGTAATCAGTAGGCATAGTCACAAGGGACTATAACCATCGTGATTACAATCACGTTGCGAAGTTCAAACGAACTTCGCATTGACCATAAATTGGTCAATGCAGAAAGTCAAACAAAGTTTGACTTTCGGACTCAAAAGCAATAAAAGAACGAAGGAATACTTACGAAGGGTCCCCGAATGCTAATCTCGATCCAAGTAGCTCAGGTATGAAACAAAGGTTTCAACTTAGAGCTTCTCAAATCAGGATTCTTGTGGGTTTTTGGAAGAAAAGGGGTTGGGTATTTGTAGTGTTTCCCGAACCGTTTGGATCGTTTCTTGGAAACCGTGCTTTGATCTTGGCCATACACCTCAAAACCCTGGTTTTAGAAAACCATTTGAGCCCATGGTATTGCCCAAAACCGTGTGCGAAAGTGGAACGGACCAGATTCGATGTTTCTGCAAGTTTCTATACAGCTTAGGCAGTCACGTAGCACCACTGGTATAGGCCTTAGTGCTCGCGCTACGCCACCGTGCACCAGATTCAGAAAAGTTTCAAAAATGGCAAAAATGGTCCCTGCAGCCCGTTTAAGCTATTTTCGATGCGTTTGAACCCCGTTAACCTCATTTCAAGGCTCTAAAATGAAGTTAAAGTATAGGGAACTCAAAATGTGCTTAAAAATATCTCAGATGTCGGTTCGTTTGGTCGTACGATCGCGATGTTCGGTTAATTACGACGGAATGAACATAAGCGCGAAAAACGATCCAAATGGCGCGACGAATGGATTTTTCTTATGCCAAACACTAAAATAAAATATTTTAGTGCTTACATAAATTTTTGGATGTCCGGATGTATTCAGAACGTAAGTTATGCACGAAAGTGCAAACTTGTGCACTTTTTGACGCTTTTAGTCCCTGAATGACCCAAAAGTTTATTTTAGCACACTGAACCCCTCAAAGCCTATTTCTAAGCTATGTAAAGGATATTTATGGTATGTTTAACTTATGGTCATGTTCCAGAATGTCTGTTACAGTTCAAATTGGCATACTTTCGTAGTTTGTCAAGTTTAGTCCCTGTAAGCGAATTAACTTTTTTTTGCCATACCAAAGCCTTCAAAACTTATTTCTAAGTTATGTAAAGGTTATTTAAGGTATGTTAAGCCTATTTCACTATTCTGGAGTGTTCGTTGGATTAAAATGGTTATATTTACGCATCAGAGCGCGTATAACCCTCCAGAAAGCGATTTAAAGCTTAAAATCGAACAAGAGTTGATATGTGCAAATGTTACACATATTTTTACAAATCCCAAGTATGAAATACAATATTTCATTGGTTTGGCATTTGTTTGATGGTTGAAGTGACACAGGTGTCACAGTTATGCAAGTCCAAGGAGCACAAGACAGTAGACTGCAAGAAGATTAAGGATGCTACGTGCTATAACTGCAATGAAAAAGGGCACATTAAGACCAACTGCCCTAAATACGCTAAAAATCCTGAGGAGGTCAAGAAGACCAATGCAAGGGTCTTCCGGATGGATGCAAAGGAAGCTGTTCAGGATGACAATGTGATCACAGGTACCTTCCTCATAAATGATGTCTATGCAAGAGTACTTTTTGATTCAGGAGCTGATAAGTCATTCGTAGATAATAAGTTCTGTAAGTTGCTGAATTTACCTGTTAAAACCCTAAGTGTGAAATATGAGGTGGAATTAGCTGATGGTACCTTGGAAACCGCGTCAACCGTGTTAGATGGATGTTTCATATCTATTAGGAACCACTCTTTTCCATTATCCCTACTTCCTTTGAAGTTAGCCGGTTTTGACATAGTTATAGGTATGGACTGGTTATCCCATAACTAAGCCCAGATCGTCTGCAATAAGAAGCAAGTGGTGATCAAGACTCCGTCTGGTGAGCCACTTACCATTCAGGGAGATACCCAGTATGGACTGCCTGAGCAAGTGTCTATACTCAAGTCATCTAGATGTTTGAAGAAGAGTTGTGTCATTTATATGGAACAGGTGACTATCGATGAGCGGAAGCCCAAGATTGAAGATATTCCTGTCATTTCTGAGTACCCTAAAGTTTTTCCTGAAGAACTACCTGGTTTACCACCAGATAGGCAAGTAGAATTCAAAATTAACATCATCCCTGGAGCAGCACCTGTCGCGAGAGCGCCTTATAGGTTGGCACCAACAGAGATGAAGGAGTTGAGGACACAACTAGATGATTTACTAGCCAAAGGTTTTATTAGACCTAGTTCGTCTCCTTGGGGAGCCCCAATCCTGTTTGTCAAGAAGAAGGATGGATCGATGCGTCTGTGCATCGATTACCGCGCGCTTAACAAGGTCACTATCAAGAATAGATATCCATTACCCAGGATCGATGATCTATTCGATCAACTGCAAGGAGCAAGTTACTTCTCTAAGATCGAATTGAGGTCAGGCTATCATCAACTGAAGGTTATAGATGAAGATGTGCACAAGACTGCATTTAGGACTCGTTATGGTCATTACGAGTTCCTAGTGATGCCTTTTGGGCTCACTAATGCACCAGCGGTGTTCATGGATCTCATGAACCGCGTCTGCAAGCCATACTTGGACAAATTTGTTATCGTCTTCATTGACGACATTCTGATTTATTCAAAGAATCAGTCTGACCATGAGAAGCATCTTCGATGCATTCTGGAACTGCTTCAATAGGAAAAGCTCTATGCCAAATTTTCAAAGTGTGAATTTTGGCTTCGAGAAGTCCAGTTTCTTGGACATGTTGTTAGTGAGCGTGGTATCCAAGTAGATCCCGCTAAGGTTGAAGCTATCATTAATTGGCAAGAGCCAAAGACGCCTACAGAGATTCGTAGCTTTTTAGGTTTAGTAGGATATTATAGGCAATTTATTGAAAACTTCTCAAGGATTGTTGCGCCCCTAACTTCGTTGACACGTAAGAATATTAAGTTTGACTGGGGCCCTAGGCAGCAGGAATCCTTTGACATCCTTAAGAAAAAGTTGAGCAATGCACCTGTATTGACATTGCCTGATGGAATAGAGGAATTTGTAGTATATTGTGATGCATCGCACATAGGTATGGGATGTGTGCTTATGCAGAAAGGCAAGGTTATTGCCTATGCTTCTCGACAGTTAAAGGTGCACGAGAAGAACTACACCACCCATGACTTGGAGTTGGGTGCCGTTGTAGTTGCACTGAAACTTTGGAGGCACTACTTGTATGGAACCAAGTGTGTGATCTACTCAGATCACAAGAGCCTTCAACATTTGTTGAATCAGAAGGATTTAAACATGAGGCACCGACATTGGATGGAAACTTTGAATGATTATGACTGTGAGATAAGATACCATCCTGGTAAGGCAAATGTAGTCCTTGATGCCTTAAGTAGAAAGGAAAGGGTAAAGCCTGTAAGAATCAATGCCAAGAGCATTGAATTAAAGAATAATTTGAATGAAAGGTTGTTAGCTGCACAGAAAGAAGTTGTGTTGGAAGCTAACTATCCTAATGAAAAGCTAGGAGTAACTGAAGAGCAGTTATCCTATGGTAAGGACAGAATCTTAAGATTAAATAGACGGATATGGAGGACTTCGGGATGTTATCCTCCAGGAAGCCCACAACTCTAAATACTCCGTTCATCCGGGAGCTGATAAGATATACCAGGATCTGAAGGCAAATTATTGGTGGATAGGCTTAAAGAAGTCTATAGCTACCTATGTAGCCAAATGTTGACGTGCGCGCAAGTCAAAGCTGAACACCAAAAGCCGTCAGGTTTACTACAACAGCCTGAACTTCCCACCTAGAAGTGGGAAATGGTGACGATGGATTTTATCACCAAGTTACCAAAGACAAAGAAAGGGAATGATACTATTTGGGTGATAGTGGATAGACTGACTAAGTCAGCCCACTTCCTACCTATTAAGGAAACACATAGCTCAGATAAGTTAGCTCAGTTGTATGTGGATGAGATTGTATCTCTCCACGGAGTACCAGTGTCTATCATTTATGATAGGGATACAAGGTATACATCGCACTTCTGGAAAAGTTTTCAGCAGTCCCTAGGCACTCGATTGAACTTCAGCACTGCTTATCATCCGCAAACGGATGGTCAAAGTGAACGAACGATTCAAACACTAGAAGATATGTTAAGGGCTTGTGTATTGACCTAGTGGAAGTTGGGATGAACATCTTCCATTGATCGAATTTTCATATAACAATAGCTATCACTCAAGTATCCAAGCTGCACCATTTAAAGCTTTGTATGGAGGGAAGTGTAGAACGCATGTTTGCTGGGCAGAAGTTTGAGATGTCCAACTAACAGGACCCGATATAGTCCTGGAGATGACAGATAAGATTGTGCAGATAAGAGATCGTCTCAAAGCTGCCAGAGATAGGCAGAAAAGCTACGCAGACTTAAGGCGTAAACCTCTAAAGTTCGAGGTTGGTGATAAAGTGTTGCTTAAAGTATCACCCTGGAAGGGAGTGATGCGGTTTGGTAAGAAAGGTAAGTTAAGCTCAAGGTATATAGGACCATTCGAGATCATCGAATGTGTGGGAACAGTGGCTTATAAGTTAAACTTACCTGAAGAGCTTAGTGGTATTCACAATGTATTCCACATCTGCAATCTAAAGAAATGTCTAGCTGATGAATCACTAGTCATGTCACATAAGGATGTGCACATAGATGAGAGCTTAAAGTTTGTAGGAAAACCTTTTTCGATCGAGGATCGACAGGTTAAGAAGCTTCGAAGGAAGCATGTGCCAATCGTCAAGGTTAAATGGGATGCCTGCAGAGGTCCCGAGTATACGTGGGAGGTAGAGTCCACAATGAAAGAAAAGTACCCTCATTTGTTTCAGTAAATCTCAAGGTCGAGATTTCTTTTAAGGGGGTGAGGATGTAACACCTCAAAAATTTATGTCCAATAATGTATCGACATGTGTCATAAGCTTTAAACGTGTAAAAGATTACTTTAGAGGGACTAAAGTTGACAAATAAGGAAAGTATGTGAATAAAAGGGTTCAAAGTGTCAACAATGGATAAATATATCTTTCAACAACCCTACATGATGTTTATACCCTTAAACGAAGGAATTATGGATCATACGAAGCTAATTGTGGAAGAAAGTGAGAGATTACAAACTACAGGGGCTAAATGTGTCAACATGTTTAAAGTACACCTCTGAGTGACCTTTTAGCGAACCTGAAGCTTTGTAACGATAAATTATACTCACTAGAATATGTGATAAAAATTTCACAAGGTTTCGATAAAGTATGAGAAAGTTATGATAATATTCGTATACGAAGGGTTAAAAGCGTCAACGTTGAAATTCAAGGCTTTACGGGTGATAATAAAGTTAACCAAGGACTTAATAATGCTTAATTATGTCTTGGAGCCCTTAAAGGTCAAGTTAGAGGGCCAAAAGTGCAAGAAATAAACTTAAAACCACGTTTGAAAGGACCAGGGGCAGAAATGTAAATAGCTGAAACTTGTGTGGCTGGTAACTGAGGTGCTATTGTAGCGCCACCACCAACCCCCTCTGCCGTCGCGCTACGCGACGGCCTTAGCTTGTCAGAAATCATGCACAGGTGTGAGTTCAGCACGTTAAACCGACTTAGAAGCCTTGTATTCGATTCTAGGGACTTGTTTGATGGTTTTTCCATGCTTAGGGACACCTGGAAGTGATCAAGGAACATCTATAGGCTATTATGGCATGATCTTGATGATTTAAACTCACTATATAAGAACCCATTATGCAACACTTTGGCTTACACTTTGAAAACCATTCAAACTCAATTTCTGGAGATCCCTGGAGCTCAAGGCCACTTCCCAAGCATCCTTAGTCGTGCATAGGACTTCAGTAAGTGTCCTTAACCTTTCTTAATTCAGTTTTACTTAGTTTATTAGCTTAAAGTCAAACCGTCGTAATTAAGATTTGACTTCGTCATTAATCTTAATATGTCTAGTCAAATTTCAAATTGAAAGTACCTATGAGTTGGTAATTATGTGGGCAATAAACCCTTAAAAGGGCACCCTCTGATTCCCATTCTAACTAGGTTAATTGTCGGGTCAAAGCTAATTATAAAAAGTCAACAGAAAGCTTATTTTCAAATTAAAGCATAATTAACAATGAAGAATCTATGCAACCTGTTTTATCACTCATATAACTTGGTAATTAATGTAAGAACATGTCTAAACATGTTCAACCCGACAATTTTCAGTTTAAGCTCAGTTTGGAACCGAAAGTCGCATAAGTGGACTTTTACTTTGACTTTCAGTTCTGACCCATTGGATCATAGTTTAGGAATACCTTAGAGCATTATTAGGACCAGGTTACATGTTAGTATAACCCTCTGTGATTATACAACTTGGTTCATTAGTTATCCAATTCATATGAATGTTTCCGTTAATGCTTAAATGTTGACTATTATGCCCTTTTGACCTTAAAACGTGAATTTTGAAAATGTAAAAGAGTAGAAACCTTAGTTACTGATTTATAAACTTGTACCTAAAATTTGACATCAGTTTGAGGTCTAGATTAAGAGTTATTCTCATTAAGGTAATTAAAAAGCTTTTTAGTAATTAAACGGTGTAATTAGCATATAGCCTATCTAAACCCAATTTTTGATACTAAACTTTTTACCCACTGATGTAAAATAATATTTTGGGATTTTTGAATATTTTTATTTAATTTTAGGCTGAGCATAACATAGAGTTCTAAGCTTAATTCGGTAGTTGACGGTTTTGCCCTTTTAGGCTATAAAATGAGTTTTACCAATCCTTTTGATACCAAACCTTTTTCTACTGATCCAATATGATAAATAGAATATTTTAAGCCTTCTGGAATAATAAAAATATCAGCTTTTCTTATAAAACCCGGAAATAACTTAAAACCGCCTATTTACGCGTTTTAAGCGCATAGTATATATTAAAACCAATTTAGATATATAAGACTTGATACCTACTGATGTTTTAAGTACGTTTTTATACTTTAACAGTAAGTAAAAGGTTTTAAAGTCAGATTCCAGTTTTGACCTTTTAGGCTTAAGTGAAATTAACAAAATGCCCCTACGGTGCATAGTTTAGTTATAAAAGATAAATTTCACATATTTACAATACCCTACTGTTATGACTTATAAAAATAAATATTTTTACTAATTATATCAGACCTGTAACTCAGATTTATATTTAAACTCTTTTATAACCTTTTAAATGACCAAAATACCCCTTCGGGGCATAATTTGAGTTTAAATCCGTTTTGGGCATAATAGAAGATATCTTACTGATGTCACAACATATTTAAGGCATATTAACTTAGGAAAACTTGCATATGACTCATTTGGTTACCCGTTACGCACTTTTCGCGTTCGGATCGGCTTATGTAACTAGTTTGCATATATTAGCCGAAACGGGTCAAACCATATCATTTTCATCTCAAAATCCAGAATGTGTTTAAGTTACCCATATTAAACAAGCATACAAGCTTGTCGGGTCAAAACCACATTCTAAACCGGTCTTCTCCTTATCATGCGTTTGAACCGTATCTTCTTTTTGAAAACTAACCGGTCTAAGTCTAAGCTTAATTAAAGACCCGTTAGGATTCTAATAGGTTATTAAAAACCTTCATTCCAGATTAGGAGCCCAGTAAAAGCTACGTGCACTTGCTGTTTTTGATTTATACATTGCTCAGGTAAATACTCTTAACTTATTTTCCCTATACGTGCTTGGGATACGGTATTATAATAATACTGCTTGGTCGGGTATGTAGTCATTTAAATCGGATTGTGATAGATGTATTTACTTAATCTGTTTTAATTTGTATTATTTGGTGTATGGCCTTTGGGGGTTAAATGACCATGTCCCGGATATCCTTGGCATCATTCAAAGAAATGGCCACGACCGAAGCACGGGGTGTAGGCGTACACCTGACAGTTGCATATGTAAAAAATGGTAGTCCACTTAAAGGAATCAACCTTGTGGGTATTATACCTGTGGCATGTCAGTTAATCGAGACCGGCCCTACAAACCGACCCTGATGGACGACAAATAAGTAAAACTCTATACAAGATTATTTTTAAATAATTTCCCAAGTTATATAGATATTTTGTGCCTTGTGCATTCAAATCAATTTTCTAAAACATTTTCAAAATGAGTCAGTTAATTGTATTTATCAGTGTAAACTGACGTATTTTCCAAAAAGGCTAAGTGCAGGTACTAGACGAAATAGGCTGGCTACTCATGGCATCATTAATTAAGTCTCGTAAGCTCTAGATGCTGAAGTCTATTGAACAATAATCTTATTTATCTTTTGATCCGCCTGTGGGTCTGTTTCAACTATTTTGTGATACTTAATATTACAATTTATTCAGTTGAAATAAATCTATCTTTTGCTTCCGCTGTGCATTTAAATTTGTGTTGTTTGACTATGATGATATCAACTACGTCACGATGCTCCCCACCGGGCCCACCGGTAATACGTGGAAATATCGGGGTGTGACATGTTACAAGTCCACCCCCCTTAAAAAGGGTTTCGTCCCCAAAACCAGAGTACGTACCGAAAAGTGTGGGGTAAAGACGTCTCATTTCCTCTTCGGATTCCCACGTGGTATCCGAACTTTTTCTGTGCTCCCATTTGACCTTTACTTGATCAATTTCTTTGTTTCTCAACTTCTTTACCTTGCGATCTAGAATCGCAATCGGTTTTACGGCATAATTGAGGCTGTTATCCACCTCGATATCGTCGTAGGGGATATAAGCAGTTTCGTCAGCTAAACATTTTCGGAGACGTGATATGTGGAACGTGCTATGTATCCCACTCAATCTCTCGGTCATTTTGAGACGATATGCTATCTTACCAATCCTTTCGAAAATTCTAAATGGCTCAATAAACCTTGGGCTTAACGTTACTTGACTGTAAATTTCTTTGCCGTCTAGACTAATTAGTCACCGTTTTACCTCTTACCTCGACTTTCGGGCGTACTATTTTGCAGTCACTAGCCCTTTGCGTGCTTATAATTTCATATCTAGTCATTCACGCTACAATGTGATTGTATTCTATGTTACTTTTTGTGTCCGTGATCATATCACGTCATGTTTAGTTTTACATCGGCCTTTCATTATTAAGAATCTTTGCTTTGAATGCATCGCCTTACATCTTTTGGTGTTAAGATCTATATTCTTTATCATTAACCATTTTCTAATTTCTCTCATAGTATTTAAATGTGTTAGAACATCGTTTCTTACATACCAATCAATCATATCAAAATTTGACAACAAGAATTATTCTTCTCCGTTATCATTTTGCATGGAAAATCGTAACTGGTTCCCACGCTTCTATATTGTCGACCCGTAGGTTCCTTTACTTAGCCCCATAGACCATTTTATTAGATCTTCGCTTTTTTTTAAGGTGAGACCCTATTGTTTGTTTCTTTGTATTTGTGACCCGAGGGTCATTTTGGTCCCGTAGACCTTTATATTGCTTATAACCCGGAAGGGTTTAGCGATCCCGTAGATCATCTTCTACTCATGTCTTTATTTAATTATATATATATATATATACACATATGTCGTCTAGGTACCCCTTTTGTGTTTAGAATAATTTGTTTTCGCTTTTAAAACTCGTTTGACTTTGACCGTAGTCTAAGGCTACACTGATTTTCTTTCGGATTATCTTTCCGACTCTATGACTTCTTTCGTCGTTTTCACGTCGGTTTATCCCACTCATTCCGTTATTTGGTTTATGCCCCTACTTCCTTTTAACACGTTACCTGGGTTCTTTATCTTAATGTTTTTAACACTTCGGTTTCATTGGTTTGCATTTTCCTTTCCATAATCTTTTACGACCTATCACATAGATTCACTAATATTTCGCACTTTCACTATTCGGTTTGCGCTTACTTGGAATATCAAGTGCTATACTTTATTTCAGCACGTCCAACATTGGAATAGTTGAACATAACTATCGAAATTTCTGTTTTGCAGAATTTCATCGTCTTTTAGTCATAATTCTTAATTTGAGTCTTTTGACTTTTAATCTGCGTCAGCGTCTCTTTTATCAATGTCCCGAAGGTTCATTTCTTAGGCCTTGTTTGGTAAAACCATTGCTATCGTTATATGGCTATTGGGGTTTACCCGTTTTCGTTCTAACGTTTCTAATACGTTTATTTTACTAATCTTTTATTCAACCACACTCATCAATGTAGTCATCGTTCTTCCTCATAAGGGTTTTTTTTATTAATGACATGTTACCTGGGTATCTATTCATACCCGAGCTTTTAAATCCAAATCTATTGGTATTTCATTATTTACAGCAACGAATAATACATATTATCCATTTAGTTTTTTTTCTCGAGGATATTCCTTTCCAGATCTTAATCCCTTGATTTTTGACCTTAACCCATTGTTATAATAACAAATCAATTCATTTCATGTTATTGTTTCATATCGTTGTATAACTTTTATCCACATCGTTTGTGGACATAAATGATGTTTCTATATGTTTCATTTGGTTTAGCTTAGTCTATAAGCATGTCCTTGTCATCTATTACTATTGCAAA
The DNA here is from genome assembly GCA_030545235.1 of Helianthus tuberosus. Lineage (NCBI taxonomy): Eukaryota > Viridiplantae > Streptophyta > Magnoliopsida > Asterales > Asteraceae > Helianthus > Helianthus tuberosus. The sequence continues at coordinate 177,482,365 of CM060357.1, forward strand.
CTCCCTGGGTTCGGGCGTTATTACACTTCTCCTTATTATGACGCTCATCTTTCATTACGTTCTCGGGTTCGAGTGTGCGCGCACCCCTTCCCATGGCAATATTTATCATGATTACTTTTGCCTCGATTTTTTTTACAAGATCATTTCTGTTTATGCTTATATACATATATATATATATATATATGTATATTTCTTTTACAAAGTTTACTCATCTTGATGTTCATATATGCCCATATACAACTATTATTTGCACTCGTACCGAAATAATCTTTGTACTATACTTTAATTTACAAGAAACGTACCTGAAATGACGTCAGGTTCAGCTTTAGCCTCTGCGGCTGTCATGTGGGAAGACCTTGCCTTCTCTTTTGGGGTATCAAGCTTTGATTTCTTTACGGGTCTTGGGTCCACATCCGACTCACTCTCGTCATCTTTTTCTTGTGAGAGACTATCTTTTAATTCAGTTATCATATCCTCTACTGCTAGCAAAATTGTGATTTGTAGTCTCTCGACGAACCGCTGTAGACTGGCTTCTATTGCCTTTCCGAATTCCTCAGAAATTTTAGCTTCCATCTCTTTAGTTAATTGAGATGCTAATTCGCCCCCGGTTACACCGAACATTTCTTTCATCTGTTCGGTGACTTTCGGCACCGTATCATCATTGCCTTTATTAGTCATCTTGAGTCTGAAATGTTTATGCTAATTATTAAACATTTCCTTTTTATAACATATGCATCATTCGCTTTGGTTTAGCCAAGTTCACCACTTGCTTAAACCATTAATGTTTAGTGCACCTTCCGGGTTTGAGTGTGTTAACATGCTCTTCCCGTACACATCAAATCAAATTCCTTTTTCTAATATTCTAATAAAATTTACTAAATGACTAATTCTTACTGGACGATCGATCAAGCATGAACCGAACACTTTGTTGACAACCTTAAGCTCTGATTACCAACTTGTAACACCCGTCCATTTAATTCGTTAATTAATCGTATGAAATGTGAAATTAATAAATCAAATATTTAATTAACAAAAACTTAGTTGGTAAACTAAGTTATACTTCATCATAGTGATTAACATAGTCAAATAACTAGTTTCAAAAATAAGTCATTCAGTAATGATTACAAAACTACATAGTTTAGCTAGATTTGATTAGTGCGGAAGCATCCAAAAGTTGTGTTCGGTTCTTGAAGCATCAACTTGATCGTCGTCCACATACTTGCAATACCTAGAAACTGGAAATTTTTAACAAAAATTAGTATTAGAGTTCATAGAAATATTACATAATCGAAACTACGCTCAAAACGGATTCGATTAGCTAGGATATGCAAGATTTAACAAGAATGTCTGGGCTCTACCATAACTTACGGTGTCTACCGTAAGTTACGGTAGACGCTGGATAACCTTGGTCTGCCGTAAGGCAGTAAAGAACTGCCGTAACCTTTTTATTTCTACCGTAAGTTACGGTAGCTACCGTAACTTACGGTAGTCTCTGAAAGTTTATGTTTTGACTAATTTTGTTTATTTCACCCATTACCCAAATCTCGGATTCCTCATTTTAACGCCCACGCTCCCATCCCCGGTTTGCGTGTTTAGTGTTTTGCTACCCGTCGCTCGGGCTCAAAATCTACAAGTAAGGTGCTACCGTTATTCGATCCATACCTTCTCTTACTGACCTGTTTAGTTCACCCTTATGGACTTCATCATTCTAAAAAACCAACACGCTAAAATTCTTGTATTCTAATATGTCATTTATTAACAATCACAAAAGACCAATTAACCATATTAAGAAGCATTAGCCACGCATTATTTGATTATTCGACCCGTTTGGCTCATCTACGGAATCCTCCATTATGATGACTACCAACGAGACCTAACCAATTCTTGACCTATTATTCAGTATAACGAACATTAACGCTTTAAATCAACACAACTTTTTTTTTTCTACAATTCAACTACACATATGCTAATTATCAACGTTCACCCAATGTAACGAATCAAGTTACATACTTGCATGATTCATCAACATTGGTTTCTAACCATAATTATCCATTCCCAGACTTGTCAACCTTAGGGTATCACATCCGTTCCATGATTTACGCTTTTATAACTCAATTTTTAATGAGTGGCGTTTTAGTTACTTCAACACTACAAGTTTAACCATTGTTCGACCCGTTTGGTTGTTTAATGGAAACCACCATTTTACAACACACCAAACTTATTTAACCGATATTTTAGTTCGTTTCTTTATCTAGTGAATTACATCACTCTATTTTTATTCCAACGTGACTAATTACAAAATATTATCAACCAACGTATCTAATTAGCTACTTTGACTCGTTTGGTTTGTCGAGTGAACTTCGTCACTTCTATGACATACCAAACTCGCATTTAACACTACTATCTCATTAATATTTCTAAGACTTTTGTTTATGCACAATGTAACGAAACCGAAAGTCACGTACCTTTCAAGCATCCCTTTCAAGTGCGTGTGACCACCGGCTTGTCCACTTGACGCTCCGGTTTCTTTTCCTATAGAGTTCAATCACAACCCGTTTAGAACTCTTTTGTTTACATAATACGCATAATTTGCCATAACTATACAAATACGTGTTTTAGCTCAAATTTTCAGTTTTAATCCTCTTTTATGCATTTTCACAAACACCTTAAGGGCATCATTCTTCAAAATTTATAATGAAGTTCAACACTTATTATTTAGGCAAGATAAATATCAATTTAGGCTAATTCACATCAATTTTCATATTACTTAATCTAAACTTGTTTCATAGAACCCAATTTATACTAAGATAACATCATAATCCTAATGTTCATCATACTTCTACAAACCCATCTATCACTTTAAATGGTGATTATGGATTTCACAAGAATTAGGAAAAATTTCAACAAGTAATTGACTAGGGTTTATCCCTAGACACTATTTCATTCAAAAGAACTAACATGCAACATCAAATCCTGAATTCCATGGATTCACTCAGAAATTTGGGTGAAGATTTTGCATAGAAATTACATACCTTATGATCCCTACAACAAGGTGATCACTAATCTATATTCAGATTTCGATTTGAACTTGATTTGAGCCTTCAATGTATGGTTTTTGTTAAAGTTAGGGTTTGGAGGAGAACCCCCTTGTCGCCCCTGCCATTTGATCGACCAGACACACCATTTGGGTGTGTTTGGTGGATTTTTAATTTGTTTTTATTTAATTAAGTTTCAAATCTAACAATATAAGCCCCTCCACTTTCGTTTGGTTTATAACTTGGGCATTTTTAGTTCTTTCATGTGTTACTACGAGGCTTATAGCTAACTGGGTTATTTATTTCCTAGTTAGCTTGTTCTCGATTATTCTGTACTTTATAACTTTATTATAAAGTTTTATAAATTTCGGGGTGTTATGTAACACCTCGAAAATTTATGTCCAATAATGTATCGACATGTGTCATAAGCTTTAAACGTGTAAAAGATTACTTTAGAGGGACTAAAGTTGACAAACAAGGAAAGTATGTGAATAAAAGGGTTCAAAGTGTCAACAATTAGAACTGGGTTATTCGAAGTCAAAAAAGCCATTCAAATCAAGGAATAGGGGGACCATTAGAACTGGGTGCAAAGCTCAACTTATGATTTGCACTGTGGATGGTAGATTATATACAGTAAAGAGATTTGTTGATGGCCATAATCATAAGTTTGTATGTCCCCATGATATTCATATGCTGCCAGCATACAGAGAATTGTCAGATGTCCAGGAGGAGATGATATGGGAACTAGGCACTTTAAACCTTGGCCCTGTTAAAGCTTTCCATATAATGAGAAAACGTTACGGTGGTTTCTAGAACGTTGGCGCCACAGTTGATGATTGAAAAAATTTTAGGAATCGAATTAACAGCTATATAGGAGAATATGATGCTGACATGGTGATTAATAGGTTGACCGACAAAAAACACTATTTAGTTGATTATTCGTTTGAATATTCTGTTGATGATGACAAACGGTTAACTGGTTTGTTACTGGGCCGATGAGTTATGCAAGCGTAACTTTATGGAGTTCGGGGATGTGATATCGTTCGATGCAACTTTCCAGACAAATAGGTAAGTGTTACTTAAAATGGTTTTTATTTTGTTTTCGTATGTTATATGATTTCCTAAACTTGCAATATCGCATGTTAATATACATTGAAGAGTAGGTGTTGAATATATCGCATGTTATACTGTATATTTCACATGTGATTTTTTGTCTATTTTCGCATGTTACAATGTGTATTTCGCATGTGTTTGTTCAGGTACAAGATGGTGTTTGTTCCGTTCACCGGGATTGACAACCACTGTCGAAATGTAACCCTTGGAGCTGGGTTGTTGGCATCAAAGAGCATTGAGTCCTATAAATGGCTTCTGAATTCATTTGTAAAGTCATTTGGTCGGCAGCCAAAGGTTGTAGTGACGGACCAAGACCCTGCTATGAAACAGGCTATTGAGGAGGTTTTTTCTACCAGCAGACACAGATTGTGCATTTGGCACATAATGAAAAAAGTGGCAGATAAGGTATAGATAAGGTATAGCATTCTATATTGTCTTTTGTTAGCTTTTTTTTATAATATAGATTTTGTTATAGGCTGATATAAAAAGCATTTATCGGTATAGGTTGGACACGAGTTGTGCAATAATGATGAGTTTAAAAGGAGGATGTGCGATATTGTATGGACTGATGTAACAATCCTCAATAAACTGACACCCTCGATTATTCTCCGACACCCTAGTATATTTTAAAATATCCCAAAATGTTCCAAAATACACCCCATACGTGAAAACGGTCCTCAAATATATTAAATAGTATTAAAAATAATTAAAAAGTGAAATTTTCGGCTGAGGCGGGCCGCGTAAGCCCTACCCCAACCGTGACGCCGGCCGCGTCAACTTAAGGCCTGGCACGGCCCTGGGCCGCCATGTGGCCCAACATCTGGCGAGGCTACCTGATGACCCAGCTAAGCTACGCATTGACCGGAGGTCAACACGGGCCGCGTAGGCTCTGTCTGTGTTTTACGCGGGCCGCGTGAGGACCAGTTTCAGCAACTATATAACCAGGCTATCGGGTTTCATTCAGAATCGTTCATTTCTTTCTTTCTTAAGCAAATTTCTGAGTAGTAGAAGTAATACTCGGGTATTATACCCCCCTAATTAGCGAAGTTCTGCTCCGTTGTAAGTATTATAACCCCTGGATACGTATTAGATACGCTGCCCGATTGATCTAGGGTTCCGTAATGGCTGTCGTGGTTCTGCCCGACGTAGTCATTGGAATGCCGTCTCGGGGAGGGTATTGCTAATGTTAAAATGGGTTATTATTCTAACGCCTGTACATTTGTGTAAATTTTAGATTATCACCAGGAAACCCTTACGAAAAATCTAAGATAGCAATGTGAGTAATCTCCTTTTTGTTAACAGTTTTTACAAAACCTTAACTATTTTACAATGCAATTTAGCAGTGATTGAGTCTTTGTAATTCTTCAATTACTACCGGTATGTTGGGGTTTTGTATACAAAATGTACTACACTGTGAGTAGTAAGTCGGGATGACAATACGTTACCATTGGACAAGGAGTTAGCCAATGTGTAATATGACCCACAAGTCAGGATTGACAGTACTAAAGGAGTAATTGTGTAGATATAAACATTGTAATCACTCTCAATACTGTTTAAATTAAATTAATGTTTCTTGATTAAACTGGGATTCACTCACCAGTATTTCCCACTGACAAATGTTTTTAAAACGTGTTTCAGGTATCACAATGTGAAAGCCAATTAGAAGCCAGCTGGACAACACTGAAGGCTTGGAAAAGTGGCTATAAAATTTACCTAAATAAAGAAGGCGTTTTAATTCAAATAAAATGGGATTTATCCCTGTAAATCAGCTTGTAATAAAAACTTGGGTTTTATCCCAATATGTTTATTTATATATAAATGGTGGTTTTACTCTGATAAACATTTCCTAACTACAATCCTGATGAAAATTTCTGCTGCCAAATTAGACGACACAGGATACCACCGAAACTGGCTCGCGGCCGCCCGTTCCCGGGGATCAGGGATCGGGGGTTGCGACAACTGATTTCATTGAGCCTGAATAATTCGAGAGACAGTTGAAGTTGGTGATGATTGAGTACGGTCTCACTGAAAATAAATGGATTGATGATATGTTTTCGATGAGATACATGTGGATTCCGGCATTTTACCGGCATGAGCCCATGTCTGGTCTCATGCGAACAACTTCGTGATCAGAGAGCGAGAAGATTTTTTTGCCAGGTGGCAAATTCACAACTCACTCTTGTAGAGTTTAGGAATCATTTTAACGGTGCATCGGATGTCCAAAGATTCAATCACTGAAAGAATGATCATATTTCAAGATATACTGAGCCTAATGATTGGAGCCAAACTACTTTGGAAAAAGATGCTGCTAAGATATACACCGGGTCTATATTCTTTGATCAACAAATAGAGATATATGGAACTATTACCGAATGTCTGCTGATGGACACCAAAATCGAGGGTCCACAGATAAGGATATCGTTGAAAGACTTTAAAGCTCATGGAGATGGGTTATTAGAGGTATTATAGCATATATATTTCAAACATGCGATTTTGAAAAGCTACATGCGAATTTCATCCAGAACATGATTTTGCAATATGCGATTTTGATGTACGCATGCGATTGTAAATTAATACAATTAATTCATTTTTATACATGCGAAATTGTTCATTTACACATGCGATTTTGATTTTTAATATATATATATATTTCGTTTTCTTAGGTGTGGTTCAAGAATCTTGAAAATTGATGTAACTGCACAGTGTAGTTGTTTGCGTTTTGAGCAATATGGGCTGCTATGTAAACACATCTATTTTCTTTTCAAGATGTTTGGTGTTAAAGAAATACCAAACAAATATGTTATGAAGCGATGGACAAAGGATGTGGTCCCGAATGAATTAAGCGCGACGTTCGATGTAAAGGTGGGTGATAAGGATGAGCAACACAAGGCTAAGCAGATTGCTCGTGAAATCATCTACACATGGGAGTATTTGGTTAGCAATTTGATTTCTGACATTGATCAGCTTGTTTTAGTGAGGGATCAAATGATGAGGATTAAAGAGAAAGTTAATCAGAGTCGAATAACCAAGCAGCTTGATTCAAAGTTTGACCGGTTTTCAAAGTTGATTGGTTACCAACAACCAGTAACTAATGTACCTCTTACTGTCCGTGTGCCGGCTGGTATAAGAAACAAAGGTCGTGGCTCGCATAAAAGGATTAAATCGAAGAAGGAACAAATGATTAGCCGCAAAGGAAAAAGGTCAAGGACATGTAGTGTGTGCAACGAAAAAGGTCATGATATTCGGACTTGCTAGATACTGAAAGGCAAACAACAAGGCAAACAACAAAAGAAGATGAAGGGAGTCCAGATTGATAAAGATTCCAGACACAAAGCCAACGAGGTCGAAGACGATGAAGAGGAAGATGAGTTTGAAGATTACAGTGGAAATAGTGATGATGGCACCGAAGAAGAAGATCAGTGGGAGGAGGTTTCAGATGAGGAAGATTAAATTTTTTTAATGTACATGCGATTTTACAGGCAAACATGCAATTTCATACATATGAGTTTATTTCATACAATCATGCGATTTAGTTTGTAAACATGCGATTTCATATACGTCAGTATATTAGCAGGTTACATGCGATTTTCACTTGATTTTGATTTTAGTACATGCGATTTTGAGTTATCTTGTCACACCCCAACCACGTTAAAACAACAATCCGCGGCGGAAACGTCGGGGAGTGTCGTAACAGAATCATTATTTCACAACACATGGATTGAAATTTCGCTTTATTGAATTAAATTTATTAGATTGTATTGAAATCAGAAGCAAAACATGAACAATTGTCTTTCATTTTTATTGAGTCACTAAGGCCTCGTCCATTCCTATGTGAGCATGCGTCATAATCATCATCAAACAATCATCAAACTATGGTACCTGAAACATATGTGAAAATACGTCAGCATAAAAATGCCGGCGAGTACATAGGTTTTGTGAGTATGTTAGATTCATGGCTTTGAGTTCATATTGCAATACCTCGTCCAACAACGAGAGTTGTCGAGTGTGTACCTTGAAAACAAAAGAGTTTGATATTGCAGTATGTTTCTATCAACTTTTACAAGTTGATATATGTATAAACCAAAAACCATTGTAGCCATGAATCTTAATGGAAAACATTTGTCTTTATTAACTAAGTTGTAAATCGTTCTCGTAATACAACTCGTATGGTTTATATCGTTAGGAAAACATTGTAGTGTAACTTTGTTTCGAAAAAATTCGTCCAAGTGATCTAGATAACGAAACGATATGTAATATGTTAAAAGCACTTATATATAGGAAGTACCAGCGGCGTATCCACCATGCTTTTATCACATTACACCTGCCCCATTACCTAATATCTTACCATAACCCAATCGTTCCATAGTTCAAATAGTTCCAATCATTCAAATAGTTCAAGTAGTTCTCATAGATCAAATAGTTCCAATGGTTCAAATAGTTCAAATTGTTCACATAGTTCAATAGTTCCAGTGGTTCAATAGTTCAAATCGTTCACATAATTCAGATAGTTCCAGTGGTCATTGCTTACGCTACTTTAACGCATCATTTGCGTCAGAGCGCAAACGAGTAGCCTAACTAGTCCTATGACAAGTATTATATTCCTTAACATGTTTAATAATCAATTTATATGGCAAAAGTTAAGTTACATATGCTTAACATGAATTTATGCGCAAAAAGGGCATTTTGGTCATTTTTCCTAAGACATATAACTACCTATCATACAACTAACTAAACTAAGTAACCATAAGGTATAACCTTGGAAGGTTATTCCCTATACAACTATGGTCACAAGATATGTTTGGTCGGATCCTAATGATCGACCAAATGGGTCGGGTTCGAAAGTCTAAGCGGTTGTCAAGACTGCTTGACTTACGACCCTAAACAAGCACTAGACCAAAAGTGACGAGTTAAACATGTTAAAACATGTTTAACTAAGTTAGAAACAAGTTTGATATTAAAACAAAGTATTTTGATACCCAAAAATAGCTTCATTGCAAAATACGCATATACACGTATTTTGACCGAAACTTTGACTCGTCACTTCGACTAATCAACGTGGTAATCAGTAGGTATAGTCACAAGGGACTATAACCATCATGATTACGCTCACGTTGCAAAGTTCAAACAAAATTTGTGTTGACCAATTTCATGGTCAAAGCAGAAGTCAAACACTGTTTGACTTTCATGCTTGAAAAGCAATAAAAGCATGAAAGAAGCTTACAAAGGGTCCAAGCAAGGAAGATTTGAACTCAAAATTCTCAGGTATGAAGCTTCACAAGTGAGAGCTTCAACATAGAGAAGAATTAAGATCAAATGGTTGAAGAAAGCAAATGAAGCAAGTGGGTATTTATAGAAAGTCAAGAACCATTAGGATCGTTCCTTGTAAATTGAGCTTTGAACTTGGCCATCAAAGTGTTACCCACTGATTTAGTATACTAGGGGAGTCCAAAACCAGCTCAAGGTATTGCAAATGTTGCACAAAAGACCCTAGAAATCAAGATGGTTGCTGAAAATGGAAATTCTGTCAATTTAGAGCCGTCGAGTGCCGCCACAGCACAACCCTTAGGTTGTGGCGCGACGCCACCCCTTCCCAGTTACAGAAACTTTAAAAAATTGGCAGAATTGGTCCCTGCAGCATGTTTAAGCCATTTTCAACGCGTTTAAACCCCGTTAACCCATTTTCAAGGCTCTACAAGGATGTTAAAGCATAGGGGACCTGAAACATGCTTGAAATTATCTCGGATGTCGGTTCATTTGGTCGTACGACTGCGTTATTCGGTTAATTACGACCAAAACTCGAACGGACGCGAAAACGAACCAAATTACGCGACGAATTGTATTTTTGCATTCCAATAATTAAAATAAAATATTTTAATGATTACAAAAATTTTTGGATGTCCGGATATGTTCAGAACGTAAGATATGCGCGAAAATGCAAACTTATGCACTTTTAGACGCTTTTAGTCCCTGTTGATCAAATAAGTTTATTTTCGCATACCGAACCACTCAAAGCCTATTTCTAAGCTATGTAAAGGATATTTAGGGTATGTTTAGATTATGATAAAGTTCCGTAATGTTCGTTACGATACGAATCGGTATACTTTCGCGGTTTGACGCAAATAGTCCGGAGTGTTTGTTGCGTTAATCTGATTACATTTATGCATTAGTTCGCGTATAACTTTCCAGAAAGCGATTTAAAGCTCGAAATTGAACAAGAATTGATATGTGCAAATGATACACATATTTATACAAATCCCAAGTATGAAACATAATATTTCATTGGTTTTGTATTCGTATGATGGTCAAAGAGGCACAGATGTCACAGTCTCCCCTACTTTAGGAAATTTCGTCCCGAAATTTATTCGAAGGAGCCTGTCTGAAGTTGTGTTAAACAATCGTCTTGTAGGGAATCTAGGGCGTCATCTATTTTGCATAGAGTAACCCATCAAGGATTTCCATGTAAGGCGTAGCTTTACCGTTCCCTAGTGGGTGCTTCCTTAGATAAAGTAGGAAGTGGGAACAAGTGATTTGATTAATGATAGAGATCAAACTAACCAGTAGTTCTACGAGTATCCCTTGAGAATTTAACTACTAGACAGAAAGATCTCGTAAGGATTTGTATTTCATTCCTTCAGTGGATATTCTTTAGAAGCGAGAATGAATGGGTGATTCATTTTCTCCAATGGATTCTTCGTCAGATATGGAGATGAAAGATGAATAGGTTATTCATTTCCAATGGGTATTTCTTTAAAAGCGGAAATGAATGGATAATTCATTTTCTCCAACGAATGCTTTTATCAGAAACAAAATGAAGGAACGTATAAGCTGTTCATTTCTTAATGGTTATTTCATCTGAAGTGAAAATGAATGGATGATTCATTTTCCTCGGTGGATGCTTCGTCGGAAGTAGAGATGAAGGATTTTCGCAAAGAATATTCATTTCCCCGATGGATATTTCTTCATAAGTGAAAATGAACGAATAGTTCATTTTTCCTCAGTGGATACTTTGTCAGAAGTGGAAATGAAAGATTATTGAAAAGAGTATTCATTTCCCTGATGGATATTTCTTCAGAAGTGAAAATGAATGGATAATCATTTTCCTCAGTGGGTACTTCGTCAAAAGTGGAAATGAAGGAATCGATACAGGATTATTCATTCCCCAATGGATTTTTCTTTAGAAGTGAAAATGAATGGTTAATTCATTTTCCTCATTGGATACTTCATCAGAAGTAGAATGGATTTATTTATTTATTTATTTTCCTCAGTGGATATTTCTTCAGAAGCGAAAATGAACGGATAGTTCATGTTCCTCAGTGGGTACTTCATTAGAAACGAAAATGGCAAAATTAACGCAGGATTATTCATTCCCTCAGTGGATATTTCTTTAGAGTGAAAATGAATGATCAATTCATTTTCCTCAGTGGGTACTTCGTCAAAAATGGAATGAATTTATTCATTTTCCTCAGTGGGTATTTCTTCAAAAGCGAGAATGAACAGATAGTTAATTTTCCTTAGTGGGTACTTTATCCGAAATGAAAATGAATTTGTTCATTTTCCTCAATGGATATTTCTCAGAAGCGAAAATGAATAGATGATTCATTTTCTCCAATGGGTACTTCATAAGAAACGAAAATGAACATGGTTCATGAATAGATTATTCATTTCCCACAGCAGATATTTCTTTCAGAAGTGAAAAATGAATAGCCAGTTCATTTTTCCTCAGCGGGTACTTCATCATAAATGGAAATGAATATAGTTAACTTTTGTTTCTTGATTAAATTGATACATAACAAAACTTGCTGTGGTTTCTGTGCACTAAATTCTATAATTATGTACGCATCCATAATTACGTAATTCCTTGCACAGTCCACACATTTCGTTTTATAATGTGTAGGGGATAGAGTTTGTCGAACAATCTTGAGATAACTTTAATTTGATTAGGTCAACACATAAACACGTAAGCACATAATAGACATACCATTGTTTACTTGGTTTTTAATTCGTTTTTAGTTTGCTATTAACTTGTTGTTAACTCGTCGTTGATTTGAATGCGTCCATTCAAAGGACACTATGTAAGGACCCGCAAAAATGTCCCAAAATGACCCGTAAGTGAAAACCCGGATCACTGAAACCCTAATGTGCATGAAAAACCAAGAAAACAAGATTTTTGGTTTTCATGTGGGCCGCTTAAACCATAAGAGGACCCTTACGCGGGTCGCGTCAACTTAAAGATGACCGGATAAGCGTCCCAGGCCACGTGTCGCACACGTGGCGGACCTACCGATGACACGCTAGCCCTAGTGTAGACTAGGTGGACTCTCGCGGGCCGCGTAAGACCTTATTAAGGTTTACGTGGGCCGCGTAAAACTTGAAAAAGTGCTATAAATTGCTGGTGCCTGAGCAGTTCATCTGTGTCGAAAATTTCATTCAAAAACGAAGTTCTACTGCTCAAAATCACACTTTCATGCTGCTACGATACAGGGTATTAACTCGATCGCTGCTACGATTTAATGTCCGATCGATTGAAACCAATCCGATGGATGTTTAAGTGTTTCCCAAATTAGGGCTATACTTTGTCACTCGTCATGAGGGTTTTGATCCCGTGAGTTATCGTAAATTTTGTATTAAGTTATTGACCTAGTTCGTATGCATTGTCATTTAATTTAGGTTCCAAGGATTATCAATAGGCTAAACTCCGCCTGTTTAAACTTGCAATGTGAGTCATTCTCTTTTATCAATTGTTTTACCACACCTCAAATTATTTCCAAAAGTTATAATTACAGGGATTAAGTGGTGGTTATCTTGAATCACTTGCAAGTGGGGTATTGTGCACATTACTAATTTCTCACGGTTAGGTTCATCAACCTAACAGTGATAATCATCACTACTTGGGTGAAAGGACCCAATAGTGGTATGACCATCGTCACCAGGGTGTGACACGGCACCAGATAAAAATAAAATAGTAGCCATTGTAATCGCTCTTATGCTGTAATTTATAACTATGTGTCGTTTTATTTAACCTGAATGACTTGCCAATATTTCCTCGCTAACAAAATAATTTTTAAAACATGTTTCAGGCGACCTGCTGTGAATGAAGGAAAAGTGCTACGGAGCACTAATAAAGCTTGAAGTGGTGGCTCGGTTAAATAAATAAACATGTTTTGTAAAACAGGGAATTTCCCCGTGAAATTTCTCGATTGTAAATTACGGGGTTTATCCCAAGTTATGAAATAAAATAATTGGGCAGTTTCAAGATTTTCAAGATCCTGTTAGACTTCCGCTTTCAACTCAAATAATGAATACCATGGGTTTTCTGTCCCGCGGCTCCTGGACCGGGTTACACCGGGATAGGGGCCGTGACAGAAAAATGTGGTATCAGAGCCACTGATTTAAGCCATTTAAGTATTTAGAAATACTAATTTTCTGATTGCTATTCTGTGATTCTATTAAAATTTAATTTACAAAATTTTAACTTAGAATTTTGTGTGTTTCTTCATATATGCTAACAGCATGAATGAACTATCAGAAGCACTTCAAAATTTTACTATCCAAACCACAGATATGGATACCACCGGTGCCTTCACTGGCTATCAGGCCGATACTGAAGAACCAATTGTATTCCAAGCCCAACCTCATGAAAAACCTAAACCGAAAAAGAGAAGAAGACTCATAGGCTGGAGGCGTGTGCGTAGGAAGAAACCAGCAACACAGAAAGTTATAAATACTGAGGATCCGAAGGATAAAGGCAAAGGAATAGAGATCGGAGAAAATTCAGGGTAAGCCCAGGAAATGCCACCCTGGGAGGAGCTGGATCGCCAACTGGCAAATAGCGACCTCATCGGACCTGCCGATGAAAACCTCTTCAATTACCCAGCGGAAGCAGAACTTCCAGTCAATCTGGAACCTGCTATCCCATATCCTATTATCGACCCTCGACCTCTAGGAGAGCTGGAAGAATGGTGGACCACTGACTGGAAATTTCAGAATCTCCTGAATAACCCTAATACCTTTTTCCCTGAGTTTAACCCTGAGCCTGCACCATACCCACCTATGATATCTGAAAATTTGGTTGAACTCCGTCACTATGGCGAGGAGCTGATTGATGCAGGAAACCGAATTAGGGATGTGGGGGAAAGAATCTAATGGAAATACGCCGAGAGGGAACATCGTTTTTGAAATGCCAACTGACTGTGGTTGTGGGAGCATGTGTTTAATAATAAAAATATAATCATATAAAAATAATAAAAAAATAAAACTTTTGTAATATATTTAGTGTGTACGGATGCATACTACAATATATAAAAATGGAAGTCGCAAAGTCGACAATTTTGGCTATACATGTTGGCATGATTATGTACGCTTGTTTTATTGCATTTGGTTGTTAATTATTTTGGTGCTAATAACTTATATATATCTATTGTTAACTATCAGATGGAACACGCTGGTAATGAGCCAGTTAATCAATCTGAACAAAACAATGAAGATCAATTTCTGAATAGGCAAGATATAGAAAACATCGTTGCCCAGGGAATAGCAAATGCTATTCCAGCAATCCTTGCTGCTGCCCGAAATCCAGTTTAACCTCAACCAATTATTCCCAGCAAACGTTCTCATGGCGTCAACTTCAGTAATAGTGTCAATGGAGGTGGCAACAATAACCATAACAATAATGATGATGTGATGCAAGCCCCACTTCCTAAGAAAATGAAAACTGCAACGCCTGGTTTCACTTACAAGGAATTTCTTCCCTGTAAACCGATTGAATTTTCAGGCAACGAATGGGCAACTGCTGCACTGTGTTGGTTAGAAAAAACCGAAGCAGTAATTAAAATAAGTAAATGTGCCGAGGAAGACAAGGTCATGTATGCATCAAATCTTTTTAAAGAAGGGGCACTAGAATGGTGGAATACAGTACTACAAGCCAAAGGGAGTGATGTGGCTTATGCCATGAATTGGAAAGAATTTAAAAGTCTAGTAGTAAGAAAATTATGTCCCGAATATGAAAAGGAACAAATGACAAATAAGTTCCTGAACCACCGGATGGTGGATGTAGACTGTCGAGGGTATACTTCGACATTCTTCGAGTATGCTAGAGTTGTACCTACCATGGCTTCGCCAGAACCGGTACTTATTTCTCGCTATATTTGGGGTTTGATTGGCGAAATCCGTGATATCGTTAAAGCTGCAAGACCTCGCACAATTGACGATGTAGTAGAATTAGCCAATACCTTGACCGATGGATTGGTGAGTACGCGAGAAGAAAACCGGAACAAAGAAGTGGCCCAAAAGATTAACCAAGGATTCCATGTGGGTAACAGTAATAATTACAAGAAAAAGGGAACCGGACAATCTCGTACTGCTCCATTCTGCGGTACCTCTAAAAGAAAGCATTTTGGAAGATGCAAAGGGTATTGCAATTTCTGCAAAATTCCAGGTCATCAAGAAGAAGATTGCAGAAGGAAGAAATCAACAATCTGCTTCAACTGTCAAACCAGCTGACAACAAAGCCAAACCTGCAGAAGGAACTACCAAGAATAACGCAAGAGCCTTCCAACTGACTACCCAGGAAGCAGAACTAATTCCTGATATGATTGCCGGTACGTTCTTAGTTCACAACGTTTATGCAAAAGTATTATTTGACTCTGGTGCAAACCAAAGTTTTATAAATACTTCATTCTGCCAAGCTCTTAACCTACCCTTAACCAACCTTAGACAAATTTTTACGGTAGAAACGACAGATGGGAATTCTGTTAACATAGATAAGATGTTGCAAGAAGGAAAAATAGAACTCTTTGGCCATAAATTTTCTGCAAACCTGTTACCTATGAAATTAGCCGGATTCGATGTTGTGTTAGGAATGGATTGGTTAGTAGCCAACAATGCTCGAATACTCTGTGATAAGAATTCTATAGAAATTAATACACCTACAGGAGAAATAGTGATGATTACAAGAGATAAGCCACGTAAGCCAATGAAATTCATTTCAGTTATGAACGTGGCCAGTTATTCAAGAAAACAAGGAATAGTGTATATGATTTCGGTAATCATTAACACTAAAGGTAAGAAACTTAAGGAAATTCCAGTAGTATCAGAATACCCAGATGTATTTCCAGAAGAACTACCTGGATTACCACCTGATAGGGAAGTAGAATTTAGAATTCATCTAATTCCTAGAACTACACCGATAGCCAAGGCACCGTATCGGTTAGCACCCATCGAAATGTTAGAATTGAAAAAGCAGTTAGATGAATTGTTAAGCAAAGAATTTATACAACCTAGCTCATCCCCGCGGGGAGCTCCGGTGTTGTTTGTGAAAAAGAAATATGGTTCGATGCGAATGTGTATCGATTATAGAGAATTAAATAAGGTTACAATTAAGAATCGATACCCATTACCTAGGATTGATGATCTTTTTGATCAACTCCAGGGAGCTAGATATTTTTCTAAGATAGATTTATGCTCCAGATACCATCAATTGAAAGTACAATAAGAAGACATACCTAAAACTGCTTTCAGAACTAGGTATGGTCATTACGAGTTTACAGTCATGCCCTTTGGACTAACAAATGCTCCTGCAGCATTTATGGACATTATGAATAGAATCTGTAAACCGTACTTGGATAAATTCGTAATTGTTTTCATCGACGATATACTTATTTATTCCAAAAGCCAGGAGGAACATTGTGAGCACCTGCATGTACTCTTAACTTTGTTAAGAAGAGACAAGAATTATGCCAAATTCTTGAAGTGTGAATTTTGGTTGCAAGAAGTGCAATTTTTAGGACACATGGTGAATCATGAAGGTATTCACATAGATCCCTCCAAAATAGAAGCAATCATCAAATGGAAAGTCCCGCAATCAGCTATGGAAATTAGAAGTTTTCTAGGGTTAGCCGGATACTATAGACGATTTATTAAGGATTTTTCCAAAATAGTTATACCATTAACTAAGCTGAGATGTAAATCAGTTAAGTTTGAATGGGGACCTAAGCAAGAAGAGGCTTTTAAGATTTTAAAGCAGAGATTAACAAACGCCCCAATTCTTGCCTTACCAGAAGGAACAGAAGATTTTGAAGTTTACTGTGATGCTTCTAAGCTAGGATTAGGATGTGTGCTGATGCAACGCAAGAAGGTAATTGCGTATGCCTCAAGACAATTGAAAAAGCATGAAGAAAATTATACGACTCATGATTTAGAATTAGGAGCCATAATTTTTGCCCTTAAGATTTGGAGACATTATCTGTACGGAAGTAGGTTTACTGTCTATACAGATCACAAGAGTTTAAGATACATATTTGGGCAAAAGGAATTAAATATGAGGCAAAGAAGATGGATGGAGATTCTAAGTGACTATGACTGTGATATTCAATATCACGAAGGAAAGGCAAATGTAGTAGCAGATGCCTTAAGTCGTAAGTATCATGAGAAACAACGACGAGTTCGTGCTCTTAGATTAAGTTTACAATTGGACTTAATGGAACAACTAAAGAATGTTCAAGAAATAGCCATCAAGGATGATGCTGAAGGAATGAAATGATGAATAAAGGAATTAGAGCAAGGAAGTGATGGAATTTGGAGATTCCACAAGAAAAGAATTTGGGTACCTAAGCAAGGAAACTTAAGAGATAAGATTTTAGAAGAAGCCCATAAATCTAGATATACCATACATCCTGGTAATAATAAAATGTATCAAGATTTAAGAAATAACTTCTGGTGGATAGGAATGAAGAAATACATAGCCAAATATGTTTCTAAGTGCCTAACTTGTTCACAAGTTAAGGTAGAACAGCAGAAACCCTCAGGTCTACTGCAACAACTAGAAATGCCTGTTTGGAAATGGGAGCTAATCACCATGGACTTTGTTACAAAGTTACCAAAACCCAGAAAAGGTAATAATGCGATTTGGGTAATTGTGGATCGATTAACCAAATCAGCTCATTTTCTACCCATGAAGGAAACCTTTAGCATGGAAAGGTTAGCAAAGTTATATGTGGACGAGGTAGTATCCTTACACGGAGTCCCACTCTCCATTGTATCGGATAGGGATAGTCGTTTCAGTTCACATTTCTGGACCAGTTTCCAGGAAACAATAGGAACGTGATTAAATTTAAGTACAGCCTACCATCCCCAAACCGATGGACAAAGTGAAAGGACGATTTAAACCCTGGAAGACATGCTCAGAGCATGTGTTGTAGATTTTGGTGGAAACTGGGATAACCACCTACCTTTAATTGAATTCTCCTATAACAATAGTTATCATTCAAGTATCGAAGCTGCCCCGTTCAAAGCACTGTATGGACGAAAGTGTAGAACTCCAGTCTGTTGGGCAGAAATAGGAGAAAGCCAATTATCAGGTCCTGAAATTGTGCAAGAAACTACCGAAAAGATCACTCAAATCAAGGAAAGACTGAAAACGGCTCGAGATCGCCAGAAGAGTTATGCAGATAATCGACGCAAGCCGCTAGAATTTCAAGTTGGAAACAAGATACTCTTGAAAATTTCTCCTTGGAAAGGGGTAGTTCGATTCAGAAAGAAAGGAAGGCTAAGTCCAAGGTACGTAGGACCATTTCCAGTAATTCAACGCATAGGACCAGTTGCATATAGGTTACAACTACCAGAAGAGCTAGCTGGAGTACATGATGTATTCCATGTATCTAACCTCAATAAATGTCTATCGGATGAATCGCTAGTAGTCCCTCTTCAAGACATACAGGTAAATGAAAAGTTGAAGTTCGTGGAGAAACCCCTCCAAATAGAAGACCGAAAGATTAAATTCCTCAAGCACAAAAGATTGGTACTGGTTAAAGTCAAGTGGGATTCAAAAAGAGGACCAGAATACACATGGGAGCTGGAATCCGAGATGAAACGAAAATATCCTCACTTATTTCAGTAAATCTCGAGGACGAGATTTTAATTAAGGTGGGGAGGATGTAAGGACCTGCAAAAATGTCCCAAAACGACCCGTAAATGAAAACCCGGACCCCTGAAACCCTAATGTGCATGAAAAACCAAGAAAACAAGATTTTTGGTTTTCACGCGGGCCGCGTAGACCATAAGAGGACCCTTAAGCGGGCCGCGTCAACTTAAAGTTGACCAGATAAGCGTCCCAGGCCACGTGTCGCACACATGGCGGACCTACCGATGACACGCTAGCCCTAGTGTAGACTAGGTGGACTCTCGCGAGCCGCGTAAGACCTTATTAAGGTTTACGCGGGCCGCGTAAAACTTGAAAAATTGCTATAAATTGCTGGTGCCTGAGCAGTTCATCTGTGTCGAAAATTTCATTCAAAAAAGAAGTTCTACTGCTCAAAATCACACTTTCACGCTGCTACGATACAGGGTATTAACCCGATCGATGCAATTATTTAATGTCCGATCGATTGAAACCAATCCGATGGATGTTTAAGTGCTGCCCAAATTAGGGCTATACTTTGTCATTCGTCGTGAGGGTTTTGATCTCGTGAGTTATCGTAAATGTTGTATTAAGTTACTGACCTAGTTCGTATGCATTGTCATTTAATTTAGGTTACAAGGCTTATCAGTAGGCTAAACTCCGCCTGTTTAAATTTGCAATGTGAGTCATTCTCTTTTTATCAATTGTTTTACTACACCTGATATTATTTTCAAAAGTTATAATTACAGGGATTAAGTCGTGGTTATCTTGAATCACTGGCAAGTGGGGTATTGTGCACATTACTAATTTCTCACGGTTAGGTTCATCAACCTAACAGTGATAATCATCACTACTTGGGTGAAAGGACCCAATAGTGGTATGACCATCGTCACCAGGGTGTGACACGGCGCCAGATAAAAATAAGATAGTAGCCATTGTAATCACTTTTATGCTGTAATTTATAACTATGTGTCGTTTTATTTAACCTGAATGACTCGCCAGTATTTCCCCGCTGACAAAATAATTTTTAAAACATGTTTCAGGCGACCTGCTGTGAATCAAGGAAAAGTGCTACGGAACACTAATAAAGCTTGAAGTGGTGGCTCGGTTAAATAAATAAACATGTTTTGTAAAACAGGGAATTTCCCCGTGAAATTCCTCGATTGTAAATTATGGGGTTTATCCCAAGTTATGAAATAAAATAATTGGGCAGTTTCAAGATTTTCAAGATCCTGTTAGACTTCCGCTGTCAACTCAAATAATGAATACCACGGGTTTTCTGTCCCGCGGCTCCTGGACCGGGTTACACCGGGACGGGGGCCGTGACACACTACGAATCTAATTGATGGACTTCAACTAGTACTTTAAACATCCTCAAGAATCTATCTGTAAAGATAGGAGGATCTTATATGGATTCGATTTCGTTCTCAAAGAATCGTAACATTCGAATTAGCACTCAAAGAATCCGATTAAGGACTTTGATTGTTGTGCTTTAAACGTCCACAAGGGTCTAACTATGAAGATAGGAAGATCCTATAAGGGTTTGGAATTTGTAGCGGAAAATGATTAGGAACCTTGTACCAGATATGCTAAGACCACATATGAAGCAATTTGGATCCTTGAAATCATTGTGCTAAGCATGCTTAGTCAGCATACGAAGCAGGGTGTTCTTGAAAATCGCGCAATACGTACGTTAGGACAACATACGAGCAAAAATGTTTTTGAAAGCTATGCTTGGAATCGTTAAAAATATGTTTTTGAAAACCTTTTTGTAATGTTTTTGAAATCATGTACTAAGTATATTAGGTAAACATTTTTTTATGAAATGTTTTAAACCATGTGAGTTGATTTTGAAAACATGTATGAGGTTTGTGAAAACATGCATAATCCTTTGAAATCATATGCTATGCAAAATATCGTGAAGTCGGGAAAATATGATATGTAAGACCAATCAAGGGCTTACGGAAATACCCTTGGGTATCCTTTTAAGGATTTAAAGTGGTACTTTTAGGTATTCGCCCAGAGTTGTAACTTGCACCTTGTACTTCGTTTCTTAGAAGAAACGAGTACTTAGGATTTTCGTAGAGATTAGGGCGATCACACAAATGGAAGAACTATGAGAGTAGTTTTTTTGCAAGGAACACGGTTCCTTGATCGTCGGTATTGTAAGGGATACGTCGTTCATACATGTAACCACATTTGTACATCGTAATGTAAACAAACGATTTATTTATAAACCAAAATAATTGTTTCATAGACTTGGATAACAAAAGAAATTAATACACAAAGTTCGATTGTTTCAAAACAGCGTCGTCTTCCAGTCAGTCGAATGCTCATCCACGTGCTGGATTTGCATTAGCAAGCTTTGGGCAATTGTTTCGGAAATGGCCCATCTCGCTATAGTTGTAGCAAGATCCTGGTGGAAAACGAGCTTGTGTTGGGTTGTTATCAGCTTGATTTGGTGCAGCTGCAGCTCGGCAAACCCTAGTTGTATGACCCGCAAGTCCACAATTTAGTCATTTACGGAATTTCACACTAGCATGATGATGAAGGTTACATTGGTTGCACAAGGGTGATGTCCCGTTGTATGGTTTCTTAGTAGGGGGTTGAGCTGGCTGGTTAGGGATTGCTTGGTCGTTTTGAGCAACCACGGTGAAGTTTTGAGAAGTCTTTCGCTTCTTTGACTTCTTTGTTTCGTTTCATAAGTTGGTTTCTTGTCGCCTTTTCGGAAAAGTTTACCTTTCCTGATCTGAGATTCAGTCGGGGTAGCGGATAGCTCAATGGCCTGTCTAACTGTAGTAGGGTTGCTACCAGTAACAATGTCTTGTATTGAGTCAGGGAGGCCATCAATATACTTTTCTATTGCCGTATCCAAAGGCGTAACCATGGTTGGGCATAACAGACTTAGTTCCTCATATCGGTCTGTGTAGGCTCGATGCTCACCACTATCTTGCTTAAGATCATCGAATTTCCTTTCCAGTGCCCTGATTTCATGACGAGGATAAAATTCCTTCATCATTAGAGCTAGAAGCTCTTCCCAAGTTTGAGCCAGTGCCACATCGGCACCCCTATCTCTCGTCACACCATTCCACCATGTTAAAGCTCGTTTCTCAAAAACACTATATGCGAATTCAACCTTTCGCTCATTTGGACACTGAACATAGCTGAATTGAATGTTTTGAAGTTACACTGAGCATTATTATTGTTATTCGCCTGGTTTATCTGGGTAATGAGGTTCGGAAGCACAGCAACTATCTGTTGAACGATTGTGGCTGTGAGGTCAGCATCCTGTTCTGGATTACGTCTAGGTGGCATATTCTAAAGAGAACAAGGAAACATGAGAAACGAGTGAGATTGACGATTGGGATAAACAAAAGAGGTATTGAAGATATCAACGAAACATAAGGAAGGCGATCATTCGTTCGTTACCTCGAACAAACAAATAACACACAGTGACTAACCAAAGTAAATGGGTCAATATAATGTATCGCGAAGACCTACTTTAGCCTATAAGTGGACACTTATCCCAAGAGTTCCCAGGTAAGAGTGACTGGTCCGATTATGTGGATTTGTACAAACACTCTATCCTTAGACAGAAAACTCAGGATACAGGCATCCGCCCTTCCAGATTGCACATGTTCACATTATAAGACCCAAACTCTGACGAGATTTTGAAAACTTTAAAGGTTCAAAACCTTATAATAAATCTTCTAAGAAGAGATGATTAGCTTTCAAGTCGGATTCATATTTCATGTTCTTGTTGTGGTATTGTTTTAAGACTAAACACAAGGCAACTTATGTTAGGATCCTAGGAAGGTTATAGTCTAGGTCAAAGCATTACTAATAACCTAATTCCCTATAACCATGAGCTCTGATACCAACTATTCTGTCACACCCCGACCGCGTTAAAACAACAAACCGCAGTGAAAACGTCGGGGAGTGTCGTAACAGAATCATTGTTTCATAACACATGGATTGAAATTTCATTTTATTGAATTAAGTTTATTACATTGTATTGAAATCAGAAGCAACACATGAACAAGTTGTCTTTCATTGTTATTGAGTCACTAAGGCCTCGTCCATTCCTATGTGAGCATGCATCATAATCATCATCAAACAATCATCAAACTATGGTACCTGAAACATATGTGAAAATACGTCAGCATAAAAATGCCGGCGAGTACATAGGTTTTGTGAGTATGTTAGATTCATGGCTTTGAGTTCATATTGCAATACCTTATCCAACAACGAGAGTTGTCGAGTGTGTACCTTGAAAACAAAAGAGTTTGATATTGCAGTATGTTTCTATCAACTTTTACAAGTTGATATATGTATAAACCAAAAACCATTGTAGCCATGAATCTTAACTGAAAACATTTGTCTTTGTTAACCAAGTTGTAAATCGTTCTCGTAATAAAACTCGTATGGTTTATATCGTTAGGAAAACCTTGTAGTGTAACTTTGTTTTGAAAACATTCGTCCAAGTGATCTAGATAACAAAACGATATGTAATGTGTTAAAATCACTTATATATAGGAAGTACCAGCGGTGTATCCACCATGATTTTATCACATTACACCCGCCCCGTTACCTAATCACTTACCATAACCTAATCGTTCCATAGTTCAAATAGTTCCAATCATTCAAATAGTTCAAGTAGTTTTCATAGATCAAATAGTTCCAATGGTTCAAATAGTTCAAATCGTTCACATAGTTCAATAGTTCCAGTGGTTCAATAGTTCACACAATTCACATAGTTCCAGTGGTTCACATAGTTCCAGTGGTTCAATAGTTCAAATCATTCACATAGTTCAGATAGTTCCAGTGGTTCAAATAGTTCAATATAAACCATAGCATTCGTTTTAGGAAACTCGAAATCGTTTAGCACATATGAATCACCCCAAAAAAATTGAAAACAGTATAAGAAAGGAACTATGTACTCACTTGAAGTGCAAAGTATCCTTGATTAAAGTGAACTAACAAGCTCGGGCAATCAAGGAATCAAGTGGTACCTAGAATCGCATCACCATGTTAATAAATCAACACCGAAATCGGGAGATCGGGTAGAATGAGGTCTCGTAAACCAAATGAGTATTGGAACTCATGTGATGTGGTTTAACAAAGCCTACATTCTAAAATGGAATCTATCCTAAGTGCTTTCGACCCGTTATGACCCGTTTAGGGAGCTTACGCTACTTTAACGCGTCATTTGCGCAAACGAGTAGCCTAACTAGTCCTATGACAAGTATTATATGCCCTAACATGTTTAATAATCAATTCATATGGCAAAAGTTTAGTTACATATGCTTAAAAGGAAGTTATGCGCAAAAAGGGCATTTTGATCATTTTTCCTAAGGCATATAACTACCTATCATACAACTAACTAAACTAAGTGACCATAAGGTATAACCTTGGAAGGTTATTCCCTATACAACTATGGTCACAAGATATGTTTGGTCAGATCCTAATGATCGACCAAACGGGTCGGGTTCGAAAGTCTAAGCGGTTAAAACATGTTAAACTTACGACCCTAAACAAGCACTAGACCAAAAGTGACGAGTTAAACATGTTAAAACATGTTTAACTAAGTTATAAAACAAGTTTGATATTAAAACAAAGTGTTTTGATACCCGAAAATAGCTTCGTTGCAAAATATGCATAAACACGTATTTTGACCGAAACTTTGACTCGTCACTTCGACTAATCAACGTGGTAATCAGTAGGTATAATCACAAGGGACTATAACCATCGTAATTACGCTCACGTTGCAAAGTTCAAACGAACTTTGTGTTGACCAATTTCATGGTCAAAGCAGAAAGTCAAACACTGTTTGACTTTCATGCTTGAAAAGCAATAAAAGCATGAAAGAAGCTTACAAAGGGTCCAAGCAAGGAATATTTGAACTCAAAATTCTCAGGTATGAAGCTTAACAAGTGAGAGCTTCAACTTAGAGAAGAATTGAGATCAAATGGTGTGAAGAAAGCAAATGAAGCAAGTGGGTATTTATAGAAAGTCAAGAACTGTTAGGATCGTTCCTCCTAAATTGAGCTTTGATCTAGGCCATCCACGTGTTACCCACTGATTTAGTATACTAGGGGAGTCCAAAACCAGCTCAAGGTATTGCAAATGTTGCACAAAAGACCCTAGAAATCAAGCTAGTTGCTGAAAATGAAAATTCTGTCAATTTAGAGCTGTCGCGTGTCGCCACGGCACAACCCTTAGGTTGTGGCGCGACGCCACCCCTTCCCAGTTACAGAAACCTTCAAAAATAGGAAGAATTGGTCCCTGCAGCATGTTTAAGCCATTTTTGACGCGTTTAAACCTCGTTAACCCATTTTTATGGCTCTACAAGGATGTTAAAGCATAGGGGACTTGAAACTTGCTTGAAATTATCTCGGATGTCGGTTCGTTTGGTCGTACGGTTGCGTTATTCGGTTAATTACGATGAAAACTCGAACGGATGCGAAAACGATCCAAATTACACGACGAATGGTATTTTTGCATTCCAATAATTAAAATAAAATATTTTAATGATTACAAAAATTTTTGGATCTCCGGATATGTTCAGAACGTAAGATATGCGCGAAAATGCAAACTTATGCACTTTTTGACGCTTTTAGTCCCTGTTGATCAAATAGGTTTATTTTCGCATACCGAACCCCTCAAAGCCTATTTCTAAGCTATGTAAAGGATATTTAGGGTATGTTTAGCTTATGATTAAGTTCTGGAATGTTCGTTAAAATACGAATCGGTATACTTTCGCAGTTTGACGCAATTAGTCCCTACGAGCGAATAAACTTGTTTTCACCAAACCCTCCAAAACTTATTTCTAAGTTATGTAAAGGTTATTTAAGGTATGTTAAGCCTATGTCACTATTCTAGAGTGTTTGTTGCGTTAATCTGATTACATTTATGCATCAGTTCGCGTATAACTTTCTAGAAAGCGATTTAAAGCTCGAAATTGAACAAGAATTGATATGTGCAAATGATACACATATTTATACAAATCCCAAGTATGAAACATAATATTTCATTGGTTTTGTATTCGTATGATGGTCAAAGAGGCACGGATGTCACATATCTTGTATGTTTTATTGTGACAAAGATCTCTAAATCATTCATGCGATTTATATTATAACGAAGCATAAGATGTATTCAAAACATCTACCCAAAACATAAATATAAAGTAGTTGTTATTGTCTTACAGAGCTAAAACCATAAAATTATTAAACATAAATTTAGTTACTTGAAGCAAAGATTTTGTCACGTTCAGCCGAGCTGGACTCCATCTTCTCATTCACAGTGTTTAGAGCATCTTTTAGGAAAGAGAAGACTAAGTCATCAGCTCGAGATTATTCCTTTATGTTATCCAAAGTTGTGTCTCTGAAGCTTCCCCTGCACATCAAGAATGAAATGAGAAGAGGTGACATCGGTGCTTATTTCTATCAACGTGCGAGTTGACAATAGTTCCTTTATTGCAATGTTTTTTTTTATTTTTTCTGAATCTTCATATGCCATTTTTGTGGGTGTGTTGTGTGTGTTTTTGTGTTCTTTGTCTTAATATGGAAGGTAGTTATCTCTGGGTATTTTATATTAGGATAGTAAATTTATTATGTTGGTAGGGTGGTAAGTTCAGTAGTATTTATGGTAAAATTGATCATTGCATGTCAAATTACAGTCACATCGGTAATAAATTCATTTTTTTAAATAAAATAGTTAATTTTTATTTATTTTAGTTATTAATTCATAATTTTTGTTTTGCATTTTTAGGACAAAGTTACTTGAAAGTATTAGCAACATTTTTTTTTCAAAATCGCATATGATAGGAAAACGAATTCGCAAACTATAAGAAATCTTAAACGTTATAAACTTTTTTTGAAATCACATGTGTATAAATCATGAATTCGCACACTATAAGATATCTTAAACATTATTACATTTTTTTTAATCGCATGTTATAATATATGATTTCGCACACTTTACAAAAACACAACTTTCTTTTTGTCTGCAATGTTTTTTTCGCAAGTCTGATATGTATTTCGCATATTTTATAATTTTCATCCAGCAGCATCTTCTTCGTTAAACGTCTATCGATTTGTTTCAGTTATGAACTTCCAAAATCAGTAGATAATGAAATCGCAGAGGGAGGTTGGTAAATAAGAATCGATCGATTTTTTATTACTTGTTGGATTTTCGAATAGGATTTTGAATCGATCGTTATGATTGTGAGTTTTTGTTTGCTGATTATCAGGGGGTTTTGATTTCGCAATGGACAATTTTAACCATGGCGGTTTCATATATATATTTTAATTTCATTAATTTAATAGTTAAGCACAGGGTTTAAATGAGATGATCTGACGGTTGTGGTTATAGCGTATATAATGTACGATTAGGCATATTGTATGATAACCGGCCTCTATATATATATATGATTCGGATCAAGAGAAAACTCCAACGAGTTGTGAGAACTTAGAGAACTCGACATTCTCGTGCAAGTTTTGTTCCCATTTTTTAACAACCCTAGATTAAAATGTTACAGACAGCTGTAAAAATAAATTTCAAAGTGGTGTTTTCGGCCTCTTACAACTGATGTAAAGAGCTGATAACATCAATATAGCATCAACTTTTTACAGCATTTACAGCTACTGCAAATAGAAAAAACCTTTTTTTTTTTTTTGAAAAGTTGATTTTTTAGGGCTTATGTTAATTTTTTTTTAAAACACCTTTCGTAAGGCCGAGTTCTCTAAGTTTTCATAACTCATATGAGTTTTTATTTTACCCTAGGGGGATCAAATGAGAAGAAATAATTAAATGAGAAGAATACCCTAGCCCTATATTAACATAATCAATGGTTATAAATGAATGTGGCAAAGATGTAAATAAAACAATCTTTTCATGTGCTTTCTTAATTAAAAAGGGTATTATGGTAATGTTAGTGTAGGATTGCATTTATGTTAATTTGGTGGTTACATTATGTTATTACTTTGGTGGTTACATATTTTAACTGGTGTAAGAACATTTACGTTAATTGGGTGGTTAGTATGTTAATGTTAATATAGGATTGCATTAGTTTTCTACATAACCCAAAAACTAATGTTATTAAAGATCTGGTACATTATATAGGATGATCCTACACAACCCTAAATGTGTGACAACCCTCACCAAACCATGTATCCGTACGACTTAATTTATATTTAATTACTGCTTAATTACTGTGCTTGCTTACAGTTGTGAATAAACTGCTACTTGATTTCTGGATATACATGCATCATGCTTTATTACTGTCACTCCATTTTTTTTTCACACAGAACCATAGTGACAACCTTGATGCATAAAAGCACAGTAGCACACTATACGGATAACCCAGTAAACATGCTGACATAGCCAGCATCAGGCAGAAACTGTCTCTGAGGCCATCATGAGCCGGGAATAGTTTAATACACTAGTAGTGAGTGTAGGGAGTTGAGGTTTGTAGAACTGCATCACTAGGTGATAGTTATAGTGACCGGATGTGCCTAAAACATGTGTTAATTACAAAATCCTGCACTTTTATACAAAATTCAGCATTTATCTAAACTAGTAAAGTGCAAAACGAGGGTAAAATAGTCCTAGACACTTTCCAAAGTGTTGGTAAATTATTGTGGTACTAAAAATAATATTAAACATACTTTAAAGCTTTGATTGACACTTTAACGGATTAATACCCAACCGAGCAACCGGACTTAACCCGGAATATAAAAATATTGTCATTGACACTATTTTTCCTTTTATGTGCCAGTTAGGGTCCCCGAATACCCTAACACCTGTTATAAATTATAACACACTAGTGACTAATTTAAAGTCCCTAGTTAAAAATACTAGCACCTAACCACATGGTTCAAAACCAACTAATTACCCATTCCCCCCACAACCGATCGGTCCCCAAGATTGGGGACACATCTTCCATTTTTGATTATTTTATCTTGCTATGTCTAGTATCTTGAAAACACTTTACACAATGGATCTTAGTGAATTTCGGATTATATATTTACATATAAGACTATCACATTTCATCTAACACCCAACCAAAGTTTGCTCCCTTCTCTCCCTCTTCCATAGTGTTCGGACGAGAACACTAGAGCCACCACCACCACTTTTCAAATTTGATCAAGGCATTTTATTCACATTCAAGTGTGAAGGATCTCATACAAGGAGGCTCGGTGCTTACAGATTGCCAAGGACCTCACCACAACGCTTTTAACCACTCGTTTTTCGTCTAGTTTCTTCCCTAGCCTTGAGCTAGTAGTAAGTGACTCTAAACGCATTCTTAAGCTTATCTAGAGTGGTTAATAACAGATTTGTCGGTTGAAAATCATGAACACTAGAGACCAAAACTAAAAGTCTACTAAAAATAATAAAGATGGTGGTTAATGAATGAATGTTAGTGTAAAACTTGTTAAACGTGTTTTGTTATGATTAATTTATGATTGTTGGATACTAGTAGGGGAACGGATCGTCATCTAACCACGCTCGGTCATGTTCATGGAACATGAACTAGCACTTTGTTTAGTGTAAAAATAACTAGATGACGAACCCTTTCACTCACAAACATGAACTTGTGTAAAAACGATTTTTCTTGCGAAATGGAGTTCAAAACTAGTAGATCTATAGATCTACAAGTGGTATTTTCGAAGAACCAACTGTAAGACAAAACCATGTTTTAAAACCGGATCTTTCCTAAACTAAAGGTGTTTTTGTGAACAAACAAGTGTGTAGACACTTGTGTAACGAAAGGTTTTAACAAAGAATTATTTTTGAGATTTTTGACAAGGAGTTGTAAACTTACACTTTCTTTAAAAATAAGATTTTTAAGAAACCGATTTTATTTACAAAGATAGAAAGATCTATTAAAAATAATGAAAAGTTACTACGCACTTTTACATAAACCACAAGTTCATGTGTTTGCGACTTACGTATACACTACGTCAAAACTAGGCTTTAGCCACACTTTTTCTAAAACAGCCTTGCCACAGTTTTGATTATATGTGTGGCTATAGGTAATTTATAATATTTTATAACACTTTTAGCCACACATTTTATTTTTAATGTGACCGTTGTATAACAACTCAAAACCTTTAGCCACATATTTTATTATTAATGTGACCATTGTATAACATATAAAAACCTTTAGCCTCACTTTTAGAAAAAAACTGTGACATTTACTAGCCACAACTAAAAAAGTGTGGATAAATGTAACCTAGGGACACTTTGTTTGTTTAATTTTTTGATTCATGTGACGAAACTACATCTCTTCGAAACTTTTAGTCACACATTTAATAAAAAATGTAACAAACACTTGCTACAATAGAGAAGTGCGACCATATGTAACTATCTGCCACAATTAGTTTTTAATATTGTGGCTAAAAGATAATATATATGGTCACTTATAAATTTTTGTAACCATATATGACTAACTGCCATAGTATTTCATAGCAAAGAGTATTTGTGTGACTAAAGTTACTAGACATAGTAAAATTTTATGTGTGACCAATCATTTTCTTCTTTATCAAAAACCCCAAAATTCCCCACTTCCACAAAACCTAAATTAACCTCACCAAGTTCAGGAGATCTCCATCGTATCTCTACCACAACCACCGCCAATTCCAACTTCCACAAAACCCTAACCCGTTTTAGTTACCACCTACCATCAACGATCTTCTCTCATTTGCTCTCCTCCGTTGCCCAAATTATGCATATGATTCAGTTTGAAGCAAGCTAAAATGAGATTACTCAGACCGATTTTCACTTTCCTCCTCCTCCAGATGCTGGCGAGGTAATTCGGAAACATCTTCAGTGGAGACTCAAAAGAGATCAAAGTCAAATGGTTTTTTTACTGATTGCTAATGTCGCGTAAGTGTTCTTCTAGCATTCAATCTGACCATGCTCATATGACTTGTATATTATGTTGTTACAATAGAATAATGTGAAATTAGATTTTATAAAACAGAATGTTATAGTGTTGATAATTTTGTGTTAATTTTGTAGGGGACGTTGTTTAGAAGGAGTATTGTAGTTTTAGTTTAAAATTTGATGTAAATTAGGTTAAACTTAAGTGATTTTGTTATGATTAAAGCCCTAAGATGTTAATTGGACTTGATATTTATTGCTGGTCATATATGGATTGTGAGTATGAATTGGAGGTTAGTGAGCCCTTGGTTGTGGTTATTTACACCAGTCAAGCTGTCAAGGTACCAAGTCAGAGTAGTGCTATGCGCCTACATGATTTTGGGTCATCCTGATGCATTTTTTAGTGGTCAAGGCGAACGTGAGACTACTTTAGTTGAGTCAGCTAAGAAGTTTGTCCACGAATTTGAGTTGTTGATAAATACAATACTGTAGAAATCTAGATCCAGGATAGAGCGTATGAAGAATGCTTTTTGGATATGTAACATCCCATTTCGTAAAATAAACTAGAAATTACTTTATAAATAACAAAGAGTTGTATGTTGAAAGTTTATTTTTAATCTAGTATGATTAAATGATTGATACAGAAGGTTTGGTAGAAACAAAATATGAGGAGGGCTAATGTTGAAATTATGAGAAGATAAATGGGGGCTAGTGCTCATCAATACATTTTTTTTAAAAAACCTGAAAGATGTAGGACGATTTGGACAGAAGAAAAACACACACCCAAACTATAATTCTAGAGAGAGAAAATTTCAGAAGAGAGGGAAAAGGGGGAGTCTGGCGATAAACTTTGGTCGAGGGTGCACCGTTACCTGCATGTTATGTCTCCGGCCAAATCTCATGGTTTTAAGTAGGGGAGATAGGGCGGCAGAAGCGGTGAAGTCGTTTTCTTTGGCACCCGCGAGGTACGATCAAGATTAGGCATCGGGTATGGGTTCCAAGGGTGGATCGGTATCTGCATGTTCTGTCTCCAGCCAAATCTCATGGTTTTAAGTGTCGGTTGTGGCAAATTTTGGTAGCGAACTACAGAGTTCATACGAGATTGTTCGACGATGGAGTGAATCACAACTATGGTGATTATTGGTGTTGTTTGTTGTCGGATAGAAGTGATTTGAAGCTGCGAACTGATCGGTGACCTATGGTGGCTAGGCTGATGGCTGTGATAGGGTATTGTCGGGACCGCAGACGCTTCCGACAACATAATCGGCTGAGACAACTGGCGGTTTCGATAGAATAAGGTTGGTGGTGGCGGTCCTCAATAGTGGTAAGCGGCGGCGAGGGTGGATTTGAAACCCAAACTCAAACTAATAACATTGGCAGGTAAAATATTGTAACCAAAGTGTCATACGTTATGTTTTTTTTTAATGATAACATAATAGTATTGATTATTGTTGTAAGTGGTTAAACAATAAGGTTTTTGAATCACAAATATTACCTTTGATGATTTGTCAATAAGATTTGATAGTTGAATTTACTATTGTAGTAAAAAAAATTGGGTCTTCATTTATCCTTTTAGAGGATTTAAGGAATTTTTACTAAACTAGGCACCTGGGGTTTATACGCATATTAACTATAGTATTGATGATGGCTTTTAAGGGTTGGTGTTGATTCTAAATTCTGTATGTAATTAATATTGGGAACTGAATGTTGTAACCATAAAGGATATATCATGGTGAAATAATGCTAAACTGGTCAAGAGTATATGAATAGATGAAATGAGGGAGAGTTTTAAAAATAATGATAAATGAGTTGTATATGAAGTTACCTTCATAGACGAGCTTGTTGTTATGCATACAAAATGTGATGGATCAAAATAGCTCACATGTTGATCAAAGGGTGTGCCGTGTCTTGAATTTATGATTATTGATATGGGATACTTTGACTTAGCAGGTCAACGATCAGTTAAGGGGATCCAAGGTCCAAACCATCCCATGGTCAAAGGTGAGTGAGCTACACTCAAATACTTTATTATATATATATACATATATATATACATATATATATACATATATGAGTAAATTGCCATTTTAGTCCCTGAGTTTTGTCCAAATTTGCCACTTTAGTCCAAATAGTTTTTTTTTTGCATCTGGGTCCCTGACTTTTACATTTTGTTGCCATTTTGATCATTTAGTCTAACTCCATCCAAAAACCTAGTTTGTAACAGGGGGTATTTTGGGGATTTAACTCATGTATTTATTGTGGTCATAGGATTGTGATCTGATGGAAGTACTTAAGAAGTTGTATGATTTTGTTATTCTTGACTTAAAATTGAAGTAATCACGTGAGGGGCTGGTCGTTAGACTATTGATGTTAGCTCATATATTAGATGTGGTAGAACAAATTTTGATATTTTGACAGGTTTGTACGTATGGTAGAACATTGGAACCCGGACACGGCTGAGTTAAAAAGATGAAAAATGGCAAGATAGACCTGCAGGGCCAGTATAACACATTGACTGGCGTATTATACGCTAACCTTCCTGGTGTATACGCCACTATCTACTGTATAAGCTGGTGGCATACGCTGATTTTGAAAGAGGCCGGCGTATCATATGCCGTGTGGAACTTTTAGCACGAGTGGTTTGATTGCTGGTTTGATTTAACTTGGTTTGATTGTGTACATTCACTTAGCGTTGCTAATAATGGGTGTTTCTTATGTTTCAGGTAAGGAGATGGAAAGTAAAGGCCGTTTGTGATCAAGTATTGATGGGATGGGTCATTTGTATATGTTATAAAGCCTTTATAACATTGTTGGAAGCCTTATAGACTTAAAAATAAAATAAATGGGACCACACTTTTCCGCTTAGATTATGAGTATCCAATCCTCTTAAAAAAAAAATTAAATTAGGGTGTTACAGGATACATAAAGAACATACTTTAATGTAATGGAAAATGTCAGTCCAGCTGGTTCACATATTCCACATATACCACCATCTTCATCCTTGCTGGCAACTGCAATTGCTAACTCATCCATGCCCTATTTAAAGATGTTGATTCCAAGACGATGGTCTCTGCTGCTAGTAGATCATCTCCAGGAAGTCAGTTGAATCATTCTGGTGAGATGATCAGCATGGAGAATGAGTTAATTGTGAATGAATTTGTTCACGGGCAGCTTATTTTCTTCCAGTAGATTCAATGGGGCTGTTGAAGACCAAACAACGGTCAAGGTTAGTTTGTCTTTCTTTGTCTGTTTCAGTTATTTATCATCCTAGTGATCAAATACCTAAAATGGCCCTTATAAACCCCAGGTACGAGAGACGCTGGAAAAAGCTTTTTGGGATGGGATTATTGATTCTATACAAGAAGATAATTATGATTGTGTTGTTCAACTGATACACCATTTTTTGTAATTATAAATATATGCTTTCTGTTTGATAGCTGCCAAATGTTATTTGTCCCTTACAAATATTAATTCATCACATTTTGGCGGGTTTCACTCGTTTCAGTTTAAAATGCTATATTATTACATGTTCACTGCATTTTGGCATGTTTGACCCGTTCCATAATAAATTGCTATAATTTGATCCGTTTAACATAACAATCCAACCATTCAGACAACTGTAGGCAGAGGTTCTAATATTATCATTCAAAACATTACAATTCAGCACTTTTACATATTATTCACTAAATAAAAAAGAAAGAAAATGACTAATGTAATGATAACCATGACATAGTTCAATCGGCATTACGTAAAACTATACCGTTACAGTCGGTTCTGTAATAATCATCGCGGGATTCATTACCCATGTCAAGTGGATCTACACGTGGCAATATATTATCATTCTGAGGAAAAATTACAGTACTAAATTCCTCATCAACGTCGTCATACGAATCTCTATAGTTTTTGGGAGGTGTCATAAAGACAATAGACATTTTTTTATCCAGCTGGTCTTTAACATAAAACACTTGTCGTGCTTGTGAGGACAATATGAACGGATCATCCTTGTGGCCTAATCTGTTAAGTTCTACCAACGTGTAACCAAGACTATCTTGTTTGACCCCATTTCTATTTTCAACCCAGTCGCACAAGAAAAGAGGAATTCTTTTAATATGATAATCTAGTACCCAGATCTCTCGTAATACCCCATAATAGAAGTTTTTTCTGTAGGTTACTACTTCTTTAGAAATGTGCATGTCAGTTGCCTCTACACCAACCCCACTGTTTTGGTAAACTCCACCGTCACGAGATTTTGTACGAAATGTATAGCCATTGATTTGATATACATCGTATTTTAATACGTTGCTGTGTGCTCCATTTGAAATCCACTTTACGGTTTCTGATATACTTTCTGTGGAAACCGCTAACTCTTTTTCAACCTATATTTCATTACTAGGATGAGATTCACCTTGCACAAACTACAATAAAGGAAAAACTAATATTATGCTAAAATTTAAATTACCTTGTTACGTAACCAGTGACCAAACGTTGTGTTATGCTCTTTCTCCAGCCACGCTTGTGGTTTACCACCATGTCGGTTTTTCAAAAAGGTCATGTGTTGTCTACAAGTACATAAATTAGTATCATATTTGATAGATTCTAATGTAAAAAAAAACATGTTTGTTATACTTACTCAATATAAGGCACAATTTCGGGCGTATTTTGCAATACATAGAAATGTGCTTTCAAGGAGAGTTCCGGAGAAACCAGAACTGGTTTACCGGCTGACAAAGGATTTCCTTCCCCGTTATCATTTTCAGATGTCTTATACTTATATGGTGGAATGCCAATAGTCTTCATGTTTTTTTGGTATTCGCTGAAAAACTCAATTGTTTCTTCTGCAATATTCTCCTCAGCAATGCATCCTTCCGGATAAGTTTTGTTTCGCACATGCCCTTTAATAACCTTCATGCACCTTTCAAAGGGATACATCCACCGAAAGCATATTGGCCCGCATAATTTTACCTCCCTAGTAAGGTGCACAGTTAAATGAATCATAATATCGAAAAAGGATGGGGGAAAATATTTCTCGAGCAGACACAGTGTCACACAAAGCTCTTCTTGCAACTTATCTAGTTCTTCTACCTTGATTTCTTTGCTACATATTGATTTGAAAAAAAAGCAAAACCTGATAATAGCATATCTTGTGGGTTCCGGCATGATAGATCGTATTGCAATGGGCAAAAACTGTTGCATAAGCATATGATAATCATGTGATTTAAGTCCCACAAGTTTCCTATCCTTTCGATTCACCAAACTAGAAAAATTAGAACAATACCCTTGTGGAACCCTTAAGTTGTATAATGTTTCACAAAACTTGTCTTTTTCATCTTTCGTTAATGTGTAACATGCTGCAGGAAGTATTGTTTTGTTGCCTTGTGTTTTAGCCTGCAACTCTTGTTTTAACCCAAAATGCGCCAGATCCAATCGAGCATTCAATCCATCTTTCGTCTTTCCTGGAACGTTTAGCAATGTTCCGACAATACTCTCAGCCACATTCTTTTCAATGTGCATGAAATCAATACAATGTTGGACACAATTATACCGCCAATACCTAAGTCGTCGATACCATATGTTGAATTTCTTCCAATAGGTCGGTTCTTTATGTCCGGAATTTGAACTATCACCCTCTTTTGATGTGTTCCTTTTTCTCTTAATTGTCTTCCCCCCTCTTCCAGTAGAAGTTTCTAGGATTCCTGATACTTTATCCTTAAATCCTTTCCCCCATATATTCTTAACGTATTTAACCTCGTTGAATATTTCTTCCCCGGTCATAGGATTTGAAGTAGTTCCCCATTCTTGTTTTCCATTGAACGCTTTCGTTTGTTTTCTGAAAGGATGGTTATATGGTAGATATCTTCTGTGACCAGCATAACTCTGCTTGGATGAGAAAGGAAGTCTACAACATTGAGTTTCTTTTCGACACACTACACAACCATGGAATCCACTATAAGGGCAGCCACATAGTGTACCAAGAGCAGGGTAATCATTAATCGTCCATAAAACAACTGCACGTAGGATAAATTTTTCTTGTGTATAGGCGTCATATGTTTCAACTCCTTCTTCAAATAAGAGTTGTAGATCATCAATCAAAGGATCCAAAAACACATCAATATCGTTTCCAGGCGTTCCCGATATTAGTACCGAAAGCATGATAAACCTTCTTTTCATACACAACCAAGGCGGAAGGTTGTAAATGACAGCTAAAACCGGCCAAACACTATGATTTCTATTACCTCTATTTACGTCAACCCCATCTGTGGAAATGCCAAGCCGAAGATTTCTTGGATCGTCAGCAATTTCGGGAAATTGGTTATCTATGGCTTGCCATGCAGGTGAATCTGATGGGTGGCGTAAAACACCGGGTTTTTTGGAACTGGTAGCGTGCCATAATAAATCTTTTGCTATACTCTTAGCTTGAAAGAGTCGTTTCAATCGTGGTATTATGGGAAAGTACCACATTACCTTTGCAGGAATATTTTCATACATTATTTTAGTGTTCTCATCCACCTTCCACCTTGACTTCCCACAAGTTGGACATACAACCAAGTCTTTGTACTCCTTCCTGTAAAGAATGCAGTCGTTGATGCATACATGTATCCTTGTATATCCTGAACCCATTGCCTTCATTGTCTTTTTTGCCTCATATGTATTGTTAACCATTTCGTTACCTTCAGGTAGCATCTTTTTCAACAAAGCTAGAAGTTCAGTAAAGCACTTATCTGAGACTCCATGCTTACTCTTCAAGTTGACTAGTTGAACTAGTGCGGACAACTTTGTGAAGTTAGGACATCCTTTATAAAGGGGCTTCTCAGCATCAACAAGTAGTTCCTGAAGCTTCTCATAGTCCTCTGTGAAATTATCTTCTGTGGCATTTACCATTTCTATTGTTTCCGTGGCATCTGTTGGAATTTCGGTGTCAAAATACTCTGTATGAAGCACATTTTTAACTGGCTCATCTTTTTCTCCATGTTTTATCCACCTTGTATAATTTGGATCAATTCCATATTTGAACAAGTGATGATCCACTTCATCCAAAGGAAGAGAGTAGTGGTTTAAACAATTTATACATGGACATGGAATTTTTGTTTTTTGTTTAGTTTTTTTTGGGTCGATGTTCGTCGACATCTTCAAATTGCGAACTGCATAATCTAGAAATGCTGCAACTCCATCCATATATGGTTTTTTGGTTCTATCGGTTAACATCCAAGACTTATCCATCCTTTAATCACGACCTGGTACATAAGCATAGTAGAGTAAAAACACATTAGAATAAAAATACGACAAGGTATGTAGAGAAACATCATATAATATAAGCATGCTTATGATTGTCAAATTTTATTGCCTGATCACCGAGCAAGCAATAAATACAGGGCTGTATTTAAAGAACATGCATAAATTAGTTGAACACCTTTCAAAATTGTCGAACAACAGCCTTGTAGTTTCGTATGATGCAGCCTTCTTTTCGTAACAACAGGGTTTGTATATATGCAGCCTTCAAAATACAAGAAGGTTATTAGAGGGGCTGCTACGGTGCACCACCGTTGGACGTGGTTGACGACGAGTTTCGGTGTGATTCGGACAAGTTTCGGTGTGATTTGGTGTAATTCGGACGAGTTTCGGTGTGATTCGGACAAGTTTCGGTGTGATTTGGTGTGATTCGGACGAGTTTCGGTGTGATTCGGTGTGTTGTTTGAACTTTTCAGACAATTATTCATCAATTTCGTTTAAGGATCAGTTGAGTTTCATTGAGTTTCGGTTGAAATTTTCATCAATCGAGCTCGGGCTCGGCTCGGCTCGTTTGCACCCCTACTTCTACATATTCAAAAAGTTCACCATTTTTTCTCATTCAGTATAAAAGGAATTAAAATACAATATTCCATCGGGTTAGACACTTGACCCAGTGGAAGGGACGGGTGCACACTTGTCGTGAGCTTTGTATCAACAAATCATGCCCCGATCACCTTGTCCGCTGCGGATCGGGGTGTGAAAGATTTCCTACCTTAACTTTCCTATTGGTGGGATTTACTGAGTATGATGATGATGCTACAAAAATGACGGTCAATTAGACCCAACGATGGTCAGTTAGGGTTGTTGAGCTCAATGATTGTCAATTAGGCCCAATGACGGTCAATTAGACCCAACGATGGTAAACTAGGTTCAATGAAGGCCAGTTAGAGTTGTTAAGGCACAGTGATGGCCAATTAAGCCCAGTGGTGATCAAATAGACCCAACGATGCTCATTTAGGCCAAATGATGGTTAATTACGGTTTTTAAGATCAATGACGGCCCATTAGGCCCAATGAAAGTCAACTAGGTCTAATGATTATCAGTTAGCTTCAATGATAGTTACTTGAGCTTAATAAAGGTCAATTAGGGCTAACGAAGGCTATTTAGGGTTGTTAAGCTCAATGATGGCCAATTACGCCCAATGACGGTCAATTAGACCCAACGATGGTCAGTTAGGGTTGTTGAGCTCAATGATTGTCAATTAGGCCCAATGACGGTCAATTAGACCCAACGATGGTAAACTAGGTTCAATGAAGGCCAGTTAGAGTTGTTAAGGCACAGTGATGGCCAATTAAGCCCAGTGGTGATCAAATAGACCCAACGATGCTCATTTACGCCAAATGATGGTTAATTACGGTTTTTAAGATCAATGACGGCCCATTAGGCCCAATGAAAGTCAACTAGGTCTAATGATTATCAGTTAGCTTCAATGATAGTTACTTGAGCTTAATAAAGGTCAATTAGGGCTAACGAAGGCTATTTAGGGTTGTTAAGCTCAATGATGGCCAATTACGCCCAATGACGGTCAATTAGACCCAACGATGGTCAGTTAGGGTTGTTGAGCTCAATGATTGTCAATTAGGCCCAATGACGGTCAATTAGACCCAACGATGGTAAACTAGGTTCAATGAAGGCCAGTTAGAGTTGTTAAGGCTCAGTGATGGCCAACTACGCCCAGTGGTGATCAAATAGACCCAATGATGGTCATTTAGGCCAAATGATGGTTAATTGCTGTTTTTTAGCTCAATGATGGTCAATTAGGTCCAATGAAAGTCAACTAGGTCTGATGATTGTCAGTTAGCTTCAATGATAGTTAGTTGAGCTTAATAAAGGTCAATTAGGCCTAATGAAACGAGCCGAGCCTTATCGAGCCCGAGTCGAGCTTGAGCCTCAAAACAAAGCTCGTTTGTTTATCGAGCCCGAGCTCTCATAAGTCAATCGAGCTCGGGCTCGGCTCGACTCGTTTGCACCCCTAAGTATGGGTATGAATTTCGGACACGACACGAAAAACAACATGAACCATAGGAAAATTGACCAATAAGGACTAAATTAGTATGATCATTATTAAATAATTACGATTAGGTCTATTATTTAGGGGTGCTAAACGGGTTGTGTTCGCGGGTTGGCAGGTTCAACCCAACCCGAACCCGAAAATCGTATCATACATATGAACCCGAACATGACTCGTTTAACCCGATTTTTTTAATTTTTTTTCTGAATTTAATATATTAAAATTAAAATTTACTTAAAAAACATAATTGCATATAATAATATCATATCTAAAAATATAATTTTAATTTTCGTTTCCCACCACTTCCCAAAAAATTCTAATTTCCCTCTCTTTCTCTTGTGTATCCAACCTAAAACATGTTCATTTTTAGTTTTCCCCCTATTTTCCTTTAACCCTAAATGGATTCCCCTCCCAAAATTCATACACAGATCTCGTACTGATACCCGTCTTCTGTTTTTGTTTAACCAGCTTCTTGTTTTGGCATTACGATAAAGAGAGAAAGAAACCAGACACGAAGCATCTCCTTTGAATCCATCTAATCTCTCCTCTGATTAAGGTAAGTGCAAGAACCCTATTTTCTTTGCAAGTTCATTTTTTTGTGGATACAATAAACTTAAAATGATTCAAGATTTAAACTTTGTTGATAAAACTCCACAGATTCGTGAAAACTATGACGTTCATATGTTTGATTGTTATGACCGATTTTTGATTGTTGATTTGTAGTTCATGTGTTTGATTGTTGATTTGTAGTGATTCGTTATGACCGATTTTTGTCAATTTTAGTTATAGTTAGATAATTAGGTTGTAAGCATGATGATGAGGGGAATTATGTGAGTTTTGATCCTCGGCTTCGGTTCGCCAACAAGAAGGGTGTTACTGCTGATAACCTTGGTATATTCTTGATCTTTAGGTTAACAGTTTTTACTAGAT
Source organism: Helianthus tuberosus (assembly GCA_030545235.1). Lineage (NCBI taxonomy): Eukaryota > Viridiplantae > Streptophyta > Magnoliopsida > Asterales > Asteraceae > Helianthus > Helianthus tuberosus. The sequence goes on from CM060357.1 coordinate 177,523,520, forward strand.
GTTATAAAAATGGTCTTGAATGCAATTTGTGATGATTTTTGTGTGTGATATTGTGTGGTTTTAGCAGTAGATATGCTCACATTGTTGACAATAAGTTTGGATTCTTTTTGTATCAGTTAGTTATAAATGTTAGTACATAGACCTGCAGGGCCAGTATAACACATTGACTGGCGTATTATACGCTAACCTTCCTGGTGTATACGCCACTATCTACTGTATAAGCTGGTGGCATACGCTGATTTTGAAAGAGGCCGGCGTATCATATGCCGTGTGGAACTTTTAGCACGAGTGGTTTGATTGCTGGTTTGATTTAACTTGGTTTGATTGTGTACATTCACTTAGCGTTGCGGTTGCTTCTAGTTTTTGGCAATATGCAAAGTGCAAAATGCAAAATAGTTTTTGCTGGCTATATGCAGCTGCTTCTTGTTTTCGGCAATATGCAAAGGGCAGCAGCTAAGATACCAATGTTAAGAGTGTTCTCAAGTCCACCACGTCCTTGTTTACGCCTTTTTTACCGCGCCCCTGACCCATATCAGCTGTGCAGCGTAATTAGGCAATGTAGAAGTGTAACGATGGGGCTGTAGTCTAGGCGCTGACCCATATCAGCTGTGCAGCGTAACCCAGTGTGCAGCCCCTTAACACCCCATCTGTCTACAGTTGCAGTTGTGCAGCGTTGTGCAGAACGAACAACAGCTGTCGTGCAGAATGAACAGCTGCAGTTGTGCAGCGTTGTGCAACAGTTGTGCAGCGTAACCAGGCGTTGACCCATATCACAAGTCCTCTATTGACCCCGCTGTGAACAAACATCAGGGACGATTTTAGCAATTTACTCGGGGTTGATTTTTGTATGGTTTTAGTTGTTCATATGCTCACATTGTTGACAATAAATGTTATAAAATGGCCAGTGTGTTAAGTTAGCATATGTAACTTGTAAAAGTAGTCTTGAAATGCAGTTGGTGATGATTTTTGTTGTTGATATGCCAATAAAAGTGGATCCTTTGTTGCTCAATACACTTGTTATAAAATTAGTACACAAAGGCACTTGTTACACAGTTCTCTTGGTCAGTGTGTTAAGTTAACATATGTAAACTGTAAAAGTAGTCTTGAAATGCAATTGGTGATGATTTTTATGTGGTTTTGGCTGCTGATATTCTCACATTGTTGACATTAAAAAGAATTTTTTGTTGCTCAATTCATTTGTTATAAAAATTAGTACACACAGGCACTTGATACACAGTTCTTTTGGCCAATGTGTTGAGTTAGCATATATATAATGTAAAAGTAGTCTTGAAATGTAATTGGTGATGATTTTGTGTGGTTTTGCAGTTGATATTCTCACATTGTCGACAATAATTCTGCATTCTTTGTTGTTCATATCATTGATTGTAAAAAATTAGTACACGCAAAAACTTGATAAACAGTTCTTTAGACCTGTGTGCCAGCTTATTATTGTATAACGTTAATCCCACTTCATTATCCCAGTAATAAAAGGCAAAGCCAAGTTCATTGACTGCAGTATATTGTATCGGGATTTCCATAAGCGCAGCGAGTGCAAAAGCTGCTTCCTTGTGAGCTGGGCTTAGATCTTTGGACATGATACCAGTAAAATTAACAAACTGCAGTTAATAAGGCCAAAGTATCGTGAGTTGTCTTTTGAGATAAAAACTACTAATGTCATCTTCAAACCAACAACAATTCCTCCAACCTTTAAAAAAATTTCCTAATAACCAAACCTCTATAAAGAAAACCAGTAATAAGCATTCTAAAAAAACTTGAATATGAAAAGAGTTTATTGAAAGTGATGGATGTGTTTGTACCTGAAACTATCCCATCGGGTCGGAACGGGTTCGGGTCGGAACGGGTCAAACTCATTTCTGGAAAATTTATTCATTCTCTTTATTGTATATAATAACAACTTTTGTTAAACTCATTTCTAGCATCATGGAAGTTGAAGAAGAAATCATGGAAGTTGAAGAAGAAAGCGATTTCTCGGATAGGGATTCGACAGGTGAATCTGAAAGCGATTTCTTGGATATGGATTTGACAGCACACAAAACAAAAACACCGAAGAGGGGGTTGACCAGGTTACCAAAAATGCGAACAGCATTTACAAACTCGGGTGGAAAAAAACACAAAGTTACATTTGATGAATTGAAGAAGTTTTCTGGGGAATATAGATCAGAATTTTCAAGTTTTTTGGGAGACCTAGTAAGAGAATATGTCGGATTTAGGTTTTTAGCGTGGAAAACAGTGCCAACAGAAGTAAAGGATAAATTGTGGGAGGAAATAACGGTTAATTCTTTTCTCTTAATTATAAATGTATTTTTACATTTTCATGTGACTAACATACAACTTGTATTATATATTGCAGCGTTTTTATGACATTGATGCATGTCGTAGGCGTTTTGTAATGACTCGGCTTGGTGAACTGCTTCGAAATTTTAGAAGAAAAGTGTATGCGGGATACATAGTACCTAACTTAGGTAAACCAAAGAAACTTGCACGAATTCCTAAGAGGTATCGTTCAATGGTGGAGCAAACAGACTGGGACAAGTTTGTAACATATACACAATCAGACGAGTTTAAGGTTTTAATCTTTTATTCTAATGTTCATCATTATTTTATTTTAAATATAATTTTAAACTCTAATGAAATAATTACAAATTTTGTTGTAAGGATGTGTCAAATAAGAGAAAAACAGCACGATCAAAAAACGTTTATGATCATCACTTGGGACGAGGAGGGTATGCCTATCTAAGAGACAAACTGGTAACTTCATTTCTTCAATTAAAGTTTGTTTTTTTTTGTGCTTATAATGATTTTTTGTTTGTATGTCTGATGTGTGTGTCCGTTATTTTTGTTGTATATATTACAAGGTACAAAATAACGAACTTTCAGTTGATGAGATCCCCTCTCGTGCTTTAATGTGGAGGAAAGCAAGGGAAAACAAAAACGGAGAATACAAGAATGTTGATGTAAAAGACATAGCTAATAAAATAGTAAGTTCAACTTTAAACTTTTTTGGTTTATTTTTAATTACTATAATACATGTTTATTTGTTAACAATTTCTACAGATTGACACTGAAACGCAAATTAAAGATGGATCCGTGAACCTTGATCCGGGCACGGATGCACTAACATTAGTATTTGGCAAAGAAAAAGGTGGGTATTTAAAAGGTGTTGGTTATGGAGTGACTTCTAGTAGATATTGGCAGAGTCCTCGAACAAAAGGATCATCAAAAGAACGAATTGCACAACTGGAGTTTCAACTACATAACGAGAGACTTGAGCGTGGGAAAAAAGATGAACAAATTAAGACCCTTTCGATGCAGATGGCAGAAACAAATAACACACTTAATCAAGTTTTAGCTCATCTGGCTGCACAAGGACAAACATTACAAATATGTTCATTATCTGCAGACAAAATGTCACAAACACAAGTAAGTGACTTATTTTATTAGCAAATTAATACCTTAATACTTTTCAAATGTGAACCATTGTTAGCTACCATAAATAGCAATCTATTTATATAAATTTACCATGTGCATTACAATTTTAGAAATTTTCCCTGTTTTATCGAATCGTATTATTTGTATTGCTTCCTTGTTACATTTTGTAGGTAAATTCTTTGGATAAACATGACGGATCAAAGCATAAGGCCAATGCTACCGCATCTAAAATAGTGCAAAAAGAAATGGCACCAACGGTAAGTATGATAATTTCATTATTTTTTTTTATAATTTCCCATGTAATTATTGATATTTCATAGCACATTTATTTGAATTGTAGGTAAAATCTATGAACAATAGTACTGGATCAAAGGACAATACTAATGTTACCACATCTAACATATCAAGTAAAGTAGTGCAAACAGAAGTCACTTCTCATGCTAACACTTCTAAAATGGTGCAAAAAGAAATGATAACGGTAAGTGTTTGACAATTTCGTATTTTTTATAGTTTTTATGTGTGATTGTTGATTTTCTATAACTTAATTAATTCAATGTTTTTAGGAAAATGTGAAAACTAGAAAAAAAGATCTTTTGTCTACGCAAGAGACTTCACTTCTTGGGACATCATCGCAGTTGGAATCACAAGAAAATATACATAATACACATTCAACAAATGTCCTAGAGGTATGTGTTACGAAATACATATTTATATTGATTTTAACCTTAAGATGTTAATATAAAATAATTTTTTTGTAGATCAAGTGTACTCTATATACTATAAATATGAACAACTGTGTGGCTTATGGTACAATTCATTTGTCAACGGGAAAACAAAGCATTCATGGAGTTCCACTACAAGATAATTGCTATAGAGTTTCTATTGATAAAGTTGTAAAAGAAGCAGCATTTTTACCGGTAGAATCATGTGAGGTCAAAACAGTTGGGGATGCACTAAATACTTTTGTTGCTTGGCCAAAATACCTTGTCAAAACTAGCGAAAAGGTTTGTTCTTTATTAATATATGATTAATTACTCTAGCTATTGATATTTGTTTTCATGCTTTTTGCTTCAGATACCAAATCTATCAAGCATTCAAACACAAAACTCTACAACTCAAGTCGCTAAAAAGCAAAAGAGATGTTTTACAACGCTAGATGGCATCAAAAAACAGGGAGCAAGAAGAACAAGAAAAACACTTTAAACTAGTACTTATTTTATGTTTACAATCATTTCCTTTTGCAACATTTGTAGATAGTTTTTGATTAGAAGTTTAGTTTTTGGTATTATCGTGCACAGATTTTGGTTTATTAATTTTAATATTATTTGGTTTTAGGTTTTCTCATGTTTATTATTGTTTTTTATTATTTGGATATACATGTGTGGCTAAAGGTTAGCCATAAGCCACACTTAAAAGCACAAAAGTTCATGTGGCTTTACATAAACATTAGCCACACCATTGTCATTTTATCTTTTTGTGTCACAAAATCATAGTAAACGTTATGTAAAAACAAATTATGTGTGACCAAAGATTAAACAATAGCCACATAGTAAAATTACAAATTTTCATGTGGCTTTACATAATTACTAGTCACATCATTGTCACTTTGTTTATTTTGCCGTGACGAAATGTTAGCAATTGTCATGGGTAAAAAAGATTATGTGTGACCAAAGGTTAGACAATAGTCACATTTAAAATTACAAAATTTCATGTGGCTTTACTTGATCATTAGTCACACCATCGCCATTGTGTTTATTTTGGTGTGACGAAATATTAGCAAACGCCATGGGTAAAAAATTTTATGTGTGACTAAAGATTACACAATAGGCACACTTAGAAAGAAAAAAAAAATTCATGTGGCTTTACATAACTTTTAGCCACACCATCCTTATTTTGATTTTTTTATGTGACAGCATGATAGCATCTGTAATGTACAAAATGAATTTGTGTGGCCAAAGGTTAGATGATAGCCACACATAAAATCATAAAGTTTTATGTGGCTTTACATAATCATTAGCCACATTATCCTTACTTTATGTGACGAAATGATAGCAAATGTCATGAGAAAGTAAATTATAAGTGACCAAATGTTATCCATTGCCACACTTAAAACCACAAAACTTCATGTAGCTTTACATAAACATTAGCCACGCTATCATCATTTTATTACTTTTGTGTGACGGAATAATAACATATGTCATGTGAAAAAAAAAATGTGTGACCAAAGGTTAAACAATAGTCACACTTAAAATTACAAAATTTTATGTGTGACTAAAGGTTAGACAATAGTCACATATAAAATTACAAAGTTGTTTTTAGTGTCTAGAAATATTTTTTAGCCACAGTTATAGTAAACAGATGTGACTAAATAATAAAACGGTCACACTTACAGTGAGTTCATGTGGCCATTCCAAACATTTAGTCTTACTTAATAAATGGAATGCTTAATTACAATAACTCTTTTTGCCACATTTTTTTTAATTGATGTGGCTAAAACAAACTTTTAAGTGACTATATAATAGAAACAACTACATTTACAATAAATTCATGTGGCTGTTGTTACCCTTTAGCCACACTTATTGTACATAATGTCTGATTTCCAGCAAGAGATAGTGGTACCCTTTAGCCACACTTTAAAGTTGCTACGGCCACTAAACGTGAATGTGGCCGTATGATACCTATGATGACTGGACCTTTGGTCACACATGAGTTGAAAAAAAAAAGTGTGACAAAAGGCTTATGGTCACTCTTTTTTTCTGTGGCCGTAAGCCTTTTTTGGCGTAGTGATATTTTTTACTAGTTTAGTGTTGAAATATTGTTTGTTGATGTTGGGAACATTGTCGATCGAATTTATAAAAGAAAATGATACGCTTGAAAGCGTGGCCACCTTCAGTTACAGAGGAAACTCTGGCGAAATTTTTCCAGAAATATAACACTTGGAAAATATTTTTTTTCGACAAGTGTTATGAATATATTTTCGACTTGTTTTTCCAAACAAACTTCGCCATGAATTTTTATTACAAAATCTCCAAGCGTCGGAGGTGGGATTTTTAGAAATAAAACTTGTTAAATATATATTTAGAATATATATTTTTTTATAGTAACACTTGTGTAATTTTTATGATTACTTTGTGAATTATACAAATATTATTTTTAGGGTAAAAATAATATTACTAGAATACACTGAATATTCACGGCTCCAAAATAATACAAACGCCTTCACAATAAATATTTAAGTTACACCGGTATTATTTATACCACCCGAACCTTACAACGTAACTTACGTATTTTCAGAAAATACTCATAAGTATGTATTTTGACAAGGATATTATTTTGGGAAATTATATGGAATAAAATATAATATTTTTGGGAAAAATATTTATATTTTGGAAGTAAAGTATTTTGGACAAATGAAATAAAATATATTACATTAAGTGAGACTTAATAATATATTTCGAAGTTATACGAACGCCCATGTATTAAAACCCCCATCCTTGGGAAGGAATATATTTACAAAATAATTACCAAGTGTAATTACGAAATAGTTGCCTAACTATTTCCTAAAGACATTAAACCTTAAGCTAAGGCACGGCCGTCCGTCTAATAGAAGTTAGTACGTGTAGGTCGTCGCACAGCAGGTTGACCGGGAGATTTCTTGTTAGAGACGCACTTCGGTGAGTTCATGTCCCCCTTTTCTCTTAACTGTTTTCAGTTTTTATACTTCGGGGGTGAAATACATGTTACTATGATTTCGAGTACTTTTAACATGGTATGGTTAGCGTAAGGAGGGTTATTACTTAGATCATGTGAGTGGGTAGGCGGGAACTGGTGGCCATTAATCCTCATTGTAGGACCGAGGGTCGTAAGCGGTAGATCTATCTGGGTGTAGCGAGCCCAACCCCTGAGCCCGCCTAATGGACCAAGTGGTGACTTTGTACCCAACGCAAAATCCGCTAGGTTTGAGTCTTCCTACGGCACTTCACACATATCATTGGCTTTGCAACCCAATGGTGATCTCTTTTTCCTTAATTGCTACATACCAGGGACTTTTATACATACTTACAACATTTTCAAATGTTTGTACATACTCACTTACACATGAACTCGCTCAACTTTATGTTGATTTTTCAACTTACATGTATTTCAGGGAACTAAGGATCTGGCACGGTATGCTACATTTTCACGTTGCGTTAAAGTTATGGGATCATCCAAGTTTAGGGGTTGTGGCTTTTACCTGGACGAGTCACAGTTCTTAAACTACGTCTATTTTTAAGTTTGTGGTTGCGTCTTAAGAACAATATTTTATTTCGTAGTGTTGTAAACTCGAAGTATGTGTCAGTGTTTCAAACAATATTGTGGTATTTTGTTTTTAAGACTTTAATTAATGGATGATTCTGCATGGTTTTATTTTCATATAGCTTTGTTGTGATTAAGCTACGGTATTAAGAATTCACACCAAATAAACCCACGCTTCTGCAAAGCTAGGGTGTGACAGCTTGGTATCAGAGCTCTGATCATAGCGGACTAGGATTCCTTCTCGAGTCTAGACTATGATCACTAGGGCTCTCATGAAAACATTTTTACATTGCATACCACTTAAGTCCAGATCCAGGTCACAAAACGTGTTTACACACAAATGTTGAGCACATTTTATTTGTTAGTTATGGCCCAGTCTGGGAGGCTGAGAGGATTATCTAGTGGGACTAGGGAGTCAGTCTGGGAGGCAAAGAGAATTGTCTAGTGGGACTAGGGAGTCAGTCTGGGAGGCTGAGAGAATTGTCTAGTAGGACTAGGAGATTCAGTCTGAGAGGCTGGGAGGCTAGTGGGACTAGGAGGACTATTTGATTGCTTATTGTTGATTAACGTGCTTATATGACTATATGATCAATTATTTGTGCATATGTGTGTTTGTATTACAGACGACATGCCCGCATCCGGCACTAGAGAGTCGGACACCACAGACCCATGCCCATAGTACCAGACGACATAGTCTCATTAGAGCACGAGGTATATACCTCAGATACTACCAGCGCGGACGATGATGATTTCCAGCCATTTGCACTGCCCGATGTCGTGGCTGAGCCCGTTGATGGCCCTATCGCTGGGGAGTTGCCGCTCGCGGTGATCCCTGCCCCTGTACCCCTTGTCGCTTACTCTATTGTTGATATGCCCCTTGACGTAGTCGCTGACGACGACGTCGACTTGTTGATGAGGACCCACTCGAGGATGACTTGGAGGGCGAGGCCCTTATTGCTGCTGGTGATCTCCTACTTCTCGCTGATGCTCCTGCGGAGGAGGCACCCATCCATTCACCTGTCCCAGATTCCTTTGAGTCAGTGGCATCTGCACCTTCACATGCGCAGGGAGTGCAGCATCATTCGCACGACACGGACCCTGATATGGCATCATCCGCTGCACCTGCCCCTGCCACTAGCTTTGAGTTGGTCATGACGTTGATGACAATTCAGATCCTGTTTTCCCACTGGGCTTTGACCCCGATCATGACATTGAGTTTATTCATATAGATCAGCCCATGGAGGATCCCGTAGCCCCTGTTGACCCTGTGTTTGCTGATCCCGCTGATTTCGAGATGGAGTTTGATGATCTGGAGCCTGCTGTGGCCCCTGAGCCAGTTGATGCTCTTGTCCTCGCCTTAGAGCATGACCTTGATCATGGCGATGCACCAGCTGTTGCTCCCTTGGTTGATGACGTTCCTGTCAATGATCACCCTATTGTTGCTCCACTGTTGGAGGATGATCATGCCCTCATCCGGCATTGGAGAGTCGGACTCCACAGACCCCATGCCCATAGTACCAAATGACATAGTCTCATCAGAGCACGAGGTGTATACCTCAGATACTACCAGCGCGGACGATGATGATTTCCAGCCATTTGCGCTGCCCGATGTCGTGGCTGAGCCCGCTGATGGCCCTATCGCTAGGGGGTTGCCACTCACGGTGATCCCTGCCCCTGTACCCCTTGTCGCTTACTCTATTGTTGATATGCCCCTTGACGTAGTCGCTGACGACGACGTCGACTTGTTGATGAGGACCCACTCGAGGATGACTTGGAGGGCGAGGCCCTTATTTCTGTTGGTGATCTCCTATTTCTCGCTGATGCTCCGGCGGAGGAGGCACCCATCCATTCACCTGTCCCAGATTCCTTTGAGTCTGTGGCATCTGCACCTTCACATGCGCAGGGAGTGCAGCATCATTCGCACGACACGGACCCTGATATGGCATCATCCGCTGCACCTGCCCCTGCCACTAGCTTTGAGTTGGTCATGACGTTGATGACGATTCGGATCCTGTTTTCCCACTAGGCTTTGACCTTGATCATGACATTGAGTTTATTTATATAGATCAGCCCATGGAGGATCCCGTAGCCCCTGTTGACCCTGTGTTTTCTGATCCCGCTGATTTCGAGATGGAGTTTGATGATCTGGAGCCTGTTGTGGTCCCTGAGCCAGTTGATGCTCCTGTCCTCGCCTTAGAGCATGACCTTGATCATGGCGATGCACCAGCTGTTGCTCCCTTGGTTGATGACGTACCTGTCAATGATCACCCTATTGTTGCTCCACTGTTGGAGGATGATCATGCTATAGATGCTCATATTGATGCCCCTCACATTGCTGACATTCCTGCTGACCCTGTTGTTGCCCCCTTCCTGACCTTGTGCCTGTGCAGTTCGATCGTGCACCTTTTGCAACCCATGTTGATCCTCGATATGCGCACACCCGAAATGGGTGGATAGACGATGATGATGATTTCCCACCTTTCATGTTATCTGTTACACCCTCTGTGGCTCCTGTTTCAGCCCCTGTTTCAGTTCCCATGGATGCACCTTGGTTTCCCACACTTACCGCCGACGCTCACCACACCGTTATCCGACCCAGAACCTGCTCTTGAGCCAGCTTCTACACCATTTAGGTCAGCTTGATGTTGCGCCTGCTGAACCTACACCTTTACGTGGTCATGATCCTGTTTCTTTTTGGTCTGCCAGACATTGCACCCCTTATATCTACCTGCATCAGTCAATCTCCTCATTTGTTGAGATGTTTGTTTTTTTTTTACACCCGCAACCACTGACATCGCTCCTTTCCCTTGTGAAGACCGACGCCCATTGCGCCATCATGCCTATCATTTTCATTCAGGACATACCCGCACCCCGGAGAGATGCTCCAGGTCAACACCCGCATAACGATCCTTGTTGTTATAGCAGCATTTCCTACAAGTTGCACTTTTTTCTACATTCACCTCTACATCGCTGTACGAGCCGATTTGATGGATCCTATAATACACTATGCAGATCTTAGACCCTTACCATCCCTCACGAGGTGGAGGTCACATACGAGATAAGTTGCTCCTGTAACATCAACTACAGCTTAAGGATATGAGTCACAGAATGTTAGAGCTTGAGCTGACGCCACAATCGGCAACTTCAAATGCAAAACATTACATAACCGAAAACATGATTGAGCGTCTACAAGACAGCATATTGTCTGAAAAGTTTATGTGAAACACCACGTCCCCCACCCTGTCTATTGTCAGCATACTTTGTTTCGCCACATACATCAAGGTCCCTTTTGCGCTCTCGACCGTTGCTATTACACCGTTCCCAGGATTCTGATACTTATTTCTTTACTATCGAGCGGCAGACCAGATAATTACTTCAACGTATGCACAAGCTCGAGGAGGGACTCACACACGTTAACAATTTACTTTTCTTTCCTCATCCTACTCAGTCACCAGTAAGGTTGATTTCTGGACTATGCGGATTGCATTATATTCGGGTAAAGACACTAATGATGAGCCGAGACGGTGAAGACCTTGGAGGACCACGTCTGACTATGTAATTTAGATATGCTAATATACTTGTTGGGCATGGGTAGGGTGACCCGGTGACCCTGTTAATGTGATGCATTTTGTAAAGCAAAGAAATTGTGGCCGGAAAACGATGGGAGCCAATTATCATTAAACATGCGACAATACTTTGTGGCCAATAACCGACGAAAGCTTAATCGCTATGTCCTTGTTAAGTACGACCAGGGACGCTAATGTGCGTACCAAAATTTTTAAATACTACGTGCTTACTTGCTATACTCTCATTAAACGAAACCCCCAAATTACGTACGGATGTTATGATTTTGATGCAGTGTGCTTACCCGTTTAATGAAAACCTAATCATAAGACGTCTTACCAATATAACGGGAAATATGCTATGACTGAGAAACACGTGTTTGTTAGTTATATTTTCAGTAAACATGATTCCAATTACTTGCTTGTAGAATTGCGTGATGTGTAATATGATGATTTAAATACGTACGAATGCACGTGATTCCAAACAACTATTTGCATTCCCTGAATAGAAGAGACCTAACTAACCTGAACTTCTTCCTAGGAGATGTCGCATCAAGAGACCACTCGACTGACCGAGGCAGAATGGTTAGCGCATGCCTCAAGAGTCAGAGCTCGGCACGAGGTTCTTCGCTACAAACACAGCGAAGGTCCCTCAAGGAGAAACCTACCTGACGGTAATGTTTAAGTCATCCAGGACGCATTACGACACGTTCAGAAAATCCCCAAAGTGCCTTGCTAATACCTATTGGGATGATGAATTCTTGAATACAAGTTGTACCTATCAGCATTTTCTAGAATGCAAACCCCTGAACTTTGGTGGCACAGGAGGTGCCATAGCTTTTGTAAAATGGGCTGAGAATGTGGACGCCGTTGTACAAACGAGTGGTTGTACGCCAGAGCAACAAGTCCCATACATTTCTGGATTGCTACAAGATGGGGCTCTATTATGGTTGCGATGTCATGGAGCAAGCTGAAGGAAATAATGCGTAAGGAGTATTGTTCTCAGATAGATATCCAAAGGCTGGAATTAGAATTCTGGAAACTACAGAAGGAAGGTCCAGATGCGGTGGAGCACGTGCGAAGGCTTAACGATTTGTCGCGAGTCGTTCCAAACCTGGTGGAACCCGAGTTGAAGAGAATGGAGCGATCCATTTGGGAACTGACACCTCAAGCGTTGAGTCTGATGATGGTATCAACGCCACCAACACCCATGATTGCTCATGTGATAAGACTGGAGCTCACTAAGGAAGCACTTAGATTGGTAAAACTTGCAATCCCGGACGAGAAGAAGGAAACTCCAGTGGAGACACCTGAGAAGAACAAAAGAAAGCTCAGTGAATTTCAAGGAGGTGATCGGGCAAATAACAAGTATAAGACCAAAAGGGGAAATATGTACATGGGTAAACTACCTAAGTGAGAAGAATGCCAGCGCCATCATGCTGGGCAATGCTATAATAGGAAGTGTGACAACTGTGGCAAAGTGGGACACAACAGAGAAACGTGTTGGTAGGAGACGAAAAGTGGTAAGGAATGTAAGGGATATTATAACTGCGGTGGTATGGGGCAACTTGGGAAAGATTGCCCAAGGGAGGTTAACCAAGACCATGAAGGAGCATCCAACACCGGAGCTAGTGAAGCATGCCAGGATCCAGATATGGTCACTGGTACGTTCTTTATTAACCCAAATTTTTGCATCCATGTTATTTGATACCAGTGCCGACCATAGCCTCGCCTCTCATGAATTTAGGAATATACTTAGTTTAGTAGAGGGTAAGTTGGACGACCCACTCTTGATAAGACTGGTTAATAAACGGCCTCGACGTAGTAACTAGGATGGACCCACGGTCGAGCAACCAAGCGGAGATCGTTATCTGCACCCCGATGTCGAACGACGAAGCAATCGTGACTCATGAAGCAGGATACGCCTCTATAAACTGGAAATTGCTTGAAGGCACGAAGGATGTTGCGTGAAGAATATGTTGTTTCTTGGCCCATGTCGGGGACAAGAGGAACCGAAGGACTAAAGCACGAAGATATTCTTATGGCAAGGAAATGCCCTAAGGTCTTCCCCGAGGATTTTCCAGAATTTTCTCCCCCACGGCTAATCCAGTTCCGCATCAGATAAATTCCCGGCGTCGCACCTGCAGTCAATACCCCTCAACGACTTGCGTCTTCGGGGATGCAAGGATTGACAGTGAAGCTTCAGAAGTTGATAGAGAAGGATGATAACAAACCAAAATCCCCTGTTGGGTAACCCCATTACTGCTCGTCAAAAAGAAGGATGATGGTTTTTAAATAAACATCAACTACCAGGAGCCAAACGAGCTAACACACGAGAGTCAGTGACTCATACTAAGGGTTAACGAACCTCTTATATAACTAACTATGAGGACCCAACTACTACCACACGACTGATCGACGATCGAGCGTCGTTAGCGGTGAAATTCAGGAAGAAAGTTTACCGATGAAAGTGGTGGGACAATGACTAGTTCTTAGACGTACATAAAAACGGTGCTTCCTACTCAATGCACAAACCAGCCTACACGGGATACAAAATCTGGAGGATTTAGAAAACACATATTTAGGACCTCTGGGAACCCAGGTCCAAACTCGTAAGGGTTTTTACTTAGGAACCATATCTGTCAACTCAATCAACCATCATTAACCTGGCGCGTATGCCAGTTCCGTTGACCAAACAGAGAGTACTTGGATTTCTTTTACTTCTGGCGAGTAGATGTTTACATCTCTACTCCCCTTAATGGTAGTTGCATCACACAAATTTTCTTCGCTGGGGGCGAACACACATTTGTTTCGATACTTGGTCATTTCTTCATTTTAGCAAGCACTCATTGCTTCAGTACTCGGAAACTTTCATGACACACATGCATCATTTGCTACGCATGTGGTTTTGTTTCGAACAAACACTTCATTGAAATTTAAATATTACCTTGCCAAACCTAATCACTGATTCGTGATTCGAATGACCTACATTATTGTTATTATTGACTTTTCTGCTACCAAGTTAACACACTTTCTTGAAACCGCTTTCTTTCAAGTTACACTCATGGTTTAATTTGCTACCATACTGAGAATTCCTTGTTGATACATACATTGTCGGGTTACGTTAAAACCAAGTTCAATTGCTTGAACTTATCCAGTTCACAGGTAACTTGAAACGCTATATGATGTATTGGGAGCATCATATTCAACTATTTTCGCAAAGATTCTTTCATTTCGAGTCATAGTAGATTTGGTTGGTCTACGACTCCACTAAAACGTTTGATCTGTTTCGATGCCTTGCGGTGATAATTTTTCACAAAATTGAAGCTTGCGCTAAATTGGTTACTCACTTCATACACGGATTTAATTCCCTATTTAGTTGTTAACAATCCATTTTGGATCTTCACGATCAAAGCGGTCTCAACACAATTGTGTGTTAAGGCAATAGTACATATATTCGTTTCATAAGCACAATGTACCTCCTAACGATTCTTTCGTTGTCAATCAATTGCCTCACGATACTTATTACTTTTCATCTTCGATTGGAAACAGTGGTTCTTTGATGTTCCGTATTTAATTGGGAACTCTATAACATGGTATAAAACAAATCTTCAGATTGTCTCAGTACACTTTCATTTGATTTCAAACGCGGTCAACTTGTTCAGTCACCACTATTATTGGATAATGCCATTACGATACCTTGTGGTGTCATCATAAACTTGTAACTTGTGCTAATCATGGTTAACCGTTTCACACGAGACCACGCATACTTTTGTTTGATGTATCATTTAAACATTTCTGATGCAACTACGAATCAAGACAATGATACACCAGATTCGCTTGTATTCCATTCGGTGTATCTTCACCATTCAAAAATGTCAACACACTAAACCTTACCAGACATTTATACAAGAGTTGACAGATCATTTTACTATTACGCTGAGTTGATGCTTTTGAGTTCATATAGCGGGTGCTATGGTTTGTGAAAACTCGGTTGCATATTGCAACCCAGATTATACTAGATTACACTAGATTATACGTCAAATGCGTCTTGTACCTTTGACATCCAATGCTAGCAGCACACACACCTTTCAACCCTAGGATTCGGATTGCTATATATTCTTGGACTCACCTAATGTGAGTAATGTTTGTTTCGATCTGATGATTATCTACTTCGATATTATTCATATACATACGTGTGTGACTTAATCATAAGGAGTAAGGTAGTACAAATTTCGAGGATGAAATTTATTTAACGGGGGGAGAATGTGACAACCCTCACCAAACCAGGTATCCGTACGACTTAATTTATATTTAATTACTGCTTAATTACTGTGCTTGCTTACAGTTGTGAATAAACTGCTACTTGATTTCTGGTACGTACATATACATGCATCATGCTTTATTACTGTCACTCCATTTTTTTTCACACATAACCATAGTGACAACCTTGATGCACAAAAGCACAGTAGCACACTATACGGATAACCCAGTAAACATGCTGACATAGCCAGCATCAGACAGACACTGTCTCTGAGGCCATCATGAGCCGGGAATAGTTTACTACACTAGTAGTGAGTGTAGGGAGTTGAGGTTTGTAGAACTGCGTCACTAGGTGATAGTTATAGGGACCGGATGTGCCTAAAACATGTGTTAATTACAAAATCCTGCACTTTTATACAAAATTCAGCATTTATCTAAACTAGTAAAGTGCAAAAAGTGGGTAAAATAGTCCTAGACACTTTCCAAAGTGTTGGTAAATTATTGTGGTACTAAAAATAATATTAAACATACTTTAAAGCTTTGATTGACACTTTAACGAATTAATATCCAACCGAGCAACCAGACTTAACCCGGAACATAAAAATATTGTCATTGACACTATTTTTCCTTTTCTGTGCCAGTTAGGGTCCCCGAATACCCTAACACCTGTTATAAATTATGACACACTAGTGACTAATTTAAAGTCCCTAATTAAAAATACTAGCACCTAACCACATGGTTCAAAACCAACTAATTACCCATTCCCCCCACAACCGATCGGTCCCCAAGATTGGGGACACATCTTCCATTTTTGATTATTTTATCTTGCTATGTCTAGTATCTTGAAAACACTTTACACAATGGATCTTAGTGAATTTCGGATTATATATTTACATATAAGACTATCACATTTCATCTAACACCCAACCAAAGTTTGCTCCCTTCTCTCCCTCTTCCATAGTGTTCGGACGAGAACACTAGAGCCACCACCACCACTTTTCAAATTTGATCAAGGCATTTTATTCACATTCAAGTGTGAAGGATCTCATACAAGGAGGCTCGGTGCTTACAGATTGCCAAGGACCTCACCACAACGCTTTTAACCACTCGTTTTTCGTCTAGTTTCTTCCCTAGCCTTGAGCTAGTAGTAAGTGACTCTAAACGCCTTCTTAAGCTTATCTAGAGTGGTTAATAAGAGATTTGTCGGTTGAAAATCATGAACACTATAGATCAAAACTAAAAGTCTACTAAAAATAATAAACATGGTGGTTAATGAATGAATGTTAGTGTAAAACTTGTTAAACTTGTTTTGTTATGATTAATTTATGATTGTTGGATACTAGTAGGGGAACGGATAGTCATCTAACCATGCTCGGTCATGTTCATGGAACATGAACTAGCACTTTGTTTAGTGTAAAAATAACTAGATGACGAACCCTTACACTCACAAACATGAACTTGTGTAAAACAGATTTTTCTTGCGAAATGGAGTTCAAAACTAGTAGATCTATAGATCTACAAGTGGTATTTTCGAAGAACCAACTGTAAGACAAAACCATGTTTTAAAACCGAATCTTTCCTAAACTAAAGGTGTTTTTGTGAATAAACAAGTGTGTAGACACTTGTGTAACGAAAGGTTTTAACAAAGAATTATTTTTGAGATTTTTGACAAGGAGTTGTAAACTTACACTTTCTTTAAAAATAAGATTTTTAAGAAACCGATTTTATTTACAAAGATAGAAAGATCTATTAAAAATAATGAAAAGTTACTACGCACTTTTACATAAACCACAAGTTCATGTGTTTGCGACTTACGTATATTTTTTACTAGTTTAGTGTTGAAATATTGTTTGTTGATGTTGGGAACATTGTCGATCGAATTTATAAAAGAAAATGATACGCTTGAAAGCGTGGCCACCTCCAGTTACAGAGGAAACTCTGGCGAAATTTTTCCAGAAATATAACACTTGGAAAATATTTTTTTTCGACAAGTGTTATGAATATATTTTCGACTTGTTTTTCCAAACAAACTTCGCCATGAATTTTTATTACAAAATCTCCAAGCGTCGGAGGTGGGATTTTTAGAAATAAAACTTGTTAAATATATATTTAGAATATATATTTTTTTATAGTAACACTTGTGTAATTTTTATGATTACTTTGTGAATTATACAAATATTATTTTTAGGGTAAAAATAATATTACTAGAATACACTGAATATTCACGGCTCCAAAATAATACAAACGCCTTCACAATAAATATTTAAGTTACACCGGTATTATTTATACCACCCGAACCTTACAACGTAACTTACGTATTTTCAGAAAATACTCATAAGTATGTATTTTGACAAGGATATTATTTTGGGAAATTATATGGAATAAAATATAATATTTTTGGGAAAAATATTTATATTTTGGAAGTAAAGTATTTTGGACAAATGAAATAAAATATATTACATTAAGTGAGACTTAATAATATATTTCGAAGTTATACAAACGCCCATGTATTAAAACCCCCATCCTTGGGAAGGAATATATTTACAAAATAATTACGAAGTGTAATTACGAAATAGTTGCCTAACTATTTCCCAAAGACATTAAACCTTAAGCTAAGGCACGGCCATCCGTCTAATAGAAGTTAGTACGTGTTGGTCGTCGCACAGCAGGTTAACCGGGAGATTTCTTGTTAGAGACGCACTTCGGTGAGTTCATGTCCCCCTTTTCTCTTAACTGTTTTCAGTTTTTATACTTCGGGGGTGAAATACATGTTACTATGATTTCGAGTACTTTTTACATGGTATGGTTAGCGTAAGGAGGGTTACTACTTAGATCATGTGAGTGGATAGGCGGGAACTGGAGGCCATTAATCCTCATTGTAGGACCGAGGGTCGTAAGCGGTAGATCTATCTGGGTGTAGCGAGCCCAACCCCTGAGCCCGCCTAATGGACCAGGTGGTGACTTTGTACCCAACGCAAAATCCGCTAGGTTTGAGTCTTCCTACGGCACTTCACACATATCATTGGCTTTGCAACCCAATGGTGATCTCTTTTTCCTTAATTGCTACATACCAGGGACTTTTATACATACATACAACATTTTCAAATGTTTGTACATACTCACTTACACATGAACTCGCTCAACTTTATGTTGATTTTTCAACTTACATGTATTTCAGGGAACTAAGGATCTGGCACGGTATGCTACGTTTTCACGCTGCGTTAAAGTTATGGGATCATCCAAGTTTAGGGGTTGTGTCTTTTACCTGGACGAGTCACAGTTCTTAAACTACGTCTACTTTTAAGTTTGTGGTTGCGTCTTAAGAACAATTTTTTATTTGGTAGTGTTGTAAACTCGAAGCATGTGTCAGTGTTTCAAACAATATTGTGGTATTTTGTTTTTAAGACTTTAATTAATGGATGATTCTGCATGATTTTATTTTCATATAGTTTTGTTGTGATTAAGCTATGGTATTAAGAAGTCACACCAAATAAACCCACGCTTCCGCAAAGCTAGGGTGTGACAAAATGTTCCTACATAAACATATATTGTTCCTAAACACATTTTTAAGGCTTATGTTACTACACAAAGAGTTAGAGAAAGTTGAAATATATGCGATTAATATGTTTTATGATCCTACACACCCGCTGGATGTTCCTACAGAAACATATAATGTTCGTACAACCGTTTGTTAAGGATTATGTACCTACACAAACTGTTAGATATAGTTGAATTATATGTTTGTGTAGCATGTAGGTTATATGAACGTAGGGTGGTTAAATAAAAAAAATAATTAATTAATTTATATATCTTGATTTATTTTTAAGTTATAAAGCGAAAACCATAGATGAACTAATTTAAATGGCTAGATTATAGGAAAATTATTACATTAACTATATTGTTAACATTACCTCATTACCCTTATAAAATAAATCACTTTTATTTGTTAAAATTTCTTCTTTTACTTCTTAAGTTTTTTTTTCTTCTCATTTGATCTTCCCTATATATATATATACATATTTATACACAAAGGCGTCTCTAAGAATTCATGTACCTTGTTCGAGCTCGAAAAAATATGTCCTTCCGTGATGTTTAACTATTAATATTTTTTAAAATCAAATGGGAATAGGAGTTATTAAACCTAATTTCAATGGACTAACTTCTAAACCATAAAAAATATTTTGCAAATGGCTCTATCTTGGAGTTAGTATGGGTATACTATTTAAAAAAATTAACATATATATATCATTTTTTTAAACAAGTGCTCTCGAAATAACAGGCCCTGTGCGGTGGTCCTCCCCGCATACCCTCATCACTGCCCTTATATATATATATATATATATATATATATACTAGTCGTTTACCCGCGCGATGCGGCGGGAAACATATCACTTAGGTTGGTGAGTTTAGGGCTATGTACGGGGATGTCGTTTCCGATGTGGCGTGCGACGACGATGGTGGTACTGTAGCAGAACGTGAGGGTCGGTTGCGGCCTTCTTCAGCGGCGGAGAGTCAGCGGTGTGCAGCGATTGGTGGGTCTGTGATGGCGTTTGGTGGTTATTGTGCGACGGCCGGTTACCGGCTTCGGGAGAAAACAAAGAAAATCTTGTGAGGCCTTCGGCAGTGGCGAAGCTTGACGTTTTTGACCGGGGGAGGGGGGATCTTGAAAATGTATCTACCCAAAACTTTCTAATACGAATACCCTATCATCTAATTGATAAAAAAAAAGAACAAAAAATTAATTTAAATGCCCAAACACCCAAAACCCTTTTAATACTCGCAACAACTTGATGATACTTTTGATTAGATAAGACCGCGCCTCTCATTTCTTTACAAAGAACTATCTTGTTCCAAAAAAAACACAAATGGATTAAACTTTAATCATTAAAGTGTACACCAGCACCATTTGAGGTAAACACACCCAAATTAGTTTAGAAATGTGGTCAATGTGTGGAGTGAAAAAAAATCACGTTTTGTGAAGCGTATCTCATTTCTAGTAATGGATTTTGGCATGGTCTATAAACTTTATCCAATTTGTGATGATTCTCAAGTGGCCCACGAACGCATTCATTATTAAGGTACGTGAGCTACGAAATTATTTCTTTGTGTTATGGTCGTTGACAACAACTGTATAGACTCAATTATATGTAGACCGTGGCTACTCGCTTTTTAAGAGACAAATTTGAAGTTAAAAATCAAATCGATCCTTTCATTAAGATTCCTTTAAAATTGTAACAATTTACTTGGACTTATTTAACGACTTTTATGTAATATTACCACTTACATATATAGTCATTTAAATCTAAAAAAAAGTTAATTTTTGTTATATTATCACTCACATATAATCATAGAGATATTGTTAATAAAAAAATATAATTAGAATTAAGGCACTAACATAATTTAAAAGAAAGATATTAGAATTTAGAATTATGTATCGGGTATAATTGGTTCCGGTTCCGGGTATTAATCGGGTATAATCGGTTCCGATTCCGGTTCCAAGTATTGAGATCAAAATGAACACTCTATCTACTCTGGGTAGGGTCAGTTCCGGGTATTAAAAAATCCGGTTCCGGGTTTTTATACCAGGTCCGGTTCCAGGTACATATTTTTGTACACGTTTTAAATAATAATTAAACATTAAACATTAGTACAATAATATGAATGAACAGTTACTAAAATTAAAACTATCATACATTAAACAAATGTTCAACATGAAGCTTATGTTGATTTTCCACATGCTTTTTAATTAATTTTTACACAAACATTTGATTCCCAATCCACACCACAAACAATCAACTAATGACGACTTTGATGCACATTTAACTCGAACAACACTGGTTGATCCCACCAATCACCGCTGTTGGAACATCGCTTTGCATTATCGGAATCTGCAGTCGTCACGGATGAAAATTTTACCATTCCACGCCAACTAAATGTACCATAATGTAACCATGACTATCCCTTGTGTGATCTTCTTACGTTGCTTCCCTCCCGAAGCGGTTTTATAAATGGACAGAAGATCACGAACCTCAAACGCAAAGATCGGAGGCAACTTGCACCAACTTCCAATGCGACACCACACTTCCAAAGTAAACACGCAGGCTGTAAAAATATGCAGGGTCGAATCCAGGCCGTCCGAACATAGCACACACTCGTTAGTCAACCTAATTTAACCCAAGTTCAAATGACTTGAAAACCAACCCTAAATACCCTTGTTAAGTATTTAAGGTTATACTTGATAAAACTTTTTATTTGATATACAAATTTAATTATTTTAGTTTGACTTTTATATTTTAAAACAACATAGGGTAGGTCTCATTTTAAGAAATCTTATAGAAGAGTGTCTTCATAATGTAGCTTCAAAAACATTGTAGGAAATATTGAATTATTGACCTTAAATACTATCAACTAATTTTAAAGTTATGGATGGAGGAGACCTTCACAGTTCACAGCTTTGCACTTTAGCTTTTAGTTTTATGATACTTTTAAGTGGCACAAAAATAGATAAGAAAAATCAATATGAACTTTTGCACAAAAGGATTTTTTTAAGGGCCAACAAAGCTTAGAGTTTTAACCTCCCCCTTGATCACTTCCAAGTTAACTTGTTTCCCATCAAAGACCACACCAGTGCGACACCTCCACAAACACCAAGCTGTTGTTTGAATAACCAAATGCACACTATTCCTCCACTCTCAGACCCGGAGATGATTACGCATGTTGAACAAGTCTTTTGCATCGAACATGAAGAAAGATGTATCCTACACCAACGCTAAACTCCCGAACCGTTTGTGCCAAACTGCAGGATACAAAAAGATGTTACGATGACTCTTCAAAATGGTGACAAAACTTGCATCTGAGACAAGGGAGTTACACAAATGGACTTTGTTACTGAAACTACTGCAATAATAAATCTGAAGATGCTATACCTC
Organism: Helianthus tuberosus; assembly: GCA_030545235.1. Lineage (NCBI taxonomy): Eukaryota > Viridiplantae > Streptophyta > Magnoliopsida > Asterales > Asteraceae > Helianthus > Helianthus tuberosus. Next base: position 177,546,021 of record CM060357.1, read on the forward strand.
TCAGTAGTCTTACAAAATCATGGAAAACAAAGCCTTATTCAGAGACATCAGCAGAATCCTCTGAATATGAACCATCAATCATTTTCTAGTGAACCAATATCACCGGCTTCCACAACTGTAAGTAGAATTTCATAAACCAAGTGGTTTTACAATGTATCAATACAACACATGATTTAAATAAAAAACCATCATAATTATAAAAATCCCCACCCCACACACAAAAAAGGGAAAACCTTAAATACTTGCAAATCAAATATTTCAAGACCATTGTACTTCGCAAAACTTGAGTCTGGGAGTTCAATGTGTGTATATAGGAAGATTCCAAATACGAAGGGTAAAAAGGTAATTGACTCTAAGAAATAAAGATGCTTACTCTGCACATCTGCAGCATCAAATATTTCTTTCACTATTAAGGAGTTGTCTCGTGCACAGAAACCTGGTAGCTGGTAACACAAAGCACCTATCTTCAACAAAGCAACAGCATCTGCATCAAGATGGACGTGTGAGCATAAAGATTAAGCTTAGAGATGAAAAAACAGTTTATATAGCATTGGTTTAATGTTGGAAGATGGTTGTTGTATGTGTTAAAGACCAGCTAGCTGTTTGATGATGAAGATGTGCCGGCTGTTAGACGACAAAGACGTACCAGATCTTTGATCAAACACTTGATTTGCTTTGATGATTCCATATAAACGTTGCCCCAAATACAGACAATAAATCTTTCTCGCACTACACAACATCAAACACGATTGTACTCATGCAGTTAATATGAAATTAAAGATGAAATCAAAAGAACTTGAAACCTGTGATTATTACCTAAATAATCAAGTTACATTTGGGAACATAAAACATAGTCTGGTGATAATAAATCTATTTATTCATCTAGATTTTAATATATATAATAGTAATGTTCTTGAAGGTCCCAATTCCTAACAGAACAGTCAAGATTAACTAATTCTGCCTCCAGTTTCATAAACATTGAAAAAAAAAAGTTTGGTCCGTCGTGTTTTGGTTCGTTACAGTGGTAAGGTACCAACATTCTCTTTAACAACCATTGAGCGTAAAAAGATAAACTGGTCAACAATATAGCAGTTAACGTTTTCGACAACTAAATGGTTTATAAACTGGTGTCATTAGCTGCCCCTAAATAGTTTCAAAAGAAACCAAAAGAATCAGTTGAGATTACATTGATGTCTTTAGATATAGAACTCACATAATGGACTCAATGTAAACAGATAGTAGATTAGTATCAGCTGCAGACATACATCTTTTGTGTAACCCGACATCCCTATAAGCTGCGAGTCCCTCACCGATCTATAAAACTCTGCAGGAATTATAGGTTTCTGCACATATAAACAGAAAGTTAGCCATGAAAACAACATTAGATCTAGTAAATTCCTGTGAACAAAACGCACCGATAATATTTTGTCGATCTCGTTTTCAGTTCTCCATTTTAAAGACAATCAACCCTAGGATTCCAGATCTGAACACTTTGAGTTATTACCGCCACCGTTCAACCTCTACCTTCTCTCTCGACTCTCCTTCCCGTCTCTCTCTCTCTCTCTCTCTCTCTCTCTTCTCCTTCCCGTCTCTCTTCTCGGTTCTTCCATTTTCCACCTCTACCTTCTCTCTCGACTCTCCTCTCTCGACTCTCCTTCTAGGGTTTGAAGTTTTCCTGCAGAAATTCAAGGATTACCAAACAAAGGCTTCAATTTTCCAGATGATGTTCTTGACTAATGCAAGGGATAGAGAGAGAAACGAATGAGTTTTTCAAATTTCAAAATGATGATAATGGGAATCAACTTGGGCTTTTGTTTCAATCGAGAAAGTTGTTTCAGAGAAAGAGAGAAGATGGAGCCAAATCCACAAATCGATGTTGAAACCCTGTTTCAAAATTCAAATGTCACAAAAGCTAAAGCAGTACAAAAGTAGGGATTGTAGAAAGTTGTGGGGATCATGATCCGGGTGGAGTTAATGGACGGTAGGATAGGATGATTATAGTGATGAACGGTAGGATGATTGATCTGTGTGTTTTTGTTTGAGTTAATAAGGGTATAAGTGGAAAGTGATGTTTTATGGTGCTTAAAAGACTTGTACATCATGCTTTAGGGGTGTTTTAAGGTAATTTTTATGACTTTAAGAAGTCCTTTCAATATGCTTTATAAAGTAGTATAGATATATATATAGGGCCAGGATTTAGGTAAAACGGTGAAAAGTGTGAGAATAGTGAGAACGCTTATGGATCGTCAGATCAAAACAATCTATGGACAAGATTGGCGCGGTGGCGTTTTCGTAAATAACATCAATTGTATAGCTTGGAACGTGCTTTATTAAGGGTAAAACGGGTAAACATCGTTTCTCCTTAAAAACGCCATTAAATATAAAACGCCAACTAAATAAAAAATGCCACCTAATAAAAAATATTTTTCCTGCGTGGTTCTTTCTATGTTTTAGTTTGTGTATTTTATGATCTTAGCCTACAAAACGCCATTAAATATAAAACACCAAAATTGAAAGATGGAAAGTGTTACAAACTTAATAGATAAAGCTGAGCAAAACAGTAACTGAAACGACGAGTATTTTATTAATTGCACTTATTATTAATATCCCACCTAAACTATGCGCCAAAGACATCATATAAACAGAAACGTTCTCACCTTCCATTAATCAAAACAAAAAAGAACGCCACGGTTCTAAATACCACTCACTGTAAAACGCCAAAAAGTTGAAAAAATCAAAGATGGCAAACATCGTTTCTTGGATATTCAATATATTCTGTATGAAGTTTCAATGAATGGATTGTTAGATGAGGGGGGTAACTCAATAACAATATGCTGCATGAGATGGACAAATTTTCAAGAAAAAGAGACTAATGACAGACATATGTCATTTTGTGTGCTTTGTTCTTGATGAATATTTGAATGGCATGAAAAGACCGATGACACTGAAGAGTGGGATGAAGATAAAGATGAAGACCAAACAAAAAAACCCACGTCATTTTGTGTTCAACATCGAAAAAAATCCACTTCAACAACAAAAAACAATAAATCACACAAAAAAAAACCCACGTCATTTTGTGACGGTTCTTGTAGTTTCAAAGAAAAAAGAGACTGGTGACAATCAAGATTTGGAAGAGAAAGTGGATTAGGATTTTTAATTTATTTTTTTCGCTTCTATTTTTTTTCTTTCCGTGGTTTGTTTTCTAATTTTCAATAAAAAATACATATTTCTTTTAAAAAATTGCTTGTAAAACGCCAAGATGCCACAAATGCCAAACTCAACAGTTATAATAAAATTTGTAGCATCTTGGAGTTTTACAAGCATTTTTTTAGAAAAAAATGTATAAAACAATGTGCAAGAGAAACAGAACAATGTGCCATCTTTGTCTAAACGCCACTAAAAATACAAAACGTCAAAATCTAAAAAAGATGGGACGTGTTACAGCCATAAAACAGATGAAGCTGAACAAAAACAGAAATACATACAGTAAACTGAAACGACAGAAAATTTATAACATTATAATTAAAACCCACTACATCGGTACTTGAATTTATTTTTCTTTTCAAAAACGCCATAATTGCCTGACGTTATAGGACTGCATCCTACATGGCGGTAAAAAAAACCATTATATAAGTAGAACATGTAAACAAAACTTAACACTCCACATATTCTCTAACACGCCACACCTTGACTAAAACGCCAGAAAAACTTAAAAAAAAGTCTCAAGTTATTACATGGAGGTTTGATAGGGCGGAGAAACGTTTCGTCCAAAAGTTTTCTGACAGGAGAAGGGTGAAACTCAAGATAATCAAGGCCATACTTAGCTTGGATGAAGCCTTTTAGAGGGATATTTTGGCCCTTGGGGTTCCAATAGCTGACGATTGTGAAAAAAACTAGAAAGGTAATAAGAAGATTGAAGAGAAAATTTGCAGCAGGTGATGATGATGATGATGATGATGATAATGATGATGATAATGATAATGATGATGATGATGTTAACGATACTGGTCTACCAACAGTTAGCAGTTGGGGTTTGGATGAAAAAACAAGAACGGTTAAAGTGACTTATCAACTTGGGATGGAATATTCATTGCCGATGGAAGAAATGCTGAAGACAAAGAGACTACATCTTCTTGAACAACTCTGTGACTTAGCACCTTCGAACGATGCAAGATCCAGGGTTGTTATAATATTTAAGTATAGGCTGCAACAAAGACGAGATGATATAATGGCGTTATACGCCAATGCACAACATGATGATGATGAATCTGAAGAAAGCGACGAACAAAGCGATGGGTACATCTCTGATGTAATCCCATACACAGAAGATTATTAGTTTGTTTTGATCTCGTCTTATTATAATCTTTTGAATTATTAAGAATGCCATGAACGCCATAAAAATTACCTTTATAAGATATATGAGATTAATTCAACTGGTGAAATCTACAAAATGCCAAAAATGTATAGTTTGAATTATTGAATGTATATAATGATTTTGGTAACACCATGGATGCCAATATGATAGAATTATTAATTAATTATATTGAATCTGGGAACGCCATAAACGCCAGCTGTTATCTATGTTATAGGAATTATTAATTGAACGAGAAGGATCTAAGAAAAGACTAGTAAAACGCTAGATAGTTATCGAATCTAACTAAACGCCAAAAAAACCTTAGACGCCAAAAATAAAGCTGTATTGTGAAACAAGAAAAATAGAAAAAGGGAAGATAAAAATACAAAAAAAACCCCTCTGCCCTGTTAATATCGCGCGCCACGTGTTAGACCAGGATTCGTTCTCAACGTTCTCACACTTTAGGGCGTTTTCTCCGGATCTTGTACCTATATATATAGGGTTAGGTTAACGTACAATAGCTCTTATTGTACAATATGTACGCGCTCATCTCAGTCGTCCGATCTGGTGTGAATTCAATTTTGAACATGCGATTTATGCTGAAAAACCAACATGTGAAATTGCTTTATATACCAACAAGCGAAATTGCTACAAAAAAAAAAAACCACATGCGATTTCATTAAAAAAAGCAACATGCGATTTCCAACATGTTTTTTTATAACATGCGATTTCACTATATCGTACGTATGATACGTTAAGGGATATTGTATTTTACACTTTTATTTTTTATATATATATATACAGGTAAAGGATCCTGTACAAAGTCATACTTTTGTAAGAAGTGTGAGAAATAATTTGGTGATGACAAGTGTCCTCTATCTTAATTAATTCAAAAGGGTATATTAGTAATTTACATTTCTTATCAATTAATTGACTTTCAAGATAACTGAAAAAAAAACTGTCGTCCTATTTTTTTGCAAGATCCAATTCGATTTTAACCTACGTATCATTTCTTCATCATCTTAATCACAACCCTCTCTAAGTTGTTCAAGATCTGTTCGAGTTTGTTCCAATAGTTGCGGTTGTTATTTCTGTAGTTGCCGACTGCTATTATTGTTGATGATACAGTGTGGATCTCAGGTTTTGTTGTATTAGATCCGTCTTGTGGATCTACAGCTGTTATTAGTTCTGTGTGTTTAAAACACCACACCATGAACAATGTCTACAGATAAAACACCATGACTTGAATCATAGTCATGGTGTTTTAAAATCTGGGAATGTTTTTGTTTTGATAAAACACCACGTCATGAACAATGTCTCCTGATAAAACACCATGACTTGAATCATAGATGTTTAAAACACCACACCATGAACAATGTCTACAGATAAAACACCATGACTTAAATCATAGTCATGGTGTTTTAAAATCTGGGAATGTTTTTGTATTGATAAAACACCACGCCATGAACAATGTCTCCTGATAAAACACCATAACTTGAATCATAGATGTTTTAAAACACCACACCATGAACAATGTACCCAGATAAAACACCATGACATGAATCATAGTCATGGTGTTTTAAAATCTGGGAATGTTTGGTATTTGATAAAACACTACGCCATGAATCTGATTATAGAGCTATTTATGATAAAGTATGAAGAAATTCGATGATTTTTTGGAGATTGATGACGGTTACCATATAATTCGCTGATCTTTAGGAGATTGATGGGTGGTTTTGAAACGGTTACCATATTTGAAATGTTGGAAAAGTCACTATTGCCCTTCAATTTTTACATAAGGTCCTTCTAATTAAAACACAATTTACATTTTATACCCTATTGATCTCAACCATTAGATCAAATATCCAATGGTTTAAAACACTTCTTACCCTTCTTACATTTTAGACACTTTTTACCATATCCCTACCCTATATATACATATATAAATATAGGGTCATGATTTAGAGAAAACGGGGGAAAGTGTGAGAACGATTATGGATCATCAGATCAAAACAATCTATGGACTAGATTGGCGCGCTGGCATCAGCATAAATAACACCAATTCTATTAAGTGGACGCGCTTCATTAAGTGTAAAAGGGTCTTTTTATCACTCAAATTCAAAACGGCAACAAAAATGATAACACGCCATTCAAAACAAATAAAACGTCATTAAATACAAAACGCCAAAATTTAGTGATAAAACGCTTTGGAGATTACAGGAAGAGGAAACAACACAGTAACTGAAATTCAATTATTAACATTTATTAGAAGAAATCCCCTCCTAAATTACACGCCAAAAACATCATTATATAAACGACGTTAAACATTGCTTCCATAATCACTTCAATCTATCATTTTGAAAAACATCTTTTACCAAAAACGCCAAGTTTAACCAAAACGCCAAAAATGGCAACCATCGTTTGGTGGAGATACACTCTGGGAATCAGACGATTCGTCATACATTTTGACAACAGAAGAAGGGTGTATGTTAGGACAATCAAAGCAATTTTGAAGATGGAAGAAGAGGTACAGAGGGGTATCCTATCGCTTGGCATCGCTCTGGATAACGAATGTCTTGAAACACATAAGCTTATGAAAACATTCACAAAGAAATTTGGACCAAGCAAAGCAGATGGAAAATCGGACCCAGTCATAACATCATGGCGTTTTGATGAGGAAACAGACATGGCGACCGTTATATATGATAGCGGAGAGCAGGAAGACTACCTACTTGAAGACATCATGACAAAACAAGGGATTGGGTTCATGAGAGAATTGCACAACGCCACTTGTTTGAACACAGACATAGACTTAAAAATGACGTTAATGCATGACATGTTCAAATAGAGGCTTCAGAATTTTCAACAACAAGAAGCCGATGAAAGTGAAAGTGATGGCATGGATGAAAGTCTAAATGAAGACTCCGAGCAAGAAGACAACGAAAGTGATAGATACTTCTCAGATAAAGTACCTTCTGACGAGGAGTTTTAATTTTTTTTTGGTTTTCTTATGTGTAATCTTTTTGTTAAGATAATTAAATGCTATATTTCTCCATTTAGTTTCAAAACGCCAAAAAAATACTACAAAGAGTTATTGGTTACAAAACGCCAAAAAATAATAATTAGTATTTTTCATGTTAATATTTTCTTTATTATTGTATTTGGTCATCTTGGACTATATAACACCATTAAAAAAACGCCAAACTTGGAAGATTGGACATCTATCACCCTAAAACTGATAAAGCTGAACAAAACAGTAAATACACACATAAACTGAAAAGACGGTTACTTTATTACTATCATTTATTATAATAAATATCTTGCCTAAACTACGCGACAAAAAACTCCTATAAGAGAGAGGTCTCTACACAATGAATTGATATGAATTGATCATAACCAAGAAAACAAAGGCCAGGTTTCCTACAACCAGCCACTTTAAACGCCAATAGATAGTTAAAAAAATCACATATGGCAAAGCTTTCACTGAATGGACTCTTCTCTGAGGTGGGTATCTCTATAAGCTTTTGCTGAATAAGATAGACAAATATTTAAGAAAAAGAAACTAATGGCAGTGATATGTCATCATGTGAGCTTTGTTCTTGATGACTATATGCATGGCATGAAGGGATCAATACCAGTGTAAAATTGTAGGACCGATTTGACCGATCAAATGAGTCAATTTGAGCTAATATACACTATTTAAGTGGCGGAAACACTTAAACAGATTAGAATCAAAGAGAATGGAGTAGAAAACAGAAGAATATCACTTTAAACACTGTTTCTCATTCATATATCACAGAAAAATCCAGCAGCAGTTCGGCATCAGAACTATGGGAATGTTAGAAATGAGAAACAACTAGCACCTATTTATAGGCCCTGGGTTTAGCTTGAACCAGTCTCAAGCTAACCCTAATCATCAGGTTTAGCTTGAACTTGACATGTACCACCTTCAAGCTAAACCCCTTCAACATAAACTTAAACTTACAATTTGACCCCTGTACTATACAATCATGACATATTTAGACCCTAGACATAAAACAAAGGCTTTAGACATCATGCACTAACAAACTCCCCCTTGAATACAGCCGGAGTTTTCATAGGACCGATTTGACCGATCAAATGAGTCAATTTGAGCTAACATACACTATTTAAGTGGCGGAAACACTTAAACAGATTAGAATCAAAGAGAATGGAGTAGAAAACAGAAGAATATCACTTTAAACGCTGTTTCTCATTCATATATCACAGAAAAATCCAGCAGCAGTTCGGCATCAGAACTATGGGAATGTTACAAAAGAGAAACAACTAGCACCTATTTATAGGCCCTGGGTTTAGCTTGAACCAGTCTTAAGCTAACCCTAATCATCAGGTTTAGCTTGAACTTGACATGTACCACCTTCAAGCTAAACCCCTTCAACATAAACTTAAACTTACAATTTGACCCCTGTACTATACAATCATGACATATTTAGACCCTAGACTTAAAACAAAGGCTTTAGACATCATGCACTAACAAACTCCCCCTTGGATACAGCCGGAGTTTTCAGTCTTGGTCTTTAGGTCTTCACAGGGACTTGAACTTCTCTTCACGACTCGATATAAGACGAAGTCAACAGACATATGCACTAACAGTCTCCCCCTTGGATGTTGACGGAGTCTTTAGTACGAGACTTTAGTACGTCAAAACTTCAATCTTAATCAGTCTTCATACTCTCTCTTCAATCATTCTATTACTAACAGACTCCCCGTTACTTTGTTTCGTGATCGTAATCTGATATAGCACTCTCTATCTTCTCAGCATTAGCAGCTTTCACACATTCAGGACCATCTCTTGGCTCTCCGTAGCAACAAGATCAGAAACCTGACTTTTATGTCTACAGACTCCCCCTTTTGACAAGCTGGGATCACAGTCTGGAATTCACTAGCTGCATACCTGCATACACTCTAACCAACAGTAAGATAAACTTTATGCTTACCACTTGAATTTAAAATAATTAAATTGGTTTCAAATTAATGATCCAATTATCCATTTCAAAAACCTTTCTCAACTCAAATAAACTTTCCCAATCCAATATCATTCATCATGTTTAGCACTTGGGATTTTGAAAATCAGCTCTTCAACATCAGTTGACGAAAATCTTTTTGGCTTTTTCAAAAATTATGCTAAAACACACTAAAATCGTTTTGGATTTTTGTTTTTAATGAAATGCAGTAAAGAAATATATATAGACAATATTTTTGTGAGTTTGTGTAAAAGAATCATATCAGTTTATGAGACATATCACTAGCACCGTTAAGCTTTAAACATTTTAAGTTCTAAACGATTCACATTGATTGACGATATTGTTGTCCACATAAACTCAATCTAAAAACTTTCGAAATGCTTACCGATACGTTAAGGTATATTAATTATGCACTAAGTTCTTATGGACCCCACGATCTCAGCAAATCCCTTCATCATGCGATACACTAACTCAAGTAATGCCTTTAAACTTTCATCAACTGTGATTTGTGCGAAAACAAAGCAGAATGTTTAAACATTTACAATCAGGTCGATACTTCCGTATACGCAGAGAAAGTCCAATGTTTAAACAAAATAAGAAAAATAAAATAAGTTGAAGTTGTTTAGGCTTTAACCACCAGGTCGATACTTCCGTATACGTAGAGGAGGTCCAAAGCTTAAACGAAGCACCAAAGAAAATAAAGGAGAACGTTTAGGCAATAACATCCAGATCGATACTCACGTATACGTAGAGGATGTCCAATGCTTAAACAAAATAAAGAAATAAAACAAGTTTAAATCTTTGCAAAATGAAATGCACAATCACAGTGATTTTTCAGCAAAATTGTGAAAGTTCACAAATTTAACCAGTTTTTATGCTCTTTGCATTCAGCGATTACTGAGTAGGCACACAATCAAGAAGGACAAAACTAAGTACTTTGCTTTCAACCATGTTTCCCACTAGAACTAGGCTTTTTCATTTAAGTTTGTATCGTTATCGCAAATCTACTAGTCTAGCTGAGCCTATCGTCACATCTTTAGTGAGACCGTTTATCACATTTGACATTTCATTTCTTTAGCATGCTGTGATAGTCCAACTGATTTACTATCATTTCCTCTTTTTCATAACAAAACTCATTTTGAATTTTTCAATGTTTTTGGCATTTTCAAATTTTCAAATTTTTTTTAAAATTTTTACTCCCCCTAAAATCAAAATATGTTTCAATTTTAATTTTCCAGGAAAATTTGAACAATAGGCTGTACAAATAAAATGACAAACTGATGAGAATTGCTTCAATTCTCCATCCACTTGGCGTAAATAATCAGAACTCCCCCTGACAACAAACTATTTTCCCATTATGATTTCAAAACACTTAAGTTTGTTTTAATCAAAATGGTTTTTTCGGAAAATTAGTTTTGTTTGCCATTTCACAAACATGGGGTTTTCATCACATTGTTCTTCAATCCACTTGTAAAAACCACTTGTATGTAATTCGCATACACATTTTTCAACAATCATACCACTTGTAACATAGTTAAATCAAGTACAACTTAATGTCTTTGATTAACCACTTGTAAGTCGAAATATCACCAGAGTGAATTTCTCAAGAAATATGACGATTCCTGCTCCACGATTACCAACTTAGGAGCTCCGACAAGTTAGGTTTTTTAGTTAAAGAGATTCACCCAAGCCTGACGGTCCTTGGGTGTTTTGAACATACCTTTTTGGTTCATAAACTTCTTTAACTCCTTTTACCTTACCCTCGATCATTTTTCCAAAAATATTTTTTACTTTGCTATTAAAAGCCTTTTCAACATCAAATTCTTTCTTTCCAGAATAGAACTGATTCGAAATTTTCACTTTCCCATCTTTTTGTTTAAAATTTTCAGTCCGCAATGGTGGAAAGTTGATATCATCCATTGGCGGAACTGAATTCTCTCCTTTTTGCTCAACTGGTGGCTCTTCTGACTTTGATGAGTCAGATTCATCGCCAACACGTGGCTCTTTTGCTTCCGAAGAAACAAATTCATTGCCAGGAACTTTTTCTTTCTTCACACTCCATTCTGTCCTCAGATTTGTATCTGAAGAATTCGTTTTGCTTGATTTGTCATTCTTTGGAGAGCAAAACGATTTATCAGAACTCTTCTCTGTTTTACTTGTTGTATCCGAGGACAAAATCCTTTCGAGATACTCTCGTGCTTTCTTCCTTTTCTTTCTCAATCGATCTTTCTGCCCTTGTGAAAGTTTCACTTTCGGTTCTTTCACTTCTTGTTTTTTCTGTGTTCTGGGCTTTTCATCGACTTTGACTGATTTTGTCACCTTTTTTTGAGATTCAGCCCTCGATCTTTCCATTGTTCTCATTGGGCAATCTCTTGCAATATGTCCTTTGATTTGGCAATTATAGCATCTCCTCGTCTCAAATCTCTATCTCTGGCAGTTAACAGCAATGTGTCCTTGAAAACCACAGTTGTAACACATCCTGTTATCGTACCAATCTCCACCATCAATCCAAACACTCAAATCATAACACTGATTTGATTTGTAGTACTCACGACTTCTCCTATAATCTTGATTTGACGCTTGAGCACTGTGGTCAAACCTGCACCATATATTACCAACAGTTTTTGAGTTTTGATTTTCAAATTTTTGTGGTTTTTTATAACGATTGGATGACTGAACTAATGACCTTTTATTGTTGTTTTGAAACTTTTTCGAATTTTTAACATTTTTTTTGCTCTACATTCTTCTTAACAAGTTTTTGCTTTGAGCATTCACCTATTTCAGTCGAATGTAAAACAGTTTCTTTAAATTTTTCTTTTAATTCCAAAAATATTTTCTTTTTCTCATTTTCATCATCAGCTTTATCATCACAATCTTTAATTATGACTTTGTCATAATTTGTGACATTGTCACTTATTGGAACATAATTGATTGGTTTTGGACATATAAGATCTGGTGCTGATGACGTATTCACAAAACCTTTCAATTTCTTTTCAAGCTCTTTGATTTTAATCCGAGCTTTTTCAACTTCATTTTCAAGCCGAATGATTTTCTGAAGATGAGAGTTTATTTCAATCTGTTTTCAAGATTATTTTTAAAAATAGCAGATTTCTCATCTTCTAAAATCTTCATTTGACTTTGAAAATCTTTTTCAATTTTTCATTTTCAAAATCTTTTTCCTTTTCTTTCAAAATTTTGTTTTCCAATGTCAAACTGTCCAAATCAATTAACAGTTTGACATTTTCAGATTTCAATCTTTCAAAATTTTCTTGCAGTTCAAGAATCTGTTTATCATCAGATTTCTTCTCATCATTCAAATTCTTGATTTCCAATGTCAAACTCTCTACATTCTTCAAGAGTTTGGCATTGTCTGATTCAGATTTTTCACAGTTTAAGCACTTCTCGGACATCTTTTCAGGTTCGGCTTTCTTCTCTCTTGCAGCTTGTCTTTCTTTGATCTTTTCCATTTCTCCTGCAAAATAAAAATTATAACTTTCAGGTGTAAGATCTCTTTTATAAGATTCAAGTTTTCGAATTTCTTCACTATCATCATCGCTTTCTTCCTCTGATGATTGATAAAAAATTTGAGCTTTTTCTGAAACCTTTTCTTGTTTGTCACTTTTAGTTCCAGTTTTATCAATCTCTCCGGACTCAGAATCAAACTCCTTTCCTGAATCAGACTTCAATTTTCTAATCTTTTGGAACTCAAGTTCTTGAGCTTCAATTTTCTCGACGAATGCACTAAGGTTGAAATAAGCAAAATTTGAATTGTTTTTCAAGTCCAGCAAATAAGTACCCCACACATCCTTTGGTAAAGCATTCGCCAACTTATCAATCCACACCTCATTAGCCTTGGTTATCTTCAATCTCCCCATTTCCAAAACTAGATGGCAATATCGATCAATCAATTCTTTTTTAGACTCTCCCTTGATACCCGTAAAACTATCAAATTTCTTCTTTGCAATATCTGCTGGATTCTGAACACGATACGACTCACAATCCATGTTTCGTTATTGAAAGATTTTCAAAGACAGAATTTCAAACAATACGAAAATTCACACAATCTAAGATCAGTTCAATCACTTTATCAAACAACTGAATTAGATGAATATCCGATTGAGTGGCAAAAATCTGGTGACAACGAATCGAGTGAGAATTCGCTCGTGCAAGTATCCGATGCTTGACAAATCACTTTGAATCTTGGGCCGAGATCTTTACGTGAATACTTTGGGCCTTTCAATGATGGTGAGACTTGAGCCGAATAATCCACTAAAATCGACAACCAATTTCACAGCTCAAATATGATTGGGCCGTGATCTCTGACTCTTGGGCCAATATGTATAGTCTGATCACATGCAAGTTTAGAATTTATGGCCAACAATTATCAATATTTACATGCCACACTTGAACTTTATCAATTTAGAACCGGCCGACACCTTTCTTTTCACAATTTAATTCATTGGATCTATATATCACTAAACCGACAACACGTGAAAGAGCTATTACAACTTACGAGAATCACATGCAAACTTGTCAAAACACTTTTGCTGACAACACTTTTCAATTTGTATGCTTTCTAGATTATTAGCTGGCACACAACTTTCAAACCCAATACTATATGCCGCACACAATATCAACAAACCAGCCTCTCTTTTAACCCTAAAACCTCTAAGAAACTACAAAAACATACGTTCTCTTCTTCTCTCTTTAAAAAAATCTCAAACACCAAAATACTCTTCTTTCTTTCTTAGATGAACACTCAACAATCACCTTCAATCCTGACTACAATCCATCGTTAATACTACCTGCAAGCTTTCTACTCGATGAGCAATAAAAACAATCAGAAACAACTCAGCTTATGATTTAATCTCAGAATCAAAATCAACTTAGATTCAGATCTATGTGAATGAAGACGAAGACTAAGTAATGTATGCGTAAGAAGATGATGATATGTTTAATCTATTTTTCTCAACAAATGACAACCTCGTAAAATGTTTTACACTAATCAGATTTTCACACTAAGTTTCAAGCGAATCAGTTTCAAGCGACCACACTTTCAAGTGAGAGCACTTTCAAGCGAACTCAGTATTTCAAGCGAACATAAAATTCACTCAAGCGAACAACCCTTCTTAAGCTAGCTAACTAGTTAGCTTGAAACTGCTTTCAACTTATTCAAGCGACCAACGAACTTTTCAAGCGAACAAACCTACTTAGCTTCAAAATACTAGTTTTTCAAGCGAACAAACCAAATTCGTTCAAGCGATCAGAGGTTTTTAGGCCATTTTTATCTGTTTTACTTCGAATTTTAAGCTGATACTCTCAAAGGTTTGTTAAAACTCACTTTTACACACAATACTCAAAACTCGGTCCATTTTGTCCGTCCAAATGTCTAGAAATTCAAAATGTGTAAGTAAAATGCTCTGATTTAGGTATATTGGCTCATAACTGGCTCTGATACCAATTGTAGGACCGATTTGACCGATCAAATGAGTCAATTTGAGCTAATATACACTATTTAAGTGGCGGAAACACTTAAACAGATTAGAATCAAAGAGAATGGAGTAGAAAACAGAAGAATATCACTTTAAACATTGTTTCTCATTCATATATCACAGAAAAATCCAGCAGCAGTTCGACATCAGAACTATGGGAATGTTACAAATGAGAAACAACTAGCACCTATTTATAAGCCATGGGTTTAGCTTGAACCAGTCTCAAGCTAACCCTAATCATCAGGTTTAGCTTGAACTTGACATGTACCACCTTCAAGCTAAACCCCTTCAACATAAACTTAAACTTACAATTTGACCCCTGTACTATACAATCATGACATATTTAGACCCTAGGCTTAAAACAAAGGCTTTAGACATCATGCACTAACAAACTCCCCCTTGGATACAGCCGGAGTTTTCAGTCTTGGTCTTTAGGTCTTCACAGGGACTTGAACTTCTCTTCACGACTCGATATAAGACGAAGTCAACAGACATATGCACTAACAAAAATGCTATTTTAGACTTCATTATTATAAATAACATTAAAGCAGGAGTTGATCTTCAATGAAATGTCACCAAACAAGAATATCACAACAAAAAACTGGATGCCACTAACAAAGCTTCGTCTAAAAAGACAGGCGTTATGTAGGAAAGTTGGCATCTAGCTAAGGTATTCAAAGGTTCAAAACGTCAAAATAAATTCAAGAAGGAGAGGCTAATGACAGTGAAGATTTGGATAAGAAATTAGATTACCATTTTTAATTTTTTTTTCTATTGTTTTGTTATCTAATTATTTGTTGTATGTTATCCAATTCTCTACTAATAAAATACATTATTATATAAAACGTCAAAAACTACAAACACCAAAACGCTAATAGTATGAAAACTGTGAGAACGGATGCTGGCAAAACACCTTGTTAACGTATTAAACGCCAAAAATATTGACTAAACGCCATTGAAAACATTTGGTTTTATTGTAATCTTATAAAAATATTAGTGAATCGTAATGAATTATTAACAACGCCACTAACGCCAAAAAATTGACCTTGGAAACCCTATAACGGCCAAAAAATTATCTATGTGACACAAAAACAATTAATTCAACGTGACAGTTTCAAGAAACAATAAAACGCAAGTAGTTAATGAATATAATTAACGCCAAAATAATCTTAGACGCAAAAAATGAAGCAACATGTTACACAAATTTGGGAAATAAAAGATGATTGAAAAGACAAAAAAAAACCCCTCATGCCCTGATCATATCCCGCGTCATGTGTTGGGTCAGGATGCATTCTCACCGTTCTGACACCTTAAAGGGTTTTCTCCTGATCTCATTTCCCCCTCTCTCTATATATATATGTTGTTAACACTTTTTGTTGAGTTAAAATTACTCTAAGAATCAAGAATAATATCGATTAGATATGATCCTCTATCCATCTCCTTTAACTCTTGATTAGCTTGATATGTTTTACTAATTCGATTATTAATGGTACATAAAATAACCGAATAACCAATATGAAACAAAGTAATTTTAATTAATAGTCATCCAATTAAACACATCTATTTGCATAAAATACAGAAATCGAATTATTCCACATAGAAATAAAGCCATATACTTAGATTGACCTCCTAACTTTTTTTAAACTAGAGTAAACTGCCATTTTAGTCCATGTGTTTTGTTACTTTTGCCACTTTAGTCCAAAACTCAAACTTTTTGCATCTGAGTCCCTGTGGCTTTAGTTTTATTGGCATTTTGGTCCAAAAAATAAAATCAGATCATATTTGTCTTATAAAATTCTACAATTTTGTCATTTTCCTCAGGGGTAAATCAGGTCATATTTGTCTTATAAAATATGGTATTTATTTATAAAAGAGAAATGATCATTTTGCCTCTGCGGAAAATGACAAAATAGCAGGATTTTATAAGGCAAATATGACATGATTTCATTTTTAGACCAAAATGGCAATAAAACTGAAACCACAGGGACCCAGATGCAAAAAGTTTGAGTTTTGGATAAAAGTGGCAAAAATGACCAAACCAAAGGGACCAAAATGGCAGTTTACTCTTTAAACTACTTTAAGTTAAATAACTATTGTTTGAAAATTACAACCTTAAATATTCTGGTCAATGTGTAGAACATATTTGATCTAGACATAGATAGATTAAATTGGTATTAGATACGATATCGACTCGTGAGCTTGTTAGATGCTTTATTTATATTCTTTTAGTTTTTACTTATGACTTGTAATATGTTTTATCTTGAAAATTTTATAAATAATATTATATTTATGATTAATATAATGATTATTTAATGAAAAAAGTCAAGATAAATGAGAGATTTTAAGCTTTAAGTTTATATGTTGGACTTTAATTTGTGGGAAATTATGTTTCTCCTACATTGGATGGGAGATAGATCTTTTATTTATTTATAAATACATTTCTCTGCAAGTATGTATTCTCATGTGACAAGTTACATCTAGTGGTAGTGTTGGTGCACTTGTGTCTGTACTTTGTCTGTACTTTGTCATGATACAAAACGATGTCTTGTGTTAGTCTGGTTTACGTCTTAGGTCTGTTAATATGTGCGTTCGATGTAAGTTTGACCAAGTCAACCATCCTCCTGGTTTGACTTGACCAAACAGTTCACACATTGTTTGTAATATGTCTGTGTCGAAGGATGTGTCATCGAAGGATTGTTTATATCCTTCGATGATGAGCTCGAAAGATAACCTTCGATGGATGTTGATGGACCTCGAAGGATATCATCCTTCGAGGTATATGTGATCTTTCGATGGGTTTCTGGTCGACAGATGATCTTTCGATCACTCTGTCTGATCCTTCGACCAGACGATCTGTGTTGGGTATATATACCCATGTGTTGTGTTTCACTTAACAGGAGTGCAGAAAATAGAGAGAACACACACAAGAGAGAGCATTCTGCTGAGAGCACACACACGAGTGTTTTAGAGAGTTTGCAAAACACATTTGTAAACATAGCTTTGTAACCGAACCTTTCTTCGTATTAATACAAGTGGTGTTAATCGGTGAAGATTGTGTGTTGTGTTTGTGCTCGTTCTATCTCGGTTTGCATGCTAGCTTGGATTCCGCACTCTCTAGTGTGTTAGACATAACAAGGAATAGGTTTAACCTCAACCTCCGAGGGACCTACAAGTGGTATCAGAGCCGTGGCTCTTTTCCTTGTTAAAAAACCGAGTTTACAAGACTTTGGAGTGTTTGGACAAAACTCACTTGGTTTTTGCAGCCGTTTTTACTGTTTTTCTCGCTTATCTTTACGTTAAAACGTGTTCTAAAATAACCGGGTGTGTTGCATGACGGGTTGGGTAACTTAAAAACTTGTTTTTGAGGTGTTTGGCAATTTCCGGCCAAAATTCCGGCTACTCCGGTGACCGGTTTCTGGGTTGTTACTTTGATTTTCAGCAATATTTTATTGTTCAAAATCTTGGTTTTGGTAAAAATCATGGTCTGACCATACTTTCTGCCGAAAGATTTACCAACCCATCACCTTTTTCACCAACCTGTCACTCTTTGTCAACTGTGTCAGAGCTGTTCGAAAGATATCCTTCGAAGTCGAAAGATCATCTTTCGATCAAAGGAGGCTCGATAGATATTCATCCTTCGAACATCCTTCGAAGTTGGTGACTTATCCTTCGATCCAAGGAATATTTTCGAAGCATACATCTTTCGGTCTACAGTGCTTTTTCGAAAGATAAGGGTCTTTCGATTGGAGAGTCTTTCGAAATCCATTGTTCGAAACTCAACAGTGATCTTTCGAACACTGTTGATCCTTCGAACAAGTCTTGATCTTTTGATCCCAGTTTGTTTAAGTTTAACAAGTTTGTGTTTCAGGTCTTTCGATCTCGGATCCTTCGGCTGGTTGTTATCTTTCGAAATATTAACATAGTTTGTGAAAATTAAATTTTTAAAGGGTAAACTTGTTTTTCAAATTTTAAATCTATTTTCACTTAATATATTAATTTTTGTAAAATGGGAACAAACGGTCAGTGGGATCCAACCGCGTGGACTCTAACATCTTTGACTCCACAATCATCAGCTACGCAATCATCAGCTACGCAATCTGCGTCAGATTTCAACAAAGCATGGATGCAGGCTATTGCCCCACCTCAAGCTGCAATGATAACTGCAAATCAATGGGCATTGGTCACAAATCAAAGCAGCAGCATTCAATCTATGATGCAGAACGACAGTGAAACTGGTACAAGCACAAAACCACCAAAGCTAAATCACATCAATGATTGGGGATGGTGGAAAGAAAGGCTGAGAACTTATGTTCAGGGGCAAGGTCAAGATCTATGGATGTGCTTCTTCACCGCATTTGACAATGATTTGGAAGTTGCAGGATCTAATCCAGAAACTTACAGCACTATGTCTGATGATGATAAGAAGAAATTTGAGTTAGAAAAGAAGGCATTCATGATTCTCACACAAGCTCTTCACAAAGACATTTACCACCAGTTTGTTTACTGCACGACTACTAAAAGCTTGTGGGATATGCTCACGTTACGATGTGAAGGAAATGCTCAATCTAGAAAGATCAAGCAAGAATTACTGAAGAAAGAGTTTGAAGGTTTCACGTGTATGGAGAATGAGACTTTGGCAGAGTTATCTACAAGGTTCCATCACTTGTTGAGCGAGATGTTTGGTTTTAGAGTCACTGCCACTCCACAAGAAATGGTGAAGAGATTCGCTGATAGCTTACCAGCAAAGTGGAGCAGTTATCTTGAAATTCTCAAAGAAAATGGTGTTCTAGACACAATCAACGTTTATGAGTTAATTCAAAAACTGGAGAACAAGGATGTAGAAGAAAAGCTTAAGGCAAAAAGAACACTAACTCCTCAAAATCCAGAGATGTACTTTGGGATTGCAGGAGGTATCAGTGGAGAAAAACCAGCCTCTCAACATGCGAAGCTTCAAACAGCCTTCATCTCAAACACCGGACCTTCAACAACAGATCAGTTTGATCCTTCAGCTTACACGATGTTTTCTAGACCGAATGTGCAACCGACAGCTCAGCAGCAACAACCACAACAGCAAGGGTTTTATGGAACCTCTTCAAACTTTCAAGCCACTTCCAATCCGAACACAGTCAGATTAGACACTTCCAACTTTTCCAAAGTCAGTGTCGAAGTAGCCAAGGAGCATATGGAGATGTTGAACACCTTGGTTAGTGCTTATTGTGGATTAGTCGCAGGTCAGATTGGGAATATCAATCTAACCAATGAAGATTATCAGCAAGTGGATAAGGAAGAGTTTGAGATGATTGATATCAAATGGGCTCTTGCTAGTGCAATTCGAAGAGCAAAGGAGTTTATGGAAAGGACGGGAAGAACCAACTTGGAAAGCAAGAAAGACACAAAGTATGGGTTCGACAAGCAAGCTGTAACGTGCTTTAACTGTGGTGAGCGGGGTCATTTCAAAAGGGAATGCACAAGACCAGCTCAGCATGGAAACCAAAATCCTTTCAGAAATCAAGGCAACCAGCAGAACCAGAACAGGAACAATGTTCGTACGTTGATACATGTCAACAACCAAAGCCAAGCAGGGCCATCAAATGCCAACCAGGCACTTGTGGTTCAAATAGATGAAGGTTGTGATTGGTCGCTTCAGTTGGGAAATGATGCTCCACATGGAACAACATGTTTTGCTGAAGTCGTAAAGGATTTAAAGCACGCCAGTGGTGGAGAATCTTCCGCCAATGGTGGTGACTCTTCTGAGGATGAAGACTCCTCTGGTTATAGTGGAAGCTCAGATGAAGAATCCTCCACCTCAGGCAATAATCATGTGGATGAGACATCAAGTGCGTCAGTCGATGCAGATATTGATGAGCTTTTGGAAGAAGCTGTAGCAGGAACTGAAAGAAGACCTATTTTGGTGGATCAAGCTGCTTACTCTTCGTCTTCTCTCCATTCAGTCTTTATGGCTAATGTCGACAGTTCATCAAGTCAGGTATGTGTCGATGAACCCACTGTTGTTAGTTGTGATAACTGTGATAGTTTGCGTGTTAAAAATGCTGATTTAGAGGCAAACATGTCTGAGTTGCAAGGCAAACATGATACTTTACAAGCTAGTTTGTTTGACTTGCAAGACAAACATGTTTCGATGAATGATGAGTGTTGTGAATTACGAAGCAAACACGAGGATTTGCAAGAGAAATTGGAAATCACACACAAACACAATCAAGAATTGATTGTAGATCTTTCTAAAGCAACTGAAGCTAACTTGTTTTTAACCAGAAATGAAAAGGAATTTAAAGCAACAATTGCGTCATTAAGACATGATGTTTCAGAATTACAAAAGGCTGTTTTGCGAAAACAACATGCTAACAATAATCTTATTGACACAATTGAAAAGCAAATGGTAGAGTTGGCAACGGCTCGATGTGAATGTGAGACAATTAAGCAGAAACTGGAAAGTTATTCCAATTCCCGCTATGTATTGGATCACATCATTGACGTTCAAAAGAAAAAGGGGGATAAAGTATGTATTGGATTCAAATCATGTCCTCCCCCAATGAATCACAATTACTCCAAATTGCCTGATGACGAGGATATGCCCCGTTTTGAACCTACTGTGCCACTCGGTCTAGATGACTTTGTAGCAGGCCTCGGGTTCACAACTGGTACATCATCCTCGGGTCAATCAGAATCTGAATCTGAGAATGTGATAGATTCATCGTGTGTTAAGGAACAGAGTCCTCCCATTGTTGAGGATGCTGATTCTTCGGATGATGAATCTAAAGAAATTGTGAAACAACAGTCTAACTCGGTTACAACAGATATTCCAATCGAGAATCACATCCTGTGTGATCCACCAGTAAAACCGAGTAAGACTGAAATGTCAAAAGCAATGGAGTCCCTTGTATCTAGCAGTGAAGAGAATAACTTGTTGTACACGCTCAAAGGAGATAGCAAAATCTACTATAACAAAGATTTTCCAATTAAAAATGTAAATCAAGATTTAATTGAGCAAATTTTTGAAGGATGCACTGATAAGTTTTTGGGAAACAAAAGTGGCAAAGTTACCGTCACTCAATGTGATCCAATTCCGTGTGAACAAATTAGAAAACAATACGGAAACCCAAAACTACTAATTGAGCGAAAACAACAAGTCAACTCCGGAAAGGGTAAGGTACAGGGAAAGAAGCCTCAAAACAAGAATGTTCAAGCACCTAAAGTTCAGCAGCCTAAGACTGAACAACCAAAGGTTCCCCAACAGGTGCAAAACAAAAGAGCTCCTGTTAAGAAACGAGAACCGAAAATGAACTTTGTTGGATCCACGGGTTCAGACGAACTTGAAACATTTCAGGATAAATCTAACATTGATTTCATAAAACAAGTTAGAATTTTAAAACGAAATGATCAGAATAATTACACCCAACACACCAACGGATGTGATTTAGGTCCAAGCACATCTAGATCACAAAGTTCATGGTCTGGTTCTCCGTCTGGTCATCGACGTGTTTCTCCGAAGTTTGTGGAGCGGAGAACATGTTTTGAATGTGGGACAGTTGGGCATATTGTAAGATATTGCCCACACGTGCAAAAGCTAAAGTAAAAAACAAGTGCTCCCCAAGAAATCGATTACCGAAAACGATCAGTTTCCCCGAAACAAGACCCACGTGTCTTGAAAGAAAGGGAAAAGAAGTTAAAGCAAAAGAATCAAAAGGTAATTGAAAAGGCCTTAAAATCAGAGGTCAAAGAAGAAAAACCTGCACAAGCAAAATCTGAAACTTTAAAACCAGTAAATGCTAAAACAATGAATTCAAATACTGGTAAAGGACAAACAGCTTGGAAGCAAAAGCAGGTAATTCAATCAGGGGGAGCACCACAGGTTCTTTTTCCTAATCATCAAGTGATTGAAATCACTTTCCTTGATGATCAAGGACGACCCAAGTCCACAAAGGCTTGGGTCCCCCTCTCCAACTAATCTCTGAGTGAGTGTGTAGGATATTCCAGGAGGAACTTTCAATAGTCGTAAGATTGTTGATAGTGGAGCGTCCATGCACAAAATAGGCCACAGAAGAAATTGTTGCCTTTGATGGAGAGAAATGAGAAAAGAAAGGAAAAAGATAAGAAGACAAAAATGTCTGATGAAGGAATGATGGTGAAAGAATGTTGTTGAATGAAGTTGCAAAATTCGGCCATATGTTTTATGTGCAAAATATTTGGTTGTTATGGTTTTTGATCGGGTCCTCAGGATAGATTCAAATGAAAAGTACGCGCCTGTAGCACGTCTGAAGCTTTTCGAAGATTAATGGATTTTTCTTCCACAAGAAGTTCAAAGTCCACAAGATAAACGTGCAGTGTACATTTCTTCAAGGTGTGATTGAAGAAAATGTGTTTGTTGAACAAACCAACTGGGTGTGCGGATGCCTTAGCATGGATTGAACAACCGCACACTACCTCTGAAAGAGAAAGACAAAAACTTTCGCTTGTGAAATGTGGAAGACCAGCCGGACCCAAAGGTTTCTGATCTTGTTGCTGTCAAGAGATCTCTCAGTAGTTACAAAAATCGACTTTGAAATCCACACCGTGTGGATATCCAGTTTGGGAGAGCGCTCAGATTCCTGGCAATGCACGAAGCAGTTGCAGGATACGGTTTTAAAATTCTAATCTCTCTTTTACTTGTCGATATTTAAGCTGCTTTATGAATTAATTATTATCTCGTTCAGCACTCTTTGGCCAGAAAATGTTGTCATGGTCCGCACCGATTACCGACATGCCAACTGGTTTTTCCAAAATTTGCTAAATCATTTCTGACAACAATTTAATTTTTGGTAAACGGCATTGAGGTAAAACAAGAGTAAAACCAACATCGGAAAATCATTTTTGTAATTACCTTTGTGTTTTAAATTTATCTTAGTTTGTTGATTTTAGGGGGAGTAAATAAACTCAACTTTGAAAAATCCAAAAACATCGAAAAATTTCAAAAACCCAAAAACAATAGAAGAACAAAAATGAGTTTCCTGGCGAGCAAAAGAGAATATGATAGTACATCAGTGGTCTGTCTAAACCTCTTTAAACCTTAAATGAAAAACGATAAGCAGCTCTATATAAGATGTATCGGTAGGCTCACAATCATTTTAAAGTGTGCAGGGTGATATAAACTTAAATCGACTGAAGACCAGGTGGGAACCACTCATTGGCATATGGCCTTAGTACCGAAATTTCGTTTGAGAGATTGCCGAGGTTCTGAGATATTCGGTCTTTATGCTGCTTATCATCTGGGTATCATGGTTGTATCTTTTACCGAAAAATAACGGGGACGCAAGTCTAGATCTTCCATGATACTATACATACGTGTACATATTGCATTCGACCTCAATAAGTGATAAACAATCACATGTCCCTCAAAATAAGTGATAAAATATCACATCTATCCGGGAGTCAAGTTCGTCTCTCTGCTGTACGAAAGTACTGACCTGTTCACGGACTTGCTCTTGTGCCCCTCATGCATATGAAAATCAAGTTCCTCATCAATAAGTGATTATATCACATAGGGCTTGTTTTCAAATCTAAATAAGTGAGTTTCTCACATCTTTTATACGGTCAAACAGATGATAATCGGTATACTCACCGGTAAGATGAACCCTCGTGCATACCTTGATACGGGAATGTGTCGTGATGTGGATGAACACCGGTCGGTAAGTATAAATCATACCTTAATGTATCCCCTCACCATGATTACATCTGATAAGTTGAGCTTATGTGGACAACAATACCGATAATTGTTATAGGATGCTTATCTTAATGTTAACTAATTGAACAACAAGAGTGTTTTGGCATGACCGTACACTGATATGATTCTCTTACCCTCGAAACTCACAAAAAGAATGTCTGTAAATATTTATTTAATGCTTTCAGTTTCTGCATCTTTGTATATATTTATTTACTGCGTTTAGTCTTTACATTTGAAATATTCAAAAATACCAAAAAGATTTTAGGTGTGTTTTAATATAAACTTTCTAAAAGCCAAAAAGATTTTATTTCTATTTTATTTTCGATCGTACGATGTTGGATCTCGCAGTCTTCGATACTTGAAACCTGATTGAAAACCAAAACGACTAAATCTTCATAAACGGTCGAAATTTGCAAGTGTTGAAAGTTAAAATTGAAATTGATAAAATACATTAAACTTTCAAACTGTCGGACGGTGTTTGATTAAATATGGTCATACGTGTGTCATTTGTGTATACTAACGATATTCCAGGCAGTTGTTCTCATTACGCGTTTAGATTTCTTGCATGTGCAGATTCTAAAGGCAAGGAGAACATGGTCGATGACAAGCTTCGGAATGAAGACACGACGTGAAGGCACTCAAGTGATGAAAATGATCGAGTTGCCGCTGGCCATCATCAACACCTCAAGGATCTCAGTTGTAAAGATCAAGACATTCACGAGCATAACTCAAGGGGGAGCTTATGTTAAGGGGGAGTTTGTCAACACACTTCCTACATAAAACGGGGAGTTTGTTGGTACACTTTTTGCTTTCAAGACGTGAAGACTTTAAAGATCCTCCGACATTGAAGACTTGAAAAGACGTCAAAGACTTGAAGACACGAGGGACCTACAAGAATTAAGATCGAGACAAAGATCGAGACAAAGCTACAGCCAAGGGGGAGCTTGTTGGTGCACTTGTGTCTGTACTTTGTCTGTACTTTGTCATGATACAAAACGATGTCTTGTGTTAGTCTGGTTTACGTCTTAGGTCTGTTAATATGTGCGTTCGATGTAAGTTTGACCAAGTCAACCATCCTCCTGGTTTGACTTGACCAAACAGTTCACACATTGTTTGTAATATGTCTGTGTCGAAGGATGTGTCATCGAAGGATTGTTTATATCCTTCGATGATGAGCTCGAAAGATAACCTTCGATGGATGTTGATGGACCTCGAAGGATATCATCCTTCGAGGTATATGTGATCTTTCGATGGGTTTCTGGTCGACAGATGATCTTTCGATCACTCTGTCTGATCCTTCGACCAGACGATCTGTGTTGGGTATATATACCCATGTGTTGTGTTTCACTTAACAGGAGTGCAGAAAATAGAGAGAACACACACAAGAGAGAGCATTCTGCTGAGAGCACACACACGAGTGTTTTAGAGAGTTTGCAAAACACATTTGTAAACATAGCTTTGTAACCGAACCTTTCTTCGTATTAATACAAGTGGTGTTAATCGGTGAAGATTGTGTGTTGTGTTTGTGCTCGTTCTATCTCGGTTTGCATGCTAGCTTGGATTCCGCACTCGCTAGTGTGTTAGACATAACAAGGAATAGGTTTAACCTCAACCTCCGAGGGACCTACAGGTAGCCAGAAGGGTGCAACTCCAATGTGCACATGAGCCTAGGCATGGGACCGGGACTTGGGCGATGAGTGTGGCGTTTTGATTACCCTTCACCTGGGTGTCCCGAAATTTAGGAAGAATGTTTAATACGTGCCTCAGTCCCCTTTAAGTTTTCCGCACTTTTGTTCCATCTTCTTTGTAATTTTCTAGAACAAATGCAATATATGTTAATTGTTATACATATGTACGTGTGTGTTTTATATAGAATAATCAATTCAAAACAATATGTATTTCGATAACACAAACAAATTAAATCTAAGCAATTCATTTTTATCATCTTAAAATATATTTTAAAAATGAAAATGATATAAATTAGGGTCATTCTATTCCTACCCCCCCTAATTACTAATTACACCCCCCTATTAAAAACAGCACATCCATCAATCACTTGGTTTTTGTTTCTAGCCTATTTTGTCTTTTTGTTGTCTTTTTTATTCATTTATTTAATTAGTTAGTATTATTATTATTATTAATTAGTATTTGTTTATTATTTAATTAGTTAGTATTATTATTATTATTATTTTTATTATTATTATATTTATTATTATTAGTAGTAGTAATGATATAGTATTTATTATTAGTTTTTATTGTTATAATTTATCAAATTATATTTATAGCTGTAACAAAAGCTATATAAAAATAAGTACTTTTTTACAAAATTATTATCATTTAATAATTTACATACAGAGGTTTAATCGATACACACCCAAATGTAGCAGGTTGTGCTATCCAAGACTTATACATATTTTGACGTGATTCAAATATATTCTCCCAGCCAGCTGCATCATTTTCTCTCATTAATTTCCATAGGTTGTTTGTGCTGGCAATTGGATACTCTCCTTGCAATTCTACCATTATAAAATGGTTACCATTCACGTGTGCAATTGGTAGGTTGTGTTTATGCATTAGAACAGTTCTACTTTTTTCGAAGCTATCTTTAACAATTGTATATTGCGAGTTCACTACTTCATCAATGTGACGAACAATCTTATCTAAGGTACAATTTGCTGAATTCAATAATTTTTTTAGCTTGGCATGTTGGCTTTCAGCTCTGTTAGTTGTCTGATTTCCGAAATGTAAGCATTCGTTAGTCCATACGGACACAAACATTTCTTGACTTGATATTTGTTTTCTGTTTTGAGGCAGTAGCACCAATTATAGTAGGCAGTAGCACCTTATTCTTGACTTGGTGTTTTTATTATTTTTTTGTTTTTTTTTTTTACAAACTTTGGGTGTAAAAAACTACCCCCTCGGGAACCACGTGTCACGGAGGGGCGTTGACCACGATTTTTTTTTTACAACTAGATCCGTATATTTTAACAACATTCGTAAAAAAAAAATTCAAACGGCGCGCCCGAGCGGGTAGTTTTTTACACCCAAAGTTTGGTGTTTTTATTATTTTTTTGTTTTTTCTTTTTTTTTACAAACTTTGGGTGTAAAAAACTACCCCCTCGGGAACCATGTGCCACGGAGGGGCGTTGACCACGATTTTTTTTTACAACTAGATCCGTATATTTTAACAACATTCGTAAAAAAAAAATTTCAAACGGCGCGCCCGAGGGGGTAGTTTTTTACACCCAAAGTTTGGTGTTTTTATTATTTTTTTGTTTTTTCTTTTTGAGTAAATTGCTAAAATCGTCCCTGAGGTTTGACTCAAATTGCTAGATCAGTCCAAAATCAAGTTTGTTTGCTAAAACAGTCATTGGGCCTAAGTTATGTTGCTAATTCAGTCCATTGAAAGGGAAAATGATTGGACTAAATTAGCAATTTGAGTCAAACCTTAGGGACGAATTTAGCAATTAACTCCTATTAATTGGACTGAATTAGCAATTTGGTCAAACCTTAGGGACGAATTTAGCAAACAAACTTGATTTTGGACTGATCTAGCATTTTGAGCCAAACCTCAGGGACGATTTTAGCAGTTTACTCTTTCTTTTTTTTTTACAAACTTTGGGTGTAAAAAACTACCCCCTCGGGAACCACGTGCCACGGAGGGGCGTTGACCACGATTTTTTTTTACAACTAGATCCGTATATTTTAACAACATTCGTAAAAAAAAAAATTCAAACGGCCCGAGGGGGTAGTTTTTTACACCCAAAGTTTGGTGTTTTTATTATTTTTTTGTTTTTTCTTTTTTTTTTTTACAAACTTTGGGTGTAAAAAACTACCCCCTCGGGAACCACGTGCCACGGAGGGGCGTTGACCACGATTTTTTTTTACAACTAGATCCGTATATTTTAACAACATTCGTAAAAAAAAAATTTCAAACGGCGCGCCCGAGGGGGTAGTTTTTTACACCCAAAGTTTGTAAAAAAAAACAAAAACAAAAAAAACACTAAAATATACTAAAAGGACAACAAAAAGACAAAAAACACTAAAAACAAAAAGCAAATGATTAATTGATGGATGTGATGTTTTTGTAGGGGGGGATGTAATCAGGAATTAGGGGGGGTGGGAATAGTATCACCCATAAATTAAATGGTTATTGTTTCAACTATCAATCTCTTCCCTTTCCCAATTGGAAAACAAAAATGGTCAATTTTTTTCCTATTGAAAAACAAAAAGGGTGTTGCTAAATGCACTCCCAGTTTTTTAAATTTTACTGGTTGCACTCCCCCCTGAAGTTTGTAAATAAATACAATCAACCCTTGTATTTTTTAATTTTTGAAAATTTGTATTAGGAAATATCCCTATTTTTTTCTAAGGGTTTATCTAGTTGCCATAGTTTGAATATTTAGGTATATACGTACACAATTCTATGGAAGAAAAAAAAAACTTGCACTGAGATTAAGAGAGAGCTTGAAGAAACAATTTTTTTCAACTTTGATTTTCATCATAGTTGTTCTTGGTATGTATTTTAACTAAAAGTCTTCATCATCTTTTCAAAAATTTTATCAAAAGATTTTGTTCTATACCAATTAAAATTGATGTACTAAATCAATGCGTAATACGTTTATGATGTATGTATGATTTTCTAATGAAAACAGTATACCAATTTTCGTTTATGTTTGCATTTATTAGTGTCCTCCTCCTGATCATATATAAAACACCCCCTGCAAAGATGATGTATATCACTTTTAAAGTTATTTACTTTATAAAGACAAGTTAAAGAATAAATAATATGAAGAATAATTACTTACAGAACGTTCACAAAGTCATTTAATATTTAAATGAATAATTAGTTACAGAACGTTTATAAATGAATAATAGTTGAATATCTAAAATAAAATTTAAAGGGATTAAAGAAGAACATAAGAAAATACAAGGATGGAATTTAAAAAATTATAAATATGATATTTTTGGAAATGGAGGTATAAACAGTAAAAATGGAGGTGCAAATAGCCACACCCAAACAAAAATGATCAACTTGATTTGACTGTTCGTTGACACATGTGTTTTTTTAGAAATAGTTTCACTTTTTATTAAAATATATTACAAAATAAATAAAAATAATAATAACGAGACTCTCGTTAATTGTGGTAAATTCGACTAGTACAATACCGGTTACAAAATCTAAATAAACGAATATAAAATACAATGTAATTGTACCAATCTTGATTCAAGCAAGCGTCTTTGGAAACATCAACCGCGCCTTCCAGATCGAAACTCCACTGCAAGACAAGCAAAAAATCATTGACAGTTTTGGTTGAGGCACGTGTTCAACACGCTTCCCTTAAAACAGATTCCGCGCCTCCTCTTAGACGGTCTGTCTCCCAGGGTACAACAACCGGAACAGTATGTATACTGCCGGAGATGGTACTCACGCCCGAGATTACACCGGGTATCAGGGTGTTTAGAATTGTTGATGGAAATATAAAGTTGTGAATAATTTAGAGAATGCTCTTCTCTAAAATCTCATAAGATGTAGAGGTTGCTCTTGAGTATATTTTTTCTTATTCTCAAATGAATAAACAATATTCATTTTATAAAGAGATACATCAAGACTCATTCAACCCCTTAATGTTTGTCATAAACAAGGTCATTAATCTTGTAATTAACAAGATAATTAATCTTGTAATAACAAGAGTTTAAACTCTAAATTAATGGATATTAAGTGGTAGTAAAAACAAAACTGCCATTCAACTTATGGCACCAGTGGAAACCGTCTAACATTAACTCTCTAGTAAGTAGACTGGTTTGACCGGTCTAGTGCGCATGCAGGCGCGCCTTAGTTGAGCCTACACTACGCTTCCACGGAGACACCTTTTTGCACCATGCGCTAATTGGATGCCACTACGCATACCAGGATGCCACCTGGTTATGTGCCATCCATACTTGCACGCCACACGGATGACACTACGCATACCAGGACGCCACCTGGTCATGCGCCATCCAAACTCGTGCCCCACTTGCAGTCTTCGCCAAAGCCAATGACGTACGCCATGCCAAGGCATCCGCCTACGCCACCCAAGGGTGCGCCATAAGCGGACCCGCCATGTATCTGACCACGCGCTCATGGGCAAAAATACAAAGGGGGTGTGCAAAGTTCAAAGCGCACCACATTGGGCTTATAGCCCACATCACGCGCGCATATGTGCAGGTGCGGTGCACCCTTTCGTCCCCACTAGTGTTTGCCTTCAAGGAGTGTTCCTCCTTATATACCACTTTAAGTTTTGTCATTCCACCTATGTGGGACAAGGTGACAAATCTCAATCCATTTTTCTCATCTTTTTTTGTTCCAAACATACAACTTCAAGCTTCGATATCTTATTTATCTTAGCTCTATTTGGACATAGTTTGAACACAAACCCATAAATAATTATTTATATAACACATATATAAATATTATTGATGCCCAAAATATTTAGTGAAAAACTCATTTTCACTAAATTTCCAACAATCCCCCACATGAATGGGGATCGATGAAAACACCCAAAAATACCCCGATAAAACCTCGACAGTCGAGTATTGCAGGATAGGTAGGTTTTGCCTTTGAACCTTCCTTTGTGAAGCATACTTAGTCTACTAGGGTTTTGTAGACGTGATGTCCTTGAACAACCCCCCATTTGTGTAAACGACAATATACATTCACACAATACTTTCCCTAGCCGGGCCATCCCCTCACTATCGTGTCCTATAATGGTCATGGAGCACTTTCCTGGTTCTGCGGGAGCTCTAGGAATTATGCCCCAATTCCATTCGAAGCGACCACACTTCTCTCCAACATAGGTGATTTCCCTTTAAATCATTAAAAGCATTATGGTTTACTATGATTTACACAAATCATAAAACCACATATTATGATTAACCTCACAACAATGTCATTGAATATTATAGGAATGGACTAGGACGTATTTAAACACCCTTTTATAGTTTTAGGGGGATATATGAAACATATAAACTAGCTTATATATAAACATATATATTAGCTACGCCCCCACAGTGACTACCCTTCGGTTCATGATTAAGTTGGCCTATTGAACCTAGATCTTGGGATCTCCAGTCAACTAGGTTAGGTTTCCCTCATGTCCCTTTTTTCCATGGCTTTAGTCCCATTCCACAACCTGATCTCTTATCAACCCACTGGTTGTTGGATCCAAAATTATCTTTGACTTCGCTAAGTCACCAACGACAATTTAAATTGAGATCAGTTGTTCTAATGTGTTCTTGACTCGCTAGTCACCTTTGCCTTTTAGTCGATTCATAAGACTTATAACTCGTGATCTCAACCTGGATCCACTTATGTACCTTGTCTTAGAATGACATGAAACTCAATTCATGGCCAAACACGTTTTCACCATGCCTTTGGTGTGTCATGACTGACATCTTACTAGATTTTGAATCTAACCAATTGGCATTCGAGTCCAATCTATTCGATTGACTCCATATAACCATTTTGTACTCCACTTGGTGATGCGTTTGCAATGTATGCAAGTCACCCCCCACATTTAAGTGTAATTGGATAGCATCCAAATGGGGCGATGAAAGGTTCTCCCTTTCATTTCGAGTTTGAGAAAACTTCTCAACTACCATTTTCACATTCAAATGCAAGTCACCCCCACATTTAATTGTAATTGGATAACATCCAAATGGGGTGATGAAAGGTTATCCCTTTCATTTCGAGTTTGAGAAAACTTCTCAACTACCATTTCCACATACCCTAAAGGGTTTGTTTCTTAAATGGCCTCCCCCCACATTGCTTGCATTTTAATGAATTTATATTTATAGTTTTGTTTAGCACAAAATTCGTTCTTGTGTCATCACATATTTTGAATGTTTAAAGTTAATTTAATCTCCGTCGAGCATATAAATTAAGAAGTATTAGTCTAGCATGCTTTAGACCACAATACTCTAGCATGTGAACAGAAGATGCATCATTCTGATTCTTCACAGCCTTAAGAGATAACGCACTATCTCTTCCGAACATTCGTTTCTTAGTTTAGACACAATAATGAAATTTTATTTCACCATTCCAAATTACCATCGGTTTGTAGGAAGGCCTCAAAACCATAGTTAACTCCATCCATTAGGATCATAAGTCGTTTGCCTTTTTATCTCCAAGGCTTCATCATTGACTTCCTAAAGACTTAAACATAAGTCTTAATCGAAGTCACTTTGATGAAAGATCTTTGTATAAAATCACTTGAGTCTTGAGATATAGCCAATTAGATTGACTCTCAACAAGAAAGCATTCATGTATGTCTATAGTGATATATACATTTACGTTGTTGTTTCATTAATACCATGTATTGGGATACTCTCCCAAATTGAGGACCATGCCTCCACATAGTTTAAACAACATTGATGGTGGTAGAAACATCTACAAATCCATCACTATTGTAAATTCCATTAATAAATTTTCTAAATTTATTAAAATCATTTACAATAATAACATATATTTCTTTCATATGTTATATTCTATTAAAAACTCACTGGTGCATTTCCATGTTGATGCTCTCAACATTAAATGACATATCTCGTTTTCGTGTATTTCATCTCAAACCATTCACCACGTTTCTTATGACGCCGTTATGCATTTGATGTTTGATTTGTGACTTATTACCTAAGTCATGATCACAACCCGCTCGTTGTGTTTGTGTAAATTACTTTTTACACTTTGTACCAAAATGTGTATCCTTTTGACAAATTATTAGTAGTCCAAAATAAATATTTATCTTATATTATATTTAGACCATTTGTTTATGTGAAATAAACCCAAACGATAGTCTACCATTTATAATAAATAAAAGTGGACAAAAAATAAAACGGATACACTAAAGATGTCTAAACATCAAATGCCAAAGTGTTATTATCTTAAACACTTTTGACCGAAATAAATGCAATTATTTCGTTCGGTGTCATGTTTTGAGGTACTCCCTCATCTTGGAACTCTAAACTTGAATAATCACAAGTTGTCCTAAAATATAAAGTTGTTTACAATTAACTACTCGCAAGTAGTTAAGCAACTTATTATGTCTATAACAACATCGAGTTGTTTTTCACTAAATAGTCTTTCCGAGACTATTATATGGTTCAAGAAGTTATACTTCTTGTGGAAGTATATCGAATCACTTATAATTCGCAAAGACATGTTTTATTCGTTCAAAACATTTATCGTTTTCCAAGTGTTTTAAAAATAAACTATATGTTTATGTTTAGATTAAAAATCAAAACAATAAACCTTATAATAGTTTATTAAATAAAACAATTTCAAACTCGCTCGTTTGAAAAATAAAATGAATACACGTCGTTTTAATAATTAGTTTATCATATTTAAACCATTTCTAACCGCTGTTAGATAATAACGATTACCGATCGTTGAAATGAGTGCTTTATATGATAACCAATTCTAATATGCTAATTAGAATTTAAATGTTTATCAAACATTCAAAATATTCGGCCAAGGCATCCGCCTACGCCACCCAAGGGTGCGCCATAAGCGGACCCGCCATGTATCTGACCACGCGCTCATGGGTAAAAATACAAAGGGGTGTGCGAAGTGCAAAGCGCACCACATTGGGCTTATAGCCCACATCACGCGCGCATATGTGCAGGTGCGGTGCACCCTTTGGTCCCCACTAGTGTTTGCCTTCAAGGAGTGCTCCTCCTTATACACCACTTTAAGTTTTGTCATTCCACCTATGTGGGACAAGGTGACAAATCTCAATCCATTTTTCTCATCTTTGTTTGTTCCAAACATACAACTTCAAGCTTCGATATCTCATTCTTCTTAGCTCTATTTGGACATAGTTTGAAAACAAACCCATAAATAATTATTTATACAACACATATATAAATATTATTGATGTCCAAAATATTTAGTGAAAAACTCATTTTCATTAAATTTCCAACATTTTTTTCCACGTGTTCGTCCAGGATTCGTTCTCATCGTTTTCACACTTTTAGACATTTTCTCTTGATCTTGTTTCTATATATATATATATATATATATATATATATATATTTATATATAGTACCAGTGTATATGTATATATTTTATGTGTATGTATATGTGTAGTGTCTGTATACATATGTATAGTGTGTGTGTAGATTGTAATATCTCTATCATCATCATCATCCTCCCCAAATTGTTGAAGATCAGTGAGAAGTCATCAAAATCCGGTGAATAAAACTCCCTAAACAGGGGATTGTGTTCCTGAATGGGGCTGGGTGTCAGAAGACTCCTCCCCAGCTCCTAGTTTGTGTGCCCTAAGTGTCTTCTATAATTTATAAGTCGAATAAAAATTATCTTTAAACTTGTAAGAGTCAACTTTTTACATAAAATTATGAAAACAGACGTTTTGACTAGAAAAAATTATAAAATAAGTATTGACTCTAACAAGCTTTAAAATATGCAATTCCAAAACTAATGAATGAGATGAAGGAAAACAACCATGGCCAGCAGAGACGGAAATGAAAGAGTCGGCATTGGAAGACCAAAAAGTGTAATGGGCCCCGCACAACATCCAACTAACAGTTAGCACTTGTCAAAGTGGGTTGTGAGACCGCATGCAAACAATGCTTTCAGTATAAAGATGCCGGTGGAGCCATGTCAAGTAGCCTCTGTATTGGCAAGGACAGAGTCGCTATAGTATGTGTCAATGACTCAACACGTATATAATCGACGACTTGCATTCCGATCGAGTTGATTTGGTTCAGTTTATATAAGCTAAAGAATCATTATTTGACTTAGCCGATTCAACAATTAGATTGATTTTAATTAATAAAGACCTTGTGGAAAAATAGTTTCTTATATTATAAGAGTGATTTTATGTATACATGAAAGAGTGTTTGTCAAATAATTAAAAATATGTGGTACTAATTAGTGTTAAAAATGTAACGTCCCAAAACTCGAATTGT
Organism: Helianthus tuberosus; assembly: GCA_030545235.1. Taxonomy (NCBI): domain Eukaryota; kingdom Viridiplantae; phylum Streptophyta; class Magnoliopsida; order Asterales; family Asteraceae; genus Helianthus; species Helianthus tuberosus. The sequence goes on from CM060357.1 coordinate 177,581,556, forward strand.
TTAATTCGCTAATATGTGTCCATATTCTATAGTATGAAATAAAATAACTAGGTTATTTAACCAGTTAAATGTATGGTAAAAACTAGTAAAGAAGGAAATTGTGTCAATTATGTTTTAGTAACAAACAAAAGGGACTAAACTTGGTAAATGGGGTTGAAGTTTAATAAATTAGCCTAAGTGTGTGTAGTGTGTGTGGATGTGTCGTACATGGAGAGAAAGAAAGGAGAAAACCCTTTCTTGAATGAAGATGCAATTCAACCCTAAATCAAGGCCCGAATTAAATGGAAAACGTTGCATGAATAAAGATTCTCACCATCTAACTTGAACAAACATGTGGTAAGTTGTAATTTTTGAATTGGAGATTTTGTATGAAGTGGGTTTATGATCAATTTATGAATTGTATGAAATTGAGTATGAACATGTGTTAGAATCATAAAAGAGGACTTGAATTATGAATGATTTTAAGTAATTTGATTATTAAAGTTGAAACCCACCATTCATGGTGAAGGTAGTAACATGGGTTAATCACCCAAGTCCAAATCATGTGCAAATTCGATTGATTATGATGAATATGATGAACTCTTGCAAGTTAGATTGAATATGGTATTAACTTGAATACGGTATGAAGTTAGTTTGATGTTTTGTTGTGTTGTGTTGATGATTGAAAGTAAGAACTTGGAAGATTACGCATGAATTAGTTGTAAATTGTGCATTAAATGGCGTACGCACACCAAGTGTTTGATGAAATGCCTAGTATAAGTTAGAATGTGAAATTATATGCTAAACAATGAATGAATATTAATAGAATGTGGTAATGACATGATTGATGATAAGTAAACTTGAGAAGATGTATTGTAGAAGCATTTCGTAAGAAGGTGTAGTTGATGGTATGATAGGGTAGAATTATGCATTAGAACTTGTACTCTATGCTTGAATGATGAATGTGCACTAAGTATATAAACATATAAACTTGCTAGAGAAGAATGATGCTGTGATTATGTTAAATAAGCTAACCTTGCATGTAGCTGTCAAATGTGAGATAATGAAAGCATTAACATGTGAAAGTATGTGTATGTGTATATAATAAGGTGATCATGTGGTTGTAAGCATATTACATCATGAGTGTGAAATGTATATAGTGTCATTACTATAGCCTAATACAATGACACGGATATATGAGGTTAAGTCGAAAGTTCATATGTTAAACCGTTGACTTCTGAAAGTCAACTGCGCATAAGAAGCATGCTAGACTTGGTGTCACAATTGTAAGTTTATAGAAAGTCACATGGTACGTGTTATATCAATATGTGTTATATGGGATGACATGATGAATTATATGAGTTTGAAAGGATGTGATTTTGGGTATATGCCTTATGCTTGTTAGAATTGACTAATGAAAGTCAAATGTGAGATATGTATTTGATATGATCGTTAATATGTACAATCATGTATGCTAAGAAGAATGTGTTTGCTATTACATGAAAGTATAGGGATCATTTCGAGATGGACTTAAGCACGAAAGGCTAACGGGTCAAGAGGAGGCAAGGAAGCAGATATGAACACGAATGCATAAGGTAAGTGAATTCCGGAAACTTACTTCTTAGTACATAATTAAAGTTTGTTGTATGAAGGTTAGGAGTCATGTGGGAATGATTGAGAAAGGTAAGTAAATAAGAAAGAATGTTGTAGTAAGTTGTTTATAGTTCAAAAGTAACGGAAAGTGCATGGTAGAATCAAACGTGTCAAAACATAAAAAGTAATTTGGTGAAATGTAATAGTTAATTTGATATTATGATTAAGAATTAGAAGGATATGTGACTTAAATATGGTTGATTTACGTCATGGAAGCATGAAAAATGAGGAAGAAAGAAGTTCGGGGGCCTAACAGTCGTTTACGAAAGTAAAAAAGAGAACAAAAGTTGTTTGTGTGACAACTCGAGATTTCAAGTTCTTTTATCTACGTATCACTTGTTTCGCAATTCTGTTTTGACAATTTGGTTTATATTATGTAACGTGGAATTGCTTGAAAGATTAGTCTTGATAGTTGGTGGATTTAATTGTGCAATATTGATGACTAATGAAAAGTTAATATAGTTTATTTAATGTTCTTCGCCACAAGTCCTACTCGATGAAGAACAAGTTCTTCGCCACCTTTGGGCTCGACGAAGAATGGGTTCTTCGCCGAGCAGGTCCATCGCCGAATAGAATCCTCGGCCCACAGCCCAGTATAGGCCCAACATGGTTTTATTGCTAAGTCAGTACATAACCGGGCATAAGCTTTTACGGCAAACCCTAGAACACCTTCTCTTTCTGTGAGGCGACAACCTTGAGTTCACGAGGCTCTACATCTCGATCGGACTTATCATCTCGTTATCATCGGGTTGGTTGACTAACTGAAAAGGGTAACTAAATAAACCGAGCAAATCTAAGGTGATTTCAATGTTCTTTTTCCAAGCATGCGTCCTGGGGAGGGACATCTGGTAAACGTTCCGGGGAGGAATGTCGGGTTATTGGGTTTGACTGGAATGTTATACTCGGGATGTTGGTTAATACACTCATATCTATCATTTAAATCCCTTCTACCGATTTGTTGTCGGGGAGGCAACGGGGTATTAGGTAATAGCGCTATTTAGGTTTGGCACCCTCACATTGTACCAGGGAGGACGGGCGTGAACTTGTAAAACCCGTTAGGATCTTTCAATGATATCAACCTTTAACTTGTGAAGGTGCGGAAAACAATCACAAGCCGATTCAAGAATGAATTATAATAATCAACACAAGAATAATATATAAAATAACAAACCGAAATCTTGCATTCAATGATCAAACAAAGACTGATACAAGACTTCAAACACAACCGGTTCCTTGTGTCTCTTGTGTCGCCACTAATCAGTTCATCAACAACCTCAAACAATGAGGTAATAGTATGCTTAAATACAAAACAACTAGGCCACTAACCTAAGCCCATTGCGACACAAGACCACTAACCCAAACACTAACATAACCGGCCAAACATGTAAACAAAACATAAACATAATCAACCCTCAAACTATGCTAACCTACATGAATAAACCTTCAGGTTCCAACAATCTCCCCCTAGGTTTATGCATGCAGATTCTTGACACTTTAATCTTCACGATCATCTTGCACCCGATCCTTAATACCACCGAATCCCTTTGTATGAATATGAATAGATGCTGCAACAGCTTTAGTCCAAGCTTTTGCAATTTCTTCATATTTCTCAGTAGCTCTAATTTGATGATGAGCTAACACTTCCAAATCTTCATGAGCAACATTCAGTAAATCAATCTGATCCACCAATTGAAAACACACATCATCATCACATACAATCACTGCCTGCCCTAAGCGCTCATCATAAGACCAAAAGTGTAAGGTCTTTAGGTTAGGGAATCTTTTTCACCAATGGAATCATCTTCTCTTTATCAGTTACAGGCCAACGCACAATCTTCATTCGCTTGTTTGTATATGGATCTCTGATGCCTTTAGCGGGTTTAACAATGGACTCTGCAGTACGCATTGAAGGAAAGCCCCTAAGAACCTCCCTCTTCAACCTCTCGAAAAACCTATAACCAACTCCTCCAGGCTTATCATCTACATAAGGTGCTCTAGACAAGTCTGTCAAGTCCACTTTAGTAAATGACTGAAACTGGCCTGGATGTTTATACCACTCAACATGTCCTATCTTCCTTTTTATCCACCATCTCTTGCGATCATGATCATAACCCCAGCTAACTACACCAGAACGATTTCCAACCTTATCATAGAGAGTTTCACCAACATCCATCAAATGATGAGTTGCATGAGCATCATCATCATCTGGATTTAAATTCCGATTCTTCATAATTACAAACTGTCTTTTCTTCTTGATTCTTTCAGCTTTCTCTTTGTCTGCAACAGGATCAATGATTCTTCTAAAGTAATGTTCCATAGCAGCACTTCTTTCAGCATCATCCTTTTCAAAAGCCTTTTTCCTATTTTCAACATCAGTTGGATCTGAGAACTCCTGTCCAAATTTCTTCTCCAACTTTCCACGCAAGTCATACACCATGTTAAACAACAAACTAACATCTCCTTGAAGCTGCTCAATCTGTTGATCTTTCTTCACAACCATATCTTCTAGTTGAATAATCTTCGCATCTTTATGAATGGAATCTTGCTCAAGGACAACCATTCTTTTCTTCATATCTCTCATGCTGACAAACTCATCTTCATCACTCGAATCATCATCAAACGGCATTCTAAATGGCTCTTCAGGTCTTTTACCACTTGAACTGCTAGGCATATCAAGATCAACTCTAGAAGAACCTGCAGCTTCAGTAGCACTAGGTAACGTTGTCTCAACAGTGGTATCCACATCAATATTAGTAACCGGAACATCATCAGTAGTGATAACCATATCAGTTCTTCCAGTATCAACATTAAAATCAAAGATGTCTTCAGTAGCGGTGGTGGTATCGGTGATATTCTTCTCAAACTCGAAGTCATAAAGACCTTCGTCATCTTCATCAGTAATTACGGGTTGATCTTTGCTATGCTCAATATACATTCCGAGCCGAGGATCCCTCCTTTTCCGTTTCAATGGCATGGAATTAGAATCCTTTGGGTCTTCACTAGGCTTTTCACTTGACACTGAAAGATCAGAAGGAGGATTTCCCATCTTATCAGTTACAGATTTCAATAACAAAGCCAAACTTTCAGCAGTAATCACGGGTGGAACAACAGAAACAGCAGTATCAACTTCAGCTTCAGGAGGAAGCTCTTCATCTTCATCAGAATCACACATAATCTCAACACCTTCATCATCAGAGTCTATTGTTAAAATCTCTGTCTCAGGCTGATCTTCAGCATCCATACGAATATCATGTTCTTCAGCAACAATAGCACTTGCAGGTACACTTTGCACTGAAACAGATTGTGCTTTTTCTAGATTTTCACGAACATCTTCCGTCTCTGCAAACTGACCAAACTTCTCCAAAGGAATCAATCCTTCATACTTCTTCTCTGTACCCTTCTTTGAAGTAAGTGCACCAAAACATGATGGACCCATAGGTTTCAATTCCAACGTATTACCAGATCTCTTCAATTCTGAATATCGATCATTCAGAATCATCTGCAAGAATCTCGGATACATCAGAAACTTATCCTTTCGAATTCCAATTGCATTTCTCTTCATAGCTTCCAAAATATATCTTGAATAATTGAACGACTCATTGGTAATTACACAAATCACAGCAGCAGACTGAGTAGTATTCAACTGATCAATTCCCCCTCTATTTTCTGTCCTGCACAAGAGAAACATATGCAACAACAGACGCCAGTATGGATGCACAAACTTCTTTACCAAGGGTGGAAACTTTCCTTCGTAGCTCAAACGAGGCAAAATTGCTTCTACAGTTCCAGCTGGAAGTTCTATAGGATCTGTTTCCTGATCATTAAATCTTAAAACTTCTCTAATCATCTGCTCAGTCACTATAACTTTCTTTTCTTGAATTTCAGCAACTATAGCTCCCTTTCCATCAACGACTTCTACTTTAGCACTCTTCCAAAAAGCTTGAATAAGTTCTTCATAAACAACCGGATTCTCACGAAGAGCATGAACAATCCGGCAGTTATTTAAGCCTTTCATCAATGACATGAACATCTGCTTGTGTTTCTCTGGTGGAGGTGCTAAATATCCAACTTGATTATGAGAAGATATAAACTTTAAATCCATTTTCTGCACACAACACAAATCAAATAAGTTTCCAACTTCTGAATATAACAGTGATAAAAATAAAAAAACCAAAACAAACACTGTTACTGTTCACTCGAGACCATGAGTCGCAACCAACAGGTCTCGAGTCGAAACCAGTTGTTTGTGAGTCGCAACCAACAGATTTCGAGTCGCAAACATGAGTCGCAACCGACAAACATTGAGTCGCAACCATGAGTCGCAATCTTGATGTTGCGACTCGTAACCACTGGTTTCGAGTCCTCAGTGTTCTTGATTGCGAGTCAAACATCTTCAAAACTTCATCGGAAACATCATCGGAATCTTCAAATCCTCATCGGAATCTTCAAATCTTCATCGGAATATTCAACAACCATTCATAATTCCTGCAAAAACTTGAATAATGACGTCATTATACCTTGATGATTAACAAAGCAGATTGCGAGTCGCAACCGTAAACCAATCGGAACTGTTGATGATCACCGGAATCTTGAGAGAAAAAGAGAGAACAAGACTTGGTTGCGAGTGAGAAATGAGGTCTCGACTCGCAACCACCCCTTTTATACCACAAAACAGATCGTGGGCCATCCTGGGCTTTTAACTCTTGGGCTCTTGACTTAACAGATTTATCAATTTCACCTTAATAAAACCCATTAATCTGAATTTTAATTTCAGATTTAATTTTTATAAAAATTTTCCACTAAACCTTTTGAGCAATGTTTGCAAAAACAAAAACCTAAAAACAAAAATTAAATAATAAAATATTATTAAAAAAAATAAATCAGGAAATTTGCATAGATACTCAGGGATCAAATCACAAGGTTTTGGGCTTGACTTCACTTATCAACACTGATCTACTACTGAATGATCTAGACAATTGCCAGTATATTTGTCCCCTTAAACTCGTCTCCCTAGACCTTTTCCATATAACTGCCTGTAACTCAATTTATCATGTTTTGATATCTTAACAATGAACACTCAAAACAAATACTAATCAAATCCCGGAATTATAACAGCACACTCTATCATGCAAGTAGCTTCCCTGCCACATGTTTCACAAGTCCAATCCAGAACTCTGAAATCTTAACTGGGAAGAGAACAGAATAGATCTTAAGCAGAGATGGTATAATATACAGATCAAATGAGTTTTTCTCAATTTGATATAGGTTTCATGGGTTTCTTTTGGGCACTAGAGGGCCTCTTTCGGGTGTTTAATTGATCTACAGAACGACAACGTACAGCTAGGTCAGCATATACCTGGATGCAGCAGAAGCTGACGTTGCCTAGCACCTCCAGGTCAGCATATATCTGGATGCAGCAGAGGAGATACACGACTTTTTCAGAGAAGATTTCAGAGTCAGACCAAAATTGTGTGTATCGGGACAACATACAGACATTCAAATAGAAATGAGCTAATTCCAAGTGACTTTCTTTCCTAAGGTCATGTACATTTTTAGTTCTAAACAGAAACAGCCAATGTTTCCAGTTTTAAGGATAGAGCCTACCAACACATCATACTAGAGTCAAACTATTTCGATACTGGTCTTACATGAGTCAGCCCTCGACCATAATGTGAAAATTCATTTCATTTCCCAGTCCTGCCACACCTCTTTTTGTATTTTTCAATTTTTTAATGTTTTTGTATTTTTTTAATTTTTTAATGTTTTTGTATTTTTCAAAATTTCTCCCCCTAAATTTGAGCATAAATAAAAACTACCGAAGAATAGAAAACTTTATGAACAAATTTACCTACGAAAAACAAAAACATGCTCAGTCAGTAAAGCGGATCATTTTCAGAAAATCCACAAGCACTCTGAATTTTGAGCTGCTGACAGGTTTAGTGAACAAATCGGCAGCATTTGCATCTGTGTCGATTTGTTCAAGAGTAATAAGACCTCTGTCGAAGCAATCTCGAATAAAATGAACTTTGATGTCAATGTGCTTGGTTTTGGAGTGAAAAACAGGATTTCTAACAATTTGTATTGCAGCATCATTATCGCAGTAAATAGTAGTGTTGAGATAAGTCAAACCGTAGTCCTGCAATTGATGTTGCATCCACACCACTTGAGAGCAAGATGCAGAAGCAGCAACATACTCAGCTTCAGCTGTAGAAATCGCCATTGTTTGTTGTTTCTTGCATTGCCAAGAAATGAGCCTATCACCCAGAAACTGGCATCCCGCAGATGTAGATTTCCTGTCACTGTCAGTACCTCCAAAATTGCTGTCAGAAAAAGCAAACAAGTCAAAATTGGAATCCCTCGGATACCACAGGCCAAACCGAGGTCGGCCTTTAAGATACCGAAAGATCCTTTTAACAGCAGTAATGTGAGAAGTTTTAGGATTAGCCTGATAGCGTGCACAGTTGCAAACAGCAAACATAATGTCCGGACGGCTAGCTGTGAGATACATCAATGACCCGATCATGGACCTATATTGACGTTGATTGACAGACTCTCCTTCTTCATCTTCAGTCAATAATGGTCTCTCTGCCATAGGTGTTTCAGCAGGCTTTGCGTCCGTGAATTTGAATTTTGCCAGCACATCATCCACATACTTCCCTTGATGAATAAGAATTCCTTGTGAACTCTGCTTGACTTGTAGACCCAAAAACAGTGTCATTTCCCCCAGAGCACTCATTTCAAACTTCTTCTTCATAACTCTCTCGAATTCCTTGCAAAGATCCTCACTTGTAGATCCGAAAATGATATCATCAACATAGATTTGAACCAAGATTTGATCACGTCCTACCTTCTTGATAAACAGAGTCTGGTCTATGGTGCCACGCGTATACCCATGAGCCAACAGATGCTCTGTTAGTGTGGCATACCAAGCTCGAGGAGCCTGGTGTAACCCGTACAGTGCCTTGTCTAACTTGTAAGCGTATTCAGGATGATCTGGATGCACGAACCCTGGTGGCTGCTCGACAAAAATTTCCTCCTTCACATCTCCATAGAGAAACGCGGTTTTGACATCCATCTGATAAACAGTGAATCCCATATATGACGCGTAAGCCAAAAAGATCCGGATGGCTTCAAGTCGTGCAACCGGAGCATATACTTCATCATAATCCAGTCCTTCAATTTGTCTAAATCCCTGAACCACCAGCCTTGCTTTGTTTCGAACGATAACTCCTGCAGAATCCTGCTTGTTTCGAAATACCCATCTAGTTCCAAGCTTACGTTTTCCTGTTGGCAACTTGACGAGCTTCCATACTCCAAGTTTTTCAAACTGGTTCAGCTCTTCGTGCATAGCATCTACCCAGCCAGGTTCCTGCAAAGCTATATCAATAGTTTTAGGTTCGATTTGAGAAAGATAACAAGAATATAAGCAAGTGTTAATGGTTCCTGTTTGACTCCTGGTCAAAATTCCTGCATTTACAGGACCAATCACATTCTCGATTGGGTGATTGCGTTGAACGCTCGTAGGTATGGCCAAATCAGGTACAGTCTCCTTTTCAGTGGTGGTGTTGCTAGACTCCCCCTCATTAGGTGCTGTAGTAGTGTGAACTACAGAAGAAGTGACAACACAATCCTCAGGAATTGGTTCAGGAAATAAAGCAGAGTCACTAGTTGATGCACCCTCAGGAGATCGATTGACCATCGGAGTTGGTGTAGGATGTTGCGTAAACACCATTCCCGGTGGATCAATGGTATGATGCCTCACGTTGTCTTGCATCTGTGATTCGTCTTCCGTATCTTCAAACGACAATGGTTGTTTGGGAATAGACACACCTGCAACTGAAACATCACTTGACAAAATGTTAAATGATTTAAACAGAGCAGAATAATCGTATAACCAATCTGGACCAACTCTAGCGTCCGTAGCATTCTCTTCAAGCCATTCAATGTTGCATGACTCGACGACCTTTTTAGTTACTTTGTTGTATACCCTATAAGCAGAGCCTTTAGCATATCCAACAAAGTAACATTCGTCACCTTTGACTTCAAACTTTCCGTTGGAGTCCATTAGTAATAATACACATGGACAACCCAAGATACGAAAGTGTGAAACCGAAGGTTTATGTCCTTCCAGAATCTCATAAGGGGTTTTCATGTGACGTTTGTTAACTAAAGCATGATTCTGGATATAACAAGCCGTGCTAACTGCCTCGGCCCAAAAGAAGCTAGGAAGCTTTGAATCAGCCAGCATAGTACGCGCAGCTTCAATGAGAGTACGATTTCTTCTTTCAGCCACTCCATTTTGTTGTGGAGTTCGAGGCGCACTGAACTGATGATCGATTCCCTTATCAATACAGAAAGTATCCAAAGTAACGTTCTTGAATTCTGTCCCATTGTCTGATCGAATAACCTTCACCTTAGTACTCGCTTGATTTTCAGCCAAAGTAATAAATTGTTTTACCAAGACAGCAGTTTCATTTTTGTGGCTGAGAAAATACACCCAAGTGTAACGAGAGTAATCATCGACGATTACCAGACAGTAAGCTTTCTTCCCAATGCTCAGCACATTCACTGGACCAAAAAGATCCATGTGAAGTAGTTCGAGGACAGCTTTTGTCGAGAGTACTGGTTTAGTCTTATGAGGTTTTCGATGAGCTTTCCCTTTCGCACAAGCAACACATTTCTCCACCAACATGAAGTCCTTGATTGGAAGATCACGTACCAGTTGACCTTTAGCTAGACGGTTCAGATTTTTCATATTCACATGCCCAAGTCGACGATGCCACAACAGACCATCATGCTCCGAAATTTTTGAAAATAGACAAGTGATCTCTTCACACGGTTTCTTGTTCATATCAATGACGTAAGCATTACCTTTCCTTTCAGCTGTCATCAAGAACCAATCTTCTGGAATAACAATCCCAGGCTTAAGAACATGACATCCCTTCTTCGTGAAATGAACTGAATTCCCTCGATCACAGATCTGCGAAATACTTAACAGATTGTGTTTCAGTTCTGGTACATAATTAACATTTTCAAAACTTAAGACGCCGTTTCGAACAGTTCCTTTTAACGTGATTCTGCCTGACTCTCCTCCCGCAAATGAGACATATCCACCATTAAACTCTTTGATATTTTCCAGTTGGGATAAGTCTCCTGTCATGTGCCTGGAACAGCCACTATCCATGTACCAGAGGCGCACGGTAGTCCTCCACAGCTGTTCCTGCACGATTAGCGGGATTAGTTAGATTTAGGAACCCAGCCCATAGTGGATCTGGGTTTTCCTTGTGCATCAATATACGTCACTCTCTGCCACACTAAATTATCTTTATTCAGAAATTTTGAAACATCCCTTTTGGCGACATTTTGATGACATGATTTCATTGAATTGGATTGCATGCCATTAGCTTTAGGTTTCCAAAACTGTCTTGACCAGTTAGAATTGAAACTTTCATAAGCGTTACCAAAAGAATTACTTTGATTTCGCTGAAAATTTGTTTGTCTATTCTGATATTGATTATAGCGTTTGGCTGCATTCCAATCCTGATCAGAAGGTCTAGTCCTGTGATAGTTGTTCTTCATTGTCTTAGTCTTTGCAGACATCATGGACTTCTAACAGTGATATCGATTAGACGTGACCTTCTGATTTCGCTCTGATGTTTTCTTGTTCGGTGTCCTTGGGAGTTTGCCACAATTTCTGGCAATGTGACCAGCAATGCCACAGTTAAAACATGTTTGACGTTTCACATTTTGAATATTCTTGACATTTTGACTCTGTTTGCTTGATTTCGTGTGATTTGATGTTTTAGTTTTCTGAACATGTTTGACTTGTGGTTTTTCTTTAGACAACTTTTCTTCTAATGATCTCTCTCTTAGATCAGCATCCCTTTCATTGTTACTTAATCTTGATTCCGAATTTGAACATGTACGAGTTTCATCCAAATGCGTTTTATCAAGGCATTTGTCATCTGAAACCAATTCAGGTTCACTTCCCGAACAAGAAGAAGTCTCAACAATATGCTCTTCCTCAATGCATTTGTCATGTGAAACTGATTCAGATTCTTTTTCTGAGCCTAAAGAAGTTTCATCAATATGCATTTTCTCAGAGCATTTATCATGTGACACAGATTCAGGTTCATTGTTTAACACAGTTTCCAATGGGGTCCCACTAGATTCAACATTAGGGACACCCACTGAGACAGATTCAGAAGAAGAATCAGGATACTCTTGATTTTCTTGAGAAGTCGTTTCAGTGGTTTCACTGAATGCATCCTGAGGGACCTCACCTGTAACATTTTCACAAGCTGAAACATTAGAGATGTTAGGATCACAAACATTAGTTGAAAAACAACCATCACCACACTTATTGTTCAAATCATTCACACAAACATTATCAGTTTTGCCCAAAACAACAGGCTCACAAGACGAAACATAAGCTGAAAACGACGCAAACAAAGAACTAGTAAAAGCAATGTCCGACTCAGTTGGTTCAGAATAATGTTCAAAATATGGTTCAGAAACATTTGAAATAATAACCGGTTCACTCCCATGAACATCATCACACTTTACTTCAGAGCTATCATCTGCACACGAAGATGAAACATTAGGATCAATTGTGCCTTTGTGAACAAAATTTATAGGAGCAGACTTCCTTTTCTCAATTGGTCTGTCATTGAATGATGACTTATTATTTTTGGGACCATAAGTCATTTTACTTTCATTAGTCATCTCCTCCTCAGTCATAGGTAAATAAGTATAATTGTCATTATAAGGAGGAGGAGCCTTATTAAAACCCAAACCACACCCTTTCTTTTCCTTGTATGCAAGTTGTTGATCACAAAGATTTTTAACCAATTTACTGGAAGAATCAAACTTCTTGATATTTAATTCATTAATTTGATATCTGTTTTGAATATCTTCCAGTTCCTTAGTTAAAATGCATACCTTTTCTTGAGCTTCTAGGAAATGGGCTGTTTTTACACTCACATCATCCTTTAGCTTGATGATGTCTTTTCGCTGAGCTTCAATCTTTTCTTTATAAAGCTTCTCATTTTTAGACAAAGTAAAATTTTTATTTTTTATGTCATTATAATCTTGAATGAGCTCAGCGTTGTGTATTCTGTAAGCCTCAACCCTTTCCCTACACTCAGGAGTACAGAAAACAGAAATTACCTCTTCTTTAGTGAGACCTTTAACAGGAGCTGAAAGAATTTGAGTCATGAATGCAAAATCATCAGCTTCAGTCTCTTCCTCTGGCTTTGGGCTATGTTCGCTTGAAGTCATGAAAGCAATGTTGGATGTAGCAGTTTGATTCTCTGGAGCTGATATGTTCAGACGCTCAATTTCTGAAGTCCAATCAAAGTTGAGGTTGGGCTGAACCACCAGTGCTTGTGCTAATCCTTGCGGCGGTGGACTTCCAGAAGCAGCAGCATCTGCTATACTTGTAGTGGTCACAAGAGCTCTTTCTCGATTAGGAGTTGCCGGTTGGGCAGGAGTTGCAGGAGTTTGATCTCTGTTTATAAGTGGCTTTGGGCAGTTTCGAGCATAGTGTCCTTCCTCATGACAGTTGAAGCAACGAAGATTAAAGGGCACTTTAGCAGCTCCATTCCATGCATTTCCCCACCTGTTTTTACCTGTTCTTTTCACAAACTTTTGGGCTCTGAAAGCTGCCATCGCCATCTGCCAGGTGATGTCCATTTCTTCAACATCATCTGGATGAATCTGTTTCAGATCATCAGGACACCACTTTGGTGGGTCAAGTTTTCCTGCAATAAAAGCATTCAAACAGTTGATCACTGAAGCTGCAATATCCAAGTTTTCCTTTGATTGTTTAGCAAAGAAAGCTATCATTTCGTTGTTAGCAGCGGAAGCAGAAGCAGCAGTAGAGACATTTCCAGAATTTGGAATTGAAGCAGGAGAAGCTGGAGAGACGACTTGATTAGAGGATCCAGATGAGTGCACCTTTGCTGAAGTTGGAGTAGTGGATGAAGTATTTCGAAACATCTGAAAACCACCTTGAGACAATAATGCTGTGTTGCTGTTGTTAGAGGAAGCGGGAGCAATGGAGAAACCAGCAGCTAGCATACTGTTCTTGTAATTTGTTTCTCTTTGTTTATCATCCAGTTCGCATGCCTTAATGTGAGAGATCATCTCTGACAGAGTACATCTAGCAAGATCTTTAGTCTTCTTGATCATAGCAACATGATGATCCCAACTCTTTGGTAGTGCATTAAGAAGTTGTCGGTTTGTAGATGCATTTGTTGTATGAATTTCTTCCATTTGCATTTGAGTGATCAGCTTCACAAACCTCTGAATCTGATTGTCTACCGTTTCACCATAAATATGGTTGAAGTTGTTGAAGTTTTGTTGCAGCAGATTTCTTCGGCTCTCTTTCATATCTTCGTTTCCTTCATATACTTCGATCAGAGAATCCCACAATTCTTTGGCAGATTTGCAGGTGCGAAAGCCAATAGCAATATTAGGACCCAAACCCATGGTTAAGTAGGAAAGAGCTCGATCATCTTCTTCAACAATGAGCAAATCATCTTCAGTGTACTGATCCCTAGGTTTCTTTACCTTAAGACCTGGTTCAGTTGAGCTTTCCATCATGATTTCCCTAGGACCTCGCAAAATGCTTCGCCACAGCTTATAATCCTTAACCTTAAGATGCTGTTCAAAGCGCCATTTCCACTCAGGAAAATCATTAGCATCAGTTAACCTAGGAATGCGTGTTGTGGTACCAAGCTTTGAATCCAATTCTTGTTGTTCTTTAAGGGCAGTCAATTCACTGTTGTTTGACGACATGTTTAATTAGTTAATTAATTAATTGATTTTTGTTTTAAGTCCAAAAGTCAACAGTTCAAATGTCCGTAAATCAGTGTCGTTGCGAGTCGTAACAGCTGGGTTGAAACTGCTGTGGTTGCGAGTCGTAACTGCTGTGGTTGCGAGTCGTAACTAAAACAGGATGAGCCGAAACCAAGGTTGCGAGTCGTAACAGCTTCGGTTGCGAGTGGAGACTGACTACTGGTTGCGAGTCGCAACTGAAACAGGATGAACCGAAACCGTGGTGAATGCGAGTCGAAACCAAAACGTGATGAACCGCAACAATGATGGTTGCGAGTCGTAACCAGAACGTGATGAACCGCAACAGAGATGGTTGCGAGTCGGAACCTGCAAAAGAATAAACGATAAGATCTGTTTACTCGCAATCCCGATTTTTCAGCACTTCCAAAATTCAAAGATATCGTAATCTTTGAATCTCTTGACCACCAACTTTCCGTAAAATCAGCAAACACCTTTTTCAGAAATCAACAAACCAAAATCAGTATAATTTTTGATGAATCGGTCATGAACAGTTTAAGTATTTCACTGCAAAACAAGTAACAAAACAAATCAGTAGCACAAACGATTCTTGAATCCGAATGATATCAAAACCGAGCCCTTGAATGGCTTCAATGGCTCTGATACCAATTGTAAAACCCGTTAGGATCTTTCAATGATATCAACCTTTAACTTGTGAAGGTGCGGAAAACAATCACAAGCCGATTCAAGAATGAATTATAATAATCAACACAAGAATAATATATAAAATAACAAACTGAAATCTTGCATTCAATGATCAAACAAAGACTGATACAAGACTTCAAACACAACCGGTTCCTTGTGTCTCTTGTGTCGCCACTAATCAGTTCATCAACAACCTCAAACAATGAGGTAATAGTATGCTTAAATACAAAACAACTAGGCCACTAACCTAAGCCCATTGCGACACAAGACCACTAACCCAAACACTAACATAACCGGCCCAAACATGTAAACTAAACATAAACATAATCAACCCTCAAACTATGCTAACCTACATGAATAAACCTTCAGGTTCCAACAGAACTAATGATCCCAGTCTTGACCATTGCTTTGATAAAGGCATCGGGGAATAGGGCAAATAATCAGGAGCCATCGGCGGTAATCGAGTTATTAACGACATCAAATCTCTGCAATGTTTTATACTTATATCTGGTAACTAAAACGTAATAACAAACTTTGAACTCACCAGCGTCGTCTGACACACTTGTCTGCATGCTTGCAGGTCGTTAGATTCACGAATGGAACTTGCTATCTGGGAGTGCTGGAGTGGTCATGGGTCGTAGCTCTTGGATACTTGTTTATTGATCATGCACATTGTTTTGAATTACTTGAATAACTATTTATATTATGCTTCCGCTGAACGTACTTGTTTTAAGTTGTGATTTGGAATTGTTTACGAAATAAATGAGAACTTTTATTTATATCGTGTATAGTTGAATGTGATTGATGGCTTGGATCCCGGTACGTCACAAGTCCCGCGGTGTTTCCGCATGTGGTATTTTGGGGGTGTGATAGTTTGAACTGGGCTCTACCGTAGCTTACAGTAGCCACCGTAAGCTACGGTAGGTGGTGATGCCACAATTTCGACTGTAACATAGTATCTCCACATCGTAGGGTCTTCCTAGCCACCGTAAGCTACGATGGCTGCAATAGGTTATAGTGGGGTTTCCACCAGCAAGGTTGTTTTCTTCGTTTTTCTTCGATCTTAGACCCCGTCAATCCATTCCCAGCCCCGTTATACTTCCATATTGTACCTCTACCTTACCAAATGGTTTTGTGAAATATGGGTGAGTATTGAACTCATTTTTAAGATCCCGAAATGTATCTGAAAGTCATTAAAAAGTGTTCATGAGGTACGTGTAAGAATCGGGCGTGTAGATAAGTCATTAAAATGTATCAGAACTCATTTTTTGTGACCTAAAGGATATTTGTATGTGCCTAAGTCAACAAAACCAATGAGCACTCCACAATATCAATTAACATTAGTATATGACAATCAGAATTAGAAATAATGAATATCGCGTAAATCAACACATTCAATCAACAACCAAAGTCATTCAATCAATACAACGTCTAGTTCATCTAACCTAAGTAGTTGTGTAGGTCCCTGTATCCCGTATGGATCATAACAAGACTGTTAATCTATCAAGGGTGCGGAATCCCCTTGATAAACCTTCGAACCAGAAACAAGAATATTAGACGAATATGAACTCGAACACACAAACTTTCAAACTGATCTTCTGTGATTATCAAACCTTAGAAACGTTTTACAATCACTAAGATCTCCTAGAACCCAACAGCCGATTTCTGTTTGTTCTAAACTCTCTCAATTCGAATGCTCTCTCACAATCTCCAAAAGTCTAACCCTAAAACTCTAGTCTAAGGCTGTTTATATACACACAGCCAATAACTCAAATTGGGCTTTGCCCATATTACATTTGTTACATAAACTTGGGCCTAATTGACTTAGTACAAACTTGGACTGATTGGGCTTCACAGAATTCGTTTTTCTTTTAGTCTTCATGATCCAATCTTCTGTTTAATATCCAAAGACCAATCCACAGCTGTTGTCACATAACATGCACCAACAAACTCCCCCTTGACAATAGCTTGCAAAGGAAACTTTAGTCTTCAGAATCTTACAGTCTTTGGTCTTTGGATAGCGTCAGCTTCAACATGAACTCTGTCAGCAACAGACTCCCCCTAAGCTGATGTATCCAATCACCAAATCTTCCAAGTTGTGATTCAGCATTCCATGTAAGTCTTCACAGCACCCACTCTGCATTGTAGAAGGAGGATTCTACCAAGCAGCAACAAACTCCTCATCTCTTCAAAGCAACTTCTCATCAACAAACTGCTTCAATCTGTATACTATAAAACAAACATCTCGAGAAACTATAAGAATTTTTCAACATAGTTAAAGAATTATTATTATTAAGTAATGATTGCTATATGATTAGTTATATTATAAATATTATATAAATAGAATTCTAAACGTCAAATTCAAATTAACGTGTCTGGACTGTCTTCTTCGATCAAAACAACCCACCGAAACCTAATTTCAAATAAAACTGCCGCCAAGTCCTTTCTTGATGTTGCAGGAGATTATAGTTAGGCCGGAGATGAATGACAGTGGTGATGACGATGGTGATGGCAGTTGCAGGTTGAACAGTAATGTTCGTCGGAAGCGGTAAATGACAATGATGATGAAGATCGCTGTTGTTATGAAGACTACAATGAAAGTGACGGTGATTGGAGCGTGACGATGATCAACTGATGATTGAATGACGATGATGACAGATGTTGATCGGAAAACAAGCAACTCGAAACCGATAACTTTACTCGGAACCTTTATGATTCGAGACAGTGAAGATGGTTACTCAGAATTGTTGTTGCAGGTAATATGGTTGTTTTGACGAAACCACAGATTCGCAACCTCAACTCGAAATCGATGACTGAGATAACTCGAGACCTCGATCGCACAAGATCACTTCGATCACACAAGGTTACGATCGCACAAGATTACGATCGCACAAGATTAATTCTGGATCGCACAAGATGCCTTCTGGTCGCACAAGATTAATTCAAACGCACAAGATTGCTTTCTGGTCGCACAAGAATCTTGAATACTATTTCCTTTTTGAATCCAGCCAATCACCCACTAATATTTCGAAAATTCAGCGCCTCTAAAATAAATTAGATGTAAACCCGAAAATCAAGAAAGCCTATTCCAATCTTTTCCACCAAGGAAACAATTTCAAAAATTGATTTCCTTTTGAGAACTTTCCAAAACCAAAATCCCTAAAAGTTAGCAAACAACTACCCAACACCTCCAAAACAGATCAGACCAAGAAAAATTAATATATTCTTTGCTGCTTGTTACTGTTCTTCGTAAAATATGAATTTACCTAGAACAGTCCTCAACCGAATAGAAACTTGAATTATGTCGATCAGTCTTGAACCACGCACAAGAGCAAAAGCTCTGATACCAATTGTAGGTCCCTGTAATCCCGTATGGATCGTAACAAGACTGTTAATCTATCAAGGGTGCGGAATCCCCTTGATAAACCTTCGAACCAGAAACAAGAATACTAGACGACGAACACGAACACAACTTCAATCAATCTGGTCTTCTATTGATTATCTAACATAAACGTTTACAATCAATTCAAGACCACTCGAAATCTCCTAGCCACTCTCTATAGATTTCGAACTCCTCTACTAAATGTGTTCTAAGTGTGTAACCTAAACCCTTATGCCAAGCCTTGTTTATATAGGACAAGGTTTGCACATGGGCTTTAGTCTGGGCCAGGCCATTCTCCAAGCCCATAACACTAATTAACTCCCTAACCAATAATGTTAAGCCCAATACAAAATATCCAAAGACTAAATAAACAAACTCTTAAGCTGTTGTCACAGAACATGCACTAACAAGTTGCAACAAGTTTAGCTACTCATATTTATCAGAAAGATAACAAACTCATATATGAAAACGAAAGAAATCATGTACTTGATGTTTAAAGACCAAAGAAACAAGCTAAAATCAAACCTGAGGCGCTCCAATCTTCAATCCTTTCGATTCTAACCTTCAACCTTGCTCCAAGATGCTCCAAAATCGCCTCAAATATGTTCTCTATCGCCTGGTTTGGGAAATGCCAAAACCCTACAACGAATAGGGTTTATAAAGTTATTTTTTTTGTTTAGCGTTTGCCTTGCGGACCGTATTACATACCCTTGCAGCGTAAGGGGTGTTTATTTTTTTTACCGCCAAAGGTCCTTGCAGACTGTATGGCTACCCCTTGCGGTCTGCAAAGGGTCTTAAGTAGCAACAAATCATTCCATTCTTACCTAAAAATCTTTCATTTAGTTAAATATGTTACGAACTTTTTCAATTTGAACTTTTAAAGTCAAGTGCCACTTCTTACTTATCGTATGTGCATTGAAGTACTCATTGGTACTTCCTTCCAAATCAAGCATACTTACAAGACATTATCTTAGTTTTTCTTGTAAAAGTTTTCGTTCTTGTACATTGCATAAATCATCCATCCAGGTCCTAGCTCATCATTCATTTGACTCTCATGAGTCGATTACTAACATACCTCATACGTACTTATTCAAAGTTTATTTTTTTCAACTAAGGTTTCTTGCTACATCAACAACTTTCAAAGGTTTTACTTACTTAATGAATCAAATCCTTCATACTAATTCATTATTACTTGTCTTATAATTTATGCTTAACTTCGTTTAACCTTTCAGGAAGTACAACTATAAATTTCATTTTTACTTACGTTTATCACTTGGCTACAACCTATCCCACGTGTGTTCCTCTATGCATATATATATATATATATATATATATATATTATGTTAATTGAGTAAAGCTTAACCCGATTAAGCTATCATCACCGCTTACTTACAATGTTTATACTTAGCTTATTAGGTATACGAATTCCAACCCCTATCATTTAGCCTTCTTTCATTTACTTCCTTACTTGCTTAAGGAAAAAGTCTTTCCTTCATACTTTTTTTATATGCCTGATCCATATTCATCTATGGATCCAAACCCTTCCTATCTACTTTTGTTCTTACTTGTTTGATCCGTAATTACATGCAGATTCAAACATTTTCATTCCATTTTTTTATTCTTAATTGTTTGATTCGTATTTACTTAGGAATTCAAACATTTTCATGCTCATCTTCTTTTCTTAAGTTTGACCCGTATTCATCTACGGATTCAAACTTTTCATTCTACTTTTCATTCCTTTCATGTTGGATCCATTTCACGGATTCAAACATTTTCATTCCTACATTTCTTTCTTTCATAGCATCATTTTCCATCTCATTTCATATGACATGTTCCATAGCAACCTTCTACATTCAACTTCAAGTGTTGTGTTCCAACACTACATTCCACATTCTATTTCATGTGTCGCATATCAACGCAACATTGTACATTCTGTTTCAAGTGGTGTTTCCACCCCTCTTTCTTAGGTTTCATTTGCATTCAACTATAGGCTTGAACTTTTCATTCTCATCTTTCTTTCTTAAGCTGATCTGATTCTTAAAGAATCGTTGAACCCCTTCCATCCCCACAAGACTCCTATTTCGTAATTCGTCCAGACATACATGTGATGATTCCCATGGTCTCACAAGCGTCCTATGTTTCTTTCACATTGGCCAGGCGTGCAATCCACATAATAGTATCGTGTCTTCATGAGAATCATCACTTTATATCCAGAGAACCGGTCTTCAGTTCATGCCACAACCATTTAAACCATTCTAGGACTACACCCTTGCCCTTAATTTCACTCACGTACCCTTACTCTAAAAGTATACAACATATCAGTACTCACCAAATGTTTCAATTTGTGTACCTGGGGTCCGTTTGCCTATTTATGTGTCTTGCTTTCCATCCCAAACTGCATTCTTCGATCATCCTCCTCAACCAATTCAGGCATCATCTAGCATAAAAACACAATTAGTTTTCATGTACAGATAAATCTACACGTACTTCCTTTCAACTCTACCTGTGGGTGTTGATCGAGTCTTGGATTGCACGGATCCTTGATCACGTGAGCAAACGGGTTTAAGTTTGAGTACTAACCTCCTTGTACTCGTTTCACTCAAACCAAGGATCTGATACCAAGTTGTAACACCCTACATGTTTTGATCATGAATACGCAGCTGAAATACGTACCATAAAATTTCTTCATTTATAATATTCCTTTAAACTTGAAAACCCTTTGAAAACAACTTCTTTAGAAGGATTACATCATTTATCCTTCATTTGTGTATCAATTATAACATACTAATATTAATTACACGACTACCCATTCCGTACAATCCATGTCTCTTTGTCTCGATCTCCAATCACTTGTCCTTCATAATGTTGATCCATAATTCTATACAACCTACACTCGCCACGTACATTCGCAACATTAGTACACATTATATATATATATTAGATTCATAATTATAGGGTCTCATCACGTTCTTTCCTTGTATATTTTCCAATTCTGTTATCTTTCTAAATTCAAGCATTTCATCTCCATGTCTAATATTTGGTGAGTCAACAATAATGTACCTGCATAACATTTCATTCTCAAAGGCAACCCGGTTAGCATCGTTACTACTCATGTATTTAACACCGTACATACTTACAAGTTACATATGAGAATTTGTACATTCGAAATCCTTATGGATCAATAACGCACTTACCTCTTATCTGATCCAACTCTTTCTCGTTTAATAACTTCTAATAAATTAGCAACATTCCATTACTAATCAAATGAATACTACACTTTTGGAAATACCTATTTGTGCTTACCAAAGGGTTCCACACTTTTGGAATTTCCTAGTTCGTTAATCTTTAGGTTTTCGGTCAAGATCTTGTCTTTAGAAATAAAACAAGTTAAACATCCATTTAACCAAAGTGAATGATTCCTTCTTGGTGATTCGAAAGATAAATTGGGATTGCTTAGTTATTTGCTAAACGTTGTGTGATAGTTGGGTGACCGATAGCTTAGGTTCAACTGTTTATTCGTGTTTAGGGTTTCTTTGGGTTTTCAGTTACTAGGTTTAATCAGCTTCATAATTTGAGGATCTTGACATCATAGTTGTCATATATCTGATAATTGTGGGATTTGGCATCGATAGGTCAAGCCGGTCGGTTTTAGCACTTCGACACTTTGTCCCACTTTAGTGCACGGTTTATCATCCTTAGCGAGGGTCTTCAGTCAATCTCCAGAGTCAGGATATCATTACATGGGTCTTGGGATTCCACACCTAAGTAGATCCAGTTCCCTCACGTTTTCTTGCGTGATGCGTTCAATCTGCTGTGTTTGAGTTGTTAGTTGAAATCTCACTTTTACTGCTTTCATAGTTATTTGTTTTATTAGGTCTAGTAGAAAATCCTAAAACTCAAAATCAAATTTAGCTAGTATTCGACAGAGGTTCATTATCGAGAGTTTGCACAAAGCGTCCACCAATTGATATACGGTCTTGCCTACTTGCTACACTGCGACCTGTACATGTTGATACATATTATGTGGACGCGACTTGGTTTTGTTCGATTCGGTTCGGTTCGACCCAGTTAGGTTCGGCTCAAGCCCGACGTCACGACATTCCTCCGTCGTGCGTCCCAGAGTTCAACACACGAAGCACGGAGCGCCGCAAGCCGGTTTCCGCTGCCACATCATCATGACATCATGATGATGATGTCATGAACTTTGACCGAATGCATTTATCAATAGCAGCCATGGTATTTACGTAGAGTTATTGCATGATTGGGTTTTTGTTTTGTGTATGGGCCAATAAGAAACCTTCCACATGTGCCGAACCCCATACCAATCGCACAAGTGAAAAACATATATATGCCGAAATCAGTGTTTTCGGCTAAGCGTGAGAGAGGTGAGAACCCGATAGATTTGAGAGAGTTTTAGTGTGTATGTTAACCGGATATTGTATGATCTTGTACTCGAACTCTTCTCAGAAATATACAAGTGTGTTAAACATTACATCTACGTGTCTTGTATCTCGTGTTCTTGTCGATCTCGATCTCGGTTTGCTTTCTCGGTTGGATTCCGCACAACCGGGTTGGTTCGTATACAAGGATTAGGCGACTAGATCCTCCCCTAGCCGGACCTACAAGTGGTATCAGAGCCTTGGCTCTTCTCCTTGTTAAAACCGAGTGTTTTCGGGTTGTTTTTCTAGTTCTTAAAGTTTATATTTTCTGGAAAAACTTTCTTAATCTGGTTAAATCTTGTTGTTTTGCTGTGTGTTTTGTTAAAAACCTTGTTGAACTCATGTCCTCATGGTAAATATTGGTTTTTATTGAACATTTCTAGCAAAATCGCGTTTTCAAAAAATTTGTCGGTGACCGGAAAACTCATATTTTTACCGAAACTCATCAAGTTCATCTCATCTTCGTAGGTGTTCTTCAAGTTTTATAACTTTTTGATCCATTTGAAATCAATTGTTAAGTTGTTTGTGCATTGGAATGTGTAATTGGATTAAAATATTCCATGCCATACTCTAGTTGGTAAGTTCAACATGCCTTGAGTTGAAAAGTTGTGTCTAGTGTCAGAAGTGATAAGGTCTAGCCGAAAGTAAGGTTTGACAATTTTGTATTGTGTCAGAAGAAAGATAAGGTTACTTTGCATGTTTTGTGTTTATTTTGTCAACGGATCGCACAAGGAAGTGGCTCACACAAGACAAGCTAGTCGCACAAGATAGGTGGAACGCACAAGAAGATTGAATCGCACAAGACTTGATTAATCGTACAAGAAGTTGGGCTTCTATTTGGGCTTCTGATTACATCGGACCATCATTTAAATTCAATTTGGACTTCTGATTAGTCGCACAAGTTGATTAGTAGCACAAGATTTTATCAGTCGCACAAGTATTGGGCTTGCACAACAAAAAAAAATTGGGCTTCAGTTTCGTAGGACCTGATCAGAATTTGTTTCGTCGATACTTGTGATATTTTTTTTTTGGATTTGCAAAATTATTTTAATTGCTTGTTTCAAGTGATGTTATCAGACATTCAGTTTTAGATATTCATCATGAATCCAAGTTGGTGGGGTACTCCGTCTCCAGATGAGGGAAAGTACAGAAATACAAGTTTATCTCCTTCATGGGCCGAATCTCCCGTATCCGTTTCTTCGCAAACAAACGCTATATCAACCGGTCAATGGGCTTTCGTATCAAATCAGACGCCTAGTATTCAAAGCATTTCATTGAGCGAAAGCGAAACCGGAAGTTTGAATCGGCCTCCAAAATTGATGCATTTAAATGAGTATCCGGGATGGGTTGATAGGTTCTACACATACGTGCTTGGGCAAAATACAGAATTATGGCTACGTTTCACCACAAATTTTGATCAAACGATAGAGGTTGCCGCTTCATCTGCTGCTACATTTGCCGATCTTCCAGAAGATCAGAAAAAGATGTATGATCTGGAAAAGAAAGCATATGCCATTCTTACTCAGGCATTAAGCAAAGATATCTACCATCAATTTGTCAGTTTCAAAACGACAAAGAAATTATGGGATGCGTTGAAGACAAGAGGAGTAGGAAATGAAGCAACACGCCAATTGCGACACGACTTACTCAAGAAAGAATTTGATGGCTTCACGTGTATGGATAAGGAATCGTTGGGAGATATGACAAGTCGGTTCTATCATTTGCTTACTGAGTTGGGCAACTTTGGGGTAGTGACAACTCCCGTAGAGGTGGTAAAGAAGTTTGCAGATGCATTGCCACCTCAATGGAATAATTTCTTGGAAATTCTGAAGTACAATGGCACTTTGGCCACAACGAACATCAATGATTTTGTTCAACTCCTGGAGAATAAAGATCAGGAAGAAACTCTGAAGGCAAAGAAGGTTCCAGTGCCACAGAATCCTGAAATGTATTATGGAACATCTAGCACCCCTGCAAGACCAATCTCACATGCTCCAATTCAGACGGCGTTTGTGTCTAGCACAGATCTATATGGCAATCCTATCCAAGTTCCTGTTAAGCCAGCTCCAACAACAGACTTGTACGGAAATCCGCTTCAACCAGTTCCTCAACCAGTGCCTCAACAGCAAACCCAAACGCCTCCTGTGACAACTGATCTATACGGGAATCCACTTCCTGTTCAACAACAAGCCTGTTATGGAAGCACGTCATCTGCTGGTCAGCAATCAAAGCCAAATACAGTACGGCTCGACACCTCAAGCTTTTCTAAAGTCAGTGTGGAAGTAGCAAAGGAACATATGGAGCTACTAAACACTTTGGTGAGCGCGTATTGTGGGTTAGTGGAAGGTCAGATTGGTAACATTAATCTGACACAAGAAGACTATCAGCAGATTGATAAAGAGGAGATGGATTTGATGGACATCAAATGGGCGTTCGCAAGTGCTGTAAGGCGAGCAAAGGATTTCATGGAGAGAACGGGCAGAACCAGCTTGGAAAGCAAGAAAGACACCAAGTATGGGTTCGATAAACAGGCTGTCAAGTGCTTCAACTGTGGCGAACGGGGTCACTTCAAGAGAGAATGTACAAGGCCAGCTCAGCATGGGAATCAGAATCCGTTCAGGAATCAAGGCAATCAAGGCAACCAACAGAATCAGAACAGGAATAATTAGCGTACATTGATACCTCTTAACAACCCAAGTCAGGCAGGACCATCAAATGCCAACCAGGCACTTGTGGTTCAAGTAGATGAAGGTTGTGATTGGTCAATTCAGTTGGGAAATGATGCTCCGGATGGAACAGCTTGTTTTGCTGAGGTTGTGAAGGATCTTAAGCACGCTAGTGGTGGAGAATCTTCCACCAATGGTGATGAATCTTCTGAAGACGAAGACAGTTCTGGCTACAGTAGAAGCTCAGATGAAGAATCCTCGAGTTCAGGCAATGATCATTTGGATGACACATCAAGTGCGTCAGTCGATGCAGATGTTGATGAGCTATTGGAGGAAGCTGCAGCAGAAAATCATAGGAGATCTATATTGGTGGATCAAGCTGCTTATACTTCTTCTTCTCTCCATTCAGCCTTTATGGCTAATGTCGACAGTTCATCAAGTCAGGTATGTGTCGATGAACCCACTTATTTGTGATAATTGTGATAGTTTGAGTGTTAAATGTGCTGATTTAGAAGCAAACATGTCTGAGTTGCAAGGCAAACATGATGCTTTACAAGCTAGTTTGTTTGACTTGCAAGACAAACATGTTTCATTGAATGCCAAGTGGTGTGAGTTGCAAATCAAACACGAGGCTTTGCAAGAAAAGTATGATGTGACATTCATCCAAAACCAGAAGTTAACCGTGGATCTTTCGAAGTGCACTGAAGCCAACATGTTTTATGAAAATCATGAAAAGGAGTTTAAATCGGTAATTGAGAAATTAAAGAAAGATAAAACCGAGTTAACAAAAATGGTTTCCAGAAAACAAACTGACATTAATTTGTATATAACTCGACTTGAGATAATGCAAAAAGAGATGGCTTGTGTGAAAACTGAAAGTGAGGCGATCCAGCTTAAGCTAGACAGTTATTTGAGCTCTAGCTATGTGTTGGATCACATCATTGATGTTCAGAAAGAGAAACGGGATGTCACATGCATAGGTTATAAGAAATGTCCACCACCTGTTAGACACAATTATGATGCCATGCCTGATGAGGAGGATAGAACTTACTTTGAACCATCTGTTCCTTTGGACGTTGAGGAATTTGCTACAGGACTCGGATACAAGAAGGAAGTATCATCAGATTCGGATGTGTCAGCAGATACATTTGTAACTGCTGAACAAAATCAGGATCCTCCAATCATTGTTGAGGATACTGATTCTTCTGATGATGAATCTGATGATACTTATTCAGCAAAGTCTGATGCGGTAATCAAAGAAGAGGACATACCTCTTGAGAATCATATTCTATGTTATCCTCCCGCAAAACCTGCTAAGACTGTTCCAACCGAGTCCACGTCTGCAAAAGAGTCTGAAAGTGTGGATTTGCTGTACACTCTTGTTGGTGATGATAAAATTTATTCAGACAAAGATTTTCCTATTAAGAATGTTAATCAATCTTTAATCAGTAAAGTCTTTGAAAATTCGACAAGTAAGTTTTTGGGAAAGACAGGATCACAAGTTACGGTAACACAGTGTCCTCTGATTCCAAAGGCCGAAGTTCGAAAACAGTATGGTAATAAAAAATTACCAACAGTGCAAAAACAGTAAAATCATACCAAACCAAAAGGAAAATTAACGACTCAAGGTCCAAGGAAGCCGAATCAAAAGAAGAACAAGAATGTGAACTTTGTGAAATCTAGGGGAACGGACAAAATTGAAACGTTTGAAAACAAATCTAACTTAGATTTTGTCAAGAAAGCAGCAGTGTTGAAAAGAAATGATCCAAACAGTACAAAACCTAGTACCTCGGGATCACAAAGTTCATCATCGGCAAGACGATCACATGATACTTCGGGGTTTGTTGAACGAAGATCATGTTTTGAATGTGGTGAAATTGGGCATATCATTCGAAATTGTCCGTATCTTCATAAGTTAAAAGCTAAAGTTGATGATCCCCGTGAACGAAATTACCAAAAGCGATTTGTTTCTTTAAAACAAGATCCCCGCCTTGTAAGAGAAAGGGAAAAGAAACAGAAATGCCAACAAGTAAAGGTGATTGAGAAAGCACTTAAGACTGATGTGGTTCAAAATCAACCTGTTTCAGTTAAACTAGAAAGTTCAAAGTTTTCAAAAACTTCAAACAATCACGAAGTTAAATTTTCCAACAATCAAACTGGTAAAGCTCAACAGACTTGGAAACCTAAAATGACCACAAATTCAGGGGGACCATCACAATTTCCTAACCATCAAAAAGTGGAAGTAATTGTTGTCGATGAAAATGGAAGACCCAAGACCACAATGGCTTAGGTCCCCATCTCCAACTAATCATGTGAGTTCATGTACAGGGTGTTCCAGGAGGAACTATCAGTAGTCATTGGATTGTTGATAGTGGGGCATCCAGGCACATGACAGGCGACATGAAGCTTCTCTACGACGTCAAATCTATTAGAGGAGGTTATGTTGCCTTTGCTGGAGATAAAGGCGGATATACTACTGGTGAAGGAATGATATCCAACGGGGTTGTAAGCTTTGATAAGATCAACTTTGTACAACAACTTGATCACAATCTTCTCAGCGTTTCACAAATCTGTGATAAGCAGCTCTCAGTACACTTTGATGCAAATGGATGTTATGTGCTGAAACCCGGCTTCAAAATTCCAAAAGAATGGATTCTCTTATCTGCTCCAAGGATAAATGATTTGTATGTCCTTGATATGAGCCAAGCTATTACAACGTCTGCACAAGCAACCTGTTTCGTTTCCAAAGCCACAGAAAAAGACTCAATCTCTTGGCACAGACGAATGGGTCACATTCACTTACGCAAAATGAATCATTTGGTGTCAAATGAATTGGTGAATGGTGTTCCTCTTAAAAACTTCCATCTTCAAGACGTCTGTGTTTCGTGCCAGAAAGGAAAACAAACGAAGAAGCGACACCCTACAAAGAAAATCAACACGGTGGCCGTTCCGCTTGAACGTTTGCACATGGATTTGTTCGGTCCTGTCAAGCATAAAAGCATCCGGAATGATCAATATTGCCTCGTGATAACTGATGATTATTCAAGATTTTCTTGGGTGGCGTTTATGGCACATAAGAGCGAAACTTTCGGTATTATCAAAAACTTGATCATTCAGATTGAGAATTTGTATAAGTTGAAAGTTAGGAGGATACGCAGCGACAATGGACCAGAATTTAAAAATCATGCCATGGCGGAGTTTTGCACTTCAAAAGGTATTCTTCACGAATTTAGTGCGGCTTACACTCCTCAACAGAATGGCGTCGCTGAACGTAAGAACCGCACATTGATCGAGACTGCTAGGACAATGTTAGTAGAGTCACAATTGCCGATTCCATTTTGGACTGAAGCTGTGGCCTCTGCATGTTACATGTTGAACCGAGTCCTTACAGTCAAAAGGCACAACAAGACCTGCTTTGAGCTTCTTCATAAACGGAAACCAGATTTGTCATTCCTTGAACCGTTTAGAGCTCCTTGCACAATAATCGATCCAAATGGAATGTTTGGGGCAAAAGCAATTGAAGGATACTTTCTTGGGTATGCCACCCCGAACTTAAGATTCTGGAATCTAGAGACTAAAAGGGTCGAGGAATGGTCTGAGGTCAGAGTACAAAGGCACACATTGCCAGTCAAATGTCCTGGTCAGCCTTGGATGTTTGAGTACGATGACTTTTTCAATTCGATCAATGTTGAAGCAGTTGAAGAAAATGTTGCGGCAAGGATGTTTTTCGAGAGTGACAACGCAACAGATTCACTGCTGGTTCGTCCCATTATTGTCAATCAAGAACCATCTTCAGTGAACAACAATGCTCTCGACAATGAGAATTTTCACGATGCTACCGAATTGAACGAATCTTCTGAGGATGATGAATTTCTCGATGCAGATCAAGAAGCTCTAACAACAGCAGTTCATGGTACTTCAGATGGTACACCTCCAGTGGACGCCCCTAGAACAGCTGAAGCTACTGCATCATCCTCTTCGTCAATTCCGGGCATTGAATTGATTGTTGATCTCAATCTCAACAATCTGGGTACAAATATTCCAGTTCAAGATAATCCAGAGACAGGGATTCACAATACCCATCCTCAACAAAACATCATCGGAAATGTACAGAGTGGCGTTCAAACAAGAAACATGTTGCGAAACAACAACAATGCAGGCCTGTATGCAGCTATTCGAGAATCCGGGCAACAAAATGATTGGTCTTTCGCGTGTTATGTCTCACAGGAAGAGCCAAGAACTTGGAAAGAAGCTTTGAAAGATAACTCATGGGTTGAAGCAATGCAGGAAGAACTGCAACAATTCCAGAAGCTTGGTGTCTGGAAACTCGTAGAGAAACCTGTTGGTTACAAGAAAATTGGTACCCGTTGGGTGTTCAAATGCAAAAGGATGACCGTGGAGTCGTTATTCGAAACAAAGCAAGATTAGTCGTTCAAGGTTTTCGTCAGATTGAAGGGATCGACTACAACGAAGTTTATGCACCTGTTGCACGTCTGGAAGCAATTCGGATCTTTCTGGCTTATGCCTCCTTCAAAGGATTCAAGGTTTACCAGATGGATGTCAAGAGTGCTTTCTTACATGGTGTGGTTGAAGAAGAGGTGTACGTCGAACAACCTCCAGGTTTTGAAGATCCTATCCATCCCGATCGGGTTTGGTTGCTCAACAAAGCTCTCTATGGTCTACATCAAGCACCGCGAGCTTGGTACGCAACCTTATCTAATTATCTGCTGGAGAATGGATTTCGTAGAGGTCTTATCGATTGTATTCTTTTCATCAAAGAACAAGATGGAGATCTTCTTCTGGTACAGGTATACGTTGATGATATTATTTTTGGTTCTACTAATGATGTTTTGTGTAGGAATTTCGAGCGCATTATGCAGGATAAATTCGAGATGAGTGCTATGGGAGAAATGACCTTATTTTTGGGCCTACAAGTACAACAAACTGAGTCTGGGATATTCATCCATCAGACTAAATATGTTGGTGACATCTTGAGCCGGTTCCAGATGTCTGATGCAACGCACATCGGTACCCCATTGCCGCAAAATCACGGAATTACTCCGGACTTGAAGAGTGTAGTTGTTAGCCCCTCATACTATCGCGCGATGATCGGATCTCTTATGTACCTCACAACATCAAGACCAGATATAATGTACCCAACGTGCCTGCTTGCCAGATATCAAGTGAACCCGAAGGCCTCACATCTTGCAGCTGTAAAAAGGATTTTTCGTTATTTGAAGGGTTGCCCTGACACCGATCTATGGTACCCTAGGGATAATAACTTTGATTTGATCGCTTTTAGTGATTCTGATTTTGGCGGATGCAAAATCGACGGAAAATCCACAACGGCTGGATGTCAGTTTTTGGGAAATCGCCTAGTCACATGGCAGTGCCAAAAGCAGACGTGTGTCGCTACATCAACGTGCGAAGCTGAATACATTGCTGCCTCAAGTTGTTGCTCCCAAGTCCTGTGGATCCAACAACAATTGCGCGACTACAGTTTTGAATTCCTAACTACTCCTATTTACGTTGATAATTCTGCTGCTTTACAGATCACTAGAAATCCTGTGCAGCACTCAAAGACCAAACACATCGAAATCAAGTATCACTTCATACGTGATTGCTTTGAGAAAATGCTAATCGATGTTGTTAAGGTCCACACCGATGACCAACGTGCCGACCTTTTTACCAAAGCATTTGACAAATCAAGATTTGACTTTTTATTATTGGTAAACGGCATTAAGGTCAAGCAAGAGTAAAACCAACATCGGAAAATCATTTTTGTAAATACCTTTGTGTTTTAAATTTATCTTAGTTTATTGATTTTAGGGGGAGTAAATCCAAATTTGAAAATCCAAAAACATCGAAAAATTTCTAAAACACAAAAACAATAGAAAAGCAAAAATGAGTTTCCTGGCGAGCAAAAGAGAAAATGATAGTACATCAGTGGTCTGTCTAAACCTCTTTAAACCTTAAATGAAAAACGATAAGCAGCTCTATATAAGATGTATCGATAGGCTCACAATCATTTTAAAGTGTGCAGGGTGATATAAATCTTAAATCGACTGAAGATCAGGTGGGAACCATTCATTGGCATATGGTCTTAGTACCGAAATTTCGTTTGATAGATTGCCGAGGTTCTGAGATATTCGGTCTTTATGCTGCTTATCATCTGGGTATCATGGTTGTTTCTTTTTCCGAAAAATAACGGGGACGCAAGTCTAGATCTTCCATGATACCATACATACGTGTACATATTGCATACGACCTCAATAAGTGATCAACAATCACATGTCCAACAAATAAGTGATAAAATATCACATCTATCCGGGAGTCAAGTTCGTCTCTCTGCTGTACGAAAGTACTGACCTGTTCACGGACTTGCTCCTGTGCCCTCATGCATATGAAAATCAAGTTCCTCATTAATAAGTGATTATATCACATAGGGCTTGTTTTCAAATCAAAATAAGTGAGAATCTCACATCATATACGGTCAAACAGATGATAATCGGTATACTCACCGGTAAGATGAACCCTCGTGCATACCTTGATACGGGAATGTGTCGTGTGTGGATGAACACCGGTCGGTAAGTATAAATCATACCTTAACGTATCCCCTCGCCATGATTACATATGATAAGTTGAGCTTATGTGGACAGCAATACTGATAATCGTTATAGGATGCTTATCTTAATGTGAATTAATTGAACAACAAGAGCGTTTTGGCATGACCGTACACTGATATGATTCTCTTACCCTCGAAACTCGCAAAAAGAATGTCTGTAAATATTTTTTTAATGCTTTCAGTTTCTGCATCTTTGTATGTATTTATTTATTGCTTTCTGTCTTTACATTTGAAATATTTAAAATTCCAAAAAGATTTTAGGTGTCTTTTAATATAAACTTTGTAAAAGCCAAAAAGATTTTATTTCTATCTTATTTTTGATCGTACGATGTTGGATCTCGAGTCTTCGTTACCTGAAACCTGATTGAAAACCAAAGTGACTAAATCTTCATAAATGGTCAAAATTTGCAAGTTTTGAAAGTTAAAAACCTAGAATTGATAAATCCTTTAAACTTTCAAACTGTCGGACGGTAGTTGATTGAATAATGGTCATATGTGTGTCGTTTGTTTATGTTAACTATATTCCAAGCAGTTGTTCTTATTAAGCGTTTAGGTTTCTTGCGTGTGCAGATTCTAAAGGCAAGGAGAACATGGTCGATGACAAGCTTCGAAATGAAGACACGACGTGAAGGCACTCAAGAGATAAAAATGATCGAGTTGCCGCTGACCATCCTCAACACCACAAGGATCTCAAGCATTGATGTCAAAAGATTCACGAGCATAATCAAAGGGGGAGTTTATTGGCACACTACCTAAATGAAAAGGGAGTTTGTTGATACACTTTCTACTTACGACATGTGAAGACTTTGAAGATCCTCCGACATGGAAGATATGGAAGTTGAACCTCACGAGTAGCGTCCAAAGGGGAGTTTGTTGATACATATTATGTGGACGCGACTTGGTTCGGTTCGATTCGGTTCGACCCAGTTAGGTTCGGCTCAAGCCCGACGTCACGGCATTCCTCCGTCGTGCGTCCCAGAGTTCAACACACGAAGCACGGAGCGCTGCGAGCCGGTTTCCGCTGCCACATCATCATGACATCATCATGATGATGTCATGAACTTTGACCAAATGCATTTATCAATAGCAGCCATGGTATTTACGTAGAGTTATTGCATGATTGGGTTTTTGTTTTGTGTATGGGCCAATAAGAAACCTTCCACATGGGCCGAACCCCATACCAATCGCACAAGTGAAAAACATATATATGCCGAAATCAGTGTTTTCGGCTAAGCGTGAGAGAGGTGAGAACCCGAGAGATTTGAGAGAGAGTTTTAGTGTGTATGTTAACCGGATACTGTATGATCTTGTACTCGAACTCTTCTCAGAAATATACAAGTGTGTTAAACATTACATCTACGTGTCTTGTATCTCGTGTTCTTGTCGATCTCGATCTCGATCTCGGTTTGCTTTCTCGGTTGGATTCCACACAACCGGGTTGGTTCGTATACAAGGATTATGCGACTAGATCCTCCCCTAGCCGGACCTACAGTACACTTGCCGATTGTGTGTGGGTTAGCTTGGTGATTCCCTTTTCAAAACTTGTTCGAGATTAATATACACATTTTTCACACATCAACTGGTCCCAAAAAGGTGAATGTCTTCATGTGTAAAGCCCTTATGAATAGAGTTCCACCCTTGATGCTTTATCTAGAAGAAACATACAAATAGGACCTTAAAATTGCATATCATATGGGCAGACGACGAAATTATGCAAGCATCTTTTTTTTCCTGTTACTTTGCTTTGGCAATTTGACGCTTAGTGGACTACTTGTGCAACTTAGCATATTTGGTGCGAGTCCCTAATCATCTTAATCTTGGTCATCACAAGAAGAAGTTGATTTATGGCATCTTGTTGACCGCGACTTGGTTTTTCGGAGAAGAAAGTGAACATTGTTAAAACGTTTAAAGATCAGCCTCTTATGAATTCAGAATATATCTTCTTTTAGAAACATTACTTGAAGAAAATGGTGTAATTTGGATCTAGATTTGTAATCTCTTGGTTGTTTTTTAACGTCTTGCTAGTTTTAATGAAGTGGGCTGTTAAAAAAATTAACAAGAATTTTGTGTAATATTTTGATATCTTTTTAGGATTAACTTTGATATTATTCAGCTTTTTAAGTTAATTTGTCTACTTTCATGATTTCCCCGTGTATAAATACCATTTAGAATACATATTATTGTAAGATTATTTTAAGATTATATTCAGAAAATAAAACCCTAAAAACAAACAATTAACTGTTAAGAGACTGATGATGAGTGTATGGTCATCCTTTTCACTGTAGAGTACCTTCCATTGGAGATTCATTACATTTTGTCTTTTAAGTGCCTTCTCTCATCCACTAAATGCAATTTGTTCCTCCCCATTACCTTTGAAAGTTCCCATCAATTTGCAGGCCTCTCTCTCTCTCTCTAAACTATCAAATAATTAGGGGCTGGAGATATTTGGACACCCATCGCGCCTATTTTCACACCTTTTGTGCCCTAGACGCCTCGTATAGGTCTATACGAGGCGTCTAAACACTGAATTCAATGGGGTCTGAGAGAGTGTCAGGCACAAAGTTTAAGGATTCTAGACGCCTCGTACAGAGCTATACGAGGCGTCTAGACTTGGGAATTTTTTTTGGCTGAAATGAGGGGTGTTTTGGAGGGTTTTGGTATGGTTTTTTGGATAGTTTTTGAAGATGTGTTTTTTGGTTGAAATTTTTTTTGTTTTTAAAAAATGTTATGTTTTTTTTTTACACTATAAAAAAGTTTTTGATTTTTAAAAATGAACTATTTTAAAAATCGGCTCTTTAAATATATTATTTCGATTAAATATTATAATGTTTTTTACATTTTACTTTTTTAAATATTATTCTTCCGATTAAAATTTTATCTCGTTCAAATATTGTTTCCGTATTATATTCAGGGGATATATTGTTTCCGTATTATATTCAAAACATATTTTGTTTCCGTATTATCTCAATTTAAGACAACAATCATTAAGTAACCGAATAATTGAAAACAAACATAAATATGACATAGATAAGATAACTTTGTACATCCATAACAAAAATATATAAGATAAGTTTGTACATCCATAATAAAAATAAAAACAACAACAGGTCTATGCATCCGAATCCGAATCCGAATCTGGCTGCTGCGGCTGCTGCTGCTGATGTGGTGCTCGAGGTGGTGGGAGCGGTATCGCGGGTAACCCCTCTCTCTCGCGTCTATCCTGCAGCTCCCGAACCACCCAACCTATCAAATCGCTGAGCCTGTCAAGCTCTGCTCGTACCTCCGGATGTAGCGGCGCAGGTCCTGGGGCATGACCTGGAATAGCGTGACGTGGAAACTGAGGCGCCCCGGCAGGTGGCGGTGGCTGTGGCATCGCTGCACCGTCTACATCCTGCGGAGGCTCCTCCACGGGCACTACATCAGCAGGAGGATGAACGGGCTCGAAATGCTCTGGTAGGGCCTCCTCTGTCCATATGCCCCCGTTGCGGTTTTTAAACCGCGGGCCAACTGGGAACCTCCTGATTACCCTCATCCCCCACAGCGACTGCATGCCCATCCGCGTCGGCATGACTGGCGGCGTCCGTAGATGTGGGTCCTCGTGCAGTACGAGGCCAAATGAACGGGCAATGACGGTCACGTACGCCCCGCCATACAAAAATCCGCGCTCCTGTCGGTGATGGGCGGAGGCGTAGTACTGGGCTAGACCGTGTGCTAGCGCGCACGGCCTCCTATACAACAAACAATAAAGGAAAAAAAGATCTGTGGTCGTACACCACTCACGGCTGTAGCCGCACGCTGAAATCGAAGTAGCGAGCAAATGGTGCAGATACCTTCAGATAGTGTTAGCGAAATACAGAAACAGAGATTAATAAACAATGCACATAATCACAATAATTGCCGTAATAAACGTACGTACCTGTACAGTGGGTCCCTAACAAACGACACCCTCCCCTTCGACTTGTCGTGCTCCCAAGTATTTGGCCCTGCAATCACCTGCCAAAACCCTAGAAGAATGGGTTTGTCAACCACCACTTGCCCCGCTGTGTAAATCTCAGTCTCGATCTCCCCCTGCATGTATAAACCAGAACGCACCGCAAAGTCTGCTAGCGTCATCGTACGCAAAACGCCAGCGAGCCTGAAAGAAATCTCAGGCGGAGGGGGAGCATCTGGGTACGGAAGCGCCACTGGGACCCCAGGAGGGTGAAATGTGAATGACGAAAGGAACTCGACCAGCAGCTCCCTGTAGGTCGGCGTGTGCGCCAAATCAAAAAGACGATGCCACGGCGAATCGAGAGGTATAAACCGACGCACTCTATCCGTCTCAGCAAGCTCCCCCATCGCATCCCAGTCGATCGATGCATGCGATCCAATGTACATCCTCCTGAGCTTCTGGCAATGGCGGGCGGCATCGGTGCCGTCGGGAAACTCTAGGTACGGACAACCCTGAAGCGTATCCAGAGCCGGCCGCCGCCTCCGTCGTGGACCCTCCTGAACCGGCTGAATCGGCAGTGGCTCACCAAGATCTATCTGAATGTCGTCGCCCTCCATAATCAATCTGCAGGTAAATAACGTATACGTATAAAAAAATAATAAATAAATCAGAATAATAATAATAAATAATAATAATAATTAATAAATAATAATAATAACTAATAAATAATAATAATTAATAAATAATAATAATTAATAAATAATAATAATAACTAATAATAATAATAATAATAAATAATAATAATAATAATAATAATAATAATTAATAAATAATAATAATAACTAATAATAACTAATAATAATAATAATAATAAATAATAATAATAATAATAAACAATAATAATAATAATAATAATAATAATAATAATAATAATAAATATTAGTAATAATAAATAATAAAAATAATAATAATACTAATAATAAACAATAATAATAATAATAATAATAAATAAAAAAACTAATAGTAATAATAAATAATAATAATAATAATAATAATAATAATAATAACATTAACAATAATAATAACAACATTAATAATAACAATAATAATAAAACTAATAATAATAATTAATTAAAAAAAAAAAAAAACACAGAGCCTCGTATAGCCCTCGTATAGGGCTATACTCGGCGTCCTGTTCTTCCACATTCATCTTCAACCTCAAAACTTAAACCCCCAAACCCCACAAAAATCAAATTTCAGGGCAAACTTACGGTCTAAAGGCAAAAACGTGGCAAAAATACTAAACTACGGGGCGAAATACTTACCGGTGATGCTTCAAATCTTCGAAAATCCGGTCGAGATCCGTATCCGAGGCGTATAGAGGTGTATTCTCCGTATGTGTGTTTGTTTTTTGTTTGGGGGTATAAGCAGCCTCGTCTAGTTCCTCCCTGTGATATACGAGGCCTAGACGCCTCGTATAGCTCAATACGAGGCGTCTTGGTTTTTTATTAAATGACCATTTAGCCCCTGGTATGCCCCCAGTATAGGCATTATTCAGGGGCAAAATGGTAATTAACCATTCCAAAAAGATATTTCTGGAATGGTTAATTACCATTTTGCCCCTGAATAAAGCCTATACTGAGGGCTTTACAGGGGCAAAATGGTAATTTAATAAACTTTTTTTAATAATTTAAAAACAAAAAATCTCAAAAAGTTGCCGCCTCAAAAGACGACACGTATAGCTCTATACGCGGCGTCTGGGCTTTCAAAATTACCTTTAAGCCCCTGTTAATGGTCTAGATTGGGGGCATTACAGGGGCAAAATGGTAATTAACATAAAATATTTTCAAAATTCAAAATTTAAAAAAGGAATTGTTGCAGACACTGTAGACGTCTCGTATAGATCTATACGAGGCGTCCTAATTCAAAAAATTCAAATTTTGATTTTCAAATTTTCAAAATTCAAAATTTCAAAAACCCGCTCAAATAGACGTCTCGTATAGATCTATACGAGGCGTCTGTGGTTTAGGAAATGACCTTTTAGCCCCTGAAATAAGCCTAGATTGGGGGCATAACAGGGGCTAAATGGTCTTTTGGGCATACCTATACGACGCGTATAGCTCTATACGCATCGTATTTTTTCATTTTTTTAAAAAATGATATTAAACTGTTTTAATTATTGAAAAATGATACAAATTATAAAAAAAATTATAGAAATTGTAGAAAATTATAGGAATTAATAAAAAAAATACATTCAAATTACAAAAATCATTCTTCCGTATCACTATCGATGTAATTAAGACTGGGGTTTGATCTTGGCGGAGGATTCATTATCGATGTATACCATTCTAGACGTGGCAAGTACATATCTTCCCATTGTTTCGTATGGGGTGTTCGGTTGGTCAACCATAGCCCGTGTGCTGGTGGCATTGGATAATCCCCTTCCAACGTATCTCTTTAAGTTGGCGTGTTGGCTCTCAACTCTGTTTGTGGTACGATTACCAAAGTTGCGCCTCTTATCAGTCCACGCAAAGACGAACATCTCCTTATAGTCTTTTAGCCAGTTATCGTACACGTATTTGAAGACTCCTAAAACGTAAAAATAATTTAATAAAATTTGCATATGTGAGTCGTATGTTATTATAAAAACTTACTAGAACGTTTGCACTCCACAAGTCGTTTTCGCATGTTGCGCAAGTGGTACTCGTAGATGAGTATGGATGGAGACTCAATCAATGTCCCCCAGAATGACAAAAATTTCTTCCAGTCTTCGTCTGTGAAGGCACCCTTGCAGTTCTTCATAACATTCTGTTGTATGTGCCACCTGCAAAGAAGCCTGGAGGCGTTTGGAAATACTTTAGCACACGCGCCCATAAGGGCTAGGTCTCTATCGGTTAAAATCACACGTGGCTCCATGCATTCATCCAACATTGACTTGACCCTCTGAAGCACCCACACAAAGTTATCACCCCGTTCTTTACTAACAACGGCATGCGCGATAATAAACGATTTGTTGGTAGGCGTCATACCAACAATCTGGATAAAGGGCATATTGTATATGTTTGTCTTGTACGTCGCATCGATCAGCATGACGTGGGGGAATGCACGCCACATGTCTCTCGAGTACCGATGAAGAAAGAAGATATCTGTTACGATCTCTGTTCCGGGTTCCTCCCGTGTCTCGTAAATAAAGTCGTTGTTTATCAGCTTGTTTTCTAGTGACTGCATGGGAGTCAATCCTTG
Source organism: Helianthus tuberosus (assembly GCA_030545235.1). Lineage (NCBI taxonomy): Eukaryota > Viridiplantae > Streptophyta > Magnoliopsida > Asterales > Asteraceae > Helianthus > Helianthus tuberosus. The sequence continues at coordinate 177,620,977 of CM060357.1, forward strand.
TCTTTGTTCGGCTCTAATCTTCGCCACAATGTTTTGAACGTCTTTCAGAACATGAAACCTGTCGGGGTCCTGCTTCCTTATCGTTTGAAATATTTTGCGCGACTCCATGTTTTGAGTTGTCAGCTGCTCGATCAGTTTCATTTCGCTTGGAGTAAACCTTCGCACAAACGCGTGGGCCGACAGGTCCTCACAAAGTTCGTGGTTATGTTCAATTTTTCCGTCTTTAATCTCCCAGGTTTCATACGGGTGGTTTCGCACAGCCAGCAGGTAAAACGGGCAACCGGTTTTTTTGCTTCCGGCTTTTCTAAGTGTTGTTGTAGTCTGGTGCTCACCAGCACGATCACATTCAAGCCATACCCTCCGGATTATTCCACCGGTTTTCTTTGATCGACGGGTGACAATAACGAAACCATCCGCGTTTGCTATTTCTTGAATCCGATTCTTTAGTTCATCTAAAGAGTTGAAAACCTGTAATATCGACAATAATAATAAATAATTTTAATAAATAATAATAATAATAATAATAATATTAATAATAATACTAATAATAATACTAATAATAATAATTAAATAATACAAAAATAGTAATTAATACCTGCTTTTTTAAGTACGGACTGTCCTGGATGGGAGGTGTCTCACCACCATATCTACCATATCCACCATAACCACCGTCTCCTCCGTATCCACTGTATCCACCATCTCCTCTGTAACCACCGTCTCCTCCGTATCCACCGTCTCCTCCGTATCCACCGTCTCCTCCGTATCCACCGTCTCCTCCGTATCCACCGTCTCCTCCGTATTCACACCCGTATCTATAATCCGGATACCCTTGTTGCGTCAGATAACTTGGTTGACAAGCATGGTATGAGTCATCTACAGGGGGTGTTTCATCAACAGGGGGATGATTGTTCAAATCTAGAAACGGTTTGTTTTGTTCTCCTTGTATACTAGACACAACCTCCTCTTGCTCATTAGAATCGGGAACGCAAGACTCCTCTAAAATAAAGAACCGTATCATCATTAGAAAATAATAAACTAAAACAAAAACTAATTAAAACATTTAAGTACCTGTACTGTTACCGGATCGCTTTCGGGCACCCAGTTCTCGCTATAATACTGCCCGAAGACATAGTTGCCGTCCCAGTATGATGACATTTCAACACTTCGGGATGATAATAACACAAATTAAATGTCGTCCCAGAATGAAATAAGAAGAAGAAGAAGCAGAATGAAAGAAGAACAAGCAAATGTTTTAAGTCTTTGGTTCGATGCTAGGGACAAACCATACACTGTATGTTGCACTTTTTCATAAGCCATCGACGCCTCGTATAGCTCTAGACCCCTCGTATATCTTTTTGTCACCTGTAGAAGACGCCTCGTATAGGTCTATACGAGGCGTCTTAGTGCCTCGTATCCATCCCTCGTACAGACCTATACTCCCCGTCTGATGTGACTGATTTGACATTGTGCTTTGTTGCAGAGATGGTCGGAAAAGTAACCCTATAAGCCTCGTATAGGTCTATACGAGGCGTCCTGAAGGGTGTCAAAATAGACATAAAGGTATGTAAATATGTAGACCCTAATTAGGGTTTTCAAAACATCATTATTGATGTCTCCAGCACTCAGCAGGCAAATAGGGTAAGATCAGAGTTCAAACACAACCAAAAGAAACCAAAAAAGGTACCTGTCTTTTCCGTCAATAATTTGTGATCACTGATCATTTGTTCTTTTCATCTGATCATGATCAAAACACACCTATACAGAATCCATAGAAAATCACATGAATCACAAGTCTTTTGTTTTTCTTTTACTTAAACCCTTTGGCTTGCAATACATGTACAACAAGCTTTTGAGGTTTAGTCATGCTTTTCTGGTCTGATTTGAGTTTCTACTTTAAAAAGATGCATATATGCACCGATCCCATTAATTTTTTTAATAAATGATCAAGGGTTCATGCCATTATAATTCTGGCTAATTAAGCAATCATTTAAATCGCCAGATCCCATGTTATAATTACTATATTTGACCGTGATCAATGTGTGCATAGAGTCATAGAGAGATCTAGGCCTGTACATATAGATCTCCTACAAATTGGTGATTTATAAGGTTTGATCACTTGTGCACTTGCCTGGAATAAATTGAAAAAAAAAATCAAGGCTTTTTTCTTTAAATCGACTTTTGTTCAAAGTAATCTAAAGATCCAGCTATTGCATGCGGTTGCTAACTTAAATCTAGTCATTTATGCATCTTGTCTACCCTAAGGACTAAACTAAATAAGACTCTTTAGATCATCCTCAAATTAGTTCCAAGCACCCACAAATACCCTTTTCTTCTCCAAACATCCATTTAAAGATTAACAATATATATATTATGTGTGGGAGAGAGATGTGAGAGTGGGGTCCATCATCCTCTCGTCTTCGTTGATTCTTCGTTAATTCGAGTTTCCGAACACCCCCCATCCGGATGAGCCACAAACAAGGAATGCAACACGTCATCCGTTTTCTTTTTTGTCCACGTATTGGTTCGTTTATTTTCAAATACCTCCGGTAGAGGTGGTCTTAGGCAAGATACTCAGGGTTTGTATGGGATGATTAAAAGGGACATGATCCAATATCGGACGGTAAAGATTAAAACTTGTTGTAGGTTTTAAACCGGTGACCTAAATGTTCAAAATATAAGAAAATTACCAAATAGTCTAGTTGACCAATATTATTTATAAATAGCCATTGAAATTTAGACGTCCCAAAAAGCGTGGACTCACTACTAGAAAATTGTCAAGTTTGTGACAATCAAATTTGTAGCAAATTTGTCTGAAATTGGCCTTACCCACAAATTTCCTACAAAAAAAATCGTAGGAAATAAACTTGTGGGTAACCGGATTAGCTACAAAAATACGACAAAATCTGCTAAAAAATTCCTACAAAATCTCTCGTCGCAAAATTTGCTACAAAATACTGACAAATCGCTCTTCTTGCAAAATTCCGACAATTCTTCCACGTTTTTGCCTTTTTTATTTTACTTTATGATGTTTTATTTTTAATATTAATAACAATATTAAAAAAATATTCATAATTTTTAATTTTCCCGACAAAATTCCTACAAATTATAAAACATTCCTGCGACAAAATTCCTACAAATTATAAAACTTTTCTGCGAAAAAATTCCTACAAATTATAATACATTCTTGCGACAAAAATTCATACAAATAAAACTTTCCACAAGTTTCCTACAAATTTATAAATTTTCTCTAAACAATTTGCTACGAATTATCTACAAAACTAACGGTTTCCAACAAATTTCCTACAAAGTTATTAAACTTTCTCTAAACAATTTGCGACAAATTTCCTACAAATAAAAAATATATTTTTTAATGTAGCTACAAATTTCCTACAACTTAGAAATTAAAATTTGCGACAAAATTCCTACAATTTTTTTGCGACAGATTTGTGACAAAATAACAATATCAGATAAAAAACCATTTTTTGTATAAAAAATGCAGCAAAATATAAAACATTCCAAAAAAATTGCAACAAGCAAAATTATAAAAAATTCCAAAACATTTGAAACAAGCAAGATTCTAAAACATTCCAAAAGTTCCATAACATTCCAATTTCCAAAACACAACAACAACAACAACAGTACCCAGCAAGTCCCACAAATAACAAAGTTATTGGTGGGGTCTGGGGAGGGTGAGATGTAGACAAACCTTATCTCTATCCATATGGATAAAGAGGCTTCTTCCAAAAAGACCCCCGGCTCGAAACCAATTTCCAAAACACACAAAATCCTAATTAAGAGCAAGTTTTTTTTGAATCAAAACTAATCCAACATTCCAATACTTAACAAAAGGAGATCTTTGTTTACTTCTTTCCGATGTTTTTCACCATATCTTCCATATTTTTTCGCCATGCGTCTTGGTCGGCCCACTCTTTTTCACACTCTTGTTGAAATTGTTCAAAACGGGCTTCTATGTTCTGTCGGGCCTCACGTTCTCTTTCTAGTTCCACCTGAAATTTTTGAAGCTGAAAATTATAAAACCATAATCATCACATATCAACACAAACAGGTTGATCAACACAACCCTACAAAAATCTAACTAACAACGTAAAAATCCCTTATAACAAAATACAAACACACATGGAATCAAAACCTCAAATGGACAAAAGACCCACCCAATCGACTAGAATGTATGCGTATTAAACTAAAAAATGACAGAAATCTACTGAAATTACAAAAAACTTAGGAATGTACATACCGATTTTGGATGTTAGTGGGTGAGTGGTGACGGAGGCGGCAACAGAGGTGGTTGCGGTGGTGACGGCGGCAAGGGGGTTGCGATGGTGAGAGCGGAAAAATGTGGAAGTGGTGGTGACGGCGGTGCAATTACATATACATAAACTTCTAGGTTCATGAAAAGCATTAAGTTCTAATTCATCTTCTAGCCATTTTACGTAGCTAGCAACCTAAAAAGGAAGGGAAAACACATAAAACTCATGTTCTTACCCGAAATGAAAATAATGATGACCAAACTAAAAAACTCCGGTCAGACATACAAGAGTTCTTTGAGATATGTGTTAAATACAATAATTTAAAAAATGTATGAAAGTCAAGATCGATTGAAATACAAATGTTTTGCATTATCATGAAACATGACAAATAAGAACATTTACCTTCTACTTTTAGACTCAGTAGTCAATCTCACATCTGAGCATAAAAAAAAGTAGACGATAAGTCAACTCTATGTTTTGCATTTGTAAGACATCTAGCTTAGATACAAAATCTGCATGAGGGGAGTCTTTAATGAAATTGAACCAATGAGCATGTATAGTAAACTTAATTAAAAAATATCGTAGTCATGATCAATGTAAACAAACTCGTTATTGAACACGAAGTAACTGAGAAATTTTTACGTACCTAAACACGTTCGTTATTGGCATCTGGTGGTAAGATTCTACATATACTCAGCATAACCACTACGCCAAAACAGGGATACGGCCACTATTCGCTAGTGTATCACTATTTATAAAATAGTCGTCCGCTATTTACCGCTATTCGTTATGTAGCATATAGGTACCTTGCACTATTTGTCGCTATTGGCCATTAACAACTATGGTCCTGCGGACTGGAAATGGTCATAGTACCTGTAATTTGTAAAGATTTTTTTTACAAATTGGAAATTTTGAATAATATGAATAACCAAACAACAATAAAAGCACATGCTTAATTAGGATAATTAGCTTTAAATCTTTTTCCAAGAATGAAGATGTAGTTGTTAGACAAGCTAAGTTACATATTCAAGCCTACGTAATCTTCTTAATTTTTAGATGATAGTAAAATCACTTCTCCATCACTGGATTTTATATAAACAAATACTTTGCAGCAATATTTACATTTTCAGAATTCCCTTCACTACCTTCACTTGAACCTTCACTTCCACTCTCGCCACTGAATATCCAATAACAATTTCAAACATCAAGAAAAAAGTAATACGAAGCACCTTCCAATTGTAAAGACACATAATTAAACTAAAATGATTTATCAATCACACCTTTTGGGTTGGTGATCCAGTGGTAAAAACAAAGCCTTTAAATATTTTGGGATGAAGGTCTTGGGTTCAAGTCTCACAGACGACGACAGAAGTAAAAGAAATTTGTCGTTCAAAAAATTAAACCTTTTTGTCGTTTTATTGAATATATCAACCTAAATCTTTTTGGTCGTGAAATTTTGTAGGCAAATAAGTAATGACACGACATTGCATATGTTTGGATCTTTCAAGATAAACGTTGCATTTGAATTTTCACAATCCAACCTTTTTAATGACGTTAAAAAGATGACACACAAAAACATTTTCATAAATTTATTAAATTTTGTACAACCATATTTTTTTTCTTTACATGCATTTAAATGTTATAAAATAAGCGTGTGTCATTATTCGCGTGTCAATATAGATCTTGTTTTTTTATGACGCTAAAAGGATGACACACAAAAAAGTGTCATAAATATATTGAATTTTGTAAAACTATGACATTTTTTTTCTTGACAGGCACTTTCGAATGTCATAAAACGAGTGTGTGTCATTGTTTGCGTGTCAAGATGAATCTCATTTTTTTTATAACGCTAAAAACATGACACACAAAAAAGAATGTCATAGATTTATTAAATTTTGTAAACCATGACATTTTTTTCTTGACGTACGCTTTTGAATGTCATAAAATATGCGTGTGTCATTGTTCGCGTGTCAAGAGGAGTGTATTTTCTAGTAGTGCTCGTTTTAAAATATGTTTGTACGCCTTTTAGATTAAAAGCGAATACCGGTAGTTCATCACGGTATCGTATCGTACAATATAGTATAGTATATTACAATATAGTACAATATAGTATAGTATTGTGTAGCATAGTATATGAGTCTAGTATTGTATAAGTATATGATAGCATCGTACAGTATAGTACAGTGTAGTGTAGTGTTGTATAGTATAGGACCGTATCGTATCGCACAATGTAATATAGTATACTATACTATATCGTATAGTATAGTGTCGTGTCATGTCATGTTGTGTCGTGTCGTGTCGTGTAATGTAGGATTGTATCGTATGGTACTGTATAAGATTGTATCGTATGGTACAACATAATATAGTATCGTATAATATATGATATAGTATGGTATGAGGTATAATATAGTATAGTACAGAATCGTGGGGTCAATTGCCACGAATTTCCGACAAATTTGACATTTTATAATTTAAAATTAGATATGCTTTTTTCTAAATTGATAAATTAAAATAACCTTTTTGTAGGAAATATGTAGCAAGTGATGTTCATTTGCTACACTTTTTCGACAAACTTAACATTTTATATTTTCAAACAATGTTTTTTTTTTCTATAAACAACTGTTTTGTAGGAAATTTGTAGCAGCTTGTGTCAATTTGCTACAAGTTTCTGACAAATTTATTATTTTGTTTTTTTAAATTATCTATTTTTCTAAAATTGATAAATAACAAATAACGTAACTTTTTTTTTGTAGGAAATATGTAACAACTTATGTCAATTTGCAACAAATTTATGACAAATTTAACATTTTATTTTTTAAAATTATGTTTTCTTCTTAATTTGGTGAATGATAGCCTTTTTGTAGAAAATGTGTAGCAACTACTGTCAATTTGCTACAAATTGCCAACAAATTTATTAGTTTATTTTTTAAAATTATATATTTTTCTAAAATTGATAAATAACAAATAACATAACTTTGTTTTGTAGGAAATATGTAGCAACTGGTGTCAAATTGCTACAAATTTCCGACAAATCTAATATTTTATTTTTTTAAAATTATGTTTTCTTTTTAATTTGTTGAATAATAGCCTTTTTGTAGGAAATTTGTAGCAGCTGATGTCAATTTGCAACAAATTTCCTACAAACTTATCATTTTATTTTTTTAAAATTATCTATTTTTCTAAAACTGATAAATAACAAATAACATAACTTTTTTTTGTAGGAAATATGTAGCAACTAGTGTCAATTTGCTACAAATGTCCGACAAATCTAATATTTTATTTTTTAAAATTATGTTTTCTTTTCAATTTGTTGAATAATAGCATTTTTTGTAGGAAATTTGTAGCAACTGCTGTCAATTTGCTTCCAATTTCCGACAAACTTATCATTTTATTTTTTAAAATTATCTATTTTTCTAAAACTGATAAATAACAAATAAAATAACTTTTTTTTGTAGGAAATTTGTAGCAACTGGTGTAAATTTCCGACAAATCTAATATTTTATTTTTTTAAATTAGGTTTTCTTTTTAATTTGTTGAATAATAGCCTTTTTTGTAGGAAATTTGTAGCAACTGCTGTCAATTTGCTACCAATTTCCGACAAACTTATCATTTTATTTTTTAAAATTATCTATTTTCTAAAATTGATAAATAACAAATAAAATAACTTTTTTTTGTAGGAAATTTGTAGCAACCGGTGTAAATTTGCTACAAATTTCCGACAAATTCAATATTTTATATTTTTTAAATTATTTATTTTGTTGTAGTTACAAATAATATAAAATCTTATAATTTTTGTCGGAATTTTGTCGCAAAGGTTATAAATTTTGTGACAAAATTGCTACAAATGCTTGTTGTGTGGCAATTTTGTAGGAAATTTGTGGAAAAGTTTTGGGTCTTTCTTTGTTTTTCTTTTTTGTCAAAAAATTGTAGGAAAATTGTAAAAAAATTGAGTTGTAGGAAATTTGTAGGAAACTTTTGTAGGTAAAAATGTAGTTTTCAAGTAGTGACTAGGCTTTAGCCAGCATCGAAAAGTGTGGCGCTTAAGCCCCCGAAACAGCGGGCAAATCCTTAGTCGAAGGCCAAAAGTGTAGGATAAATCCTAGCCAGGGAAACTGATGTGCCGGTGTTTGATTGGTGAAAATGGGGGCTGACTATTTTTTATGAATTTTTATGACTATTTTGAAAGATTGTTTGGTTAACATGACTATTTGTTTAGTTTCCCTTGTAATAGTATGATTAATAGTTTGTTTATTTATAGGTTGTACAAAGATTTCATAAGTTTTCTAAGAGGTTTTCAAAAGAATTTTGAAAAATAGGCAGTGCAAACTCAAAGGGACTATGGGTTTTTGAGTTCACTGATAAGCGAACTTGGTTAAGAACAAATTAAACCAACAAAATCAAGCCAAGAGTAACTCTCATGACTCAACATGAAATAAAGGATGGAGTTTGCTTCTTTGATTAGCAAACTCAAGGTAAGTTGGTTTGTCAAACTAGCGAACTCTAGGAGTTCATTTGCCACCTCAATGGACTTGCATAAGTTCGCCACACATGGTAGCGAATTGGCTATTTGTTAAGCGTATTCAAAAATCCCTAAAAACGCCTAAAATTCTCGACCCTGTGACTCTATAATGGTTACGTGTGTGCTACTATATATGACACAATATTAAAGTGAAGTATCCTGCATACATAATTAACTTATTGTGCCTTTAGTTAGTACTTAAGAAGATATATAAGAGAACTATAATTAACTAATTCTTAATTACTTTTCAGAAAAAAAAAAAAGAAGAGCTAATAATGTCATCATCAAGTTCTTACAATCCTCCTTGTGCTGCCTGCAAGTTTTTGAAAAGAAAATGCATACCAGGCTGCGTTTTCGCACCTTATTTTCCACCTGAAAATCCACAGAAATTCATGAATGTTCACAAAATCTTCGGTGCCAGCAATGTCACGAAGCTTATAAACGATGTTTTACCCCACCAGAGAGAAGATGTGGTTAGTTCACTTGCGTATGAAGCCGCGTCTCGTGTTAGAGATCCCGTTTATGGTTGTGTGGGAGTCATCAGTTCCTTGCAATCGCCTTCAAAAGGATCTTGATGCTGCAAATGCGGAACTGATCCAACATGTGTGCAATGGGATGCCTGTATTAACTTCAATTCAGCCAGTGACTCCAGCGGGTCCTTATCATTATGTTAATCGTACGTGGAATAGGCAGAACGGTCCGAATTCTCATGGGAACGCGGGTGGTAACGGTAGTGGCGGTGGTGGATGGTGGTGGTAGAAGAAGTAATATGTGAAATAGATATTGATCTCAACTTATTAGCCATGGAAGGCGTAAATAATTAAGGTGGAAAAACTTGTTTGAGTTTGTGTTATATGTATATACACTTGTCACAAGACCGTTACCTATCATGCATATATTGCATAGATGCATTGTTATGTATGTATACTATGTCATCCACCAAAGAAAAGATTTCATTAGTGATGTAGCAAGAAGCCAATAATTAAAGAATAATAGGAGTAGGTAGAAAGCAGAAAGCAGAAAAAAGGGCTACATACATTCACACATAGATACATACACTCATGACTTCATATAGATTCACACCCATTAGAAGTATAAAGCAAAATATTTTTTCGTAGTAGCAGTATTATTTTCTATATAACAATTACCGTAGATTGTTATCTACAGTATAAACTTTACTTTTTTCTGAAACTTAATTTTAAAATTATAATTTCTTTGCTTTTCATTTGCCAATAGTGTTGTGTGTTTAGCAAACTAAATATTATATATCAAATAATTTTTATATCTTATAAAATGATCAAAATAGTTATTAAAATAAGTGGTATTTATCATTTTTAAAACTATGATCCACCGGTATAATCAATTGCCGGTATAAATTCATGTTTGTACATTTTTCGTCGGGTCACGTTATTAGTTTGCGTTTTTTTTACTATGTTTTACGTCACGTAGCGGTATAAATTCACATATTCGTTTGCTTACAACTTGGTGCGGTTTTACGATCCATGCACCCACAACACATGGGTTAACCAAACAAATCCCCGCCGTGTAGCGTGGAGTGTTAATTTTTGCTAGTTCATACATCACAAAGTACACAAAAATTATTGTGTCTTTCTGTGTTAGTGCGTACACATACCTACCCATATACGGCTTAGACCGTCTGCAAAGGGTGTTCGTGGAGCTCAATGATGGAAGACGTGGTACTAGATGGACACAGACTCATGAATCCGCATCATCACTAAATATGTTTGGCATTTTTGGTGAACGAGTTGTGAACGAACACAAACAAGGTGTTTCTGAAGTATATTGATATATTTTCTTTTCTCTTTGCCCCATGAAGATATTTCATCATATTGAAGAGAGAAGATGATGTGTATATATGTATACGAAAGATGAAGAACTGAAGTTGCAACATTCAGTCTCTCATACCACCAATGTTGTCTGCTTTTCCGCTGATGGGTTGCCCATCCAGGAACTCACATATTTGTTTTCGGTTACTTCGGTGGAGACTTCTTAGGAGGTCACACATCCTGGTACTACACCCACCTGAGCACGCTTAATTGTTGAGTATTCATGTGCTAGACAACCAATTAAGCTCAAAATGCGTTGATAATTTAAGAAGCAGGACATTCCTTATGAACCAAGAATCTATCATGTCTATGGCTGATGTGAGATTTGCCTTAAGTGTTACATGATCCATTTTAGTCTTTTCATTATCTCGCAATCACCCCTTAAAGACTCACCGTCCTCGACGAGTTTCGCCTCACCATCCCGAACGGCAAAGGAGTGGCTCTGATACCATTTGTAACATGCAGCCTCTCATACCACCAATATTGTTCGTTTTACCGCTGATGTGTTGCCCATCCAAGAACTCACGGATTTGTTTTTTGTTGCCCCGAAATACCCACCCATTCTGGTACTACTCCTACCTGAGCACGCTTAACTGTTGAGTTGTCATGTGTTCCACAACCAACTATGCCCATGGCAAGTTGGTGATTTAAAAGACATGGCATTCTTTCTGAACCAAGAATCTCTACTTTGCAGGACCGATGTGAAATTTATCTAGGGTGTTACATTAGTCCATATTAATTTTTCGGGGCCATGTGTGTATTTTTTTATCTATACCTTAAAGAAGAAGCCACCAACAACAAAAGCCAAAAAGGACCTCAACCTTTGACAAAAAGGCAAAAAGACCTCAAATTTTGACAAATTTGCCCTCGTATATACATTGCCATTTTAACGCGTTTACGAAGCTGAGTCAAGGTTGTATCCTTAAAATCTGAGTTGTTCTCATCAGAATTTCATTTGTATCCCATTTTTCAAGAAGTGATCTCAAAAATATGTTATTTAAAGTTGATATTGAAAACTTTTTGCTTACCAACTTAAATTTGCTTATCAGGCAGGAAAATCTTTCAAACTATTGAGTAAGGGTTTCTCACTTAACATGTGTGAAGGTCTCTTATTGCTGGTTAAGAATTTCTCGAGTGTTCTCGATCACATCCTCTATTTCACCAAATTGTTCCTTCAATGCATCCCACAACTCTTTAGCACTATTACAATGTAACAAACTGGCATAGATTTCGTTTGGGAGAGCCATGGCCACAATAGGCCTTTGCATCTAGCTCAAACTTTTGGAAATCTTGCCCTGAGCAGTTTTCTGGTTTCTTTGGCTCCTGAACATTCGGATTTTCAGCACCAGGTACCGTCGGAACGTGTGGTCCGGATCTAACGGACTTCCAACATCCTGTGTTCTATTGAGCTAGCACACATTTCATCCGATGTTGCCAGGTATTTTATACTGCTCTGACAAGCATCATAGACTTGTTTCTAAAACTGGTGTTATGGGGATCATGATTGTTTTGTGTCATTCCTTTTGATCTTTTATGAAAAGAAAATATGTATAAAGACTTTTTGAATTTTACACTTTAAACTCTTATTTCAGAGACCACGAACATATTGGATACCTTTGTGAGCTCATCTTTATATATTAAACTGATTGTGAAATCAAGTTTTATGTGACCAAGCTCTAATACCAATTGTTAGGATCTAAGATGCTCTTAGTATGCTTTGATGAACAAGTATGAGTGAATTTTATATAAACAATGGAAATGCGGAATTAAATGAGCATACAAGAGTGGAAAGTTATATCAAACTTGTTAGGGATAGATTTTTTAAACCAAAGGATCACGGATCCTCAAGTACTGCCAGGATCACGGATCCTCAATTCTGTTTGAATTAAGGGTCCTCAGAAGACATTGCAGGATCAGGATCCAGGATCCTCATTGTTATCCTTATACTAACGGTTGCCTTCACTATGTTTAAGCTTGTTTTGAAGGAGTATACGCATTGGACTTGGTCTTGCCGATATTCTTGGGGAATATGCCCTCAATATTCCGCACGTGCATGGCTTGGTGATCGTTTTAGAAGTCGTGGGGAGCTTGCACATTTAGCGGAAAGTTAGTTATTTAAGTTATTTCTAATTTTAAAGGGGGTGATAAGCTTGAGTTAGAACAATTAAGCAAACACACACACTCGAAACAGCTCTCAACAGTTCATTGGCGATTTCATACACATTGCACTATAGCGATCCTTGTAACAAGCTTGTTATCATCCCGAGTTGTAAAGATCATTTGTTTAATTATAGTTGGTGATTGGTAGTTTCCATCACCCGAGGTTTTTTATGCCGGAGATCAACTCTTGATCAAGGGCTTTTTCCTCGTATAAGTCCTTGTGTCACTTGTTCATTGCAAGTTATTCATACATTTGTTCATTGATTCAAGCATCACACCTCACAACAAAAGATTTGATTGCATCATCTTAGCCTGATTTTTGACCAAAACAGTTTGGCGCCCACTATGGGGCAATTGGTGCTTCATTTCTAAGAAATTTTACTCATTGTGTTCATTACGGTTCATTATCTTCAACCATATGGCTTCTTCAACAAAGAACACTTCAAGCTCTATGCCGGCAGTCACTTCTTCACAGGGCGTTCCACCTTTGCCTCCACCACCTTTTGGATACCAGAAGAATACTGAAAATGCTGCAAAGAGACAAAGCCCCATTTTCCCAAAACCACCAACATCTGCTGTTTCTTCTAACCCTACTAACAGTGATCTTTTTACTTTGATTTTGCAGATGAGGGATCACATTTAAGAGCAGGATAAAACCAACGAAAGGATCCTCCGGGAGATTGGTGACATCAAGAAACAGAAGAAATTGGGGGAGGATCACTCTCCTCTGATACCTAGATCACTGGATTTCGACACTCCAGCTATAACCGCCCTGCAATCTGCAGCTCCGGACATCCAGTACCAGAGTGGACCATTGGGAAGGCGTTATGGATCAACAACTAGGAGTCAGGCTTTAGGGTCTCACTTCCAGCCTCCAGGATCCTGTTTTCAGCCTTCGGGATCCTCTTTCTAGCATCAGGGATCCTTCGTTAGCCTAGGAGGATATATGGGGACGCACATGGTTCAAGGATCCTCTCAGGTTCAAGGATCCTCTCAGGTTCAAGGATCCAACATCTTTCAGGATCAGGGATTCTTGAGAAGCGTGCAACCCTCAAGTTCAGATGTTCATCAAGGAGACTTCATTCCAATGCAGACCATTGCTTCTTCTGGTCCTTCAGTCATACCAGAATCTCATCAATATAGATTCACATCTGGGATTCCAAACTTGAATCCTCCGGGAGGTAACACTTTGAATAATTCTTATAACACTAACCATGGCTTTGTGTAGGATACATGTATCAATCAAGCTATGGCTAGGGAATTACAAAAACTAAAGGATATGATATCCAGCGTTCCAAGAGTGGTTAAGCCCATTCCCGAAATTGCAGATGGAAGCCATAGGATATCTCGCTTTGCACCACCCATTTGTGATGCAGAAATTCCAAAGAGGTTCCAAATACCAACCATGAAGTTGTATGATGGTTCAACGGATCCAGAGGAGCATGTAGCTCAGTACAGAGAAAGGATGGAGATCAATCCAATTCCTGAGAGGTTAAAAGAAGCATGTCTATGCAAGGGTTTTGAATCCACACTCACAGGATCAGCTCTTAAATGGCTGCTAAGTCTTCCCCCTTACTCTATTACTTCATTTGCTAATCTAGTTAATCTGTTTAATAGCCAATTCCAATGTAGTAGGAAATTTGAACGTTTAACTAGTGATCTATATAGGGTAACACAAGGTCAAAATGAATCACTTAGAGATAATATCACTAAGTTAGTAAAGAATCCTTAGATATTCCTAATCTGGATATAGCTACGGCTGTGGAAGCTTTTAAAATGGGTTTACTTAGGGATTCATTATTCTATAATGATCTTGTCAAGACCCCATGCAGGAATCTTGATGAGGTAAGAACCAGGGCCCTTAGATTCATCCGACTAGAGGATGATAAAAGGATCCAGGAAAGACTGGCAGGATCCTCGAAGCAGGAGAAACAAGGATCCTACTTCAGGAACAATAAGTCCAAATCTTACAACAAGTCTGATAACCAGAACGTGCATGCAGTAGAACAGGAAGAGGATGATGAGGATTATCCTCCCATTTCTGAATATTGTTTTTCTGTTGATAACATTGAACTAATTCTTGCAATGCAGAATTTAGGTGAGAAAGCAAGATGACCTAGAAAAAGTGACAAACCAGCTGCAACAAAAGACAAATCCAAATGGTGTGCATATCATGAGAATTTCGGACATCTCACTGAAGAATGTATTGCACTTAGAAAAGAAATTGGTTACTTGTTATGCAAGGGGCACTTGAAGGAACTTTTGGGAAGAAAAAAGTCAAGGATCCAGGATCCTGAAAAGGTTCCAGAAAGAGCTCCTGCTCCTTCGGCAGATGCACAAGTTATAAACTTCATATCTGGTGGATCAGACATTTTTGGTACTTCTTTTTCAGCAACCAAAAGACATGCCAATGAGACCAAGATGGATAATGGGGACAGACCCATCCGGACCTCTACTGTCACACAGGAGAAAGTCATAACTTTTGATGAGGATGGTCGTGTTGATGTTCAGGATCCTCATCATGATGGTCTTGTCATTACTTTGTTCATTTCTAACCATTTTGTTCGCAGGATCCTAATCGATGGAGGAAGCTCGGTGAACATCATTCAGCTTGATGTCCTCAAGAAAATGAACATCCCTGAATCGGATATTGTCCCAAGATCCTCAGTTCTTGTGGGATTCAGCAGAGAAACCAAGAATACATTGGGGGACATTAAACTTCCCATCTACAATGAAGGACTTCATTCTTATAAAAAATTTTGTGTAATAGATTGCTTATCCTGTTGCAATCTTATCCTTGGCAGGCCATGGATACATGACATGAAGGCAGTTGCATCTACATATCATCAATGTGTGAAGCTTCCTAGTCCATGGGGGAGTGATAAAGATTGAGAGTGACCAACAAGAAGCAAAGAATTGCTATACCTCATCAATGAAGCCAGCCTCAAGACCAAGGGAGCAATAGCAACTAAAGTATCCTCCAAGAGATTTCTTGGAGGCAAGAGAACAGGATGTGAAAGATATCCTTATGGATCCTCATGATCCTGAATCCAAAGTCTTCATAGGATCAGGGATCCTCAACAACATTGAACAGGATCTAGTATCCTTCCTTAAGATGAGAAAAACTACATTTTCCTGGAATCATGAAGACATGACAGGTATCTCTAAAGATATAATTACTCATAAGCTTGGCATTGATAGGTCATTCAAGCCTATACATCAGAAGAGGAGGAAGTTTGCACCTGAGAGGAATGCTATTATCCATGAGGAGGTAGACAAATTACTCCGAGCAGGTATGATTAGAGAGGTCAAGTATCCAAGGTGGTTAGCCAATGTGGTTGTTGTTCAAAAGAAAAATGGAAAGTGGAGGGTATGTGTCGATTTCACTTATTTAAACAAGGCATGTCCCAAGGATCCTTTCCCACTACCCCACATTGACTCCTTGGTGGATGCTACCGCGGGTCATGAGTTGTTGACTTTTATGGATGCTTCATCTGGATTTCAACAAATTCAGATGGAACCATCTGATCAAAGGGATACAGCCTTTATGACCCCAACTGGTATCTATTGTTATATTGCTATGCCATTTGGACTAAGGAATGCAGGTGCTACTTATCAAAGGCTAGTCAATATGATGTTTAAGGAACAAATTGGACACACTATGGAAGTCTATATAGATGACATGGTGGTTAAGTCCAAGAGAGCTGAGGATCACCTTAGAGACCTGGAGGAAGCATTCAATATCCTTGACAAATTCAATATGAAGTTGAATCCTTCAAAGTATCACTTTGGTGTTAAAGCAGGCAAGTTCCTAGGTTACATGGTAACAAAAAGAGGCATAGAAGCAAGTCCAGAGCAAATCAAGGCAATTGTGAATATCAAATCTCCTGCCAATGCCAAGGATGTGCAAAGGTTGACAGGGAGGATCGCAACCTTGAATAGGTTCATATCCAAGTCATCAGAAAAGTGCAAGGAATTCTATGACATTTTGAGAAAGAACAAGAAATTTGAATGGACTGAAAAGCATGAAAATGCTCTCAAAGCCCTTAAGGATTACCTATCCTCAGCTCCCGCCTTGATGAAACCAGAAAAAGGGGATATATTATCCTTGTATCTAGCGGTATCCTCTAAAGCAGTAAGTGCAGTCCTTATTAAGGATCACTAAGGTACACAACATCATGTTTATTATGTAAGTAAGAGTTTGCTTGATGCTGAATCCAGGTATTCACATTTAGAAAAAATTATCCTTGCTTTGATTATGGCATCTACTAAACTAAGACATTATTTTGAAACTCATGCCACTATTGTCAAGACTAACTTTCCAATTAAGAATGTTCTCAGGAAACCTGAAATGTCAGGAAGGATGGCTAAATGGGCAATGAAGCTTAGTGCTTATGATATAAGATATGAACCAATGACTGCCATCAAATCCCAAGCCTTAGCTGACTTTGTGACATATTTTAGTAGTGATTTACAAAGAGAAGCTAAGTTAGAAGTTCAGCAGCTTGAAGAGACTAAGGATCCTTGGATACTCTTCACTGATGGAGCATCTAATGTCATAGGAACAGGACTTGGAATACTACTAAAATCGCCACAGGGGGACATAATACCCCACTCAATAGCTTGTGAGTTTCAAACTACTAATAATGAGGCTGAATATGAGGCCTTGATAGCTGGTTTGCAAATTGCCAAGCATATGAGGATCAGGTATCTTGAGGTACATGTAGATTCATTATTAATTACTAATCACTTTAATGGATCCTATGCTGTTAAAGGTGAAAAACTAATCAAATACCTAGATATAGTCAAGGAATTGGCACTCTTTTTTGTTTCTTTTAGTTTGATACAGGTACCTAGGGAAGAGAATACAGAAGCTGATGCATTGGCCAATCTTGGATCATCATTGAAGATTCCAGAGGATATCAAGATCCCTATCATCCATATTTTGGATCCTGCTATTGAGGATCACATAACTATGGAGATAGAAGAGGATTCTGCAATGGTTCCTAGTGATGGTGCACAGTCTCATTCAGGATCATGGATCCTTCCAATCATGAGATATATACAACATGGATAGATTCCTACAGGAGAAAACCCTAGGGCTTTCAAAATCAAGGTATCCCAATTTACAATATTAAATGACATGTTATATAAACGATCTCTTGCAGGTCCATATCTAAGGTGCATAGAGGATCCTGAAATTCAAGAAGTCCTAAAGGATTTTCATGATGGAGATTGTGGAAACCACACTGGCGGTAGGGCATTGTTCTCAAGGATCCTTAGAATAGGATACTATTGGCCTACAATGAAGAAGGATGCTGTCGATTATGCTAAGAAGTGTGATCCTTGTCAGAGACATAGTAATATCCTTCATCAGCCAGCAGAGCTCTTGCATCCTATATCCTCTTCTTGGTCATTCATGAGATGGGGAATGGATATAGTTGGTAAACTTCCCAAAGCACCAGGACGAAAGGTGTTCATGCTTGCCATGACTGATTACTTCTCTAAGTGGATAGAGGCTGAAGCCTTTGCTCAAGTCAGAGAGAAAGAAGTGATATCCTTTATTAAAAGAAATATCATTACTAGATTTGGTATCCCTTCTGAAATTGTTTGTGATAATGGATCCCAATTTATTGGAGTAGAACTACTAACTTTTGTGACAGCTGGGGGATTAAGATGATAACATCAACACCAGTCCACCCACAAGCCAATGGTCAAGCAGAATCATCTAACAAGATCATCATCAACAACTTGAAGAAGAAGCTTGGATCCAAGAAAGGAAAGTCGGCAGAAGAACTACCTTATGTACTATGGGCTGATAGGACAACTCCCAAGAATGCCACTGGCCAAACTCCATTCTCTTTAGTATTTGGAGCAGAATCAGTGATCCCTACAGAGATGGTGGTTCCTACTGCAAGAACAAGCATCCGTGATCTTGAAGGAAATGCTGAAAACTTTGTTCAAGACTTGGATACCATAGAAGAACTCAGGGATTTGGCAAGGATAAGGATGGCTAGTTATCAACAAAGGATGGCTGGAGCCTACAATAAGAATGTCAGGATCAGGAAGTTCCAAGTTGGTGATATGGTATTGAGGAAAGCATTTCAGAATACCACAAATAATGTTGATGGATAGTTGGCACCAAAGTGGGAAGGCCCCTACCTGATTGAAGCTGAGGCAGGAAAGGAGGCATATTGATTGCTAACAATGGAAGGTGATTTACTACCAAGAGCTTGGAATGTTGTCCACTTGAAGAAATACTTCATGTAATAAGGATTTAGGATCCTTAGCAACATTCATGGCCGATATCCTCAAAGGATCCTTAGAGGATAGATGATCCTCATTCTGGTAATGATCTAATTTTAATCTTTTTAATTCTTTAATTATCTTATATACAAGGAGAAGGATCCTGGATCCTTCATCCTTCTTTCACTTAGTTCTGAATTTTGCAGAAGGTTGACATATCCTTAACAAAGGATTGAGCATACACAGAAGTTTCCAGTTATTTGGGCTTGACCCCAGTTATTTGGGCTAGTCCCCAGTTTTTTAGGCATGTCCCCTGTAACGCCAGTAGCGCACGATGACCCTGATGCAGTTCAAGGCAATGGGACCAGTACTCGCTTTAGGGGCTGACAATTTCATTGTACTTGCTGTATTCAGGATCCTACGTATAATGGTAGACGTACCATACATCCGTTTCTAAGGTTTTTAATGTTTTCACGTTAGCTAAGGTTTTGGCATTTTCATGTCACTAAGTTTGGATAGTCGCCAGTGAGGGCCATACTCCAGTTTACACAAGATCCTTTGGGCTTGTCCCCGGTTTTTTGGGCTTGTCCCCAGTTTTTTGAGCTTGTCCACAGTATATTGGGCTTGTCCCCAGAATTGTTGGGCTTGTCCCCAGAATTGTTGGGCTTGTCCCCAGTTGCTAACTCTTATCTTATGTTGGCTTAGTCCCAAGTTGTGTTCCATTTTAGGTTTTTGAAGTTAAACAGCTAAGGATCCTTGATCCTAACCTTTTATTAAGGTCTGTTTTTTGGTTATCCTAATTGTAAATGTTAAAGGTTTAGGATCCTAACTTGGATTCTCAGGTATGATCCTTGATCACTTTGATTTTATTTTTTGTTTATCTAAGTGACCCTTACTCTTTGACAACTAGACACATGATCCTTAAATTACACTACTTTTTTGAATTTATCGATTATAGGATATTTGGTCCTTGATCATATCCTAAACTTTTTGACATAATCTAGTAAACTTTTATTCTTTACTTATGAATTCAAACAAAGTATATCATAACAATTGAAAGATAAAGTATTCACGAATATAACAACACATAAGATAGCCAAAAGATTAAGTTTTTATTTACCAAAAGTTAAACCCTTAAAAGGTTGTCAAAATTGCCAACCCAAGTTTCTACGAGCAAAATGTGGCCCGTCCACTTGGGTTGGCAAAAGGTGTCCATGTTAACGAGGTCTACGTACCGGAAATAAAGGCGGCAGGATAACAAGTGGTTTCATCCCTCAAACAGAGGATCCATCCACCACTCATTATCCTACCTATTGTCCAAGGATCCATAATCCTCAACCCTAAAAACTATTGTTTAAGTACAGACCAGCATTGTTCAAGAAAAACACCATCAAACAAAAAACAACTACCAAACAATAAAAAATGGGCTCCGGCCGCGTCTAGATAAATCCATCATCGCCCATTTCTGCAGCTCACACCTTCGCTGCATCACCATCACCAGCACCTCCAGTTCCGGCATCACCAGCCTAATCCTTAGCCCCGCTGCCCCTTGCCTCAAGCATCAAGACATCTGTAGCCTCCTCTTCATCGTCCAGCTCAGCTAGCCTAGCCTTCCAGCCCTCCTGGTCCCATTTGGTCCTGTCAAAGCCAGGATCCTGAGCTTCCTGGGCTATCTGCAGTTTGGTCTTGTACATAGCAATGGCAGCAGAGAGCTTGGCATCCTCCATCACCACTCTCTTCTCCTGATCAACAGTGATCTGGGCCATGACCACCTGCTTCATTGCCCAATTGAGCTCTTTCTCGAGGTTGGAGATGGTTTGATCCTTAGCCAGGAAGATCTTCTGGAAGTCCAACTCTTTCTGCTCAGCCTCCTCAACATACGCATCAAAGAGCATCTGGATCTTAGCAAATTTCTGCAAAGAAAGAAGGATTCAATTCAGGATCAGTTATCCTCAGATGGGCAGGATAGGATTGAGGATTAAGGATCCTTACATCAGCGAAGTATTCTTCAAATTGATGAGGGATGAGGGGCAGGCCTTCAAGGTTATCAGCTTCAGTGGACTTCCTCTTCTTTCCTCCCTTGCCCTTGGAGGTGACAGGCTTAGGGATTGGAACGATTGGGCTAGCAGCAGATTTCTTCTTTCCGGACCAGCCAGAGACAGCATCAAGATCAGTGACGCTGAAGCGAGTGGCTGACTTTGAGGATTTTCCAGCACCTACAAAGGACAAATAACATATAAGTATCCTTAATCTATATTTATTTACTCATATATAAATTTAAACACTTACTTAACATGGTTACTGAACCGGATGATACTTCTTGAGAATTCTTTGTGTTTTCCTGGAATGATCTAATTGCAGGATCAAGGCTCCAAAAAGCAGCGATCCTCTCTTTTGTTGCAGGTGATGGAATGATATGAGAAACTGAGATAGCTGCACAAAAAGACAGAAAAGGATCAGTTATCCTCAACAGAAATAGAATCATCCTATGATCCTTCTATAAGGATCCTATATCCTACCATGGGTTGTCCACTTTATGGGGAGATCTTTCCCATCAGGGATAGAGTCCCTCCTAACGAAGAAGAAACGCTTCTTCCAGTTGGTATCGTTTTTTGTGGTCTTGAGGATTGGGTGAGAATCACCAGGTTTGTGTTTGAACAAGTAGCGGTGTGAACCATGGCTCACAAGGTTATACAGTTCAGCTAGTTCCGACATTCCCAACTCTATGCCTTCCTCCTCAATGATGTTCTCTAAGGTATATAAAACCCTCCACATCATTGGCATGGCCTGGATATAGCACATGCCGGTGAGGGAAAAGAAGGATTGGGTGAATGCAGGGAAGGGATAAGAGAATCCTATCAGGAATGGGGTAGCCGGAAAAGCAACCCAAGTGTTCGATACATAATTACTCTTGGCAGAAGGGTCGAAAGGCTTGAAGACGGTATCCGCCGGAAAACAGTAGCGAATCCGGTCAATCTCCGGATCAGTGAAGCAGCAGAGTTCCTTCGAAGGATTTTTGATAATCCCTTGGCTTTTCAAAGGACTATCTTTCTGGTGATCCTTGGCGGGGGAGGATCGTAGCTTCATGGTGAACTAAAGATTTTGATGAAGATCAAAATAAGAAGATGAAGAGAGAAAGAGAAAAGAAATACCTGATCGGTCTTGGAATGAGGATTTAAAGGGAGTAACGCACGAATTTAAATGCCTATCGATCCTTATCTCTAATCTCAGATTTATAATGATGGTTCTGCAGGATGTCACGTCGCTGACGTATGATCAGCAACGGCTAGTTCTATCCTAACGGCTATATATCCGTTAGTCAGTTGGAGATAAGATTAAAAATACGACTCGTTAATTTACATTTTACTCCTCATATTTTGGGGGCAATTGTTAGGGATAGACTTTCTAAACCTAAGGATCACGGATCCTCAAGTACTGCTAGGATCATGGATCCTCAATTCTGTTTGAATTAAGGGTCCTCAGAAGACATTGCAGGATCAGGATCCAGGATCCTCATTGTTATCCTTATACTAACGGTTGCCTTCACTATGTTTAAGCTTGTTTTGCAGGACTATACGCATTGGACTTGGTCTTAGCCGATATTCTTGGGGAATATGCCCTCAATATTCCGCACGTGCATGGCTTGGTGACCGTTTTAAAAGTCGTGGGGAGCTTGTACATTTAGCGGATAGTTAGTTATTTAAGTTATTTCTAATTTTAAAAGGGATAACAAGCTTGAGTTAGAACAACTAAGAAAACACACACACTCGAAACAGCTCTCAACAGTTCATTGGCGATTTCATAGACATTGCACTATAGTGATCCTTGTAACAAGCTTGTTATCATCCCGAGTTGTAAAGATCATTTGTTTAATTATAGTTGGTGATCAGTAGTTTCCATCACCCGAGGTTTTTTATGCCGGAGATCAACTCTTGATCAAGGGCTTTTTCCTTGTATAAATCCTTGTGTCACTTGTTCATTTCATTTGCAAGTTATTCATACATTTGTTCATTGATTCAAGCATCACACCTCACAACAAAAGATTTGGTTGCATCATCTTAGCCTGATTTTTTACCAAAACAAAAATGTTTTCCATTTATAATTAAAAGATTACAAATACAGAAAGATTATACTAACTCCCCCAGCCTAATCACACAACTTTGTTGCTTATACAAAAGGAATGTAAAAGATGTGATGAAATAGATCTCTAAAGTTGAAATCTATTTATACAAGTACTAAAGCTCTGTTGGCAATCAGCTGACGTCACCTTGATAGTGACATCTAAAATTCCTAATAGAAAAGATTCCTCAAATGTTAGCTGTTAAAGCACCGGATCGATGACGAATCATCAAACATTGCACTTGATTCAAGACATGAAGAACAAAATATGAACAAGATAGAAATATGTAGAATATGAACCCTTTATTAACGAATCAGTCATCACAGATTACACAAACCAAAGGAGTATACATCATCTACAAGCTGGTTTAGATCACAAAGATCTAAACCCTAGCTTTCTCTCACTAACACATATTCTCTCTCTCTCTCTCTAGGATGTGCACACCAGGAGGAACAAGAAGTTAGGAGAGGTGCACAAAGCTTCTTCCTCGTTCTCTTGATATGGTGCCCTAATCCTATACAACACATATATATATAGACTAGGGACTAAACTCGGACAAAAACCACACAAACTAAAACCCTGACTTTTGCCAAAACAAAAACCCCTGACAAAAGTCTGGACCAAAAACTAGGACAAAATGTCCAAGGTTTAACCTTGGACTAAGTTTCAAGACATGTACAATAAAGACCCTAACAATTGGAAGGCGTGCACTTTTCACCCAAAGTGCATTAACAAACTCCCCCTTGATCAGTGCATGGTCTTCATGTGGTCTTGAATTCTTCATTATCGTTGACTTTAAACTTGGACTTCTGCTTTGGTTGACCAGAACTGATAAGCGACAGTTACCCTGCAGGAACTACACTTACATTAGCAAACATCTGCGGAAATCTAACATCTAGTCTATTATATACAAACTTTGTTCTAGGCTAAATATTGTTACAATGAATAAACCTCTGTTGCTTTGTTTCAAACATCTTTTGGCCAAAACATATGTTTGATATTCATGATAAGTGTTTTGCTTCAACAGGGCTTTGGCCATTGACCAATGGATTCTTCTTCTTCAATAGTGGTTCCAAAGCTCTGAACAGATCTTTAAATATTTTCAACAGATGTTCTGATTAGTGTTCAAGATTCACTATCTTTGTAGGGGGGAATAAGTTCAATCTGTTGTTTATTTCTTAATTTATTGGCATGTTTTAGCTTTAAAAAATCATCTATTCTTTTGTAGGTCCAACACTGGTATTTGGGACAGAGCCCTCGGGCTATGCTGAATGGCAAGAATAATTTTGTACCACAATCTCGAGCCTTCATGAAAAAACCTTCAATGCCATTTGACTAAGAGGCTCATATTGAAGTCTTAAAGGTAGCACGACCCAAACCACCAAGATCCTTAAGTTATGTAACTTTAGCCCAAGCGACCCAGTGGATACTATTTTTACCTTCCTTCCACCCCAAAGAATCTTTTTCCTTAACCTATCAAATTTTATGAATCACACAATTTAGAGCTCAGTACAAAGAGAAATAATAAACCAGAAGGAATTTAAAAAGTAATTTAATAAAGGTAAGTCTCCCACCAATAGACAAGACCAAAGCCTTCCAAAGTTCCAAACGAGTTTTAACAATATCAACAACTAGTTTCCATTTTTTTTTGTAAAGATTCATGTCCACCCCCACCATAAGTCACAAACAAGAAAAAGGCAAGAAACTAGACTTACAATGGAGGTTTGAGGCCGTCAAGTCAACCAAATGATCCGCCACCCCGATACTATAAATAGAGGATTTATATGAGTTAACATTAAGACCCGGAACCATATTAAAAGGCCCACAACATCCTAGCATTACACTCCACGTTAGCCTCTTACCACTTACCAAAAATTAGGACCTCATCCGCATACATAAGGTGAGAGATACATGGACCATTATTAGGAAGCCAAATACCGGAGAAAAGATCAAGATCCATGGCTCTATTCATGAAACAAGTAAAGACTTCCATCGCAAGAATGAAAATGAAGAGTGACAAAGGATTCTCTTTTCGGACTCCCTAATAACATTGAAACTCAAAAGTGAGCTACCTGTTTACTAAAACCGAGCCTCTAGTAGAGCTTAGGATTTCCTTAGTCCACATCCTCCATTTCTGTGGAAAATTCATCTAGGCCAACACTGAATCGATAAAGTCCCAATTCAAGGTGTCATAATGTAACAACCCTCGGTAAAACAAATACCCTCATAATATTCTGACACTCTAGTATATTATAGAATGTCTCAATATGTCTTATATTACACCTCGTATATGAAAACCGAGCCCGAGATACAATATAGTATTTAAATAAAATATAAAAGCTTAAATTTAGGGCTGAGGTAGTTGTTGGAATGTCGTCTCGGGGAGGGTATCATTAATAATTTCAAAGGGTTATGATACTAATCAATGTACATTTGTATAAATTATAGATTATTCCCAGTAAACCCTTACGCGAAGTCTAAGATAGCAATGTGAGTAATCCTTCTTTTTGTGTAAACCTTTTTGTGAGTTTATCCTCTTTTTTATTAACCTTTTTGAAATGTTTTACAAAACCTTAAATACTTAATGAAATTAAGCAGTGATTAAGTCTTTGTAGTTCTTCAATTATTGCCGGTATGTTGGGGTTTTGTATACAAAATTTACTACGCTGTGAGTAGTAAGTCGGGATGACAATACGTTACAATTGGACAATGAGTTAGCCAATGTGTAATATGACCCACAAGTCAGTGGATTGACAGTACTAATGGAGTAATTGTGTAGATATAAACAATGTGATCGCTCTCAATACTGTTCACTGTGACTTTTATTTAACTTGATTAAAACTGAGATTCACTCACCAGTATTTCCGACTGACAAATGTTTTTAAAACGCGTTACAGGTAACACAATGTGAACAGCCAATTAGTGAAAAGCCATCTGGAGAGCACTGAAGGCTTGGGAAAAATGTGGCTATAAAAGTTACCTAATAAACGATGTTTTAAATTCAATAAAATAGGGTTTGTCCCTATAAATGTATTGTAATAAGAAACTTGGGTTTTTCCCATGTGATTAGTAATAACAAATATGGTGGTTTTACTCTGATAACATTTCCTAACTACGATCCTGATGTAAATTCCGCTGCAAGATTAAATAACTAATACCACCAAAACTCTGAGATCGCGTCCGCCCGTTCCCGGGAATCAGGGATCGGGGGTTGCGACACATAAGCCTTTTCAAATCTACCTTGAAGTTAAGAGCCTTAGACTCAGTATGCTTAATATCCAGAAAATTATGCTCTAATAACAACTAGCACCTCTTTCTTTATGAAGGTTAAATAAAAGCCATCGGGGCCGGGTGCACGATCACCATCACAATCCCAAACCACGGCTTTTATTTCAGAAGCCGGAAATTCCTCAACCAATAAACCGGCTTCCAAATCTGACAAATGGTTGATGTTGTAGCAGGAAAAAAGTTGGGCGGTTTCCAATAGGTTCTTTGAATTTATTAGAAAAACCACCAGACTTCAGCTTTGATTTTGTTCAGTTTGGTACATCATCTCCCTTATATCATTAAAATATTTAATCGTGAATGACACAGTCTAGGTTAATGAGACGATGGAAAAAGGAAGTGTTCTCATCCCCATCCAAGACCCACTTAACACGCGATTTTTGTTTAAGCTCAGGTTGCCGATTGAGATCACAATAAGAATTTGCTGCTAACATTCCAAATTAGTAGCCATTTCTTCTTCGTAGAGTAACCGATTCTCCATAATTTCTTCCAGACCATTAGCTTGCTCCTTTGAGAAGTCATAATGAGAATTTTCAGTACCCATCAAAGGCAATCCAAGCTTTAATCGAATATTTAAAACATCGCAATTTTGCAGCCAAAGCGAGATTCGGGGGACCCAAGTGAACAAATTCCGTTTTGCAACTTGCTATAATAAGATCCAAATCCAGGTTATGCAGCCACGAGTTGTAAAATTTGAAAAGTTCCGGCCCAAAGTTACAAGGGTATGTGATAAGAGGTATTAGGCTATAGTCTGAATACCCTTTATCTTTATATAAGGCAGTGAAGCTTGCCTCCGGCTAGGAGTTCCAAAAACCACTATAAACAATGACTCTATTAATTTTACTAAGCTTTTGGGTATTTCCGACACGGGAAGTAAACCGCCTCCATTGCTTTGCATATTCCATAAGACCGGCCTCGTGTTTGAAATCATTAAAACGTTATTAAAATCGCCTAAAATCCACACCCTGTCATAATCAGCTAATAAACTAAGTAGAGAATTCCAGAGATCTACCTTAAAAGTAGGATCCTGAGGGGCATAGACATTCGTGACAATGAGAATATGTTGAGACCCAAGTAAGTGCCATTTGATGAATAAGAAGTTTTGATGTTTAATCATGCACACCTTTGCAAATTTACCCGGATCCCAAAGCGAGATCAATCCCCCGGAATGACCGAAAGCATCAACCAAATCAAACTCACAAGTAACTGTACTCCAAACCTAGTTTACCAATAGAGATTCCTGATGGGAGATGAAGTTAATCTTTAACTCATTTTTCAACTATCTAACCCAGCCGCACTTAATGCCGGCATTAACCCCTTGATGTTAAGAGAAATAAAAATCATGGAAAAAGATTATGAGCACCTTTACCCCTGACAACATCTTCCACCAAGCCCTAGAACCTATTTAAATCAATACCCACTTGACTTGCAAAGTTGACAGTAGCCATCGATTCCACCACATTTACGTTATCCCTAGCCTCCCACATATATCGTGATTAGATTCTGAAGCAACTTGGTTGAGGTTACGCACACACCCAACATCCAGCACACATGTCGAAGTCACCAACACCTCCCTAGCAGAATCACCACCCTTTGCTTCCTATTAATTTCCTAGAGATGGTCACTCCTCCACAAGAATAGGAGACGGATGTGGCACCAACACCTGGTGATTTCACTTTTTTCTTTCATTGCCTTGATTTTTTTCTCTACCTGCCAAGTATTTGAGAACAGAATCCAAGCCAAATGAATCCTCATCATAGATATGTTTATATAGAGATTTGGGCCACCAATATTTTTTCTTAATGGGCCTACACATTTTAACACCATTAGCAGGTCTGGAGGGGTCCAAGCATGGGGTGGGCCTTTGAATCTCACAAGTGGGCTCAGAAATAACCTTAAGTCTAGAACAATCATTAGTATGGGAAGTTGAAGATACGTGTTCATCAAAATCCCCAACAACATTATTAACCGTTTCAGAAACATTACCTGGGGCAGCAAAAGAATGATCCAAGCACACATTCCCACTTTGATCCTCCCTACCATGCGATTCCCCATCTCCTGTAAAAATGATGACATCAGACTGACAAAACTGGTTGGAAAAGCCATATGTCACCCCTACAACCACATCTTCAATGTCATCCAAGTGTAGTGGAATCCAGGACGCGAAATCCTTAGAAACCCACACCCTAAAATCAACCTCTCGGGTGGAGAGTAACACCTCACTCCTCTGCCACTGAGCACCAGTTCAGAACAACCACAACAATTCTAGCAGAGGCCAATTTTTTTATCAAAAGACGAGACCTCCGTCGATTGCACCAACCTACCAAATTGGAAAATATGAGGATCCCACCATGCAAGAAGAATTCCCTTGATAGTTAGCTAAGCCACTCACTCAAAGTCTAGCAGTTTCCTTTCCAAAAAAAAAAGATTGGAGAACCACTAAGACTGATGATTGATTTCCTGTTTCAAAAAATTACCAGCTATTGCTTATTGGGAAAAACAAAATGCACCCGCAAACCTTCGACATACGAAATCTTTGTCTTGGAAATGTTAGGGACAGATAGAAGAATCTGAATGTTTGAGAAAGTATCCAGATTGATCACGTTACTAATAAGTGAGGTACCCATCCAAGCAACCTTGGAAGCCGAGACCTTGGAATTCAAATGAATTTTCCGGAGCGCATCACTAGCGCCTTTCATAAACCCTTTGAATGGCCCTCCGCCACTAGTAACATTCAACTTATCATCCATCGTAACTTTTCCCTAGTCACGAGTCGTCTCCATGGAACCATAAAATCCAGTTGAAGGGTTGAGAATTGAAACTTTCTCCCCCTTACGACCAAACATCCATAACTGCACCATCAACCTTGATAGACTTAACGGAGGCAATAACTTTCTCCTCACACCTTGCCACATTATAGAACCTTAAGAAACCATACACACTCCTAGCCGCATCATGTCCTTTGGAGACAAAGACATCCACAAGATTATACAGATGTTTGAACACCTTCCACACCATCTTCGTATTGCAATGAGCTAGAAGCTTGAGACGTAGAAAGTAGTAGCCCCACGAAATTCCTCCCTATTGAAATTTTTGCGATGATAGATCTTCCTCCACTTCCTGTTGTTATTGGTCTCTTCCCACTCTTGGTCCCATGAATTCGGATTAGAACGTTGTTTATTAATTTCCACTTCCATCCTTCTTCTGGGATACTCTAGGTTGCTCTGGTATTCTTCCTTCGTTGGAACTTCGCCTCTTCCTCTCATCATTAGGGTTTATTTTTTTCCTCATTCTACTATAAAAACTAAAAAGTATATATTAATACCTAAAGCACAATAAAATATCAAAAATTCAAATTTTCTCATGAAATACATTCTTGTCAAGACTTAAAACTTTCAACAAAATAGTAGAATGTTTTCAACACTTAAACGTTTAGACATTGTAAAACGTAAGAAAATGGGTCAACAACACTTAGGACAATGGATCAAAGACTTATGATACATACCTCTGATATGGAATTTTAAAATTAGATTTTAGGGAATTTGAAATTAAAATAAGAAAGACTTGTAGTCGGAATATGGTGAATCGTTGAAGTACTAATATGAGATATTTATTTATTCACTTGAATTGAGATTTTTGAAATAAATTCAAAATTATGGTTACTAACTTACACTACAAGAAATTGGGTCTGCCTTGACGAAGTCTTTAGCGACGACATATTGTCGTCGGCATATGGTAACCTATGGTGAAGACACGTTATCTCCAAAAGACCACTAAAATTTCTATTTTGGGGTACCCTATGGCTAAGACATGTAGTCGCCATAGGTTAGGCGAGAAACGTCAAAGGTGAGCGCCATTTTAGGACCCTGTGGTGATAACATGTCGTCGTCATAGGTGGATTTTTTTAAATTATATTAATATGCTATAATTGAAAACAGAAATAATGTCGTTTCGTTTACCCCTATGGCGATGACATGCCGTCACTGTAGGGTTAATAAAGTTATGTAATATATGTGTTTATATGTATGTATGTATGTATGTATGTATGTATGTATGTATGTATGTATGTATGTATGTATGTATGTATGTATGTATGTATGTATGTATGTATGTATGTATGTATGTATGTATGTATGTATGTATGTATGTATGTATGTATGTATGTATGTATGTATGTATGTATGTATGTATGTATGTATGCATGCATGTATGTATGTATGTATGCATGCATGCATGTATGCATGCATGCATGCATGCATGCATGTATGCATGCATGCATGCATGCATGTATGTATGTATGTATGCATGTATGTATGTATGTATATGTGTGTGTGTGTGTTTGTTATACAAACATGAATTGTTTGACCTGAAATTTGTATGTATATGATATATGTATGTCTGTATAAATATATATATATATATATATATATATGTGTGTGTGTGTGTGTGTAGATTTGTATATTTTATTTATATGTATGCATATATTATAAGAACACGAACCGTTTGACCCAAAATATGTATGCATGTATACACATATATGTATACGTATATGTATGTCTAGGTTTGTATAAACACACACATATATCTATATAACTTTGTATTCTTTATACATGACACTTATGTTAATAATTTTTTGAAGTTGTAGCTTCTTAGCAAAAGAGGATTCTCAAGCTTTGACATGATTGCTTGCATTTGTTGCTTATGTTAGGGCGTGTAAGAACTGTTAGTTTATGTAACTCCCTAATTATATTTATTGAAAGATGGAAATCTCAATGTTTATTGTACTAATTAAAAGGAGTTAATGTATTAATGTATGTATGTATGCTTGCATGTATGCATGTATGTAAGTATGTGTTGAAGACCTAATCTGAGGTATTATGAATGTAGTGACTTGAATTGTGGATTTTGAAATTAGAAATAAGAAAGATGTGTATTAGGAAGATGATGAATCGTTGAAGATCTAATTTACTATATTATGTATATACACACAACGAAAGATGGAATTGTTAATGTTTAATATACTAATTAAAAAGAGTAAATTAGTGTCAAGTATACCCGCGCGCGGACTGCCACGCCACACAGTCGCACCGTTTTGGCTCATTTCGGTGCGCCGCACACGACACTTCAGGACCTATGCACCATGCGCAATCGCGCGCCTTCGTGTCAAGTATACCCGCGCGCGGACTACCACGTCACGCGCTTCGAACCTGCACTCCACTTAGCCCTTGCATCCTATGTGATCCACCACGCGCACGTGGTCAAAAATACAAAGGCGGCTCTCAAGCGGCTCGCGGCGATGCGAGCGTGCAAAGTGCTCCATCAAAGCGCCACATTGCGCCTCATCGCCCACGCCACGCGAGCGTGTGCGAGTGCGAGTGCGAGTCCGAGTTAGGGTGCTCCGCTCCCTTCGCGAGTACACTAGTGAGTGCTCCCATGAAACAATAAGGATGGAGAGTTCCCACTTAAATACCCCTTTAAGTTCCATCTCTCATCCAATGTTGGACAAGGTGCTACTTTCCCTTTTGTTTCAGCATTGAATGTTCCAAACACCCAACTTTGAGCATCGATATCTCATTCATCTTAGCTCCGTTTTGGATGTGGTTTAGTTCGTTGCGAAGCTCTTCCAACATAGAACACAAACCAATAAATAAATATATAAAACCCACTCATTTTATTATATTTATTTCTAGTCCAAAATAGGAAAAAATCATTTTCCTATATTTGTGAAAAATGCTATGTTCTCCTATTTTTCCAACAATCCCCCACATGAAAAATGCTATTTTCATCAAATTTCCAACAATCCCCCACATGTATGGAAATGGATCGTTTCCTTACACTTTTCAACGATAAACTTCGACAGTTGAGTATTGCAAGATAGGTAGGTTTTATCCTTTGAACCTTCTTTTGTGAAACATACTTAGCTTACTAGCGGTTTGTAGACGCGATGTCCTTGAACATACCCCCATTTGTGTAAACGATAATACACTTCACACAATACTCTCCCTGGTTTGGCCAACTCCTCATTGTCGTGTCCTATTATGGTCCTGGAACACTAGCCTGGTTCTGCGAGAGCTCTAGGATTTGCGCACCCCACAAATCCATTCGAAGCGACCCTACTTCTCTCTAACATAGGTGATTCCTCTAAATTATTAAAAGCATCATGGTTATTTGATTTCCCAAAATCGTTAACCTTAATATGCTTAGCCTCACTTCAATGTCACTGATTGGAATGGACTAGGAAGTATATATAACTTCCTTTTATTTAGTTTGAGGTACTCCCCCACAGTGACTCCGTTTTGGTAATATGATTAAGTTGTCCTATTGAACTTAGATCTTGGGATCTCCAGTCAGCTAAGTTAGGTTTCCCTCATATTCCCATTTACCACGGGCTTTAGT
Organism: Helianthus tuberosus; assembly: GCA_030545235.1. NCBI lineage: Eukaryota > Viridiplantae > Streptophyta > Magnoliopsida > Asterales > Asteraceae > Helianthus > Helianthus tuberosus. The sequence goes on from CM060357.1 coordinate 177,653,818, forward strand.
CCCATTCCTCTTGACGACGTTTCTACTAACTCTCAGCTTAAGCCTTTTGTTAATGGGTCCGCAATGTTATCCGTTGATCTCACATAATCAATTGTGATAACACCCGTTGAGAGTAGTTGTCGTATCGTGTTATGTCTACGTCGCATATGCCTTGATCTGCCATTATACATCAAGCTTTGAGCTCTACCAATCACTGATTGGCTATCACAATGTACACATATGGCTGGCAAAGGCTTTGGCCATCTTGGAATATCTTCCACGAATTGACATAGCCATTCCGCCTCCTCGCCTAACTTATCCAAGGCGATAAATTCGGATTCCATTGTGGATCTTGCTATGACCGTTTGCTTAGAAGACTTCCAAGCAATAGCAGCTCCTCCAAGTGTAAACACGTAACCACTTGTTGATTTGGAATCTTTATTATCCGATATCCAGTTTGCATCAGTGTATCCTTCGATCACTGCTGGTTGTCGGGTATAATGCAGTCCATAATCTCTTGTGTATCTTATGTATCTAAGCACCCTCGTGATAGCCTTCCAATGATCCACGCACGGATTGCTGGTGTATCTACTTAGCCTACTCACCGCGTAAGCCAAGTCGGGTCTAGTACACGTCATTAGATACATTAGACTGCCAATAATTCTTGAATACTCTAACTGAGCAACTCCATCTCCTTTATTCTTCTTGAGATGTTGGGAGGTATCAACTGGAGTTCGAGCTACACTCGTATCTCCTGAGTTGAATTTTTCAAGAATTTTATCCACATAGTGAGATTGAGTTAACACAAGACCTTCTTGGGTTCTTATGATCTTTACTCCAAGAATCACATCCGCTAAACCCATGTCTTTCATGTCAAATCTCGCTTTTAACATGCTTTTAGTAGCTTTGATAATTTTATCATTACTCCCAATGATAAGCATATCGTCTACATAAAGGCATAAAATCACATAACCTTCATTTGTGTCTTTGAAATAAACACATTTGTCGCACTCATTTATTTTGAAACCATTGTCAATCATGACATGATCAAACTTTTGGTGCCATTGTTTTGGTACTTGCTTCAAGCCATACAAAGACTTGACCAGTTTATATACTTTACCCTCTTGACCTGGGGTAGAGAAACCTTCAGGTTGCTCCATGTAAATCTCTTCTTCTAAATCGCCATTTAGAAATGCGGTTTTAACATCCATTTGGTGAACTTCCAAATTTCTTAAAGCCGCTATAGCAAGAACCAATCTAATCGAGGTTATGCGCGTCACAGGCGAGTAGGTATCAAAGTAATCTAGACCTTCCTTTTGTCTAAATCCTTTAATCACCAACCTAGCCTTGTATTTATCAATACTTCCATCAGTTTTCATCTTCCTTTTGAATATCCAACGATATCCAAGTGGTTTGCAACCAGGTGGAAGATCTACTAACTCCCAAGTATGATTTTGCAATATAGAATCAATTTCATTCCTTATTGCTTCTTTCCATTGAGGTCCTTCTGAAAAAGAAACCGCTTCGCGATATGTATTGGGCTGGCCCTCAACCATATAGCTAACGAAGTCTGGACCGAAGGATTTTTCAACCCTTGGCCTTTTACTTCGCCTACGATCACTTTCTTCAACCTCAGGTTGTTCATGTGTCTTATCATGAACTATCTCATCAACTGGCGTAGATGAGCTTTCACCTACTTCAAAATTAGGTGCTGATAACGTTGCATGTGTTTGTCTTCTCAAAGGAAACACATTTTCAAAGTAAGACACAACGTTAGGATTCACCTCCATGATAGTGTTTACGTGTACATCAGGATTCTTGGACTCATGTACAAGAAAGCGATGTGCACTACTTTGATGCGCATACCCAATAAATATGCAATCAACAGTTTTGGGTCCTATCCTAAGAGCCTTAGGAGGTGGTACAATCACCTTTGCTAGGCACCCCCACACTTTCAAGTATTTATATGAAGGCTTTTTCTTTTTCTATAACTCATATGGAGTCTCGTCTCTCTTTTTCAATGGTATCTTGTTCAAAAGATAATTGGCCGAGAGAATGGCTTCCCCCCACATTTCCTGGCTCACCCCAGAACTTATCAACATGGCGTTCATCATTTCTTTCAATGTGCGGTTCTTTCGTTCCGCCACGCCATTTGATTGTGGAGAATAAGGAGGTGTACACTCATGTACAATGCCACTTTTTGCGCATAAATCGGCAAAAGGTGCAACATATTCGCCTCCTCGGTTGCTTCGCAAAGCTTTTATCTTCTTTTGAAGTTGACTCTCAACTTCATTTTTATACAAGATAAATTTACTTATTGCTTCATCTTTACTTTTTAGTAAATACACATAGCAATATTTAGTGCTATCATCAATAAACGTGATGAAGTACTTATTTCCACCTCATGTGGCTACCGCTTTTAAATCACATATATCAGTGTGAATTAAATCAAGGGGTTCGGTTATTCGTTTAACCGATTTCGATGATGTTCTTGTAAGTTTGGATTCAACGCATGTTTCACATTTACATTCAATTTTATTCATGTTCTTTTTGACAGCCATTACATTCAATTTGAACATATCATTTTGGGCATAGCCCTTGCCTACATACATTCCTCGTTTAGTTAGTACAAATTGATCGCTCTCAAAAACTAAACTCGAGACTAGGCTCTTACGCAAGTCTGTTGGATTCAAACTTATTAAGCAACCAACCCGAGACTAGGCTCTTACGCAAGTCTGGGACATATAACACGTTGCTTAAAGTGAGCTCCTTCCCTGAAGTCCACTTCAAAATCACCGTTCCTTCACCCTTGATGTCCGCAGTGGCTGCATTTCCCATGTACAGCTTCTCATCTCCCGCAAGCTCCTTGAAGGTGGTAAAGAGGCTCCTGTCTGGGCACACATGACGGGTCGCTCCCGCAATCCACCACCCTTTTGGAGTGTTGGTCACAGCATTGACCTCATCCAACATTGCGGTTTTGTCGGAAATCATCGCCACCAAAGGCATTCCGTCTTCATCCACCATGTGCGCGCGCTCACGCTTTGGTTTCTTGCATTGGTTAGCCCGATGCCCCGGCTCGTCACAGTTGTAACAAGTCCCTTGGAACGTTGGAGGTTTCTTTTTCACAACCCCTTTCTTCGGTCCAAGTTTGCTAGCCTTTGCTTTCTCTTTGTCCTTTTTCCCCTTACCCTTCACGCCCTTAGAGGATTGCCCATGCTCAACCACGTTTGCGCTGGCAGAAGTTTGCGCATGGCTGCCTTTTAGGGCAATTCTATGCTCAACCACGTTTGCGCTGGCAGAAGGTCCTCTAAAGTCATCTCCTTTCATTTGTGTTTAAGATAATTCTTAAAATCCACCCAACCAGGAGGTAACTTTTCAATCAACGCTGCCACTTGGAATGTCTCGCTAAGTGTCATGCCTTCCGCAAAGATGTCATGTAGTATAATTTGGAATTCTTGGACTTGATTCATAACACTTTTAGAATCAACCATTTTGAAATCCAAAAAACGGGCTACCACAAATTTCTTTGTGCCAGCATCCTTCGTTTTGTACTTCTTGTCCAAGGCATCCCAAAGGTCTTTGGAAGTCTTGACGTTGTAGTACACATTATACTACGCATCCGACAGGCCGTTTAACACATAGTGTCACACCCTCAAAAATCCACACGCGAAGTATTACCGCAAGGCATGTGACGACCAGGATCTTAGCCACTAATTATTTTGAACGGATTAGTTATTGTTATAAACATTAGCATAATTTGTGACCTAATTTAAATTTTTCAAAACATAGTTTAAGTAGCGGAAAGGGAAAGAAGACGCATCATAATTGAAACCACAAGTTTATTATCATGTTACTTACGAACCACGTACTCCATCCGATTGCAACGTCCGTCCAGAGCTGTATCGAGCAACCTGCAAAGCATGCAGTAGAGTGTCAACATAACGTTGGCGAGTTCACGTGTTTGCGGTTTTCCAGTTTTAATTCCAAAAACTTGTTTTAACCAGTTAATTTATCCGTTTGTACATGCCATGGGGAGCTACCCCATAAGTGAGCGACTAAACTGTTTTTACAATACCGAATACTATTCATCCGTACGTTTCCATAGAGTGCCCCATTTTTCAATGTTCTATCATCATTGACGGTTGCCAGAGTACATTAGTTCACGCCCGATCCCATACGCGGGCACGGTGTGAGGTTGGTGAGACCTAAATAGCGCTATCAACTAATAACTCGTTCGCCTGACCCCGGCGACTAATCGATATTAAGAAGTGAGGACTTGAGTGATAGAGTTTCGTTTAGTGTTGCTTGTGCATCCAGTATAAACATTAATTAACTAAAAGTTCCCAGTAACAAGGGAAGTAAGTAAGTTTGTTCCCAGTAACAAGGGAAGAAAAGTAAGTTTGTATCCCTCACAAGGGGATAGTGTTGTTACCCGTATCCCACACAAGGAGATAGAAATATCGTATCCCGCACAAGGAGATAGTAAGCAATCCCAAACCAGGTAAAGTGTTTTGTTCCGTTTCCCAACCACCGGGAAGGCATGCTTTAAGTAAAAAGTAGTGAACTCACCTTTGCTTTGCTCGGTAGACAATTTACTTGGGTTATGTTGGTCAACCATACCCTATTATGGTTATTAAATATTTATTAGGTTCGTATGCAAGAAATGTCACGTATAAATTACACGTATCTAACACATAGCACGTAAGTCATACTAACTTATATGTTATTGGACCTATCCTAGCATATAAACAGTTAAGAAGTAACAATTAAACGTTAACAGTAGCACATAGTCCAAAACATCAACTTGTGCGGCCCAATAGCTAAGCAGAGTAGTCCAGTTGAAACCGGGTGGTCTCAACTCGAGAACAAGAGGTCTCGAGTCGCAACCACGAGTTCCTGATTAGATCAGATGATCTCGATTTGTGCAGAACTTAGAGGTCTCGAGTCAGGTCTTGAGTCGAGATCAGGAGATCTCGATTCGTAACCAAGCTGGCCTCGACTCCTGGAGTGTGTTGTCTGGTTTCGAGTTGTCATTCAATGGTCTCGAGTCGCAACCGTAAGGTCTCGACTCGCAACTATGCAGATGCTTCTAGAATTTTCATATCCGTACTACCCAATCAAATTTCATTAACATGTACTGTCCAATCAAATTTTATTAACATGCTCCATATACTGTACACTCCTAAATTCAGATCAAACCAACGTATTTCAAATATTTTCATATCATTCAAACTGTTCATCCTTAGGGCTTCTAGCATCATCGTGTTATTTCCGAATATTACAATTTTCTACCATAAACGAGAGGCAGTCAATGTACGCTTCAAACCATCAACATTGAGCAAAATCCTAACTATCATACAAAAACACATCTAACCATCAAACATCATGAGCATTCTTTTGGGAATTTGACTAACACTTCCTTAATGTCATCAAATCATCAAATTGTACAATGCCGATTAACATCTAGCACCTTTTATATCACATGCAACTATCACAAACATATCATTCTTTTTAAATTCCATTTGCGCTAAAATAGTCAATGATAATATACCTATTCCTAACCTCTTATACATCAATTCAGTTAACCATTGTCTAAGTTAATGCCCACATATGCACTCATTCATTACAACTCAGAAATCATAGAGAAATTAATATAAAAATCGGCCAAAGGAAACATCAGTCTCGTAGCAATAAGCATACACAAAATCACAACATTTTAACCATTCTTTCCAAATCATTCCTACCCAGTTTATAATTGATTTCATCAAACAAATTTCATATCTAATAAATATACAGTAACAATTTCACATTTTTCAGGAAATCACAAGGAGGCACCAATAATAATCAAACACTAACCAATGGGCCATAAAATGGAAGGGGTGTACGCTGCTACTGCCACTGTCGGGAATCGAAGCTCCACCGCAAATCTGTCGGCTCCGAACAACTCACCCGAGACTCTAATCGTTGACCCGAGTTGATGCGGGTCAAACCGAGTTGATTCGGTTTAACATGCTTTGACCGAGACGAGACTTGACCCGAAACGGGCCGTCACTCAACTGATGTCTTTAATGCCCGAACCGTTGCCGCCGATGGATAGTGTCGCCGTCGGCCAGCTCCAACTCATCATCTTCATCACTCCGCGTCATCGTCAACAATCTTCAGTCACTTTCAGCAAATCTTCAGCCAACAGTTGCCGGAATACCCATCACTGCCGCTGGGAGTGATGGCGTTGTCATCCCCAACATCGTCGGCCACCGTCCGTGGTGGTCGGCCGTCACCTGTGGTTGCAAGTCTTCGGCCAGTTGTGCATCGGAGGGAGAGAGAAACGAGGTAAAAGGTTTGGGTGTGAGTGAGGTCATTGACGAAGAGAGGAGGGGCATGCTTGCCTGTAAATGTTGCCGGAATCAGGAATCCGGTGACCGGATTTTGTTTGTGAACAGTGAGAGGGAGAGTGGAGGTGAACGAGAGTGTGGTCGTGAGATGCGGCTGTGGCTTCATTTTAGGGTTTTTGGATTGATTTTGAATGGGGGTGGGATACATAAGAGGGTATAAATAGGGTAGGGTTCTATGTGTAAGGGATTTGCGTTGGGCTTGGCCCATGTGTTTGGATCCGCAAAACATCACGTGTCTCACTAAGCCCATTTGTTTGTTAAAATTCATAGCTAAACATAACGGTTATTATTTAAACAACAACAACAACAACAACAATAATAATAATAATAATAATAATAATAATAACAATAATGATAATAATAATAATAATAATAGTGAATATGAGCATTAATAAAATGCTCGTCTCTCAACGATTAAGATCAAGGGTTCGGGTTGTCACATTCTCCCCATGTTACAGGAATTTCGTCCTCGAAATTAAAGCAAAAGTCATACGATCCCCTCTAATTATAGACTCGCTGATAACCTAGTGTCATACGTACATACACGCAGTTTACAAAAGTTCACAAAATAAACATGTAAGCCACATAGCACATAAAATCACATAGCACGAAAAATCACGTAGCACAAGATCCACAGAACGAACATGCAAGCCACGTAGCAAATACAGTCATGTAGCACGTAAATTCACATAGTATTCGATTCACAAAGTCATACGTATCTCACACAGTATGAATTTTTTTTTTCACAAACTTAGCTAAAACATCCAAGAAACGTACAGGGAAACCCGAAGTGTCACATTATCCCCAAGTTCAAGAAATTTCGTCCCGAAATTTAGCGCGCAGCCACTGACAAGCTAGTTTGTTTAAACGTTTTCGTGGGGTGTCACATCATCCCCTTGTTGGCTTGAAATTTCTTCTAGAATTTCAGTTGTAGCTTCAGTGCTGGAAGTAATGTTTGCAGACAACTGGGGATACGTGCTCATCAGCTGGTTTTTCCCGTTCCCAGGTAAACTCTGGGCCCCAGCGTGAGTTTCAACGAACTCGTATGATAGGTATCTGGCTACGTTTGAGGGTTTTGACTTCTCGATTAGTGATCTCAATCGGTTCCTTAATAAAGTGTAGCTGATTGTCAGAAGTTAGCTCCTTAAAGGGAATGATGAGTGTTTCATCTGACAGACACTTTCTTCAGATTAGGCAGGTGAAAGACATTGTGTACCGCACTCAGCTCTTCAGGCAGATTTAGTCTGCTAGGTTACCGTACCGATCCTTTCAGTAACTTCGAATGATCTAACTTATGGATTAAGCTTGCCCTGTTTTCCAAAACGTACCACACCCTTCCAGGGTGAAACTTTAAGTAGAACCCGGTCCCCGATCTGGAATCCCAGAGGTTTCCTACGCTTATCACCGTAGCTTTCCTGACGGTCTCGAGCTGCCATCGTGCGTTGTCTGATCTGGGCATTCTTATTCGTAGTATCAAGTACAAGCCCTGGGCCGGTAGTTTGGCTTTCGCCAACTTCCGCCCAGCGTAAAGGTGATCGGCACCTACGACCGCACAATGCCCCGAATGGTGCTGCCTAAATGCTAGTGTGGTAACTGTTGTTGGAAGAGAATTTTTACAAAAGAGGAGTGTCACTCATGTCCAAGGTCGATAACACAAGTTCTCAGCATGCCCTTAAGTGTTTGGATGGTGCGTTTGGCCTGACCATCAGTTTGCGGGCGATAAGCGGTGCTCATGCCTAACTGTGAGCCAAAGGTCTTTGTGCACAGCCTGCGACAAATCGGATGCTAAACGTGGGTTTCGATCAAAAGTGATAGAAGTTGGCACTCCGTGCCCAGCATCTACTTTGGTCAAGTAGATGGTTGCAAATTCGAAAACTTGTTGGTTTCTTTGGTCGCGTGCCGCTACTAGCAGACATTTCTTCAATGCCTTGGACAGGATAGAATGAGATAGGAACACCTCGTAGATCATCTTCCAATTGCTGGAGTTGCGGATATTTGAGCATCTCTTGAATGTTAGGTGATGTTCTTTCGAGTTTAAATCATGAGGGGTTGCGTATACGGTCGAGAAATGCGGGCTTTGCGACGTTAAAAGCCGTGTATTGAAAACTTAGCGCAAGGCGGTTTGGTTTGTAGGAGTACCAGGGTAAGGCGGAGGAGTCGTTCGGACTACCTCGGGTTTTCGGAGTAGGTTCGGACGCCATCGAAAGAAACAAGTGTCGAATTTTGACAGGATGGAATGAATTCGAGTGTCGTAACTAGGTGTTGATCGTATCGAGTTCGAAGAACAGTGCTTGCGATACCCGCTACCCCGGGGTATCCTTGGCTCGTTGCTCCACCGAGTAACATTCGTAGGAAGTAATTCGTCCAAACAGAGATTTGTGCAGGGTTGAGTAGGATAAGGATCATGGAATCCGTGAAACATAACACGAGTAGCGAGATAATGCAAGAGGGGTAGTCAAAATTGATGCGTTTAACTTGAGACAAAGCATAAAGGCTTTGGGATCGGCAATGGGGATTTATCTGATGTTGATGAGGTAGCTAGCCGTACACAAGCTATGGGCGTTTAGAATAAAGAACGTGGCTTGCAGATGAGGGGTGTTACGTCGATGCGGTTGGCGCAAAATGAAGTAGCTAGAGAAGGATGGTCGTCGTGCAGTTCTGTAGGTATCAGGGTCTACTGAAACGTCTGGAAGGATGTGATTTCTCAGATCGGTAGAAAATCAAGTTCGAGTGGGTTGTTCTAAGTCGTGCGAATAAGTTTGAAGTAGCGCTTGCGTCGTCGGGGGGGGGGGGGTTTCGATATGAAACTGCGAAAACAGGTTTTCGAGAAGGTACAATTGAAGTAACACGTTGTTGAATTTCAAGGGCTAAAAAGTTTGTTGACTAAAGGTCGAGTTTGTTGAATTCACCAAACTAAAGAGAGATCTGGTCAAGGTTTCTGTACGAAGAAACGTGGATGTCGTGATAAGGAAACGATAGAAGCGGGGATACCATCTTGAGCAGGAAGCGCGACTTCGTACAAAAGCTAGCGAAAGGATCCACGGAATCAGAAAAGTCGTCAAAGAATGACGGTTCTGGCGAATGAAGGATAAGGTAAGCATCTAGGTCACCGTACTCGTAGGTGGGTTGAATGGCTCGTATCTTCGTCTCGCCACGCCTCCAAATTCGCCGGTTTGTAAGAACGATATCACTTTGTTGGGTTTTGGGGCGTGCTAAGGTATATGGTTGAACTTGAATAAGGATTTACCATGAGGAATTAGGGGAAATAACTTTGTGGTCGATGGAAGGGTGATTCGATTGCTGGCACTACAATGAGAAGCATACACCGCGTATGCTTTTTTATGTTCGAGACGGGCCAACAGGAACCCAAAAAGTGTAGACTTACTAGAACGCTTCAAGAATCCAGGTGATCAGTCAGGTGAGGGAACAAGTCTCACCACTAAAGTCGGGAAAGGAAATATGCAGGTAAAAAGGATGCGAATGGCGTCGTCATTCCTTCTAATATCCCATGATATAGGGGTGGCTCCCCTTCGTCGATTCGTTCTCGTAACTTCTCTATGTGCTCCGTGGCAGGCCTTTCCTGAGCAGGTTTATCGAGTGGACGTCCCTCGTGTCGATTTGCAGCCCAGGGATAATATCAGGAATTACGTGGACGAGGGCTTGGAATAACTGGTTCCTTGCCCTTAGTGTATCGTGGTTTCGAACCAGGTTTAGGAGGACTCGCTCCTGTTTAACACGTAACACTAGCTCTAGCCTTCGTATGATCCACTGTGTGAAATACTAAATCTACGCATACATACTAACACATATATGCTAATTATATACATACACACATGCGTATTCACACACATAAGTTATGCACAAGTAAATGCCGTTAGCCTACCATTACCAGGTGAGCATCTGAGGTTGACGAACCTTGCAATCCGGAGTGTGGTGTCGTTGTGGTTTCCACTAAAGAACGGTTATAGTCTGGTTTTCAAATAAAAAATATTTTATGCCCAAAACATTTTATATTTTAAACCTAGTTCACTATAACCAATGGCTCTGATACCAATCTGTCACAAAATCCACACGCGGAGTATTACTGCAAGGCATGTGACGACCAGGATCTTAGCCACTAATTATTTTGAACGGATTAGTTATTGCTATAAACATTAGCATAATTTGTGACCTAATTTAAATTTTTCAAAACATAGTTTAAGTTCACAGCGGAAAGGGAAAGAAGACGCATCATAATTGAAACCACAAGTTTATTATCATGTTACTTACGAACCACGTACTCCATCCGATTGCAACGTCTGTCCAGAGCTGTATCGAGCAACCTGCAAAGCATGCAGTAGAGTGTCAACATAACGTTGGCGAGTTCACGTGTTTGCGGTTTTCCAGTTTTAATTCCAAAAACTTGTTTTAACCAGTTAATTTATCCGTTTAAACATGCCATGGGGAGCTACCCCATAAGTGAGCGACTAAACTGTTTTTACAATACCGAATACTATTCATCCGTACGTTTCCGTAGAGTGCCCCGTTTGTCAATGTTCTATCATCATTGACGGTTGCCAGAGTACATTAGTTCACGCCCGATCCCATACGCGGGCACGGTGTGAGGTTGGTGAGACCTAAATAGCGCTATCAACTAATAACTCGTTCGCCTGACCCCGGCGACTAATCGGTATTAAGAAGTGAGGACTTGAGTGATAGAGTTTTGTTTAGTGTTGCTTGTTGCATCCAGTATAAACAGTAATTAACTAAAAGTTCCCAGTAACAAGGGAAGTAAGTAAGTTTGTTCCCAGTAACAAGGGAAGAAAAGTAAGTTTGTATCCCTCACAAGGGGATAGCGTTGTTACCCGTATCCCACACAAGGAGATAGAAATACCGTATCCCGCACAAGGAGATAGTAAGCAATCCCAAACCAGGTAAAGTGTTTTGTTCCGTTTCCCAACCACCGGGAACGCATGCTTTAAGTAAAAAGTAGTGAACTCACCTTTGCTTTGCTCGGTAGACAATTTACTTGTGTTACGTTGGTCAACCATACCCTATTATGGTTATTAAATATTTATTAGGTTCGTATGCAAGAAATGTCACGTATAAATTACACGTATCTAACACATAGCACGTAAGTCATACTAACTTATATGTTATTGGGCCTATCCTAGCATATATACAGTTAAGCAGTAACAATTAAACGTTAACAGTAGCACATAGTCCAAAACATCAACTTGTGCGGCCCAATAGCTAAGCAGAGTAGTCCAGTTGAAACCGGGTGGTCTCGACTCGAGAACAAGAGGTCTCGAGTCGCAACCACGAGTTCCTGATTAGATCAGATGATCTCGGTTTGTGCCGAACTTAGAGGTCTCGAGTCAGGTCTTGAGTCGAGATCAGGAGATCTCGAGTCGTAACCAAGCTGGCCTCGACTCCTGGAGTGTGTTGTCTGGTTACGAGTTGTCATTCAATGGTCTCGAGTCGCAACCGTAAGGTCTCGACTCGCAACTATGCAGATGCTTCTAGAATTTCATATCCGTACTACCCAATCAAATTTCATTAACATGTACTGTCCAATCAGATTTTATTAACATGCTCCATATACTGTACACTCCTAAATTCAGATCAAACCAACGTATTTCAAATATTTTCATATCATTCAAATTGTTCATCCTTAGGGCTTCTAGCATCATCGTGTTATTTCCGAATATTACAATTTTCTACCATAAACGAGAGGCAGTCAATGTACGCATCAAACCATCAACATTGAGCAAAATCCTAACTATCATACAAAAACACATCTAACCATCAAACATCATGAGCATTCTTTTGGGAATTTGACTAACACTTCCTTAATGTCATCAAATCATCAAATTGTACAATACCGATTAACATCTAGCACCTTTTATATCACATGCAACTATCACAAACATATCATTCTTTTTAAATTCCATTTGCGCTAAAATAGTCAATGATAATATACCTATTCCTAACCTCTTATACACCAATTCAGTTAACCATTGTCTAAGTTAATGCCCACATATGCACTCATTCATTACAACTCAGAAATCATAGAGAAATTAATATAAAAATCGGCCAAAGGAAACATCAGTCTCGTAGCAATAAGCATACACAAAATCACAACACTTTAACCATTCTTTCCAAATCATTCCTACCCAGTTTATAATTGATTTCATCAAACAACTTTCATATCTAATAAATATACATTAACAATTTCACATTTTTCAGGAAATCACAAGGAGGCACCAATAATAATCAAACATTAACCAATGGGCCATAAAATGGAAGGGGTGTACGCTGCTACTGCCACTGTCGGGAATCGAAGCTCCACCGCAAATCTGTCGGCTCCGAACAACTCACCCAAGACTCTAATCGTTGACCCGAGTTGACGCGGGTCAAACCGAGTTGATTCGGTTTGACATGCTTTGACCGATACGAGACTTGACCCGAAACGGGCCGTCACTCAACTGATGTCTTTAATGCCCGAACCGTTACCGCCGATGGATAGTGCCGCCGTCGGCCAGCTCCAACTCATCATCTTCATCACTCGGCGTCATCGTCAACAATCTTCAGTCACTTTCAGCAAATCTTCAGCCAACAGTTGCTGGAATACCCGTCACTGCCGCTGCGAGTGATGGTGTTGTCATCCCCAACATCGCCGGCCACCGTCCGTGGTGGTCGGCCGTCACCTGTGGTTGCAAGTCTTCGGCCAGTTGTGCATCGGAGGGAGAGAGAAACGAGGTAACAGGTTTGGGTGTGAGTGAGGTCATTGACGAAGAGAGGAGGGGCATGCTTGCCCGTAAATGTTGCCAGAATCAGGAATCCGGTGACCGGATTTTGTTTGTTAACAGTGAGAGGGAGAGTGGAGGTGAACGAGAGTGTGGTCGTGAGATGCGGCTGTGGCTTCATTTTAGGGTTTTTGGATTGATTTTGAATGGGGGTGGGATACATAAGAGGGTATAAATAGGGTAGGGTTCTATGTGTAAGGGATTTGCGTTGGGCTTGGCCCGTGTGTTTGGATCCGCAAAACATCACGTGTCTCACTAAGCCCATTTGTTTGTTAAAATTCATAGCTAAACATAACGGTTATTATTTAAACAACAACAACAACAATAATAATAATAATAAAAATAATGATAATAATAATAATAGTGAATATGAGCATTAATAAAATGCTCGTCTCTCAATGATCAAGATCAAGGGTTCGGGTTGTCACACATAGCCACGACATATGAAATCCGAATGCTTCCACGCATCTACCGCGCACTGTCTTTGTGCGTCGGTCTCCCCTTCCACAGGTTGGGGAGCGGTTTCCGTCAAGAACCTCGCAAGGTTCATGGTGGTCAGGTAGAAGAACATCTTCTGCTACCACCTTTTGAAGTGTAGATCCAAGAACTTCTCGGGTCGTTCAGCGTGATTGGCCACTATGGACGCTCCCACAGTGGTGGCGTTAAGAGGGGTTACCGTCACAACATTTGTGGTGTTGTTAACGTTGACATTTTCGTTCGACATGCTGAAAAAATTAAAATTAAAATTTTTAGTCAAAAATTCTGATTTACGCACAAACCAGAAGGAAACTACTAAATTTTAATTTTACCACAATTTACTGTTTCGGCTTCTAAGTCCAACTTTGAAGACCAAAAACATAAAATTTATAACTTTTAGAACTTACTAATTGGCTTCTAAGTCCAACTTTGAAGACCAAATCAGAAAGTTTTAGCACTTTTTTAGGACAATCTGAATGTAACCACAAAAGTTTTCAACCAAAGTCGCTCCTTTGAAGATGAAAACTTAAAAAAAATCTGTTTTTAAAACACAAACTGAGTGAAAACAAAACTGGTTTGAATCACAAACAGAATGGTTTTGATTACACAAACGGTTTTAAAAATTTGTTTTGAGATTGTAGGAACCGTTCGCGTAAATAAATAAAAATAAACAAATTTTTATTACTGATTACAATACACAGAAATAAAGAAAGCAAAATTACAGTACAATTACAACTGAAATAAAATAAAATACAAGAACTTAGATAAAGAAGAAGACTGAGGCATGTGTTCAACACGCTTCCCTTAAAACAAATTCCGAGTCTCCCAAGAGTACTCATTTTGTTTCCCAGGGTACAACAGTCGAAGCAGCATACTGCCGTAGATAGCCTACAACCTGAAGGTTACCTTGAATGCTGCAAGAAAATGATCAGAAGAAAGTAGAGAGAAAGTTCGTATAGTTGTTGTGTAGCTGGTGTTGTCTACAGCAAGGTATGGAGCTGTATATATACAGCTCCCGGTTTGAAACAGCCAAAAACTAATTAAATGAGAGGTTTAAATTTCATTAGACGTCTTCAATGCAATTTAATACGTCATTTAATTCTCAGTCAAATCCTGTTAACTCGTCAGTTACGAAGCTGGACTGAAACTGCACTGTCATTCAATGCTGGAAGCTTATGCGTGCGCGTGCGCGCTAGTCACCCTTGTGCGTGCGTGTCCAGGTCTACACGCCCATGCGCGGTGCGTCCTCTTGGCTCACTGCCATGCGCGCGTGCGCCACACTTGCCCAGGTCCATGCGCGCGTGTGCCACGTCACCTGTGAGCCTCTACGTGCACGCCACACAGTCGCGCCGTTTTAGCTCACTTCGGTGCGCCGCGCACGACACCTCAGGACCTATGCACCATGCGCAACCGTGCGCCTTCGTGTCAAGTGTACCCGCGCGCGGACTGCCACGTCACGCGCTTCGAACCTGCACTCCACTTGGTCCTTGCATCCTCTGTGATCCACCACGCGCACGTGGTCAAAAATACAAAGGCGGCTCTCAAGCGGCTCGCGGCGATGCGAGCGTGCAAAGTGCTCCATCAAAGCGCCACATTGCGCCTCATAGCCCATGCCACACGCGCGTGTGCGAGTGCAAGTTAGGGTGCTCCGCACCCTTCGCGAGTACACTAGTGAGTGCTCCCATGAAACAATAAGGATGGAGAGTTCCCACTTAAATACCCCTTTAAGTTCCATCTCTCATCCGATGTGGGACAAGGTGCTACTTTCCCTTTTGTTTCAGCATTGAATGTTCCAAACACCCAACTTTGAGCATCGATATCTCATTCATCTTAGCTCCGTTTTGGACGTGGTTTAGTTCGTTGCGAAGCTCTTCCAACGTAGAACACAAACCCATAAATAAAATTATAAAACCCGCTCATTTTATTATATTTATTTCTAGTCCAAAATAGGAAAAAATCATTTTCGTATATTAGTGAAAAATGCTATTTTCACCTATTTTTTTCCAACAGGAAGTAGGTGTGGCTGGACGATACCCCTTAATGTATGTGGTTTCAGTGTCTTTTCAATTTGGAAGTTAATAAAAATGATTCGGTTTTGATCGACGAAGTGTTTCGGGCTTTCTATGGAATTGGAGACATGAGCCAAGGGGTGGGGTGGTGGCTCATCAATTGGCGGGTTTATTAAGGGTCTTGGATGATATTCAGTTGTCCAATTTAAAAGATAAATGGGTGTAGCTTTGGATTGTGAGGAGGATTTTCCGGTTAAAGGGGAGAAAATGTATTGATCGTCTGACTCTTCAGGAAGGTATTAATGCTACAAGATGGAATAGGTTGGTGCCTAGAAAAGTGAAAATACATGACATGTGGTGTGTGTTGTCGGATCGTGTCCCTACTAGATTCAATCTGAGCAAGAAAGGTGTCGATATTTCATCTCCTATGTGTGCATTGTGTTCTTTATCGACGGAGAGTGTGGATCATGTGCTTGAAGATTGCAGAATTATTGCTACAGTTTGGAGTGGCACTGGGAGATGGCTCGATATTTCTCTTACGGTTTGTACACATTGCATATTTTCATGGTTAGACTCGACCTCCGTACCTAAAGAAGATCATGATTGAAGCTATTATGTTTAGTGCCTAGTGAAGATCATGGTAGTCAAACATGAATAAAGCTTTGATTTGATTATCTCGGTGTCGTTTTTTTTTTTGGAGTTCTAGTCGTTTTAATAAATTCAAAATTGATTGGACCGAGTGGATGAATCCTCTCCTTTTCATGTAATTGATTTGTTTTCTTTTTCCGGACCTACTAATTTGCTTTAAAACGTATTTAAAAAAATAAAAGGTTTTAAAAAGTGCATCGACAAATTCTTCTAAACATCACTTTAGGCGTTACCTAGATAAGAAACTAGTATGAATCCATTTAACTAAGCACAAACATGGATGGTGAATTGTATTTTTTTTCGAAAAATAATAACTCACAATAATAGTGGTGTGAGTTAAGCGTGATAAGATTTTATTAATATTTTAAGCTCGTTTTACGCATTAGTTAAGTTTTAAATTTATAAAACACGATATTGTACTAACACTAAACTCACACTAGGGCAAGTGCACCTATCACGAGCATAGTATAGTGTTGGTAAGATACCGAGATCGTCCAACGACACAAAAGCTTTTAATGCCGGTTTATCTTCAACGTCTAATCGATCTAAATTTTTTAAAAGAGTTTTTAAACATGAAAATAAATCTAAAAATTAAAAGATAAATAAAATGAAAAACGAATAGACAAGATAGAAATACTTGGATCCAACTCATCTTTAATGTACCCTTAAATGATTTTCGCACTTTCGGACTTTTTAAAAGATTATCTTAGTTATAGTAGTAGGCCCCTCTTTTGAAGGTGACGTTACCCTCAACCCAGTGGTTTGAGTCAACAGGGATACAATCCCAAAGGGTTGGAATATTGAAAGATAATTAAATAAGTTATTAGTGCGAAAAGTGGTAGGCCCTTCTTTTGAAAGTGATGTTACCCTCGGCTAAGTGGTTTGAGTCAGCAAGGATATAATCCCAAGAAGTCGGTTTAATGTTTTAATCGTAGTTTACATATGAGGGGTTCAAGCTATTCGCACCCCCGCCATCCAATACCTTTGGGGCATTGAAGGAGGTCCTAGTAAGCTTGAACAAAGTCCTCACAGGATCTATACACTGAACAAGACAATAACTTTACCAAACCACCCCCTAACCCCCTTCCAGGTAGTTAACGCGCTTTATATAGACCGTAAAGACACGATTGAGCAAATCAATGACATCATGAAGAAATGGTTAGGAAAATTCACTTTTAACATAAGAAACAAGTTATTAAAGTCATTTATACATACCCAATTAAAAAATACCGAAAGATTAAAAATCAACAGTAATACATTAAAGACTTGTATTCACCAAGACCTTTGATTGACAAGAACTTTTACGATCAATCTTGGATCCGAGACTACTACACACTCTAAAGATGAAAGATGGATGATGGTGGTGGGTGTTGGTGTTGTAGTGGTGTTGGTGTTGTAGTGGTGGTGGAGTGGTGGCAAACTGGGAGAGAAGTGGTTTGCCAATGGATGCCTTTGAAGTGAACCAAACACTCATATTTATAGCCAGAACAGTACATCGGCCACGGCCCCGTGTCCAGTGGGCACGACTCGTGGCTAACTTCTTCTCTTCCGTCATTTATTGGAGTGTTGGTTCAGTTCTGTTTGAGCATGAGGGAAAACAATAAAACATACCTTTGGTTGCATCAGCACAGGTTAGTAGAGAATCCGTTTAGGGTTGACATGATTGTCATCTTGGTCTGGTTCCTCCTTAGGGTGCTGACTGATGATGGTGGCTTAGAAAAACCGATAAGGGAATCGGTATGGAGATGGAGGTCGAATTGATGTTATGACTAATGGGGTGTTTCTAATGTGTAACTGAGTAACCCCTTAACCTCCACATAATTCTCCTTATATAAGCACCCAGGAGGAAACCCTAATTAGTTAATAAGGGTAATATGGTCCATCAACAATTACCAACTAATTATTTAATAGGTTATTATATATTTTGATCTTTATTATGTAAATGATTATAATGGCTATAGATTAAATAATATATTTAATCTTACATTCTCCCACTTAGCCGAGTAATCATTTACTATGAGTATTAGATAAGCCTGATCAGGAGTTAACACTCATTTTAGCCTTAAACAAGTACTATAGTAGAAAAATACATCCGTTGAATCATTATGCGACTCAGGACCCCCATTAATCATACTATAGCCTTAATTTAAAACCTAATCGTTATGATCAAAATACGCATAAGCCCTTTGTTTGATTTGTAACTATATTTGTCTATATGCCATTATGCTAGCTTGACATATTCTTAGAGACATACAAAATCAAACTGATGAGGAAAATTAACTAATACTTAGTCATTCATAGTACGATATGCATTTGCGCATGGCCATTAATTAATACCCGTCTCTGAGCTCTCTTAATAAGACTTATGGGTAATAGCCCTTCAATTATAGGATCCTTAAGCATATCATGAATGTATTCGATACAAAACTTAGTTTCCTCAATTCGTTTATAAACGAATAATTAATTGCGTATCGAAACTTAATGCAGCACCTCTTGAACTGTTACTGTTCAAGGAGTTATGGTAACTGACTTTATCACACTAAGTCTTCAAAACATTAATTATATGAAGTTATTAAACTTATGAGTCCACTGATAAACTTCCAACAACATTTAGTGACTATATTATGTCGTTATAACTTAGGTTGTTAATATCAGTGCATTATGACTCCTCCATGAAATATGTTTTGTCTGCTAACATAAGGATATACCCGAAATTACATTCTTGTCATCTTTGAATATTTCAAAGTTAACGTAATAAACCGGTTTTAATTCTCACTTCTTCTTCAAATAATAACCTCTCGTTTCTTTAAAGATATTGTAATACTCCATTAGATGCTTCACATTAATCTAGACATATCTAGTGTGTTGCAATGTGAGTAATATCTAAACGAGTATAGACTTAAACTTACATAAGGCTTCTAATTAATGAAGCGTAAAATTAATTTCATTTATCCTATTATCCTTTAAAAGAGAGCAGTATTGTTTGTTACACATGTAAGGACCCATTTAATGTTAAACTTATGGAACGGAACTAATATCCCATTAGGTCTATCTCAGTATGTTATGATATCAATCACGTAAAAGATATCTCTGAGGTTTATTGTATCAAAGTTTGTGTTAACAATACTTTGACTTATGTAACATATACTTGTCAAAAGAATATCATCTATATAGACAAGTTTATCTTAGTTGCTACCACTCATTTTGAGGTAGGTACATTAATCCACTTGATTCTTGATGAAAATAATTACGTTAGCTTTTCATCACATTATGATGTTTGCATTAACCCATACATGGATATTACTGGCTTACAAATAAAGTGTTCTTTAACCTTTAGTATGAAACTTTAGGTTGTCATCTAATGAACATGTAAATGTGTCAGCCATTTATTAGGGAAAATTGTTTATAATGTTCATCTAATGTAGCCTTAAACTATTATAAGCTACTAGAACAGTGATGATCCTCAAAGAAATCTTTTGTAAGATAGGTAAGAAAGACTCTTTGATAATTCATCTCTTTCTGAGTGTAACCTCTGTCAATCAATCAAGCTTCTTCGTGTCTTAACGCTTATATTAGGATTTGGTTTAGTTATGAACACTCTTAGGTAATTCAATCAAATCCCAAACGTTATACGAACACATAAAATTAGTTTTACTAGAAAACTGTTTTATTCCATTAAGAATATTGATTGACACTAATGGCTTAATTAGAAGAGATAGGGATAGGATCAGTAAGCATTTCCAAAATCCATTTCAACTTTAGCTAGGGAGGTTATGTAATCATCAAAGTTATTAGGCTTTTTAAACCTAGATGACCTCCTGAGTTGATTATTGGGTTCATTAGAAGTTTCAGTCTTATGGATTAGCTCTTGGTTAGGTTGCTATCATTTTCAGGATTCTAAGTCTATAAGAGTTGGTGCAGTATGGTGTACAAGAGGTGTAATCGGAGTTAAATTCAGAGTGAAATTTAATGACACTCTTCCCCCCCCCCCCCCCCGCCTCTTGTATCCTTTAAGTCATGATAAGGACTTTGACTGCTCCCACCGACCTTAGAAATCTTTAGGAACTCAGCATGCTTAGGGTCAATATGTAACGACCAACAAATTCTAATAGAGAAAACAAGTTAATGACGTTAGTCGTGATTTCTCTTGTTGAGGATTATGCTAGTTTTAGGTAAGAAATCTAAGTGTGCCCACAATTAAGCAACAATGAAACTTTTGTAAGAGTAGCATTAGATTTAATGAGACAAGTTTTTATAGAACAGTGTCGTGATGGAGCGGTGTCTTGTACAAGAGGTGTAAATTGAAGTAATGTAAAATTTCCACTCCCCCACCTCTTGCAAGTATTGCAAGTTATTATTAAGACACTTAATGCTCCCACTGATCTTTAATATCTCTAGAAATGCTACAAGAGACGTTTCAATGAGGTACATGACGTGGGAACCTATCATATATATACGTTAGACTTTATTTGATTTCTTTAATGTCCAGATATCATAAGAAACTTTAGGGACATATATAATAGAAATCTTATTAAGTATATATATATATATATATTTATGAATTGATTTCTTCTAAGACCATCAGCCATATGCGACAAAATTTAGATACAAGTTGATAGCCTTTTAAATGATAAATGAATTATGTCTGAATATTCCATTTTGAATAAGTTCCACTAATGTCAATGAATGACTTATGATGGACCCATACTTATTCCTTAAGCCAAATAATATTAAGGGCTGTAACGTCATGATTTAAAATCACTTAGAATGAGATTAGATAAAAAAAATCATCCTCATTAACCATGTCATGATTTCTCATGAATTTCGGTTATAATGGATCAAGTTTATAAGTCTCATTTTCCTTTTGTCAAAATTCTCATTTACATGATGACAAAAAGTTGTGAAAGAGTAAGGTATCATCTAGTTCCATCTTAGTAATGTTTCAATCCAGATATTTAGAACAAATAAGATGAGAGTTTAAGGTAAGTGTGACTTTATGTTGACTATGCAAACCTCACAACCTTCATGACATAGCCTAAGTGATGATACTGTACTCTGATTAATAATCAGAATATTTAATGTATCGAAAAACTTTGTTAGAAGACTGGTTATTATGGTTCTTATAGCCTTAACATTCAATTTTGTCACTAACTCTCATGTTAGTTATTTGTCGAGTTCTAGTAAGGAAACATATGGAACTAGAGTCAACTAATCATGTGTTAATTGGAATATTAAAATTATCAGACTTAAATATCATTAGTAAGTGACTATCTAATTAACTTATCCAACTGTTCTTTAGAATAATGGATAGTCTCGTTGCTTATGCCTAGTCTAATGACATAATTATGCAGTGAGATTTTCCCTTGAAGAACCTTAGAGTTGGGATTAGCACTTGTAATTTGTCTATGGACCTTAGAACAATCCTCTTTTAAACTATTAGTGGTTGTAAGGTGAATAACATCTTATTTTCCAGCTTTAAACATTTATTTCTTTGTACATATGTTGCTTATCAACACACTCATTATACTTTGGTATTTTTTGAGTGTTATAGTTGATTTATAATGCATCAAATTGTACAAGTGAAAATCTTAGTATGTAATGTACTGAAAAAATGTACTTATTTCCATGCGTAAGCCCTTAACCTTATGGATCATGGTATTGTACATTATTATGTATTCACATATACCACTTAACTGTATAATTTATAACTTTAAATGAAGACATGCACCTTAGGAGTTCTTGTGATTATTCCACAATTATAGATTAGTCTTAGGAAAGACTTAATCTGGAATAACATTTTAGTGACATCACTTATTCTTGATTATCATAAGAGACATCATGTTCGATTTTATCCTAATCATCATGCTCTACTTTTCTTCTGTAGTGCTTTATCAGAAGAGAGCAATAGGATTATCGTGCCTTAAGAGATAATCAAGTATTTAATTTAAGAGCTAATTCTTATAGAAACTTTAAATAAAGCAAACATTTTAGGTTTAGGAATTAGAGTGGATGAGATATATATAGAAGAAAAATTATAGTGAGTAAAATTATGGGTACTAAGAATAAGGCAGACGAAATGATCATAAAACTTAATTAAGGATCATTAATCTAAGGATCATTATGTGAAGAGATTGTGATATGTCTATTACTAACATCAAAATAATAGACTTAGCTAAAAAAATTCTACTTAAATGAAGACAAAACAGCTTTGGCCAGAAGTGTAATCATTTAAGCATATGTGCAAAGTGGTTGTAACAAATCAGCTTTGGCCAGAATTGAAACAATCACTTTAGTTATGCACTTGTTGAGTATGCCATCTATGAATGAAGTAAATCAGCTTTGGCCAGAAATTAAGACATTCATGCTTATGATGCATACACAACATAGCTTTCGTAATACTTGAATGATAAGTAGATGTATCAAGTCAGCTTTGGCCAGAAATGATATATCAGAAGCTCATTCAAGTTAAGCTATTTTGGTTTTGTAAAACATTATTTGATCCTTATTAATTAGATAAGTAATTACAAAACCATTTATTTTTAGTTCACATTAAACAGCTTAAAATAAAAAATAATGAGGTTTCGAGTCACAGCCTTGATGTCTCGAGTCGAGACCTTTGTCTCGAGTTGACACGTTATGGTCTCGAGTCGAGATCTAATGATCTCGAGTCGAGACCTTTGTCTCAAGTTGATACGTTATGGTCTCGCCTTGTCACGTTATGGTCTCGAGTCGAGATCTAATGATCTCGAGTCGAGACCTCTGTCTCGAGTTGTAATGGTCTAATGGCCTTAGTCGAATCCTCAGTGGTCTCGAGTTGATGCGTTATGGTCTCGAGTCGAGACCTTTGTCTCGAGTTGAAAACTTTTGAGAGCCCTTATGATTTCGAGTCGAGACCTTGTGGTCTCGAGTCGAGATCTTGGTCTCGAGTCGAAGCCTTATGGTCTCGAGTCCACTGTTGATAGCTGTTTCTTGTGATAACATAACTGAAATTCGAAATCTAAGGGATTATGAGATATTGTTTCCTGTTTTAAGATGATCTAATTTTATCAACATATTTCGAAAATTGTAACTGTTTATCTAATAACAATTTCGAATAAAGTTAAATGATAAAATTAGATCAAACATGGAAAAAACACTCATTAATCCTGAAACATTCCAAAACATAACAGAATTATCGAATTTCCTAAGAACATGTGATGAACCCTAAACATAAAAAATAAAATTCTGGAACCCAAAACCTGAATTTTAAAGCCTTGCTTAAACAGATTTCGGTCATAAAACATAACTCTTTAGATTTCGAGTAAACATATGATTAATAAATTCCGAAAACAGGGATTTCGAACATATATACCTACTCGAATACGGCTGTTGATTCATAAGATTTCAAAAATTTTCGTTTTCCAAGTTTCAATCCCAGAATTATGGATACGAAAACAGAACTGACTAATCAACATATGCTCTGATACCACATGTTGGTTCAGTTCTGTTTGAGCATGAGGGAAAACAATAAAACATACCTTTGGTTGCATCAGCACAGGTTAGCAGAGAATCCGTTTAGGGTTGACATGATTGTCATCTTGGTCTGGTTCCTCCTTAGGGTGCTGACTGATGATGGTGGCTTAGAAAAACCGATAAGGGAATCGGTATGGAGATGGAGGTCGAATTGATGTTATGACTAATGGGGTGTTTCTAATGTGTAACTGAGTAACCCCTTAACCTCCACATAATTCTCCTTATATAAGCACCCAGGAGGAAACCCTAATTAGTTAATAAGGGTAATATGGTCCATCAACAATTACCAACTAATTATTTAATAGGTTATTATGTATTTTGATCTTTATTATGTAAATGATTATAATGGCTATAGATTAAATAATATATTTAATCTTACATGGAGCTGTCAGCAGAGGGCCCCACACGACCCCGTTGATTCTAGACACGGCCTCGTGGTCAACTCTTTGTTGTACTATCAAGATTCTGCAAATCTAAGAGTTGATCACGCCCCATGGTGAGATGGGCACCGCCCCGTGGTTGGCGTAGAAGCTCCTGTAGGATTTGTCTTCTTGTGTGAGGTCTGACCACGCCCCATGCCTGTCTGGGCACGGCCCTGTGGTCAGTTTCTGTTTTCTTGCTTTTGTCTTGGGCGATGTTGTCAAGGGGTCGGGCATGTCACGTTATTCTTTCTTTTTGTATTTATGTTGGTTTTCGGCTGCTTATTTGTTCCTTTTGTTCTTTTAAGCTCATTTGGTCCTGTAAATTCAAAAGAAAGAAATAAACGTGTTTTTTTCAACATTAATACTAAAAATGGTTGGTTTTATACCTCTATTGATGTAATTTATATGTTGCATTTTATATACATCAATAGTTTATATATTCTACAGATTGTTGCGCTAAAGGGTTATATTTTGTGGGTAGTTAGGTAGCTATTAGCGTGAGGTTATTAGAAGAAAAACGCCAGTAGAATTTAGAAACTTGAATATAGTTATTGCAACTTTACGTAAAACTATATTTATATGTTTTTACCGATAACTAAGTGCTTGAGGTTTATAATAATAATCTTATTAAAGTAATAAGAAAAATAATTACAGTTCACAAGTTTCTAAATACTTCTTTGACAAGACATTTCTCAATTTGTTTGTAATATTATAGTCTTTATCAAACATCAATTACTTAAACACATCCCTATTTTTTAAAAATATATATACAAACAAACACACACCGATTTAGAATACTAAAAAACTAATGTTCTAGTTCTAGCCTTGAAACAAAAATAATCACTTTTAAAATCAATATAAAACACGAAAATTCCCTTTATTTAATCACAACATTTATTATAATTATGGTTATTAAAGTATTTTAATTTGAAGCATTTGAGAAATTAAAAATAATCTTTTAATAGTTAGAAGCATTTGAGAAAGGGGTACACTAAATGTACTCTGTATTACTTTTTATACCACTTTCTGTAAAATCACATTAAAACTTGTAATATTTACCCCTTATAGAAATTATCATTTTAAAAAATATTCTTTTTGTTACAAAACAAATTCAAAAGTGTAAAAAAAGATTACAAATGTTTTTTTTTTCAAGAAAAAAAAAATTTAACTTTTATTTATAAACATTTTTTAGAGTAAATTACAACTTTTGTCCTTTATGTTTGTCCCAATTTTCAGGCGTTGTTCTTTACCTTTAAAATTGATGAGTTTTGTCCTTAACGTTTCAAAATCCTGCACGCTATGTCCTTTAGGGCAAACCCTGTTAGAATTTTCTGTTAAATTATGTGATGTGCATTGCACACGAGGGTAGAACAGTCATTTCCCTTCCCCCACTTGTGTTTCCCCCTTTTAAAACCCTAATAGCACCCCCTGTTCATCTTCATACCCAATTCATCTTCATATCATTCATCTTCATCAATACCTCATGAATATGCACCAACAAGCATCCCAGCAAAAGCCACAATTGATATCATACTTTCTTGATTAGAAGAAAGCCCCCACTCAGGCTGAATAGCCGGTCCCACAAACGACAACAGCATCATCTCCATTGCTTTCGCTACCCACCCCAACCCAGAATATGCAAGCACAACATATTGGAATCTCCCAAACCCAATTGCACCCAGTGCATCATCCAATGTGTAACCAAACCCTTGATCCCCCATCTACGCAACAACCAAACAAACAAACAAATAAATTAATTAATAAATAAATCCCAACAATACATACATACATTCCCAATATAATATTATTAAGTGTTAAACAGATTATAATAATATTAAAACATAATTAGAAAGTAAAACCTGAATATTTGATCGATTAATCGATTATGGATTACCGTTGTGTTTGGATTCGCTTTTTTGACATGAAATTTCCAGAGCAAGATTGTGTGGAATGTAAACGGGTTTAAGAAGAAGAAGATGGGATTGAAATCTTCCAAAGTGTTGACGATAATTATGTATGAAAGAATTGAAGAATGCAACAAATAGAGAGAGAAATAGGGGGTTTATAAAACAAATATCAAGCCGAGGGTTGTGTTGGCGAGACAAATAGCGTAATGAATTTTTCTTGCGCACGTTTTTTTGAGTTTTTTTTATGGTGAAGAAGATGATGATGATGATGATGATGAGTTGATGAAGACGAATGATATGAAGATGAATTAGGGTTGAAGATGAACAGAGGGTGTTATTAGGGTTTTAAAAGGGGGTGAAACACAAGTGGGGGAGGGGAAATGACTGTTTAAAACTCGTGTGTAATGCACATCACATAACTTAACAGAAAATTTTAACTGGGTTTGCCCTAAAGGACATAACGTGTAGGATTTTGAAACGTTAAGGACAAAACTCATCAATTTTAAAGGTAAAGGACATCGCCTGAAATTTGAGACAAAAATAAAGGACAAAACTTGTAATTTACTCCATTTTTTTAAAAGTTCTCGGATATTGTTTTCAAAGACACTTTATCAAATAGTATTTTGATTATGCTTTTTTGTTGAACATCTTTATAAATAAATAATAACATTTTTTATAAAAACAATAAAAAAAGTTTTGAACTCTCTTTTTAAAAAAAGTCTCTATTATGTATTTCCCTCGTCTAGTTTGTATTTTAAAGATCTTACTTTTATAATTTTTAATACTTTAAATGTGTTTATAAAATGATATCAATTTTTATTTATTAAAAAGTAATAAAGTTTTTTCTTTTAAAATAGTGTTTATAGTCCTAGCACATATTAATCATTCAAACCATCTATCTAAGTGAACAAATAAACAATATGTACTAAAATAAATTAATCAAACTATAAATTAACAATCTATATAAGTTCAAATTTAATTAGTATAAGGAGTATGTTATAAGCAAGTTAAAACCAGTTTAAAACTTTCGATCAGCATGAACACTTTAAAAAATATGTTTTTTTTAAATTAATATAAAAAACAAACAAAAATTTTGAAAAAAAAAACGTCTACAATATTTTTTTACACTTTTGAATTTGTTTTGTAACAAAAAGAATACTTTTAAAAAATATGACATGTATAGGGGGTAAATATGATAAATTTTAATGTGATTCTATGTAAATGGAGTATGAAAAGTACATGTAGTTAGGGGTGAGCAAGTCTAGGTCTTGACCGAAAATAACGGAGAACCGAACCGAAAATATACCCAACCCGGCCCGAACCCAAGTACCTAAGTATTTAGATCGGTTCCAAATTTTCATATAAAATCGGGTCAAGTCGGGTCGGTTCTTGGTTCTTTTCATGGTGAAACCCGACTTGGACCTATGGACCGATACCGACCTTATATTTAGGGTAGTGAATCGGTTCTTTATTTTATGTTTGATCAGTTCTCGGGTCGAGTCGGGTCAGATAATGGCCGGATAGAGTCGGGTTTTTCTTTTTGCTCACCCCT
The DNA here is from genome assembly GCA_030545235.1 of Helianthus tuberosus. Lineage (NCBI taxonomy): Eukaryota > Viridiplantae > Streptophyta > Magnoliopsida > Asterales > Asteraceae > Helianthus > Helianthus tuberosus. The sequence goes on from CM060357.1 coordinate 177,681,504, forward strand.
ACATGTAGTAGCCCCCTTTGAGAAAGAATAATAATATTTTAATAGTTCGAATAAAATTCTTTCTTTCCTTAAATAAATAACAATTTTCTTTTGAATGGTGACTTTCTTTCCTTAAATAAATAACAATTAAAACTCAAATTTTGTATTATTTTTTTCTAAAAAAAACATAAACCGTGAATAACAATTTTCACGTAAAGAGTATTGTAAAATATTAGTTCTTGATATCGTTTTTATACAAGCTAGTTTTTTTATGGTGAGATTTTATTATTTTAAAGTATATTAAAATACTTTACTTATCCAAGAATGTAAAAGACACATAAATATGGGTTGGTTTTTAATCAAGCGTTACTCCAACTCATTTACCCATGTAAAAAATTACTTACTTTTCTTAATTCAGACTCACGAGTCAAACGTAGCTAGCACATACATTATACAGATTATATTCATGTAATTAAAAATTTGTTATTTGAAAATTGAAAGCAATGATTGGTTTTCGTCTTCAGAGGAATGTCCATGTGAAACTATATCTTTTCAAATGAAAATATGTTCTTTAACTTTTCTTAAGAAAAACTCAACTTATTTTTTTGTATATAAAGAGAATTTTCTTGACCTACAAGAGGGTCTACGCCTCATAATTTCTCCATCACCCACTAATATATATTCTCACGTTTCAACTTCAAACAATTACATCATCAGTTGAACTATAGCTTGTTCAATGGTTAGACCAGTTTTAATTAGAAAAGAATGTGTGAAAATAATTTCTATATTTATTACATATTTGAATTTAAGATTTTGTGTATACACTAGAGTATACATGAGACAATATCTGTCAACTAATCTGATAAGATGTTGTTGGTGCACTTGTGTCTGTACTTTGTCTGTATTTCGTCTGTATACAAAACGATGTCTTTGTTAGTCTTGTAAGTTTGACCAAGTCAACCATCCTCCTGGTTTGACTTGGCCAAACAGTCAACATTATGTTTGTAATGTGTTGGGTCGAAGGATGGTCATCGAAGGATCACTTATATCCTTCGATGATGATGAGCTCGAAAGATGGACCTTCGATGGATGGACCACGAAAGATCACATCTTTCGCGGTACATGTTGATCGTTCGAGCTGCTTCTGGTCGACAGATGATCGTTCGATCAGTCTGCCTGATCCTTCGACCAGACCTGCTGGTTTGGGTATAAATACCCGTGTGTTGTGTTCATCTCGAAAGAAGAGAGGACAGAGAAGAGAGAACACTTAGAGCAGAAAAACACACACACACACACTGAGAGAGTTTACAGGACTGATTTGTAAACATTGAGCTGTAACCGGACCTTTCATACGTTTAATACAAGTGGTGTTAATCGTTGAGTCTTGTGTGTTGATTATTTGCGTGCTCTATCTCGGTTTGCTATCTCGGTTGGATTCCGCACAACCGGGTTGGTTAGTATACAAGGATTAGGCGACTAGATCCTCCCCTAGCCGGACCTACAAGTGGTATCAGAGCCTTGGCTCTTCTCCTTGTTAAAACCGAGGTGTTTTCGGGCTGTTTTTCGGGTTTAAAAAGTTTATATTTTCTGGAAAATCTTGTTATTTTGCCTTGTGTTTGACTTAAAACCTTGTTATTCTTCATGTTTACATGTTAGTTGTTGGTTTTTGTTAAACATTTTAGCAAAATCGTGTGTTTGGAGAGTTTCGGTTCACCGAAATTCTTGTATTTCTGGGTTTGTTCTTCATAATATTACACATTTGATCCTAAAAAATTTTGAATTACAAAGTGTTTGTGTGTTGGAAGTTGTATTTTGATTAAAATATTGGACATTACCTGTTTGGTGAAACCTGCATGTTCAGAAGATATGGTCTGAACATACTTTCTGCCGAAAGTTTTCACCAACCCGTCAACTTTTCACCTACCTGTCACCATTGTCAACTGTGTCAGAGCAAGTTCGAAAGATATCCTTTGAAGTCGAAAGATCATCTTTCGACCAAAGGAGGTTCGACAGATAGTCATCCTTCGAGCATCCTTCGAAGTGTGAAACTTATCTTTCGTTCCAAGGAATATTTTCGAAACATACATCTTTCGGTCTTCTGCTCATTTTCGAAAGACTAGGATCCTTCGATTGGGGAGTCTTTCGAAGTCATCTTTCGGTGTACAGTACTTTTTCGAAAGATAAGGATCCTTCGGTTGGATAATCTTTCGAAAAACATTGTTCGAAATTCAACAGAGATCTTTCGAACCCTGTTGATCCTTCGAACAGGTGTTGATCTTTCGATCATTAGTCTGTTTGTGTTTAACAGTTTGTGTTTTTCAAGTCTTTCGAACAGGTATCTTTCGGCTGGTCCTTGATCAAAAATGAATCCAAGATGGAATACTTTGGTAAATACAGATATGTATTTTGGTACTCCGTCATCTTCCGCACCGGTATCTTCTCAAGCTAATGCAATTTCTACCGGTCAATGGGCATTTGTATCAAATCAAGTTCCAAGTGTTCAAAGCATTCTCTTAAGCGAGAGCGAAACTGGAAGTTTGAATCGGCCTCCAAAGTTGATGCATTTATATGAATATCCAGGATGGATTGATAGATTTCACACATACGTTCTTGGCCAAAATACAGAATTGTGGTTGCGGTTTATTACTGATTTCGATCAAACAATAGAGGTTGCCGCATCATCTGCTGCTACGTTTGCAGATCTCACGGAAGATCAGAAGAAAGTCTATGATCTAGAAAAGAAGGCATACGCCATTCTCACTCAGGCCTTAAGTAAAGATATCTATCATCAATTCGTCAGTTACAAGACAACGAAGAGGTTGTGGGACGCGTTGAAAACAAGGGGCGTAGGAAATGAAGCGACACGTCAACTGAGGAAAGAACTGCTAAAGAAAGAGTTTGATGGTTTTACTTGTATGGAGAATGAGTCGTTGGGTGATTTGACGAGTCGATTTAATCACTTGTTGACTGAATTGACAAATTTTGGGGTTGTTACAACTCCTGTAGAGATTGTGAAAAGGTTTGCAGATGCATTGCCACCTCAGTGGAATACTTTCTTGGAAATCATGAAGTACAATGGTACTTTAGCCACAACGAGCTTCAACGACTTCGTTCAAATCCTGGAAAACAAGAATCAGGAAGAAACTCTCAAGGCAAAACGAGTTCCAGTGCCTCAAAATCCTGAAATGTATTTTGGAACTTCTAGTACTTCTACAAAACCGTCTTCACACGCCCCAATTCAAACAGCCTTTGTGACTAGCACAGATATGTATGGCAATACTATCCAAGTTCCGGTGCCTCCAAAGACAGACATGTATGGAAATCTGCTGGAACCAGTCCCTCAATCAGCACTACAACAGCAACGACCTCTCAGACCAACTGATATGTTCGGAAATCCTTTACCAGTTCGATCTCCCGCAACAACAGACATGTATGGGAATCCACTTCCTCCTCAATCTACCGTACCAACAGATATGTACGGGAATCCTCTTCCTCCTCAATAGCAAGCTTGTTATGGAAGCACATCATCTGCTGGTCAACAATCAAAGCCAAATACAGTACGGCTCGACACCTCAAGCTTCTCGAAAGTCAGTGTGGAAGTAGCAAAGGAACACATGGAGCTGCTAAACACTCTGGTGAGCTTATACTGTGGATTAGTAGAAGGTCAGATTGGCAACATTAATCTGACTCAAGAAGACTATCAGCAGATTGATAAAGAGGAGATGGAAATGATAGATATCAAGTGGGCCTTTGCCAGTGCTGTTAGGCGAGCAAAGGATTTCATGGAAAGAACAGGCCGAACCAGCTTGGAAAGCAAGAAGGACACCAAGTATGGGTTTGATAAACAGGCCGTCAAGTGTTTCAATTGTGGTGAGCGTGGTCATTTCAAGCGTGAATGTACAAGGCCATCTCAGCATGGGAACCAGAATCCTTTCCGAGGTCAAGGCAACAGGGCAAATCAGAACCAAGGAAGGAACAACGAACGAACACTGGTGCCTGTCAACAACCAGAATCAACCAGGACCATCAAATGCCAACCAGGCACTTGTGGTTCAAGTAGACGAAGGTTGTGATTGGTCAATCCAGCTGGGAAACGATGCACCAGATGGAACAGCTTGTTTTGCTGAAGTGGTTAATGATCTTAAACACGCCAGTGGTGGAGAATCTTCCACCAATGGTAGTGAATCTTCTGAAGATGAGGACTCCTCCGGTTATAGTGGAAGTTCAGATGAAGAGTCATCCGCTTCAGGGAATGATCAGGAAGATGACACATCAGCTGCGTCAGTCGATGCTAATATTGATGAGCTATTGGAGGAAGCTGCAGCAGGAATTCAAAGAAGATCTATTTTGGTGGATCAAGCTGCTTATTCTTCGTCTTCTCTCCATTCAGCCTTTATGGCTAATGTCGACAGTTCATCAAGTCAGGTATGTGTCGATGAACCCACTTCTGTTAGCTGTGATAATTGTGATAGTTTGAATGTTAGATGTGCTGATTTGGAAGCAAACATGTCTGAGTTGCAAGGCAAACACGATGCTTTACAAGCTAGTTTGTTTGAATTGCAAGACAAACATGTTTTAGTGAATGATAAGTGGTGTGAATTGCAAAGCAAGCATGAGGCTTTGCAAGAAAAATATGATGTGACATTTATTCACAATCAGAAATTGACAGTTGATCTTTCAAAGTGCACTGAAGCCAATATGTTTTATGAAAACCATGAAAAGGAATATAAATCAATGATTGAAACATTGAAGAAAGATAAAACAGAGTTAACTAAAATGGTTTCCAGAAAACAAACGGACATTAATTTGTATATCACTCGTCTTGAGGTAATGCAAAAAGAAATGGCTTGTGTCAAAACCGAAAGTGAGGCGATCCGACTTAAGTTAGACAGTTATTTGAGCTCTAGCTATGTGTTGGATCACATCATTGATGTTCAAAAAGAGAAAAAGGATGTCACCTGCATAGGTTATAAGCAATGTCCACCACCTGTCAGACACAATTACGATGCACTGGCTGATGAGGAGTATAGGACTCACTTTGAGCCTTCTGTTCCTTTGGACGTTGAGGAATTTGCAGCAGGGCTCGGATACAAGAAAGAAATATCGTCAGATTCAGATGTGTCAGCAGATACCTTTGTAACTGCTGAACCAAATCAGGATCCTCCAGTTGTGATTGAGGATACTGATTCTTCTGATGATGAATCCGATGATACTGATTCAGCAAAGTCTGATGCGGTGATAAAAGAAGAGGACATACCTCTTGAGAATCATATTCTGTGTGATCCTCCTGCAAAACCCGCTAAGACTGTTGCAACTGAGTCCTCGTCTGAGAAAGAGTCGGAGAGTGTGGATTTGCTGTACACTCTTGTTGGTGATGATAAAATTTACTCAGACAAAGATTTTCCCATTAAGAATGTTAATCAATCCTTAATCAGTAAAGTCTTTGAAAATTCTACAAGTAAGTTTTTGGGAAAGACAGGACCACATGTTACAGTCACACAGTGTCCTCCTATCCCAAAGGCTGAAGTTAGAAAACAATTTGGGAACAAGAAATTACCAACAGTGGAAAAACAGCAAAATCATACCAAATCCAAAGGTAAAACACCGACTTAGAATCAAAAGAAGCCGAATCAGAAGAAGAAGAAGAATGTGAATTTTGTGAAATCGAAGGGAACGGACAAAATTGAAAAGTTTGCAAATCAATCTAACTTAGATTTTGTCCAGAAAGTAACAGTAATGAAAAGGAATGAACCGAATAGTTCAAAACCTAGTACCTCGAGATCACAAAGTTCATCATCGGCAAGACGATCACATGATACTTCGGGGTTTGTTGAACGAAGATCATGTTTTGAATGTGGTACAATCGGGCATATCATTCGAAATTGCCCGTATCTTCATAAGTTGAAAGCAAAGGTTGATGATCCCCGTGGCCCAACTGACCGCAAGCAATCTGTTTCTGTAAAGCAAGATCCTCGACTCATAAGAGAAAGGGAAAAGAAACAGAAACGCCAACAGGTCAAGAAAATTGAAAAGGCGATTAAAAGTGATGTGGTTCAAAAACAATCTGTTTCAGTTAAACCAGAAAGTTCAAAAACTTCAAACAATCACGAAGTTAAATTTTCAAACAATCAAACTGGTAAAACTCAACAGACCTGGAAACCAAAATCTGTTATTGAATCAGGGGGACCATCACAATTTCCGAATCATCAAAAGGTGGAAGTTATTGTTGTTGATAAAAATGGAAGACCCAAGACCACAATGGCTTGGGTCCCCATCTCCAACTAATTATGTGAGTTCATGTGCAGGGTGTTCCAGGAGGAACTATCAGTAGTCATTGGATTGTTGATAGTGGGGCATCCAGGCACATGACAGGCGACATGAAGCTTCTCTACGACGTCAAATCTATTAGAGGAGGTTATGTTGCTTTTGCTGGAGATAAGGGCGGATACATTACTGGTGAAGGAATGATTTCCAACGGGGTTGTTAGTTTTGATAAGATCAACTTCGTACAACAACTTGATCACAATCTTCTTAGTGTTTCTCAAATTTGTGACAAACAGTTCTCAGTACACTTTGATGCTAATGGATGTTATGTGCTGAAACCCGGCTTCAAAATTCCAAAAGAACGGATTCTCTTGTCGGCTCCAAGGATAAATGATCTGTATGTCCTTGATATGAGCCAAGCTATCACAACGTCTGCACAAGCAACATGTTTCGTTTCTAAAGCCACAGAAAAAGACACAATCTCTTGGCACAGACGAATGGGTCACATTCACTTACGCAAAATGAATCATTTGGTTTCAAATGAATTGGTGAATGGTGTTCCTCTTAAAAATTTCCATCTTCAAGACGTCTGTGTTTCATGCCAGAAAGGAAAACAAACGAAGAAGCGACACCCTACAAAGAAAGTCAACACGGTGGCTGTTCCTCTTGAACGTTTGCACATGGATTTGTTCGGTCCTGTCAAACACAAAAGCATTAGGAATGATCAATATTGCCTCGTGATTACTGATGATTATTCAAGATTTTCTTGGGTGGCGTTCATGGCACATAAGAGTGAAACCTTCGGTATTATCAAAAATTTGATCATTCAGATTGAGAATCTGTATAACTTGAAGGTTAGGCGGATACGTAGCGACAATGGTACTGAATTTAAAAATCATGCCATGGCGGAGTTTTGCACTTCAAAAGGTATTCTTCACGAATTTAGTGCAGCTTATACTCCTCAGCAGAATGGCGTCGCTGAACGTAAGAACCGCACATTGATCGAGACTGCTAGGACTATGTTGGTAGAATCGCAGCTGCCCATTCCATTCTGGACTGAAGCTGTGTCCTCTGCATGCTATACGTTGAACCGAGTCCTTACAGTCAAAAGGCACAACAAGACCTGCTTTGAGCTTATTAACAAACGGAAACCAGACTTGTCCTATCTTGAACCGTTTGGAGCTCCATGCACAATAATCGATCCTAATGGAAAGTTTGGGGCAAGAGCAATTGAGGGATACTTTCTTGGGTATTCCACCCCGAACTTAAGAGTCTGGAATCTAGAGACTAAAAGGGTCGAGGAATGGTCTGAAGTCAGAGTACAAAGGCACACTTTACCAGTCAGAAATCCTGGTCAGCCTTGGATGTTTGAGTACGATGACTTTTTCAATTCGATCAATGTCGAAGCAGTTGAAGAAAATGCTGCGGCAAGGATGTTTTTCGAGAGCGATAATGCAACAGATTCACCGTTGGTTCGTCCCATTATTGTCAATCAAGAACCATCTTCGGTGAACAATAATGCTCTCGACAATGAGGATTTTCATGATGCTTCCGAATTGAACGAATCTTCAGAGGATGATGAATTTCTAGATGCAGATCAAGAAGCTCCAACAGCAGTTCATGGTATTTCAGAGGAAACTCCTCCAGTGGATGTCCCTAGAACAGCTGAAGCTACTGCATCATCCTCTTCGTCAATTCCGGGCCTTGAATTGATTGTTGATCTCAATCTCAACAATCTGGGTACAAATATTCCAGTTCAAGATAATCCAGAAACAAGGATTCATAATACCCATCCTCAACAAAACATCATCGGGAATGTACAAAGTGGCGTTCAAACAAGAAACATGTTGCGGAACAACAACAATGCAGGCTTGTATGCAACTATCCGAGAATCTGGTCAACAAAATGATTGGTCTTTCGCGTGTTATGTCTCACAGGAAGAGCCAAGAACTTGGAAAGATGCTTTGAAAGATAGCTCTTGGGTTGAAGCAATGCAGGAAGAACTGCAACAATTCCAGAAGCTAGGTGTCTGGAAACTCGTAGAGAAACCTGCTGGTTATAAGAAGATTGGTACCCGTTGGGTGTTTAAATGCAAGAAGGATGACCGTGGAATTGTTATTCGGAACAAAGCAAGGCTAGTCGTTCAAGGTTTTCGTCAGATAGAGGGGATCGACTACAACGAAGTGTATGCACCTGTTGCACGTCTAGAAGCAATTCGGATTTTTCTGGCTTATGCCTCATTCAAAGGTTTCAAGGTATACCAGATGGACGTGAAAAGTGCATTCTTACATGGTGTGGTAGAAGAAGAGGTGTACGTCGAACAGCCTCCAGGTTTTGAAGATCCTATCCATCCCGATCGGGTTTGGTTGCTCAACAAAGCTCTCTATGGTCTACATCAAGCACCGCGAGCTTGGTACGCAACCTTATCTAATTATCTGCTGGAGAACGGTTTTTGCAGAGGTCTTATCGACTGCACTCTTTTCATCAAAGAACAAGATGGAGATCTTCTACTGGTACAGGTATACGTTGATGATATTATTTTTGGTTCTACTAATGATGTTTTGTGTAGGGATTTCGAGCGTGTTATGCAGGATAAATTCGAGATGAGTGCTATGGGGGAAATGACTTTCTTTTTGGGCCTACAAGTATAACAAACTGAGTCTGGGATATTCATCCATCAGACTAAATATGTTGGTGACATCTTGAGCCGGTTCCAGATGTCTGATGCAACGCCCATCGGTACCCCATTACCACAAAATCACGGAATTACTCCAGACTTGAAGGGTCAAGATGTTAGCCCCTCATACTACCGTGCAATGATCGGATCTCTTATGTACCTCACAGCATCAAGACCTGATATAATGTACCCAACGTGCCTGCTTGCCAGATATCAAGTGAATCCGAAGGCCTCACATCTTGCAGCTGTAAAAAGGATTTTTCGTTATTTGAAGGGTTACCCTGACACCGGTCTGTGGTACCCTAGGGATAATAACTTTGACTTGATCGCATTCAGTGATTCTGATTTTGGCGGATGCAAAATCGACGGCAAATCCACAACGGCTGGATGTCAGTTTTTGGGAAATCGCCTAGTCACATGGCAGTGTAAGAAGCAGACGTGCGTCGCTACATCAACATGCGAAGCTGAATACATTGCTGCCTCAAGTTGTTGCTCCCAAGTCCTATGGATCCAACAACAAATGCGTGATTACGGTTTTGAATTCCTAACTACTCCTATTTACGTTGATAATTCTGCTGCCTTACAAATCACTAGAAATCCTGTGCAGCATTCAAAGACTAAGCACATCGAAATTAAGTATCATTTCATACGTGATTGCTTTGAGAAAAGGCTAATCGATGTTGCTTACGTCCACACCGATGACCAACGTGCCGACCTTTTTACCAAAGCATTTGAGAAATCAAGATTTGACTATTTATTATTGGTAAACGGCATTAAGGTCAAGCAAGAGTAATCCACATCGGAAAATCATTTTTGTAAATACCTTTGTGTTTTAAATTGGTCTTAGTTTATTGATTTTAGGGGGAGTAAATCCAAAATTTGAAAATCCAAAAACATCGAAAAATTTCAAAAACACAAAAACAATAGAAAAACAAAAATGAGTTTCCTGGCGAGCAAAAGAGAATATGATAGCACATCAGTGGTCTGTCCAAACCTCTTTAAACTTTAAATGAAAAATGATAAGCAGCTCTATATAAGATGTATCAGTAGGCTCACAATCATTTTAAAGTGTGCAGGGTGATATAAACTTAAATCGACTGAAGACTGGGTGGGAACCATTCATTGGCATATGGTCTTAGTACCGAAATTTCGTTTGAGAGATTGCCGAGGTTCTGAGATATTCGGTCTTTATGCTGCTTATCATCTGGGTATCATGGTTGTATCTTTTACCGAAAAATAACGGGGACGCAAGTCTAGATCTTCCATGATACTATACATACGTGTACATACTGCATACGACCTCAATAAGTGATCAACAATCACATGTCCAAACAAATAAGTGATAAAATATCACAAATTCTTTCCGGGTGTCAAGTTCGTCTCTCTGCTGTACGAAAGTACTGACCTGTTCACGGACTTGCTCCTGTGCCCTCATGCATCGAAAACCAAGTTCCTCATCAATAAGTGATTATATCACATAGGGCTTGTTTTCAAATCAAAATAAGTGAGAATCTCACATCATATACGGTCAAACAGATGATAATCGGTATACTCACCGGTAAGATGAACCCTCGTGCATACCTTGATACGGGAATGTGTCGTGATGTGGATGAACACCGGTCGATAAGTATAAATCATACCTTAACGTATCCCCTCGCCATGATTACATCTGATCAGCTGAGCTTAAGTGGACAACAATACCGATAATTGTTATAGGATGCTTATCTTAATGTTAACTAATTGAACAACAAGAGCGTTTTGGCATGACCGTACACTGATATGATTCTCTTACCCTCGAAACTCGCAGAAAGAATGTCTGTAAATATTTATTTACTGCTTTCAGTCTTTACATTTGAAATATTCAAAAATACCAAAAAGATTTTAAGTGTGTTTTAATATAAACTTTATAAAAGCCAAAAAGATTTTATTTCTATTTTATTTTCGATCGTACGATGTTGGAACTCGAGTCTTCGTTGCCTGAAACCTGAACGAAAACCGAAAATGACTAAATCTTCATAAACGGTCGATATTTGCAAAGTTTTGAAAGTTATATTGAAATTGATAAAATTTGTTAAACTTTCAAACTGTCGGACGGTGTTTGCTTAAACAATGGTCACATGTGTGTTGTTTGCTTATGATATTCCAAGCGGTTGTTCTCATTACGCGTTTAGATTTCTTGCATGTGCAGATTCTAAAGGCTAGGAGAACATGGTCGATGACAAGCTTCGGAATGAAGACACGATGTGAAGGCACTCAAATGATGAAGATGATCGAGTTGCTGCTGGCCATCATCAACACCACAAGGATCTCACTTCATAAAGATCAAGTCATTCACGAGCATAACTCAAGGGGGAGCTTATGTTAAGGGGGAGTTTGTCAACACACTTCCTACATAAAATGGGGAGTTTGTTGGTACACTTTCTGCTTTCAAGACGTGAAGACTTTGAAGATCCTCCGACATTGAAGACGTGAAGAGACGTCAAAGACTTGAAGACACGAAGGACCTACAAGATTGAAGATCGAGATCGAGACAAAGCTACAGCGACAAAGCTACAGCCAAGGGGGAGTTTGTTGGTGCACTTGTGTCTGTACTTTGTCTGTATTTCGTCTGTATACAAAACGATGTCTTTGTTAGTCTTGTAAGTTTGACCAAGTCAACCATCCTCCTGGTTTGACTTGGCCAAACAGTCAACATTATGTTTGTAATGTGTTGGGTCGAAGGATGGTCATCGAAGGATCACTTATATCCTTCGATGATGATGAGCTCGAAAGATGGACCTTCGATGGATGGACCACGAAAGATCACATCTTTCGCGGTACATGTTGATCGTTCGAGCTGCTTCTGGTCGACAGATGATCGTTCGATCAGTCTGCCTGATCCTTCGACCAGACCTGCTGGTTTGGGTATAAATACCCGTGTGTTGTGTTCATCTCGAAAGAAGAGAGGACAGAGAAGAGAGAACACTTAGAGCAGAAAAACACACACACACACACTGAGAGAGTTTACAGGACTGATTTGTAAACATTGAGCTGTAACCGGACCTTTCATACGTTTAATACAAGTGGTGTTAATCGTTGAGTCTTGTGTGTTGATTATTTGCGTGCTCTATCTCGGTTTGCTATCTCGGTTGGATTCCGCACAACCGGGTTGGTTAGTATACAAGGATTAGGCGACTAGATCCTCCCCTAGCCGGACCTACAGATGTGTTGCGAACAAATTTGAAGGAATGATAGTGTTATATTTTTTTTTGGGGTGAAAGGGTAAAATGCAATATTGCTTAACGTACGAGCGGATGTTGTGACATTACGCACGTTGTAAAATTCAAAACGCTAATCACGCATGTTGAAAAATCATAATCATGCATGTTATACTTAGGTAATGAAGCATGTTATAATTATGTAATGAAGCATGTTATGTTTTTCAACAGGCTTGATTATGTATTTTCAACATGCGTGATTATGGTTTTCAAGATACGTGATTAGGGTTTTAAGTTTTACAACGTGCGTAATTTCACAGCGTAAGCTCGTACGTTAATGAATATTGTACGTTAACCAGACTCTATTTTTTGTATCTGAATTAATTATTCTTTAACTCAAACTCTTTTTAAAAAAAATAGTACTTGGTAGTGGCACCCATGTGTTGTTAGGGGTCATAAATATTGAAACAATAAGGCTATAGAGTGTGGTCATAACTCTCGTGACTACCATGACTCTCCATGTCAGTGCCATGTAATCCATCATCCAGAACCACTACCCCAAGGGTGTGGTCATGACCTAAACCAATAGGCCCTTATTTATTTTAATTTATCTTTGTCTAAAGAAAAAGAAAATGATTTCTTGAAAAATAGAAAGGAGAACCATGGTTGCCATGGTTTAATCCATGCAAACCATAGTGGATCAAGCAAGAGGGTGGTGTAGCGTTCCATTCATGTTCCTATGAGGTGAATCATGTCCTAACCATAACCCTCAAACCATTTAGCCTAATATTGATACTTGATCACGATCTAATTAAAAATGTGACGAAGATCATTCAAATTAAAAAGAATCAAATCAAATAATCTAGCAAGTGATATATATTGGTCAAATGATACTTTGGATCTTCCTGCCCCTTACATTGCGAAAGTGCTATGATTAGATTCAGTGATTAGATTTATAACTAACATCCAATTATGGGAACCTAGAATAGTGATTAGATTTATATCAATATCCAATTATTGGAAGCTAGAATATATCTTTTTCAGCGTACACAAGAATAAAGTTCCTTGAATTTAAGGGGATTCGCTTAAAAGCTTAAAGCTAATAATAAACTAATTAATATGTAATGTTTGAATCTAGTCGGCATAACAATATTGGACTTGCGAGTGCATGCACCAAAGACTAAGTCCACGAAGGTTCCCAATCTAGATCGTATCTCATTATCTATTGACATGTTGAAAAATACGATCAAATTGCAAAATATGGTTTCTAGATACTATATTCGAACATGGGAATATTATGTAACGGTATTGAGAATGATGAATATAAAAAAGGAACGACTAAGTAAGCCATGACGTCTCGAATATGTGCATAACATGATTATGTTATATTTTTATAAAGTATAGTGGAATGTTGAAATGAGTAAAATAAAAATATGTAATAAAGTTGAAAGCACCTTTTTTTTCATGGCAAACCTTACTCCTACACTACATAACTACATAACTAAATTACAACAATTAATTGAGGCTGCTAAACCTACCCCTTTTATATTATTTTTACTAACACTATAAGAAAAACCCCTATAGGGACGACACCTATAGGGACAACATAGGTCCTCTCTATAGATCACCCTATAGAGATGACTTGTCGTTTCTATAGGGTTTTTGTGCCTTTTAAGATAGGTTACCTTATAGGGACGACATATCCTCTCTATAAGTTGAAAATAATTTTTTTTTTTGCTTTTTTTTATTCTGTATTTTGTTGAATTAGAAACTTTAAAAAAGCGTTTTAACTTATAGAGACGTGTTGTCTCTATAACTTTAAATATTTTTCTTTCAATTTCATTTTATTAATGATCAATATCTATGAAAATTAAAAAAAAACTAAAAAATAAAGTTTAGCTTATAGAGACGACATGTCGTCTCTAAAATGTTTGAAATACAAATTTAAAAAAATAAATAAACTAACCTATAGAAATGACATATCGTCTCTAAAATGTTTGAAATAAAAATTCTAAAAAATAAATAAACTAACCTATAGAAAGGACATATCATCTCTATAGGAAAACATAATTTTGTTTTGTTTTTTTAGTTTTGATTAATAAATAATTAAAAATATAAAAATGTTATTCGCATATAGAGACGACATGTCGTCCCTATAAACCCAATTAAGTTTATTAATTTATTTTTGTTTTTTAACTAAAAAAATATATATTTAAACCTATAGAGACGACATGTCGTCTCTAAAATGTTTGAAATAAAAGTTTTAAAAAAGAAATAAACTAACCTTTAGAAAGGACATATCGTCTCTAAAATGTTTGAAATAAAAATTTATAAAAAATAAATAAACTAATCTATAGAAAGGACATATCGTCTCTAAAATGTTTAAAATAAAAATTTACAAAAAATAAATAAACTAATCTATAGAAAGGACATATCGTCTCTAAAACGTTTGAAATAAAAATTTCAAAAAATAAATAAACTAACCTATAGAAAGGACATACCGTCTACCAAACCTATTTTATGACCATAGTTGTATAGGGAATAACCTTCCGAGGTTATACCTTATGGTCACTTCGTTTAGTTAGTTGTATGATAGGTAGTTTATATGCCTTAGTAAAATGACCAAAATGCCCTTTTTGTGCATAATTTTAATTTAATCATATGTAACCAAGTTTTTGACACTTAAACTGATTATGCAACATTATTAAACATGTTTAGGCATATAAGACTTATAATAGGACTAGTTAGACCCTCCGAACGCGCTTTTGCTCAAATGACGCGTTAAAGTAGCGTAAACTACCTTAACGGGTCATAACGGGTCATAAGCACTTAAGATAGGTTCCAAATCAGAATGTAGGCATTGTTAAACCATATGATATGAGTTCCAACACTCATTTAGTTTACAAGACCTCATTCTACCCGATCTCCCGATTTAGGTCCCGATTATTAACATAGTGATTCCATACTAGGTGCCACTTGATTCCTTGATTTCACGAGCTTTGTTAGGTCACTTAATCAAGGATACTTGCAATCTCAAGTGAGTACATAGTCCCCTCTTTTACCGATTTCAAATGTTTTGGGGTGATTCATATGTGCCTATTCGTTATTTTCATGATTTCAAGCTATATGTTTTCACATGCATAGTACTTATCTTTTGACGAATTGAACGATTATCTATGGCATAAATACTGATTTTCAAAGTTTGTAAGACTATTTGTTGGTTTGTATTCTTACTTATACATTCATTAACTATGATCAAGCCGATTGGTAGTACGATATAGTGTTATAGGTTAACACCCCATTCCTGTTGTATGGAATGTCAGAAACCAAAGTTTAAACTAAATAGATTTTGCCTTCGTGGTAAATCTATAGGCACCAAGGTGTAGTTTGATACACTAAGGTTTGAATGTATTGCCAAATCACGATCTATGGTATATTTCAGTATACCACTAAGGCATATTTCGATATACTGCCAACGTGATATTATATTAACAAATGTATAGACTGCAAATGTTTTCCAATTAAGCCATAAAAACTTATCTTATGTTGTTTCCAAAACCAAAACATAGTATGATATGCTATTGTTTACTAAAGTATAGTTTGATATACTACCAAATCACGATTAAGGTATATTTCGATATACTACTAAAGCATGTTTTGATATGCTACTAACGTGATATTGTTTTACTAATGTATTGTTTGATATACTACCAAATCACAACTTAAGTATATTTAATATACTTCCAAAGCATAATTTGATATGCTCCCAATGTAATATTGTTTACCAAAGCATAGTTTGATATGCTATTTACAAAACCAAAGTATAGTTTGATATACTACCGACTTTGTTGTTTCACAAACTAAAGTATATTTTGATATACTACCAAAGCATAGTTGATATGCTATTTTCAAACCAAAGCATAGTTTGATATGCTACTTTCAAACCAAAGTATAATTTGATATACTACCGATGCTTTCATTCTTAAACCAAAGTATACTTGTGATATACTACCAAATCTATTATTTCAGTAACCAAAGTATATTTTGATATACTATCTATTTAACTATTTCAAAACTAAAGTATATTTTGATATACTACTTATCCGATTATTTCAAAACCAAAGTATATTTTTGCATATACTACAAATCTTTTTATCAAAGCAATGTTTTTAGAAACCAAACTATTTACAAGGATTCATGGCTATTTTGTTAGAGCTTGTGAGATCGTTGATACTTGCACTGGATTAGTTTTGTTATAGTTTGTAGCTTTATTGAAGTCTAGGGGCTAGTTTTGTAATAGCTTGAAAGTAGCAAATCTGACATGGTGTAATTAAGATGCCAGCATAATTATAATTGTAAGTCCCGAAAATCTGGATCAAACGACGATATCAAACGATCAACAAGGATGGGCGGAATCCAAACTTGATGATCTTCAATAAATAATCAAGAACAAGAAGATGAAGATTTGAAGATTTGAATGATTCAATTGATTCAATGCTTAAACTTGCATAAAAGGAGCTCGTCTAATATAAGTTTCTAAAACAAGGAACCAACCAACCTAACCCCTAATTTCCATTAACTATTTATAGGGAGGGGTTTCCCCCAAAACCCTAGGCCCATAATTCCCCCAAAGCCCACTCTAATACCCCCTTCTAGAAACTTGATCCATTATCTATAATTCCTACTAATCCATAAACCTTCAAGGGCCTAACAATCTCCCCCTAGGTTTACTGGATTAGTTGCTGAATCCGTTAGGAGGGCCACCAGGCAATGGAGCCGGATCAGCAAACAAACGATTCTTGATCACGATCTTGAACTTATTTTCCAGCTTAGCTTTCAACAGATGTCAGCATATCTGCATCACTGTGTAGTTGTTCGATCGCCTGATCTTTGTTTGATATTTGAGCTTGCAAAGATGAGATCTGAACTTCTTTCAGGGCAGCGTCTTGTTCCAACACAATCATTCTTCTTTGCAGCTTCGCTACATCCACAACCGTATCATCATCACTATCTCTTTCGTCAATAAATTTCATTTTGTTGGCTGCAAAGCGCATGGCTGCTTCATCATGCTCAGAGAAATCAGCACCACTAGAACTTCCTACATCGAACCTGATGCCGCTTAAGCTTTCTGGTTGCAAATGAGTTGTTTTAGGCAGATCGAGATCGAAATCGAATTTTAAATCAAAATCGAGATCTTGTGTGCTTGTTTCTTGAGTAGCAGCAGTGACTTATGGATCGGTGGGCATAGTAGGCTATGATTCTGAGCTTAGGCCAGTAGAATGAAAATCAGGAGTTGTTTCGGTTCTTCGTTTCTTGTTGGATTCTTCTTCAGCATCATCTGTTGAATTATCTTCAATCCCAGGAATAGATACGGAAGGAGGGTTTCCGACATCATTCTTCAAGGACTCAATTAGGGCGTGTAGATTTTCTGCAGTGATTAACGTTGATTCTCGAACAGGTTCTTCAGGTTTCTCAGAGACAATAACTTCCACATCACTGTCGTCGTCAGATTCTTCTTCGTCTGAATCTAGCATTTCTGTTTCTATCTCAGCTTTCTCATCTGCAAGTGTCTGTTGCACGACATGTTCTTTGGCAACTGAGGCATTCAAAGGCTTTGGTTTGAAAAGCATAGAAACCTGCAAACCTCGTAATTTGAATAAGTGGTCCGGGAAGTCAATGAGAGAATCCGAAATGCTTAGGAGATGAGATTAGTCCCAAATGTGACTCGAAAGAGAAATGGTTGACAATTTTTATGTTTCAAATTGGGCCTAAGATCAAACGGCCAAGCCCCAACTCGGAACAATGGTCCGAATTACATTAGAGAGCAATGGGCCGGATCTGATTCGTTTTATCCACGACAGTGGGCCCCAATCCGAAACAGTGTGTCAGACTATTACTTTAATGATTTGCTTTTTCATGACAGAAAACATCTTTCTCAAAATCAACGATCCAACCAACCGAGCAACCTTTTTGAGCAAAGAGATAATCAAAACAAAACAAATTAATAATAGAAAACTAATGGATGAGTAATATAGGGAGAACCTGCCATGGGATCAAAATCGTTTTCGAACCGATTAAGGAACATTTTTCAGCTCTTCGCTTACTTGGACTGGTCCACGCGATTGTTAATATGCTTGTCCTCTTAAATCTAACGCTCAATCTTCAACTTTTAGCTTTGTGATACGCTTTAGGTAGAATTATATCGAAACATACGTGTGTCCCATTCCAAGGCATACCCCCGTGATCAAGGTAAGTACAACAGTTCATCGTAGCAGGTGAGTATACTGAGATCATCCTTAAATTTTTCAACGCCAGACTTCCTGGTGATCAGGTCAGTACTTCCGTACAGCAGAGAGACCAGATAAGTTCTGACGAGGGCGAGACAGATACCTTTAATGGTACAGATTTGGCTTTAATAGCACACATAATTCTCTTTTTAGTGAGATTTTCTTTCGTTTTCAGGTTTTGGCCCTTTTAGCGGCTCTTTTGCAAGATATCCTAACTGTGCCCAGGTCTGCATATAATCTGGATGCAACAGAGGGACAGCCCTGATATCCCGGATGATTCATCAGCATAAAGACCTGAAACCTCAGATGTTGGCTATCTATCAACGCAGGATTTAAGACCATGAAATCATACACCGTTGGTCTGTTACCCACGAGATGTCCAGTCCATTATGTTTATATCACTTTGCCTATTTTTGCTTTTCGAGCGTTAGACCTATCAACACATCGTAGTGGATCCTAGCCTGTTCAGCTTCAAACCTTACATGTGTTAATCAAGTTCTTTAGCACGAAAATTCATTTCATTTCCCAGCAACTTTTTCTCCCCCTCAAACAATGCGTATGTACATATATGTTTTTTTTTGCTTTTCTCCCCCTCAAACAATGCATATGTACATATATGTCCCTCCCCCCTAAATTTGTGCATCACACTTTATGCGCAAATTTACTTATTTATTTATATTAATATAGAAACCGGGTTTTTCTTTTTTTGTCGCTCGGCCGGTGATTGTGTCATTTTCAAAAGATCCACAAGCACATTGAATCTCGAGATGCTGATAGGTTTTGTAAAAAGATCCGCTGAATTAGCATCAGTGTGGATCTGTTTAAATTTAAACAATCCGCTGTCATAGCAATCTCGAATAAAGTGCACCTTGATATCAATGTGCCTGGTTTTAGAGTAAAAGACAGGGTTTTTGACAATCTAGATAACGGCATCATTATCAAAATAAGTAGTAGAGTTTAGATAAGTCAAACCGAAATCCTTGAGCTGGTGTTGCATCCAAAGAACCTGAGAGCAGAAGGCAGAAGATGCTGCAACGCACTTTGCTTCCACTGCAAAAGTGAGTTGTTGCTTGTTGGACTGCCATGAGATGAGAGTGTCCCCCAAGAATTGGTATCCAGTTGATGTACACTTCCTATCCCTGTTTTGACGAACTTGCAAGCCCAGAAACATTTTCACTTTTCCCAGCGAGCTCATTTCGAACTTCTTTCTTATCATACGAAAATACGAATGGCCTCCAGACGTGCCACCGGTGCGTGGACCTCATCATAATTCAGACCTTCAACTTGCTCGAAACCTTGAATTTCCAGCCGTGCCTTGTTCCTCACTATTATGCTGATGTCATCTTGTTTGTTTCTGAATAGGCACGTGTTGATGTCTCTCGATTTGCTGCGAGTTTGTACACCATCAGCTACTGGGCCAATTATATTTGTGATTTAGAAATTTCTTGATGCTATTCTAGATTGCTCCCCCTCATTTGGTGCGGTAGCGTTGTTGTTCACCGGTGGATCTACAATGCAATATGAGGGAATTGCTCATGGAAACAGAGAAGTTCCTTAAACGTTTGAGAGTCCTGAGGAGACTTCAGTGTTATGTACTGCACCATCAGGGATAACTATAGCAGGTTCAGAAATCGGCTTCTGAACAGTCGAAGAATGAAGTTGCGAGCCACTCTTGGTGAAGATAACATCCATTCCTTTGTCGCACAACTGAGATATGCTCAAGAGGTTGTGCTTCAGTTCAGGGACATAATTGACTTCTGAGAACATGAGAACTCCGTATTTGACAATGCCCTTCATGGTTATTCTTCCAGTTTCCCCTCCCGCGAAGTTGACAAATCCACCATCGAATATATTTTTTTTGTTATTCAACTGGGATAAGTCTTCTGTCACGTGTCTGGAGCAACTACTATCGATAAACCAAGGTCTAACGATCACCCTCCATAGCCGTTCCTGCACACTTAGCAGGATTAATTAGAAGCTGGAACCCAGGCCGTAGTGGACCTGAGTTGACCATCACTATCTATGTAAGAAACGTCACGAAAGATCATATAACTTTTAGTAGAATTTTAGGTTTGGGGTGAAGACGTCGATGTTGACGGTTATGAACACTGAGACTGGGATCCAGCAAGAACCGTGGGCTTCCAAATCTTAGAGTCAGTGATGTTGTTTGAAATATTTTTCTTTACAGTTGAGACTTTTGACTCCATTAGTTGTCTTTGGAACCCATTTGTGTTAGAAAACCTTTGATGGTTCCTTTTTGCTAGATTCTAGTCTCCATCAGAAGGCTTGGCTTGAGAAGGTCGATTTTTGACAGATTGAGGATGCATAGCCTTCTAATGATACGTGTTGCTAGAGTAGTAGGGAGGATGAACACAATTTCTTGCAATGTGTCCCGGAATACCACAATTAAAACACATTTGCCTTTTTGAGAAAAAGACATTTAGTTCTGCTTGTGTTATTCTCGAGAACTGATATAGTCTCTTCTTTTCATTTGACTCTGACTGCTTGTGTGCATGCTTAATCTTGATCTTGGATGAACCTTGCTCACGGTTGTCGACATGAGAGTAAGTATCCGCGACTTTACCCTTTAGTTTTGGTTCAGTTTGCTTGAGAGTCGGGTTTTCCTTTTGAGCGTTCTTTTTCCGTGGTCTTCTGTTTTTACGTGATCGTCTTTTCTTTAAAGGAACAGATTCAGTACACTTTGCTTTATTTGAAATGCTTTCTTCCGAATCTGATCCTTTGGGATCGAGAGTTGAATCATCTGTTGAATTGACTTCCACAGATTCCTTTTCCTCAGAAACTACGTTCACAGAAGTTTCTGCAGAATTGGCTTCCACAGATATCTCTTCTTCAGTTTCATCAGTTGAATCATCTGTTGAATTAATTTATGTGGATCCCTTTTCTTCAGGTTCCGAGATCTCATAAGTTTCCTCAGAATTGGTTTCTACGAATATCTCTTCTTCAGCTTCATTAACCTCTGAGTTTCTAACATCAGCTGATTCTGGTTTCTTAGATGAAGAGCAATCTATGTTTGAAACTATTTGACTCTCTTCGGGCGTTGCACTACTTGGTTCTGAGTATTTGTCACACTCAAAATTCCCAAAAACGCTACGCTCATCATCTGAAGTACCAGAATCTGCAACGTGAATGTCAGGTTCACCAGATGATCCATGTTCATCAATTTCTTTACTAACACAGCTAAACATGTAAACTTTCTCATCTTTATCCTATTTAAAAGTTTCTGATGTATCAGTTGATGTTTTAGGCACACTAGAATAGTTGCCCGAATCACCAGAACTAATTTCTGAGTCACTTGAAACAGGTGTTTCAAGTTTATCAGACAAAACATCAGATTTCCCTGTTAAAGCATTTTCGTCACGATCATAATCTAAAACCACAGCACCTGAATCATCAGTTTTAATCGGAATACCCCAACTCTCAGCATACCAAGACATAACATAGTTCCATGAATAATTATCGCTTTCGGCAGCATTCGAATTATCAGCAGCATCAGCAACATTTGCAACTTCAGCATTGTTTGAATGTGATTTATCATCCACTGCAGACTGCTCTTCAACTGTCACCGATTCTGCACATGAACCAAAACGGTTAACATTATCTACAGAATCAGAATCAGAATTTGATAAATCTTCTTGGGACTCCTCAGTTGACATCATTACTGGTTCTGATTCATTTTCTTTTTCATTTTCCTTTTCAGATTCCCTAGCTGATTCGTTTGAGCAATTTTTATCCGCATCTTTATTAAAATTCATTGGTTTTTGAAAATCAACGGGTCTGGCATTCTTTGGTCTGAATGGCTCCCATGGAACATAGTCACTAGGTTTACCGTAAATCATTTTATCATAATTTTCTATTTCTTGCTCAGTAGTGGGCAATCTTGAGTAATTATGATTATATGGCGATGGAACCTGTTTGTAGCCCAAACCCTTACCCTTATTTTCTTTATAAGCAGGTTGCACATCACACAGATTACGAACAGTGTTACTGGAAGTATCAAACTTTTTGATGCTTAACTCCTTTTGTTTATACTTTCCGGTGAGGAGCTCTTGCTCACCCTTCACAGAGTCACATTCAAGAGTTTTAACTGTGAGTCTATGTTTGTAGTCGTGAACCCAACATTGCTGTTGATTCACGTCTCTGTGAAGTTGAGCTATATCCTTCTTGAGTGCGTCAATCTTTTCATAAAGAACTTTATTGTTCTCTCGAAGACTGATGTACTTTCCCATGATACTGTTGTAATCAGTGATCAATGCTGAGTTTTGTGATCTCAGAAAAGCAACTTTCTTTCTACAGTGCTCGGAACACAAAAGAGAGTTTAGCGTTTCAGAGAGTGATTTCGGTTCTTCAGTCTGGGCCACTTTATCGGGATGAGAGCATGTTGAGTGTGGGGTCTTCTCATCAGTTGATGTAGTAGTCACAGTCGAAGATGAGGGAATCTAAGTAGTGCTGAGATCGGTAACAAGTGGCGAATTAGCAACGGCCTTCCCACAGTTGGACATAGAAGTCAATGTGTTTGTGAGATTCTGACTCCTCTTCTTGTCCTCCTGGACGTCCGTATTCATTTACTAAGGAAATTGCATCTCTCGTTTCCGTTGTGCAATGATTGCATTTTCCCATAATAATAGCAACACGATAGTCCCATGTCTTGCTTCGAGGCAATCCGTACAAAAAGGCTCTGTTAACCCTACCAAGTGTCACATACAATCCGCTCTTCTCGATTTCAGAAAGCAGTAGTGTAAACCTTCTTATTACGTCTTCTACGCTTTCACCCTCAATGAAACCGAAACTATTGAGTTGTTCCGAGAGCAACTGACGTTGAGAATCAATACTTGAGGAATTCATTGTTGAACCAAGTTATCGTAGAACCAGGTTATGTAAATCACGAGCCACAACAAGAAACAATGCACACACTAATTCGAGCACGTCGCAAATATACGGACCAGTTTCCTTTACAGCACCTCAAAAACTTGTAAAAATTATCAAAACGAACAAATATCTTTTTTTTTTGAATTTTTTATTTTTAGATTTTTTTTAATTTATAAAGTATAATAAATTTTAAAGTCTAATATTTTATATATAAAACTTTTCAATTAATTTAATAATAATAAAAAAAACTAATATTATATTACTTATATATTTTTAATAAAAACTTTTAATTAATATATATTAATGATTTAGTAATGATTACCTAATAATTAATAATTAATATTATAATTATTATATTTAATAATTCTAAACGACAAAAGAAGATGTCGTTTTCTGTCTTCTTCCTAAAACATGTTCCGAAACCCTAATTCTAACTGTCAGCCGCCGCCGTCAAGACTGTCTTCTTCATTTCTTTAGGTGACCGGAGACTGCAGGTGATGATAAAGTGAACAGAAGGTGGTGGTCGGTGAGGGTAACGATGGATGAAGATGGTGGCTGTTAATGAAGGTGGTCGGAGACGATGTAGGGCTGATGATAATGACGGCTGATGAGGTGAACGGATGTGATGTTTCGGAGTTACAGGATGGACGCCGGAGGTGAAGAAGATGACCGGAGAGGAATGTGAGGATGGAGTTGAACGAAGGTTGTCAGAGACGATGTTCGGTGTCCAGAGTTGGACGAAGTGTGCGGTGGTGACGGAGGGTGTTGAAGGGTGTCGGAGATGATTATCGGTGTTGGTGAAGATGTCTTGAAGGTGGAGGTGACTGTTTTGATGTTTTTAAAGATGATATTGTCAACAGTGAAGATGAATTGTAAGAGATGGAATATCTCGGATGATCTCAGATTAGGCAGTGATGTGTTTCGGATAAAAGGTGATCATTTCGAATGATGAAGATGGATGATTACGGATGAGTTGATGTAGTAGAGATGATCTCGGATGATGAAGATGGATGATTACGGATGAGTTGATGTAGTAGCAGATGATTTCGGATGATGAAGATGGATGATTACGGATGAAAGTCGACAATGTCGTATCATGTCGGATGTATCTCGGATGGATCGCAATTGATGTTGACTGATTTCGGATGGAATGATGGTGTCGGATGGAAGAAGATAATACGATAAGATGATGATGATGCTGATGTATGAATTGTTTGATGATGTCGGATTAGATATTTGATGACTTTGTCTGCAGTACGATGATGATAATGTACGATGAATTGATGAGTGATGATGACAGTAATGACAATAATAATATTTAAAAAATTTTGAAAAACCTTTAACAACTTCCAAACAAATCAAAATACCAAAATATATGGATTTTTGATAAAAATAGGATGAACACGATAAAAATATTCAACAAAAATTCAAATAATTCTTGAGTGTTTGATAACAAATTGGCTCTGATAACAATTGTAAGTCTCAAAAATCCGGATCAAACAACGATATCAAATGATCAACAAGGATGGGCGGAATCCAAACTTGATGATCTTCAAGAAATAATCAAGAACAAGAAGATGAAGATTTGAATGATTCAATTGATTCAATGTTTAAACTTGCATACAAGAAGCTTGTCTAATACAAGTTTCTAAAACAAGGAACCAACCAACCTAACCCCTAATTTCCATTAACTATTTATAGGGAGAGGTTTCCCCCAAAACCCTATGCCCATAATTCCCCCAAAGCCCACTCTAATACCCCCTTCTAGAAACTTGATCCATTATCTATAATTCCTACTAATCCATAAACCTTCAAGGGCCTAACAATAATTATGCTAGCAAGTCAGATCCTATATAAACTCATGTAATGGTGCCCTAGCTAAGCTTTTGGCCACTCTTGATGAAAACTTGTGTTGTTTACATTTTATCAATTTTTGATAGTGCTTAATCAGATCTTCGGGTGCTTTATTGTTTATTTCATTGTTTGGATTCAATACAACACTTGTTGTATTCATCATACCATTAGCTTCATCTTCATTCTATGATTTTTCTTTAACTTTTTCATAGTGCAAACACTTAATCAATATGTGTTTTGGACTAAAACAATCAACCACTGTGATCCGGATTGATATTGGGATCTACAATTTGGTATCAGAGCCTTAGTGCTCTTGGTTGTTGTGTTTTTGTTAAGATTCTTCAAGTTTTGAAGGTTTTTCAAAAGTTTCAAGTTTTTCAAAATTTTGGACTTAAAATGGATTGATTTGGTGTGTTTAATTGATAGGTTGTTGTTAATCAGTGATTAGGGAGTCATTTTGGACATTTTGATGCAAAGAAACATGGTTTTTGAGTCGATTTTGGGTGATTAAAGGGTTTTAGTTCGTGTTAAACCTTCTGGTCAGCATAGATAAACTTGAAGACAACGATTTTATTTTGTATACAGCGAAATTATCTTGAATATCGCATAATTAACAATTTCGTCGATTAAAACACGAGCGAACGTGTTAATTTCCGGCGAAATAGTGTCATTGACCCTGAAGCGAATTTATCGAAGGCGACTTCGAGAACAGTGATAAAGAACCACAGTGTTTTTATCACGGTGTCCGGCGAAATTAGCCAAACTAACGCGTTTGTCTATTGTCTCAGCAGAATTAGCTTTCTTCGCTAATGCAAGACTTCTCCTCGTTCCGGTGAAGATATTTGATCAACGAAGATTGTCGGCGAAATTGTCTTGATTCACAAAATTCAGTCAGCTTTCCGGCGAAGTTAACTACATCACCGGCGAAATTGTTCAACATTCAGCATGTCAGCGAAATTAGCTTCTGATCAGCATTCTTAAGTCAAAAACTAGTCAAAATGTCTTTGAATCAACTAAGTCAAATTGCTCAAGCTGAACTTGAGACTGGAACCACCACAAGACCACCAAAGTTGAAAGGAGTAGACGATTTCAGTACTTGGAAGACTCGTATCCAATCGTTCTTCCAATACACTGACTACAATATGTGGCTCTCTGTCACCGCTGGACCCCACGTTCCAACGGTGGTTCGAGGAGATGTGATAGTCAATAACAACGACCCCACAACCTATACTGATGAAGACAAATCCCTAATCCAACGGGACCGTCGTGCACATGCTGCCTTAACCATGGCTATGTCAACTGATGACTGCAACATGTTTGAAGAATACAGAACTGCAAATCAAGTCTGGCTCGCTTTGATCGAATATTACGAGGGAAACGAAGAGCTCATTGAGAGCAAAAGAGACATGGTGCAGAAGCAATACGCCATGTTTTGTGGAGTTCGTGGAGAAAGTCTTTCCAATCATATCAGTCGCTTTCTGAATATGATGACCAAGATGAAGAAGGCAGGAAATCCTGTCACTAACCGTGGTGCCATAAAGAAGCTTTTGGACTCGCTTCCAAAGGAATGGAGGCTGCAATGCGTGATGATAAAAAAGGATTTCCTCAACAACCCAAATCTTGTCACTCTGTCCGATTTAATCAACACTTTAAGGGCTTTTGAAATGGATGTCAACAAACGTGAGATGAATACAGCTGGTTACACCCCAAAGTCCGCTCAGACTTCTGCTGGACTGAAGAATGTGGCACTTCTTGCTTCAGGAGGTGTTTGTCAACAAGCTTCCAACACGACCTACTTTAACGCTTCTGCAAGCGCATCAAAGGCTCCACACTCTAGTGATAAGACTGTCGTGGTTGGGGATACTCAAGCTTTGAAAGTGTCAACTGAAAACGTGGCACTTTTTAACATGTTTCTGAGTAGCTATGAAGCTTTAATGTCGGGAGAACTCAAGAAGGAGATGTTCACTGCTGAAGACATGTATCAGGTTGATCCAGATGACATGGAGGAGATGGATTTGAAATGGCAGATGGCTATGATCACTCTAAGGTTAAAGAAGTTTCAGGACAAGACTGGGAAGCATCTAGCTCTTGGAAAAGCTGGTTTTGACAAATCCAATGTAACACCTCGAAAATTCACGTCCTATAATGTATTGACACGTGTCACAAGCTTGAACGTGCGAAAGTATACTCTAGAGGGACTAAAGTTGACAAACATGGAAAGTATGTGAATATAAGGGTTCAAAATGTCAACAATGGATAAATATACTTTACAATAACCCTACATGATGTTTATAACCTTAAACGAATAAATCATGGACCATACGAAGCTAATTGTGAAAGAAGGTGAGAGATTACAAACTACAGGGGTTAAATGTGTCGACATGTTTAAAGTATACCTCTGAGTGATCTTTTAGCAAACCCAAAGCTTGGTAACGATTAATTATGCTCACTAGAACGCGTGATAATAATTTCACCAAGTTTCGTTATCGTATGAGAAAGTTACGATAAAATTCATGTGCGAGGGGTTAAAAGCGTCAACGCTGAAATCTATGACTTTTCGGGTGATCAAAAGTTAACCAAGGACTTAACAAAGTTGGTATAAGTCTTGAAGCCCTTAGAATTTAATTTAGAGGGCCCAATGTGCAAGAAATGAAGGTAAAATCAAGTTTGGAAGTCCAGGGGTCAAAATTGTCAACATTTGAAAGATTCTTTGTGCTGGCATGATCCTTGCGCACCTCAACACCAATAACGTTACGGTGCGCAAGCAGGTCCCAGATGCAGAAAAACTTCCAGCTGCCTGTTAAAACGGTTACACCGCCTTATTTGGGTGGTTTTCGAATTCAGGGACTCCTATATCTGGTTTTTAGCATCCTAGGCCACCTGGGATGATCTTATAAAATCACTAGAGTTACATGGCATGATCTACTTGAATTTAAAAGCCTATATATGAGATGCAAAGTTGCAACATTTGGGTATTTGCATTTGCAACATTCACAACTTACTTTCTGGAGCTCTCTGGTCAGCAAGCAACCTTCCTAGTGATCCCTAATTATAATTAGGAACCTTGTAAGTATACTTAACCTTTCTAAATTCGTTTTAGCTTAGTTAATTAGCAAAAAGTCAAACCGTCATAATTAAGGTTTGAATTCGTGATTAATTAATATGTGCTCCATCTAATCACGAATTAAAAGTACCTTTAAGTAGGTATTTATGTGGGTAATAAACCCTTTAAAGGGTACTTTCAGATTCCCACTCTAACTATGTTAATTGTTGAGTCAAAGCTTACTTTAAAAAGTCAACAGAATGTTTATTTTCAAATTAAAGCATAATTAGCAATGTAGGATACTTGCAACCTGTTTGATCATTACTATAACTTGGTAGTTAATGTAGGAACATGTCCCAACATGTTCAACTCGACAATTTTCAGTTTAGGCTCGATTTGGAACCGAAAGTCGCATAGTTTGACCTCTGCTTTGACTTTCAGTTCTGAACTGTTTAAGCATTGCTTAGAAATGCCTTAGAGCCTTAATTGGACCAGGTTTCATACTAGTGTAACCCCCTGAGGTCACACAACTTGGTTCATTAGTTATCCGATTCAAATGCATGTTTCCGTTAAACGCTAAATTGTTGACTATTATGCCCTTTTGACTAAAAAACGTGTTTTTTGAAAAAAGTGAAAGAGTAGAAACCTTAGTTACTGATTTATAAACTTGCACCTATAATTTGACATCAGTTTGAGATCTAGATTAAGAGTTATGCTCATTAGCGTAAATTGAAAGCTTTATGTTAGTTAAACGACGTAATTGGCGTATAGCCTAGTTATACCCACTTTTTGATATCAAACTTTTTACTCACTGATGTAATATAAAATTTTCGGATTTTTGAAGATTTTTATTTAATTTTTGGCTGATCATAACATAGGTCTTTAAGTTTGATTCGGTTAATGCCGGTTTTGCCCTTTTAAGCCATAAAATGAGTTTTACAAATCCTTTTGACCCCAAACCTTTTTCTACTGATT
Organism: Helianthus tuberosus; assembly: GCA_030545235.1. Classification (NCBI taxonomy): domain Eukaryota; kingdom Viridiplantae; phylum Streptophyta; class Magnoliopsida; order Asterales; family Asteraceae; genus Helianthus; species Helianthus tuberosus. Next base: position 177,710,666 of record CM060357.1, read on the forward strand.
TTATTTGACAAATAAAATATTTTGAGCCTTCTGGAATTGTAAAAATATCATCTTTCTTTTAAAAACCCAGAAATGGCTCCAAATCGCCTTTTTAGGCATTTTTTACGTATAGTATGTATTAAGATTATGTTGAGCACATAAGGTTTGATACCTACTGATATTTTAAGTAAATTATTATATTTTTACAGTAAGCTAAAGTTTTAAACTCAGGTTTCAGTTTTGACTTTTTAAGCCTATATATGATACCCTACTGATATAACCTAGTTTGGTTATAAAGGATAGATTTCACATATATATGATACCCAACTGATATAACCTAGTAAATTAAGTATTTTTACTGATTACATCAGACCCGAAACTCAGGTTTATATTTAAACTCTTTTATAACCTTTTAAATGAACAAAATACCCCTACGGGGCGTAATTTATGTCTAAATCCGTTTTGGGCATAATAGAAGATATCTTTATGATGTCACAACATAATTAAGGCATATTAACTTAGGAAACTTGCATATGACTCATTTGATTACTCATTATGCACTTGTCGCGTTCGGATCGGCTTATGTAACTAGTTTGCATGTATTAGCCGAAACGGGTCAAATCATATCGTTTATGTCTCAAAATTCAGAATGTGTTTAGTTTACCCTTATTATACAAGTATACAAGCTTGTTGGGTCTAAACCACATTCTAATCCGGTTCTCGCTTAACCATGCGTTTTGAACCGTATCTTCCTTTAAAACTAACCAGACTAAGCTTAGGCTTAAATAAAGACCCGTTAGAAATCTAATAGGTTATTAAAAACCTTCGTTCCAGATTTAGGAGCCCAGTAAAAGCTATCTGTACTTGCTGATTTGATACGGCTGGGATTGAATTTATATTTAGCTCAGGTAAATACTTTTAACTTATTTTCCCTATACGGGCTTGGGTACGGTATATAAAATACCGCTTGGTCCGGCATTGAATCTTTAATCGAATAGAGGTTAAATCATTGATATGCTACGTTTTGAAATGTTTTGTTTGCTTAAAGCCTTTGGGGGGTTAATGACCATGTCCCGGATATCCTTGGCATCATCTTACGAGATGGCCACGACCTAAGCACGGGGTGTAGGCGTACACCCGTCAGTGCCTAACCAAATAATGTGTTGTGTCTATTAATCTTTTACCCGGTCTACGGATCGGGCTACTGAATGCATAAGTAACATGTAATTCACTTACAAGATTATATTCACATAATTATCCCAAGTTATAAAATGTTTTGTGCCACGTGCATTCAAATCAATTTTCAAATCTTTTTAAAATTAGTCAGTTAAATTGTATTTACCAGTGTAAACTGACGTATTTTCCAAAAGGTTAAGTGTAGGTACTACTCGTACTAGGCTGGCTGTCTTCTAGCGTCCACAATAAGTCTCGCAAGCTTGGATGCCTTAAAGTCTGTTGAATAAAGTTTCTTTTTCTCTTTTGATCCGCCTGTGGATCTTTTACATTCCGTTGTAATACTTTGATATTACTTTATATCGGATTGTAATATATTTATCATTTGCTTCCGCTGTGCGTTTAATTATTGTGTTGTTTGACTACGATGATATCAACTACATCACGGTACTCCCCACTGGGCCCACCGGTGATACGTGGAAAGTCGGGGTGTGACCGGTTGGTATCAGAGCCAACACTGAGTGAATTAAACACTTGCCTTTTGTGTTTAATCTCAGTTACACAGATGCACATTCTTGAGTCTAGACAAGAACATAGGACTAATCCTAATTCGTTTCATTGTCTTTTAATTGCTTCTTTTGTTATTTTTTTTTTATTAGCCCTTGCATGGGCAAGTCATTTTCTTAAGAAGTCCCATTTAGGGCAACCATATACTTGTTTAAATTTTAAGGGAACGATTATATTTAAAATACCATTCCTATATTATAAGATCTACCATTATAATAAAATGGCAAAATCTAAAAAGGACAAGACCTAGCCTCGTGTCACTATTAAGACCCGACCAAGATGGCAGTTCCTCAATTTAGGTTCAGATACTTATTAACATCCCGAGTTAGGATTGTTCTACGTTAATTATTAAAAAAGAATCTTAAGGGTAAACCTAGCCTATATGACGAGGCCAAGATGGTAGGACCTATTCAAGAGATTCAAATCCTTGTTAACATCTGTAATATGTTAACACTCCTGGCAGACGTGGTTCGATAAAATCACATAAATCATCCTTATACTGGATTCTCCCGAAATCCTTTCTTATTTTGTGATTTAAGCATCCATCAGGGATGCAATATTTACGGGCCATATTCATTATAATATAAGACAAAAGACAGTCGTAGCCTACAACTCCCTGTCAAGAAAAGGCAATGAACAACGTTCAAGCCTAAATACCTTGATTCTACAAAATCATGGTTTATAATTTAAAGTTACCCTTGTGACTTGGCCTTTTCGTGCCATAGTTATATTTTTATTAAATCTAGGATAATTATAAAATCCTGAATAAAATAAATATCATTCCTTTCCTGCCAGTATTTATATCAAAAAGAATCTTAAAAGGGTATAACCTAGCTTGAATGTCATTAAAGACCTGGCTACGATGGTGAGACCTGTTTAAAGAGATTCAGATCCTTGTTAAACACCTGAAAACGTGTTATCACTAATGACAATGGGTGATGCGATGAAATCACACTTGTCATCCTTATATTAGAAATTTTCCAAACCCCTTATTTAGCATAAATAATCAATAGGAACCATGGCTAATAAACATTGAGCTTGATAAATACATCAAAACATCCACTGGGATGAATACCTTCGGGCAAAGATGTATGCATGAAAAAGATAGTTTATTTCATAACTTCTTGTTAAGGCAATGAACTATGAAATTTTCCGATCAGAAGGAATCATCGATTATGTTTTAAAATTTTCCCTAGTGACAAGGCTTCTGTGCCATCAAGCGTCCTTTGGAACAAGCCTTAATGCTATATAAAATGTCGGTACGACATTGACAGTCGTGATTTATATCCCATGTCTAATAAATATGAAGGATTACATTCCGTTTAAGCGCCAAAGATGGATAATTTAAAAACCTAGGCAAAACATAATCAAATAAATTTAATACTATCTATTGGCCTATATGGTTAAATTGCACCATGGCTATTTAATCATCAAACTCGACAATTCCCTGTATAATTAAGCAAATTATTACTACATGATTTGTAGCCTTCAAAGCTTCACCATGGCTGACTCCTCTGAAGCTCACAACCATCCAGTTGATCAGAATAATGATGCAAGACTAAACTTAACGGGCGCTGAGTTACAGGCCATGTTAGATACTGCCGTAAACAAGGCCGTGGACCGAGCGTTAAAGGATCATAAACGAAAGTGCGATAATACCCCGAAGAAGGGATCCAAAAAGGGTAAGACTGGTTCAAGCTATAACCAGCCCAAGCCAAAGGAGGCAAAACCAGAATGTAAAACCTGCGGAAAGAAGCACTTCGGAAAATGTTTCTATGATCAAACCAGGGGATGTGTCATCTATAAAAAGATGGATCATAAGACCCATGAATGCAAGGACTTGAAGGTCAACCAGCAGTCAAGTGAAAAGTCCAGATGCAAAACCTGTAGGAAATACCACCTCGGGAAATGTAGATATGAATCTCAGCCTCTACCCTGTGGAATCTGCAAGTCCAAGGAGCATAAGACCTTGGATTGCAAGAGATTGGGAGACGCAACCTACTACGGTTGCAATGAAAAAGGGCACATCAAGACAAATTGCCCAAATAAAACCAAGAAGCCTGAGGAGTCTAAGAAGACCGAAGATGGAAGCTCTCAAGTGGATACTCAAGAGGCTATTCAGGATGAAAATGTCACAAAATGTACTTTCTTTATTAATAACGCTCATGCTAGAGTATTATTTTATTCAGGTTCAGATAAGTCTTTCATAAGACAACAGATTTTGTAAATCATTAAATCTGCCTGTTAAAACTCTAAGCGTTAAGTAGAATTGACCAATAGTACCTCAGAGACTGCTCCAGTAATATTAGATGGATGTTTATATCCATTTAGGAATCATTCTTTTCTGGTGTCCTTGTTCCATTTAAATAATAAGGGACTCGACATAGTGATAAGAATGAATTGGTCGTCCTAGAAGTCTAGCCTATATTATGAATGATAAGAAGCAAGTAGTTATCAAGACTCCTTATGGGGAGCCTTTGACAATTCAAGGAAACACTAGGTATGGGTTACCTAAGCACTTATTAAAATTGGTATTTAACAACAAAACTTTGAGTATGGAAAGCTCAGAAGAAACAAACAACAGTCGCGATGCTAATGGTGCATCAGATGTGAACCTCAATATTAATGGAATTAATCTCCAAAACTGAAGTTAACCCCGTTGTTAGAAAGGTTATAAGAAAATTCATAAGAAGATTCAAGAAGCCAAATGGTGTTTGCTCAAAAACACATGTCGCTACTCATGATAAGAGCTTTATTCATACTTCATATGCAAAGAATAATCCAAATAAAATCATATGTGGCAAGGAGTCCATTCTTTTTAGGTTTTACTTAAAAGTACCTCGTCTCTTGGAAGACAAGAGACTTCAATAGTAAAAGGGGACCATCGATTTCAGGGAACTGTTAAATGAAATAGAAATCATTAGGTATGTCAGCAGTTATGCTGGAAAGGACACGGTGAGGTATGCGTCATAGTCATTCGATGGCAATACCATTGATTAGTAAGGACATTAATGGAGTCCACAAGAAAGATCCTCTTATACATTATGGGATGGTCCAAATTTTAAGGACCTTATTAGAAAACCTATTAGTCGCTTCACGAAATGGAAAAAGATGGAATAAGAATTTTCCGACTCCCCCCATAAGAGTTATAAACTATCGGTAGTGTGTTGCAAACCTTGGCTCATTGTTTGAAATAGTGCCCTTATTCGGTTAATCTAGAATTTAAGCATAATGCACTATATAAATATTATGATTTAGCGTCGGCAATAAGAGGGCACATTAAGGTTTCAAGGCCTGCTCATTATAAATCCATCATGGATCTGCCTCAGCTACTCGCATTTTATAGATTAAGAAATGAACAGTCAAAGCTGAGACTGCCCTAAAGTTTGTCAAAGATTTTACAGCTAAGTTTAAAAGGATTAAGAATGGAGGCGTTAAACCCTCCTGATGCATGATTAGAGGCAATTCACATTAATAATGTCACTAGATAAATCCCTTATTATGATTTCATTGCTAAGAGTTATGTTTAGTTACAGGTACTGCTAAGTCTCTCATAAGACCATAAGCTTAGCAAACTTTTAGAAACTTTCCGTAAGAACCCCAGATGTTAAGTGTAAGGTAAGACTTACAGGGGAAATCATAAGAACCATTTCTTCTGTTCTTGTTAGAAATCTCTAATCATGGAATTCTAGAAGTACCCTCTCTCTAGAAGAAGTGCGTCAGCATGTATAGTTGATATCTCTTTGATCTCTATCGATTGCGAATACCAGATGGTATGATAAAAGCGCCACATGAGGATTGGTGTATCTTAATATGTTCCATAGATTGCTTCCATGCCTGATCAGTATGGAGGTTTAATGCATGGAACCACAAGGATATTCCGATGGTCATATGGTACTAAAATCAGCTAAAGGTATTCAAAGAAGATATCCAGAATGGAATTGTCCAGGTAAATGTCTTCGATTAATGAATTCATGGACTCGTAACATAAATGTGTCACCTACCTGACACAAACTATGATAGATGAATTGGAGCCTGAGATTTGGAAAACCTCTGTAACCTCCTTATAACTTGATTATCTTCTCCTAAGATTACCCTGTTTACCCCTGAAAGGCAGGTAGAATTAAGATTTATATCCCATTTAGGGCTGTATCATTATGAAATCTCCAAGACGGCTAGTGCCATTATTGGAAGAATCAAAACCCTAATTAAATAAGTTTTGAAATAAAGAATTCATATAGCCTAACCCTATATTCAAAGAATTCGGAATTGTTAATTAAGAAAGACGGTTCATTTTGCTTATGCATTGATTACCGCAACCCAAATTAGGCAACAACTAAGAATTTCCATCAGCTGCCCAGGATCGTCGATTTGTTCGACTAACGGCAAGGATTAGCTAATTCCTTAAGATTAGTTCTAAGCAATGGTTGGAATAACCATCTCACCTTAAATTAAGCTTTTCTATAATAGTTGATATATAAGTATCAAGGCTGCTCCTTTGGAGACCTTGTATAGATGGAATGTTAAACATCTATTGTTAGATAGAGAATTGGTAAGTCCAATTATCAGGATCTGAAAGTTGCCTAGGAAACAACAAATAAGATCATACAAATCCATAATCGATTGTAAGTTGCCAGTATTCGGCAGAAAATCAAGGATTAATGAAATTAGCAACCCTCCTAAGTTCTTGTTAAAGAATAAGGTTCAACAAAAGATATCACCTTGAAAGGGTGTGCCAGTTTGTTAAATTATCAGGCTAATTAAGCTCGGAATATATAGAATCATTCGAAGGAATCGAATGTAGCAAGATCAAATAGCTTAAAAGCTAAAACCTATTTAAGGGGCTTAACGGATCTCGCAATGCATTACACATTAAGGATTTAAGGATATGTTTCTCCAATATGTAGAGAAGCATTATCACATAATGATATGCAGATTTATGATATAATGAACAACCTATGTCGATTAAGGATCGACAGGTGAAGAAGCTCCAAAAGGATACATGTACCCATTATAAAGGTCAACTTGGGAGCTTGGAAAAGCTCCAGGTATGCTATTGAGGTTAAGTCCATTATGCGACAAAAAGTACTTCCATAATTTTAGCAAATCTCAAGGTCGAGATTTATTTTAAGGGGGTGAGGATGTAACACCTCGAAAATTCACGTCCAATAATGTATTGACACGTATCACAAGCTTGAACGTGCGAAAGTATACTCTAGAGGGACTAATGTTGACAAACATGGAAAGTATGTGAATATAAGGGTTCAAAATGTCAACAATGGATAAATATACTTTACAATAACCCTACATGATGTTTATAACCTTAACGAATAAATCATGGACCATACGAAGCTAATTGTGAAAGAAGGTGAGAGATTACAAACTGCAGGGGTTAAATGTGTCAACATGTTTAAAGTATACCTCTGAGTGACCTTTTAGCAAACCCAAGGCTTGGTAACGATTAATTATGCTCACTAGAATGCGTGATAAAAATTTCACCAAGTTTCGTTATCGTATGAGAAAGTTATGATAAAATTCGTGTGCGAGGGGTTAAAAGCGTCAACACTGAAATCTATGACTTTTCGGGTGATCAAAAGTTAACCAAGGACTTAACAAAGTTGGTATAAGTCTTGAAGCCCTTAGAATTCAATTTAGAGGGCCCAATGTGCAAGAAATAAAGGTAAAATCAAGTTTGGAAGTCCAGGGGTCAAAATTGTCAACATTTGAAAGATTCTTTGTGCTGGCATGATCCTTGCGCACCTCAACACCAATAACGTTATGGTGCGCAAGCAGGTCCCAGATGCAGAAAAACTTCCAGCTGCCTGTTAAAACGGTTACACCGCCTTATTTGGGTGGTTTTCGAATTCAGGGGCTCCTATATATGGTTTTTAGCATCCTAGGCCACCTGGGATGATCTTATAACATCACTAGAGTTACATGGCATGATCTACTTGAATTTAAAAGCCTATATAAGAGATGCAAAGTTGCAACATTTGGGTATTTGCATTTGCAACATTCACAACTTACTTTCTGTAGCTCTCTGGTCAGCAAGCAACCTTCCTAGTGATCCCTAATTATAATTAGGACCCTTGTAAGTATACTTAACCTTTCTAAATTCGTTTTAGCTTAGTTATTTAGCTAAAAGTCAAACCGTCGTAATTAAGGTTTGACTTCGTGATTAATTAATATGTGCTCAGTCTAATCACGAATTAAAAGTACCTTTAAGTAGGTATTTATGTGGGTAATAAACCCTTAAAAGGGTACTTTCAGATTCACACTCTAACTATGTTAATTGTCGAGTCAAAGCTTACTTTAAAAAGTCAACAGAATGTTTATTTTCAAATTAAAGCATAATTAGCAATGTAAGATACTTGCAACCTTTTTGATCATTACTATAACTTGGTAGTTAATGTAGGTACATGTCCCAACATGTTCAACTCGACAATTTTCAGTTTAGGCTCGATTTGGAACCGAAAGTCGCATAGTTTGACCTCTTCTTTGACTTTCAGTTCTGAACCGTTTAAGCATTGTTTAGAAAAGCCTTAGAGCCTTAATTGGACCAGGTTTCATACTAGTGTAACCCCCTGAGGTCACACAACTTGGTTCATTAGTTATCCGATTCATATGCATGTTTCCATTAAACGCTAAATTGTTGACTATTATGCCCTTTTGACTAAAAAACGTGTATTTGAAAAAGTGAAAGAGTAGAAACCTTAGTTACTGATTTATAAACTTGCACCTATAATTTGACATCAGTTTGAGGTCTAGATTAAGAGTTATGCTCATTAGCGTAAATTGAAAGCTTTATGTTACTTAAACGACGTAATTGGCGTATAGCCTAGTTATACCCACTTTTTGATATCAAACTTTTTACTCACTAATGTAATATAATATTTTGGGATTTTTGAAGGTTTTTATTTAATTTTTGGCTGATCATAACATAGGTCTTTAAGTTTGATTCGGTTAATGCCAGTTTTGCCCTTTTAAGCCATAAAATGAGTTTTACAAATCCTTTTGACCCCAAACCTTTTTCTATTGATTTTATTTGACAAATAAAATATTTTGAGCCTTCTGGAATTGTAAAAATATCATCTTTCTTTTAAAAACCCGGAAATGGCTCCAAATCGCCTTTTTATGCATTTTTGACGCATAGTATGTATTAAGATTATGTTGAGCACATAAGGTTTGATACCTACTGATATTTTAAGTAAATTATTATATTTTTATAGTAAGCTAAAGTTTTAAACTCAGGTTTCAGTTTTGACTTTTTAAGCCTATGTGAAATTACCAAAATACCCCTAAGAGGCATAGTTTGGTTATAAAGGATAGATTTCACATATATATGATACCCTACTGATATAACCTAGTAAATTAAGTATTTTTACTGATTACATCAGACCCAAAACTCAGGTTTATATTTAAACTCTTTTATAACCTTTTAAATGACCAAAATACCCCTACGGGGCGTAATTTATGTCTAAATCCGTTTTGGGCATAATAGAAGATATCTTTCTGATGTCACAACATAATTAAGGCATATTAACTTAGGAAACTTTCATATGACTCATTTGATTACTCATTATGCACTTGTCGCGTTCGGATCGGCTTATGTAACTAGTTTGCATGTATTAGCCGAAACGGGTCAAATCATATCGTTTATGTCTCAAAATCCAGAATGTGTTTAGTTTACCCTTATTATACAAGTATACAAGCTTATCGGGTCTAAACCACATTCTAATCTGGTTCTCGCTTAATCATGCGTTTTGAACCGTATCTTCCTTTAAAACTAACCGGTCTAAGCTTAGGCTTAAATAAAGACCCGTTAGAAATCTAATAGGTTATTAAAAACCTTCATTCCAGATTTAGGAGCCCAGTAAAAGCTATCTGTACTTGCTGATTTGATACGGTTGGGATTGAATTTATATTTAGCTCAGGTAAATACTTTTAACTTATTTTCCCTATACGGGCTTGGGGTACGGTATATAAAATACCGCTTGGTCCGGTATTGAATCTTTAATCGAATAGAGGTTAAATCATTGATATGCTACGTTTTGAAATATTTTGTTTGCTTAAAGCCTTTGGGGGGTTAAAGACCATGTCCCGGATATCCTTGGCATCATCTTACGAGATGGCCACGACCTAAGCACGGGGTGTAGGCGTACACCCGTCAGAGCCTAACCAAATAATGTGGTGTGTCTATTAATCTTTTACCCGGTCTACGGATCGGGCTACTGAACACATAAGTAACATGTAATTCACTTACAAGATTATATTCACATAATTATCCCAAGTTATAAAATGTTTTGTGCCACGTGCATTCAAATCAATTTTCAAATCTTTTTAAAATGAGTCAGTTAAATTGTATTTACCAGTGTAAACTGACGTATTTTCCAAAAGGTTAAGTGCAGGTACTACTCGTACTAGGCTGGCTGTCTTCTAGCGTCCACAATAAGTCTCGTAAGCTTGGATGCCTTAAAGTCTGTTGAATAAAGTTTCTTTTTATCTTTTGATCCGCCTGTGGATCTTTTACATTCCGTTGTAATACTTTGATATTACTTTATATCAGATTGTAATATATTTATCATTTGCTTCCGCTGTGCGTTTAATTATTGTGTTGTTTGACTATGATGATATCAACTACGTCACGGTACTCTCCACCGGGCCCACCAGTGATACGTGGAAAGTCGGGGTGTGACATCCAAGCTGAGATGTTACAACTGCAAGAATTTGGGTCACTTCAAGCGAGTCTGTCTTCTGTTGAAGAAGGGAAACACTGAAGCTGCTCCTGCTATAAAACAAATCGTTATTGAAGAAAACAAAAACAATGCTGCTCCTAACACACCAAAATCCCTAGTTGTTGAAGATTACGATTGGGGTGAAGAAATTACTGAAGCTAAGGAACAAGTCAACAAAGCCCTCATGGCAAAGATCTCAAGTGGGTCATCATTAAAACAGGTTGAGAAACAGGATGCTGGAATCCCAAAAGGAGATAACATTGCTGACAAGGGTCTGAAAAGCATTCTCACCTCCTAAGAGCCTGAGAAAGACAAGAATCCCGAAGAAGCTGAAAAGCCCAAGGAGCAGGTTCTGAAAGAATCATCTGATGAGAAGAAAGAGAAGGCAAAAGCCTCAGCTGCAGCTATGAAAACTGAATCATCAAAGGAAAAGGCTTACAAGGACTTGGTAAATAGCTTTCCACATGGATTTAAAGTGAAGTTATGCACACAATCATTCGTAGACCTCGTGGCACACTATATGTATCTTAATCTTGAATTTATGAGGGAAAAAGACAAAGCTTTAAAATTTAATAAAGAACTTAAACAAAATGAGGCCGCATATCAGAGAAAGTTGAATTCAACTTTAGCTAAAATGCAAACTCTAAAAGAATTTGTTTTTAGAAAAGATTTTATTAATAATGATTTAACAGAAAGACTAGAAAAATCTTTGAACGAAAATAATAAATTACAAATTATAATAGACAAATGGAATGTCAGTCAAAAGGCCTTTACTGACATAAAAAACTGCCAACGACCGACGCATGTAAAAGATGGGATCAGGTATAAGGATAGGCAAGGAAATGAAAGAAAACTTTTCTTTCCACCACATAGCAAAAACTATGTGCCTATGCCAACTCCTCATCCCGACAACGATTTGATTGATGAAAAGGCTCCGATTGATCAAAATGATTCTTTTAAAAATGAAACAACCGCTAATATTCCTAAAAGTAATGCAGATCCAGTTGTGTGTAAAGAAGATGAGTGCGATGAGGATGGAGACTGCGGTGGTTCAAAAATAGGAATAGGCTATTCAGGCGACAGTTATTCCACTGTTAACTGGTTCGCCTGGAACTGTGCTAAGAAAAACAATATTCGGGATGAATGTAATAATTTAATTAAGATGGATGACTGTAATGGTCGTGTGCCTAAATTTAACTCTTTGGATGACTGTAAGGGCCATGTGCCTACATTTAAGACCCGTGATCGTGAACATGCTGTGTTTGAATGTCATGATTTAAATTATGCATTTTGTGATGATAAAAATGTGTTTGAATCTCCTATATTTGTGCCAGAATTGAAAAAGAATAGTTTTGGAAAATTCCTCACCGAGGAAATTCCAGAATTTATTCCATCTCGAACAGGTATGACAAATTCAGAGAAGGAAGTCACTGAAGAAAGCCGCAAAGAAGATTCAAGCTTTTCTGCCTCAGAAAAGGAAGAAGAAACTTCAAGTTCTGATGAAGATCAAGAATCAGAAAAGTCAAGTGAAGATCAAACAACAGAAGATTAAAGCTCCTAAGATTCAAGTGACGAAGCAAGTGAAGATCAAAATTCAGAAAATTCAAGTGAAGATCAAAATTCAGAAAATTCAAGTGAAGATCAAACCTCAGAAATTTCATCAGATTCCGACAATGATGAAGACTACTCAGAAGATGAAAGCAGCATTGACAAGAAAATGAAGAAAGCTGAGAGTTCAAGATACACCGCATCAAAAGACTCTTCAAACAGCTCAAGACACTCATCACATGCATCATCTTCTAACACCAAAAAGCCCAGACGCAAACGATGTTTTCACTGTGGTCATTTAGGACATACAGCGAAACATTGTAAAAACAAGAATTTTTCTAAACAAGAATATAATTTTGTTAAAATTTCATAGATCAGCTTGACTACCTTAAGAAATCTGTCAAAACTATGGTTAATTCAATTGCTTGTTTTTGGAAACAAAAAGAGGATATCGTGAGACAAAACCACGATAGATCTAAGGTAAAGCAAATATGGGTTCCCAAATCAAACTAATCTGTGTATATATTTGTATTTCAGAATAAACTCCAGAAATGGCTTCGGATTCTCACGGAATATATCTGGCACGTCGACAGCGGATGCTCAAGGCATATGACAGGCTTAAAGGAGCTTCTGAAAAAATTTCGTTTTATTGATGGCGATTTCGTGTCATTCGCTGGAGATGAGAAGGGAGGGAAAATCGTTGGTGTAGAATATGTTGTATCTGAAGCACTTACGTTAGAAAACGTCAACTATGTTCCTGAATTGTGCTACAATCTTATGAGTGTAACTCAAGGTTGTGATAAAGGAATATCAGTGCTTTTCAACGACGTGGAATGTCTATTTCTCAAGCCCGAATATGTCTTTCCTGCTGAAATGATCATGCTTACAGCTCCACGACAAAACAACACATATGTGCTCAACATGAAAAATGCCAAGACAAATCATAACTTGACGTGTTTAATCTCAAAGGCTTCAGAATCGGAATCACTGCTTTGGCACAGACGATTGGGGCATATGAATTTCAAAAATATGAACAAACTCTCTAAGTTAAACTTAGTAAGAGGTCTTCCAATAAAAGAATTTCCTTTTCTGAAAAATGTATAGCATGCGCCCAAGGAAAGAAACACAAGAAATCGCACAAGCCCAAAGCAGTGAATACGATTATTGCACCTCTACAATTGATGCATATGGATCTTTTTGGTCTAATAAGTGTTAAGAGTCTTGCTAAAAGTTCTTACTGTTTGGTGATTACAGATGATCATGGGTTTACTTTCTATAAGCCAAAAGTGAGACGACTGATATCCTCAAGTCATTTATACCCTTGATTGAAAACATGACCAGATTGAAAGTGAAGTCAATCAGAAGCGATAATGGTTCCGAATTCAAGAATCAAACCTTCATATTCTTTTGTGCAGAAAAAGGAATTCATCTTCAATACAGTGCGACCAGAACTCCTCAACAAAATGGAGTCACGGAACGAAAGAACAGAACTTTGATCGAAGCTGTGAGAACTATGTTGGTAGATTCAAAGCTTCCAATCATCTTTTGGGCGGAAGCGGTCAATACAGCATGCTATGTTTTGAACAGGGTTCTCATCGTCAAACCTCATGGAAAGATTGCATATGAACTTCTTTTCAAAAGAGAGGCTCTTATAGATTTCTTCAGGCCATTCGGGTGTTCTTTCACTCTTCTAAACACTCAAGAGAATCTTATCAAGTTCGAAGCAGTGGGTGATATCTGCTACTTCATGGGGTATTCATCAACTCAGAAAGCTTACAGAGTCTACAACAAACGAACAAAGATGGTGATTGAATCTTATTACATTGACTTCCAAGAAGGAAACTACACTAACACTGGAAGTACTCCCGATTGGTTTTATGATGTGGGTGTGATTTTCAATACCTTTGAAATTCCAGAAGATGTTCCAGAAGCCGAACCTACAGAAGCTGCTCAAGTTGAACCTCTGTTTGATTATTCAGATATTAGTTTAACTCATTTCATTACCTGTTTCTCTCCATTCTCAGCTGATCCACTTCTCTCCATGAATGAAGTAAATGGTGACACTTCGCCTGAGAACACTTCACAAAACGGTGCTTCTTCTTCACAGGCGAATGTGGATGAACCAACTCAGGAAGATGATCCTCCAGTGATCTACGTTGACGAACATTTCACCAATCTTCCGCAGCAAATTGAAACCCACACAAATGCAGGATACAAGAAAAATCGCAATCATCCTCTTGAGAATGTCATAGGTGCAGTAGAAGATGGAGTGCATACACGTGGTCAGTCATCGAACATCAGCAAAGGGCTCTATGTCGCTTTTCTCTCGCAATCTGTGCCTCATGATATCGAAGAAGCTATTCAAGAATCCAGTTGGGTACAAGCCATGTAGGAAGAACTATCTAAATTTGGCAAACTGAAAGTTTGGGAGCTAGTTGATTTACCTAATGGAAAGTTTACAATTGGCACAAAATGGGTTTTTTCGCAACAAAATGGATGATCGCGGAGTAGTGTTCAAGAACAAGGCTAGATCGGTAGTGGAAGGTTTTCGTCAAGAGGAAGGAATTGATTATGAAGAAGTTTTTGCTCCAGTTGCATGACTGGTGGCAATCAGAATATTCTTGTCGTACGCATCATTCAAGAATTTCAAAGTTTTCCAGATGGACGTGAAGAGCGATTTTCTGTATGGCAAGGTAAAGGAAGAAGTCTATGTTTGTCAGCCTCCGGGATTCGAAGATCCTCATTTTCCAAGTCGCTACTACAAGTTGGACAAAGCCCTGTATGGTCTTCACCAAGCTCCACGTGCTTGGTACGAGACTTTGTCAACTTATCTTCTGAAATGTGGGTACACCAGAGGAAAAATCGACATGACTCTCTTCACTAAACGAATCGGAGAAGATGTAATGCTGGTCTAGATTTATGTGTACGATATCATCTTCGGGTCAACAAATGAGGAGCTGTGTAAGGAATTCAAGACTGTTATGAAGGCAAAATTCGAAATGAGCATGATGGGAGAACTCACGTTCTTCTTTGGATTAGAGGTGAAGCAAAAGGAGGACGACATTCTTATTTATCAGGCTAAGTACATTCGGGATATCCTCGCAAAGTACAACATGAACAACTGCAAAGTTGCAAGTACTCCGTTCGCCTCATAGATGGAGCTTACTCTAGATCCTCAAGGAAAACCAGTGAATAAGTCCTTCTACCGCTCCATGATAGGATCTCTGATGTACTTAACTGCAAGCAGGCCTGACATTGTGTGGGCCGTCTGTCTCTGTGCTCGATTTCAAACAAATCCTAAAAAATCAAACGAAACGCTGCGAAGCGCATCTTCCGCTATCTAAAAGGAACTCCGAAACTAGGTCTTTGGTATCCTAAAGATAGTAATTTTGATCTTATTGCTTACTCTGACAGTGATCATGCAGGTTGTAAAGTTTTTCGCAGGTCTGTATCAGGAGGATGACAATTCTTGGGAAATCGTCTAATCTCTTGGCAAAGCAAGAAGCAGACGACTGTGTCCACCTCCACTGCTCAAGCTGAGTACACTGCGGCCTACAGTTGCTGTTCACAAGTTATGTGGATACAAAATAAGTTGTTGGATTATGGAATCAACATCATAAAGACTCCTATATTCATCGACAACGAGGCATGTCTAGGAATTGTGAAGAATCCCATCCACCACTCAAGAACAAAGCATATCGAGATTCGTATTCACATAATTCGAGATGCATGCAAGAAAGGATATATTCAAGTGGTGCCAGTAGATACAACACAGCAACGGGCCGACATATTCACGAAAGCCTTTGATAAAACCCGATTCAACCAGCTGGTAACCTGGTTGCAATTGGTTAATTTCCTTGAGTGGAAATGAATCTTGTTGTCTAAAATCGTTTGTTATACAATCTATCTTTTGTCCATACTAAAAAAAACGTTTGTTAAAAGTAAAACAAGTATCGTAAAACGTTGCCCACCAAAAAGATTTTCTGATCATTAAAATTTCATTTTCAGGCAATGGACTTTCGAAAATAAAGATTTTAGGGGGGATATTCCAAAAAATCAAATTAGATGCTTATGTCTGACTCTTGTTAGAAGAAATGACAGAAAATTGCTAACACTTTGTCATTTCTTGAAAAACATAAAACAAAAGGAATCGGGGTACCAAGCAACGACGTGTCGGTAGATTCAGCAATACCAACGAGTAAACTGCTATTAGTTGGCAAAATATCACATCTACACAAGGATTCTCGCTTTCCTCAGGCATTACGCATCATTGTGAGTAACACGTTGCGGCATATGGCTTAATGGTCTTGAATCTTGCGTTGACAGATTGCCAAAGTTTGAGATTTCGGGTCTTTATATTGGTTTTTCATTCGGGGATATCATAGTTGTTCTTCTGCTGCATCCGGATACATGCTGACCTAGACGCTATGATATCTTTTCAAGAAAAGAGCCAAAAAATGGCCAAATCCCTAAATTGAAGAAGCTTTCATAGAAAGTCATTCAAATGTGCAAAAATGAATAAATCGTACCAATTATGGTATCTGTCTCCGCCCTCGGTTGTTTTTGGGATCTCTGTTGTACGAAAGTACTGACCTGATCACCAACTTCTAACGTTGAAAAGAAAAACGAATGAATCCAATATATTCACCTGTTATGAGGAACCTTTGTGCATACCTTGATCGCGGGGGTATGTCCTGATGTGGGACTCACAGGCGTAATGATTCTATTTTCAATAGCTTGTGTGGGGGCCATAGAATTCTTGTCAATATTACCAAAAACATGATACACGCGCTCATCGAAGGCATGTTGAAAGAAGGATGCATGGATTTAAGCGGACAAACATACTGACAGTTTTTCTTGTGCCTTGATTCATTTAAAAGAATAATTAAAGATTTGACAAGTGTTGACAATGTAATCTTCAGCAGGTAAGTCGACAAGCGTCAAAAGGAACGAGAAAATCAGCAAAAATGGAACCTCCCTGATTTGAAAAATGAAGTTCGGAGTCAAAATTGCCCAAATTTTATCTAGTTTATGAATATTTACTAATTTTTATTATTTTAATATGAAATGGGCACGTTTTTCGAGAAAGTTTGAAATTCATGAGCGTATTTAAATTTGATTTCGAAAAAGGGTTGTGAACCATAAGTGGTGGCGGAATTAATTGTCCAGCGAAATTAATAATTTCGCTGGTTAACCTAAACCGCCTATAAAACACTCTTAACCGATCATCTTCTTTATCTCACGGGGCGCGACCAAGACCTCATTGGTCTGTTGCGGGGCGCGAGGACCCTTACTTGTTTGACACTGCATAGTGCCACGTGGCACATGACTCGGCAAAGCTAGGCTGGTGACTGGCCAAGCCTATATGCGACACGCGTCTTGTCGCGGGCCGGGAAGGCCTTAGCCTTCTTTGTCGCGGGCCGCGAGCTACCTTAAATCTGGCCTATAAATAGAAGTCGACAGCTTCATTTTAAATCGTTCAAAACTTTTAATTCTCTCTCAACTTCTGTAGGCAATTACTATACTCGGGTATAATACCCACTTTAAAGCGAAGGTTTGCCTCGTTGGAAGTACTATAACCCTGCTATTACCCAACACGATTGATTTAGGATTTCGTAGTGCATGTCGGCTCTGCCCGACTCAGTCATTGGAATTCTGTCTCGTGTGTACACCCGATTGATTTAGGATTCCATAATGCATGTCGGCTGTAAGAACCTTACTATTATTTTACGATTTTCGTATAGTTTACGAACATAATCATGTAATTACGGTTACAATTACATTAAAAAATACGGGTTTATTAAAACTTTTGCAAATTTAAAATAATACAATGTAGTTTAAATAAGTTCGTTGTTTTAAAATGACGACAAGACAACCTGCGGAAGCTTTTATCTCAATGGTGTTCGGTTCTTCGTTGCGCTTGATCGTCATCCGGAGCTCCAAGATAAATCTGTATTTCATAGATTATGAAATGGGTTAGTACTTCTTAGTTTATAACACGTATAATCAAGTCCGTATGCCAACGAACAAGAAAAAAAAGACTTTTGCAAGCTTATCACGCCCTCGCGGGGCACGACAGGTGGGGGTTTCCGTCTTCGCGGGCCGCGACGCACGTTGCGTGACGCGACAATAATGTCCATTCGTTTTCGCGTAGCGTGACACCCTATATTCGACAGAAAATTTGTTCTTGTTACTGCATTTCTTGCTCAGCTATGTTTTCAACATCTTACAAACTGAAAACTTTCATAACTTTTGATCTACTTATCCGTTTTACGTGATTCTTGTTTCTATGCGACCATAATTCAATTACGGACCCGTTTATCCCATCAGGTCACATCAAGAGCTGATTTTTAAGCAAACGACTTAAAATTCAATTATCAATCTTTTTAACCCGTTCATGTTTAAAAACCACAAACTTGTTTCTGAATAATCATTAAGCATACATCGGTATGTTTAACTCAAAATCTTTAGTTCGGGTTCGTAACTTTAATGGATTATGCGGCTAATACTTAAGCTATGCGCATAATTCTTTTGACCCGTTTAGAAGATTTAAACCTTTAAGATTAAATCTTTCCCCTTATTATGCACAATCACTTTTATACTTATCTATAACTTACATGTTCATAATACATGTTCTTAAATGACTATTAAGGACCGTTTACCCGGTTTAACGTTCATGGGAATTTTGGCCAACCTCCGTTTTTCTTTTACGACGAAGGACTATCAACAATATATTTGACCAAAATCTCGCATTTTAGCCATAATCTTACGTATACGTACCTGGCTCGGGTCAAGTATTAACCCGTTTAAAAATACCTTTCTTTAATAAATCGCTTCTTGATAGCGACGCAAATTTCCATACACTATTCATCCCTATGAGCATAACACTTGACAAGCGTTTGTTAGTCGTTATTGTCAAATGATGTTAACTTTACCATTTGACCCATTTAGCCTAAATGGCCAAACATAACATAATTGTAGGAGGATGGTATTTATTTACCATTTCGCTCAATTGGCCCTCCTCGGATTCTCATCATAATGTCATATTTCTTTAAATCTTTTTCTTACATATTTAACCCATCTTGGCTTATGCCACAGGGTATCTTTTGAACTTAAACTTAGTTTTGTCAACACGTGAATAATTTACCATTTTATCACCTTTTCTCATTATAAGTTACTCCATAAGGTAACATTTCAAAAACTTGTTGTTTGTTCGTCATCCCTTGACTTAATTACCGTTTTACCCCTTTTTACCATCCATTATGGTTTTCATCACTTTCGCTTATTCCGACCCATTTCAATTTACGTCGGAACATTACATTTCAAATATTAGCTTATCATTTTCATAACCTTTATAATCATTACGCATTCTAAAATAAAAGGGTGTAAGATTTACTTAACTCGCGTCCGCGCAAACATTCTTCGCACCCATGATCCGTTTGACCCGTTCCTCTCCAAGCCCCCACCTAGCTTGTTTAGAGTCAAACTATATCATAACATCCATAAGATGGTTAGATTGGTCATTCTATACAATGGCCATCACCCTATGGACCCTTTTTTTTGCACACTTATTAATCAAAGCATGCATATATTCAACAACTAGTTTATTACTTGTCATTTAGCCAGGATTAACATCAATTAGGCAAGTTCATATCACCAAAAAATTGGCTGTTTTTGGTGACCTGTTTAACCTATTTACAAGTCTTCAAAAATTATGATTTTTTATGTGACGTACCTCTCGGAGGGTTAGGCCTTGTGTTAAAATTTCAAGATCTAACTCTTTACCAAAAATTCGTAAAAATTCATTTACTAACCTGCAATCAGATTCGTCACTTCTGACTGCAGCTTACGAAAATTTGATTTAAAATTCCTCGTTTATCTTATTGACGAAATTCCAACTGGAGGTTTTTGGAATTACCTGAAGTTACCTACAGTAAAAATTTGAGATCATAAATCAATTCGTAAATTGAGTTATAACATTCGCAATGGGCTGCAAATTCTGCCAGAAAACGCAGCCTGAACCTTCGATACCGAAAAATTCACAACACATTCAATTTTCGTAAAAAAAAATGCAATTCCAGTGGGGTTTTAACGATATTTCCTGGAATTACATTTTAGAGTCAAGAAACACATGTTTTTGTCACGTTTTGTCCACGTTACAGCCAATACAAGTCGGCTGTAAATTCTGATCAGAAGCTGTTTGAATTCAACTTTCAAGCAAAACATGTTTATGACATTATAGCACTATTTTTAGCCATCAAAAACCCTAAAAACATCACATTACACGAATTTAGCATAATCAAATCTGAATTTATTCATGGAACTCAAATTACACTAGAATAACTATCAAAATCCTAGTGTTTAACATGTTTCTACAAAACCCATTTAACACATAAATGGATAATCATGGAAATTCATATTTTGAACACCAATTTAACAAGCTATTGACTAGGGTTTACTCCTAGACATGATTTCATCCCCAATTTCATTCAAACATTGGTCATGCAAGCTTAATCTTTTGATTTTATGTTTTCACCAAAATTCAAGACATAATCAAAAGATGAGATTTGACATACCTTGTGATCCCTTCACTTAGGTGATCTCACTAATATAAGCTTGGATTTCGATTTGGGACCGATTTAGGCTTTCAATTTCTTGGATTTGGACTTGTTAGGGTTTGAACAAGGAGTTCTCCTTGGCTCCTGTGGAAGAAATCGACTAGAACACACACAAAGTGTGTGTTTTGGTGTTTTAATTTTTGTTTTATTAAAATTAGTTTGCACTTGTCCCACTTTGGCCCCTAAACTTTTTCCCAAGTTTTATTTAGGGTGTTTTAGTCAAGTTTCTCATTACTACAAGACTTGTGATTAACTAGGTTATTTATTCCTACTTATTTCCATTTCATTTATATCCGACATTAAACTTATAATATAAGGGTTTATATTTTCGGGCATGACTCAGTTTATTTTAAGTCCCGTCAACTCGGGCTCCTTATATTTTGTTTTCTCAAAGTATTTATTTTCCCTTTTAATTAATATTAGGATTATTTTTTTAAGTCCTAATATTCACTGGGTTAAATTTTACCACTAACGGTATCTTACCCGTCTTTAGTATTAACGTGGTTTGATTACCAAACCCGTTTTCAGGGTGTTACAAGTCTACCCCCCCCCCCCCCCTTAAAGAGGTTTCATCCCCGAAACCTTATATACGTAGTTCCTTTAATTTAGACTAAACGAACTTAGTTTCGTTTACAAGGCATTCATTCATTCCTTTCGATCTAATGTTTCCATTTATATTGACGCGTACGTCTTTCATGTGTAAGGCCTCACGGGCCGTTACTTTCAACTCGTGTCCGTTACCCTTATTAATTATCTATTTTGGCGGTTAGACTTGTTAGTCGCCGTCACTTCATACCCCGTCACCTGGGTATTCTATTGCCAACCCTCCCCTTTGCGTGTTTTCTGATTTCATATCTCGTAACTCACGTTATGACGTGGTTATATTATGTATCACCTTTTTTTTGTGACCGTGACCACATCACGTCTTGTTTACGTTTATGTCGACTTTTAAATACCGTAAATCTTTCTCTCGAATGTATCGCCTTGCACCTGTCAGTGTTAAGATCTTTATTCTTTGATATTAATCATTTTCCGAATTCATCTCATAATATTCATATTTGTTAAAGCGTTGTTTCTTACTAATACTAAATTTTAGTTTGACGCTTTTCTCTTTGACTATATCAATTACTCATGTTAAGGAAATTGTCAACCCACAATTTATTCTTTTTCCGTTCTCGTTTTAGATGGGGAATCATAATCAGTTCCCTCATTTTACGCTATTGACCCGTAGGTTCTTTCACTTAGTCTCATAGGCTAATTTTTTAGATTTTCCCCCTTTTAAGGTGAGACCCAAAAGTTCGTTTCCTTTTATTTATGACTCATGAGTAATTTTGGTCCGTAGACTTTAACACTACTTATAATCCCGTAGTTTATGATGATCTCGTAGATCATCTTTTATTTGTGTCTTTATGCAAATGTACCTAAGACATCCCTTGTTTGTTTGGAATCATTTGTTTTTACTTTTGAACTTTAGTTAACCTTGACCGTAGTCTAAGGCTTCATTCATAACCCATTTCGGACTAATCTTTCGACTTTATGACTCCTCACGTCATATACACGTCGGTTTGCTCTACGTTTACCGTTTCCCGGTTCATACTTATACTTCTTTACAGCCCATTACTCGGGTTCTTTTATCTTAATGTTCTTAACTCCAATGACCCTTTACATAGGTTTATTAATATTTTGCGCTCTTATTTATTCAGTTCGCGCTTACTTGCATTAGCAAGTGTTATCCTTTATTTAACTCGTTTGACTTATTCGTGTGAACTTCGACACTTATAAGTGTCAAGCCTCATTCTTTGTTCGACCCGTTCAACTTTAAAATAGTTGAACGTAATTTTTCAAAATTTCTATCTGCATCATCTTATCATCTTTTAGTCATGACTCCAAACCCGAGTCTTTTGACTTTCCTTTCGAGTTCCCGCTTCTCGGTCTACGAATGTGTTTAAATCCTTACTCATCAACCGGGTGTATTACTGAAGTCGTTATTATTGCAACCCTTCCGGTATGCATTAAGACTTCGCTTCGATTTATTTGGTGGTCTTAGAGAAATCCATCGCTTTCATTCGACCATGTCTTTTATTCTTTATGTGACCATCCTTGACGGCCTTAAAGATTATGAATGACGATTATCATCGTCATCCTTGCTTTACTACGACCAAAGTTAACAACTTTGATTATCTTTTTCGTGTGGGCAATACCTTATCTTTTATGATCCGGCGGATCATCTATACTTTGGTTTTACTTGCCCATTTTATCAACCATGGCTCTTTCGTCCCTTCTATCGGGCTCATTATTCTAATGTAATACGCTTCCGTCACCCGGCTTGCGTTTACATTATTTTCAAGTATTTTGCTTATTTGATTCATTTGGGTACTTTTGATTTATCCCATTTACCCTGTCCTTATTACATCGGATGTAAGTATGTCCATCATAAAAAGTTCATGGTACCACGTGCTCACCACTTACTTGGCCAGAGTAAGCGATCAATACCTGGTATACATGACCTTTTTATAATTTTCACATAACACCCCATGTAAGTAATGCCACTATTTGTTTCTCTTGGAAACAATATCCCGGATAGGTTTTCTATTTGGGTTTTCCAAGTTTTTAATCTACATATGAAACTTTCAATCTCTACGTATTTGTTGCATATTACTATTCACGTAATAATTTAAAACGTGCACCTGATAATGCTTGCTCTAACGGGCTCTCCTTGCCATTAACTTATTCACGATCGTTACGCGATTTAGGTCCTTGGTGAGCATACTATACTTGTCATACTTTGGACCGTTCCTTCGTCAAATCCGCAATTTGTTAAACTCTCGCTATCTTCAGATGCGAGTGTCCTTCAATTAAAACATTTACAAGAGTTAGTAATATCAACTTCAATAATCGCCCGTATTATAATACAAGGCTGTTCTATTATACGCGTCAACGCGCGTAATTCGTCAACTATATTTATCATTTAATTAAGGTAACGTGTATCACATGATAACCCTATGTGTTGTTCACAACATTTTAACTCATACCAAATCATTAATATACATGTACTTACCGGATTTGCGATCAAGCCTCGAACCGAACACTTTACCCTTCAACCTTGGGCTCCGATTACCAACTTGTAAGACCCTTACTATTATTTTACGACTTTCATATAGTTTACAAACATAATCATGTAATTACGGTTACAATTACATTAAAAAATACGGGTTTATTAAAACTTTTACAAATTTAAAATGATACAATGTAGTGTAAATAAGTTCGTCGTTTTAAAATGACGACAAGACAACGTGCGGAAGCTTTTATCTCAATGGTGTTCGGTTCTTCTTGCGCTTGATCGCCATCCGGAGCTCCAAGATAAATCTGCATTTCATAGATTATGAAATGGGTTAGTACTTCTTAGTTTATAACACGTATAATCAAGTCCGTATGCCAACGAACAAGAAAAAGAAGACTTTTGCTAGCTTATCACGCCCTCGCGGGGCGCGACAGGTGGGGGCTTCCCTCTTCGCGGGCCGCGACGCACGTCGCGTGACGCGACAATAATGACCATTCGTTGTCGCGTAGCGTGACAACCTATATTCGACAGAAAATTTGTTCTTGTTGCTGCATTTCTTGCTCAGCTATGTTTTCAACATCTTACAAACTGAAAACTTTCATAACTTTTGATCTACTTATCCGTTTTACGTGATTCTTGTTTCTATGCGACCGTAATTCAATTACGGACCCGTTTATCCCATCAGGTCACATCAAGAGCTGATTTTTAAGCAAACGACTTAAAATTCAATTATCAATCTTTTTGACCCGTTCATGTTTAAAAACCACAAACTTGTTTCTGAATAATCATTAAGCATACATCGGTATGTTTAACTCAAAATCTTTAGTTCGGGTTCGTAACTTTAATGGATTATGCGGCTAATACTTAAGCTATGCGCATAATTCTTTTGACCCGTTTAGAAGATTTAAACCTTTAAAATTAAATATATCCCCTTATTATGCACAATCACTTTTATACTTATCTATAACTTACATGTTCATAATACATGTTCTTAAACGACTAATAAGGACCATTTACCCGGTTTAACATTCATGGGAATTTTGGCCAACCTCCGTCTTTCTTTTACGACGAAGGACTACCAACAATATATTTGATCAAAATCTCGCATTTTAGCCATAATCTTACGTATACGTACCTGGCTCGACTCAAGTATTAACCCGTTTAAAAATACCTTTCTTTAATAAATCGCTTCTTGATAGCGACGCAAATTTCCATACACTATTCATCCCTGTGAGCATAACACTTGACAAGCGTTTGTTAGTCGTTATTGTCAAATGGTGTTAACTTTACCATTTGACCCATTTAGCCTAAATGACCAAACGTAACATAATTGTAGGAGGATGGTATTTATATACCATTTTGCTCAATTGGCCCTCCTCGGATTCTCATCATAATGTCATATTTCTTTAAATCTTTTTCTTACGTGTTTAACCCATCTTGGGTTATGCCATAGCGTATCTTTTGAACTTAAACTTAGTTTTGTCAACACGTGACTAATTTACCATTTTATCCCTTTTTCTCGTTATAAGTTACCCCATAAGGTAACATTTCAAAAAATTGTTGTTTATTCCTCATCCGTTGACTTAATTACCGTTTTACCCCTTTTTACCATCCATTGTGGTTTTCATCACTTTCGCTTATTCTGACCCGTTTCAATTTACACCGGAACATCACATTTCAAATATTATCTTATCATTTTCAAAACATTTATAATCATTACGCATTCTAGAATAAAAGGGTGTAAGATTTACTTAACTCGCATCCGCGCAAACATTCTTCGCACCCATGATCCGTTTGACCCGTTCCTCTCCAAGCCCCCACCTAGCTTGTTTAGAGTCAAATATATCATAACATCCATAAGATGGTTAGATTGGTCATTCTATACAATGGCCATCACCCAATGGACCCTTTTTTTACACACTTATTAATCAAAGCATGCATATATTCAACAACTAGTTTATTACTTGTCATTTAGCTAAGATTAACATCAATTTGGCAAGTTCATATCACCGAAAAATAGGCTGTTTTTGGTGACCTGTTTAACCTGTTTACAAGTCTTCAAAAATTATGAATTTGTTATGTGACGTACCTCTCGGAGGGTTAGGCCTTGTGTTAAAATTTCAAGATCTAACTCTTTACCAAAAGTTCGTAAAAATTCATTTACTAAGCTGCAATCAGATTCCTCACTTCTGACTGCAGCTTACGAAAAATTTCATTCAAAATTCTTCGTTTATCCGATTGATCAAAATTCCAATTGGAGGTTTTTGGAATTATATGAAGCTACCTACAGTAAAAATTTGAGATCATAAATCAATTCATAAATTGAGTTATGACATTCATAATGGGATGCAAATTCTGCCTGAAAACGCAGCCTTAACCTTCGATACCGAAAAATTCATAAAACATTCAATTTTCGTCAAAAAATGCAATTCTAGTGGGGTTTTAAAGATATTTCCTGGAATTATATTTTAGAATCAAGAAACACATGTTTTTGTCAAGTTTTATCCACGTTACAGCCAATACAAATCGGCTGTAAATTCTGATCAGAAGCTGTTTGAATTCAGCTTTCATTCAGAACATGTTTATGACATTATAGCACTATTTTTAGCCAGCAAGACCCCTAAAAACATCACATTACACGAATTTAGCATCATCAAATCTGAATTTACTTCATGGAATTCAAATTACACTAGAATAACTATCAAAATCCTAGTGTTTAACATGTTTCTACAAAACCCATTTAACACATAAATGGATAATCATGGAATTTCATATTTTGAACACCAATTTAACAAGCTTTTGACTAGGGTTTACTCCTAGACATGATTTCATCCCCAATTTCATTCAAATATTGGTCATGCAAGCTTAATCTTTCGATTTCATGTTTTCACCAAAATTCAAGACATAATCAAATGATGAGATTTGACATACCTTGTGATCCCTTCACTTAGGTGATCTCACTAATATAAGCTTGGATTTCGATTTGGGACTGATTTAGGCTTTCAATTTCTTGGATTTGGACTTGTTAGGGTTTGAACAAGGAGTTCTCCTTGGCTCCTGTGGAAGAAATCGACAAGAACACACACAAAGTGTGTGTTTTGGTGTTTTAATTTTTGTTTTATTAAAATTAGTTTGCACTTGTCCCACTTTGGCCCCTAAACTTTTTCCCAAGTTTTATTTAGGGCGTTTTAGTCAAGTTTCTCAATACTACAAGACTTGTGATTAACTAGGTTATTTATTCCTAGTTATTTCCATTTCATTTATATCCGACATTAAACTTATAATATAAGGGTTTATATTTTCGGGCATGACTCAGTTTATTTTAAGTCCCGTCAACTCGGGCTCCTTATATTTTGTTTTCTCAAAGTATTTATTTTCCCTTTTAATTAATATTAGGATTATTTGTTTAAGTCCTAATATTCATTGGGTTAAATTTTACCACTAACGGTATCTTACCCGTCTTTAGTATTAACGTGGTTTGATTACCAAACCCATTTTCGGGGTGTTACATCGGCTCTGCCAGACTCTGTCATTGGAATTCTATTTCGAGTTGTACGGTTAATTTAAATTGGGTTATTTTACTAACACGTGTGCATTGTTTAATTTTAATAGATAATAACCAG
Organism: Helianthus tuberosus; assembly: GCA_030545235.1. NCBI lineage: Eukaryota > Viridiplantae > Streptophyta > Magnoliopsida > Asterales > Asteraceae > Helianthus > Helianthus tuberosus. Next base: position 177,737,970 of record CM060357.1, read on the forward strand.
GATATTCTCAGGAAGCTTTAGTTTTACCTAAGTCAACAATGTGAGTACATCTGTTTTTTGCCACCTTTTTGTAAATATATTTTTATGAGTCAAAATGTTTTACCAAAACCTCAAATGTTTTAAATTACACTTAACTGTAATTGAGTATTTGTGATTCTACAATTACTGCCGGTATGTTGGGGTTTTGTATCCAAAATGTGGAAAACGTTACCATTGGACAAAGAGTTAGCCAATGGATAATATGAGCCACAAGTCAGGTGTTGACAGTACTGAATGAGTAATTTAGTAGATATAAACAAATGTAATTGCGGATGCCCTCAGTTCTGTAAAGTGATAAAACTGTTTTGATTAAACAGGGATGCACTCACCAGTATTTCTTGCTGATAAAATGTTTTAAAACGCGTTTCAGGTAACACAATGTGAAAGCCAAATAGAAGCCAGCTGGAAAGCACCGAAGGATTGGAAAAGTGGCTATAAAAGTTACCTAAATAAACAACAAGTTTTGTTTTCAATAATTAGGGTTTATCCCTACAAATGTATTGTCAAATAAACTTGGGTTTTATCCCAAAGCTTTATTATTATAAAAGTTGGTGGTTTACTCTGATAAGAATATTTCCTAACTACGGTCATGATGTATTCCGCTGTCAAATTAATAAACACCGATACCACCCATCTGGATCTTGCGGCGCCTGCTCCCGGGGTAGGGGTCGGGGGCTGCGACAGAGAGTGGTATCAGAGCTACAACCACTGGTTTAAGCCAAAGAAGTGTTATGCTGACACTTAAATTCTGTGTTAGGAAATAGCTTATGTGATTATGTGTTTTGTGTTATTTGACTATTTGTTAATTTACAGTATGAGTGATCTAGGAACGTCAGACGCTTATCGTCATTTAGATAGTTCACCAAAGGATGAGGGAACATCATCTCAACCTAATCCCTCAGGATATTCAGCCGATACCGAAGAAGGAATATTTATATTTAAGGCATGGTCGGAGGAACCCATTACTACTAAGAAAAGAGGTTGGTTAATAGAGGAACACATGAGAGAAGAAAAAGAATGAAGAAGTTACAACAACAGAGGGCCATAGTCAGGGCTAATAGGGAGGCAGATGCACAGATTCAGGAAACAGCCAGTATGCCACCTTGGGAAGAGGAATTAGATAGATAGCTGGCCAATTTCCACATGTTAGCCACTACAGCAGTAGATGCTAACCTAAACCAAGCAGTCGAACCGCCACTATTACCTTTGTTCCCACTCCAACAAATGCTAGAATCCAACCAAGAAAACCAATTCCCAATACCTGCATTTGACCCCAATGAGTTAGCTAGAATCCCAACCCCACAGCCTTTACAATATGATCCTTAGTTTGACGACAATAGGTCATACTCAATCCTATACACTCCCAATGAACCAATGCCTTTAGAACGTGATCCATGGAGGGATAATGATGGAACATTTTTTAAGACGAATAGCGCAGACCCTTATGAGGAACCCGTACCACAACCTAAACCATTGGACCCCCCAATGAGTCGAAAACATGTGCAGGAACTCCATCAGTATGGAGAAGATTTAGTGAATGGGGGGAATATAATCCGACAGATAGGAGAGAAACTAGTTTGGAAATACGATGAGAGGGAAATGCAATACTGGATAAACGGCACTTAGAAAATACCTAGATATATGTGTAATTCTGTATTTTGATAATATATATATATATATATACGGATGCATAGTATATTTGATTTCTAGCTGTAGTTTATACTAGATGCATATATATGAAAAAGAGTAAAAGTCGCAATGATCGACGTTTTTGACCAACTTGTTAGTGTGATTGTGTATAAGTAATTGTATTATCCTTACTCTACGATAATTAATACCTGCTAATTATTCCCAATTCAGATGTCGAATGAAGTAAATCAGGAAAACCAGAATAATGAGAATAACGGAAACCAAATAGATAACAATGCCATCCAACATATAGTAGCACAAGGATTTATAGATGCTATGCCTTATATTATCAAGACTGTTAAAGAAGCAGATAAATCTGCAAATGGAAGTAAACGCCAACACACTGAACCAAGTCACAGTGTGAATCATAACAGACCTATTATCCAAGCTCCAATTCCTAAAAGAAAAAGAACCGCTTCATACGGTTGTTCTTATAAAGAATTCTTGGCCTGCAAACCAATAGAATTCTCAGGCAATGAATGAGCCATTGCAGCCTTACGTTGGATAGAAAAGATAGAAACAGTCATAAAAATAAGCAAATGTGCAGATGAAGATAAGATTATGTTTGCTTCTAATCTTTTCAAAAATGCAACCTTAGAATTGTGGAATACTATTCTCCAGTCTAGGGGATGTGACAGAGTTTATAATATGGAATTGATCAACTTTAAGGAAATGGTTGAAAGAAAATTTTGTCCTCCTAATGAGAAGGAACAAATCGCCAATAAGTTCCTAAATCTTAGAATGACTGGAATAGACTGCAAAGGTTACACTACCATATTCTTCGAATATGTTAGGATAGTGCCAACAATAGCCTCACCCTAACCAGTATTAATCTCCCGTTATATTTGGGGATTAATTAGTGAGATTAGACACGTAGTCAAAGCAGCAAGACCACAAACCATAGAAGAAGCAGTAGAATTAGACAATACCTTGACTGACAAACTAGAACGCACACAAGAGGAAAACCAGAGAAACAACCTAGCTCAAAAGCTTACCCAAGAATTCCAGTACGGTAATTCCAACCGTGGGAAAGGTATAGGTTCTTCCTCTACACCCTACTGTAGGTATTGCAAAAGAACGCACACAAGAGGAAAACCAGAGAAACAACCTAGCTCAAAAGCTTACCCAAGAATTCCAGTACGGTAATTCCAACCGTGGGAAAGGTATAGGTTCTTCCTCTACACCCTACTGTAGGTATTGCAAAAGAAAGCATTCTGGAAGATACTCTATATATTGCAACTTTTGAAAAATCTCTGGACACAAGGAAGAAGACTGTAGGAAGAAACCCGGTAATGGGATATGCTTTAACTGTGGAGAGAAAGGACACATCAAACCAAACTGTCCGAAACTAGTTCTAGCCACAACCAATAAGACTAAGACAACTGAAACACCTAAGAATAATGCCAGGGCATTTGTTCTGACAGTTGAGGAAGCCAAGATGATTCCAGATGTGATTGCCGGTACGTTCTTAGTTAATAACATATTTTCCAAAGTATTGTTTAACTCTGGTGCAAACCAAAGTTTTATCAATACTTCTTTCTACAAATTTCTTGACCAACCCTTAGCCAAACTTCAACAAGATTGTCTAGTAGAGATGGAAAACGGAGAATCTGTTAAGATAAGTGAAATTTTCATAGAAGCAAGAATAGAAATCCTAAACCATCATTTCTTTGCTAACCTTTACCCAATGAATCTAGCTGGTTTCGATGTCGTATTAGGAATGGATTAGTTGGTAGCCAATCATGCTAGTATTTTATGTGATCAAAAGTCAGTACAATTAAGTACACCAAGTGGTGAAAAGAACACAATCAAAGGAGATAAGCCAACCCGATCGACAACATTCATCTCTGTGATGAAAGCTGCAAGTTATGAAAGGAAAGGAGGAGTAGTATATATGATTTATGTAATCATTAATACTAAAGGAAAATAATTAATAGATATTCCTGTGATATCTAAATTCTCAGACGTTTTTCCAGAAGAGTTTCCTAGATTACCGCCTGATAGAGAGATTGAAATTAGAATTCACCTAATACAAGGGACGACACCGATTGCCAAAGCACCATATCGATTAGCACCAACGGAAATGCAGGAACTGAAGAAACAATTGGATGAACTTCTTGAAAAAGGTTTCATACAACCAAGTTCATCACTGTGGGGAGCACCGGTGTTGTTCGTCAAGAAGAAAGATGGATCAATGCGTATGTGCATTGATTATCGAGAATTGAACAAGGTTACGATTAAGAATCGGTACCCATTACCGAGAATCGATGATCTATTCGATCAACTTCAAGGAGCTCGATTCTTTTCTAAGATCGACTTACGCTCCGAATATCATCAACTGAAAGTACAGGAAGAGGATATTCCTAAAACTGCTTTCAGAACGAGATACGGTCATTATGAATTTACCGTCATGCCATTTGGTTTATCCAATGCCCCAGCCGCATTTATGGACATGATGAACAGGATATGTAAACTATACCTGGATAAATTCATAAGTGTCTTTATAGATGATATTCTAATTTACTCTAAGAGTAAAAAGGAACATGCAGCGCATCTGCATACACTTCTGACATTGTTGAGAAAAGAGAAGCTTTATGCTAAATTCTTAAAATGTGAATTTTGGTTACAGGAAGTGTAATTCCTTGGACATCTGGTTAATCATGAAGGAATTCATGTGGATCCCACAAAGATCGAGGCGATTACTAAGTGGAAAGTCCCTGAATCAGCAACAGAAGTATGAAGTTTTCTTGGACTGGCAGGATATTATAAACGGTTTATTCGATATTTTTCTAGAATAGCCATTCCATTAACTAAACTGACCTACAAATCAGTTAAGTTTGAATGGGGACCGAAACAGGAAGAAGCTTTTAAGATTCTTAAGCAAAGGTTTACCAACGCACCCATACTCGCATTAGCAGAAGGAACTGAGGACTTTATAGTCTATTGTGATGCGTCTAAGCTAAGATATAGATGTGTGTTGATGCAACGTCAAAAGGTTATAGATTATGCCTCTAGACAACTTAAGAAACATGAAGAGAATTACACAACCCATGATCTAGAATTAGGAGCCATAGTTTTTGCCCTTAAGATTTGGAGACACTATTTATATGGAAATAAATTTGTTGACTTCACCGATCATATGAGTTTAAGATATATTTTTGGGAAAAAGGAACTAAATATGAGACAGAGACGCTGGATGGAAGTTCTTAGCGATTATGATTGTGATAGCCAGTATCATGCAGGAAAAGCTAATGTAGTAGCTGATGCTTTAAGTCGAAAGTATCATGAAAAGCCGAAAAGAGTACGTTCTCTCAGATTAAATCTATAAGTAGATTTAAATGATTAAATCAGGGAAGTACAGAAAACAGCAATCAAGGACGATGCTGAAAAATTAAAAGGAATGATTAAGGAATTAGAACAAGGAACAGATGAAATTTGGAAGTTCCATAAGAAAAGGATGTGGATACCTGAACAAGGAAATATACGCCACAGAATTCTAGAAGAAGCTCATAAGTCTAAGTATACGATACATCCTGGAAGTGATAAGATGTATCAAGATCTAAGAAAGAATTTCTGGTGGATAGGAATGAAAAAGGATATAGCCAATTATGTTGCTAAATGTCTAACTTGCTCACAAGTTAAAGCTGAGCATCAGAAACCCTCAGGATTATTGCAACAATTAGAAATGCCCATATGGAAATGGGAATTGATAACAATGGAATTTGTTACCAAATTACCCAAGATAAGAAAAGGAAATGATACAATCTGGGTGATTGTAGACAGATTAACCAAATCTGCTCATTTCTTTCCCATGAAGGAAACTTTCAGTATGGAACAGTTAGCCAAGCTATATGTAAAGGAAATAGTTTCATTACATGGAATTCCTTTATCTATCGTATCCGATAGAGCTAGCCGTATTAGTTCTCATTTTTGGACAAGTTTCCAAAAAGCAATGGGAACCAGGTTAAATCTAAGCACAACTTATCATCCACAGACGGACGGACGGACAAAGCGAAAGGACAATCCAGACGATGGAAGATATGCTTTAGATCCTGTGTAGTTGATTTTGGAGGAAATTGGGACGGCTATTTACCATTAATAGAATTTTCCTACAATAACAACTATCATACTAGCATTAATGTTGCACCATTTGAAGCACTTTATGGACACAAGTGCAGAACTCCAGTCTGTTGGGCAGAAATTGGTGAGAAGCAATTATCTGGACCAGAGATAGTGCATGAAACGACAAATAAGATAATTCAAGTCAAGGAAATACTAAAAGCAGCACAAGATCGTCAAAAGAGTTATGCAGATAAAAGAAGAAAACCTTTAGAATTTCAAGTAGGAGATAAGGTACTATTAAAGGTTTCTCCATGGAGAGGAGTAGTCAGATTCGTTAAGAGGGGAAAGCTAAGCCCCAGGTATGTCGGACCTCTTGAGATTATTAGAAGAATAGGACCTATAGCCTATCAGCTACAACTGCCAGAGGAAATGGCAGGAATACATGATGTGTTTCATGCGTGTAATCTCAAAAAGTGCTTAGCTGACGAACCTTTAGTAATACCTCTTAAGGACATAGAGGTAAATGAGAAACTTAAGTTTATCGAGAAGCCCGTTCAGATTGAAGATAGAAAAATCAAGAATCTCAAACACAAGAGACTAGTTCTGGTCAAAGTGAAATGGGATTGCAAGAGAGGACCAGAATACACTTGGGAACTCGAATCAGATATGAAAATGAAATACCCACACCTGTTCCAGTACATCTCGAGAATGAGATCCAAAACAAGGTGGGGAGGATATAACAACCCTCCTAAGAATATTTTGGACACCACTAAATGTCCTAAAATATACCCCGTACGTGAGAAACGAGCCCGACTTAGCCCTACACTTAGAAAAATCAAGAAAAACAAAGTTTGGCAGTCTCTCGCGGGGCGCGACCAAGACCTCATTGGTCTGTCGCGGGGCACGAGGACCCTTACTTGTTCGACACTGCATAGTGCCACGTGGCACATGACTCGGCAAAGCTAGGCTGGTGACTGGCCAAGCCTATACGCGACACGCGTCTTGTCGCGGGCCGCGAAGGCCTTAGCCTTCTTTGTCGCGGCCGTGAGCCGCCTTAAATCTGGCCTATAAATAGAAGTTGACAGCTTCATTTCCAATCGTTCAAAACTTTTAATTCTCTCTCAACTTCTGTAGGCAATTACTATGCCTGGGTATAATACCCACTTTAAAGCGAAGCTTTGCCTCGTTGTAAGTACTATAACCCTGCTATTACCCTACACGATTGATTTAGGATTCCGTAATGCATGTCGGCTCTGACCGACTCAGTCATTGGAATTTTTGTCTCGTGTGTACACCCGATTGATTTAGGATTCCGTAATGCATGTCGGCTCTGACCGACTCAGTCATTGGAATTCTGTCTCGAGTTGTACGGTTAATTTAAATTGGGTTATTTTACTACCATGTGTGCATTGTTTAATTTTAATAGATAATAACTAGGAGATTCTCAGGAAGCTTTAGTTTTACCTAAGTCAACAATGTGAGTACATCTGCTTTTTGCCACCTTTATGTAAATATATTTTTATGAGTCAAAATGTTTTACCAAAACCTCAATTTTTTTAAAATTACACTTAACAATAATTGAGTATTTGTGATTCTACAATTACTGCCGGTATGTTGGCGTTTTGTATACAAAATGTGGAAAACGTTACCATTGGACAAAGAGTTAGCCAATGGGTAATATGACCCACAAGTCAGGTGTTGACAGTACTGAATGAGTGATTGAGTAGATATAAACAAATGTAATTGTGGATGCCCTCAGTTCTGTAAAGTGATAAAACTGTTTTGATTAAACTAGGATGCACTCACCGGTATTTCTTGCTGATAAAATGTTTTAAAATGCGTTTCAGGTAACACAATGTGAAAGCCAAATAGAAGCCAGCTGGAGAGCATTGAAGGCTTGGAAAAGTGGCTATAAAAGTTACCTAAATAAACAAGAAGTTTTGTTTTCAATAATTAAGGTTTATCCCTACAAATGTATTGTCAAATAAACTTGGGTTTTATCCCAAAGTTTTATTATTAGAAAAGTTGGTGGTTTACCCTGATAAAAATATTTCCTAACTACGGTCCTGATGTATTCCCTTGCCAAATTAATAAACACCGATACCACCCATCTGGATCTCGCGGCGCCCGCTCCCAGGTTAGGGGTCGGGAGCTGCGACATGAACTCCTCTCAAATCATGGTAATTCCAATATATATGTTATTCCTCTGACACGTGCTACAATTTTAATGGTCAAGATACCATCAATTGGCTTTCACTATTAGTGGAACTGGATAATTTCCGTCCATTGAGAAACCTTTAACATTACCTTATCACCAACATTAAACTCGATAGGCATGCGTCTTTTGTTTGCTTCAGATTTATGTCTATCTTTAGTTGCTTTAATAAACATTTTCGTATAATCAAGCTTTCAGTTTTGATGGTAACAACCTCCAAGCATCCCAATTGTTTTTTTCTCTAACATCACCCCATCATATGAGTGTTCTACAAATTCTTTTTTATAGCAGTTCCGAATGCGGCATACCGATTCTTGCGTGATAACTATTGTTGTAGGAGAATTCAGCTAGCGGTAATTGATTATCCTAACTTCCTCCAAAATCAATAATGTATGCACAAAGCATATCCACGAGGGTCTAGATGGTCCTTATTGATTAACCATCTGTTTGAGGATGATAATTTGTGTTAATGGAGAACTACATTCCCATTTACTCATGAAATTTCTTCCAAAACAAAGATGTAAACCGTGTATCTTTATCTGACACGATAGACACAAAATGTGACATCTGTGTCACTTTAACCATCAAACAAATACCAAATCAATGAAATATTGTGTTTCATACTTGGTATTTGTATAAATATGTGTATCATTTGCACATATCAATTATTGTTCGATTTCGAGCTTCAAATCGCTTTCTGGAAGGTGATACGCAAACTGATGTGTAAACGAAATCAGTTTAACACAACAAACACTCCTGAATAGTGAAATAGGCTTAACATACCTTAAATAACCTTTACATAGCTTAGAAATAAGTTTTGAAGGGTTTGGTATGGCGAAAACAAGTTTATTCGCTAACAGGGACTAATTTCGACAAACTGCGAAAGTATGCCAATTCGTACTGTAACGAACACTCTGGAACTTGACCATAAGTTAAACATACCATAAATATCCTTTTCATAGCTTAGAAATAGGCTTTGATGTCACACCCTGGCTTTGCGGAAGCGTGGTTAATTTGGTGTGACTTCTTAATACCATAGCTTAACCATAACAAAGCTATATGAAATAAAACCATGCAAGATCATCCATTCGATTAAGTTTTAAAAACCAAATACAATAACATTGTCTTAACGGAAACACATCCTAACGACATAAACATTGTTCAACAAACACAACATAACATAAGCATAGTTTAAGGACTGTGACTTGTCCAGGAAAGAGTCACATTCCCTAAACCCGGATGACCTCGTAACTAGTGCAGCGGGAAAACGTGTCATACCGCGCCAGATCCTTTAATTCCCTGAAATACATGTAAGTTGAAAAATCAACAATAATGTTGAGCGAGTTCATGTGTAAGTGAGTAAATAAACCCTTGTAAATGTAAAAGTAATCCTGGTATGTAGCAAATAAGGGAATTGAGATCACCAATGGTTTGCAAGGCCATTGATATGTGTGAAGTGCAAGTAGGGAGACTCAAACCTAGCGGATTTATGCGTTGGGCACGAAGTCACCCCGAGGTCCGTTTCTAGTTTGGCCTGGGGCTGGGCTCGCTACACCCAGATAGATCTACCGCTCCTGTCCCTCGGTCCTACCATGAGGACTAATGGCCTCATGTTTCTCCTACCCACTCACATGATCTAAGTAGTAAACCTCCTTACGCTAACCATACCATGTATAAAGTACTTGTAATCAAAGTAACATGTATTTCACCCCCGTAGTTTAGAAAACTGAAAACAGTTAAGAGAAAAGGGGGACATGAACTCACAGTGGTGCGTCTCTACCAAGTATGTCTCCTGATCAAGCAGCTGTGTGACGACCTACACGTACTAATTCTATTAGACGGACGGCCGTGCCTTAGCTTTATGGTTTAAGTTTTTGGGAAATAGTTAGACAACTCTTTCGTGTTTACATTTAGTAAATACTTGGTAAACATTTTCCTTCCCAAGGATGGGGGATTTAATACATGTGTGTTCGAAATATATTATTAAGTCTCACTTAAAATATATTTTATTTCTAACTCCAAAATATAAATATTCTTCTCAAAAATATTATATTTTCTATTACATAAATTTTCCCAAAATAATATCTTGACAAAAATACGCGTTAAGTCATATTTTCTTAAAATGCGTAAGTTACGTTTTAGAGATCGAGTGGTAATAATAATTACCGGTGTAACTTATATATTTATTGTAGAGACGTTCGTATTATTTTGGATCCATTAACATTCGATAGTATTATTTTTACCCTAAAAATAATACTAGTATTTTCACAAAATATTCATAAACACATATCAAGTGACTTTATGAAAAATATATACTAAATATATATTTACCAAGTTTTATTTTGTGAAATCCCACCTCCGATGTTTTGTAAATAAAGTCGTGGCGAAATCTACAATTTGAAAACAAGTCGAAAAGTATTTCTAACACTTATAGTGAAAATAATTCTAAGTGTTAGGTTTTTATAAAAATTTCGCCAGAGTTTCCTCTGTAACTGGAGGTGGCCACGCTTTCAAGCGTATCATTTTCTTTTATAATCAAATCAACCATTTCCTTATTTAACCAAAACAATGTTCAAGACAACAAACTAGTTAATAAACATGTAATTCGCAAGAATCTCATGAACTTGTAGTTTTTCCAACACTATGATGTAAATCCCAATACTTTTAGCGGATCTTTATATAAAGCAATCCGATTTCGTAAAAACCTCGTTTGTAGGGAAATTCCGTCTTTACAACTTCTTATCAATTTTTACAAAGATAGTTATTTTGTCGAAAGTGTGTGCTACACAAGTGTTTACACACTTGTGTGTTCTAAAAATCATTCGTTTTAGTGTAAGATACGTCTTTAGAAAACATGATTTCTTTGATACTTGGTTCTTTGAAAATACCGCTTGTAGATACGTAGATCTACTAGTTTTAAACACTATTTCACAAGCAAAATCGCTTTTACACAAGTTCATGATTCGTGTGTGGTAGAGTTTCATCCTTTAACCCTTGTTACTTCCAAAACAACCTTATGTCATGATCCATGATCATGACCAACCCGGGTTAAATGACGATCCGAGCTACCACAACATAGATCAGGTCCAAATAATCACACAAATTAATTACTACAAGATTTACACAACATATGAGCTTTTAACCATCATTACAAGTATTTTTAGTAAACTTTTGTGTGTCATTTTGTAAGATTACGAGTTTTAACCGTTACAAATCATATTAACCACTTCAAAATAGTTCGAGAGGGTGATTATAGCAACTTACTACAAGCTCGAGGCTAGGGAAGAATCTAAGCGCAAAATGAGAGGATAAAAGCAATAGAGTGAGGTCCTTCGCCTTCCGAATGCACCAAGCCTTCTTATCCGCGATCCTTAACGCTTGTATGGACTTGGAATGTGAAGATCAAAACTCGAAAATGGATGGGTGCTCAAGGGGGTGTTCGGCCGAAGCCTTTGAGAGAGAGAGAGGGAGTGTTTTGAGTGGTGAGATGTGATGAATGTTATGGAGTGTTAAACCTTGATCTTATAGGCAATTATCACCACCATTATCCAAGGGTTCTTGTGCTTTCTTGATATGGGACAAGAGAAAATAAAATAATCAAGTTTAGGACAAAAGATGTCCTCATGGGGACGGTTTGGTTAGAGTGGGGGGGGGGGGTCCCTACTTCAAATCCAACCATCTAGTTAGTTAATAGTTAGGTTAATCTAGGTTAGTTAAGTGATTAACCCGGTTAATAGTGTGTTGTGCTTTATTGCGGGTGTTAGGGTATTCAGGGACCCTAACTGGCTCAGAAAAAGATAAGTAATGTTATTAACAATATTTTCATGTTCCGGGTATAGTCCGGTTGTTCGGTTGGATAGTAATCCGTTAAAGCGTTAAACAAGCTTTAAAGTGTCGTTAATACCATTTTTAGTGACACAACTTATTCCTCCAAAGTGTCGGGAATATTTTCCTCATGTCTTGGCACTTTATTATTTAGCCAAATGCTGAATTTTAATTAAAGTGCTGAATTTTTGTACTTAGAGTACGTTTTTGGCACATCCAGTCATTGTAACTTATTCCTAGAGACGCAGTTCTACAACCCTTGTATCCCTACACTCATCACTAGTGTAGTAAAATATTTCTGGCTCATACAGGCCTTAGAGGCAGTGTCTGCCTGATGCTGGCTTTATCAGCATGTTCAATAGGTTATCCGTTTATAGTGCTACTGTGCTTTTTGGTGCATCAAGGTTGTCACAAAGGTGCTGTAAGCAAAACATGGAGTGATAGCAAGTAAAGTATGATGTAAGTAAGTACATGTATCAGAAATCAAGTAGCAGTTTATCCACAAGTTCAAGCAAGCACCGTAATTAAGCAGTAATTAATTATTAATTAAGTCGTACGGATACCTGGTTTAGTGAGGGTTGTCACATTCTCCCCCCGTTAGAAAATTTTCGTCCCGAAATTTTAAGTTCTGCGTGTAGATGCAGGGTTCTTAGGAAATATGTGGGGGTATTTCTCTTTCATCCGGTCCTCACGCTCCCAGGTGTATTCAGGACCATGTCTGGCATTCCAACGAACTTTGACGAGCTTGACACTGCTCCGGCGGGTCTTGTTTACTTTCCAATCCGTAACCTCAACCGGTTCTTCAACGAAATGTAGCGTGTCGTCAACATGAATCTCGTCGATGGGAATGGCAATGGTATCTTGAGTTGGACTTTTCTTCAGGTTGGATACATGAAATGTATCGTGAACTGAATGGAGTTCGGCAGGCAAGTCCAGCTTGTATGCTACTAACCCTATTCTTTCCAAAATTCTGAAAGGACCAATGTAGCGCGGATTTAACTTTCCACGCTTTCCGAAGCGTGCCACACCCTTCCAGGGCGAAACTTTCAATAAAACCATATCTCCAACTTGGAATTCCAAGTGTTTCCGGTTTGGATCTGCATAGGCTTTCTGTCTGTGGCGAGCTGCTTCGATGCGTTTTTGGATCTGCGCAATCTTGTCTGTCGTCTCTTGGACGATTTCGGGACCAACAAGCTGTCTATCACCTGCGTCAGCCCAACATAGGGGTGATCGACACTTGCGTCCGTAAAGAGCTTCGAATGGCGTGGCACCAATACTGGTGTGGTAGCTGTTGTTGTATGAAAATTCGACCAGTCGCCCAAATCCATAACACACGCTCTCAGCATGTCTTCCAAAGTCTGTATCGTCCGCTCGCTTTGCCCGTCGGTCTGCGGGTGAAATGCGGTGCTCAGATTTAATTGTGAGCCAAAAGCTTCTTGGAAGGATTGCCATATCCTTGACACAAACCTTCCGTCTCTATCAGAGATGATCGAGAGAGGCACTCCATGACGTGCGACGATCTCTCTCATGTAAATTTTAGCCAATTTGCTCGTATCATCCTTCTCTCTGATAGGTAAGAAGTGTGCTGACTTTGTTAATCGATCCACTATTACCCAAATAGTGTCATGGCCTTTTGGCGTTCTTGGCAACTTTGTAATAAAATCCATGGAGATTTGTTCCCATTTCCACTTGGGAATCTCGGGTTGTTGCAGAAGTCCTGAAGGCTTCTGATATTCGGCTTTAACCTTAGCGCATGTTAAACATTTGCTCACATAAACAGCAACATCGCCTTTCATCCTAGGCCACCAATAATAATCTTTGAGATCCTGGTACATCTTATCCGCTCCAGGGTGGATAGAGTACCGCGACTTGTGAGCTTCATCGAAAATAACCTTCCTTAAACCACCAAACAGAGGAACCCAATTCCTTTTCTCAAAACATAACGTTCATTCCTCGTTTGGCACCAATAGCTTCTCCATCCCATGGAGATATTCTTCTTCAAGATTTCTTTCCTTAAGAGCTTCTTTCTGCGCGGCACGAATGCGCAGGGAAAGATCGGTTCGGATAATCATTTCTAAAGCCCTAACCCTTATGGGCTTGATCCTCTCCTTTCGACTTAGGGCGTCGGCAACCACATTTGCCTTCCCTGGATGATACTTTATCTCGCAATCGTAATCATTTAACAACTCAACCCATCTTCTTTGCCTCATATTCAACTCCTTCTGGTTGAATATGTGTTGTAGGCTCTTATGATCTGTAAAAATTGTACATTTCGTACCATATAGGTAGTGTCTCCAGATCTTTAAAGCAAATATCACTGCGCCTAGCTCCAAATCGTGCGTGGTATAGTTCTTCTCATGTACCTTCAACTGACGTGATGCGTAAGCAATAACCTTTTGGTGTTGCATCAACACGCAACCCAATCCTTGACGCGAAGCGTCGCAGTATACCACAAAATCATCTGTACCTTCCGGTAGTGCTAAGATTGGCGCATTGCAGAGCTTATCCTTCAATATCTGGAACGCTTCTTCCTGTTTGATTCCCCAATCAAACTTCTTAGCTTTCTGCGTGAGGAGCGTCAACGGTTGAGCGATTTTTGAAAAATCCTCAATGAATCTTCGATAGTAGCCAGCCAAACCCAAGAATTGTCGAATCTCGGTTGGCGTCTTTGGCGTTTCCCAATTCCTAATCGCTTCGATCTTGGTGGGATCCACGTGGATTCCATCTCCATTTACCACGTGCCCAAGGAATTGTACTTCTCGTAGCCAAAACTCGCACTTAGAGAACTTGGCATACAGCTGTTCTTTCTTCAGCAGCTCCAAAATAGCTCTTAGATGTTGTTCGTGCTCAGCCTTTGTCCTTGAATAAATCAAGATGTCGTCGATGAACACAATCCCGAACTTGTCCAAGTACGGCTTGCATACTCTATTCATCAAATCCATAAAGACTTCAGGTGCGTTTGTCAACCCAAACGGCATAACTAGGAACTTGTAGTGCCCATAACGAGTTCTGAAGGCTGTCTTTGGGATACTCTCCTCTTGTATCCTTAACTGATGGTATCCAGATCGAAGATCGATCTTTGAATAAAAGCTTGAGCCTTGCAGTTGATCAAACAGATCATCAATTCTTGGCAGAGGATATCTATTCTTGATCGTCAGCTTGTTCAGCTCCCGGTAGTCGATGCACATTTGAAAACTACCGTCCTTCTTCTTGACAAACAGGACCGGAGCTCCCCAAGGCGAGAAGCTTGGTCGGATAAATCCCTTGTCTAACAACTCTTGAAGTTGTGTCGACAGTTCCTGTATCTCAGACGGAGCAAGTCTATAAGGTGCCTTAGCCACAGGTGCGGCGCCTGGAACTAAGTCAATGCGGAACTCTACTTGTCTCTGAGGTGGCAGTCCAGGTAAGTCCTCTGGGAAGACTTCTGGATATTCCCTCACGACAGGGATGTCTTCTATTCTCGGCTCAGTAGCCTTCTTATCCACAATGTGTGCCAGGAAGGCAACACATCCCTTTTGCAAACACTTTCGCGCTTTCAGGCAGCTGATAATTCTTAACGTCGTATCACGCTTCTCCCCGTGAACCACAATTGTTTCGCCATCTTCGGTTGGGATACGAACGACCTTTTCGCGACAAACTATTTCAGCCTTGTTGCCTGATAACCAATCCATTCCTACCACCACGTCGAAGCTTCCCAACTGGACTGGTAGTAGATCCAAAGCAAACTCACGCTCTCCCAATTCGATCACACAACCTCTGATAACTTCATTGGCTTCTACTATCTTTCCATTAGCCAATTCGATTGAGTACGGAATATCTAATTTACTAGCGGCTAAACCAAGCATATTCTTAAACTCTAATGACACGAAGCTATAATCGGCGCCAGTATCAAATAAAACGGATGCATAGCGTTGGTTTACAGGGAACGTACCAGTGACAACATTGGGATCCTGGCGCGCCTCCCTCGCTTCAATATTAAACACTCTTCCACGGGCTTGGTTTAACTCTGGGCAGTTCCTCTTAAAGTGCCCGATATCTCCACAGTTAAAGCATCCAGGTCTTTGCCCGTTTCCACCTCCATTTCCAGCTTGGTTATTCCTTTGGTTATGATTCACAGCGCCCGCTTGATTAGCATTGTTGCCTCGATTCCCATTACCTCCATTGTTTCCTTGTGGGCGATTTCCATTCCCACCCCGGTTGTTATTTCTGTTTCCGAATCCTCCCTGGCCTCCCTGGCCAGCAGTGGCCCAACAAGTGTCCTTCAAGTGGCCCGGCTTTCCACATGCTTCGCATACTTTCACACTACAATGGCCAGAATGGTGGCGTTGGCAGGTATTACACTTGGGCTGGGTGCCCATATATCCTTTTCCTTTCTTTCCACTACCAGCTGTAACCTGAGCTGGCATGCCTGATCCTCCTTTCTTAACCACCACACTGGCGCCCTGCTTGAAGTTCGAGAACTTCCGTTTGTTACCTCCTGATGACTCGACGTGAGTCTCTTTCTTCTTAGGCTCAGCATCATCGAACTTGTTCAGGCGAATAGCCTCCTCTGTGAGAGCCACGCTCAGATCAATTGCCTCAGTAATTGTCGCAGGCTTGGATGAGGTCACCATGCTTATGATTTAAGGAGCTAATCCCCAAATGAAACGTTCAATCCGCTTGAACTCCGGAGTGACCATGTAGGGTACCACATGCGATAAGTCATGGAACCTCTGAACGTATTCTGCGATCTTTGGACCTTCCATTTTCAAATGCCAGAACTCAGTTTCCAATCTTTGGATTTCCGCGCGAGAGCAGTACTTTTTGCGCATAAGTTGCTTCAGTTCGGTCCAGGTTAGCGCGTAGGCAGCAACTTCACCAAGTGTATGTACTTGCAAATTCCACCAAGAGAGGGCTCCATCCAAGAATAGCCCCGAGATATAGGTGACTTGCTGATCTAGTGCGCATTTGCTCATGCGAAGAACAGATTCAGTTTTCTCAGCCCAACGAACAAAGGCGACAGCACCTCCTATGCCATCAAAGTTGACTGGTTTGCAGTCTAGAAACTGCTTGTAGGTGCACCCTGCACACACATTGTAACATGTGAACGGCATTAGCATCTTTGCTATAGATATCCAATTAGGTCATGGTATGTCTAAATGACTTAGTATTACCATGAGGTGGATTGTTGTTGCCATTGTTGTTTGAGCTGCTTCCGCTGGGTCCTCCTTGCGAGGCGGTGTATTGCGCGATGGCAGCAGCGATGACTTGTTGGAGTTCTGCCTCATTGGTAGGCATCGGCGTTGGACCTTTCGGCGACATCTTCTAAAAGATGTGTTTACGTTGGTCAGACCATAGTAAAGATCCCATGTTATAATACGTACGCTTTATTATGATAGTAATAGTACATAACATCTCATGTTATAATCATATCAATCACACAACATCCCATGTTACAAACATCAATCACACAACATCCCATGTCATAGAATATAAATAACCAAATCAAGCATCAAATATGATGAGAATACTGCGATTGCCATATATTGAGACCACATAGTAAGCGTACAAGTACATCACAGTGTCATACAACATCAGTCGACTAAGGGCTACATCACCCTAGTCCAAAAACTATATCAAATCAGTGTCAGTACATCAAATGCATGTCAACAAAAGTCAGAATCATAATGTAGTCTCCAAAATGCTGTGCAGTCAAAAGCAATCGCCGTCTTCTCACCAGCGTCTACCCATACGGTACTGAAGAGCTCTACACGGATGGCGGTGGAGGAGGGGGAAAGTGAGTGTAAAACAAGCGACGCAAATGGAGCCAGTCCTCCTCCATGGCTCTCTGGGTACGCAAGAAAGAAGCAACCTGCTGCTCTAGGGCAAAAAGGCGTGCAGCATAGTCTGGTGGTAAAGGTCAAGAGGTCTGCAAAGGAGAGTGGGTCTGACCCTGGCACTGACACGGCGGCGGCTGGGCTCTCTCAAGCTCCTGAATGCGCTGCGCGTGTGCCTCGTGCTGGGCGACAAAAGACATCAGAACGTCCTCAATAGTATACCCCATATGGAAAGAATGGTAGGGGTCGGTCGGTGGCATGGCAGGTGGTGATGACTAGAGAAACGGCTCACTGGTGGGATCAAAAGGTGCCACATGAAATGGAGAAACAGGGGAAAAGTAGCAGACGGTGGTATAGCAGGGATAGATACCGGTACATGTCCAAAAGGGTGAGCCGAAGAACCCTCTCCAGGTCACGCTGGAGGTGTAAACCGAGGAAATGAAAAGGAGGTATCAATGTGACGGGTATCAGTGATCTGAGGGGGAATAGGTGGGACCTCGTCATCAGCAGGAATCCACCCATGCTGGGCGTGCTCATCTCGTGGGTCAATCTGTGCATCAAAAAGTGCTCGATCAAACTGTACAGGCATAGGGTCAAGGTGGGGTGCAACAAAAGGGTCAGCAGGTACATCATCGATAAGTGGGGGATCAACATGATCAGCAGCAATAACATGGTCACCCTCCAGTAGTGGTGCATCAGCAGGGTGATCATCAATGGGTAGGTCAGCAATCACAGGATCAATAGGCATGCCAGCATGAGCAGGGTCATGCTCAAGCACTGGGTCAGGAGCAGGGTCCAGTGGCTGCTCGGGATCCTCAAAGGCCATCTCAAAATCAAAATCGGGATCGATGGGCTCAACTGGGTCTACTGGGTCGACTGGATCCTCCATACGCTGATCCATGGGTATAAACTCTATATCCTGATCTGGGTCGAATCCTGGGGGAAAGACAGGATCGGAATCCTCCACATCATCGTGGTCGAAAGCAAAACTAGAAATAGGGGCAACAGAGGATGCCTGGTCGGGATCTGATCCATGTGAGAAGTGCTGCGCACTCTGGGTGTGTGAAGGTGCGGAGGCCACATACTCGAAAGAGTCTGGGACCAGTGAGTGAGTGGGTGACTCCTCGGCGGGAGCATCTGCGATCATCAAGAGATCACCAGCAGCAAGAAGTGCCTGGCCCTGAACATCCTCCTCTAAGGGCTCATCATCATACAGATCGACGTCGCCATCATCGTCGGCGTCGAGAAGCAAATCGTAAGCAGGATATGAAGCAAGTGGTATGGGTGCAGGGATCTCCTCTAACGGTAGGTCCCCGGCCAAAGGGCCATCAGCGAGCTCATCAGCACCATCAGGTAAAGCAAAGGGCTGAAAGTCGTCCTCGTCCGTGCTAGTAACGTCGGATGTGTGGACCTCGTGCTCTAAAGACTCTAGGTCATCTGATACTATAGGTCTAGGTCCTGTGGTGTCTGAGTCACCTGTGCCAGAGGTGTCCATGGTGTCTGTAACATAAACACAAACATGCACAAACAGTCAATCATACAATCAAATAATTACATAAGTCACCAAGTAAGCATTCAAATAATTCTCCTAGTCCCACTAGCCTCCCAGCCTCTCAGACTGCTCTTCCTAGTCCCACTAGCCAATTCTCCTAGTCCCACTAGCCAATTCTCCCAGCCTCTCAGACTGCTCTTCCTAGTCCCACTAGCCAATTCTCCCAGCCTCTCAGACTGCTCTTCCTAGTCCCACTAGCCAATTCTCCTAGTCCCACTAGCCCGCTACCTCGGCCTCCCAGACCGAGCCTCGGCCTCTCAGACCGAGCCTCAGCCTCTCAGACCGAGCCTCAGCCTCCTAGACTGAGCCTATAAATAATAATTAAAATGTGCTCAACATTTGTTTATAAAAATTTTTGGATCTGGACTTAAGTGGTATGCAGTAAAAATGTTTTCGTGAGAGCCTGGCTCTGATACCAAGCTGTCACACCCTGGCTTTGCGGAAGCGTGGTTAATTTGGTGTGACTTCTTAATACCATAACAAAGCTATATGAAATAAAACCATGCAAGATCATCCATTCGATTAAGTTTTAAAAACCAAATACAATAACATTGTCTTAACGGAAACACATCCTAACGACATAAACATTGTTCAACAAACACAACATAACATAAGCATAGTTTAAGGACTGTGACTTGTCCAGGAAAGAGTCACATTCCCTAAACCCGGATGACCTCGTAACTAGTGCAGCGGGAAAACGTGTCATACCGCGCCAGATCCTTTAATTCCCTGAAATACATGTAAGTTGAAAAATCAACAATAATGTTGAGCGAGTTCATGTGTAAGTGAGTAAATAAACCCTTGTAAATGTAAAAGTAATCCTGGTATGTAGCAAATAAGGGAATTGAGATCACCAATGGTTTGCAAGGCCATTGATATGTGTGAAGTGCAAGTAGGGAGACTCAAACCTAGCGGATTTATGTGTTGGGCACGAAGTTACCCCGAGGTCCGTTTCTAGTTTGGCCTGGGGCTGGGCTCGCTACACCCAGATAGATCTACCGCTCCTGTCCCTCGGTCCTACCATGAGGACTAATGGCCTCATGTTGCTCCTACCCACTCACATGATCTAAGTAGTAAACCTCCTTACGCTAACCATACCATGTATAAAGTACTTGTAATCAAAGTAACATGTATTTCACCCCCGTAGTTTAGAAAACTGAAAACAGTTAAGAGAAAAGGGGGACATGAACTCACAGTGGTGCGTCTCTACCAAGTATGTCTCCTGATCAAGCAGCTGTGTGACGACCTACACGTACTAATTCTATTAGACGGACGGCCATGCCTTAGCTTTATGGTTTAAGTTTTTGGGAAATAGTTAGACAACTCTTTCGTGTTTACATTTAGTAAATACTTGGTAAACATTTTCCTTCCCAAGGATGGGGGATTTAATACATGTGTGTTCGAAATATATTATTAAGTCTCACTTAAAATATATTTTATTTCTAACTCCAAAATATAAATATTCTTCTCAAAAATATTATATTTTCTATTACATAAATTTTCCCAAAATAATATCTTGACAAAAATACGCGTTAAGTCATATTTTCTTAAAATGCGTAAGTTACGTTTTAGAGATCGAGTGGTAATAATAATTACCGGTGTAACTTATATATTTATCGTAGAGACGTTCGTATTATTTTGGATCCATTAACATTCGATAGTATTATTTTTACCCTAAAAATAATACTAGTATTTTCACAAAATATTCATAAACACATATCAAGTGACTTTATGAAAAATATATACTAAATATATATTTACCAAGTTTTATTTTGTGAAATCCCACCTCCGATGTTTTGTAAATAAAGTCGTGGCGAAATCTACAATTTGAAAACAAGTCGAAAAGTATTTCTAACACTTATAGTGAAAATAATTCTAAGTGTTAGGTTTTTAGAAAAATTTCGCCAGAGTTTCCTCTGTAACTGGAGGTGGCCACGCTTTCAAGCGTATCATTTTCTTTTATAATCAAATCAACCATTTCCTTATTTAACCAAAACAATGTTCAAGACAACAAACTAGTTAATAAACATGTAATTCGCAAGAATCTCATGAACTTGTAGTTTTTCCAACACTATGATGTAAATCCCAATACTTTTAGCGGATCTTTATATAAAGCAATCCGATTTCGTAAAAACCTCGTTTGTAGGGAAATTCCGTTTTTACAACTTCTTATCAATTTTTACAAAGATAGTTATTTTGTCGAAAGTGTGTGCTACACAAGTGTTTACACACTTGTGTGTTCTAAAAATCATTCGTTTTAGTGTAAGATACGTCTTTAGAAAACATGATTTCTTTGATACTTGGTTCTTTGAAAATACCGCTTGTAGATACGTAGATCTACTAGTTTTAAACACTATTTCACAAGCAAAATCGCTTTTACACAAGTTCATGATTCGTGTGTGGTAGAGTTTCATCCTTTAACCCTTGTTACTTCCAAAACAACCTTATGTCATGATCCATGATCATGACCAACCCGGGTTAAATGATGATCCGAGCTACCACAACATAGATCAGGTCCAAATAATCACACAAATTAATTACTACAAGATTTACACAACATATGAGCTTTTAACCATCATTACAAGTATTTTTAGTAAACTTTTGTGTGTCATTTTGTAAGATTACGAGTTTTAACTGTCACACCCTGGCTTTTGCGGAAGCGTGGTTAATTTTTGGTGTGACTTCTTAATACCATAGCTTAATCATAACAAGGCTATATGAATTTGAAAACCATGCAAGTCATCAATTAAGTTTGAAAATAACATACAATACCATTGTTTTAAACCTACGACCATAATCCATGTTCAGTAACATTACATCTGATAACAAAACATAAATGAGGGTTAAGGATTGTGTCTTGTCCAGGTAAGAGAACACAGCCCCTAATCCTTGATGACTTCATGAAGATTGCAGCGGAAAACGTTCATACCGTGCCAGAATCCGTTAATTTCCTGAAATACATGTGAGTTGAAAAATCAACAATAATGTTGAGCGAGTTCATGTGCAAGTGAGTAAGTAAAACACTTGTAAGTATAAAAGTTTCCTGGTATGTAGCAGTGTAAGAGGACTTGTGATCACCAATGGTTTGCAAGGCCATTAGCATGTTGTGAAATGCAAGTAAGTAGACACAACCCTAGCTGATTTTTGCGTTGGGCAACCAAGTCACTCCAGGTCCGTTGTGGTTAGCCTCCGAGAGGTCCGTTTGGCCTGAAGCTGGGCTCGCTACACCCAAATAGATCTACCGCTCGAGTCCCTCGGTGTTCTAACTACCCATTCACATGATCTAAACCTCCTTACGTAATTCATACCGTGTATAAAGTACTTGTAAACAAAGTAACATGTATTTCACCCCCGCAGTTAAGAAAACTGAAAACAGTTAGAGAAAAGGGGGACATGAACTCACAGTGGATGCGTAAACTCTATCAAGCGTCTCTGAAGCAGTAAGCTGTGCAACGACCTACAAGTGCTAATTCTATTAGACGGACGGCCGTGCTTTAGCTTTACAGTTTATGTTTGCGGGAAATAGTTAGACAACTATTTCGTGTTACATTTTGTATATGCTTGATAGTTATTCTTCTTCCCAAGGATGGGGGATACAATACATGTGTGTAAGTTACGTTTTATCAATCTTGTGGTAATGTAATTACCGGTGTAACTTATATGTTTGTGTAAGCGTTCGCAAAGTTTTGGAATCATTAACGCTTGTAAATATTATTTTCATTCTAAAATAATATTTATGTATTTCACAAAATAATCATAAACAGTGTTGTGACAAATATATTTATCACGTTAATCTTTGTGAAAATCCCACCTCCGAATATTTAGTAAAATATAGTACTGGCGAAATTTATGTTTCAAAAGTATGCCCATAAATAGTTCTAACACTTGTTGTGTAAAAAAAAGTCTAAGTGTTAGGTTTTTAGAAAATTTCGCCAGAGTTTCCTCTGTAACTGGAGGTGGCCACGCTTTCAAGCGTATCATTTTCTTTTAATAAATCAACTCAATCAACTTCTTTATTCAATCAAGCAATTTCCGACACATCAAACTAGTCAACAAGTATGTATATTTGCATAATCGCATGAACTTGTAGTTTTTCCGAATCTATATTATAAATCCCATCTATATACGTAGATCTTTATATAAAGTAGCTTTAATCTTGTAAAAACCTCGTGTTTAGAGAAAACCGTCTTTACAACTTCTAGTAACGAGTGACAAATATACTTCTTTGTCGGATCTTTCCATTTCACGAGTGTCTACACACTTGTGGTTTATAAAATCATATTTATTAGTGCAAGATCCATCTTTTAGAAAAACATGATTTCTTTAAAGTGTGGTCTTTCAAAAATACCACTTGCGGATACGTAGATCCGCTAGTTTTAAACACCATTTTACCGGTTAAATCACTTTTACACAAGTATAATATTTCACACAAGTTCATGTTTCTAAAATGTGGTAGTGTTTCACCTTTAACCCTTGTATCTATCAAAAACAAGCTTATGTGATGATACGTGATTTTACAAAGTCGGGTTAAACGAAGATTTGAGCTACCACATTATAGATCGGGTCACAATAAGCACAAATTTCAAGTCCTACGACTTTTACACAAGTTATATGCTATTAACCACCATTTTTGTGATTTTACTAGACTTTAAAGATCCAAAACGCGTGTTTACAATATTTAACCGACGAAAGTTCTTTTAACCACTTT
Source organism: Helianthus tuberosus (assembly GCA_030545235.1). NCBI lineage: Eukaryota > Viridiplantae > Streptophyta > Magnoliopsida > Asterales > Asteraceae > Helianthus > Helianthus tuberosus. Next base: position 177,761,876 of record CM060357.1, read on the forward strand.
AGATATGTGTAAAAACAAGTTTTAAAGGTTATACCTCTAGCTCAAGGCTAGGGAAGAGTTGTGACGAAAACCGCGTGGATAAAAGCCAACGAGAGTGGTCCTTCGCGTTCCGCTTGCACCAAAGCTCTTTATATGCGATCCTTGAAGTGTGTATGTGCTTGGAATGATGAGTGCAAGATCGAAAAGTATGATGGTGGTGTGTAGGGTGTTCGGCCGAGAGTGGGATAGAGCAAGAGAGATGAGTGAGTTTGTCTTGAGTTTTAGTGATAACCCTCTAGTAGTTAGTGTGTTCATATAGGCAAGACTTAGTGCTAATGTCCAATGGTCATTGTGTAGTGTGGATATTAGACATGGCAAGATCTTGGCAAGATTTCAAGTACTAGTGTGTCCCCTAGTTAGAGGGGCCGGTTACGAGAGTAAGGGGGGGGGGGGTATCTAGTTTGATTTTAATTAGATAGTTAGGAGTTTAGTTATGTTAATTAGGTTAGGTTAAGTGTTAACCTTGTTAGTTGCGTACGACGCGTTATGACGGGTGTTAGGGTAACCAGGGACCCTAACTGGCTCAGAAAAAGAGTAATAATAAAAATAGTAAAGTTTTCATGTTCCGGGTAAAGTCCGGGTGTTCGGTTGGATAGTAATCCGTTAAAGTGTTACAAAAGACTTTAAAGTGTCGTTATTACATTTTAGTGACACAATTTGTTTTCCCGACACTTTAGAAAGTGTCTAGTAATATTTTCTCATTTCTGGCACTTTACTAGTCAGCTAGAAGCTGGTTAAATTATTAAAGTGCTGTGTTTGGTACTTAAAGTACGTTCTGGCACATCCGAATCAGTGTATCTTATCCCCTAGAGACGCGGTAACACAACCCTTATATCCTACACTCACTACCAGTGTAGTCAAAATATATGAGGCTCTTAACAGGCCTTGAGGCAGTATTTGCCTGATGCTGGTTATATCAGCATGTTCACTGTGTATCCGTTTAGTGCTACTGTGCTTTTTGTGCATCATGTTTGTCACTAGGGTTCAGTATGTAATCAATGTAGTGACAGCAATTAAAGTATGATGCAAGTAAGTGCATGTATCAGTATGCAGGTAGCAGTTTATCAGCTAGTTCAATCAAGCACAGTAATCAAGTAATAATTAATCATTAATTAAGTTGTACGGATACCTGGTTTTGTGCGGGTTGTCACATTAACCGTTACAAATCATATTAACCACTTCAAAATAGTTCGAGAGGGTGATTATAGCAACTTACTACTAGCTCGAGGCTAGGGAAGAATCTAAGCGCAAAATGAGAGGATAAAAGCAATAGAGTGAGGTCCTTCGCCTTCCGAATGCACCAAGCCTTCTTATCCGCGATCCTTAACGCTTGTATGGACTTGGAATGTGAAGATCAAAACTCAAAAATGGATGGGTGCTCAAGGGGGTGTTCGGCCGAAGCCTTTGAGAGAGAGAGAGGGAGTGTTTTGAGTTGTGAGATGTGGTGAATGTTATGGAGTGTTAAACCTTGATCTTATAGGCAATTATCACCACCATTATCCAAGGGTTCTTGTGCTTTCTTGATATGGGACAAGAGAAAATAAAATAATCAAGTTTAGGACAAAAGATGTCCTCATGGGGACGGTTTGGTTAGAGTGGGGGGGGGGGGGGGTCCCTACTTCAAATCCAACCATCTAGTTAGTTAATAGTTAGGTTAATCTAGGTTAGTTAAGTGATTAACCCGGTTAATAGTGTGTTGTGCTTTATTGCGGGTGTTAGGGTATTCAGGGACCCTAACTGGCTCAGAAAAAGATAAGTAATGTAATTAACAATATTTTCATGTTCCAGGTATAGTCCGGTTGTTCGGTTGGATAGTAATCCGTTAAAGCGTTAAACAAGCTTTTGTGCGGGTTGTCACATTCTCCCCCCGTTAAATAAATTTCGTCCCGAAATTTAAGTTCTGCTTGTAGAAGCAGGGTTCTTAGGAAATAAGTGGGGGTATTTCTCTTTCATCCGGTCCTCACGTTCCCAGGTAAATTCAGGACCATGTCTGGCATTCCAACGTACCTTGACGAGTTTGACACTGCTCCGGCGGGTCTTGTTAACTTTCCAATCCGTGACCTCGACAGGTTCTTCAACGAAGTGGAGCGTGTCGTCAATATGAATCTCGTCGGTAGGAATGGCAACGTCAATTTGAGTTGGACTTTTCTTTAAATTGGATACATGAAATGTATCGTGAACACCATTCAGTTCATCAGGTAGGCCCAACTTGTATGGTACAGTTCCAATTCTTTCCAGAATTTTGGAGAGACCAATGTAGCGCGGATTTAACTTTCCATGCTTCCCAAAGCGTGCCACCCCCTTCCAGGGTGAAACTTTCAATAACACCATTTCTCCGACTTGGAAGTCCACATGCTTCCGGTTTGGATCCGCGTAGGCCCTTTTGTCTGTGGCGAGCGGCTTCGATGCGTTTAAGTATTTGCGCGATCTTGTCTGTCGTCTCTGGACGATCTCGGGACCAGCAAGCTGCCTATCACCTGCGTCAGACCAACATAGGGGTGATCGGCACTTGCGTCCGTATAGGGCCTCAAATGGCGCGACACCAATACTGATGTGGTAGCTGTTGTTGTACGAAAATTCGACCAAAGGTAAGTGTTTATCCCAGCTACCTCCTAAATCCATAACACATGCCCTCAGCATGTCTTCCAAAGTTTGTATCGTTCGCTCGCTCTGGCCATCAGTTTGCGGATGGAACGCAGTGCTCAGATTTAATTGTGAGCCAAAAGATTCTTGGAAGGATTGCCATATTCTTGACACAAATCTTCCGTCTCTATCAGGGATGATCGAGAGAGGTACTCCATGTCGTGTCACGATCTCTCTCAAGTAAATTTCCGCAAGTTTACTAGTGCTGTCTTTCTCCTTGATTGGCAGAAAGTGTGCGGATTTTGTTAGGCGGTCAACAATCATCCAAATCATATCATGGCCTCTTGGCGTTCTTGGCAGTTTTGTAATAAAATCCATTGAGATTTGTTCCCATTTCCACTTGGGAATCTCAGGTTGTTGCAGAAGTCCCGAAGGCTTCTGGTATTCCGCTTTAACCTTAGCGCACGTTAAACATTTGCTCACGTAAACAGCAACGTCGCCTATCATCCTAGGCCACCAATAATAACCTTTGAGATCCTGGTACATCTTATCCGATCCAGGGTGGATAGAGTACCGTGACTTGTGCGCTTCGTCGAAAATAACTTCCCTTAATCCACCAAACAGAGGAACTCAAATCCTTTTCTCAAAACATAACGTTCCTTCCTCGTTTGGTACCAAAAGCTTTTCCATTCCACGGAGATATCCTTCCTCAAGGTTTCCCTCCTTGTGAGCTTCCTTTTGTGCAGCACGAATGCGCGAGGAAAGATCGGTTCGTATGATCATTTCCAAAGCTCTAGCCCTTATGGGCTTGATTCTTTCTTTACGACTTAGGGCATCGGCGACTACATTCGCCTTCCCTGGATGGTATTTTATCTCGCAGTCGTAGTCGTTTAGCAACTCAACCCATCGTTTTTGCCTCATATTCAACTCCTTCTGGTTGAATATATGCTGTAGGCTTTTGTGATCTGTGAAGATTGTGCACTTCGTACCATACAGGTAGTGTCTCCAGATCTTTAGTGCAAAATCCACTGCGCCAAGCTCCAAATCGTGGGTGGTATAGTTCCTTTCGCGTACCTTCAGTTGGCGCGATGCGTAGGCAATAACCTTTTGGCGTTGCATCAACACGCAACCCAATCCTTGACGCGATGCGTCGCAGTATACCACAAAATTGTCGGTACCTTCTGGTAGAGCTAAGATTGGCGCGTTACAAAGCTTATCCCTTAATATCTGAAATGCTTCATCCTGTTTGATTCCCCAATCAAACGTCTTGTCCTTCTGCGTGAGGAGCGTCAAAGGTTGAGCGATTTTCAAGAAATCCTCGATGAACCTTCGATAGTAGCCAGCCAAACCCAAGAATTGTCGAATCTCGGTTGGCGTTGTAGGCGTTTCCCAATTCTTGATTGCCTTGATCTTTGTGGGATCAACATGAATCCCATTTCCATTAACCACATGTCCAAGAAACTGGACTTCGCGTAGCCAAAACTCGCACTTAGAGAACTTGGCATACAACTGTTCCTTCTTTAGCAGCTCCAGAATAGCTCTTAGATGCTGTTCGTGTTCCGCCTTTGTCCTTGAATAAATCAAGATGTCGTCGATAAACACAATCACGAACTTGTCCAAGTATGGCTTGCAAACTCTATTCATCAAGTCCATAAAGACTGCAGGTGCGTTTGTCAGACCAAACGGCATAACGAGGAACTCGTAATATCCATAACGAGTTCGGAAGGCTGTTTTCGGGATACTCTCCTCTTGTATCCTTAACTGATGGCATCCAGATCGTAAGTCGATCTTTGAATAAAAACTTGAGCCTTGCAGTTGATCAAATAGATCATTGATTCTTGGCAGAGGGTATCTATTCTTAATCGTCAGCTTGTTCAATTCTCTGTAGTTGATGTTTATTTGAAAATCATCATCCTTCCTTTTGACGAGTAGAAATGGGGTTACCCCAAAAGGAAATTTTGGTCTGTTATCTTCCTTCTCTAACCATTGCCAACACTTCTCTGTCAATCCTTGCATCTTCGAAAATGTAAGTCGCTATGATGCATCGACTACGGGTGTCGTGCCCGGAATTAAATCGACGCGGGATTCGACTAATCGTGAGGAGATGATTTCGGCGAGTCTTCGGGGAAGACTTCAGGGTATTCTCCAATCACAAGGATATTTTCGAGTTTTGGTTCCTCGACTTCCTTTTCCATAACATGAGCCAAGAATGTAACACATCCTTTGTGCGAGAATTTTAGGGTTTTCTTAGTCTGATAATCCGTAGGAGCGTATCCTGCTCCATGAGTCTCGATCATTTCCCCGTTCGTTGTCGGGGCGCGGATGACAATCTCCGCATGGTTGTTCGTCAACCAGTCCATCACGTCGAAGCTTCCAAACTCAACTGGCAATAGATCTAGCGTAAACTTACGCTCTCCGGGTTCTATCGTGCCGATTCCAGTTACTGCGTTGGCTTCCACTAGCTTCCCCTAAGCTAGTTCTAATGGGTACTGGAATAACTACTCACTCACTACGTAAACCAATTATGTCCTTGAATACTAGAATTGTGAATTGTAAAATTTGCAACAGTAGTTGGCAATACAGACGCATAATATTGAGTACTGTGGGACGTACCGCTATCCATGTTTGGATCTCTGCCGTGCCTCCCTAGCTCCGATGGGGAGCTTTCATCCTTGCGCCTGATTGCTTTTCGGGCAATATCTTCTGAAATGCTTTTTGCTCCCACAGTTTAAACATCCTCGAGCACGCTTCTGTTTATCACTCATTCTGCCTTGACAATTATCATTGTCGTTGTCCCCTTCGTGATTCTCACTATCGTCTTGGCCCCCATTACTAAGTTCAGTATTTTGCCAACAAGTTTCCTTGACATGTCCCACCTTGCCACAGTTACCACAATTTCCATATTTGCATCGCCCGATATGATAACGTAAACAATTATCGCACTTAGGTAGGATACCCTTGTAATCTTTTCCCTTTTTGGTCTTCTTCTTGTTACTTACCCGAGTAACCATCTTGAAATTTGCGAGCCTCCTCTTGTTATCCCCAGGTGCCTTTATAGCAGTTTCCTTTTTCTCCTCCGCAGTGGAAAATTTTCCTTGTCTAACTGCTTCTTCCGTGAGTGCTATGCTTATGTTGATAGCTTCGGTGACCGTTGAGGGTTTTGATGCTGTTACCAGGCTTAGAACCTGAGGTGCCAATCCCCTTATGAACTGTTCAATTCTCTTAAACTCTGGTGTCCCCAGGAGTATGGCAACTTGTGATAATTCGTTAAATCTCTGCACATACTCTGCTATCTTTGGTCCTTTCATTTTCAAGTTCCACAGTTCTGTTTCCAATTTCTGGACTTCTGCCCTCGAGCAATATCTTTCACGCATCAGATTTTTCAGTTCGTCCCATGTCATAGCATATGCAGCGGTCTCGCCCGTCGTCCGAATTTGATGGTTCCACCATGACAGAGCCTCATCCACCAATAGTCCAGTTATATACTTGACTTGATGTTCGTGGTCACATTTGCTCAATCGTAAAACAGAATCTGTCTTTTCAACCCAGCGTACGAAGGCTAAGGCACCCCCGGTGCCGTCGAACTCTCGAGGTTTGTGGTCTAAGAACTGCTTGTAGGTGCAGCCGTTGGGTGGGTTATTTCCTGAGGTACCTCCGTTGCGCTCGGAGTGGTGGGCCTCGTATTGTGCGATGACTGCAGCAATGATTCCCTGAAGTTCCACCTCGTTGGTGGGTATGCGTACACCCCGTTTCGGAGGCATTTTCTGAAAGATGTTTCACGTAGGTTAGGTCATCGCAAATAAAATGCACGTATGCATTCAACAATATCAACACATAACATCTCATGTTATCAATAAATCACCCACATAACACCTCATGTTATAAATAAATTAGCCTCTGCAATGGTCGAGGGCTTCGAGGTAGTAACCATACCCCTGATCTGGGGTGCAAGTCTCCAAATAAATCGTTCAATCCTTTTGAACTCCGGTTTGACTAAGTAGGGGGGCGACCCTAGACAAGTCGTGAGATTGCTGGATGTATTCCGGAATCTCTGGTCCGTCCATTTTCAATTCCGGAACTCTACCTCAAGCTTCTGAATTCCAGTCTTAAAGCAACCTTTCTTCTCAATCGTTCCCTTGAGCTCGTCCCAGCTCAGTGCATAAGTAGCATCTTGTACCAGGGATCTAATCCTGGAGGTTCCATTAAGAGAGTGTGCCATCTAGAAATATCCCTGAGATGTAGGTAACACTCTGTTGGGGCGAACAGTTACTTATTCTTAGAATGGAGTCGGTCTTTTCGGACCAACGAACAAATGCAACGGTGCCTCCTGCTCCATCAAAGTCCAAAGGCTTGCAGTTCAGGAACTGTTTATAGGTGCAGCCAGTTGGAGGGTTATCTCCAGTAATGTCATCGTTGTACTTAGAGTGGAGGGCTTCATGTCGTGCATTTATCTGTGAGATGCGTTCTTGCAGTTCGTCTTCTGTCCTTGGTAACGTACTGGTGTTTGTGTCACGTCCGGGTGACATTCCCTTTTTGTCGAAATAGTGTGAAGCGGGTTGGACAATGTTTCAATTGTCTATGGGGTATATATAGCAACGTAAGCCCTCATGTAATCCCCCATTTCACACGCAAATATACTCACTGTATAAGTGGGGAAATAAATTCCCGAGCCTTCACATAGGCTTGCCAAAATGGCTTGTTGCTCGTAATAGAATGAACTCGAGGCTACCTCGCCTAGGTCATTCGTGTATAAGTTATTTCCTGCTGCATGGGTTATCATTAGCTTGACCTGCAGAGTCCACCAGGATTCCTGTGCACCACAAATCGTTATTACGTGGGCCCCCGTAATAATAAATTGTCTTGCACAGTTACCCCAAATTTTCTCTCATCCAAGCAGATGATCAATCAAGGAGCAACAGCCGGTGCATTGGCATGAACAGGGTCATACTCCAATGCGGGGTCAGGAGCAACGCCTGGCTCAGGGGCCACGGCTAGCTTCGAATCAAAAACTCCATCTCAAAATCAGCTGGATCAACAATCACAGGGGTTACAGGATCCCCCAAGGGCTTGTCTAAGTGTATGAACTCAATGTCATGGTCTGGATCAATACCAGGCGGAAAAACAGAATTGTCCTCATAATCACGATCAAACTCAAAACTGTGTGCGGGATCCGGTGCAGCTAGTGATGCCGTATCAGGGTCGGCGTCGTGTAAGTAGTGCTGCATTCCCTGTATGTGCGAAGATGCGGGTGTCAGAAACTCAAATGAGCCTGGGATAGGGGAATGGTCATAGGTTTCCCCTATAGGAGCGTCCGCATGTAGTAGTCTAATACCAGCAGTAATAAGGCTCTGCCCTCGAATGGGTCCCCCTCCAGTAGATCGTTATCGTCTTCAGAGGCCTCGTTGGGAGGGCGTATCATCAACAGGATAAGCGGCAAGGGGCACAGGAGCAGGGATCACCGCCAGTGGTAAAATCCCAACAAGATGGCCATCAGTAGGCTCTGCTACGACTTCAGGCAGTGCACAAAGGGCTGAAAGTCGTCATTGTCTGTGCTGGTAGTATCAGAAATGTACACCTCGTGCCTTGTTGAACTATGTCGTCTGATACTATGGTCATGGGGTTCGTAGTGCCCATCTTTCTAGTACTTGATGAAAGCATAACGTTTGTAACACAAGCACATATACGTATAATATAATCAATCATATAATCAGTTAATCACATAAGTCATCAAGTAAGGCATCACATAATCCTCCTAGTCATACTAGCCAATACCATCCAGTCTACCAGACTGCTCTATCCTTTACTTAAACCAAACCTCGATCCTCCAGATCGATCCTTAGCCCTCCAGGCTGAACCTTTTCTTCCTAGCCTTGCTAGCCCACTATCTTGGTCACCTAGACCAAGCCTCGATCCTCCAGATCGATCCTATAACAAACCAACGTGCTCAACTACCTTGACCATCTCGATCCTCCAGATCGATCCTCAGCCCTCCAAGCTGAACTTAAAATAGATAAAATGTGCTCAACATTTGTTTGTAAAAAGTGTGGATCTGGACTTAAGTGGTATGCAGAAAATGTTTTCGTGAGAGCCCTAGTGATCATAGTCTAGACTCGAGACAGAATCCTAGTTCGCTATGATCAGAGCTCTGATACCAAGCTGTCACACCCTGGCTTTTGCGGAAGCGTGGTTAATTTTTGGTGTGACTTCTTAATACCATAGCTTAATCATAACAAGGCTATATGAATTTGAAAACCATGCAAGTCATCAATTAAGTTTGAAAATAACATACAATACCATTGTTTTAAACCTACGACCATAATCCATGTTCAGTAACATTACATCTGATAACAAAACATAAATGAGGGTTAAGGATTGTGTCTTGTCCAGGTAAGAGAACACAACCCCTAATCCTTGATGACTTCATGAAGATTGCAGCGGAAAACGTTCATACCGTGCCAGAATCCGTTAATTTCCTGAAATACATGTGAGTTGAAAAATCAACAATAATGTTGAGCGAGTTCATGTGCAAGTGAGTAAGTAAAACACTTGTAAGTATAAAAGTTTCCTGGTATGTAGCAGTGTAAGAGGACTTGTGATCACCAATGGTTTGCAAGGCCATTAGCATGTTGTGAAATGCAAGTAAGTAGACACAACCCTAGCTGATTTTTGCGTTGGGCAACCAAGTCACTCCAGGTCCGTTGTGGTTAGCCTCCGAGAGGTCCGTTTGGCCTGAAGCTGGGCTCGCTACACCCAAATAGATCTACCGCTCGAGTCCCTCGGTGTTCTAACTACCCATTCACATGATCTAAACCTCCTTACGTAATTCATACCGTGTATAAAGTACTTGTAAACAAAGTAACATGTATTTCACCCCCGCAGTTAAGAAAACTGAAAACAGTTAGAGAAAAGGGGGACATGAACTCACAGTGGATGCGTAAACTCTATCAAGCGTCTCTGAAGCAGTAAGCTGTGCAACGACCTACAAGTGCTAATTCTATTAGACGGACGGCCGTGCTTTAGCTTTACAGTTTATGTTTGCGGGAAATAGTTAGACAACTATTTCGTGTTACATTTTGTATATGCTTGATAGTTATTCTTCTTCCCAAGGATGGGGGATACAATACATGTGTGTAAGTTACGTTTTATCAATCTTGTGGTAATGTAATTACCGGTGTAACTTATATGTTTGTGTAAGCGTTCGCAAAGTTTTGGAATCATTAACGCTTGTAAATATTATTTTCATTCTAAAATAATATTTATGTATTTCACAAAATAATCATAAACAGTGTTGTGACAAATATATTTATCACGTTAATCTTTGTGAAAATCCCACCTCCGAATATTTAGTAAAATATAGTACTGGCGAAATTTATGTTTCAAAAGTATGCCCATAAATAGTTCTAACACTTGTTGTGTAAAAAAAAGTCTAAGTGTTAGGTTTTTAGAAAATTTCGCCAGAGTTTCCTCTGTAACTGGAGGTGGCCACGCTTTCAAGCGTATCATTTTCTTTTAATAAATCAACTCAATCAACTTCTTTATTCAATCAAGCAATTTCCGACACATCAAACTAGTCAACAAGTATGTATATTTGCATAATCGCATGAACTTGTAGTTTTTCCGAATCTATATTATAAATCCCATCTATATACGTAGATCTTTATATAAAGTAGCTTTAATCTTGTAAAAACCTCGTGTTTAGAGAAAACCGTCTTTACAACTTCTAGTAACGAGTGACAAATATACTTCTTTGTCGGATCTTTCCATTTCACGAGTGTCTACACACTTGTGGTTTATAAAATCATATTTATTAGTGCAAGATCCATCTTTTAGAAAAACATGATTTCTTTAAAGTGTGGTCTTTCAAAAATACCACTTGCGGATACGTAGATCCGCTAGTTTTAAACACCATTTTACCGGTTAAATCACTTTTACACAAGTATAATATTTCACACAAGTTCATGTTTCTAAAATGTGGTAGTGTTTCACCTTTAACCCTTGTATCTATCAAAAACAAGCTTATGTGATGATACGTGATTTTACAAAGTCGGGTTAAACGAAGATTTGAGCTACCACATTATAGATCGGGTCACAATAAGCACAAATTTCAAGTCCTACGACTTTTACACAAGTTATATGCTATTAACCACCATTTTTGTGATTTTACTAGACTTTAAAGATCCAAAACGCGTGTTTACAATATTTAACCGACGAAAGTTCTTTTAACCACTTTAGATATGTGTAAAAACAAGTTTTAAAGGTTATACCTCTAGCTCAAGGCTAGGGAAGAGTTGTGACGAAAACCGCGTGGATAAAAGCCAACGAGAGTGGTCCTTCGCGTTCCGCTTGCACCAAAGCTCTTTATATGCGATCCTTGAAGTGTGTATGTGCTTGGAATGATGAGTGCAAGATCGAAAAGTATGATGGTGGTGTGTAGGGTGTTCGGCCGAGAGTGGGATAGAGCAAGAGAGATGAGTGAGTTTGTCTTGAGTTTTAGTGATAACCCTCTAGTAGTTAGTGTGTTCATATAGGCAAGACTTAGTGCTAATGTCCAATGGTCATTGTGTAGTGTGGATATTAGACATGGCAAGATCTTGGCAAGATTTCAAGTACTAGTGTGTCCCCTAGTTAGAGGGGCCGGTTACGAGAGTAAGGGGGGGGGGGTATCTAGTTTGATTTTAATTAGATAGTTAGGAGTTTAGTTATGTTAATTAGGTTAGGTTAAGTGTTAACCTTGTTAGTTGCGTACGACGCGTTATGACGGGTGTTAGGGTAACCAGGGACCCTAACTGGCTCAGAAAAAGAGTAATAATAAAAATAGTAAAGTTTTCATGTTCCGGGTAAAGTCCGGGTGTTCGGTTGGATAGTAATCCGTTAAAGTGTTACAAAAGACTTTAAAGTGTCGTTATTACATTTTAGTGACACAATTTGTTTTCCCGACACTTTAGAAAGTGTCTAGGAATATTTTCTCATTTCTGGCACTTTACTAGTCAGCTAGAAGCTGGTTAAATTATTAAAGTGCTGTGTTTGGTACTTAAAGTACGTTCTGGCACATCCGAATCAGTGTATCTTATCCCCTAGAGACGCGGTAACACAACCCTTATATCCTACACTCACTACCAGTGTAGTCAAAATATATGAGGCTCTTAACAGGCCTTGAGGCAGTATTTGCCTGATGCTGGTTATATCAGCATGTTCACTGTGTATCCGTTTAGTGCTACTGTGCTTTTTGTGCATCATGTTTGTCACTAGGGTTCAGTATGTAATCAATGTAGTGACAGCAATTAAAGTATGATGCAAGTAAGTGCATGTATCAGTATGCAGGTAGCAGTTTATCAGCTAGTTCAATCAAGCACAGTAATCAAGTAATAATTAATCATTAATTAAGTTGTACGGATACCTGGTTTTGTGCGGGTTGTCACATTAACCGTTACAAATCATATTAACCACTTCAAAATAGTTCGAGAGGGTGATTATAGCAACTTACTACTAGCTCGAGGCTAGGGAAGAATCTAAGCGCAAAATGAGAGGATAAAAGCAATAGAGTGAGGTCCTTCGCCTTCCGAATGCACCAAGCCTTCTTATCCGCGATCCTTAACGCTTGTATGGACTTGGAATGTGAAGATCAAAACTCAAAAATGGATGGGTGCTCAAGGGGGTGTTCGGCCGAAGCCTTTGAGAGAGAGAGAGGGAGTGTTTTGAGTTGTGAGATGTGGTGAATGTTATGGAGTGTTAAACCTTGATCTTATAGGCAATTATCACCACCATTATCCAAGGGTTCTTGTGCTTTCTTGATATGGGACAAGAGAAAATAAAATAATCAAGTTTAGGACAAAAGATGTCCTCATGGGGACGGTTTGGTTAGAGTGGGGGGGGGGTCCCTACTTCAAATCCAACCATCTAGTTAGTTAATAGTTAGGTTAATCTAGGTTAGTTAAGTGATTAACCCGGTTAATAGTGTGTTGTGCTTTATTGCGGGTGTTAGGGTATTCAGGGACCCTAACTGGCTCAGAAAAAGATAAGTAATGTAATTAACAATATTTTCATGTTCCAGGTATAGTCCGGTTGTTCGGTTGGATAGTAATCCGTTAAAGCGTTAAACAAGCTTTAAAGTGTCGTTAATACCATTTTTAGTGACACAACTTATTCCTCCAAAGTGTCGGGAATATTTTCCTCATGTCTTGGCACTTTATTAGTTAGCCAAATGCTGAATTTTAATTAAAGTGCTGAATTTTTGTACTTAGAGTACGTTTTTGGCACATCCAATCATTGTAACTTATTCCTAGAGACGCAGTTCTACAACCCTTGTATCCCTACACTCACCACTAGTGTAGTAAAATATTTCTGGCTCATACAGGCCTTAGAGGCAGTGTCTGCCTGATGCTGGCTTTATCAGCATGTTCAATAGGTTATCCGTTTATAGTGCTACTGTGTTTTTTGGTGCATCAAGGTTGTCACAAAGGTGCTGTAAGCAAAACATGGAGTGACAGCAAGTAAAGTATGATGCAAGTAAGTACATGTATCAGAAATCAAGTAGCAGTTTATCCACAAGTTCAAGCAAGCACCGTAATTAAGCAGTAATTAATTATTAATTAAGTCGTACGGATACCTGGTTTAGTGAGGGTTGTAACATTTGAGGGGTTCGGTGTGCAAGAAATAAACTTTTTGGTCAAACAGGGACTAAAAGCGTCAAAAAGTGCATAAGTTTGCACTTGCGCGCATATCTTACGTTCTGAATATATCCGGACACCCAAAAATTTGTGTAATCATTAAAATATTTTATTTTAGTGATTGGCATGATAAAATTCCATTTGTCGCGTAATTTGGATCGTTTTTCGCATCCGTTCGTGTTTCATCGTAATTAACCGAACAACGCAACCGTACGACCAAACAAAACGACATCCGAGATGTTTTTGAGCATATTTTAAGTTCCCTACACTTTAACTTCATTTTAGATCCTTGAAATGAGGTTAACGCGGCTTAAACGTGTCAAAAATGCATCAAATAACAAGTTTTTCAATTGCAGGGACTAGTTTTGACATTCTGCCAAACTAGGCTCTTGCGGGCCGCGTAAGATGAGCCCATATCTTACGCGGGGCGCGACCTATGCACAGAAAGAAACATTGAACTTGGTCCATTTCAGCTATTTTGATGGTTTTTAACCATTGGTTTGGATACCGTCTGTTTGTTTTAGCTTGTTTATCATGTCCCCATAGTTTCTAAAACCATTTGCCCACATGTATGGCCAAGATTGATCCCTCTTTAGCAAGAAACGATCTTAACGGTTTACCAAAAACTATATATAGCCATGCCTTCACTCCATTTTCTGCACCCTTGATCATTTTAATGCTCTAAGTTGAAGCCTTTGCTTCATACCTGAGTATTATAGATCAAGTTCTCCCTAGCTTGGACCCTTTGTAAGCTTCTTTCGTTCTTTTATTACTTTCCAAGCGCGAAAGTCAAACAGTGTTTGACTTTCTGCTTTGACCAGTCTTTGGTCAACACAAATTTCGTTTGAACTTTGCAATGTGAGCGTAATCACGATGGTTATAGTCCTTTGTGACTATACCTACTGATTACCACGTTGACTAGGCATAGTGACGAGTCGTAGTTTTGGTCAAAATACGTATTTATGCGTATTTTGTAACCAAACTATCCTAGGGTATCAAAACACTTTGTTTTGATATCAAAACCTATTTTTCTAACTTAGTTAAACATGTTTCAACATGTTTAGCTCGTCAATTTTAGTTTAGTGCTTGTTTAGAGTCGTAAGTTAAGCGGTCTAAACCACCGCTTAGACTTTCGAACTCGACCCGTTTGGTCGATCATTAGGATCCAACCAAGCATGTTTACTGACCATAGTTGTATAGGGAATAACCTTCTTAGGTTATACCTTATGGTCACTTAGTTTAAGTAATTGTATGATAGGTAGCTTATATGCCTTAGGTAAATGACCAAAATGCCCTTTTCATGCATAATTGGATTTTAAGCGTATGTAACCTAAATTTTTGTCACTTAACTGATTATGCAACATATTTAAACATGTTTAGGCATATAATACTTGTCATAGGACTAGTTAGACGTCTCGAACGCGCGATTGCGCGAACGACGTGTTAAAGTGGCGTAAGCTACCTTAATGGGTCGTAACGGGTCGAAAGCACTTAGGTTAGGTTCCAATTTTGTATGTAGGCTTTGTTAAACCATATCATATGAGTTTCAACACTCATTTGGTTTACGAAACCTCATCCTATCCGATCTTCCGATTTAGGTCTGGTTTATTAACATAGTTACCTATATTAGGTGCCGTTTGATTCTGTGACCCCTCTAGCTTTGCTTGGTTGTTATTAAAGACTTCTAAGTATCCTCAAGTGAGTACATAGTCCCCTCTTTTACCGTTTTAAACTGTTTTGGGGTGAAACATATGTGCCTACTTGTTACTTTCGTGCTTATCATGCTTGTATATCATATACTTGCTATGTTCATTAGTACGCATATAATACATGATTCATTATGTTTTGCTAGGTATGTTCACTTAGCATACTAGAACATTGATTTCCATACATTACATTTGTTGTATATGCTCATCCAGCATATGGACACATTATTTTACATTTTGAAATGTTTGAACCGTTTGGAACTGTTTAATCCATGTGAATCATTTGGAACTGTTTGATCCATGTGAACCGTTTGGAACTGTTTGATCCATGTGAACCGTTTGGAACTGTTTGATTTATGTGGATAATTTGGAACTGTTTGAACCGTTGGGTTAGGGAAGTGATTAGGTAATGGGGCGGGTGTAATGTGATAAAACCATGGTGGATACGCCGCTGGGACTTCCTATATATAAGTGCTTTTAACATATTGTATATCGTTGCGTTATCTAGATCACTTGGGCAAAGGTTATCAAAACAAGGTTATATTACAAGGTTTTTCTAACAATATAAACCATTCGAGTTTTATTACAAAAACGATTTATGATTTTGGTTTTACTTAAATAAATGTTTTGAGTTAAGATTCATAGCTGCGAGATTTTATAAACGATAACCAACTTGATTTGAGCTGGTTAAATTATGTTGCAAAACTACACACTTTTTAAAACAAGGTTTTTAATAAGGTATTGCAACATGTAAATGAGCCGTGAATCTGACACTCACACAAACCAATGTACTCGCCGGCATTTTTATGCTGACGTATTTTCACATATGTTTCAGGTACCATAGATGATGATGTTTGATGATGATATTGATGCATGCTCATATAGGAATGGACGAGGCCTTAGTGACTTAAAAACAATGGAAGTTAATTTGTTCATGTTTTGTTTCTAGCATCAATACAATGTAATAAACTTAATTCAATAAAACAGAACTTTAATCCATGTGTTGTGAAACAGTGATTTTGTCGCTTCACTCCCCGACGTTTCTGCCGCGGTTTGTTGTTTTAACGCGGTCGGGGTGTGATAGAAAATTTGGTATCAGAGCACATGTTTATAGGGAATTAGGTTATTAGTAATGCTTTGACCTAGTCTATAACCTTCCTAGGACCCTAACACAAGATTCTTGTGTTTAGATGTTAAAACAATACCGTCACTTATCCTTAGGTGACAACCACAACAATAATACAAATTTCGAATCTGCTTTGAAAACCAATCATCTATTCTAGGATGATTTATTATAAGGTTTTGAACCTTCAAAGTTTTCAAAATCTTGTCAAAGTTTGTGTCTTATTAATGTGAACACGTGCAATCCGGAAGGGTGGATGCCTGTATCCTGAGTTTTCTGTCTAAGGCTAGAGTGTTCGTACAAATCCACATAATTGGACCAGTCACTCTTACCTGGGAACTCTTGGGGTGAGTGTCCACATATAGGCTAAAGCATGTCTTTGCGATACATTATAAGGACCTATTTACTTTGTTCAGCCTTTCTGTGTCGTTTGTTTGTTTCGTGGTAAGAACAAATGACCATCACCCATGCTTTTTGGCCGGAAATTGTAACCTCCTATTCTTACCCAATACCGTTTCACTTGCTTTCTCCCATACTTCCTCTTTTAGAATGCCTCCACGACGTGGCAATCAGATACCTAATGAAGAACTAACAGCTATCATTACGCAGCAAATGGCTGCCATACTCCCAAACCACATTGCTCAAGTTAACCAAGCCCTCAATAACAACAATAATGCTCCCTCTAACTTCAAGACGTTCAATTCAGCTAAGTTTTCAAAGTTTTCTTGGTTGCAAGGAGAAACTACACTTCTGCAATGGTTCGAGAGTCTAGAGAGCACCTTCAGGCATGTTCAGTGTCCGAACTAGCGAAAGGTTGAATTCGCGTCTAGTGTCTTTGAGAAACGAGCTTTAACATGGTGGAATGGTGTGATGAGGGATAGGGGTGCCAATGTGGCACTGGCTCAAACATAGGAAGAGCTTCGAGCTCTAATGATGAGGGAATTCTGTCCTCGTCATGAGATTAGAGCATTGGAAAGGGAATTCGATGATCTTAAGCAAGATAGCGGTGAGCATCAAGCCTACACAGACCGTTATGAGGAGTTAAGTCTGTTATGCCCGAACATGGTTACGCCTTTGGATAAGGCAATCGAAAAGTATATTGATGGCTTCCCTGACTCAGTACAAGACATTGTTACTGGTAGCAACCCCACTACGGTTAGATAGGCCATTGAGCTATCCGCTACCTTGACTGCATCTCAGATCAGGAAAGGTAAACTTTTCCGAAAGGGTGATAAGAAACCAATCGAGGAATCGAAACCAAAGGATGAACAGACCAAATCCTCCAAGAAGTCAAAGAAGAAAACGGCTTCTCAAAACTTCGTCGTGGTTGCTCACAATGATCAAGCTGTTCCCAACCAACTAGCTCAACCCACTGCTAGGAAGCCATACAATGGAACTGCACCCTTGTGCAACCAATGTAACCTTCATCATCATGTCAGTGTGAAGTTCCGCAAATGCCTAATTTGTGGACTTATAGGTATACAGTAAGGGTTTGCCCAGCCACAACTACACCAAATCAAGCTGGCAACAATCTTGCTCAAGCTCGTTTTCCACCAGGGTCTTGCTACAACTGTGGCGAGATGGGTCATTTCCGAAAGAATTGCCCAAAGCTTCCTAATGCAAATCCAGCGCAGGGATGAGCATTTGACCGCCTGGGAGATGACGCTGTTTGGAAATAATCGAGCCTTATGTATTATTTTCTTATGTCATCATGGTCTATGAAACAGTTGTTGTTGTTGTTTATAAATAAATCTTTTATTTACATTGTAATGTACAATTGTAGTTGCATGTATAAACAACAAATCCCCTACAATACCGACAATCAAGGAACCGTATTCCTTGAAAAAACAGACTACTCCCAAAATTCTTCCATTTTATGATCTCTTGCGTTTTCCACGAAAATCCTAAGTACCCGTTTCTTCCAAGGAAAACGAAGTACTAGGCGCAAGTTACAACTCTGGACGAATATCCAAAGTACCACTATAAATCCTTAATAGGGTACCTAAGGGTATTACCGTAAGTCCTTGACTGTTGTGTACCTTAATTCGAATGTTACGTTTCCTTGTAAACGAAATCGAATTTTTGGAAGATCATCCTATCTTTTCAGATAGATTCTTGAGGACGTTGAAGTCCATCGACTGGGTTCCTGGTATACCTTGAATACCCATGTTCAAATTGATAACAAGTTAATAACGAATTAATAACCAAGGAAACAATTATGTGCTTATATGTTTATGTGTTGACCTAATCAAAGTTGTCTCGAACTTATTTAAATTCTATCCCCTTCACATTATAAAGCAAACTGTGCGGGCTGTGCAAGGAATTACGTAATTATGGATGCATACATAATTATGGAATTTAGTGCACAGAAACCACAGCAAGTTTTGTCATGTGTCTAGAGTTAATTCTATTCATTTCCATTTCTGAAGAATACCTGTTGAGGAAAATGACTCATTCCGTTCATTTTCACTTCTGAAGAATATCCGTTGAGGGAAATGAATATCCGGAAAATGACTCAATCTGTTCATTTTCGCTTCTAAAGAATATCCATTGAGGGAAACGATTATCCTATTGTTTATCCCTTCATTTCCATTTCTGAAGAATACCCGTAGAGGAAAATGACTCATTCCGTTCATTTTCGCTTCTGAAGAATATCCGTTGAGGGAAATGAATATCCTTTTGTTTATCCCTTCATTTCCGTTTCTGACGAAGAACCCGTCGAGGAAAATGACTCAATCCGTTCATTTTCGCTTCTGAAGAATATCCGTTGAGGGAAATGAATATACTTTTGATTATTCCGTCATTTCCACTTCTAACGATGTACCTATAAAGGAAAAATGAATCAAATACTCATTTTTCTCTTTAAAGTATATCCACTGGAAAATGACAAGATTATTCCTTGCATATCTTTGATGGTTATTTAACACAACGTCACAAACAAACTCCTAGGAATAAATTTCGGGACGAAACTTCCTAAAGTAGGGGAGACTATGACATCTGTGTCACTTTAACCATCAAACAAATACCAAATCAATGAAATATTGTGTTTCATACTTGGGATTTGTATAAATATGTGTATCATTTTCACATATCAATTCTTGTTTGATTTCGAGCTTTAAATCGCTTTCTAGAAGGTTATACAAGAACTTATATGTAAACGAAATTAGTTTAACGCAACAAACACTCTGGAATAGTGAAATAGGCTTAACACACCTTAAATAACCTTTACATAACTTAGAAATAAGTTTTGAAGGGTTTGGTATGGCAAAAACAAGTTTATTCGCTAATAGGGACTAATTTTGACAAACTGCAAAAGTATGCCGATTCGTAGTGTAACAAACATTCCGAAACTTGACCATAAGTTAAACATACCATAAATATCCTTTGCATAGCTTAGAAATAGGCTTTGAGGGGTTCGGTGTGCAAGAAATAAACTTTTTGGTCATACAGGGACTAAAAGCGTCAAAAAGTGCATAAGTTTGCACTTTCGCGCATATCCTACGTTCTGAATATATCCGGACACCCAAAAATTTATGTAGTCATTAAAATATTTTATTTTAGTGATTGGCATGATAAAATTCCATTCGTCACATAATTTGGATCGTTTTTCGCGTCCGTTCGTGTTTCATCGTAATTAACCGAACAACGCAACGGTACGACCAAATGAACCGACATCCAAGATGTTTTTGAGCGTATTTTAAGTTCCTTACACTTTAACTTCATTTTAGAGCCTTGAAATGAGGTTAACGGGGCTTAAACGTTTCAAAAATGCATCAAATAACAAGTGTTTCAATTGCAGGGACTAGTTTTGACATTCTGCCAAACTAGGCTCTCACGGGGCGCATAAGATGAGCCCATATCTTACGCGGGGAGTGACCTATGCACAGACAGAAACATTGAACTTGGTCCATTTCAGCTATTTTAATGGTTTTTGACCATTGTTTTGGATACCATCTGCTTGTTTTAGCTTGTTTATCATGTCCCCATGGTTTCTAAAACCATTTGCCCACATGTATGGCCAAGATTGATCCCTCTTTAGCAAGAAACAGTCTTAACTGTTTACCGAAAACTATATATAGCCATGCCTTCACTCCATTTTTTGCACCCTTGATCATTTTAATGCTCTAAGTTGAAGCCTTTGCTTCATACCTGAGTATTATAGATCAAGTTCTCCCTAGCTTGGACCCTTTGTAAGCTTCTTTCGTTCTTTTATTGCTTTCCAAGCGCGAAAGTTAAACAGTGTTTGACTTTCTGCTTTGACCTGTCTTTGGTAAACACAAAGTTCATTTGAACTTTGCAACGTGAGCGTAATCACGATGGTTATAGTCCTTTGTGACTATACCTACCGATTACCACGTTTACTAGGCGTAGTGACGAGTCGTAGTTTCGGTCAAAATACGTATTTATGCGTATTTTGTAACCAAACTGTCCTAGGGTATCAAAACACTTTGTTTTGATATCAAAACCTATTTTTCTAACTTAGTTAAACATGTTTCAACATGTTTAGCTCGTCACTTTTAGTTTAGTGTTTGTTTAGAGTCATAAGTCAAGCGGTCTAAACCACCGCTTAGACTTTCGAACTCGACCCGTTTGGTCGATCATTAGGATCCGACCAAGCATGTTTAGTGACCATAGTTGTATAGGGAATAACCTTCCGAGGTTATACCTTATGGTCACTTATTTTACGTAGTTGTATGATAGGTAGCTTGTCACACCCCGATCACGTAAAACAACGAAACGTGGCGGAAACGTCGGGGAGTGTTGTAACAGAATTAATTGTTTCACGACCATGGAAATTAAAGTTACGTTTTATTTATCAATCAAGAGAGTTACATTGTCTTTAACAAGAAACAAAGAGTACATTACATAATTTAACTAGTTCTTGCTTCGTTTTAAGTCACTAAGGCACAGGTCCGCCTAAGTGTGTCTCGATCATCCTATGCAACAGCTCCTGAAAACACATGTGAAAATAGGTACGTCAGCATAAAAATGCCTGTGAGATACATAGGTTTTGTGAAAAATAGGTTTCATGACTTGAGTTTAAAGAAACTGTTTAATAAAAAGTAGCCATGAATCTCGTTGAGTGTTCCTTTCATAAATCATTTGAAAAGCAATGGATATATCAAATGATATATATGTATATAAAAGAATAATGTATGGTTAAATGAATAACCAAGTAAAATGAGTTTGTATAAGTTAAGTCATTTGTAAAACGATGTTTATGTGAAGATTGTATTGTGGATGTAATATGTCTAAACTGAAATGGTTTAAATAACGCTACGATATGTAATACCATAAAAGCACTTATATATAGGAAGTACCAGTGGCGTATCCACCATGTTTTTATCGTATTACACGTCGCCTCATTACTTAAATCACTTACCCAAATAACCACCAAAATGTAATGTTTAACAATTGTAGAAATGGTTATGTATGGTTAAATACGGTTCACACGGTTCAACAGTTACAAACGGTTCACATAATCAAATGGTTACAACGGTTCACATAGTCAAATGGTTACAACGGTTCACATAGTCAAATAGTTACAAACGGTTCAAAATGTAATATAATGTGTTCATATGCTGGATGAGCATATGCAACAAAATGTAATGTAAAACAATGTACTAAGTTTGTAAGTTAACATACGAAGCAGAAAAGTCATGTAAATCAATGTGCTAGCATGCTCAGTCAACATACGTAGCAGAAATGTAAAGTAAAACAATGTACTAAGTATGCTAAGTAAACATACATAGCAAAACAATGTAATGTAAATCATGTACTATAAACGTACTAATGAACATAGCAAGTATATGATGTGAAAATAGGAAAGCATGAAAGTAACAAGTAGGCACATGTGTTTCACCCCAAAACAGTTTGAAAACAGTAAAAGAGGGGTCTATGTACTCACTTGAGATTGCTCAATAGACTTTAGATATCCACCAAGCAAGGCTAGAAGATCACGGATTTAAACGGCACCTAATATAGGTATCTACATTAATAAACGGACCTATTTGGAGGATCGGGTAGCATGAGGGTTTGTAAACCAAATAAGCGTGGGAACTTATGTAATATGGTTTAACAAAGCCTACATACTAAAACGAAACTTATCCTAAGTGCTGTTGACCCGTTACGACCCGTTTAGGTAGCTTATGCTACTTTAACGCGTCGTTCGCGTAAAACGCGTTTGGAACGCCTAACTAGTCCTATGACAAGTAATATATTCCTTAACATGTCTAATATTGTTGCTAAAACAGTTTAGATGTCCAAAGTTATGTTACATATGCTGAAAATGAATTTTGGCGTAAAAAGAGCATTTTGGTCATTTACCTAAGGCATATAAACTACCTATCATACAACTAACTAAACGTCGCGACCATAAGGTATAACCTCGGAAGGTTATTCCCTATACACTATGGTCACCTAATGTATTTGGTCGGATCCTAAAGATCGACCAAATGGGTCGGGTTCGAAAGTATAAGCGATTGTTTACATCGCTTACCTTACGACCCTAGACAAGCACAAAACTAAAAGTGACGAGCTAAACACGTTAAAACATGTTTAACAAGTTTAGAAAGCAGTTTTGGTATCAAAACAAACGGTTTTGATACCCAAAAGTAGTTTGGTTACAAAATACGCAAGAATACGTATTTTGGCCGAAACTACGACTCGTCACGGAGCCTAGATAACGTGGTAATCAGTAGGTATAGTCACTAGGGACTATAACCATCGTGATTACGCTCACATTATGAAGTTCAAACGAACTTCACATTGACCATAAACTGGTCAATGCAGAAAGTCAAACGCAGTTTGACTTTAACGCTAAAACGAATGAAAAGAACGAAAGGACACTCACAGAAGGTCCCCGCAAGCTCTTGATCAGATTTACTCTCAGGTATGAAGCATAAAATTCAACTTAGAGAGCCAAAATCAGATTCAAGTGTGCTTTGGGAGGAAGTGAGGGTGGGTATTTATAGGAATTCAAGAACCGTTAAGATCGTTCATCGAAAACCGAGCTTTGATTTGGACCTTACATGTGTGCCCATGGTTTTCTAAAACCATGGGAGCCCCTAATATGGACTATGTTCATTGAATACCAGCCCATGGTTTTGCAAAACCATGGGTTAAAACCACCAACACTTCAAAATGGACATGGTTCATTGAATCTGCCAGAAATTTCAAAAATGGTCCCTGCACTTGTAAAACTTGATTTTTGGCACTTTTAAGCCCCGTTAACCCCATTTCAAGGCTCTAAAATAAAGTTAAAGTATAGGGAACTTAAAATATGCTCAAAAATATCTCGGATGTAGGTTCATTTGGCCGCACGGTTGCGTTGTTCGGTTAATTACGACGGAAGTCGTAACGGACACAAAAACGGTCCAAATTGCGCGACGAATGGATTTTTCTTATGCCAAACACTAAAATAAAATATTTTAGTGCTTACATAAATTTTTGGATGTCCGGATGTATTCAGAATGTAAGTAATGCGCGAAAATGCAAACTTGTGCACTTTTTGACGCTTTTAGTCCCTGAATGACCCAAAAGTTTATTTTAGCACACCGAACCCCTCAAAGCCTATTTCTAAGCTCTGTAAAGGCTATTTAGGGTATGTTTAACTTATGGTCATGTTCCGGAATGTTCATTACAGTTCAAATTGGCATGCTTTCACTGTTTGTCAAATTTAGTCCCTAGAAGCGAATTAACCTGATTTTGCCATACCAAAGCCTTCAAAACTTATTTCTAAGTTATGTAAAGGTTATTTAAGGTATGTTAAGCATATGTTGATGTTCCGGAGTGTTTTTCGCGTTTAAACTGATTACGTTTACGCTCCACTTTGCGTATAACTCTCCAGAAAGCGATTTAAAGCTTGAAATCGAACAAGAATTGATATGTGCAAAAGATACACATATTTATACAAATCCCAAGTATGAAATACAATATTTCATTGGCTTGGTATTTGTTTGATGGTCGCAGTGACACAGGTGTCTCAGTCTCCCCTACTTTAGGAAATTTCGTCCCGAAATTTATTTGTAGGAGTCTGTCTGTGACTTTGTGTCAAATAATCCACCAGAGATATCCAAGGCATAATCCTGTCATTTCCTTAACGGAAATTCTTCAGAAATGAAAATGAACAGACGGAGTCATTTTCCTCAACGAGTATTCTTCAGAAGTGGAAATGAAGGATTAAACAACGGATATTCATTTCCTCTACGGACAATCTTTGGAAACGAAAATGAACAGACGGAGTCATCTTCAACGGTTGCTTCCTCAGAAACGGAAATGAAAAGGATAAACAAACGGATATTCATTTCCTCAACGGGTAATCTTCAGAAACGAAAATGAACTGAAGGAGTCATTTTCAACGGCTGCTTTATCAGAAATGGAAATGAAGGATTAGACAAACGGATATTCATTTCCTCAACGGATAATATTTAGAAACGAAAATGAACAGACAGGGTCATCTTCAACGGTTGCTTCCTTAGAAACGGAAATGAGAAGGATAAACAAACGGGTATTCATTTCCTCAACGGGTAATCTTCAGAAACGAAAATGAACTGAAGGAGTCATTTTCAACGGTTGCTTCATCAGAAATGGAAATGAAGGATTAGACAAACGGATATTCATTTCCTCAACGGATAATCTTTAGAAACGAAAATGAACAGACGGAGTCATTTTCAACGGTTGCTTCATCAGAGTTGGAAATGAATTGGGTTAACTCTAGATACATGACAGAACTTGCTGTGATTTCTGTGCACTAAATTCCATAATTATATATGCATCCATAATTACGTAATTCCTTGCACAGTCCGCATAGTTTGTTTTGTAATTGTTTAGGGGAAGAAAATCAAACATGTGATGAGGGTGACTAGACTACCATAGGGTCCTTTTAATTAGATCAACATATGATTCTTTTAATTAGGCCACCAAGGAGTCCTTTCAGCTATATCATCACATGATATTCCTAACCAGAATTTTGGATCAATCTGTTTAACTAGACCACTCAAGGGGTCTAATTATGGAGTAGTACCTTATAATCCAAGGGACTTAACTACAACGTAGAAGTCCATTAAGGATTTTAGGTAGTACCTTTAGGTATCCTTCTATGAATCCCTTATACGAAGATATGGAAGATTCTACGAGGATTTGGATAATTATAAACACATAAAAGGGAACATATAAGCACATAATCACATAATTGTTTTCTTGGTTATTAATAGTTATTAACTTGGCGTTGATTTGAACATCGGTATTCAAGGTACACCAGGAACCCAGTCGATGGACTTCAACATCCTCAAGAATCTATGGGAATACCCTTAGGTACCCCATTAAGGAGTGGGTATTCGTCCAGAGTTGTAACTAGCGTCTTGTACTTTGTTTTCCTTGGAGGAAACGGGTACTTAGGATTTTCATGGAAAACGCAAGAGATCATACAATGGAAGAAATTTGGGGGTAGTCTGTTCTTCAAGGAATACGGTTCCTTGATTTTCGGTATCGTATGGGACATGTTGTTTATTCATGCAACCACAATAAACATATTGCAATGTAAATAAAAGATTTATTTATAAACAACGATAACAACTGTTTTATGGACCTTGACAACAAAAGAAAATAATACATAAGACGTGATTATTTCTAAACATCGTTGTCTTCCATTCGGTCAGATGCTCATCCCTGCACTGGATTCGCATTAGCAAGCTTTGGGCAGTTTCTTTGGAAATGGCCCATCTCGCCATAGTTGAAGCAAGAACGTAGTGGAAAACGACCTTGAGCAGGATTGTTGCCAGCTTGATTTGGTGCTGCTGCGGTTGGGCAAACCCTTCTTGTATGACCTATAAGTCCACAAACTTGGCATGTGCGGCACTTCACACCAGCATGATGATGCAGGCTACATTGGTTGCACAAGGGTGCAGTTCCGTTGTAGGGCTTCCTAGTAGGGCTTCCTAGTAGGGGGTTGAGCTGGTTGGTTGGGGACGGCTTGACCATTGTGAGCGACCATGGCGAAGTTCTGAGAAGCCTTTCGCTTCTTTGACTTCTTAGGGGATCCAGTCTGTTCATCCATGGTCATTGATTCCTCAATTGGTTTCTTGTCACTTTTTCGAAAAAGTTTACCTTTCCTGATCTGAGATTCAGTCAAGGTTGCAGATAGCTCAATGGCCTGTCTAACTGTAGTAGGATTGCTACCAGTCACAATGTCTTGTATTGAGTCAGGGAGGCCATCAATGTACTTTTCGATTGCCTTATCCAAAGGCGTGACCATGTTTGGGCATAACAAACTTAACTCCTCATAACGGTCCGTGTAGGCTCGATGCTCACCGCTATCTTGCTTAAGATCATCAAATTCCCTTTCTAGAGCCCTTAGCTCATGACGATGACAGAATTCCTTCATCATAAGAGCCCTAAGCTCGGCCCAAGTCTGTGCTAAAGCAACCTCAGCACCACGGTCTCTCATCACCCCGTTCCACCATGTAAGAGCCCTCTTCTGAAACACACTGGAAGCAAACTCGACCTTGCGATTATCAGGACACTGAACGTGACGAAATGTACTCTCAGTGCTCTCGAACCATTGTAGGAGCCCAGTTGCTCCTTCAGAACCACTAAACTTGAGTGGCTTAGCCGAATTGAAACTCTTGAAATTGCATGGAGCATTATTGTTTTTGTTGGCTTGGTTCAGTTAAGCAATAAGATTTGGGAAAGTAGCAGCCATTTGCTGCGCGATGATTTCTGCCAGTTCGGCATTCGCTATCTGATTGTCGCGTCGAGGTGGCATTCTAAAAAGGGGAATATAAGAGAGAAAACAAATGAAATGTCATTGGGTAAGAATAATATGTTATAACTACCGACAAAAATCATGGGTGATGGTCATTTGTTTGAACCACGAAGCAAACAAACGACACACAAAGGTTGAATCAAAGCAAGTAGGTCCTCATAATGTATCGCGAAGACATGCTCGCCTATAAGCGGACACTCACCCCAAGAGTTCCCAGGTAAGAGTGAATGGTCCGATTATGTGGATTTGTACGAACACTCTAGCCTTAGACAGAAAACCCAGGGTACAGGTATCCACTCTTCCAGTTTCCACGTGTTCACACTATTTAGGACCCAAAACTTTTGACGAGATTTTGAAAACTCAAAGGGGTTCAAAACCTTATAACAGAGGGTTCAAAACCTAGTAATCAATCATCCAAAAACAGACGATTAATTTTCAAAGCGGATTCGGAATTGATGTTCTCGATGTGGTTGCTGCCTAAAGATAGGCAACGGTATTGTTTTATGACTAAACGCAAGTAAACTCGCGTTAGGGTCCTAGGAAGGTTATAGTCTAGGTCAAAGCATTACTAATAACCTAATTCCCTATAACCATTGGCTCTGATGCCAACTTTTCTGTCACACCCCGACCACGTAAAACAACGAAACGTGGCGGAAACGTCGGGGAGTGTTGTAATAGAATTAATTGTTTCACAACCATGGAAATTAAAGTTACGTTTTATTTATCAATCAAGAGAGTTACATTGTCATAAACAAGAAACAAAGAGTACATAACATAATTTAACTAGTTCTTGCTTCGTTTTAAGTCACTAAGGCACAGGTCCGCCTAAGTGTGTCTCGATCATCCTATGCAACAGCTCCTGAAAACACATGTGAAAATAGGTACGTCAGCATAAAAATGCCTGTGAGATACATAGGATTTGTGAAAAATAGGATTCATGACTTGAGTTTAAAGAAACTGTTTAATAAAAAGTAGCCATGAATCTCGTTGAGTGTTCCTTTCATAAATCATTTGAAAAGCAATGGATAAATCAAATTATATATATGTATATAAAAGAATAATGTATGGTTAAATGAATAACCAAGTAAAATGAGTTTGTATAAGTTAAGTCATTTGTAAAATGATGTTTATGTGAAGATTGTATTGTGGATGTAATATGTCTAAACTGAAATGGTTTAAATAACGCTACGATATGTAATAACCTCGGAAGGTTATTCCCTATACACTATGGTCACCTAATGTATTTGGTCAGATCCTAAAGATCGACCAAATGGGTCGGGTTCGAAAGTATAAGCGATTGTTTACATCGCTTACCTTACGACCCTAGACAAGCACAAAACTAAAAGTGACGAGCTAAACACGTTAAAACGTGTTTAACAAGTTTAGAAAGCAGGTTTGGTATCAAAACAAACGGTTTTGATACCCAAAAGTAGTTTGGTTACAAAATACGCAAGAATACGTATTTTGGCCGAAACTACGACTCGTCACGGAGCCTAGATAATGTGGTAATCAGTAGGTATAGTCACTAGGGACTATAACCATCGTGATTACGCTCACGTTATGAAGTTCAAACGAACTTCACATTGACCATAAACTGGTCAATGCAGAAAGTCAAACGCAATTTGACTTTAACGCTAAAACAAATGAAAAGAACGAAAGAACACCCACAGAAGGTCCCCGCAAGCTCTTGATCCGATTTACTCTTAGGTATGAAGCATAAACTTCAACTTAGAGAGCCAAAATTGGATTCAAGTGTGCTTTGGGAGGAAGTGAGGGTGGGTATTTATAGGAATTCAAGAACCGTTAAGATCGTTCATCGAAAACTGAGCTTTGATTTGGACCTTACATGTGTGCCCATGGTTTTCTAAAACCATGGGAGCCCCTAATATGGACTATGTTCTTTGAATACCAGCCCATGGTTTTGAAAAACCATGGGTTAAAACCACCAACACTTCAAAATGGACTTGGTTCAATGAATCTGCCAGAAATTTCAAAAATGGTCCCTGCACTTATAAAGCTTGATTTTTGGCACTTTTAAGCCCCATTAACCCCATTTCAAGGCTCTAAAATAAAGTTAATGTATAGGGAACTTAAAATATGCTCAAAAATATCTCGGATGTAGGTTCGTTTGGCCGTACGGTTGCGTTGTTCGGTTAATTACGACGGAAGTCGTAACGGACGCAAAAACGGTCCAAATTGAGCGACGAATGGATTTTTCTTATGCCAAACACTAAAATAAAATATTTTAGTGCTTACATAAATTTTTGGATGTCCGGATGTATTCAGAATGTAAGTTATGCGCGAAAATGCAAACTTGTGCACTTTTTGACGCTTTTAGTCCCTGAATGACCCAAAAGTTTATTTTAGCACACTGAACCCCTCAAAGCCTATTTCTAAGCTATGTAAAGGATATTTAGGGTATTTTTAACTTATGGTCATGTTCCGAAATGTTCGTTACAGTTCAAATTGGCATGCTTTCGCAGTTTGTCAAATTTAGTCCCTGTAAGCGAATTAACCTGATTTTGCCATACCAAAGCCTTCAAAACTTATTTCTAAGTTATGTAAAGGTTATTTAAGGTATGTTAAGCATATGTTGATGTTCCGGAGTGTTTGTCACGTTTACACTGATTACGTTTACGCTCCAGTTTGCGTATAACTCTCTAGAAAGCGATTTAAAGCTTGAAATCGAACAAGAATTGATATGTGCAAAAGATACACATATTTATACAAATCCCATGTATGAAATACAATATTTCATTGGCTTGGTATTTGTTTTATGGTCGCAGTGACATAGGTGTCACATAGCTTATATGCCTTAGGTAAATGACCAAAATGCCCTTTTCATGCATAATTGGATTTTAAGCATATGTAACCTAAATTTTGTCACTTAACTGATTATGCAACATATTTAAACATGTTTAAGCATATAATACTTGCCATAGGACTAGCTAGACGTCTCGAACGCGTGTTTGCGTCAACGACGCGTTAAAGTGGCGTAAGCTACCTTAATGGGTCGTAACAGGTCAAAAGCACTTAGGTTAGGTTCCGATTTAGTATGTAGGCTTTGTTAAACCATATCATATGAGTTCCGACACTCATTTGGTTTACGAAACCTCATCCTATCCGATCTTCTGATTTAGGTCCGGTTTATTAACATAGTTACCTATATTGGGTGTCATTTGATTCCGTGATCCCTCTAGCTTTGCTTGGTTGTTATTAAAGACTTCTAAGCATCCTCAAGTGAGTACATAGTCCCCTCTTTTACCATTTTAAACTGTTTTGGGGTGAAACATATGTGCCTACTTGTTACTTTCGTGCTTATCATGCTTGTACATCATATTCTTGCTATGTTCATTAGTAGGCATATAGTACATGATTTCATTTTGTTTTGCTAGGTATGTTCACTTAGCATACTAGCACATTGATTTCCATACATTACATTTGTTGCATATGCTCATCCAGCATATGGACACATTGTTTTACATTTTGAACTCTTTAAACCGTTTGGAACTGTTTAATCCATGTGAACCGTTTGGAACTATTTGATCCATGTGAACCGTTTGGAACTGTTTGATCCATGTGAACCATTTGGAAATGTTTGATTTATGTGAACCATTTGGAACTGTTTGAACCGTTGGGTTAGGGAAGTGATTAGGTAATGGGGCGAGTGTAATGTGATAAAAGCATGGTGGATACGCCGCTGGTACTTCCTATATATAAGTGCTTTTAACATATTATATATCGTTGCGTTATCTAGATCGCTTGGGCAAAGGTTATCAAAACGAGGTTATATTACAAGGTTTTTCTAACAATATAAACCATTCGAGTTTTATTACAAAAACGATTTACGATTTGGGTTTTACTTAAATAAATGTTTTAAGTTAAGATTCATAGCTGCGAGATTTTATAAACCAGAACCAACTTGATTTGAGCTGGTTAAATTATGTTGCAACACTACACACTTTTTAAAACAAGGTTTTTAATAAGGTATTGTAACACGTAAACGAGCCATGAATCTGACACTCACACAAACCTATGTACTCTCCGGCATTTTTATGCTGGCGTATTTTCACATATGTTTCAGGTACCATAGATGATGATGTTTAATGATGATATTGATGCATGCTCATATAGGAATGGACGAGGCCTTAGTGACTTAAAAACAATGGAAGTTAATTTGTTCATTGTTTGTTTCTAGTATCAATACAATGTAATAAACTTAATTCAATAAAACAGAACTTTAATCCATGTGTTGTGAAACAATGATTCTGTCGCTTCACTCCCCGACGTTTCCGCCGCGGTTTGTTGTTTTAACGCGGTCGAGGTGTGATAGAAAAGTTGGTATCAGAGCTCATGGTTATAGGGAATTAGGTTATTAGTAATGCTTTGACCTAGTCTATAACCTTCCTAGGACCCTAACACAAGATTCTTGTGTTTAGATCTTAAAACAATACCGTCACTTATCCTTAGGTGACAACCACAACAATAATACAAATTTCGAATCTGCTTTGAAAATCAATCATCTGTTCTAGGATGATTTATTATAAGGTTTTGAACCTTCAAAGCTTTTAAAACCAATCATCTGTTCTAGGATGTTCCCATTTTCATTCTGTTATATTCAATAACTGGATCTTTCCATAAGGTCTTTGGTGCTCAGTCTTAACTTGCATACACGTTAAGCGCCTATTTACATAGCTAGAATTTATCGCTTCCTTCCAAGCCACCAATAATCCTTCTGCATATCATGATACATTTAGTGGCACCGGGTTAGATATAGTACCATTATTTGTGTGCTTATTCCAAAACTCTTTCCTGAGGGATCCACATTTGTTTAAACTTGGATTTAAGACCGTAGGTGTGTTTATCATCTTTGCCTCTTTTCATACCATTATTTCCTTTTTGATCTTATATGTTATAATTGTTTCTAGATGAGCATAACTGATTTGTTTCATAGCGTTTGTAGTCGCAATCAATTGTTGAGCTTTCACTCAAATTAGTTTGTGTCTTTCTTTTAGTCTTAGGGTGTCATGTACAACACTAGCCTTTCCTAAATGCTAGAAGATGTCCCAATCCTAGTCCTTTATCAGTCTGAGCTATATTCTCTGCCTAATGTTTAAGTTTTTATGTTCGAAGAAATACTTTAGACTCTTGTGATCCGTGTATATAGTACATTTCAGCGCATACAAGCCCATACAAGTAGTGCATGCATATCTTTAGTGCATACACTACCCATACCAGAGATACTTGGTTTTGTAAGAGTTCTGTTAACGTGTAGCGTAAGCCAATACTTTACCCCGTTGCATCAGCACACACCCTAGCCCTTGATAGTATGTGTTAGAATACACAAATAGACCACATTTTTCGCCCGACACAGTCAACATCGGATCTTGTGTTAACCGTTTTCCCATAACATTTCAAACCCCGTTCAAAACGTATTTCTCTTTTTGCCAGTTTGGGTAGTGGTTTTGTTATCCTTGAGAAATCTTAAATGAAAAGAAACTTTAGATTCATCACTTCTAAAATTTATATAATGTTATATATATGAATATTGATCTAAAATCTGGGACCAATTAAAATATAATTAACTACATGTTAGAAGTCAGTGGAAAGACTAAAATAACTATGTAAGTAATAGGTAACAGTGAAATCCACCCGATCACTACAAAGAAAATAACTTTTACAGAAAAGAGTTTTCACTTACGGATGTTTAAACAGGGTGAAACTAGGGGAGGGTTAAAAAAGGAAATTTATTGAGTTTTTTATGTATAAAATATTTGATTTTTAAAAGATAAAAAACCATGATACAGACCCCTAATTGTATCTGGTAACATCCTAAAATTGTAAGTAAATTTGGTATATTTTAGGGGCAAAATGGTAAATAAAAGATTAAAAATGAGCCCATTATGATATAATACTTACAAAACCCATATACTTGCAAAAGCCCATGAGGGGCACTATCTATGGTAATTGGCAAGCAGCCCTAAAAAGGAAATGGACCAAGAATAAATTTCATACTCATTTCCACAATTTCCATTTTGAGGCTAATGGGAAAAAGTTAGGGAGACAAAGTGGTTCTCAGCTCTACACCTCCATCTCAATCACTGTCTCACAAAAAGGAGATCGGGTGGTGAAGTTTTATCATTTCCGAGAGGTAGCTAGTCAATTGGAAATCAAAAAGGGGAAGTTGACAGTTGTTTTGGTCTCGGTTTTGTTTAAACTCGGTGTTAAAGGTAGATTTTTTCAATAAATCTTGAGTTTGCGTAAACCTTTATGCATGGGACCTTGAGAAACGCCCATTTTGAGCCATTTGGACTCATAAATTCGATATCTTAATGAATTTACAGATCTGGAATCTATAGTTGTTGCAAACAGCTCGATTAGGGTTTTCATGGGGAAGAAAGGTAAATATCACCTGACATTTTTTGCTTGAAAAGTATCCCATATCGCTATGTATAGCGTCTCGTAGCATAGGTTTTCATTTATAGCATTTCGTTTAGTACTTTTCACGTAGATTAACTTTTCACTTAACCTTAGGCAAAACCCTGCTTTTTGCTTCGAACGACTTTTCGTATAATGATACTTTTCGCACATAATGGTATAGTAGTGAAATTCTAACATTTCGCTTGTGTAATTACTAACCAAATTTGACTTAGAAGTCCAAATATCAGGATCCTTCAGATTTAGGTGGTTTATAGCATAGCATCACATGTGAGTTATGAACCCTAGTTCAGACAGTTTTGGGGGGGATGTGAACACTTGGTAAGTATTCAAAAGGATAGTATGAAGTTAAAGTATAAGAGCTAATGAAATGAATGTTTTATGAAATGAGCAATTTTGGGTTTCTAGCCCTAATGTTAGCAGGAAGGAACGTTTTTAGATAATTAATGTAATGTTTTGAAAGGATTGTCTAAATGAACACAACCTGATATACACTTGAAAGTTAATAATTAATAAAAGAGAAAGTTTAAGTTAATATACTTGCTAGAGGGAAATTACCTACGAGGCTACAAGTCTTGTCACGTGATCCATAGTTATTAACCTGGCATGTGGGGAGCACCTAATAGACAATTACCTTTAGGGCCAGAAGCATAGGCAGTTACTTCGCGGATGCAGTATATGGTGGTGACTTTCAAGACAACCATAATATGTACAAACTATGATAGGGTGATGATGATCGCTCACTGGTGAAAATCACCATAAAGCTATGGATAAAGGCTAAATTTTAAAGCATGTCATGTATAGATAACTTATTTTAATTGTATGATATTGTTATAGTTATTTAATGCTTTATTTTAAAGGCGAAATCGAAGTACAGTTTGACTTGACCGTTAGACAAAAATCCATTTATGAGTGTCTCCGAGCACCACATGCACAAGATTTCTTTCTTGCTATACCTATAGATGGGTTAGGCCAGCATATGTCGCCGGTGGAGTATCGTACTATCCTTAAGTATCGCCTCATGATTCCTTTATTCCCAGTTGATGAGGTATGCCCTGTTTGTCATAAGGCGTGTTTGGATTCCTTTGGGGAGCATGCAGTTCATTGTAGAGAGCTCCCGAGGTTCAAATATCGACATGATTTGGTTAGGGATGTCCTTTTTGACATATTCAGGTGCGCTGGTATTTCTGCTAAGAAAGAGGCACCCGTTAATTTCTTAACAGACCCGTTGGAAGGGAGATCTACCCTTCGACCAACCGACATTCTGGTCTTTGGATGGGTAGGAGGAAAACATGCCTGTGTGGATCTAACAGGGGTTTCCCCGCTTGTGGGCTTAGGGGGTAGTGCTTTCACGGTGGGTCAGGCTGCTTTAAAGGTTGCTTCGGGTAAAGTGACCAAACATGAGAAAGCGAAAACCAACACGTGTTTATCCCATTTGCTTTTGATACTTTTGGTTTTCTAGCGCTAGAGGCTGTGGACCTACTTAGTCGAGTTCAAAGGGTCATGCATAGTAATGTTATGACCCCGAGATCTATGGACGTAGTTTTTAAAATGCTTAGTTTTTCTATTCAAAAAGGGGTAGCGGCGCAGCTTGTTGCCCGTTTACCAACTATCTCGATGTAAATTCATAATACCAGAATCTTTGAACTCAGTCATCCTAGCTGAATTTTAGTAAGCAAATCAGATTAATGTTCTAGATAGAAGATATGTTCGGATGCCAATTCCAGGAATTTTTTCCAATTAAATTCACACGGAACATCATTGGCGATTAGGGTTTCCAAGAAGTCAAGAATGGCGGCACGGGATCGGTTCAAAATTGATCAATGGTATGATGCACCTACGAGGAAAGGAAGACGTGATCGGACTCATCAGAAATCGGAGAGGAATAATGTGGTGACAAAATTTTTCGTGTCAAATCTGCCTGAAAGATGCGCTTCGTCAGATATGGTTAAGGTTCACAAAGATTTTGGTGATATTCATGGTACGTACATTGCTCGGAAGTATGACCGGCTTGGTAAAAGGTTTGGTTTCGTTTCCTTTAAGAACGTTTGGAATATTGTCTAGTTGGAAGGAAATCTTAAAGACGTTTGGTGTTGTTACTGATATTTCAAGATCATTCCGTTATACTTTGCTCAATAAAGAGCCTTCTCTTGGGTGTATGGAGATTTTAGTGGATGATAAGGTTCAAGCTTTTGGTGATTGGTTTGATTTTGGATTGCTTGGGCATGTCAGTAATCTTGGAACTTTAACGGATTTGAGGAGATGTTTGAGGACGGTTAGTAACTCAGATATTCAGATTAAGTACGTGGGTGGATTGTATGTTTTACTTGTTTTTGGTAGTCGAGAGGAGAAGGAAGGTTTTGTGTCGAAATCTGACGTTTGGTGTCATATTTTTTATCGTCTTGAGGATTGGAGTGGACAAATTATAGAGTTTGAACGGATTGCAAGGCTTAAAATACATGGAGTTCCTCTGAGATTATCATGCATTCAAGTGTTTGATGATATTGCGGCTAAGTTCGGGAATGTTATTCAATCGGCACATTTTTCCGAAGATGGAGGAGATTTGTCTTTTGCATATATTGCGATTCTTTGTAATTCGGTGGATAGAGTTAATAAGAAGATAGCACTGAAGTGGAAAGATTGTAGTTTTCAGATCATGGTGGAAGAAGAAGTAGGCAATTGGATTCCAGATTGTTTAGCTTCTTTGGAGGAGGTGGAAGTTAGCTCGATAGTGTCGGATTCTTTGATTGCTGGTGATAAGGTGGATAATACTCAGAATGATCGAGATGATTCGAAGTTCGAAGATTTTAATCAAGAGGAGAATGTTGTGTTACCTATGTCGCCGGATAGAAATCAAACAAGCAATTTGGAAGTGCAAGGTGTTTTTGCTAAACATTTGATCGAAGGTGGTAAAGGCTCGGAGAAAAAGAAAAAAAGAAATAAGTTTGCGAGAAAGAAAGCGGATAGGAGTAAATCGAATTTCCCTTCAGAGCAGGAGCGACCTAAAAAGAGACAAAGAGATAGTGACGATCCGTTCGACTTGGATAGGTTTATTTTTACGGTGAATGGGAATGATCAAGTGGAGAATGTAATGGAGAATAATGACGGCTGTTGCAACGTTTTTGTGACTCTAGATTTCAATGGAGATTTGGCAGGTAATGAGGTATTATCGGATTTAGTAGCGGTCAGCGAGGATAAGGCAGAAGATAATAGTTTGGTTAATCGGCTGGAAGAAGCTTTAAATGATGAGGTGAATGAAACAATGAGTTTTGCTAAGGCCTTGGGTGCTGCCAATATTGATCAATTCGAAGGTGATTTAAAGAAGGTAATAGTTAACGAAGGCTCTCATTTGTTTGAACAATGAATGTTCTCTCGGTTAATATTCGAGGGGTGGGGTGTGAAGAGAAAGGTTCGTGGATTCGGTCTTTGAGAATGGCGAATGAGATTGGGTTTATAATGCTTCAAGAGACTCAATTTGCGTCTCTTGATGATTTGGATGTGGGGAAATTTTGGGGTAATGGTGATTTTGGTTTCGAGTGGGTTGGAGCTTCGGGTCGATCGGGTGGATTGCTTTCTTTGTGGGACCCGAAGAGATTTACGGTGTTGTCAACCGAAAAGAAAAGATTTTTTTTGTTCATTCAAGGTATCATGAAAGAGACGGGGAAAGGTATTAATTTCATTAATGTCTACTCACCTCAAAAAGTGGTGGATAAGCGAGTGTTATGCAGCGACCTTCAATGAGTTATTAATCGCGATCATGATTTCTGGATTGTTGGAGGGGATTATAATTGTGTTAGAGATAAGTCGGAGAGAAAGAACTCTAAGTTCAACGCTTCGGTGTCTTCTGAGTTCAATGATTTTATAGACAAGGTGGGGTTACACGAGTACTCTTTGAAAGGTAGGAAGTTCACTTTTGTTTCGGGGAATAAGTGTAGTCGCGTTGACCGTATTTTGGTTTCGGGGGATGTCATAAATAATTGGCCTGATGCTGAATATCGAGCTTTAGCTAGAGATAAGTCGGACCATAGCCCTTTGGTTTTGAAGGTGGAGGCTCGGAATTATGGTGCCAAACCGTTTCGTTTTTACAATTCATGGCTTCTACGGTCTGAATTGGAGAATATCGTTGTTAAAACGGTGAATGAGTTTCGTGGTAGTGGGGCGCCTGATATTGTTTTAATGAATAAGTTTAAGAGGATTCGTCAAGAGATTGTTAAGTGGAGGAAGAATAAATCTATCGAAGAAGCTAAGGAAGAAGCGAATCTAAAGCAGGAATTGATTGAGTTAGACGCGATGGTAGAGGATAGAGATTTGACAGATGCGGAGCAATGGGTGTTTGTGGAAACAAAGAAGAGAATTAAGGAGTTGGAAGATTGTAAAGTTAAAGACATGAGACAAAAGGCGCGGATTCGTTGGGCCAAAGAGGGAGACGAGAACACAAGTTTTTTTCACGGTGTTATAAATAAAAGGAGGGTGTCAAATAATATTCCAGGCTTGATGGTAAACGGGGAGTGGGTTTTTAAACCGTCTGAAGTGAAAAGTGAAGTGTGTGATTTTTTTAGAAAGCGATTTGTGGAGGATATGTATTATCGGCGGACGCTTCAATGTTACGGTCTAAAACAGTTGGATGATGATGATGGTGCCGAGATGGTGAGGCCTTTTGATGAAAAAGAAATAAAGGATGCTGTCTTTGAATGTGGTGGTGATAAAGCGCCGGGGCCGGACGGTTTTAATTTTCGCTTTGTTAAGAAATTTTGGTCGTTATTATCTAATGATTTTGTAGCAATTATGCAGAATTTGTTCTCGACCGGAAAGATAAGTAGGGGAGCAGGGTCATCCTTTATTACATTGATTCCTAAAGTCAGTGATCCGACTGATCTAGGGGAGTACCGGCCTATTAACCTGATTAGGGTTATTAGCAAGGTTATTTCAAAGGTCCTTACGAATAGACTCAAGAAGGTAATGGGTAAGATTACACATGAAACTCAATCGGCGTTCTTATCGGGGAGGTATATTCTTGACGGTCCTTTAATTATTAGTGAGATTTTGTCGTGGGCTACGCGGGGGGGAAAGAATTATTCATGTACAAAATCGATTTCGAGAAAGCATATGACAATGTCAATTGGGATTTTTTATTATCGGTAATGCGTCAAATGAAGTTCCCTGGGAAATGGTGTATGTGGATTAAAGGTGTTCTCGAATCGGCTCATTCTTCTGTTCTCGTCAATGGCTCCCCGACATTTGAATTTGGATGTGGGAAAGGGATTAGACAAGGGGACCCGATGTCTCCATTTTTATTTATTATTGTAATGGAGGCTCTTTCAGGCATGTTTCGGAAAGCTTGTGATAACGGTTTTTTCAATGGGGTTCGTCTTCCAAATAATGGGCCTCTAGTTTCACACCTCCTTTATGCAGATGATGCGATGGTGATGGGTGAGTGGTCTCGGTTTAATTTCAATGCGTTGAAGAGGATTTTACGTGTTTTTCATTTGTGTTCTGGCCTTAGAATAAATCTTCATAAATCGAGTCTATTCGGGGTGGGTAAGAACATGGAAAATGTGGGTTTGTAGGCAGATAGTATGGAGTGTAGGTCGGGCGCGACTCCTTTCAAGTATTTGGGTATTTTAGTGGGCGCAAATATGAGTCGTATTGATAGTTGGGAGCCGGTTATTAAGGTGTTTCGTAAAAGATTATCGAGATGGAAGGCTACTATCTTATCGATGGGAGGACGAGTTATTCTTATTAAATATGTGCTTGAAAGTCTTACGACATATTATTTCTCGTTATACAAAGCTCTCGTGGGTGTTATTTCCAAACTTGAAGTTATTATTAAACGTTTCCTTTGGGGTGGTATCGAGGATAGAGATAAGGTTCATTGGGTAGCTTGGGATACGGTGACAAAGTCTAAAAATGCGGGTGGTTTGGGTCTTTCTAAGCTTCAAGATAGTAACCATGCTTTATTATTAAAGTGGTTGTGGCGGTATCATGTTGAACAGGATGCTTTATGGCGAAAAGTTATAGATGCGGTGCACGGGTCGGCCAGAAGGTGGGAATTATTTCCTTGTAATAAGCGTTACTCCGGGGCTTGGAGTAAGTTGATCGCTTTTGGTACTAGATTGAGGATACAAGGTAATTTTTTCCCTAATATCATTCGGGGTTATGTGGGTAACGGAAGAAAGGTGAGATTTTGGATGGATCCTTGGGTTTCAAATGAGCCGCTTAAAAATTTGTTCCCTGACTTGTTTCGATTGGAGGAGGATAAGTGGTGTTTGGTTTGTCAAAGAATCGGCTCTCAAGATCAAGGAAATGGCATTTCGTGGAAGTGGAGGACTTATCTGAATACCAGTACTCAGGTCGATGAGCTGATAAAGTGTCATAGGATGATTGCCGAGGTGAATTTGGAAGACAAAGATGATCGATGGTGTTGGACGCAAGGTTTGAGTGCGGAATTCTCGGTTAAAGAAGCTAGGAAATGGTTGAAAGGGATCGAAACGACAGACGAAAATACAAGTTTTACATGGTGCAAGTGGATACCGAACAAGTGTAACCTTTTTATGTGGAGGGCGAGTATGGATAGAATCCCAACACAAGAAGCTCTTCGTCGAAGGAATATAAGGGTTGGCGATGGCTTATGTGCTTTGTGTGGTGAAGCGGAAGAGACTTCGGACCATCTATTGTCGGTGTGTCGTTTTATTGATGGAGTTTGGAGCGCCATTGTATCATGGTGTAAGTTACCTCCGATATATGTGTTCTCGACTAAAGATGTGTTGCAGATTGCTAATTATGTGGGGGGATCGAATATGAAGAAAGATATTTTATATGGGGTTATTATTTTGGTTTGTTGGCGAGTTTGGAAAGCTAGGAATGAGAAGATCTTTACAAACAAAGACACGAATGTGGCGCAAATTGTTTTGGATGTTAAGTCGTTGGGTTTCCTTTGGTTTAAAAGTAGATATAAAGGGGGATCGGTAGAATCGAGAGATTGATGTAATTTTAATTTCTCTTTGATGTAATTGTTGTTTCCGCGGTTATCTCTAGCTTGGAGATTTCGGCTTGGTTTGTTTAATGAAATTCACCTTTCCTGGAAAAAAAGGATTTTTTTCCAAATGGTTCCTTTTGGTAGATTGTCACTAACTCTCAGTATGTTTTTCCAAATAATACAAGGTTTTCACTAATTTTTTTCAATTTTTCCAAACCGAGGGGGTTCCTGAGAACCCATAAAAATCCCGTGAATCTGCCCCTGTTGGATAGCTGTAGCACCTACGTAGTCTACCTGACAAGAGTCTGGCATCCCATACTATCGTTTGGAGACACTTAACTATGGTTGTATTTGACTCGTATGTTTAGATTGTATGAATTTCCGTTGTGTATGCCTTAAATTATCGGTATATACATGACGTCAATCCATTACTTTTAAGAATCGAGAATAATATCGATTAGATATCATACTCCTTCTATGTCCTTTAATTATTGATTAACTTGATATGTTTTACTGATTCAGTTAATAGAAATTAAATTAACGGGTTAATTAATATGAAAAATTAAATTAACGGATTAGTTAAATAATATGAATTTCATTAAAAAAAAGAACAAAAAACTAAATAATATGTAATGAAATAACCATTTTATAATAAAAAAAAGTATCCAATTAGACGCATCTATTTATCCATATAATATAGAGACCGAATTATTCGACATAAAATAAAAGGCAATTAGTTGGAGTGACCTCCTACTGTTTTAAATTTTTTAAAGCTCACCAATATATATTGTTTGAAAATTTAAACCTTAGATATTCTGGTCAACGTATGGAACATTTTATGTACATGTTGATAAAATTAGTATGTATAGGTATAACTTTTGACCTGTAACATTATATATTTAACATATTACTCCTATTGGGTTTTATTTTTAACTTTGATGCTACAATATTTATGATATCTTCACAATGTATTTCAACACATAAGAAAAGAATATCATCTCTTGTTTGTATCACATAAATAAAATGGTATAACCGTCCTTATAACAATATAAAATGTAAAAAATTAACTCTAGACCCTCACCTTTAAGGCAATAAAAGTTGTTTATTCATAAATTATAAACTTTTTTATGTTTTGTTGTTATCAACAATTAAGGATACATGATTTGAAGATGGTTGTTAGTTAGGTGGGGTTTTTTTTTTGAACATGTGGAGTGTTTCATCTCAAGAACACATATATAATTAGCAAATAGTTATCACACATTCTCATTTAATTGAATCAGTACAATTAGTGCTTACTGCTCAACATGATATCACTTACATGAATTGTTGTAGATATGATGAAGGTCATGATCTATTTAAATAAGTGACTAAACTACTAATTGATATTAGCTAAACTAAACTGATATCACTCTAACATCACTTTGATAGTGACTATCTACAATATAAACGACAATACAATAAATTAAGACCGGTACAAATATTAACATCTGACTTGGCAAAACATGTGATTCATAAGTTCACAATTGTTTTTTAACAATTCTTCAATTTT
This sequence comes from Helianthus tuberosus, assembly GCA_030545235.1. NCBI lineage: Eukaryota > Viridiplantae > Streptophyta > Magnoliopsida > Asterales > Asteraceae > Helianthus > Helianthus tuberosus. Next base: position 177,803,722 of record CM060357.1, read on the forward strand.
ATGAGACTTTACTTCTTTTATGCAGCCTGTTGTTTCTTCCATTTTGTTTTTTAACTTCAGTCTTCATCAATCAAGAGAATAGTAGTTTTTTTTGGGTAAATGAGCTTTCGCCCGGCAAACTTTAATAAAAATAAAAACAATGGAACATGTTTAAAGGGGCATACCCCCGCCAACCTACCTGCGAGTCACCAAAACATGCTTTGGAGCTCGCAAAAAGTAACAAAGGAAAAACATATAACACCTACTAATTTTTAACAAACTAGTAGGAGTAATATCTTTTCCTAACAAAATTCGGTCCAAACTCCAAATTCTAACTATGAGATCTAATCTATAACAAATTAACATCACACTAACATTGTCTTCATTATACATGGGCCCGGTACCATCGAGTAAAAAACACAGCCACCTGACGCATAAACAGAGCCAAAAACAGAACACAGCAGCAAACCCCTTTAAATATGAACAAGGGGCACATAAATAACTTATTTTCTTTGTTGTTTTGCAACCACGGGATCGAAATACTTACCCGTTTTTGCAAGCTGGGCTAAGAACTGAGCTGAGCCGCACTCGTCCTCATAAACATCCTCCACGCAAAAATCCGGGTCTAATCCAAGCTCCATACATTTATCGTAAAAAAATTCCCATTCACCATCGACCCACTCTTCTTGGTCTTCCGCTTTGACCGCTTTAGCGTCACTAACAAGGGCATCAAGGATGCGTTTTTTCTGCGCATCCATAATACCATAGTCCTTGTCTAATAACCTGTTCAACGATTCCTGGGGACTGAACTGGCTCCAGTTAGGGAGAATCCGACCCAGATCATTCGGAGACTGCTGATTTGTGGTACACTTCTCATTACAAGAACTCCCTTGCGGATCCATGTCTATAGGGGTTCCCACCAGGGAATTAGTTTGTAAACTGGCTTCGAAATCCATCACCGAGAATCCGTTCGACTCTATGTTGTCCTTATCGAGGGCAGCAAATCTGTTCGATGAGGAACAAACCGGCTTTTTCCCAGTTGCCTTTGAACCAGCTTGAGGCGACAGATTAGCAACAGCTATTTTAGGCCCTGAAGGGGCATTTTGGACTTTATTTCCAGCAACTTTTTGCGTCTGCTTGACTGCAGAATGGACCTGATTAACAGCATGATTTGAGGGTTGTTTGGTGGCCGTCTTTTGAATACTGACACCCTGAACAGCACGTCCGAAATTAAAACCCGATCCCCCTTTTTAGCACCATTCGATTTTCCCTGCTGATTAGACGAACCACCTTTCCCATTTGGAGCATTGGAATTCTGCTTTGGCCTTCTCGTAACATTTGTAAACTCTGTTTCATTCTTATCCATATCCATGGCTCTTCTCATCGGTTCACTAGGGGGATTAGACAAGGCAGAGCTAGTCGTGGGGACATGCTGGTTAACAGCTTCAGTTCTTGGGCGATTTTTGCAAGTAGATAAAACATGACCAAACACTTCACACAAAGAGCAAACTGGGGGTTTCCACTGATATGTCACTTGCAAGATACCTACACTGGCTTCCTTGTGTTGGTTTGCAGGGAATTCCACCTCAACCTCGCTAGGGAGATTAGCCGAGGCCTTCGCTTCAACTAACATTTTAGCGTAACCAAGCTTTCCTGTTTGCTCTATAACACGAGAGTGGGTAACTTTGTCCAGCAATAGAGGTCGACCAACACCACTAAAAATTTTACTCAAACCAACATCCGTCCACAATTCAAGAGGAACATTATGAACGGTCACCCAAATGTGGATTGTTTTCGGTTCGACCTTCTCTAAACACAGCCCGGGAGCCCATTTGTTTAAGCAAATAGGTATGTTATTTATCAACCAAGGTCCGTTCTCAAGGACTTCATTCAACCCTTTCTCACTATAAAACTTGAAATAAAAATAACCAGAGCTACATTTAGTAATCTCAGCTATATCATAAGCACTCCATAGACGTCTAAGGGTCCGGTTCACAACATTGAAATCCATGGATGTACCCAGGAAATAGCCGTACAGATAAAGAGGATAAATTTTAGCAGAGTGCAATAAGTCATCATTTGATAAAACAACCCGACACTTACCCTCAGGAGTGATCACCGGAGGAATATATTCAAGGCGAACCTTGCCAGCAGCATTGTTGCTTCTGATCCGTTCAGCAAACGATAATCCCTTCTCATCCTTGTTCAGCCAGACATTGTCCTTATTCTTCCTGTTTTCATCCCCTACATCTCGAGGCCTGTTGTTCAGTTCTCCAGAGACATCTGCTGCAGCCAGAGTTGGATTGGAATCAACATCAATTGTATGCACTTGGTGGTTCTCTTCAACAGCCCCATCTGTGGTTATCAAATTAACAGGGTGTAATTCCTGAGTGCTGAACTGGTTGTGCAGGCCTTGGTTGAGAGGAGCCGAATCCTGCTGCAACACAGTTGGGTTATCTTCTTCCATAATTGTGGTAAACGGGTCATTATGGTCCTCCTGGTCATCACTCTCGAACCTCTGAGCATCTATTCCCCTCAAAGTCGCCTCGGCTTCAATAACATATGCCCATTTAACCGGTCCCTTCTTTGATTTGGCTAGGGTACGTTTGGTCTCTTCAACAAACCCTTTAATACGAAGATCAGAAAGAGCAGGCCCAAACTTGACAACTGGTGTAGACTGTTTGCTGTTCTTAAAACCCTTAATCTTCACCCCAACCTTTTTAGGGTTTGCCGACTTATAACCCCCAGGAGGAAGCCCTGCTTAACGCATAAGGGCATGATCATGAGCAAGGTTTTCAGCCCTGATTCTATCCAATTCTTCATCACCTGAACTTCTGAGGTTCCTTCTTTTTTTCCGATTTGGTTTTTGGGGACGAGGATCACTGCTGCCATGGGAGGTGTTAGAAATTGGAGCAGTCACGTGCAAATCCGCATCATTAGGGTACAGATTAGGGCTTGGATCTCTGTAATTTTAGGAAGATCGAGCGACTTCTGGATGTTGGAGTTGTGGCGGCTGATTGGCAACTGCCTCAATCGATACAAGAGAGGCCCCGATTTGGCCACCAGGAGATGAATCAAGCTCAATAGAGGGAAGAATTGAGGGAGGTTGAGGGGGAATCGGCGGTGAAGTTTGGTGAATTGAAGATTTATCGGTCATTGAGGATAAGGAACCGTAGAGAGAGAAATCTACCTGGAGAGACATCTTAAGAGAATAGTAGTTTGCATGAACCTATTTTGTGAATTGAAGTACTTATATGAATTATCGAATTGAATAACGAATTTTTGAATTACTCAAATCGAATTTTTACAATAGTTTCATATATTTCTTGAATTCGTATTCGATTTGAAACTGGTAAATTCGATTCGAATCCGTATATATGTGTGTGTGCACTAATATGCCAATACTATTTGATTGTTTTGTTATAACAAAGATACCTATTTTGAATTTTGAGAAGAATGTTGGTGTGACACAAGATAACTCCTAAATTCAATTTTAAATATATAGAAAAGTTTGTTCACTTTAGGCACTTGAAAAACTGTAGACAGATGTTTACATTTTCATACAACTTCCAAAAACTATTTATGTATTAGTGACAATTTGTACACTTTTCTCGTTAATTAATCCGATAAAATTTATCTTTACACATGTCAAGAATATATAGATTATCTACATGCTTATAAATTATATACTAGAATATATGTTATTATAATAACAAAATATAGGTATTTTCATAGGATGGTCACTCATCTTTTTCACTCTATAGGTAACTTCCATTGGAGATCCATCACATTTTGTCTTTTAACTTCATAAGTGCCTTCTCACAGCCACTTAATGCTACTTACTTGCTCCTCTCCATTACCTTTTGCTCTCTCCCTATCTCTCATCTATACCCTTAAATTAGGGTTTTCGGTACATCTTTATTGATGTCTTCAGCTAGCAAATAGAAAGAAGAAAAAGGTACCTGTCTTTTCCATCAATGATTTGTAATCTGTTCTTGTCATCTGATCAGTAAACACACAAACACATACACACAAAATCCACAAAAGCCAAAAGCTATCTATACATAACACATATGAATCACAATTTTTTTTTCTTTTAGGGAACAAGCTTCTGAGGTTTTGTCATACTTTTCTGATCTGATTTGGGTTAATTTATATACTTCTATAAAAGATGCATATATGCACCGATCCCATTAAAGTGTTTTAAGTTCTGATCATCTAGGGTTGATGTATACATATATGTTCATATCATTATTCACGCTTAAGCTATCACTTAATCTGCCAGATCCCATATTATAACTACTATATTTATCCGTGTTCATTGAGTACATGGAGAGATCCGAGCGTATATATACATATAGATCTCCCACAAAAATGGAGATTTTGAGGTTCAAAACGAAGAAACTGCTGAAAGACTGCAAGGGTTTGATCATTAGTGCATTTGCCTGCAATATTAAAAATGGATTTTAAATTTGTTGAACTTCAAAAAAAAAACGTTCATACAAGATTTACCGATTCTTTATAGCTAGATCGATGCATGTTGTGTCTACTAAGATCTTAAAGCCGACACCTAGTGACCAGTTTATAAAACAAATGGCTAGATTTTATGGATATATGTTGTTTTCTTTAGGGTATCATATAGTTCTTCTAAATTACTTTGAAGAAAGCTGCAAAGGATTTAATTGATCTACATGTTCGTGTGTGGAAGAGAGAAAAGGGGAAAGCTTGTACCCAATATGTTACTTAGTACATGTGGTTACTAACTTAAATCTAGTGATCAAATATGCATATTGTCTGTCATGAAGAGAGAAAAGGGGAAATTCTTTTGGAAGCATGTTTTTAGAGATGAGACCGGTACTTTTAAGTGTTTTTTTAGAACTTCTTAATTTACCAGCCCTATAATTAAGTGAACTCGGATACTCGCTTTGCCAAGCAAACTCCAAAGAGTTTTTCACCAAAGTTAACCGGTATTTCAACAAACTCTACGGATCTTGCTTGCCACACAAGCGAACTTGCCGAGTTCACTTATGGGGTAGTGAACTGCTTTGGAATACATGAAGTACCAGTGTCGTTCCTAAACCACCAACTAATACAATAAAATTCGAGAAAAGTTATTATTTCCGGCGCTAATCCCTTTATGAACCTATCATTGTTGATCTGTGATGTTTCACTGTTTCCCCATGGATCTTCAATGGGAAATGACTGTCAGGCAGTCCTAACTATCTTCGGATCACCGGCTGATTTGCACCTCGCTAAAAGTCTTCTTATTTGTATTGCATGTATAGATGGATTTAGGTTAGTATCTAACAAAAAGGTAAAGTAATTATGGACTACTAGAAGGGTGCTCATGGTAAAGATTAAAAATCTTAATTTTAAGAGGTTAATTTCAAATTTAAGACCTAGATGTTTATGCCCTATTTGATGCTTAATCAATTCTTAATTATTTTGCAGATAAAATAAAAGGTAATTAATGGCATCATCAAGCTCTTACAATCCTCCTTGTGCTGCCTGCAAATTTTTGAGAAGAAAATGCATACCAGGCTGCGCTTTCGCACCTTATTTCCCACCCGAAGATCCACAGAAATTCATGAATGTTCACAAAATCTTCGGTGCCAGCAACGTCACTAAACTTCTAAACGATGTTTTACCTCACCAGAGAGAAGATGTGGTTAGTTCACTTGCATATGAAGCCGCAGCTCGTGTTAGAGATCCTGTTTATGGTTGTGTTGGAGTCATCAGTTCCATGCAACAACAAGTTGATCGCCTTCAAAAGGATCTTGATGCTGCAAATGCTGATTTGATACGACATGTGTGCAATGAGATGCCTGGATTGACTTCAATTCAGCCAGTGATTCCACCTCAAAGAGCAATGGATCAGTTATCTGCAACAAGGGTTGATGGTGGTGGATTTTACCAGCCTTATAATGTTAATCGTATGTGGAATACGTCGAATGGTTCGAATCCTCGTGGGAACATGAACGCTAGCGGTAGTGGTGGCGGTGGGTGGTGGTGGACTGGTGGTAGAGGAAGTAATACGTGAAATAGATGTTGATCTCACTTTATTAGCCATGAAAGGCATAATTAAGTTGGAAAACCTAGTTTGAGTTTATGTTGTATGTGTATATATAGTTGTCTCACCATTACCTATGCAATCTACATTGTAATATATACATTGTCATCCAACAAAGGAAAGATTCCATTAATGTTGTAGCAAGAAGCCAATAATTAAAGAATAACAGGAGTAGCTAGAAAGCAGAAAACAGAATTACCAAAAAAAATATTAACGAAGCTACATACATGCACCTATAGATACATACACATTCACATGCGCCCACTATGTGTGCGTACATAAGTGTGTCTAGAAATTATGTTATGGAACCACTACTAGAAACTAGGACGTTTCCTAAGCAATTTTTTTATCGAAAGGTAGAGTCAGTTTCACATATTGGGATAGAAGTAATGTTTCAGAGAAGTTTGTAAAGATAACAAATTAATGTGTTTGATAACTAGACAAGTATTTAACACTTTAAGATTTCTCCACACTGTAAAGGGGTATGTGAATGATGAGAGTATGCCAAGACAAACAATGAGTCTTCCTGTTGGATATTATGTCCGGTTCCATAAGTCAACGCTGCCGACCGGGTCTTGACCCGTAAGAGTTACACCTTGGGCAACGAACTAAAAATCCACTTAACCTGTTTAACTGGTAATTACGAACGATACGCGGGTATTAACTGAGAGACAAGTACATGGACCGGGTGACACGGGTATACTCACCCGTTGCCACTTGTCACGCACCAACCTTTTGGCCAATTGCAACACATGCATTATGCATGCGTGCCACTTGGCGAACATGCACTATTGGTTCTTGCTTTTATAAAGAAGACATGAACAAATTAGTAAGGTTGTTGCAAGTAGAAAAGGCTCTCAAAAGGGAGCATCATAACCGTCCGCCATCACCGCAACCCGGGAAGCCGCCACGCTCGGCCACCGTCGCCGGCCGACGCTACCGCCGTTGCCTCCGTGAGCCGTGAGCTGTGAGCCAGCCGCCGCTGCCTTCCCGCTCGCCGCCTCCGCCACTGGCGGACTCCACCGCTCACCGCCTGTTGCCGCTATTTGCCGCCGCTATACGAGTTCGCGTTCACACTCGCATTCGTTAGTTCGTATCACTAGCACTTGTTCGTTGAACCTCGGTGTCTCGACCGGTTAGTCATTAACCGAGGTATATTTTTTCTCATCGGTAGTTAAATATTTTATTTTCACTGTGCTCGTATTTGCATGTAACCAGATCCTGTCGGGTTTCGTTTTGTTGATCATTAGTTTATATCTCCGCTGCGTTTTACTAATTAACTTGTTTAATTAATTAACCATTATTTATTGAACCGGGTTTTTGATAAATAATTTTGACCGACCACCACGGAAACCCAACAGTGGTATCAGAGCCTTGGTTACAACATACAAGTTGGTACCGGTCCTTTTAACCGGAATTAGAACACAAACTTTATTTATTTAAAGTTTCTGATCTAATTTTTTTAAGAGCACTTTTATTTTGGTCAATATTTTATTTGTTTTGCTTGACCAAAACATTGCCCGGTTTATTTTGTGATTGTTGTGCGATGTGTAAATCCGGCCCGACCTTATTTTTGTAGTTGTATATTTTATTCGGTTTTGTAATTATTATTTTTGGCCACCGAGATGGTTCAAAGTTGTAATAGATTAGTTTATGGTTTTGGCCAGTCTTGTGGTTCAAAGTTGTAATACATAGGCCTTTTGTCTTTGTTGTATTTACTTGTTAAATATTGTTGATACGAAGACCCGAAGCAAAACCGAATGCCAAGAGGAGTCTTGGAGTTAGTGGGAGTTGCTCAAGACAACAAGATGCACTCAAGTCCATCCTTGTGGTTGTTTGTGTGTTGTGACCCCGTGACCCGTTTGATCTTGCTATTAGGCTCTAGCAAGATCGAACAATTTTGGCCAAATGGATTTACATATTTATCTTGCTATTGTGATGGCTTTTATCTTATAAATTGTTATAACTTAACCAACCTAAATACCAACGTGATTTTAAAAGGAGTTTTAAAATAATTAAAAACAATCACATTAAAACAAGTTCTAAATTTTTTTTACAACTTGTTAAAGTTTTTGTTATAAAACAAAGGTTGTTTTTGAAACAAATAATAACCAATTAAGTTTTTGCAAATTAAACTACTTTTTATTTTCCAAAACTATTAACTTAATAGTTTTCTATTAACTTAAAATTGGTTATTCCAAGTCGCGACAAACTTAGTTTTATAGGTTATCTAAAACTAATTGTCCCGAGAGGTGAAAGTGTCGTTTGATTATGTCACAAATTTAATATCTAAATTAAAATCGACTATAACGACCCTATTTGGTAAAAAAAAATCAATAGTCTATGCCATCCTACTACTAATAACACATGGGGCATAATGCGAACCATCAGTGTTGGAGCCACAACATAGCACTTGGTGTCTAGTTTATCCTTCCAATGTGCAAGGGCTTCGTCGACACATCCGACCCTTCCACATGTGACCGTTTTAGGACGACTATTACTTTTCTTCTCGTGTTACGTGCCCCAGCTGTCTTGAGAACAAAAGTCGCATAGATGAGGCCAAACGTATCAATGTAAGGACAACTGGTTATCCTCGCAGCCTCATAAATCTTGGGAATTGTGCTTTTCTCACAATTGACCATCGTTGTCAGTCCGTTTGAACCTGTTGCTAATGTTGCGTGCCCCAGACGCCTTTAGAAAGAGCTTCTAACCGGATTCTCATTCCTTATCGTCTCACCTCATGAAATAAGGAGATATACATCGAAAATACTAATTAAAATCACCTTGCTTATATAACAGATGTCTAATAAAAAACAAACTCCTTCATTTCAAGTCTATACTTGAAAAGGAAAAGAAATAAAAATTTTGAATAACACCAACCTTCTCGAATGACACCGCAATCTGAGGATAGTTCTCAAGATGGAGGAAAAGTTGTATATCTTAGATGGCTCAGTCCCTACCGAGCCTGAAAGTAATTCTACAACTGCTCGCAAGGCACTGGAGAAACATAACAAGGATGTCGCTGAGGTAGCCTGCCTTATGAAAGCCACCATGTCTCCTGAACTTCAGAAGAACATGGAAGATATGGATGCTTATGACATGATCCAGCAACTGAAAGGCATGTTCTAGAAACAAGCCCGACAGGAGCGATATGACACCATGAAACAGCTCATAAGCTGTAAAATGCTGGAAGGATCATGTATCAGTACTCATGTGCTAAAGATGAAATGATACATTGACCAAATGAACAAACTTGGTTATTCCACAAAACCAACCAAGTTCTAATGGTCAAGTCTGGTGGTGTTAAGAAGCCCAATAACAATAAATAGAAACATAAGAGCAAAGGCAAGAGAAAAGTTGTTGTTGCTGCCAGAAATGCCACTAACAACAAGCAAGTTGCAAAACCACACCCTCCTAGGAGCGGCAGTGCTTTGAATGCAACCAAATGGGCACTGGAAGGGAAACTACTCACAGTATCTAGCCAAGCTGAATATGAACAAGGCCAACAACATTGGCACTTCTTTCGATATTCTCATTCATGTTATCGAACTTTTCACTGTTTCTAGCAACACATGGGTATTTGATACCGGATGTGGTTACCACATCATTAATGTCTTGCAAGAGCCTAAAAAGTGGAAGAAACTGAAACAAGGCTACCTGGAACTCATAGTTGGTAATGGAAAGAGAGTTCCAGTTCTTGCAACTAGAACATTTTTGTTTTTCATGTTCCCCTGGCCTTGCAGTTACTTTAAATAACTGTTTATATGCACCTGGTTTGACCAGAAACATTATTTAAGTTTCTTCACTGTTTGAACAAGGATTCAATTCAAGTACGTTTTAAATGGTTCTTCTATTATAGCCTACTTGAATGATGTCTTTTATTTTAAGGCTGAACCTCGAAATGGTATTTATGAGATTGATGTTCAAACAAGTGATAACATATATCATCTTTCTAAACGTAACAAAGCTGGCATAAATGAAATATATTTATGGCATTGCAGACTTAGCCACATAAGTAAGGCACGCATAAAATGGCTCCAGTCCAAGAGGATTCTTGAATCCACTAGACAGGACTCCTTTGATGATTGCGAATCTTGCTTAGCTGGCAAACTCACAAAGCACCCCTTCACCGATATTGGTGAACGGATCAATGGTTTTCTAGAACTCATTCACATGATGTATATGACCCTTTTAGAACCATGACTAGAAACCATGACTAAAAAAACCAGCTTGATAGAAAGATAAAAGTACTTCGATCAGATCGATGTGGTGAATATCTCAGCTTTGAATTTCTCAATCATCTAAAAGAGTGTGGAATAGTTTCACAACCCTTTCCACCTAGCACACCCCAACTTAATGGCGTGAGTGAAAGGTGAAATCAAACTCTACTTGATATGGTTCGATCGATGATGTGTAGAACTAACTTGCCTCACTCCTTTTTGGGACAAGCTCTTATGATCGCTTCCCGCATTGTCAATTTGACTCCGACTAAAAGGTAAACAAAACCGCCATATGAAATATGGCATGGGCGTAAACCCGATTTGGAATACCTTAGAGTATGGGGATATGATGAATACATCACAAATGATTCTGATGATAAGCTCGATCCTCAAGACGAAAAGGTTGTTTTCGTCGGATACTATATAAGAAGCGGATATTATTTCTACCATCCTGATGTAAATGTGATTTCCATCAAACGGAAAGGACACTTTCTCGAGGAAGAACTTCTTAATCGATAAACTATAAATAATGTGGTTGATCTAGAAGAAATTCAAGAACCACAAACAACCGCTAATGTAGTCAGACTGTCTGATCAACAAGTAGTTGTTGCCAATGAATCAGACATAAAACACAAGCATTTGCAGAAGTAGTAGAACTCGCAAGAATCTGATAGATGTCTATGGCGTCCAAAAGGTCCCGAAGTCTTATTAGTAGCTGAGTCTAATGACGAACCTACTAACTACAAATCTGCAATCTTAGATCCGGAATCTGAGAAATGGTAAGAAGCCATGAACGTTGAGATGCAATCTATGCATGACAATCAAGTATGGGACTTGGTTGAGCTACCCTCGAATCTCGGGCAGTGGGAGCAAATGGATTTTCAAAAGATAAACCGATATGCATGGAAATGTACACACCTATAAAGCACGGCTAGTTGTGAAGGGTTTCACTCAAACTCAAAGTATTGACTATGATGAGACCTTCTCGCCCGTTGCTATGATTAAATCAATCAGGATATTGCTTGCCATAATTGTGTACTATGATTACGAAATATGGCAAATGGATGTCAAAACCGCCCTTCTTAATAGACATCTCTCTGAAGATGTCTATATGGTTCGGCCTAAAGGTTTCGTCGATCCTAAATATCCAACTAAGGTGTGCAAACCCAATAAGTTCATTTATGGACTCAAGCAAGCGTCTCGTAGCTGCAATCTTCATTTTGACCAGAAGATCAAAGAGTTTGGTTTTGTCAAGAATGAAGATGGGCTTGTGTTTACAGAAAGGTTAGTGGGAGCACCATATCATTCCTCATCCTGTATGTGGATGATATACTAATCGTTGGAAATAACATCCCTATGCTTAACAAAGTTAAACACTATTTGGGATCTTGCTTCACAATGAAAGATCTTGGAGAAGCTGCGTACATTCTAGGAATGAAGGTCTATAGGGATAGATCTTAGCGGCTTCTAGGGCTAAGTCAAAGAACGTACATAGACAAAATGATGACACGCTTCAAGATGGAAAACTCCAAGAAAGGAGGTGTTCCTATGACTAAAGGAACCGTGTTGAACAAATCGCAATCTCCTTCAACGGACATTGAAACTAAGCAAATGGAAGCAGTTCCATATGCTTCAGCGATTGGTTCAATCATGTATGCTATGTACTAGACTTAACGTCTCGTATGCTTTAAGCATAACCAGTCGTTTTCAGCATAGTCCAGGCATTGCCCATTGGACTGCAGTAAAGAACATTCTGAGGTACTTGAGAAGAACCAAAGATATGTTCTTGGAGTTTGGAGGAGTGGAAGAGGAGCTCACTGTAAGGTGTTACACTGATGCTGACTTCCAGAGTGACTGAGATGATTCTCGCTCACAATTAGGATTCGTATTCACTCTCAATGGAGGAGTTGTCTATTGGAAAAGCTCCAAACAGAGTGTGGTGGCGAATTCAGCCACCGAATCCGAATGTATAGTTGCATCAGATGCTGCGGAAGAATCTGCTTGGATGAAGTAATTCATCAATGACCTCGATGTGGTTTTAAGTGTTCAGAAACCAATCTAGGTGTTCTATGATAACACAGGAATCATTGCTCAAACCAAGGAGCCCAGATCACAGGGTTAAGCACATTCTAAGAAAGTTCCACTATATACGGGACATACAGGAATGAGGAGACATCTTAATAAGCAAAATAGACACAGATCAAAACTTAGCAGACCCGTTCACTAAACCGATGTCTCCGGACAAGCATGAGAATGCTATCGGTCTTAGATTGGATAACCATTTGTTTTGATTTAGTATTTGGATGTACGAACATTCAAATAGTTGTACCTTTTGAATTCGCCTTTGATTTACTAGCTAAATGCAAAGTTTGAATCTTACAACTGTGTTCGATTTTGATACGTTTAATCCATGAATCTTGTATTCTAAATTATCCGTAGTCGGTCAGACTCGTGGGAACGACTCTGAATTAAGACTATTCTGACTTTGGACTCAAGGGGTTGACTTCCAAACTCACAAACCTCATTGTGAATGGCGTTGGATGTAACCCGCATCAAATCATCTTCATGGATCATGGTCATAAGATGTATTTGATTTAGGTATACTCATTTAGTATCCTCTGAACTGAGATACATACTAGAACTTTTGTTTACTAAAGACTATTCTTTGATCAGTGTCCAACACTGTCGCGTAACTGCCAGTCATAAAGGCATTGGTTGGGAGTGGTTCTGAGGTTCAGTGGGAGTTGTATGTAGTCAAGATGGGATTTTGTACTCTTACATTATATGTAACAGTTAGACATCTAGGTGCCCTCGTTAATTCAAACTGGTGAAGTGTAAAGCCTTACCCAAACTTACTGTGTGTTTGATTGGACCACTTTGATTCTGTGAACGAGAACGATGATGATTGAATGCCATGTGACATTGAATCTGATCCATGTCTCATTGTTCAATTGATGTCTTTTACAGAAAGGATAGATGACGAGAATTGCCATAAGTCTACTTTCTTCATGTAGCAAGTCGTTGCTAAAGAGAAGATACCTTGGTTAATGACTTTAAACTGTCATGACCTGTTGGAGGCAGCTATGTGTAGCTAGAGCACCGCTGGCTGTCTGCGTTGAGATCTTATCAGAGACCGTCCAAGTGGGAGCTGTTGGATATTATGTCTGGTTTGATAAGTCAACGCTGCCAACCGGGTCTTGACCCGTAAGAGTTACACCTTGGGCAACGAACTAAAAATCCGCTTAACCTGTTTAACTGGTAATTACGAATGATACGCGGGTATTAACTGAGAGACGAGTACATGGACCGAGTGACACGGGTATACTCACCCGTTGCCACTTGTCACGCACCAACCTTTTGGCCAATTGCAACACATGCATCATGCATGCGTGCCACTTGGCGAACATGCACTATTGGTTCTTGCTTTTATAAAGAAGACATGAACAAATTAGTATGGTTGTTGCAAGTAGAAAAGGCTCTCAAAAGGGAGCATCATAACCGTCCGCCATCACCGCAAACCGGGAGGCCGCCACGCTCAGCCACCGTCGCCGGCCGACGCTACCGCTGCTGCCTCCGTGAGCCGTGAGCTGTGAGCCAGCCGCCGCTGCCTTCCCGCTCGGCGCCTCCACCGCTGGCGGACGCCACCGCTCACCGCCTGTCGCCGCTATTTGCCGCCGCTATACGGGTTCGCATTCACACTCGCATTCGTTAGTTCGTATCACTAGCACTTGTTCGTTGAACCTCGGTGTCTCGACCGATTAGTCATTAACCGAGGTATATTTTTTCTCATCGGTAGTTAAATATTTTATTTTCACTGTTCTCGTATTTGCATGTAACCGGATCCTGTCGGGTTTCGTTTTGTTGATCATTAGTTTATATCTCTGCTGCGTTTTACTAATTAACTTGCTTAATTAATTAACCATTATTTATTGAACCGGGTTTTTGATAAATAATTTTGACCGATCACCACGGAAACCCAACACTTCCATCCTTACTGAAGGATACGTCCATTGTGATGACAAAAGAGCCTGAAGCTAACTTAAAAATCCAAACAGTTTAGAGACAAGTAATGAACTGGTATTCGGGTATAGGATTAGTTTAAAAACTTTTGTGGTTTGGGATGTGACATGTATTGTGTTGGATGATACTTGATGTATTATTTGAACTCATACCCGGGTACGTCGTGGGGTTTGGGGGAGGGTTTGTGACCTGAGCGATTTGGGGGACGGCTAGTGGATCGATTAAAGGGGGGGTGAATGGTTTGCCCGCCAAAGGTTTTGTACAACTAAAGCTACAATAAAACATGGACCGTCAGATTGCACACAAGATCAACGGCCAGGGATTTGTTTTAAAACCTGGATGTGGATGGGGCTTTTAGCGATGACTTCTTTTGATATCATTGCTAAAGGGTTCGTCACTAAAAGCCAACTGTAGTGTCCGTGTCGAAACCAAATATATTAATTATACATTAGATATCTTAAAAATATATTACAAATAGTATGCTTAATGTGTTAGAAACCTAATATATATATATATATATATATATATATATATATGGGAGGGCTATATAGAAAACCCTTATGTTTTTAAAAAACTCTGGAAACTCAAAGCTCCCGAGCTTTTTTTCAAAGCTCCCGACATTTTTTTTTTAAATAACACATGTAATATACATGTTTTTAAGAGTTTTGGGCCAAAAAAAAAAACAAAAAAGCGCCGAATGGATGTTTTTAAAAAAACTAAACAAATTTCAGCAAACTTCGGGTGACTAACATGTGTTAGGAAAAAAAGGCTGAAACTTGCTGAAATTTGTTTTTTTTAAACATTCCTTCGGCGCTTTTTTGTTTTTTTTTTTGGCCCAAAACTCTTAAATACATGTATATTACATGTATTATTTTTTTCAAAAAAAAAATGTCGGGAGGTTAGGTTTTCTAGGGTTTTCTCAAAATGGAGTGTTTTCTACCTAGCTTTAGCCTATATATATATATATATATATATATATATATATATATATATATATATATATATATATATATATATATAGGGGAAGGATGTATAGAAAACCCACTTTTGGTTAGAAAACCCGGGACCAATTTTTTTTTCTTTTTGAAAAAATTTACACATGTTATATACATGTTTTTATGGGTTTTGGGCAAAAAAAAATAAAAAAAAAACGCCGAGTAGATATTTTAAAAAAAATAAACAAGGTTTGGTGTAACATATGTTACATTCGTCTGACATATGTTACCTCAGAAATTTGTTTATTTTTTTAAAAATATCCACTCGGCGCATTTATGATTTTTTTTTTTTTTGCCCAAAACCCTTAAAAACATGTATATAACATGTGTAAATTTTTTTTTTTAAATTCGGGAGGTGAGAGTTTCTCAAATTTTCTAAATTATAAGAGTTTTCTATAGATACTTCCATTATATTATATTATATTTTATATATATATATATATATATGAATACCTATTATATACATAGTTGTCATGAATAGTGATTTTTAATTTTTAAACAATTGTTTCAATTATTTTAATAATATTTTATTTATCATGTATTTTTTAATATTTTTCTGACAACTTGGTTTCTATGTTCATTTTTTTAACATTACAGTATAAATTTATTACAAAGTTGCCATGAATAGTGAGTTTAAATTTTTAAACAATTGTTTCAATTTTTTAAGAATATTTTATTTATCATGTATTTTTATTATTTTTCTGACAACTTGCGTTCTATGTTTATTTTTTTAACAATACAGTATGAATTTATTGAAAACAAATAATGTGCCACTATCGTACTAAACCAAACCAAAACCAATCGTACTAAACCAAACCAAAACCGATTGTTTTGTTTTCAACATTGCAATATAAATTTTATTGAAACGGATATTGTGCCGCTATCGTACCAAAAAAGAACCGAACCGACCGAATAATACGTAAGCTTCGCTGGTAAATACAATTAACCGACTCATTTTGAAAATTATTTTGTAAAAGTATTTTAAATTTTTATCATGAGAACCCATAGGCAATTACCAAATATTCCTTGGGATATTTTTCTTGTCACAAGTTTTACATTCTTTTAAATACTGTCGGGAACCAGAATCATATGTCGGTCATTTGCTATAATACTGCTATAATGATTATGGTACACACCACCATTAATACAACGTCTTACGGGCGTATGCCTACCCCGACGCGTATTTTATATGGCCATACCTCATTGATGAGTCGGGACGCCCGGACACGGTACCATTAACCCTCCAGTGTTTAAGTTATCAAGCAATACGGATTAAAGCAGGTTCTTATATTTATGAAAGCATTTGCCCATTTATATAACACCTGCTCCAAGAGGCATATCCCAAATTTTAAATGAAATAGGCTAAGAGTATTTACATATGTTAGCTGCATTCTCACAGTGTATTTGATTTTCGTAGCACTGTCGTATTCAAAGTGTATTAATTCAGATGCGATTTACTAGAGGGCTCTATAGTCTAGAATGAATGGAAATATTATCCTATAGAATGTTCACATGTCATTATATATCCTCTGGACTTTGACCGGCTACTTAGAATTACACTCGGCTTTGCTAGATTGAGAGTTGATCGGGTAGAATGTGATTTGTACCCTTCCGAGTGTAAGGACTCATATAATATGGGTTTAATAACCAAACATTCTGATTAGAATTGATTTTGAAAGGTTTTGACCTGATTCGACTAGTTTATATATTTTATTCTATTTAAACTAGTCATATGCGCATATGCGGTATCGGGTGGTCGAATAGGTCTATGTCAAGTCCATTATGCCAAAATATATTTCATGATGTTATTAAATCAGTTTTAAAGTCAAATTACATGTTTCATTGGTTCTAAAACCATTTATATGCCATAAGGGCATTTTCAACATTTCAATATATCTTATGTTGACTTGTCAATAAACCTATCAAATGACATAACCAAAAGGTATAACCTCAAAGGGTTATTCCCTACGACATTATGGTCACGTAACAAGTCCTTCTCGGGTTTTAAACTTGACTAAACGGGTCAGGATTGGAAGTCAAAGCAGCAAACGAATTGTTTGACTTTCGACTACGAAACGAGCTCTAATCAGGATATAACGCATTGGACATGATTAAACATGTCCTAACATGTTATATGAACTGTTCTGTTCTCAAAATTTAAGGTTTCTATACTTAGAAACTAGTTTATCGTAATTTGCAAAAATTACGTTTTTAACTTCTATTTTATATAAATTTGACTCGTCAGTTCGCCTTCTTAACATGATCTTCAAAGGGTGTAATCCCAAGGGATTAACACCTTTATTATTACAATCACATTTCAAAGTTCGTTTCAAATTTTTACTTGACCGAAATGGTTAGAAACGAAAGTTAAAGCAAAAGTCAATTTGCTTGACTTTCGGCTAATAAGTAGCCTATAAAATGAAATAGACTTGAAAGAGCACTTACTAGTGTTGAAGAACACTTTAAGAACTTAGAATGAGGCTTCTTATAATCAGAAGCAAGCTACAAACATGCACATCAACCTAAATCGTATATAAACATCAATGTGTGAAGCTATCTTCACCATCAAATGCCCGATACTATGTCAGACAGGCTTACACCAGTATAAGACTTTATGCATGTTACAACGTCACGCTCACAAGACCATCCGTTAAGGCTAACACTATCATTTGATTGTTAACCATTTAACATCAATCATCAACCGACAATAATTTAACATCATTCATCTATCATTTAAACTTACACTATTAATCAATCAAGGTTAAGAACGCCATTCATCTATCATTTAAACTTACACTATTGTCCCGTAGGTTCCTTCACTTAGCCTCGTAGGCTATTACTTTCGATTTTCACCTTTTTGACCTTATTAAGGTGAGACCCCTACAATTTGTTTCCTTCTATTTGTGATCCGAATGTCTTATTGGTCCCGTAGACCTTAGCATTACTTATAATATCATAAGTTGTAATGATCCCGAAAATCATCTTTTATCCTAGTCATTATGCAATTGTATATATATATATATATTTACGGTGTCAAGGTACCATTTTTTTTATCTCTCAAATCTTTTATTTTCGCTTTTGCATTTCGTTTTACCTTGACCGTAGTCTAAGGCTACATTGTTTTCTTTCGAACTATCTTTTCCGACTTTACGACTTCTAACGTCATTTACACATCGGTTTGTCCTACGCTTACCGTTACCCGGTTCATACTTATACTCCTTTACAACCCATTACCCGGGTCCTTCTATCTTATTGTTTTTAGCTTTCCGGTTCTACCGGTTTGCGTTTTCCTATATATATTCCTTTATGACCCATCACGTAGGTTCATTAATGTTTCGCGCTTTCATTATTCAGTTTGCGCTTACTTGCACTACCAAGTTTTTATACCTTATTTATCTCGTTTGACTTGTTCGTGTGAAATTTCATCACTTGTGAACATCAAACTCCATTCTTTATTCGACCCGTTCAACTTTAAAATAGTTGAGCGTAGTTATTAACATTTCTGTTTGCAATTTCTCATTGTCTTTTAGTCATGGCTTGTTAGTGCATTACGTCTATTGACTTCGTCTTGTATCATGTAATAGAATAGGATAGATTAGATTTATCAGTGCACGAGGTTCGAGAAACGGAAAATAGTGATTAAGTGAGTGATTTCGCTCATATGGACATTGTCCATAAAAGCGAAATCCCAACCTTATGATTTCGCTCATATGGACATGTCCATATAAGCGAAACCTGCTTCACTATATATAGTGCACATGTTCATTCATTCGGTACGCGACTTCCAGAACTGTAACGAAGTGCTTCCAAAGTCTGTTCAGGTTGTAATTGCTGTTATTATCAATATAAGTGACAGATTAAAGATTAATAAGTTGTTATCAAGTCCAGTTCACTGATTCCGCCTTTGAACCGGATATAAAACTCTTCTGATCGACTCAGTCGGGTCAAACAACGATCCTACAAGTGGTATCAGAGCTCAGGAAGAAGAGTTTAGCTTGATTTCGCTCATATTCTGACTTCTACACCTTCTTTCATCATTTCAGGAAGTTTTATCGGTCAAAACCGGATCAAAATTTCACAGATAATAGATAATTGGTCATAGATAAATCCTTGAAAGTTTCATATCTAAATTCGGACTAAAAATGGACCAAATTGACCTTCGAACTGATTTCGCTTATACGAACATTTAGTGATTTCGCTCATAATTCTCATCAGATTTCGCTCCTGTGGACATCATTCCTTGAGGTTTCGCTCCAAAGACATCTAATTTCGCTCATATGTCAATCTAATTTCGCTTTTGTGACACATTTACTTTGAGGTTTCGCTCATAACTACCTAATTTCGCTCCAAAGGTCACTCAGAATTCTGATTTCGCTTTTGTGAACATCCTAATTTCACTCTTGTGTCACACATATCTTGGGATTTCGTTTTTGTGTCAGTTTGAACAAAGTGATTATTATCGTTTCAGTTTGCATGTGTTGGTGAATGTGAATATCTTAGTCTTTGTCGGCCACGAGATTTAAAAGACAATCCACGTGAACACATTAATCGTATTGGCAGCCCATGTGACTTCAAACTTTTGGCCAAATAGAATTGTGTTGGGAATTAAATAGTTATCAATATTGTCGGATATTGACTGAAACAGTGCATGTGAGTTGATCCAATAAAGCGGCCCAATCATAATTAGTTGGTTCTTTCATTGAATCAGAATTGCAAGCCTAAGAATCACGTGATCATCTATGTTCAAAGTGTTAGAGGTCCAATCATTGTTTGTATGTTATAAAAGGGGCGGCCAAATCAAAATATTAAAAACAATATTAAAGCCCAAGGTTTGAATAGTTCAAAGTCAATCGGCCCAATCAGCATTTGTTCTAATAGTTGCGGCCCAAGTAATTCAATTTGTTTGGAAAGTTTATTAGTCCATCTTCAGGCCTGTTCATTCAATAGTGATTTCACTCAAACAACATTGGAACGAATCCGCGAGTCTTCGACACGAGTCCTGGATTAATTTCGTCCTCACACTTTTACGTATACAGTTTGTTTAAACTGATTGTTTGTTTGTTTGTGTTCAAGTTTACATCATGGCTGAGGAATTCTACAACACGTTTTTCAACGCATTCACATCCGAATCGTCTGAGGTTACAAATGTTACACCAAAAACAATCACGAAGGCGATCAACGAAAACATCAAGCATGATAATTTCTACGGAACAAATTCAAAGCCTCCAACTCTGGAAAGCATTGAGGATTATATATGGTGGAAGGAACGGTTTATTAACTGGGCGAAAGCGTATGCTCATGAAAGCTGGTTCTGCATGGAGTATGGATATGAAAGACCAAAAGATGATAAAGGCGAATATCTTTCATTCAAGAAGTTTTCCAGAGAAGATAAATCTGAATTCGGAGCTGAACAGAGAATGATAGCATTGATCCAGTCGGCAATCAGAAATGATATTTTTGCATTACTAAAACATGATGGGTCATCTAAATCTGTTTGGGAAGCTTTACGAGTTAAAGCTGAGGGGGGTAAACAGATTAAAAAGAACAAAATCGCTTTATTAAAGAAAGAATTTGATCAGTTTGATAATATTAAAGGAGAGACAGTGAGGCAAATGATTGAGAGGTTTTGCCATTTAAAACTTGAACTTGAGAGATTTGAGATAGTGAAAACAATAGAGAAACTTATAGACAAAGTGATTGAAGCGTTACCACGAGCAGATCAGTGGCAAACGTTTGTTGTTATTCAGAAAAATGATGTTTTGTATGATACAATTTCTCTTGATGCGTTGTTTGAAAAGATAAAGAGTCATGATTTGGAGCTACAAAAGCAAAACAAGATGACTGATTCTTCAAATCAACAGAATATTGGCTTGTACTACAAAAGGAGTGTACCTTTAGAGAAAGGTGTTGGTTCACCAAAGACAGCATTCATTGGTGATAGAACAAAATAAACTGAGAAAAGCTCATCAAGTTATAATCCGGGTTATCATTCATCGGCTTCAAAAGCTAGTTCTGATGAATCTGAAGAAATTCTTTGCAACATTGCTCTTAAACTAAAGAATTCTCCAGCAATGAGCATCAATGCAGCAAAGCAGCAAATGAGTTTTCTTGCGTCTGTTTTGGAATCATATGAAGGTCTTGTAGCTGGCAAAATTGGAAACTCTAAGTTAACCAAAGAAGACTATCACCAGATTGATCCGGAAGAGATGGAGCTCATTGACATCCGTTGGTGTTTAGCCAGTTGTATTCGCAGAGCTCAAAGGTATATGGAGATTACCGGGAAACAATCTCTTGGAGGTGCATCAACAAATCTTGGATTTGACAAATCCAAAGTGACTTGCTTCAAATGTAAGCAGAAAGGTCATTTCAAGAGAGAATGTGCTAATTCTGTAGTTGGTGGAAATGAACATCCATTCAATGATGATTACTACCGAAAGGCAATCTACCATCGAAGCAGAGAAGAGCTAAAGTTGATTGAAGATAAACCGAAAGAAAAATCAAGAGCTTATGTTGTAATTTACGAGGATGAAGGTTATGATTGGTCTGAAATTTGTCCAGAAGAAGATCGTTTAGAGAATGTTCGAAAAACAGCTCATGGGAGAGCTATGACAGAGGAAAGAAAGTTTGTTTTTGTTGTTGAAATTAAAGAGGAAAACAAAGACAAAGACACAGCTGAAAACAAAGAAGAAAATGTTGTTGCTGAGGTTAAAGAGAAAACTAGAGAAGAAATTTTAAGTGAGAAAACTTACAGAGAAAGAAACATTGTTTTAAACAGAATGGATGATATGCAAGAGGAGTATGAGATTGCTGTCAGTAGCAAAAGATTGGATAAAAAGAGAGAATGCTACTATAACAGAGAAGGAGAACCAGTTGTTCCAAAGAAAGACATAATCTTTGAAGATGTTCTTCTCATAATTCCTTCAAGAGCCGAATATTATAGGAATGTGTTGAAAGATGACAGATATGCAAAAAAGGCATGAAAAAGAGATCAGATATGCCATGTTATCGTGTCTGAGAAAAAGGGATGAGGAGAGGATGAAGAAGAATGTTGAAGAAATGGTGAACAATCTGAAGAAAGTTGCTGAAGAGATTAAAGCAGAAGCTGTTGAAGTTGAGGTTGTGAAGGAAATCAAAAGTGAAGAAGTTGTTGTGAATGAAGAGGTTGAGAAAGCTGTTACTGAAGAACAGCAAATTGGAGAAGATGTGAGGAAAGAAGAAGAAGAAGAAGTAAAGAATGAGAATTTGGAAGCTGGTAATGTTGGTGATGAAGTCGACATTGAAGAAAAGCAAGATGATGCTGAGTTGAAGCAGACAAAAGCTGCTGAAAACACTGAAGTGCCAATCACTGAGGTAAATTCTGATTCTGAAAACTTGAAACTGATTGATCAGTGCAAGAAATGCATGGAACCGTGCAGAGCTTGTACTGAAAAAGATGAGCAATTTAGAACAAGAGATCTTGAGTTCACAAAAATTGAAAAGATTTTCGAAGAAAAATGCAAAGAAATGCTAGAAAAAGAAAAAGTTTTTAAAGAAAATGATGAAAAACTTTCAGAAAAATGTAATAAATTAGAGAAAGAAAAAGAAGTTTTGAAAGAAAATGTTTTGAAAATGACAAATGAATGTGAACAAAAAGAAATTGCTTGTCAAGAAATGAAAAAGGAATATGACTCAATGAAATTATCATATCACATTACAAAAGTGTCATATTATAAAGTAAAAGACGAAATGAAATATGCTCAATCAAGAATGAATTATCTTTCTGAAACAACCAAAGAATTTAAACGAATGTATGCAATAAAACAAGATGTTGTTAATTCCTATATTGAGGATGTTGCTAAGCTAAAGCGACAGATTGCTGATTTAGAACAGGATAACAACAAGTTAAAAAGTTATCATGTGTCGTCATATGTGCTTGAACGAATTTTCAATATAAAACTGGGAGATGGTGAGTCTGAGCAAAACAAGAAAGGCATTGGCTCAGAGTTTCATCAAGTTCCACCACCGGGAAAATTTGCATTTTATGATGATGAAAAGGTCGAAAAATCTTTCAACATGGCAGATCAATTGCCAGATAACATTGACATAATCTATTCCAAATCTGATGATTCAAAGGTGGTAGGTAAAGTCGTTGAAAGTGTGTTGAAAGAAGAGTCGATCGTTACAGGTAAATCTGAATCACAGGATGAAGATGAAGGAAATCTTCATGATGGATATCTGAAAAACACAAAATCCGAGAAAAATTTGAATGATGATTCAAAGGGATTGGTTTATACCATGATTGGATCGGACAAATTATTCTTAGATGTTGTATTTTCAATTCAGAATGTGATTTTAGAAAAAGTTGATAAAGTTTTCAAAATGGTTGAGATTGAGAAGTCTGAGATTTCAAAGTTTGTTGGTAAGAGTCATAAAGGTTCGTATAACAAATCTGGTTTCAAAAAGAAGAACATGAAGGCTGGGTTGGGTTATAAGAAGAAACAGAATCGAAACAAAAATGAAATGCCAAATTATCAGGCAAAAATGAGTTTTGTTCAAGGAGACAATTTAGAAAAAGAAAAAGAACTTAAAATGAGACAGTCTAATGATGAGTTCTTTGCTAAAAAGAAAAGGCAACAACCACAGGTCAAAGATGTGTCCATGAGAACATGTTTCAAATGTGATCAAAAAGGACATCTTGCACGCAAGTGTCCTAATCTAAAACCTGTGGATGTTGACAAAAAGAAGATTGATGCTGAGAAACAAAAATCTGAGAATGTGAGACAAAGGTCAACCAGATTTGATTCAAAACAAACTTGGAGGTACAACCCAAACAAGTTTGTTTCGAACCAAACTTGGAAGTCAAACCCATATAGGTTTGATTCTAGACAGACCTGGAATTCTCACACACCCAGAGTCAGAACAACTCAAAGTTGGAAAACAACTGTTGATATGACAAAACCTCAAGAGTTTTGGAAACCAAAAGGTGTTGATCAAAAACAAAATGTTCAAAAAGATTCACATTTTTACAAAAGAGGTACTCCGAAAGGTCAAACATGGAGTGTTAAGAAACAAGTGTCTTCTGCAAAAGATGAAAATGTTGAGATAAAATTTGAAAAAGTCTTTGTTCAGGATGACAAAGAGTTTCCTGCATTGAATGAAAATTATTGTATTGATATGCCTAAGGTTCAACAGACCAGGGCTAAATTGTTCAAGTAATCAAGTAGTTTGTATGTGCAGGTGCTCAACAAATTCAAAGATTGTGAGAATGGAAGTTGGAGCAGCCTTGCACAAAGAGGAGAGGAGGTTGCTGGACCCTGTGTTGGTTGAAACAGGGAGTTTATTTTCATTATGTACATAAATAAACAATATTTCAAAAAACCCTAAAAATTGAAAAATTAAAAACTCAAAAATATGTTTTTAGTTTGTTAAAATTTGAAAAACCAAAAATATGTTTGTTTTTAATTTTTGTCAAAAATTCAAAAATACAAAAATATGTGTTGATTGAATATGCCGAAACCCTCACGGCTGAACAAACATGATTATTTTCACAAGATTGAAAAACGGTTTTCAAACTGTAAAAAATCAATGTGTTGTAAATCATGGGGGTATTTACTGCTTTTTCTGCAAAACAGAGCATGTTAGCAGAAAATGGATGGCGAGACAAAGCTATCAGTGTTGGTTGTCAAATTTTCTTTAAATGGTTTTGCATTTTAGGGGGAGAAATATTTTGTTTGAAAATCCAAAAACATTTGAAAATTTTGAAAAAGTCAAAAACATGATAAAATTCAAAAATTGAGTTTTTGTGTAAAAAGAGGAAATGATAGTACATCAGTAGACTATCACAGCACGCTAAAGAATTGGAAAGTCAAAATGTGTTAAACAATCTCACTGTGGATGTGTCGGTAGATTTTTGCACATTTAGTAAACTTTTTCGAGATATAAACCTAAGCAAGTTTGAATCTTACTTATTTCGTGGGGAACACTACTTGGATATATAGGTAACCCCTGAAATCTCGTTTGAAAGGTTCCTTTTTCTGATATACTAGGTCTTTATGCTTAAGTGATATCTAGGGTATTATTCCGGGACTTCTGCTGAATGGAAATACTTTCTGCAATGCTTGAAACATAGCATCACCCTCAGCAAATTGATGAAACAATAAAATTGATAGTCATTGCTGTTGTAACAAAAGATCCTCTAAAGGGGACACACTCAAAAGCTGAGTCATGATCTCTCTGCTGAACGGTAGTTCTGACCTGAGCTCTCATGGTTCTTCATAATTTATAACCCCTTACAGATATCATCTAGGTATACTCACCTATAAGACTGAATATTGGGATCTGGATACGGGAGTATATTCAAGAGGTGGGACACATAAATGAGTTTAAGTTCTTAAAATACCTAATTCGTATCCTGAATCAGTTGAAATTTGTGTGAAAATTTAAGTGGGTTAGTATATCGACAATCTAAGTGAATTGTTTAATTCTTAAAGTGTTAAAAAGCTCAACGGTACTTGTGATTTGTTAAAAACTGATATGATCCTTTGACGCATACTTAAACAAAAATATTGTCTGTAAATATGTTTGTACATATTTCTTTACTGCTTTATATTTTCAGAAAATACAAAAAGATTTTGATTTCACTTTATTTTCGACAATCGATGTCTGAGATGCTGAGTTTCAAAATCTAAGTAAGCTGATTGTGTTTTTGAAAATAAAACAAGTTCATTAATTTGATACTTGAATTAAAATCAAAAATTTCAAAAACAGTTTGTGATATCTCCAAGGTCATTAATTTGGACTTGGATGATTAACTGTGAGTGTGTTGGATTCTTTAATATTGCCAAATCTGTAAAGATTGTTGATAGGGAGAGTTTTAGATAGTTGAAAAAGCTAGGTTTACAATTCCTGGATAATTCAAAATGCTGTTACTCATAAATGTTTGAGAAATTGCAGATGATAGTCCAGACTACGATCCCGAGAGCAGAGTCTAAGGGGGAGTCTGAAGACAAGTTTGAAGCAAAGAGAAGCTTGTAGATGGAAAGCTAGGTGTCGATCCCAAAGCACGGAAGCTTGATGAAAGGGGGAGCCTGAAGCTGATAGAAGAAGAGAAAGATTGTTGGATGCTTACATTGTTACAACTTGAAAGAGAAGGCAGAATGATCAAGACTGAAGATGTGTCATATTGAAGATTAGTCACTGAAGACTTCGTCAATATCCGAGGGGGAGTCTGTTAGTGCATTACGTCTATTGACTTCGTCTTGTATCATGTAATAGAATAGGATAGATTAGATTTATCAGTGCACGAGGTTCGAGAAACGGAAAATAGTGATTAAGTGAGTGATTTCGCTCATATGGACATTGTCCATAAAAGCGAAATCCCAACCTTATGATTTCGCTCATATGGACATGTCCATATAAGCGAAACCTGCGTCACTATATATAGTGCACATGTTCATTCATTCGGTACGCGACTTCCAGAACTGTAACGAAGTGCTGCCAAAGTCTGTTCAGGTTGTAATTGTTGTTATTATCAATATAAGTGACAGATTAAAGATTAACAAGTTGTTATCAAGTCCAGTTCACTGATTCCGCCTTTGAACCGGATATAAAACTCTTCTGATCGACTCAGTCGGGTCAAACAACGATCCTACATGGCTCATATTCCGAGTCTTTTGACTTTCTATCTCGTGTTCCCGTCTCTTGGTTTACGCATTCTTTCCAAATCCTACCCATTGATCGGGTATCTTTACCGTAATCATTTTCAAGTAACCATTCTTATATGGTTTTAGACGTTATTTTAATTTATTTGGTCGACTTAGCGAGATCCATCACTTTTATTCAATCAAGTCCTTTATTCTTTATTCAATTCGTTTGACTTGCCCATGTGAATTTCATTACTTGTGACAGTCAAACTTTTATCCCTATGCCATAGCATTCCTATTGGTCGGTCTGTATTTTCTTTTTACTTGATCCTTGTCCCTTCTCTCGGGCTCGTTATTCTTACGTAATACGCTTTCGTCATCCGACTTACGTTTACGTTTACTATCAAACATCATACTTATTTGATTCATTTGGGTACCATTTAAGTTAGTCCCATTCCCCCGTCCTTACTACATCGGATGTAAATGTGTCCGCTATAAGAAGTTCATGGTATCATATGCCACTACTTACTTGGCCAGAGTAAGCGATTAACACATGATACGCATGACCTTTTATAGTTTTCACATCACGCCCTATGTAAGTAATGCCTCTATTTGTTTCTCTTGGAAACAATATCCCGAATACATTTTCTATTCGGGTTTTTCCAAGTTTTTAATCTACATATGCAACTTTCAATTTCTACTTATTTGTTGCATATTACTATTTATGCAATTATATTTAAAATGTGCACCTGGTAATGTTTGCCTTAACGGGCTTTCTTGCCATTACTTATTTGCGATCGTTACGCGATTTAGGTCCTTGATAATTATGCTCTCCTTGCCATATCTCGGACCGTTCCATCATCATATCCACAATTCGTTTGACTCTCGTCGTCTTCAAACGCGAGTGTCCTTCAATTAAAACGTTCACAAAAGTTAGTAACGTCAACTTCAATAATCGCCCGTATTATAATACAAGGCATTTTCTACTATACGCGTCAACGCGCGTATTTTCATCAACTATATCAATCATTTTAATTGGGGTAACGTGTATCACACGATAGCCCTATGTGTTGTTTACAACACTTTAGCATGGTAAACTATTAACATACATGTACTTACCGGATTTGCGATCAAGCCTCGAACCGAACACATTTTGTCCACAACCTTAAGCTCTGATACCAACTTGTAACACCCTTAGTATTAATTAACGGTTTTCGTTTAGTTTACGAAAATAAACATGTAACCGTTATATAATATCTGTAGAAAATACGGATAATTTAAAACCTTTACTTTTTTTATAATAATACAACAAAATGTAATATAATTCGTCGATTAAAATGTTGACATAACAATGTGCGGAAGCTTATTTCTTTGATCGTGTTCGGTCCTTCCTAGAGCTTGATCTTCGTCCGGGAACACCTGGTATTTATCTGTGATCAAAACCAACCCAAATGTTAGTTTTGATGCTTAATTATTAGATTACACAAGTTCTAAACAACAAACCATGAAATAAAAGAAAATTTTCCAGTTCTGTAGTCTGTCGAGGGCCGCGACAGACTTAACATTAGCTTACGCAGGTCGCGTCGTATCGTCGCGTGTCGCGACATGTTTCTGGTCACCTGTCGAGTGGCGCGACAGGTACGATTTTCCAGCGAGTTCAGATCTGAAACCTGCATTTTCCAGCAATCCAATTTTTTACAAAAATGTTCATAAATTTCAATCTAGATGTCCGTTTTACGCGATTCTTTTTCCTACGCGACCGTAATTTAATTCTCCATCATATGGAGTTAAAGTACAACATCTAATTTCACAAAATTTTAGACTTCAAGCTCACGGCTTGAAGTTCAATTACGACACTTTTTGACCCATTCACGGTTTCATCTAACAAACTTGTTTGTGGCCCTTGTTTCTTTTGTAAACATATTATTATGATTATTTCCTATTGTACAAGGTTTAATTCACAGGTTATTACACATTCTTAACCCGTTTCGCTAATACTTATATTTTGACCCGTTAAGGGTATTTATGCACTAAGGTCCCATATCATCCCTTTTATACTTATCCTAAGGATTTAATCTATCAAAACACTTATTTCTAACAACCTTTAAAGATCGTCTTCCCGATTTACCCATCAAGGGCATTTTAGTCAACTTTAGCCCCTCATTTACGACGAAGGGCATTTGCTACTAATTTGTCCCAAAAATGTATGTTTAACTACAATCGTATTTATACGTACCTGGCTCGAGTCAACCTAGTGACCCGTTTCGACACCTTGCTTTTATTACCGATATTCTTATGGCGACGCAATTACCCAAACTACTATTCGCCCCTGTAAACACATGACTTGACAACCACATTAGTTGATTTGTCAAATGGCGTTATTCCCACCATTTGACCCGTTCGACCTACATAACCCAACATTTTCATATGTAACAAAACATGGGTTTTAATTACCAATTACCCATCCGACCCATTTCGGATTTTCTCACTAGGTCCCTTTTCTTCTAAAGTCATTTCTTATACTTTTAACCATCCGGCTTACGCTATGGGTGTCCTTTGAACCTTAATTTATTTTGGTCGATACTTGACTAAATTTCCATTTTTACCTATTTTCCCATTACTAGTTACGCTATGAGGTAACTTAAAGAAAAACTCAGTAATTCTTAACCAATTCGTGACTAATTTACCATTTTGCCTCTTTCACCATTAAACATGGTTTAAAACATTTTTATTCGTTCCGACCCATTTCGTTTCGTGTCGGAACCCATGATTCCAACATAATCCTTATCGTATTCATCGCTTATAAAACAAACACATATACTACAAGTGGGTGTAAGTTTTACTTACCTTACATCCGAAGTACGCTTTTTTTCCTTCTTATTTGCTTCATTTGACCCGCTTCCTTTCCAAGCCTCCAACTAGCTTGTCAAGCGTCAAACTATCATCATAATTCGTAAGACGGTTAGTTTAGTCATTATCACATACGACTATTCCATCTTACGAACTCTATGTCGGAACTACTATTCGACTTCAATGTTGGTTTATTTGACTTTCGATAGTCAACTAACTTCAATCATATTATACGCACAATAAGTTCAATCAACATCACGTTTAGAACCCATATTATTCCGTATTACACGTAGTTAGTCGAGTTAGCCAATTACGCGTTTCTTTCATAATTTCATTATGTCAACATTCATTCGGGAATTTTAACAAACACCTAATGTGCATAATATTACTTATTTACTAACTAGTTCAAAACTAGTTATCTTTACCAAGATTTACATCAACACATTCAAACCTCTAAGTCTAGTGTTCATGAACTACATCAAGAACTTATATCATAACCTCAATATTCATCAATCTTACATTCTAATATGAGTGTTCATCATATTAACATAAAACCCACTTAGCACATAATAGGGTAATTACCAAATCCCTAGTTTTGACAACAATTCATCAAATTTTCTACTAGGATTTGTTTCTAAACCAAGATATAATCACAATAACACTCATAGATATAACATTCATTCCAGAATTTTGATTATGATTGTTCATCATAATCTCAAAGTATCCCCGAATCATAAAATTCAACATACCTTGTAATCCCCATGACTAGTTGATCACGAATTTGTGTTCATGCATTGATTTGGCTCTTGATTTGGGCTTCAATTTGATCAATTTGTTGAAGTTAGGGTTTGAGCTCTCCTGAGCCTTCTCCTGGTCGATCTCCCACATGCACACACTATGTGTGGTGTGTGTGTGTTTTTTTTTTTTTAATAACTAAACTTTTCCAATATCTAACTTTGGTCCCTCATGTTTCGTTAATTATTAAGTAGGTTATAACCTACTTATTTACAATTCATATTCCCTCTTATTAACCGGGTCAAACATTCCTAGTTAGCTTAGCGGGTTCGGGAATATTTATGACTAAGTTTATTTTAGGTCCCGTTAACTTGGGCCTTCTATCATTTTATTTCTTAAAATCTTTTATTCACTTTTTATTTATTATTAGGATTAATTATTTAAATCCTAATATTTACCGGGTAAATTTTTACCACTAACGGTATTTTACCCGTCAGTAATATTAACGTGGTTTGATTACCAAACCCGTTTTTGGGATGTTACAAGTCTACCCCCCTTAAAGAGGTTTCGTCCCCGAAACCTTTTCTTACCTAATTTATCAAGTTCAACTCCATGCATTTGCTCTCGATAATCAATTAAGCATTTCTCATACTTTAACCGATTATTAGTATTACCAGAAAAGTATGGTAATATCATTTTGGTTATTAATCATCTACATATCTTACATGACATAATGCGACTTGAAATAACGTAATCTCGTTATTTCCACTAGTTTAATTAACTTAGTGATATCCATCGCTTTCATATACTATCGAATTCTTTATGAATCCGTTAGTTTGACCCGTTTAAAGGTCTTTAGTGAAATCTTTCACTTTTTGCAACAAATTCTTTTATTTTCAAATTTATTTATTCGGTTCAGTTATACCGAATTTACCGCTTACAAGCAAATCAAATTTCTTGATTTGAATTGCTGACCTTAACTGGTCTCACTAACTAGACTTATTAGTCCAGTTACTTTTACCGCTCGCTTGGTTATAATGTGATTCTACCTCACAATGCATTTCTTGACCGTGATCGTGTCACATCATGTTTAATTCATATCAATCTTTCATTTTCGAAGATATCACTTTTTCGAATATATCGTCTTGCACCTAACCGTGTCAAGATTTATATCTTTCATACTTACTAGTTAAATTCCTATCGAAATTCATATTTGTAAAAACGTTATTTCTTACTAAAATTGAAGTTTTAGTTTAGCGTTTTTCTCTTTAACTAAGTCAATTACTCATATCAAGGAAATTGACAACCTATAATTTATTGTTTTCCGTTCTCGTTTTACGCGGGGAATCGTAACAAGTTCCCTCACCTTACACTATTGTCCCGTAGGTTCCTTCACTTAGCCTCGTAGGCTATTACTTTCGATCTTCACCTTTTTGACCTTATTAAGGTGAGACCCCTACAATTCGTTTCCTTCTATTTGTGATCCGAAGGTCTTTTTGGTCCCGTAGACCTTAGCATTACTTATAATATCATAAGTTGTAATGATCCCGAAAATCATCTTTTATCCTAGTCATTATTCAATTGTATATATATATATTTACGGTGTCAAGGTACCATTTTTTTATCTCTCAAATCTTTTATTTTCGCTTTTGCATTTCGTTTTACCTTGACCGTAGTCTAAGGCTACATTGTTTTCTTTCGGACTTTCTTTTCCGACTTTACGACTTCTAACGTCATTTACACGTCGGTTTGTCCTACGCTTACCGTTACCCGGTTCATACTTATACTCCTTTACAACCCATTACCCGGGTCCTTCTATCTTATTGTTTTTAGCTTTCCGGTTCTATCGGTTTGCGTTTTCCAATATATATTCCTTTATGACCCATCACGTAGGTTCATTAATATTTCGCGCTTCCATTATTCAGTTTGCGCTTACTTGCACTACCAAGTTTTTATACTTTATTTATCTCGTTTGACTTGTTCGTGTGAAATTCCATCACTAGTGAACATCAAACTCCATTCTTTATTCGACCCGTTCAACTTTAAAATAGTTGAGCGTAGTTATTAACATTCCTGTTTGCAATTTCTCATTGTCTTTTAGTCATGGCTCATATTCCGAGTCTTTTGACTTTCTATCTCGCGTTCCCGTCTCTTGGTTTACGCATTCTTTCCAAATCCTACCCATTGATCGGGTATATTTACCGTAATCATTTTCAAGTAACCATTCTTATATGGTTTTAGACGTTATTTTAATTTATTTGGTCGTCTTAGCGAGATCCATCACTTTTATTCAATCAAGTCCTTTATTCTTTTTTCAATTCGTTTGACTTGCCCATGTGAATTTCATTACTTGTGACAGTCAAACTTTTATCCCTATGCCATAGCATTCCTATTGGTCGGTCTGTATTTTCTTTTTACTTGATCTTTGTCCCTTCTCTCGGGCTCGTTATTCTTACGTAATCCGCTTCCGTCATCCGACTTACGTTTACGTTTACCATCAAACATCTTACTTATTTGATTCATTTGGGTACCATTTAAGTTAGTCCCATTCCCCCGTCCTTACTACATCGGATGTAAATGTGTCCGCTATAAGAAGTTCATGGTATCATATGCCACTACTTACTTGGCCAGAGTAAGCTATTAACACATGATACGCATGACCTTTTATAGTTTTCACATCACGCCCTATGTAAGTAATGCCTCTATTTGTTTCTCTTGGAAACAATATCCCGAATACATTTTCTATTCGGGTTTTCCAAGTTTTTAATCTACATATGCAACTTTCAATTTCTACTTATTTGTTGCATATTACTATTTATGCAATTATATTTAAAATGTGCACCTGGTAATGCTTGCCTTAACGGGCTTTCTTGCCATTACTTATTTGCGATCGTTACGCGATTTAGGTCCTTGATAATTATGCTCTCCTTGCCATATCTCGGATCGTTCCATCATCATATCCACAACTCGTTTGACTCTCGTCGTCTTCAAACGCGAGTGTCCTTCAATTAAAACGTTCACAAAAGTTAGTAACGTCAACTTCAATAATCGCCCGTATTATAATACAAGGCATTTTCTACTATACGCGTCAACGCGCGTATTTTCATCAACTATATCAATCATTTTAATTGGGGTAACGTGTATCACACGATAGCCCTATGTGTTGTTTACAACACTTTAGCATGGTAAACTATTAACATACATGTACTTACCGGATTTGCGATCAAGCCTCGAACCGAACACATTTTGTCAACAACCTTAAGCTCTGATACCAACTTGTAACACCCTTAGTATTAATTAACGGTTTTCGTTTAGTTTACGAAAATAAACATGTAACCGTTATATAATATCCGTAGAAAATACGGATAATTTAAAACCTTTACTTTTTTTATAATAATACAACAAAATGTAATATAATTCGTCGATTAAAATGTTGACATAACAATATGCGGAAGCTTATTTCTTTGATCGTGTTCGGTCCTTCCTAGAGCTTGATCTTCGTCCGGGAACACCTGGTATTTATCTGTGATCAAAACCAAACCAAATGTTAGTTTTGATGCTTAATTATTAGATTAAACAAGTTCTAAACAACAAACCATGAAATAAAAGAAAATTTTCCAGTTCTGTAGTCTGTCGCGGGCCGCGACAGACTTAACATTAGCTTACGCGGGCCGCGTCGTATCGTCGCGTGTCGCGACATGTTTCTGGTCACCCGTCGCGTGGCGCGACAGGTACGATTTTCCAGCGAGTTCAGATCTGAAACCTGCATTTTCCAGCAATCCAATTTTTTACAAAAATGTTCATAAATTTCAATCTAGATGTCCGTTTTACGCGATTCTTTTTCCTACGCGACCGTAATTTAATTCTCCATCATATGGAGTTAAAGTACAACATCTAATTTAACAAAATTTTAGACTTCAAGCTCTCGGCTTGAAGTTCAATTACGACACTTTTTAACCCATTCACGGTTTCATCTAACAAACTTGTTTTGTGGCCCTTGTTTCTTTTGTAAACATATTATTATGATTATTTCCTATTGTACAAGGTTCAATTCACGGGTTATTACACATTCTTAACCCATTTCGCTAATACTTATATTTTGACCCGTTAAGGGTATTTATGCACTAAGGTCCCATATCATCCCTTTTATACTTATCCTAAGGATTTAATCTATCAAAACACTTATTTCTAACAACCTTTAAAGATCGTCTTCCCGATTTACCCATCAAGGGCATTTTAGTCAACTTTAGCCCCTTATTTACGACGAAGGGCATTTGCTACTAATTTGTCCCAAAAATGTATGTTTAACTACAATCGTATTTATACGTACCAGGTTCGAGTCAACCTAGTGACCCGTTTCGACACCTTGCTTTTATTACCGATATTCTTATGGCGACGCAATTACCCAAACTACTATTCGCCCCTGTAAACACATGACTTGACAACCACATTAGTTGATTTGTCAAATGGCGTTATTCCCACCATTTGACCCGTTCGACCTACATAACCTAACATTTTCATATGTAACAAAACATGGGTTTTAATTACCAATCACCCATCCGACCCATTTCGGATTTTCTCACTAGGTCCCTTTTCTTCTAAAGTCATTTCTTATACTTTTAACTATCCGGCTTACGCTATGGGTGTCCTTTGAACCTTAATTTACTTTAGTCGATACTTGACTAAATTTCCATTTTTACCCATTTTCCCATTACTAGTTACGCTATAAGGTAACTTAAAGAAAAACTCAGTAATTCTTAACCAATTCGTGACTAATTTACCATTTTGCCTCTTTCACCATTAATCATGGTTTAAAACATTTTTGTTCGTTCCGACCCATTTCGTTTCGTGTCGGAACCCATGATTCGAACCTAATCCTTATCGTATTCATCGCTTATAAAACAAACACATATACTACAAGTGGGTGTAAGTTTTACTTACCTTACATCCGAAGTACGTTTTTTTCCTTCTTATTTGCTTTGTTTGACCCGCTTCCTTTCCAAGCCTCCACCTAGCTTGTCAAGCGTCAAACTATCATCATAATTCGTAAGACGGTTAGTTTAGTCATTATCACATACGACTATTCCATCTTACGAACTCTATGTCGGAACTACTATTCGACTTCAATGTTGGTTTATTTGACTTCCAATAGTCAACTAACTTCAATCATATTATACGCATAATAAGTTCAATCAACATCACGTTTAGAACCCATATTATTCCGTATTACACGTAGTTAGTCGAGTTAGCCAATTACGTGTTTCTTTCATAATTTCATTATGTCAACATTCATTCGGGCATTTTAACAAGCACCTAATGTGCATAATATTACTTATTTACTAACTAGTTCATAACTAGTTATCTTTACCAAGATTTACATCAACACATTCAAACCTCTAAGTCTAGTGTTCATGAACTACATCAAGAACTTATATCATAACCTCAATATTCATCAATCTTACATTCTAATATGAGTGTTCATCATATTAACATAAAACCCACTTAGCACATAATAGGGTAATTACCAAATCCCTAGTTTTGACAACAATTCATCAAATTTTCTACTAGGGTTTGTTTCTAAACCAAGATATAATCACAATAACACTCATAGATTCAACATTCATTCCAGAATTTTGATTATGATTGTTCATCATAATCTCAAAGTATCCCCAAATCATAAAATTCAACATACCTTGTAATCCCCATGACTAGGTGATCATGAATTTGTGTTCATGCATTGATTTGGCTCTTGATTTGGGCTTCAATTTGATCAATTTGTTGAAGTTAGGGTTTGAGCTCTCCTGGGCTTTCTCCTGGTCGATCTCCCACACGCACACACTATGTGTGGTGTGTGTGTTTTTTTTATTTTTTGTTTTTAATAACTAAACTTTTCCAATATCTAACTTTGGTCCCTCATGTTTCGTTAATTATTAAGTAGGTTGTAACCTACTTATTTACAATTCATATTCCCTCTTATTAACCGGGTCAAACATTCCTAGTTAGCTTAGCGGGTTCGGGAATATTTATGACTAAGTTTATTTTAGGTCCCGTTAACTCGGGCCTTCTATCATTTTATTTCTTAAAATCTTTTATTCACTTTTTATTTATTATTAGGATTAATTATTTAAATCCTAATATTTACCGGGTAAATTTTTAACACTAACGGTATTTTACCCGTCAGTAATATTAACGTGGTTTGATTACCAAACCCGTTTTTGGGATGTTACAGCCCTGCGCTTAGGAAACATTAAAGTTCAACATGGAACATTTTGCGCTAACTACATTACACTACACTAGCCTTCATGTGTGGATCATTTGCTCTCCAGACTATGTACGCAAGGTATACTCCACGCATCATCATGTCAGCTTGAAGTGGAGCACAACGTACCTGCTAAAAACCCTAGTAGCACAAATTCGTGGTTGTTCTCTAATTCAATGTCGTTTCACGTCAAGATCTTACCTTTTTTCATTGGCAACTCATTATAACGATCCATGACAAAATTTCATACATTAAAAACATGAAGCTTTTTATGTGAATCTTACCTTAATTGCGAGAAGGTTGAGACCTAAGCTTCCACACATCAAAACTGTTTCAACTAGTTTCCCGATCCTCAATTTCAACCAAAATGGTGTAGGATTGATTCTCCGATCCTACTCCATCAAGTTCCCAAATGAAACCGCCTATAAAACGCACCAACCTACACTTTCTCTCTCTAGTTTCCATCTCTAGCTTGAGAGTATGAATGAAGAATGAGGGTCGCTTCTTATAATCAACTTTCTATGTGGGCTAAGGTCTATAACCTTGTTTCCTTTAACCTTCCCACAATGGGCCTTTTTAATTATCGCCCATTTTATTACATAACTTGGGCTTTCATTCCACATATGGCGATAACGATCGCGTCGTCATTTCAAATCTTCAGAAAATGGAGTGTACATGATCCAGCCCAAGCGCGACATCCGACCAGATCTGACCCCAAATGCACCGTCGATCCAACCAGTCTCGTACCTTAACGTTGACTCTTGCCCCTACCTTTACCACCTCAATTTCATTTTATAAGAAATAAACAAGACTTGGGCTTAAAAGAATGATAGACCAAGTACATAGAAAAGAAGGGAAGGTCCAATGAACGAAAAATATGGTAAATGTAGAATCATAAAAGCTATTATGGAAGGGGAATGCTCACTATCCTCATTCACACCTTCTCACCTTCACGTTAGAGAGAGAACTTTAGAGAGAAAAACCACCAAAACCAAACACAAACCTCATGGATTTTTGTGATTTACAAGGAAGATTCAAAATGTCAAGTTGGTTTCTCCATTTGGATTGAAGGGAACCTATTTTTGATGTTTGATGCACGATATGATGTTATGGGTAAACTATAATGAACTTCCAATGAAAAAGTTAGGATCTTAATGTCAAACAAGGTCGAATCTTAGCATAGCCGCCAGGGTTCATCACGTACACTTCGCCAACTCTCAA
Source organism: Helianthus tuberosus (assembly GCA_030545235.1). Classification (NCBI taxonomy): domain Eukaryota; kingdom Viridiplantae; phylum Streptophyta; class Magnoliopsida; order Asterales; family Asteraceae; genus Helianthus; species Helianthus tuberosus. The sequence goes on from CM060357.1 coordinate 177,841,692, forward strand.
CGAATAGTATATTCCCAACGAAATGGTTGCACCCAGTGATAAGTATGTTTTCATTGAAAGGTTTGTTTTAAGTAGCGAAGTGTATTCTTTGGCGAATTGTTATTGTCGGTGAAATGTTGGTATGGCGAAAAGTATGTTTATGGATAACTTTTTCCCACGTAGGAAGATTACATGTCACTAGCATGTGAAAGTCATATATTCCTCCAGGTGAGTAAAGGTTAATATGACTTATATGGATCTTTGACTAGGTTATTAGCACTAAAGTGTCAGAGTTGAACGCTGATGATAGCACGGAGTTAACTCCCATGTGAGTTCTAGATAACCCACCTTCAAAAATGTTAGAAAAGATAGTTTATGAGTAAAAACCTTACACGTTGTATCCTTTCCACTAATAGGGGCTAAGTTTTCCTATTAAGTCTAGTCATGTGTAAGGCACATAAGGGTATTTAAGTCATTTTACCTACAAAAGGACTATCTATTAAACAAGTACCCATCTCTCTTCTTTCTATCCATACTCTTCTCTTTTTCTCCTTTAACCACTCCCCTTTCTCTACCACCACCATCGGGATAAGATGTCACTCATGTGACTGATGTACAAAACAATTCAACAGATCAGAGACTATAACTTACCATCAAAAATAGATTATGAGCATTGGTCGAAACCCTAGGGGCAAAATCAGGCACTGCTGATGAACTCAAATATGAACCTTATGGTCCTCTTCTCCAACCCTCCAGCCACTGTCGTCAATGAACTCAGGTCTTAACTCACCACAATGTTGTTTACCCTCCTCGTCGTCGCTTATTACTTTCCATCACCACCAATCATAGCTGCAAGGAATCACCACTAGAGAGAAAGAAAGGGTCGCTGCCAGAAAAGATGAAAAGTTTCAATATGACTAAAAAGTTTGCCGAAAAAGATGAAAAGTTTCAAAATGAATGAAAAGTTTCATTAACCGATTTCAAAGGCGATGTCTATTTCAACTTGAATGATAATTTTAATTTTCAATTTCTGGAGCCTTTATTAATTAATGCAGGTGTTCTTAATGCGGGAGTGAGTTTAAAGAGGGAACAGACCCAAAGATTTAATTTGCCATAAAAGATGGCCATAGGCGGTGGTGTGGATCTGAGATACAGATCCGGTAGTGGGTTGTAGATTTGTCGGGGGTGGTGGTCACAAGCGGTGATTGTTGCCATTGGCGTTTGTGATATTTTGAGTTTAGCGAAAAATAAGATAGTATATTGAGTAACTATATTTGTTTTTAACAAAAAGTTATTGAATTTACTTGTTATTTTTTATTTTTATTATGACTAAAATACCCTCACGTGTATTGCACGTGACTAGATTTAATCCAAAAATCTAACGTTCGTTAGGGCAAAGGAGATAACATGTAATGGTTTTTTAACATAAGAGTAAATTACAAGTTTTGTCCTTTAGGTTTACACCAAATTACAGGCGTTGTCCTTTAGCGCAAAAATTGACAAGTTTTTATCCTTAATGTTCCAAAATCTTGCACGTTATGTCCTTTAGGTCAAACCTAGTTATTTTTTTCTGTTAAGTTATGTCATGTGCAAGGCACATGAGGGTACTATTGTAATTTTACCTATTTAATTAAAAAAATTGCATAAACCCAGTAACTTTCTCTCTCCCTCAACACTCTTTCCTCCCTAAATTATCTCTCTCTCCTTCAAGAATAAAAAAAATCTACATCTCCATTCATTGCCACAAGCAAGACTTCACCTGGCTCTGCAAAGCTCCTCCAAATATCTCCTTAACTACTGAACTGCCACTGAAGCCATCACCGCCTCCATTACTGGTAACCTTTCGTCTTTGTTGCTGAATTTCTCCATTACCGGTAACCTTTCGTCTTTGTTGTTGCAATTTCTTCAAGCCATCACCAATGATCTTGCCAGGTGTATCTAGGGTTAAGTTGCTGCTAAGAGAACGAAACATTCTCTCCTCTAGTAGACAAAAACAATCACTCTTGTCTTGTTGCGCTAATGATTTAGGGGTTTATTTATGAGATGGTTGTGGTTGCAGTGGTTGTTGGTGATTTGGGGGTGGTGACGGTGAACAAAGGGATGGTGGGTTTTGGTTGGTGCAGTGGTGGTTGGTGATTTAAGGGTGGTGATTTGGGGGTTTTGTTTATGAACGATGGTGATGGTTGTAGATGGATGCTTATGGTGGCGGTGATGTGTTGATGGTGGTGGAGAGTCGTGACAGTTTGAGGTGGTGTTGAGTTTTTCGACGAAACTTTCATGAATAGAGAGTTGAGAGAGAGTGAAGAGAGAGAAAGAAGAGAGAGACTGAAGAGAGAAAGTGGGCATAATGTTTTAATTTTTTTAATTATATGGATAAAATTACAAAAATACCCTAATCTGTTTTCTAAAGTTACAAAAATACATTTATTTAACAGGGGAAAAAAATGGTTTGGTTTAAAGGACATAACGTGCAAGATTTTGGAACATTAAGGACAAAACTTGTCAACTTTTACGACAAAGGACAACGCTTGCAATTTTGTGTAAACATAAAGAACAAAAACTTGTAATTTACTCTTACCATAAAGTATGATTTTTGATGTTTTTAAACAACCACGGAAAATTAATATAAATATAAAAGAGAAAATACAATTACTCGATTTGCTATTAGAAAACTGAAAGCAATCTAAAAGAGAAAAATATAATTTACTCGATTTGTTATTAGAGAACTGAAAAAACTGAAAGCAATCATTGGTTTTCGTCTTTAGAGGAATGCCCATGTGAAGCTATCTTTTCAAATGAAAAAATGTGTTCTTTAAATTTTAAAGAAAATTAACTTACCTTTATATTGAAAATGTATATCTAGAGAGGATTCTCTTGACCTACAACAGGGTCTACACTTCATAATTTCTCCCTCACCCACTAATATATTCTTACGTTTAACCTTAAAATAGTTCTTTTAAAACAGGAATCTCTTTGCCTATGTGAAATGATCATCACTAGTTTTTAACGTTTGACGGTTGATTTGGTGTCTTGGTGATCGATCATCTGGTTTGTTGGCTGGTCTGGTTTTGATTTAAAGAGAACTAACGATTGTAAGATTTGAATTTAAGCTCTTTCAAATTCACTTTTAAAGATATACCGACCTTAGGTGTCTGATCATAAAATACCGAACTTCTAACATTCCCGACTTTGAAATCTCATGCTTTCAAATTGATTTCGAGAAAAAAAAAGTTCTTTTCAATGAGAGATTTTTCAACTAAACTAAGAGAGTTATGTAATATTTAAATATTATTTAGATTACTTATGACGACGTTGAATTAGACTACAATAGTCTAATTCAACCGATTCTTTTCATTAATTACTTGCATCATTAAATATATTATTTGTTACAAACTAAAGCAATCCAACTAAACTAATTTTGATTTTGATACTCGATCACTATCTTATAAAAAATGTGACAAAGATCATTCAAAATGATAAAAACCGGACCAAGGTTATAAATGTAACAAAGATCATTCAAAATGAGAAAACCGGACCAAGGAATCTAGCAAGTGATATATATTGGTCAACCAATGATCTCTAGATCGAGTGGTGGAAGACTTGCAATTCTCTTGGGAGATGCAAGTTTATCTCCCACTTGGTGCAGAGTGAGGCATTGGTGGACAATGATAGGAGACCCAGGGAAATCTGGGTTGGATCCTTGAGCCAAACGAGTTTTACCGGTAATTTCATCGCCGTGCCTATGGGCGGGTGGGCTACCGGGTTTTCCCCGGAATTGGTGCTCCGAGAGTGTTCGGAATTAATTCTGTTGGCTGTTAAAAAAAGATATATATTGGTCAAACTGTCAAATGATAGTTTTGGATCTCCTTGTTCCTTAAATTGTGATAACTAGAAATAAGATTCCGCGCGCGTTGCGGCGCGGGTACATCGCAAACATCGAATTAATTAGTCCAAACGTTATGGGATACATTAACTATATGAAAACACACGTTTCGTTGTATCTGATTGAACTCAATGTAACATATATAAGCATAGCGATTGGATCAAACATAAAGTAAATCAAATTTATACCGTACAATCATAACATATTATATGTGACCTCGAGTCATACATAGAAAACGTAACGGGTATAACAGAAAAGCTGACATGTATAATCAAAAGAGGTTAATTAGAGCTTTTAGAAAAGGGAAAAAATAAACTACAATTTGACTCCACTCAAATCAAAACGTAAAACGGGAAACTTGTGAAAGATGAAAAGTATGGGGGTACAAAGTTGAAAACAAAAAAGTGTTGTGGTTAAATTGTAAAAGATGTAAAGTTTTGGGTTATTAGTATTAACTATATGAAAACACACGTTTCGTTGTATCTGATTGAACTCAATGTAACCTATATAAGCATAGCGATTGGATCAAACATAAAGTAAATCAAATTTATACCGTACAATCCTAACATATTATATGTGACCTCGAGTCATACATAGAAAAGATAGCGGGTATAACGGAAACGTTGCACGTATAAGCAAAAGAGGTTAATTAGAGCTTTTAAAAAGGGAAAAAAAAATAAACCACAATTTGACTCCACTCAAATCGAAACGTAAAACGGGAAACTTGCGAAAGATGAAAAGTATGGGGGTATAAAGTTGAAAACAAAAACGTGTTGTGGTTAAATTGTAAAAGATGAAAAGTTTTGGGTTATTAGTAAAAAAGTTAAGGGATTAAAATGCAAAAGATAGAAACTTGTAGGTTAAAAATGCAAAATGCAATTTTTTTTTTTGAAAATCCCCCAATGCACATGTTACCACAACATAAAGCAAAAACATGTTGGTAATTTATAGGTTGGAAATACTATGATGAGATTCAATGATTAGATTTATATCTATAGATTTAATTATTGGAAGCTAAAATATTTTAAGAAAAAGGTACATTCAAAAAATGCTGCTTGAATTTAAGGGGGATTGGGTTCTAAAGGTTTAAGCTAACTAATAAACCAATAAAGATATAATAATTGAATCTAGTCGGCATAATAATATTTGACTTGCGAATGCATGCACCGAAGACTTATAGCCCACAATGACTCCAAATCTAGATCGTATCTCATTATCTATTAAGATGTTTAAAAATACAATCAAATCTTGATGCTAAATAAGGTTTTTTGTCACTACTTTCAAAGATATTCGAACTTCAAGAATATATAAAACGGTCTTAAGAAAGACGAATCTGCTTCTAAGAATATGTATAAAAGTTATTAAGGAACGACTTCAGAAGGTCATAATGTCAAGAACATGTGTATTACAAAGTTAAAAAAATTAAACCATGATTATGTTACACCTCTTTATAAAATCATCAGTACACACAGTGTGGAAGGGCTTGAAAATGAGTTTTATGCGACATGTGGACGACACGTAAGCACGCGACAGAAAAGTTGTGTTGTGGAAAAAAAGAGGGTATGGAAATGGGCGTGGAAGAGAGGAGTTATTCGACACATGGCACATACTTATACTTTATTATTATTATTACTAGCCTAAGACCCCGCAAGTTTCGCGGGTGGCTTAACACACAAATATACAACTTTAAACTGTTGAAATAATCCTTTGAAAGAAATAAACGTTCAAGTAAGGAAATGCATCTCTCTACCCGCGGGTACGTAATGTATCAAACGAAGTTAGATTCAATCTAACTTTAAAAAATTAAACTAAAAATAAGGTAAGGCATCTAAAGTTTGTTGAGTTTCGAATCAAACCATATACCAAGTAAGATGACAGATGTTGAAATAAGCGATTACGGGTTCTATAGCCCAAGGTTCAAACTATGTCATTAAATAAAATAAAAAGACATGTTTTCAAAAGGAAAAAATCCATTAACGATTTTCGATTATTATAAATCTATTAAAGATTTATCTATTGACAAAATAAGTAACTGATCTACACAAACGGATATCAAAAGAATTAATTAAGTGTGGATTATCTGTTTTGTTCTCCAATTCCACAGCTACCCTTCACCTTATTTCACATTTTGATCCGACCTTGCAATACCTGTCACAACAAAAAGTACGACATTTACAACATATCTTCTCAAAATATTAACAATTGCTTTGGACCTGGAACAAACGCCAATTGTGATGAAAATGATTGAAGTCATCTATCCAATTATATAGGTGAGGGAGAAATTAACATGCATAAACAAACATGACCATCTCTATTAATTTATAGCAAAAAAAAATAGATTTATCCTGCAAAAACTTTAGTCTAAGATCCTGCGAGTTTCACGGGTGGACTAACACAGACATATATAACTTAAAAATGTTGAAATAATCCTTTGAAAGAAATAAACGTTTAAGTAACGAAATCCATCCCTCTACCCGCGGGTACGTAATGTATCAAACGAACTTACAACATAAAGAGTAAGAATATGGATTTCATATCCAACATTGTTTTTACAAACCTTTAGGATGTGACTGGGGAAACTCATAGGACAGGATGAGTTTCAAGTGAAAAACGCCATTTTCATACAGGGATAACTATATTTAGTGGCGTCACTTATAACAACATGTTGAGAGTTACTGCATTATATAATTTAAAGTCAGGGCAGTTCACAATAGAATGATATTTATTCACGGCAAATCATTCAGCAAGTTCCTCTTAGGTGTGAGTACAAAAATTCAAGTGTATGTCACTTGCAGAATAAGATACAATTGTAAGTACGTTATGCTTGTTTACACAAATTAATTATATGAAATAAAGAAAAAAGTATGCAACAACATTGAGAATAGAGAACAAACCTTTAAAATAACATAAAGAGTCCCTTGTAAAAAAACAGCCAGAAGAGGACTATGGAGCAGGCACCGGCTTAAATTCTCAATACGCTACACTTCAGTTCCTCTAATCAAATAACATGATAAACCAACATGACATGTACTGATTGTAGCACTTCAGAAGATGTCCATGAGTCCCCAAAAGCAAATGTTGTACCTTTTAAATAAACAGACAACACAACCAAAATATTATACCCAGTCAACCTAACTAGCACTTTCTAAGCTCAAACTTAACTAAAATAAAATAAAAACAAATGTTGTAAACTAAAAAAAAAATCACGAAAAACTTTATTTATAATTTTTTTTCAGCGATGAACTCATTAATTCAATCTTTCTTCACGACCATACCATGAATTTAACTCCATATTCTAAAGGGACTTATTTGACCATATTTAAAGAAGGGAACTAAAAATTAAAAAAAGTCTGTCAAAAGTATGATGAAGTTGCAGACCATCATTTTATTTCTTCCTCTATATATATTTACACATTCATTTTGGAGGTGCATTTTAGAAAGACCTAATCATCTAAACTAATTAATTAGGAAGATATATAGAATTGACAAATTAAAAGATCATAAAAAAATGCTTCCTTTAGATCCAAATATAAGAATCGAACCTTGTAAGATAGTAGTTACAAAACCGGTTAGGCTACCCAGAGTAATTGAACCACAAGCGCCTTTGGTCCGAGCATCAATATTGGCATTTGCTCAAGCAGTTCATCCAAAACCTTTATATGATCACCCTTGGCAGCAAGATGAAGAGGGATGAGCCCATGAGCTGTGGGGCTTAATGATACCACATTCGCATCCATTCCTTCATCAAGAAGCCTTTTTACCTGCCATGAGACAAAAGCCAGACACCAAATTAATTCAAGATCCCGCGAGTCTCGCGGGTGGCTTAACAGAAACATATAATATCTACCGGCATTGACGCCCATGTAGATCATCATTTTTGTTTAGGCCTTTCCAAAGTTAGGCTTGACGTCTAACGGTTTAAACTACATGATTAATTTAAACTAATGTCCAAAATCTTTTAGTATTTTCTAAAATGCTTTCAATATAAGATATAAAGCAAATGAGAACTTATAAGCATTTCCCGGTGTTCATATTATAATAAGAAACAACCAATTTGATAAATAACCTCAAACGTAAAATCCTAATGCATTAGACGTATGTATACAATATACTTAATAATAAAAGCCCATGGTAACAACATTTCTTTAATTCATAACTAACAAAGTAAAGTCTTGTTCTTTAAATAAATCTATTACTGGCATAATTTCTTGAGGTAAATATTATTACCTAATTTTCGGGTCAATATTCAATAATAACCATATGAAAATGATTTGGGTATGAAGTACACAGAACAATAAAACAGTAAAAAAGAAATAGCTAGAAAATATGGCTAATCTTAGTGATGAGAACAGACTACGAAACTCACATAACGAATAAAAAATACCTGACTTCGGCGCATGACAATAGTCTAAGAATATTCATATCAGGGTTCGGAAGTGTTAGACGCCAAACCCAATGAAACTGAAGCAGGAGGTTATGGAAGATGATTTTTGTGGTAAACACGACTTTATAAGGCATCAATTTAGGGAAAAACAAAAGAATTCGTCATGAATGAAGGTCGACTATCCTCATCGGAACCCTAATCTAGTACCATGTGATAATACTTTTAAAACAAACCATCACCATGTGATCATGAACCCATATTTGTTAAGATTTGTTTTGACACGGAACAGACTAATACATTTAAAAAAATGACCCATTTAGATGGTAACTATCTGATCGCGAGCCCATATTTGGTCGGATTTTGTTTTAACCCAAATCAAAATTAAAACTTCTTTAAAACGACCTATTTTGACCGGTTGCCATCTAACCATGAATCATTTTTGGTCAGATATTTTTTAATCTGAACCAAATCAATACTTTCTTAAAACGCCCTGTTTGACCCAGTACCACCATCTGATCATGAACCCATATTTGGTTAGATTTTGTTTTAACCCGAGCCAAAACTGAAACTTCTTTAAAACAACCCATTTTGACTGGTTAGGAATGGCAATGGGCCGGGTTTGGGCCGGGTATTAGTAATCCCAAGCCCGTACCCGGTTGTAATTCTTTGGCCCGTACCCGGCCCGTTACCCGTCGGGTATTTTTCGAGTATTTACCCATCGGGTATCGGGTATACCTGCGGGTAACGGGTATACCCATTAATTTGTTAGAAATATCATTGAAACTCTCATGTGCATTTTTTACTCTAATGTTTATATAATTTACTACTTTAATAACTACAACAAAGGAAAATATGACCAATAATATACAAACATATCATATTCAAATGCATATTTGAAACATATATCTACATGATTAACTAATTAATGTACTGCTACTTTGGAACACATAATGTCAATTTATATAATTTGCATTTAATTGAACACCAAACGTGAAAATAGTAGCATTAATCAGAACCCAAATAATCTCCCTAACAACTTGAAATGTGTTTAGAAAATTCCAAAACCAACACACATTTTAAATCTACGTAAAAACAACACACCTAAACATAAAATCTTGTGTTTGTATGTTAAAGTCTCGAAGACAAACAACAAAGCAAAATAACATGAATAAGTGTATGTACTAAAGTTTATATAAATGGAAAATTAAATTTAAAATAATATGCTTTTCGGGTAATATTCGGGTAAACGGGCCGGGTATCGGGCGGGTAACGCTAAATCCCATACCCGTACCCGAATATTTTTATATTTTTAATCCCATACCCGGCCCATACCCGTCGGGCTTCGGGTATACCCGGCCCCGTATGTTTCAGGTTTCGGGTATACCCGTCGGGCTTGGGCTTTTTTGCCATCCCTACATCTAATCATTTAACCGGTTACCATCTAATCATAAATCATTTTTGGTCAGATCTTTTTTTAAAATTGAACCAAATCAATACTTTCTTAAAACGACCCATTTGAGCCATTACCGTCTGATCATGAACCCTTCTTTGGTTGAATGTGCTTTCACCCGAAGCAACATAATGCTTTATTTTATAAAACGACCTGTTTTGATCCGGACTAATACATTACCAACATAATGTTTGTCAAGTTTCCCTTTTAATTCATTTTTATTTGACCCGTGGAGACAAAAACACAGCCAAGTGTCTCAAGTCTCCAAGACCAACTGGTTCATAAGTAAATGGATCAAAAGTACCAACTCTAAACTATACCATAGTATAATAATACTAATTATAACATTTCTAATAACAATAAAATTAAGATGTAGTGTAACACCATTGCATTTGATATTCAATTTGAACTCTTAATGTTGATTGATTGGTATGATTTAATAGTAACAAATATATTTAATAGTTAATTTATTGATCTTTGGATCAATTGAAAGATGTATGCAAGAAAAGAGACATACCTGACATCAAACCTATACCTTAAATAGAGGACCAATGAGCCCAGCATCATGAATTTTTACTATGTAGTTACTCATCACCAAAGGTTCAGAAAAGTATAATATTTTTCTCGGCTTCAATATCCTGAAAATGTTCTCAAGAATCACAAACATGTATTGCAAAATTAACCAACTACAAAACTGTAGGGGTGGCACTTCCACCCCATTTACTTATATATGGGGCTTCATCTTTGTCACGTCAAACAGAATAACAACAAAAAATATAGCTTAAAAAGGTCGCAATGTCGTATAACACATTCAAAATCATTCAAATCAAAAGTTCAATCATTTTAAAATAATTAAAGAAACAGGTGTTTAAGATGAAATCGAACACCAGTTAAAATAAAGAATACCATTGTAACAGAAACTCACATTCGAGAGGAGGAACTGTAAAAGCTAGAGTTAAACGAATAAAATAACCCTTTTCCCCTTTGAACCTCGCAGCCAATATAATCAGCATGGTTCCCAGATCCAATACGGGTTTCGTTGAGATGGTTGCTTTCTCAATTAACCCTACCACAACGGTCGTCATCTTCCCATGAAATGCCTCATGTTCCATTTTTGATTAAGAATCAAAATCAAAATACTGCAAAACCGATGATAATTTGGTTACAAATATTCAAAAAAATAGAAGTAGACATCAAATAGCTAGATTTATAAGATAACTCAAAATTTTCATAAATGATAAGATAGCTCCTTCAAACATAGAATTTAGTTAACATCATCAAGAGGATGGTAGTTGATGTGCGGTAAAGTGTTACTTATTTTAGGTGTATATTTTAAGCCCTTTTTAACACTTATTTTAGCCAAGTTTTAAATTTATTAAACACGATATTTCACTAACACTAAACACACATATGGGCAAGTGCACCCATCGTTGAGTGTAGTATAGCGTTGGTAAGATACCGAGGTCGTCCAAGGACACAAGAGCTTTTAGTACCGGTTTATCCTCAACGTCTAACCAAAATAAAAGTTTAGAAAAATGTTTTAAACTAAGAAAATTAAAAACTAACTAAAATGCTGAAAATAAAAATAAAAAAAAACAGATAGACAAGATGAATCACTTGGTTCCGACTCGTATCTAGTATAACCTTTGATTATTTCCGCACTTTTGCACATAATTAAGAGATTATCTTAGTTATTGTAGTAGGCCCCTCTTTTGAAGGTGACGTTACCCTCACCCCAGTAGTTTGAGTCAGCAGGGATACAATCCTAAAAGGGTGGATTATTGGAAGATAATGAATTAAGTTATTAATGCAGTATTGTGGTAGGCCCCGCTTTTGGCGGTGACGTTACCCTCGGCTAAGTAGTCTGAGTCAGCAGGGATACTGTAGGTCCCTCGGAGGTTGTGGTCAAACCTATTCCTTGTTATGTCTAACACACTAGCAAGTGCGGAATCCAAGCTAGCATGCAAACCGAGATAGAACAAGCACAAACACAACACACAATCTTCACCGATTAACACCACTTGTATTAATACGTATGAAAGGTTAAGTTACAAGCTCAATGTTTACAAATGTGTTTTGCAAACTCTCTCTCTCTCGTGTGTGTGTGCTCTCAACAGAATGCTCTCTCTACTTAGCTTCGAAAGAAGTGAACACAACACATGGGTATTTATACCCAACACAGCTCGTCTGGTCGAAGGATCAAACAGACTGATCGTAAGATCATCTGTCGATCTGAAACCTATCAAAGGATCACATATACCATGAAGGATGGTATCCTTCGAGGTTCATCCATCGAAGGTTCATCTTTCGAGCTCATCGAAGGATCTAAACAATCCTTCGATGACACATCCTTCGACACAGACATGTTACAAACAAAGTGTTGACTGTTTGGCCAAGTCAAACCAGGAGGATGGTTGACTTGGTCAAACTTACAAGACTAACAAAGACATCGTTTCGTATCAAGACAAAATACAGACAAAATACAGACAAAGTACAGACACAAGTGCACCAACAAACTCCCCCTTGGCTGTAGCTTTGTCTCGATCTCGATCTTAATTCCTGTAGGTCCCTCGTGTCTTCAAGTCTTTGACGTCCTTTCAAGTCTTCAATGTCGGAGGATCTTTAAAGTCTTCACGTCTTGAAAGCAGAAAGTGTACCAACAAACTCCCCGTTTCATGTATGAAGTGTGTTGACAAACTCCCCCTTAACATAAGCTCCCCCTTGAGTTATGCTCGTGAAATACTTGTTCTTTATGAATTGAGATCCTTGTGGTGTTGATGATGGTCAGCGGCAACTCGATCATCTTCATCACTTGAGTGCCTTCACGTCGTGTCTTCATTCCGAAGCTTGTCATTGACCATGTTCTCCTTGCCTTTAGAATCTGCACATGCAAGAAATCTAAACGCGTAATGAGAACAACTGCCTGGAATATCATAAGCAAACGACACACATGTGACCATTGTTTAATCAAACACCGTTCGATAGTTTGAAAGTTTAATGTATTTTATCTATTTCAATTTGAAACTTTCAAAACTTGCAAATTTCGACCGTTTATGAAGATTCAGTCGTTTTGGTTTTCGTTCAGGTTTCAGGTAACGAAGACTCGAGCTCCAACATCGTACGATCGAAAATAAAACAGAAATAAAATCTTTTTGGCTTTTAGAAAGTTTGTATTAAAACACACCTAAAATCTTTTTGGAATTTTGAATATTTCAAATTTAAAGACTGAAAGCAGTAAATAAATATATACAAAGATGCAGAAACTGAAAGCAATAAATAAATATATACAGACATTCTTTTTGTGAGTTTCGAGGGTAAGAGAATCATATCAGTGTACGGTCAGGCCAAAACGCTCTTGTTGTTCAATTAGTTAACGTTAAGATAAGCATCCTATAACAATTATCGGTATTGTTGTCCACTTAAGCTCAACTTATCAGATGTAATCATGATGAGGGGATACGTTAAGGTATGATTTATACTTACCGACCGGTGTTCATCCACATCACGACACATTCCCGTATCAAGGTATGCACGAGGGTTCATCTTACCGGTGAGTATACCGATTATCATCTGTTTGACCGTATATGATGTGAGATTCTCACTTATTTTGATTTGAAAACAAGCCCTTTGTGATATAATCACTTATTAATGAGGAACTTGATTTTCGATGCATGAGGGCACAGGAGCAAGTCCGTGAACAGGTCAGTACTTTCGTACAGCAAAGAGACGAACTTGACTCCCAGATAAATGTGATATATTATCACTTATTTGTTTGGACATGTGATTGTTGATCACTTATTGAGGTCGTATGCAATATGTACACGTATGTATGGTATCATGGAAGATCTAGACTTGCGTCCCCGTTATTTTTCGGTAAAAGATACAACCATGATACCCAGATGATAAGCAGCATAAAGACCGAATATCTCAGAACCTCGGCAATCTATCAAACGAAATTTCGGTACTAAGACCATATGCCAATGAATGGTTCCCACCTGGTCTTCAGTCGATTTAAGTTTATATCACCCTGCACACTTTAAAATGATTGTGAGCCTACCGATACATCTTATATAGAGCTGCTTATCGCTTTTCATTTAAGGTTTAAAGAGGTTTGGAAAGACCACTGATGTACTATCATTTTCTCTTTTGCTCGCCAGGAAACTCATTTTTGCTTTTCTATTGTTTTTGTGTTTTTTTTTGAAAATTTTTCGATGTTTTTGGATTTTTCAAATTTGGATTTACTCCCCCTAAAATCAATAAACTAAGATAAATTTAAAACACAAAGGTATGTACAAAAATGATTTTCCGATGTTGGTTTTACTCTTGCTTGACCTTAATGCCATTTACCAATAATAAAAAGTCAAATCTTGATTTGTCAAATGCTTTGGTAAAAAGGTTGGCACGTTGGTCATCGGTGTGGACGTAAGTAACATCGATTAGCCTTTTCTCAAAGCAATCACGTATGAAGTGATACTTAATTTCGATGTGCTTAGTCTTTGAATGCTGCACAGGATTTTTAGTGATCTGTAAGGCAGCAGAATTATCAACGTAAATAGGAGTAGTTAGGAATTCAAAACCGTAGTCACGCATTTGTTGTTGGATCCATAGGACTTGGGAGCAACAACTTGAGGCAGCAATGTATTCAGCTTCGCATGTTGATGTAGCGACGCACGTCTGCTTCTTACACTGCCATGTGACTAGGCGATTTCCCAAAAACTGACATCCAGCCGTTGTGGATTTGCCGTCGATTTTGCATCCGCCAAAATCAGAATCACTGAATGCGATCAAGTCAAAGTTATTATCCCTAGGGTACCATAGACCGGTGTCAGGGTAACCCTTCAAATAACGAAAAATCCTTTTTACAGCTGCAAGATGTGAGGCCTTCGGGTTCACTTGATATCTGGCAAGCAGGCACGTTGGGTACATTATATCTGGTCTTGATGCTGTGAGGTACATAAGAGATCCGATCATGGCGCGGTAGTATGAGGGGCTAGTAGCTTCACCCTTCAAATCTGGATTAATTCCGTGATTTTGCGGCAATGGGGTACCGATGGGCGTTGCATCGGACATCTGGAACCGGCTCAAGATGTCACCAACATATTTAGTCTGATGGATGAATATCCCAGACTCGGTTTGTTGTACTTGTAGGCCCAAAAAGAAAGTCATTTCCCCCATAGCACTCATCTCGAATTTATCATGCATAGTGCGCTCGAAATTCCTACACAAAACATCATTAGTAGAACCAAATATAATATCATCAACGTATACCTGTACCAGTAGAAGATCTCCATCTTGTTCTTTGATGAAAAGAGTACAATCGATAAGACCTCTGCGAAATCCATTCTCCAGCAGATAATTAGATAAGGTTGCGTACCAAGCTCGCGGTGCTTGATGTAGACCATAGAGAGCTTTGTTGAGCAACCAAACCCGATCGGGATGGATAGGATCTTCAAAACCTGGAGGCTGCTCGACGTACACCTCTTCTTCCACCACACCATGTAAGAATGCACTTTTCACGTCCATCTGGTATACCTTGAAACCTTTGAATGAGGCATAAGCCAGAAAAATCCGAATTGCTTCTAGACGTGCAACAGGTGCATACACTTCGTTGTAGTCGATCCCTTCAATCTGACGAAAACCTTGAACGACTAGCCTTGCTTTGTTTCGAATAACGACTCCACGGTCATCCTTTTTGCATTTAAACACCCAACGGGTACCAATCTTCTTGTAACCAGCAGGTTTCTCTACGAGTTTCCAGACACCAAGCTTCTGGAATTGTTGCAGTTCTTCCTGCATTGCTTCAACCCAAGAGCTATCTTTCAAAGCATCTTTCCAAGTTCTTGGCTCTTCCTGTGAGACATAACACGCGAAAGACCAATCATTTTGTTGACCAGATTCTCGGATAGTTGCACACAAGCCTGCATTGTTGTTGTTTCGCAACATGTTTCTTGTTTGAACGCCACTTTGTACATTTCCAATGATGTTTTGTTGAGGATGGGTATTGTGAATCCTTGTTTCTGGATTATCTTGAACTGGAATATTTGTACCCAGATTGTTGAGATTGAGATCAACAATCAATTCAAGGCCCGGAATTGACGAAGAGGAAGATGCAGTAGCTTCAGCTATTCTAGGGACATCCACTGGAGGTGTACCCTCTGAAGTACCATGTACTGCTGTTGTTGGAGCTTCTTGATCTGCATCGAGAAATTCATCATCCTCTAAAGATTCGTTCAATTAGGTAGCATCGTGAAAATCCTCATTGTCGAGAGCATTATTGTTCACCGAAGATGGTTCTTGATTGACAATAATTGGACGAACCAACTGTGAATCTGTTGCATTGTCACTCTCGAAAAACATCCTTGCTGCAGCATTTTCTTCAACTGCTTCAACATTGATCAAATTGAAAAAGTCATCGTACTCAAACATCCAAGGCTGACCAGGACATTTGACTGGTAAAGTGTGCCTTTGTACTCTGACTTCAGACCATTCCTCGACCCTTTTAGTCTCTAGATTCCAGACTCTTAAGTTCGGGGTGGAATACCCAAGAAAGTATCCATCAATTGCTCTTGCCCCAAACTTTCCATTAGGATCAATTATTGTGCACAGAGCTCCAAACGGTTCAAGATATGACAAATCTGGTTTCCGTTTGTTAATAAGCTCAAAACAGGTCTTGTTGTGCCTTTTGACTGTAAGGACTTGGTTCAACGTATAACATGCAGAGGCCACAGCTTCAGTCCAAAATGGAATCGGCAATTGTGACTCTACTAACATTGTCCTAGCAGTCTCGATCAATGTGCGGCTCTTACGTTCAGCGACGCCATTCTGTTGAGGAGTATAAGCTGCACTAAATTCGTGAAGAATACCTTTTGAAGTGCAAAACTCCGCCATGGCATGATTTTTGAATTCAGTACCATTGTCGCTACGTATCCGCCTAACCTTCAACTTATATAGATTCTCAATCTGAATGATCAAGTTTTTGATAATACCGAAGGTTTCACTCTTATGTGCCATGAACGCCACCCAAGAAAATCTTGAATAATCATCAGTTATCACGAGGCAATATTGATCATTCCTAATGCTTTTGTGCTTGACAGGACCGAACAAATCCATGTGCAAACGTTCAAGAGGAACAGCCACCGTGTTGATTTTCTTTGTAGGGTGTCGCTTCTTCGTTTGTTTTCCTTTTTGGCACGAGACACAGACGTCTTGAAGATGGAAGTTTTTAAGAGGAACACCATTCACTAATTCATTTGACACCAAATGATTCATTTTGCGTAAGTGAATGTGACCCATTCGTCTGTGCCAAGAGATTGTGTCTTTTTCTGTGGCTTTGGAAACGAAACAAGTTGCTTGTGCAGACGTTGTGATAGCTTGGCTCATATCAAGGACATACAAATCATTTATCCTTGGAGCCGACAAGAGAATCCATTCTTTCGGAATTTTGAAGCCGGGTTTCAGCACATAACATCCATTTGCATCAAAGTGTACTGAGAACTGCTTATCACAAATTTGAGAAACACTAAGAAGATTGTGATCAAGTTGTTGTACAAAGTTGATCTTATCAAAGCTAACAACCCCGTTGGAAATCATTCCTTCACCCGTAATATATCCGCCTTTATCTCCAGCAAAAGCAACATAACCTCCTCTAATAGATTTGACGTCATAGAGAAGCTTCATGTCGCCTGTCATGTGCCTGGATGCCCCACTATCAACAATCCAATGACTACTGATAGTTCCTCCTGGAACACCCTGCACATGAACTCACATAATTAGTTGGAGATGGGGACCCAAGCCATTGTGGTCTTGGGTCTTCCATTTTCATCAACAACAATAACTTCTATTCTTTGATGATTCAAGAATTGTGATGGTCCCCCTGAATTTGTGGTCAATTTAGGTTTCCATGTCTGTTGAGTTTTACCAGTTTGATTGTTTAACAATTTAACTTCGTGATTGTTTGAAGTTTTTGAAAATTTTGAGCTTTCTGGTTTAACTGAAACAGATTGTTTTTGAACCACATCAGTTTTAAGTGCTTTCTCAATCACCTTGACTTGTTGGCGTTTCTGTTTCTTTTCCCTTTCTCTTACAAGTCGGGGATCTTGTTTTACAGAAACAGATCGCTTTTGGTGATTGCGTTCACGGGGATCATCTTCTTTGGCTTTCAACTTATGAAGATACGGACAATTTCGAACTACATGTCCAATTGTGCCACATTCGAAACATGATCTTCGTTCAACAAACCCCGAAGTATCATGTGGTCGTCTTGCCGATGATGAACTTTGTGATCCCGAGGTACTAGGTTTTGAACTATTTGGTTCATTTCTTTTCATCACAGTTGCTTTCTTGACAAAATCTAAGTTAGATTGGTTTTCAAACGTTGCAATTTTGTCCGTTCCCTTAGATTTCACAAAGTTCACATTCTTTTTCTTCTTTTGATTCGGCTTCCTTTGACTTTGAGTCGGTGTTTTACCTTTTGGTTTGGTATGATTTTGCTGTTTTTGCACTGTTGGTAATTTCTGATTGCCATATTGTTTTCGAACTTCGGCCTTTGGGATAGGAGGGCACTGTGTTACTGTAACACGTGATCCTGTCTTTCCTAAAAACTTACTTGTCGAATTTTCAAAGACTTTACTGATTAATGATTGATTAACATTCTTAATAGGAAAATCTTTGTCAAAATAAATTTTATTATCACCAACAAGAGTATACAGCAAATCCACACTCTCCGACTCTTTTTCAGACGAGGACTCGATTGCAACAGTCTTAGCGGGTTTTGCAGGAGGATCACACAGAATATGATTCTCAAGAGGTATGTCCTCTTCTTTTATCACCGCATCAGACTTTGCTGAATCAGTATCATCAGATTCATTATCAGAAGAATCAGCATCCTCAACAACAACTGGAGGATCCTGATTCTGTTCAGCAGAAGACACACATATATCTGCTGACACATCCGAATCTGATGAAACTTCTTTCTTGTATCCAAGCCCTGTTGCAAATTCCTCAACGTCCAAAGGAACAGATGGTTCAAAGTGAGTTCTATACTCCTCATCAGGCATGGCATCATAATTGTTTCTCACGGGTGGTGGACATTTCTTGTATCCAATGCATGTGACATCCCGTTTCTCTTTTTGTACGTCAATGATGTGATCCAACACATAGCTAGAGCTCAAATAACTGTCTAACTTGAGTCGGATCGCCTCACTTTCAGTTTTAACACAAGCCATTTCCTTTTGCATTGCCTCAAGACGAGTTATATACAAATTAATGTCAGTTTGTTTTCTGGAAACCATTTTAGTCAGCTCTGTTTTATCTTTCTTTAATGTTTCAATCATCGATTTAAATCCCTTTTCATGGTTTTCATAAAACATGTTGGCTTCTGTGCACTTAGAAAGATCCACGGTCAACTTCTGGTTGTGAATGAATGTCACATCATATTTCTCTTGCAAAGCCTCGTGCTTTCTTTGCAACCCACACCATTCATCATTCAAAGAAGCATGTTTGTCTTGCAAGTCAAACAAACTAGCTTGTAAAGCATCATGTTTGCCTTGCAACTCAGACATGCTTGTCTCTAAATCAGCACATTTAATACTCAAACTATCACAATTATTACAACTAACAACAATGGGTTCATCGACACATACCTGACTTGATGAACTGTCGACATTAGCCATAAAGGCTGAATGGAGAGAAGACGAAGAATAAGCAGCTTGATCCACCAAGATAGATCTTCTTTCAGTTCCTGCTGCAGTTTCTTCCAAAATCTCATCAATGTCTGCATCGACTGACGCACTTGATGTCTCATCCACCTGATCATTGCCTGAAGTGGAGGATTCTTCATCTGAGCTTCCACTATAACTAGAACTGTCTTCATCCTCAGAAGATTCATCACCATTGGTGGAAGATTCTCCACCACTGGCGTGATTTAAATCCTTAACGACTTCAGCAAAACACGCTGTTCCATCTGGAGCATCATTTCCCAACTGGATTGACCAATCACAGCCTTCATCTACTTGAACCACAAGTGCCTGGTTGGCATTAGATGGTCCTGCTTGGCTTTGGTTGTTGACAGGTACCAACGTACGAACATTGTTCCTGTTCTGGTTCTGCTGGTTGCCTTGATTTCTGAAGGGATTCTGGTTTCCATGCTGAGATGGCCTTGTACATTCCCTTTTAAAATGACCCCGTTCACCACAATTGAAACACTTAACAGCCTGCTTATCAAACCCATACTTGGTGTCTTTCTTGTTTTCCAAGCTGGTTCTGCCAGTTCTTTCCATGAAATCCTTTGCTCGCCTAACAGCACTGGCAAAGGCCCACTTGATGTCCATCATCTCCATCTCCTCTTTATCGATCTGCTGATAGTCTTCTTGTGTCAGATTAATGTTACCAATCTGACCTTCCACTAATCCACAGTATGCGCTCACCAAAGTGTTTAGCAGCTCCATGTGTTCCTTTGCTACTTCCACACTGACTTTAGAAAAGCTTGAGGTGTCGAGCCGTACTGTATTTTGCTTTGATTGTTGACCAGCAGATGATGTGCTTCCATAACACGCTTGCTGTTGAGGAGGAAGTGGATTCCCATACATGTCTGTTGGTCCGGTAGATTGAGGAGGAAGTGGATTCCCATACATGTCTGTTGGTCCGGTAGATCGAACAGGTAATGGATTTCCAAACATATCAGTTGCTCTGATAGGTCGTTGGCTTTACTGCTGTGGTGCTGGTTGGGGAACTGGTTCAAGCGGATTTCCATACATGTCTGTTGCAGGAGGCTTGACCGGAACTTGGATAGTATTGCCATACATATCAGTGCTAGACACAAACGCTGTTTGAATTGGAGCGTGTGAAGAAGGTTTTGTTGAAGTGCTAGAAGTTCCATAATACATTTCAGGATTTTGTGGCACGGGAACTCTTTTTGCCTTGAGAGTTTCTTCCTGATTCTTGTTTTCCAGGAGTTGAACAAAGTCATTGAAGGTTATTGTAGCTAAAGTGCCATTGTACTTCATGATTTCCAAGAAAGTATTCCATTGAGGTGGCAACGCATCTGCAAACTTTTTCACAATCTCTGCTGGAGTTGTAACAACCTCAAAATTTGCCAATTCAGTCAGCAAATGATTAAATCGACTTGTCAAATCTCCTAAAGATTCATTCTCCATACAAGCAAAACCATCAAACTCTTTCTTTAGCAGGTCTTTTCTCAATTGACGTGTCGCTTCATTTCCTACGCCTCTTGTCTTCAATGCGTCCCACAACCTCTTCGTTGTCTTGTAACTGAAAAATTGATGATAAATATCTTTACTTAACGCCTGAGTAAGAATGGCATATGCCTTCTTTTCCAAATCATAGACCTTCTTCTGATCTTCCGTAAGATCTGCAAACGTAGCAGCAGATGATGCGGCAACCTCTATTGTTTGATCGAAATCTGTGATGAACCGCAACCACAATTCTGTATTTTGGCCAAGGACGTATGTATGAAATCTGTCAATCCATCCTGGATATTCATATAAGTGCATCAACTTTGGAGGCCGATTCAAACTTCCAGTTTCGCTCTCGCTTAAGAGAATGCTTTGAACACTTGGAGTTTGATTTGATACGAATGCCCATTGACCGGTAGAAATTGTATTAGCTTGAGAAGATACCGGTGCGGGAGACGGAGTACCAAAATACATATCTGTATTTACCGGAGTACCCCATCTTGGATTCATTTTTGATCAAGACTAATAAAACCTGAAAATCACAAACTTGTTAAACATAAACAGACTATGTCCGAAAGATCAAGACTTGTTCGAAGGATCAACAGTGTTCGAAAGATCACTGTTGAATTTCGAACAAAGATTTCGAAAGATTCTCCAAACGAAGGATCCTTATCTTTCGAAAAAGAACTGTAGACCGAAAGATGTATGCTTCGAAAAGATTCCTTGGAACGAAGGATAAGTCACCGACTTCGAAGGATGTTCGAAGGATGATTATCTATCGAACCTCCCTTGATCGAAAGATGATCTTTCGACTTCGAAGGATATCCTTCGATATGCTCTGACACAGTTGACAAAAGAGTGACAGGTTGGTGAAAAAGGTGATGGGTTGGTGAGATCTTTCGGCAGAAAGGTATGGTCAGACCATACTTTCTGCAAAAACAGATTTTGAATCAATAAAATATACTAAAAAATCCGAAGGATAAACCCAGAAACCGGTCACCGGAGTAAGCCGGAATTTGGCCGGAGAAGACCAAAACGCTTAAAAACAAGTTTTTAAGTTACCCAACCCGTCTTTTAACACACTCGGTAAGTTTAGAACACGTTTTAACGTAAAGAAATGCGAGAAAAACACAGAAAACGGGTGCTAAACCAAGTGAGTTTTTGTCCAAAACACTCCAAAGTCTTGTATAAACCCGGTTTTTAACAAGGAAAAGAGCCACGGCTCTGATACCACTTGTAGGTCCCTCGGAGGTTGAGGTCAAACCTATTCCTTGTTATGTCTAACACACTAGCAAGTGCGGAATCCAAGCTAGCATGCAAACCGAGATAGAACAAGCACAAACACAAAGATAAACACACAACACTCAACGATTAACACCTCTTGTATTAATACGTATGAAAGGTCGGTTACAGCACAATGTTTACAAATGTATTCTGTAAACTCTCTCTAACTCTCGTGTGTGTGTGTTTTCTGCTCTGAGTGTTCTCTGAATGTCTCTCCTCTTAGCTTCTTAAGAAGTGAACACGACACATGGGTATTTATACCCAACACAGCTCGTCTGGTCGAAGGATCAGACAGACTGATCGTAAGATCATCTGTCGATCTGAAACCTATCGAAGGATCACATATACCACGAAGGATGGTATCCTTCGAGGTTCATCCATCGAAGGTTCATCTTTCGAGCTCATCGAAGGATCTAAACAATCCTTCGATGACACATCCTTCGACACAGACATGTTACAAACAAAGTGTTGACTGTTTGGCCAAGTCAAACCAGGAGGATGGTTGACTTGGTCAAACTTACAAGACTAACAAAGACATCGTTTCGTATCAAGACAAAATACAGACAAAGTACAGACACAAGTGCACCAACAGATGCAGTCCTAAATAGCCGGGTTATAGTATTAATAGTAGTTAACTTATGAGGGGATCAAAGAGTTTGGACCCCCGCCATCCAATACCGTGAAGTATTGAAGGAGATCCTACTAAATTTGACCCAGGTCCATTGCAGGACCTCTAAACGCTGAACAATGGCAAGACCTTTACCAAACCGTTCCCTTAACCCCCGACCAGGTAGCCAACATATCTCCATATAGACCGTGGAGATATGAATGGTGAAAATCCTTTATTTTGTATAGACAGTAAAATAATGCCAAGACACCACGGACAAACGATAAGGAAAGATCACCTTCAACATAAGTAACTAGTTATTAAAGTCATTAATACAAAACCAAATAAAAAGTGCAAAAGATTAGAAATAAAAAGTATTATACTAGACACTTTGTCTTCACCAAGTGATGTAAGAGACTTAGGCAAACATGGCCTTGATTGTCAAGAACTCTTACGATCAATCTTGGATCCCAAGACGACTCACACACTCTACGATGGATAATGGATGATGGTGGTGGATGATGGTGTTGTGATGGTGGTGGGTGGTGGATGAAGTGTGAGAGAGGTGGTGTGCCAAGGGATGAGATGAAATGAATCCAAGCCCTCCTATTTATAGGCTGAACAGAGAGCTGGACACGGCCCCGTGTCCGCTGGGCACGGCCCCGTGTCTGTCTGACAATCTCTCTCCTCATTAATTGTAATTCGCAATTACAATAAATGCGCCTGTTGTACTTTCGACACGCCCCCGTGTCCGCTGAGCACGGCCCGTGGTGGACAATAGAAGCTTCTATAGGTTTGTCTTTTCTGCTGCTTCTTGGGCACGGCCCCGTGCTGGCTGAGCACGGGGCGTGTTCAGTCTTCTGATTTCTCTATTTTGTTTTGGAAGGTGCCGTTGAGGGGTCGGGCAGTCCACTAATATTCCTTTTCTTGTATTTATGTTGGATTTAGCTGTCTTTTTGCTTCTTTTGCGTTTTTGAGCTCATTTAATCCTGAAAATACAAAAGGAAGATAAAAACATTCTTTTTCCAATATTAGTACTTAAAAAGGGTTAGTTTTATGCCTCATTTGATGTAATTTATATGTTGCATTTTACATACATCAGTAGTTTTGATTAACCTTAGTTTCAGGTTTCTTTCAAACACAATTAACATAGCGTGTCGTATAGACATGTCTTCACTAAACTATTCTCTAACTTTATTCGTCCGCACAAAATTGACTAAACGGGTCAAACAAAAGGAACAACAAAATTATTCATCTACACCCACCCCTTGCAATTTTGGTGCTCTTCCAGAATCCATTATCGACGATTGATTATGGTTGTAAAGAACCAACATTGTGATCAGTTAATTTCACACCCACGGTGAATAGAATCTGGGCATAAACAAAAATCAATATATAGTTAATATAATTTCAGATTTACAAAGAAGCAGCTTAGGTTCAGAGATAAACACGAACCTGTTTCTAATGTTTTCTTTATTGAATCTAGGTTTCCGGAAAAAAAAAACGTAACCAATGAAGAAATTACAGATATTAGCACATTGATGAGATTCGAGATTGAAGAAACCTGAGCTTGTTGATTGGAATAGTTGTGATAGCATACGAATAATTTTAGAGTTTGTTTTAAGTGATCAGGGAAAGAGGAATAAAGATTTGAGAAAGATACGGGATTTCGTGAATTTTGTGAATATAAACTTTGAGCGCCAATTGCAAAAGAAAGGTGCTCTAAGAGCATGACACGTATAACAGGAGTTTTACTTTATTAGAGAGTTTTACAGATAAAGGAAGCAAACCTGAACAGTGACGCAAGCTCACATAAATCAAAAATCTCCTGCCACCGTCCGACGATCTCGTAAGGTAGAGCCGTCTCCGGCACTACTCTTCTTCTATCTTTTTATCTTCTTTCTATCTTTGTATCTTCTCTTTGAGATTATATAGTGTTTCTTTTCTTTAACTATAAACTTATCTGAAAAAATTTAAGATGCTGACTGTCATTATCTGAATAAAGCACCTCTATCAAGTCGAAGATCTAGTAGTACCAATTAACATTCAAACAAAAACATTGAACTTAAACGATTTCTGCTCTTTATGTACGTAATAAATCATCAAAAAAATTGCATTCTACAGCAACCATTACCCTTTTTGAGTTGATTTTCCCTTCCCAATCCTAATTTCCGCTGTATCAGTAATGTTGAGATCAACACTTGATAAAATAAGGTTTTTTTTTTTAATTTGTATGGTAAAATTAGACTTTTCAAATGAACAAAAGATATGCTAATAAACTTACACTTTCTTGGGGTTGTTTTGACAATCCCTTTCCATATAAACTCGCTCACCACAACGATAACATTTATTTTTCCAGTCGCCATCTTTGAAATCTCGAGGGCAATGGCCATCAAGTCCACAACTGAAGTTTATATTTTTAAGTAGACACATGTTAAATAGTTGCTTCAAATAGTCTGATTATGGTTGATTATTAGAGTAATAATAAGTATATAACTCATTAAGGAAAAGTTCAAAAAATGGGCAGGCCTCGTTTTTTGACCAGTATTTAGTATGCTTCGACCTGAGCCCGTTTTGAGCAGTTAAATAACGATCATATTGTCAACTATATATGAAACCAAAACATAGCATAAAAGATCATTAATAAGAACCTCTTTCCGCTTGCTGAAGAAGTTCTTGAAGCTTCCTCTTTGTGGCTTCAAGCTTGTCTTGATCGGTTTCTCCATCAGAGGACATTGGTTTCTGTATACATCAAGATCTCGTTCAGTCTTAGATCTAATTTGATATTCTTAATTTAATAGAATTATACATTGTCTCGATTTAACCATTAAGTTGATATGCAATCTGTACACATCAAGTTAGAGCATTCACATTCAATATCGTATATTGAGGCTTATCTTTAAAATTAAAAAAATAAAATAAAAGAATTGCCCAATCAATTTAGTTAAGTTTAACTCCTGAGAACCATAGTATCGTATTATACAAAGCTTACTTGAGGGTCCTATGAAGATGTCCAAAACGACTTTAGGCCTTTCTACTTCATTAGGTCTGAAACAAAACATCCAATAGAATGAAAAGAAAAGTGGTGGTTCCGCTAATATGTTACATGTCAACCCATTTGACCTGTTTTTCATTTTAGTTGATTTTTTTATTTGACATGTTGAGATAAAACACAACCCGGATCAAGTCATTCATAAGTTAACTAATAGATATGGCAACCTCTAGTTCTATGATGTTTACATGTTGTAAGACTTACCACATTGCAAAAATGACGGTCCACAGTTTCAACTAACAGATGTATATATTCAAGTATAAAAAACACACTTATTAGGAAGATAAGAAACTCAAAATGAACACTTTTATATGGCAAAAAATGGATAGAACCATTTGTTTCACCTAAGCTAATATCCATATTTATTAAAAAAATTAACCATCTCAAATGAGTTATATACGTAACGGAGTTTTATAAAAAATGGGTCAAAGCCAAGACGACAAATAGAACCATTCAGTGTAAAAACAAAAACAACATTAAATCAACCACAAATTATATTATATTATAATATAAAAATGAGATGAAGTAATAGGTGCATACCTTCAACAACCCTTCAACAATATATTTTATGAGAAGTTAATAGATAATTTATCCCCCAAATTAGTGTTAGCACCTTAAGTTGTATTAATATATGAGAATATAAAAGATAATTTCTGCAATAAAATGCCAGATCCACAGTCCAAATAAAAATCAACAGGTGATAAAAATAAGAAGCTCGTATGTGTGCTAATTTATCCCCCAAATTAGTAAATGGCAATGAGATGATGGGATTTTTAGTCACTTTTGGTGCCCTAATTCATTATCCAACATTAATACAAATCGCAAATAGAGAACAAATTAACAAAACGACTCACAATTAACAACTTAATTTTTATCAGATTACAAATGTTTTGGTGCCGTAACTGATGGATCTATATTGAAATAAACTAATAAAAACAAAGAATTAAACATTCAGAAGCATACACCAACCTTGATCTTTTTCTCTACTTGCGGGGAATTGAAAAACCCCATCCGTCAAAAAGTTATCAGATGAAGATCGATCGGCTGGATCGGGGGCCTCTCCGTTAGGGTTTCAAATAGGAAAGAAGATGAAAACTTGAAGAATGAAAAGGAAATTAAACGTGATTAAAACTTCAAGATCTGAAAGCAAGTTGAAGATGATAAAGATACCTGGATTAGAGTTTTTGTGTTTGAGACAATTGAAGAAGTATGAAATCGCCAGAGAATCACCTATATGATAATTAGGGTTTTTGAATAACGCGTGTTTGAGAAGCCGCTTGTAAAGGAAAAAGAAGAGAAAACAAATTGCCGCTCAAAATCAATCTGTGAGGAATATCACATTGCCAGGTGGCAATGAATGGCTTAAGTTAGTGACATGTGGCTTAAGCTTGTTTTGCTTTATTAGAAGTAGTAGATTATTATTATTATTATTATTATTATTATTATTATTATTATTATTATTATATTATAGATACCTATTAAAAATATTATAAACATGAAATATACTTTTTACACAAATATCATAAAAATATACCTATAACCGAATTCTCCGAAATCAAAAGCCAAGCTTTCGTCAACGCCACCTCTTCGTCGTTTGTCCACAGATATACACGACGATCCTCTTTTGTTTTTTTCCTTCTCGGTCTTGGTTTCTTTTTATGGTTTCGTTTTTTTCACGTAAAGAATTCGGGTGGTGTAGGTTGAGTTTCCGGTACGGATTCGGGTGTAGGGGAGTTTAGGATAAAGGAGTGAGCGGTTGTCGTTGAAACATAAAAGGTAGGTTCATAAGAAGATGATTGTAATCTAATATGTTAGGATCGGTAAAACGTTCTTGGTTCGGTTGAGACCCTTAAGGTGAAGTGGTGTTCGATACTTCGCCGAAACCATAGGGGTTGTTTGGATCAAAGTTGCGGTCGTGTGGATGCATTATTTTTTTTATCAAATTTAGAGAGATTTTATAAAAATGAAGGTTGAGAATGAGTTGGGTAGAAGAGAGCGAGGCGAAAATGGTGAGTTTTTTTATTAGATGGGGTGAAATGATTTTTTAATATTTTTTTTTAAAATAATGTCGTTGGGGTCCAACGGCTAGTAGCCACCCCAATCAGCCTACGCCACGTTGACGAGCATGTATCTTCAACGTCGGTGGAAAAGTTCAAGCCCAACCATTAACGCCGTTTACAACGTCGGGGTGGGTGTAGTGTGTGCGGCGTGGAAAGGAATAAACGCCGCTCATCCATGCCCACACCATGTGGTCTTACTGTTTATATATGCAATCTAGTTCCGGTAAGAAGTCAATTTCATGTACGAAGTGTGTTAAGCGGTCCAAAGGACATTCTGATGATTAGACGATATACCTGTCACACCCCAACCGATGGTGGAATCATCGGGGCGTGGCACTGAGCGAAACAGATTGTTTAAGAGATTCCATAACAACTATTAAATGACAATATTTATAAGGTTTAATATCCTATACTATTAAACAAATAATTCAAAATACTCATTACAGATATTCTGTCTCAAAAACAAATTCCATTCCGACAACTCAGATTTTGTTCGGTGGGTTCCTAGACTTCCAAACATGTTTGCAGCATAACATCCAATCAACCTGTCACATACGTTAAAATAAAAGTCAATACATAAAGTAAAGGTGAGTACACAAGTTTGCATAGATATAGTATAAAAAGCGTTTACGCATAACCAGCATATAACAGGTAACGGGCGAAGCATGTAACTATCAACAATGATACAACCTAACCACGTGACTGCGATTTAGATTATGCGCGACACATGTTCACCGGAGCGAACACGTGAAGTAAAGTAATCTGATCCTTAGCAACCCCTGTCACACAGGTGCATAGTACTATCGTTGCTAAAGGTGGTCTAGTGTAACACTGTGTAAGCATAGTAACAAGCATTCAACAAATCACGTATAGCATGCGGGAGCGGATAGCGTTCATAAAGTGTTTGCGTTGTGTGTTGTGTTTTGATAGAGAACGTATGTAACACCCAAAAGTGCGTTGAATGAAAATGGGTTCAGGTATACTCATAGTGCGTGTCCTAATCAAGAAACACGATCTGCTTTGATTGAAGGGAGCGTCGGGTCAGCCTGTGTACGGAAACAGATGCATAAGTCTTCCTCAGGGCTGAACGGTCGTAGACGGGATGTCGAGCGGATTAATTATTTGGCAGTGCATCCGAACGGATGGGTGCCATCCGGACGGATGGACTCCGTTCGGATGGGCATAGTCCTTTCGGATGGGCAGCCTTGTTAGATCGATAAAATCTTATGTATAACTTGGTATTTTAAAACAGCTGGAAAAATTTGGAGTGGGGGCAAGTTCTATCCGGACGGATGGACATGGTCCATTCGGGCGGATGAACTATGGTTGAGGTTTTGTAAAATTTTCCTTAGATAAAAAGTTTTAGTTATCGGAGACGGCGTGTTGACGGATTCAAACAACGGAAAACGCCAAGCCCAGTTCATTCGGACGGGTGGGCCTTACCCATTCGGACGAATATTCTGTTCTTGATGTAAATTCATGTTTGACCCGTTAATCGGTTCATCCCTTTGGTAGAAACCAGCCCTCGAGCCGGCTCTCGACTATGGACGAAGCTGGGAGTCCGATGAGTTCCCGGTTCCACCAAAGTTGTATGAAAATTGGAGAAAATTCATAAACAAGTCGCGAAAATGTTGAAATCTTTCATAACTTGATCCCATCTCGATTGAATGATGCTCCACAACAATTTGCCTAAGCAAAACGAGTGGAAACCATCTTCGAGGTGGCTGGAATCTAGGGTTTTTGAAAAAAAGTTAGAGTGTTGTGTGTGTGTGAGTGTGATTATGATGAAGAAGATGGAGTAGAAGTGAAATAGAGGTGACGATTGAAGGAAAAAGCTTACAAAAAGTCTTGATTCGCGTCTGAAAGCTTGGGAGCGGATGAGAGAGTCAAAAGTGTTGAAATAGAGACAAAAGTCCCCTATTTATATGTGAGGGTGAGGGTTGAGGCGTTGTGCGCATGACGGTGTCCGGATGGCTCCAGCCGGACGGATGAGATCCATCCGGGCGAATGACCCATTCGGACGGTCAAGTTCGTGTTCGTTAGTTTTCCAACTTTGGTTCGTTTGTTAGGTGTTGCGTTGCATTTTATTGTGATAAATCGAGTTGTGCGTGTAGCGTTGAGTTTTCATTGCGATAGCGTTTGCGAGAAATCAATCCACATAATAAGCACACACAAGTAAAGCATATAAAAACACACAGCATAACATTACTACTACTAATAACAGCGTTTGCACTTTAGCGTGTTAGTCGTGATAAGCCTATGCGGAGGCGTATGGTAACCAAACAAACAAACACGGTAATTTAAATAGCATAATTCTCTGTAATTCGTGTTGCATAAGCGTCGCAGTAATAAGCGTTTAAGCGTATAGCGGTGCGCTGTGATGAAAAAAAAGTATTTAATATTACATAACCCTTGGTTTATATCGAATCCCGGAATACAAGACGGTCACAAATCGAGCAAAAGCAAATAGGTAACGATCCGAAAAGTCGGGTTGTTACAGCCTCCCCTACTTTAGGAAATTTCATCCCGAAATTAAGGAGCAGGCGTAATAAAGAGCTTCGGACATTTAGCTTTCATATCACTTTCAAGTTCCCAAGTGAACTCGGCGCCGCGTTTGCCTTCCCAACGAACCTTCACTATGGGAATGCGTGAGCGTCGAAGTTTCTTGGTCTCTTGATCCATGATTTCTGCTGGCTTTTCCATAAAGTGCAGGGTTTCATTTACTTGTAAGTCTTCGAGGGGCACGTGAAGATTCTCTTCAGCTAGGCATTTCTTGAGGTTAGAGACATGGAATGTCGGATGTACATTGCTGAGTTCAACCGGTAATTCGAGTCGATAGGCCACTTTGCCAATTCTTTCCAGAATCTTAAAGGGACCCACGTACCGTGGTGCTAGCTTTCCTTTCTTTTCGAATCGGATCACCCCATTCCAAGGTGAAACCTTTAGGAGTACGTGATCACCAACTTCAAACCCATGGGGCTTGCGGCGTTTATCGGCGTAGCTCTTTTGAGGACTCCGAGCTTTCAAGAGATTGTCTCTTATTTAGTGGATCTTATCTGTCGTTTCTTGTATCAACTCAGGACCGGTGATTTGTGCGTGTCCGATCTCGTGCCATACAATAGGCAGGTGACATTTTCTACCATATAATGCCTCAAAGGGTGCCATTTGAATACTAGTGTGATAACTGTTATTGTACGAGAATTCTACTAAGGGTAAATGCGAATACCAATACCACCAAAATCTATAACGCACGAATGAAGCATGTCTTCAAGGGTGCGGATCATGCGCTCAGTCTGACTGTCGGTCTGGGGGTGAAATGTGGTACTGAGATTGAGAGTCGTGCCGAGAGTGGCTTGGAATGTCTCCCAGAGATGCGAGGTAAAACGACAATCGCGGTCAGAGATGATGTCAGGAGACGTCCCGTGTCGACAAATGACTTCGTCGGTATAGATTCGAGCTAATCGTTCTACCTTGAAGTCTTCTCGTATCGGTATGAAGTGAGCGGATTTCGTAAGACGATCAACGATAATCCAAATGCTATCGTAACCTGAAGGAGTGCGACGGAGTTTCATAATGAAGTCCATAGCTATACTCTCCCATTTCCACATCGGGATTTTGGGTTGTTCGAGTAAGCCAGAGGGTCGTTGATGTTCGGCCATAACTTTCGAGCAAGTTAGGCATTTCGAAACATAGATAGCGATATGCTTCTTCATTCCCGGCCATCAATACCTAGAACGAAGGTCTTGGTACATCTTGTCGGCACCGGGGTGAATGGAATATTGGGCTTCAGTTATCAATATCTCTCGAAGATTATTGCGACTAGGGATCCAAATACGGTCAAGATAGTGATAGATACCGTTTGATTTGGTTACAAGATGAGTTTCAGCACCACACCTCATTTCCTCTTTCAAGGTATCCTCAATGAAGCATGCATGCTGGGCATCGCGAATTAGGGCTTCGAGATTGTTCTGGGCTTGGGTGTCGCGAACGCTATACACATAGCTTCATCGATTGAGGGCATCGGCTACGACGTTTGCCTTGCCTGGATGATAGCGTATCTCACAATTGTAGTCATTGAGAAGTTCAACCCATCCGTGTTGGCGCATGTTTAGTTCTTTCTGGTTCAAGATGTGTTGTAGGCTCTTATGGTCGGTGAAGACCGTACACTTGGTACCATAAAGGTAGTGTCGCCAAATCTTCAACACAAAAACAACTGCACCGAGTTCGAGATTGTGGATGGTGTAGTTCTTCTCATGGACCTTGAGTTGTCGAGATGCATACGCGATAACCTTGTCTTGTTGCATAAGGACACAGCCAAGACCTAGGTTAGAGGCATCGCAATAAATAATGAAATCGTCGTTTCCGTCGGGAAGGGTAAGAACAGGCGCGTTGCAGAGCATAAACTTGAGAGTTTGGAAGGCTTCCTCCTGTTTGGGACCCCAAACAAAAGGTTTGTCCTTCTGGGTTAAAGCGGTACGACGATTTTAGAGAAATCGGCAATGAATCGACGGTAATAACCTGCCAATCCAAGAAATGAACGGATTTCGGACGGAGACTTTGGCGTAATCCACTCTTAACTGCTTCAATCTTCGCAGGGTCGACATGAATTCACTGAATGTTAACGATGTGACCGAGGAATTGAACCTCCTCAAGCCAAAATTCACACTTGGAGAACTTGGCGTGGAGGCGATTCCTTTGGAGAAGCTTGAGAACTAAGCGAAGATGTTGCGCGTGTTCGGCTCTCGACTTCGAGTAGATAAGGATATCATCGATAAACACTATAACGAAGCGATCTAAGAAGAGTTTACACACACGGTTCAACAAATCCATGAAAACTGCGAGTGCATTTGTGAGACCGAAAGGCATGACCACGAATTCGTAATGGCCATAACTGGTACGGAAAGCAGTTTTCGGAATCTCTTGTTCTTGAATACGCAACTGATGATAACCAGAACGTAGATCGATCTTAGAGAAACACGTAGCGCCTTGGAGTTAATCAAATAAGTCGTTGATTCGGGGTAGAGGGTAGCGATTCTTGATAGTAAGCTTGTTGAGTTCCCTATAATCGATACACATTCGGAACGATCCATCCTTCTTTTTCAAGAAAAGGACAGGTGCGCCCCAAGGAGAGGTGCTAGGGCGTATGAAGCCTTTATCAAGTAACTCCTGGAGTTTGCTAGAAAGTTCACGCATTTCGGACGGTGCGAGGCGATAAGGAGCTTTTGCGACAGGCTTAGCTCCAGGAATGAGGTCGATACGAAAGTCGATATCACGAGTAGGGGGTAGATCGGGTAAATCTTCAGGAGGGACATTAGGAAAATCACGAACCACAAGTACCTTTTCCATCGTCTTCTTTTCCTCCTCTGCTACTACAATGTGGGCTAAGAAAGCCAAGTACTCCTTGCGGAGATGCTTGCTTGAATACACGACATCAGTTTTAGTTCTTTCGAGGATACTTCGCCATAAACACGTAATTGATCACCGTTTGAAAGAGATAGAAGCAAATCATCTTTTCGAAACAAACGACTTCGGTACGATTTTCATGAAGAAAGTTCGTACCTACTATGACATCGAAACTACCAAGTGGCATAGGAATGAGATCGATCGGGAAGACGTGATTGTTAAGTTCGAGGGTACAATCACGGAGAACGGAACTGACGGTGACGGTTCTTCGGGTGGAAACTTCTACGTTGAAGGTCGTTGGAAGATTAGCACGTTTACGTTATAAAAGTTTTTCGAATTCAAACGACACAAAACAGTTATCGGCTCAAGTATCAAATAAGCAAGAAGCATAAATACAGTTAACAAGGAACGTACCATTGACAACATTGTTGTCAGTCTGAGCCTGGCGGACGTTGATATTGAAGGTTCTTCCACGGGCTGCTTGTTGTGGCTGCTGCTGATCAACAATTGTTGTTGCTGTTGTGGTTCTTGTTTCACCACACGCAGAGGACAGACATTAGCAAAATGAATCGGGTCACCACAAGTATAGCATGCTCGTGCATGAACAGCGGGTGCAGGAGCTGCTTGGTTGACCTGAGAAGCAGGAAGTTGGGTTGGCGGTGCAGGAAGAGCTTGAAGAGCTTTCTGGCGGGGGCCTGAGCGGCAGTGAGCGGTAAAGTTCCCATATATATTGTAATTTGCACAGAAACGACAGTTGACCTATGTCAGGTGATGATAGGTACAAGTAGGGCACATAGGATGAGTACCAGTGTACGCACGCTTTACAGGTGGTGCGTTGGTAACAACAACTTGACGATTCTGGTTGTTGGGCGGTGCGGGGACTGCGTTTAGTGGTGTTGCGGCGGTAGTCACATAATTCTTGTTGGAGTTTCTGCGCTTGCGGCTTTGGCGGCTAGACTTTGAACCTTGAGATGCTGCATTATCGGTACTGGAAGTTGCAGTAGCCTGGTTGAGACTCTTGGTTGAGGTTTTGAAAGCTCCAGTCAAGCCTCGCTTGTCGTTGATCTCAGCTGCGAGTTGATAGGTTTCCTCAATAGTAGCAGGTCTCGCTGCCTGGACAAAATCAGCTACACAATCGAGAAGAGCGCGAATATACTTCTTGATGGTCTTATCATGTGTGTCTACCTAACTGGGACAGATAATGCTCAACTGTTTGAAACGAGCGATGAGGCCAACGTTGTCACCTCCTTCTTGCTTGATGTGCCAGAATTCATTCTCCAGCTTCTAGACTTCGTGAGGAGGACAGAACTCCTTCATCATGAGCTCCCTGAACTCCTCCCATGAGAGGCCATAAGCTGCATCGTTACCACGCCTGTTGCGCTCAGAGGTCCACCAGTAGCATTCACAGTGCGGAGATTTTCAGGACATCCGCTTTGACGAAAGGTGACTTCGGTCGAGTCAAACCACTGAAACATTGCACTGGGTCCATCTTCGCCAGTGAAGTTTGCAGGACCGCAGGCTTTGAATTGTTTGAAGCTGAAGGAAGCTTTAGGTGCGTCACTCTTTGATTCAACAGAAGATTTACTGCTAACCTCATTGATCTCACTGACAATTTGGGGTATGACCTTGGCCATTTCCTTGGCCACAAGTGAAGCGATACGCTTGTCAGCTTTGTTCCTCTGAACATTTCGGTGAGTGTGAGAACCGAAAGAAGACATTGTCGAGTGTGAGTTCTGCAGCAGACATCATCCCGAGGGATTAGATGAGATTCGATTATATCAGGGTTTTGTTCAAAAACTTTAGCGTTTAATCCACTCATTTTATTATTATTATTACCCAAGTAAAGCTCAGTAACACGTCGGCACATAGTCACGTACACACATAGTTCACATAAGCACGTATACACATAGGTACGTATGAGCACATAATCCACATAACCACATATTTTGCACGTATTCACCTACATATTTTGCACATATTCACCTATCTTTCAAGCACGCGCAGCGCGGCCGAGAGTTGCGAGAGATGGATGGTAGCATTAAACGACGAGTTTAGTGTATGAGGCTTCTTAGTTTGTTCGTGATTAATTAGCGTTTTAGATTAAGAGGGTTGTGCGAGTTGTGCGCGTTTCGCGGAGCGAGAAGCGTTAAATCGAAACCATCAGTGTAGAGTTTAACTATCGCAATCTCAAACATAAAATCATAATAAAATCGATGACGCGTAAAAATCGGCGATTGCAGTCTAGAAATCAAAACAGGGTGCCTTGGGTGTTAGACATCGACTACCCAAAGTGATTCGATTATTCGCAACAAGTTCGAGTACACGCTTTCGCCTAATAGACTGTGCTCTCACTAAAATACGACGAACGGCACTCATCCTTCAAGTTACTACGTGGCTCAAGGTATTGGAATAGTCGAGACTTTGGTGAGATCTTTGAAAATCAAAGTAGGGAGTGAAACAGGTCATTAAGATGCGGGTTTCACCCCTAACTTAACAACTTCGCTCCTAGTTGTGGTAAAACTATGAGATAGAGATGGAGATTCTTGTCAAGATATGGATGTCACTCCTAACCAAACGAAGAGTCTCGTGCTGAGAGTAAAATACGCGGTGTGAGCGATCTTATCGAGAGTTCTTGGATTTCACACCTAATCTCGACCCAATCACTTGGTTGTGTTATGCGAGCGTTTTCAAAACGTGTGTATTGTGTTAGCATTAGGAAAGGTGAAATAAGCTTTCCACCTTAGGAAAGGTGCCTTCGTACGAAGCTGTAATGAGTGGGTTCGTACGAAGGTGCAACATTAGTAGGTTCGAACGAGAGCATAATCAACATGTAGATTCGTACGAAGCCCCTACTGGGTTCGTACGAAGGGTCTGTTTTGGATACTTAGACTATAGACTAGGTCAATTCTACACTACTCGACTTAATTCCTTATACTTATGGCTCTAATACCAATCTGTCACACCCCAACCAATGGCGGAATCATCGGGGCGTGGCACTAAGCGAAACAGATTGTTCAAGAGAATCCATAACAACTATTAAATGACAATAATTATAAGGTTTATTATCCCATACTATTAAACAAATAATTCAAAACAGTCATTACAGATATTCCGTCTCAAAAACAAATTGCATTCCGACAACTCAGATTTTATTCGGTGGGTTTCTAGACTTCCTAACTTGTTTGCAGCATCACATCCAATCAACCTGTCACATACGTTAAAATAAAAGTCAATACATAAAGTAAAGGTGAGTACAGAAGTTTGCATAGATATAGTATAAAAAGTGTTTACGCATAACCAGCATGTAACACGTAATGGGCGAAGCATGTAAATATCAACAATGATACAACCTAACCACGTGACTGCGGTCTAGAGTATGCGCGACACATGTTCACCGGAGCGAACACGT
The DNA here is from genome assembly GCA_030545235.1 of Helianthus tuberosus. Taxonomy (NCBI): domain Eukaryota; kingdom Viridiplantae; phylum Streptophyta; class Magnoliopsida; order Asterales; family Asteraceae; genus Helianthus; species Helianthus tuberosus. The sequence goes on from CM060357.1 coordinate 177,878,395, forward strand.
GAAGTAAAGTAATGTGATCCTTAGCAACCCCTGTCACACCGGTGCTGAGTCCAAACTATAGTACTATCGTTGCTAAAGGCGGTCTAGTGTAACACTGTGTAAGCATAGTAACAAGCATTCAACAAATCACGTATAGCATGCGAGAGCGGTTAGCATTTATAAAGTGTTTGCGTTGTGTGTTGTGTTTTGATAGAGAACGTATGTAACAACCAAAAGTGCGTTGAATGAAAATGGGTTCAAGTATACTCACAGTACCTGTCCTAATCAAGAAACATGATCTGCTTGGATTGAAGGGAGCGCCGGGTCAGCCTGCGTACGGAAACAGATGCATAAGTCTTCCTCAGGGCTGAACGGTCGTAGACGGGATGTCGAGCAGATTAAGTATTTGGCAGTGCATCCGAACGGATGGGTTCCATCCATACGGATGGATTCCGTTCGGATGGGCAGCCTTGTTAGATCGATAAAATCTGGTGTATAACTTCGTATTTTAAAACAGCAGGAAAAATTTGGAGTGGGGGCAAGGTCTATCCGGACGGATGGACATGGTCCATTGGGACGGATGAACTATGGTTGAGGTTTTGTAAAATATTCCTTAGATAAAAAGTTTTAGTTATCGGAGACGGCGTGTTGACGGATTTAAACAATGAAAAACGCCAAGCCCAGTTCATTCGGACGGATAGGCCTTGCCCATTTGGACGAATGTTCTGTTCTCGATGTAAATTCATGTTTGACCCGTTAATCGGTCCATCCCTTTGGTATAAATCAGCCCTCGAGACGGCTCTTGACTATGGACGAAGCTGGGAGTCCGATGAGTTCCCGGTTCCACCAAAGTTGTATGAAAAACAGAGAAAATTCATAAACAAGTCGCGAAAATGTTGAAGTCTTTCATAACTTGATCCCATCTCGATTGAATGATGCTCCACAACAGTTTTCCTAAGCAAAACGAGTGGAAACCATCTTCGAGGTGGCTGGAATCTAGGGTTTTTGAGAAAAAGTTAGAGTGTTATGTGTGTGTGAGTGTGATTATGATGAAGAAGATGGAGTAGAAGTGAAATAGAGGTGAAGATTGAAGAAGATTGAAGGAAAAAGCTAACTAAAAGTCTTGATTTGTGTCTGAAAGATTGGGTGCGGATGAGAGAGTCAAAAGTGTTGAAATGGAGACACAAGTCCCCTATTTATAGGTGAGTGTAAGGGTTAAGGCGGTGTGCGCATGGCGGTGTCCGGATGGCTCCATCCGGATGGATGAGCTCCATCCGGGCGGATAGTCCATTCGGACAGTCAAGTTCGTGTTCGTTAGTTTTCTAACTTTGGTTTGTTTGTTAGGTGTTGCGTTGCGTTTTATTGTGATAAATCGAGTTGTGTGTAGCGTTAAGTTTGTGTTGCGATAGCGTTTACGAGAAATCAATCCACATAATAAGCACACACAAGTAAAGCATATAAAAACACACAGCATAACATTACTATTACTAATAACAACGTTTGCGATTTACCTGGTTAGTCGTGATAAGCGTATGCGGAGGCGTATGGTAACCAAACAAACAAACACATCAATTTAAATAGCGTAATTCTCTGTAATCCGTGTTGCATAAGCGTCGCGAATAATAAGCGTTTAAGCGTATAGCGGTGCGATGTACTGAAAAAAGTATTTAGTATAACATAACCCTTAGTTTATATCGAATCTCGGAATACAAGATGGTTACAAATCGAGCAAAAGCAAATAGGTAACAATCCGAAAAGTCGGGTTGTTACAATACATTATAACGAAAAGGTTGAGAGTGCAAAAATCCTAAAAAGTGTAATTTATATTTTATTTATCTTATAAAATTTGGTAATGAGTGTTCAAAAAAATGTGTGAAACGGGGATATAATTACACACGTGCCAATAATCAAATACATTTATTTATGTTGACTAGAAAGGTGCATGTGCGATGTGACAGGAAACATAGACATTATCGGGTGTGTTTGGTTTGGTCGATTCGGCTATTACCGTCAACAGAAGCCAAAATTGAAGTTATCGTTTAGTCTATTTTATTAACCAATCAATTCTTGGTTAATCAGTTCGGTTTATTCGGTTAGATTGACGATTTTTGGTTTGCTTTGTCTAATTCGTTTAATAGCCAAAACCCAACTTAAGCTAAAACTTTTGCATAGAAATACATGATATTAAGGTTTTAATACATGAAATAAATGTAAAAATATTAAAGTATAGATACATAAAATGAAAATATAAAATATAAAATATGAAATACATGAACTGAAGTTATAAAAACTAGAAGTATATGAAAATATGAATGGTTCGGTTAAATCTAGTTACGAGGGTACCAAAAAAAATAATAACCATATTTTGAGTTAAATGCCTGGTTGGTCCTTGTGGTTTGTGAAAATTACAGACTTGGTCCCAGTGGTTCACTAATTACATAATTGGTCATAATAGTTGTAATATTTACACTCGGGTGGTCCTTGTCACTAACCTCTGTTAAGTTTTCTAGTTAAGTGTGTGTAATGTCTGTTTTACCCCTAAAGTTAAAAAAACCAAATAAAAATAAGTGGCCCCCACCCCATCCCCACCCTTCTTCTTCCCCACTCCACCCTTTAACAGCCATCCACCAAATCACCATCATCATCTCCCCAAATCATCATCTCCCCTGATCACAATCATCATCTCCCAGATCACCGTTATCATCTCTGTCACAACTTCCATCTCCCCAAACCACCAGCCATTACCACCATCTCCCCAAACCACCTCCCCCACCGTGCATCACCAAAACCCCTTCAACCATCATCATCATCATCAAAGACTCCTGAACCACCACCACAACATGGAGGTCAGATTGCACCAGATCTAGCTAACAAGTAACAACTGATGAAGCTCAAAAACTGAATTAACTAGCAAAATTGTTGTTATCACCGGTTGGAGGTTAGATTCCGGTTAACCAGAACGTCGGAGGACCGTCGGGATTTAACACCTGCATCAACGCCGGCCACTGCATACTTTTGTTTTATACCGATATCAATCACATGAACTTTCTTCTTACCTGTAAAAGCTTCTAAAATCGTTTGACCAGTGTAGTGGGGAGAGTGGAGGTTGTGATTGGTGGATGAGTACAGTGCGGAGAGAGGGAGTGCGGCGGAGATGAGGATGAGGAGAGTGGGAAGCTCTGGAGACATTGTTGAAGTGAAGATTTGCAGGTGTGGTAGTAGGGTTTTGTGAGGGTGGGAGAAAGGGTGGAGTGGGGAAGAAGAAGAAGGGTGGGGATGGGTGGGGCCCACTTATTTTTATTTGTTTTTTAACCTTAGGGGTAAAACAGACATTACACGCACACTTAACAAGAAAACTTAACAGTTGTTAGTGACAAGGACCACCCGAGTGCAAAAATTACAACTATTAGGACCAACTCTGTAATTAGTGAACCATTGGGACCAAGTCTGCAATTTTCGCAAACCATAGGGACCAACCAGGCATTTAACTCCCATATTTTGGTTTATTCGGTTTTTGATTATTAGTTAATTAATGCAGTTTTTTATTTATTTTGGTTCAGTTTCGTATGTTTCAATTCGTTTTCGGTTAACGATCCAGTTATTCACCCATATACATTGTTAATCACTTAACATATCACTTTTTTTAATCAAAACAATATAGCAATACTATACTCAAATCAAAGAGAATAAAATACTCGTTTTTAAGGTATAATTTTAGAAAAAAATTAATATATGAAAAAGTTATGGATGTTTAAAAAGTCATGGGGGTGAATAATTTTTCATAAAAGGATAAAAGTATAACTAATAATTAATCAGAATCTAGTTAAAGATGAGGGATTAAAATATAATAAAGATGAGGAATTAAAATGTAAATAGTATTTAAATGATTAATTTACAAATAGGGTTCTATTTTATACATTAAGTTAAAAAAGTTTTTAAATTTTGAATATCTTAAAATAGCATTCCTTTATTCTAATTTACACCAACTTTTTTTTTTTGAAGGAGAATTTCATTAATTTACACCAACTTAATATGCATATATGTAGGGGTTACATAAATGATTTTGTGGACCCTTTATAGATTTGTTTTCTTTTACTAAATATAGAAAAGAGTTAAATGTCATTTTAGTCCCTGTGGTTTGAGTCATTTTGCCAGTTTAGTCCAAATGTTTCATTTTTAACCTGTGGATCCAAAAAGGTTTCACAGTTGCCATTTTAGTCCACTGGGTTAACTTCATTCATTTTTTCTGTTAACGAGAAGGCCAATTCGGTCATTTTATATGGCTGAATTGCCCTTTTAGTTAACAGAATTACATAGAAAATGACCGAATTGGCCTTCTCGTTAACAGAAAAATTGGATGAAGTTATCCAAGTGGACTAAAATGGCAACTGTGAAACCTTTTTGGACCCACAGGTTAAAAATTAAACCTTTGGACTAAACTGGCAAAATGGCCCAAATCACAGGGACTAAAATAGCATTTAACTCTATAGAAAATTTAAAGCCGAAAGTAGCTTTTTGGGTCTATTCCATGATCATAGCCATGATACATCCATTAACATCATGATATTATTATAACCTAATCTTGATGATCATGGGACCTAATGCATATCCATATTAGATGTCTAAATTGAAGTCCTTGCTTTCTCATACATAAACGTTTATTTATTATCTAATCATGGCCAAATTTTCTTTTTGTAAATATTATAAGAATGGCCATATGTGTATCTATAATCAAATAATAAATATAGAATTAATAGGGTTGTTAAGAAAGCTTGTGCTCCGCTCGACATCTGCTTAATTATAAATGAGTCGAATTGAGATGACTCGGTTTATATAGGAGCTAGCTCGAGCCAAGGTAAGCTTACTTGTTGGCTCACTCGTTTGCTCGTTTAAGCTAAACCCAAAACTTATAACTCAATTCCATTTAGAGAAAAGGCCCACATAATATGGTTCATGACCACACTTATAAATCAATCTAGTATTAGTTCTAATATTAATTTTCACTTGGATATTAATTTTAATTTAAACAAGTTGGCCCGAACTTTTTACAAGCCTGGCATAAGCTCAAATCCTGTCCATTAAGAATAAACGAACTAAGCTCGAGCTAAAGCTGGCACAACTCACTTTTAAGCACTCTTAGTGTGATGTTTGTTCCAGCTTTGGCTTCAAGGAAAGATTTAATATCAAATTATACCACTAGTTTTCATAGGAAATGCGTCACAATGAAGCATTCAAGCATTTGTGACAAAAACGTGATGTAGCAAAACGCCTAGTAAGAAACCCCTTTTGTGATCCCCAAGTTTTTGACATCTTTGTTGTTATTTTTTACTGTAGATTGTAGTCGACAATTACTTGTACTACTTGTTTGGATACATGTTCAAATGGTTAAGCTTTATTTGTTTTTTACTTGCACAATACAAGGCAGTTATAAAATCAAATATTAAAAAATAAAAAAAAAACATATACACATGTTTTTATTGCATAAAGTAAATATATATGAACCTTTAACATCTAAGCCTATCTATGCAAATGTTATAACATGAATATGCAAATTCATCATATAACAATATTCACAGTACATACAACATATCTTCAGCAAGTCTACACTTCAATAGGTTCCGGCAAAGTCTCGGGTGCTTCACCACCGCTGCTACCGTTAAGAACCGTCACGTTACCATCAGAATCAACATCAACAATTACCGAATCGCCCTCTTTAATATCGTGGGCGAGCATCTTTTCGGCCATACTGTCTTCCAGTAGCATCATAATGGCTCTTCTTAAAGGCCTTGCACCATAACTCGGGTTGTATCCTTCCTCCACGACCCGTTCTCTAAACCGTTCGGTCACTTGAAGCTCAATGTCTTTTTCCTTTAACCGGTCGAAAACCTCGTTCAACATGATATCGGCTATCTCTTTGACTTCCAGTTTGGTCAACTGTCTGAACACGATCATTTCGTCTAATCTGTTTAAGAACTCGGGTCTGAAATATTGTTTTAGTTCTTCTGTGACTAAATTTTTGATTTTATTGTAACTGCTGTCTTTTTCATCGTAGTCGAGGTCAAACCCGATTCTCCGACCGCCTTTTTCGATAACACTGCTCCCGACATTCGATGTCATGATTAAAAGTGTGTTTTTGAAGTCAACGGTTCGTCCTTTGCTGTCGGTCAACCTTCCGTCTTCGAGTATTTGAAGCATCATGTTGAAGACATCAGGGTGAGCTTTTTCAATTTCGTCGAATAGGACGACGGTGTAGGGGCGGCGACGTACCGCCTCGGTTAATTGACCGCCTTCGGTGTATCCGACGTAACCGGGCGGTGAACCAATGAGTTTCGAGACAGTGTGTCTTTCCATGAACTCGCTCATGTCTAACCGGATCATGGCTTCTTCCGAGCCGAAGTAGTAGGCGGCTAGAGCTTTAGCAAGTTCGGATTTCCCGACACCGGTGGGCCCGGAAAAGATGAAGCTGGCGATGGGACGGTTTGGGCTTTTTAAACCGACACGGGCTCTGCGGATGGCTCGGCTTATGGCTTTGACCGCTTCGTCTTGACCGATGACTCGTGTGTGAAGGGTTTCTTCCATTTTGAGGAGGCGGGCCGATTCGTTGGTGGAGACTTTTTCAACCGGTATGCCGGTCCACGAAGATACGATGTGTTGAATCTCGACTTCTGTTACGATGGGACCCTCCTCACCGGCCTCGGTTTCCGCTTTGCTCATTTCTTTGGTTTTGCCCGCCAGCGCTGATATTTGAGTTTTAAGATCCATTTCTCTATCCCGCAACTCCCCAGCCTATGTATCAAAGTAGAGATGGCAAAAGGGGTTCGAGTCATTTTAACAAAGTAGTGTATTCGTTTTCATTAGAGTAAAGTACACGGATGGACCCTGTGGTTTACCAAAATTTTGGGTTTGGTCCATAGCTTTCCAAAAGTACATGGATGGTCCCTGTGGTTTGCATTTTGTAACGCATTTAGTCCCTAGCTTTTTACAAAAGTACATGGGTGGTCCTTATGGTTTCTACTTTGTAACACGTTTAGTCCTTAACTTGGACCTGCTGAAACCTTTAGATTTGTTGGCTACGGACAAAATGCGTTACAAAGTGCAAACCACAGGGACCATCCGTCTACTTTTGAAAAGCTAGGGACCAAATCCAAAATTTTGGAAAACTACAGGGACTATCCGTGTACTGGACTCTTTTCATTATGCTCACAAGCAATGTTTTCGTAATCGGATTGGTAACCGGCCACCTTACTGGTCCACGCTCATAAATAATATAAAAATTATATAACCCAAAATATGGAGCAAAGTAGTAAATAAATAGGTAAATGGGATTTGGGAATGAAAAAAAAATTATAAATCCGGTCCGGTTGGCCGGTTTAAAACTCCATTTACAGTTCAAAATTACTCAACCGGACCGGTTATGTAGCCGGTATTGGCCCATGTCTGACTTCTGAAACAGTGCTTACAACTTACAGCATCTCTTAAACCGTTTTGTTCCAAATATTATTAGTATTTAAATAATATAGTTATTGTAATCATGTTTATACTTCGATTATTAACATGTACCTTCTTGAAATCTTGGCCACGAGCGGCTTCATTCTTCTTTTTCGTTATCTGGCTAAGCTCTTTCTCAAGCTCTCTGGCTTCTTCCGGGAGCTGCAGAGCGTAAGATTATATCATTGTCATGCCTATGAAAAAGTAAAGCAAATAGAAGAAATATTTCAAATAAAAAAAATACACATACTTGTGCGTGACGAAGGCGAACACGAGAACCAGCTTCATCAACCAAATCAATTGCTTTATCAGGAAGAAATCGGTCACTGTACACACAAACAATCGTCATATGAATAGTGAACAACAAAAACAAAAATTTAGTTACATGGGGAACGGGTCAAATGTGTATGCAACCGACGTGTATACCTTATGTACTGGTATGACAATTCTGCTGCAGCCACTAATGCTTCATCAGTGTAACGAAGCTTATGGTGAATTTCATATCGCTCACGAAGCCCTTTCAATATCTGTATTGTTTCATCAACCGTTGGCTCGGGTACCTTAACGGGCTGGAACCGTCTTTCAAGTGCTGGGTCCTTTTCAATATGCTTCCGGTATTCATCAAGTGTTGTTGCACCAATACACTGCACCAGTTACATTGATCAATAACAGAACGTAAAAGAAAGACGAAAAGCAAATGTACGAGTATAACCAGTATAACCGCACATGGTACCTGTAAGTCGCCTCTAGCAAGAGCGGGCTTCAAGATGTTAGCGGCATCAATGGCACCCTCTGCGGCTCCGGCTCCGATAAGTGTGTGCACCTCGTCGATAAACAGAATAATTTCGTCACTTTGCTTGATTTCCTCCATTAACTTCTTTAATCTCTCCTCAAACTCCCCGCGATACTTTGTTCCAGCCACAAGAAGACCCATATCTAGAGTTATTACCTGAAACAAAGAATGCGTAGCGTAAATTTTAAAGTGAAATTCTAACATTATGAAGAAAAGGATGTAAAAGATAAATCTCCTTCGACTTGTAGGCAATTTCGGGCCGTTACTTATGAACATGTCGATTCAAGTTGTATTTTATCACAAATCAATCAACAGGTAAAAATAAAATAAAAGAATTTAGTTGATTAGAAAACGGGTCAGAAGCCGCTATAAAATAAGATTATTAATATACGAATATAGTTTATTTTTGACATGCCACTTATCGAAAAAAAAAAAAACTAAGAACTTTATACGACGATGGGGCATTTTGTCTTGTAGCTATTTTAGATAGTAACTTCAACTGCTACAAGACAAAACTCGAAAACATGGTCGCCGATCGCCGATCGGTATTGGTAACTCCAAGGCATAGAAGTCGACATCTTAGATAGCGACTAACCCAAAACTGAAAACAAAAGAGTGACCCCATGTGACCTCAAGGGTTTTCAAAATAAATCAGTTTTAAAAAAGAGTAAAGTACACGGATGATCACTGTGGTTTACCAAAATTTTGGATTTTGTCTCTAACTTTCCAAATGTACACGGATGGTCCTTGTAGTTTGCACTTTGTAAGCGATTTAGTCCCCAGCCAACAAATGTAAAGGTTTTAGCATGTCTAGGTTAGGGACTAAATGCGTTACAAAGTGCAAACCACATGGACCATCCATATACTTTTGGAAAAGGCTAGTGACTAAATGCGTTACAACGTGCGAACCACAGGGACCATCTATGTACTTTTGGAAAGCTAGGGACCAAATTCAAAATTTTGGTAAACCACTAGGACCATCCGTGTACTTCACTCTTTAAAAACTAACCGCATACCACATCAGATACCATATGCTATAATTATACACATATACAGTTAAAAATAATAATCGATATGACACTCACCTTCTTGCCCTCTAACGTTTCAGGAACATCGCCTTTTGCGATTCTTTGGGCAAGGCCTTCAGCGATAGCCGTCTTCCCGACACCAGGTTCTCCTATAAGGCACGGATTGTTTTTCGCACGCCTGCCCAAAATTTGAGTAACTCTTTCTATTTGTTGCTGTCTTCCCACAACAGGATCCAACTTACCCTATTATAAACCAAACCAACTTATATAAAAACTGCATTAAGAGTTAAAAGGTCAAATAACTTGCATAAGACGTAACGTACCTCCTCTGCTAGCTTTGTCAAGTTGGTCCCGTATTCCTCGAGTGTCGGCATTTTGTTGTTGGAGCTTGTAACACCTGCTTTAGCACCTATAGATTCTGCAGTCTCACCAACCATTCTGATAATCTATTCAAACAATTAGAGAATTATTAACTTTTGATAAAAAGAGTTAATACCATAAAAATGACTTGTTAACTCTTAAATTGGTTAAGATAAGATGGTATAACTTTCTTTTTTTGCAAACATGTTGAATGCCACCTTATCAAATTTTGATCATTGTAAAAGGAGTAAATTGTCATTTTCATCTTTGAGGATCGATCACTTTTGCGACTTTCTTCCAAAGGTTTGCTTTTCCGCATCTGGGTCTTCATAGATTCAAATCTTGACATTTTCGTCCCTCGAGGTTTGGCCCTCAGGGACGAAAATGACAACATTTTAAAACCACAAGGATCCAGATGCGGAAAAACAAACCTTTGGAAGGAAGTCGCAAAAGTGATCAAACCTCAAAGATGAAAATGGCTTTACTCCTTTTAAATGATAAAAAATTTGGTAAGGTGAAATTCAACATGTTTGCAAAAAAATTAAGTTGATATACCTTTTCATAGAAAGTCATTGGTTTTTATGATACCAAACCTTATAAAAGGATATAATAAAGGCAATAACATTAGGGGACCAAAGCAGAAACCGTCGAACTTACCTGTGTGCGAATATTATTCGGTTCTGCACCTAAATTTTCAAGAACACGAGCCGCAACACCTTCGCCCTCACGAAGCAAACCAAGGAGCAAGTGCTCTGTTCCAATATAATTATGTCCTAAAACATTCAAACAACGTATTAAACTAACCGAAAACTAATAACCAAACTAACAACATTGCGATCCAATAACCAAAACACGAAATGAGTTACCAAGTTGACGCGCCTCCTCTAACGAAAACTCCAAAACACGCTTCGCACGAGGCGTAAACGGGATCTCTACCGCAACAAATCCACTTCCTTTACCAATAATCTTTTCAACCTCCACACGCGCGTCTTTCAAACCAACTCCTGTTGCTTTCAACACCTTTGCCGCAATGCCAGTGCCCTCACCGATAAGCCCAAGCAATATCTGTTCCGTACCCACAAAGTTGTGACCGAGCCGTCTTGCTTCCTCTTGTGCAAGCATAATAACCTTAATCGCTCTTTCGGTGAACCGTTCAAACATGGCTTTTGGCACAATTCTCGACGGTTTTGGCCGTCGAACGTTTGTCGCAGCTGCAACTTTTGAATGGAAATCATGGCCCCTTTTTACCAAGGTGTCTAACGCATTGGTTCCTCGCAAACCGGAGAAAGTTCTCATTGTAACCGGAGGGGTTTGTAAGCTGTACATCATCTTTAGTTCGCCTTTTCGATAACCGGATATCTTCAAACGGACCTTGCTTTCACCGGCAGCCGTTGACGGAAAACTAGTGGATTGAACCAGAGCCCCGGCCATGATCGCAATCGAATGATCTGCAGACGAAAAAACAGTTCACAAACACAAACGAACATATACCATTTTAATAAATAAAAAAACAACATTTAAACGGTTCACCAACACAAACTAACATATACCATTTTAATAAATAAAAAAACAACATTCTTAATCTCGGACATTAGAAACAAGTTAGACATAATAATCATAAACATGATTATCTCAAAATAACGTTTCAAATATCCAAGAATTCTATGACTAAACATAAACAATATAAAAAAAACAACGATGAACAAACGTATCATAGAACGTTTTGTTCGTGTTCGTTCATTTAATTAATCAAACAAAATTCCGTGTTCATGTTGATAACAATACAAACAAATAAGGTAAAAACATACCTGAATCAAGCTAAGATGAACAGATGAAGAAATATATGTTTCTGGAAATATAAATATATTTTGAGGTATTTAATTGAAGAGATGTGTGTGTCGTGTCGGTTTATATAACGTTGTTCAAAATGTTGTTTGTTTGTACGGATCATGTTCTGGAATTCGGTGGACCGTCGTCATCTAATGTAAACGGAAATAAAGGTCGTGTGTCTTGCTACCGTTACGAAGGATGTTGAATATGTTGTGTCACAGACCGTTGGATTGCTGAGAAAGTGGGGTTGATGGGCCCACATGGGGTTGATGTTTTGAGTTTGAGCTGTTGTTTTAGACTTTTATCGGTTCGGTTGTTGAACCAGTTTGGAAAACGGAATAATGAATAAGACGGTATTTTGGTCTAAATAAATTGAGTGGTTTAACTTTTAAGTTTGATTAATAATAAAGTACAAACAATTTCAACATATTTTTTAGGGTAAATTACTTTTTGAGTCCCTGTGTTTTGGTGGTTTTAACTAGTTGAGTCCAAAATCAAAAAGTTTAACGACCTGAGTCCCTATAAGCATTTTCCTTAACCATTTGAGTCCAATTTTCTAACTCCATCCATCAAGTTTGTTAACTGCAAGGGTAATTTGGTCATTTACACACAAAGTACAAGTTTTATATGCACAAGAGTATAAAGAACAAGTCTTTAATGCATAAATATTTTAATATTATATATAAAATAAATTATATATATTCTTATACCCACGCACAGACATTTCACATTCCCTCATCTCTTTCTCTCTAACCCTACCACCACCATTAACACCATCGCACCACCACTGCACCACCACCACAACCACCACCACAACCTCTTCAGCAGATGGTCAAATCCCACCTTCAGTCCCTCCACAACCTCCAGATCGTCCCCCAGATCCACTGCCTTGTTCATTTGAATTGGAGATCAACCTCCACAACCTCCAGATCGTCCCCCCAGATGGACACTTCTAGGTTTTTGTGATTTATTGATTCAGTTGTAATCAGAACTCTATTTGCAGGTCACTGGAGATGTACCTAACTTCAAATCCAAAATTCCCACCCACAATAGAAACCATATTTTCTGTGATTGTTTGACTCTGCTTCAGTGATTCTCTCATCTTTGCTGCTTTCTCGCTCAGATTATCGACACCCATCGTCCCTGTTGCTGTTCGAACTGGAACCCCCATCTTTGTTTGGGAGTTTTGGGAGGAATTGAAACGGAAATTGATCAACTTTCAAGGGGATGGTGGGGAATCTGCAGTAGTAAGGCGGCGGTGGTGTAGGTTTAAGCTTCAAATCTTCACGGTGGAGTGGCGGCGAGGGGATGGTGTGGTGTTCGGAGGTGGCAGCAGTGGGATGGTGGTGTTGGGGTTTTAATGTTGGTGGTGTTTTCGGCAGTGGAATGGTGGTGGCGGATCTGATGGTGACGACGGAGGCGGGGCCAGAGGCGGTGTATGGTGGTGGATTATTGTGGTGATGGTGGTGTATGGTTGTTGGTGGTGTTTATAGAGAGAGAGTGTAAAGATGAAGTTGCAGATCTCAGAGAGAGAGATAATGAAGAAAGAGGAAGAGATGAGGAAGAGATAATGAAGTTGCAGAGCTCCGATCTCCGGTCACCGGTGTGTACTCGAGAGAAAACAGAGAGTGTATAACGCCTGAGTTGCAACAGAGGGGGTTTTAGGTTTTTATAAGGGTACTGAAGAAGATAGGGGCATTTTAGTCTTTTAATAGAAAACTAACAGAAAAAATGGATGGTGTTAGAAATTTGGACTCAAGTGGTTAAGGAAAATGCTTATAGGGACTCAGGTCGTTAAACTTTTTGATTTTGGACTCAACTAGTTAAAACCACCAAAACACAGGGACTCAAAAAGTAATTTACCCTATTTTTTATTTGGAAAAGAATTCAACATAGTTTTTAATTTATATACCTGCTATCCTTATGTAATTTGCCATGATGATTGGAATGAAATTTTATATTCATTTGTATAGAAAAAATGTTACGATTAACTTATTGATGTAATATAATCATATAATATATTTATAAATTAGAGTTAAATGTCATTTTAGTCCTTATGGTTTGGATCATTTTTCCAGTTTAGTCCAAAGGTTTCATTTTTCGCATGTGGGTCCAAAAAGATTTCACCGTTGCCATTTTAGTTCGTTGGGTTAACTTCTTTCATTTTTTGTTAACGACAAGGGCAATTTGGTAATTTTATATGGCCGAATTGCCCTTCTAATTAACAGAATTACATATAAAATGACTGAATTGCCCTTCTCGTTAACAGAAAAATGAAAGAAGTTAACACGGTGGATAAAATGACAACGGTGAAACCTTTTTGAACCCACACGCGAAAAATGAAACTTTTGGGCTAACCTGACAAAATAGCCCAAACCACAGGGACTAAAATAGCATTTAACTCTATAAATTTTGTAAAATTAATGATATGTGTTGACCACTACCATCTACTATCAGTGGCGGGGCTTAAATGTAAACTCGGTTGAGGTCGGACTCTAAAAATTCTAAATCGGTGAGGGCCGAACTCTTAAAAATCCAATATTTTACACTATAAAAACACATTTTCGATAAAAATAAAACTACTCACAAAAACTCGGCTGGGCCAAACACCCCCGGAACTCCATTATCCTCCGCACTTGTCTACTATAATCATTACACATATAAAAAGTATGTATCAGATAGACTCTTTTACTTTCTTGGATGATTAACTCAACATTTTTACGGATTCAAATATAAGTTTATATAATTATAACAAAAATTACATCCTTGATATTTTTAGTAGTAAATTTTTGCTCATATGGAGTAATTTTAACTTTTTAGCATGAATAAGTTGAAATATACCCTCTACATCCTATATGGGCACAACTATGTCTGCTCCAACCGGATTACCATTTAGATTTTAGTCCTCTATTTCTGCTTCTAGAATATCATATTAATGTAACACATGTTAGTCATTTGTCCTCAAGAGGATATATGATAAATGATGTAATTCATAATCATAACATTAGGAGTTTAAATCTTAGATGATGCAGGTTTGATATATTTATCCTAGATTATCTACGAATTAGGGGCGTAGCTTAGTGTGAAGTGAGGGGTGCACTCGTCCCCCAATGACATGTTTCGGTTAGAAGTATAAAATTTCTTATTTTTCGTCCAAAAATTTTAAAATTATATATGATTGCCCCCCAATTATTTTGTCTAAATATTTATACAATATATAAATTGGGTCCCATAACTTTCGGTTCTATCGGAACTTTTGGTCAAGCTCCGCCACTACTACGAATTATTGGTAAAAAACAACATTTCAACTATTCTAAATCCACATGTATATTAGTTCTCATCTGGTTTTGATTTTTTGGATGAATAAGTTGAAATATACTGATGTGTGCAAAATGCAACATATAAATTACATCAATTGTGGCATAAAACTAACCTTTTTTTAGTACTAATGTTGGAAAAAGTGTGTTTTTGTCTTCCTTTTGTATTTTCAGGATTAAATGAGCTCAAATTAACAAAAGAAGCAAAAAGGCATCTAAATCTAACATAAATACAAGAAAAGGAACAAACGTGGCATGCCCGACCTCTCCGAAAGCATCTTCCCAAGCAAAACAAGAGAACAGAAGGCTGAACACGCCCCGTGCTCAGTGAGCACGGGGGCGTGCCCAAGTGTCAGCATAAAAGATAGTTGTAGAAGCTTCCAACGCCCACCACAGGGTCGTGCTCAGCGGACACGGGGCCGTGGTCAACTATAAGATTCGCAGAATCCAGGCAAATCTTGATAGTACAGATATGCTTCTGCACAAGGGGTCGTGCCCAGCGAACACGGGGTCGTGCCCAGCGAACACGGGGCCGTGGTCAACTAATGCAGACAAAAGCAATTAATGAAGACAGAGAAGGATGTGGACACGGGGCCGTGCCCGAGCTTCTGTTCAGCCTATAAATAGGAGTGTTTGGCTCAAGCTCAAACCATCCCTTGGCACACCACCTCTCTTACATCACTTGGTGAAAACGAAGTGTCTAGTGTAATACTTTTTTATTTTTAATCTTTTCGCACTTTTTAATTGGTTATGTATTAATGACTTTAATAACTAGTTTCTTATGTTGAAGGTGATTCTTCCTTATCGTTTGTCCGTGGTGTCTTGGCATTATTTTACTGTCTATATAAAATAAAAGATTTTCACCATTCATATCTCCACGGTCTATATGGAGGTATGTTGGCTACCTGGTTGGGGGTTAAGGGAACGGTTTGGTAAGAGTCTTGCCATTGTTCAGTGTATAGATCCTGCAAAGGACCTGGATCAAATTTAGTAGGACCTCCTTCAATACTTAACGGTATTGGATGGCGGAGATCCAAACTCTTTGATCCCCTCATAAGTTAAACTACTATTGAAACTTTAACCCGGCTACTTGTCACACCCTGGCTTTGCGGAAGCGTGGTTAACTTTTGGTGTGACTTCTTAATACCATAGCTTAACCATAACAAGCTATATGAATTAAAAACCATGCAAGTCATCCATTAAGTTTTGAAAATCAAACACATTACCCTTGTTTTAACATACAACCATAACCTTGTTCAGTAGACATTACAACTTATATCATAACATAAACGTGGTTTAAGGACTGTGTCTTGTCCAGGAAAGAGACACATCCCCTAAACCCTGATGACTCCATGACAAGTGCAGCGGAAAACGTTCCATACCGTGCCAGATCCGTTTTAATTTCCTGAAATACATGTGAGTTGAAAAATCAACAATAATGTTGAGCGAGTTCATGTGTAAGTGAGTATGTAAAACACTTGTGAGTATAAAATAGTTGTGGTATGTAGCAGTGTAAGAGGACTTGTGATCACCAATGGTTTGCAAGGCCACTGACATATGTGAAGTGCAAATAGGGAGACTCAAACCTAGCAGATTTCGCCACGGCAAAGTATGTGGACAAAGTCACCCCACGGTCCGTTTCTAGTTTGGCCGGGGGCTGGGCTCGCTACACCCAGATCGATCTACCGCTCCTGTCCCTCGGTCCCTCCATGAGGACTAATGGCCCCATGTTGTTCCTATCCACTCACATGATCGTATAACACCTCCTTACGTTAAACATACCGTTGTAAAGTACTCGTAAATCATAGTAACATGTATTTCACCCCCGCAGTTAAGTAAACTGAAAACAGTTAGAGAAAAGGGGGACATGAACTCACAGTGAATGCGCGTCTCTACCAAGTGTCTCCAATACAGTAAGCTGTGCAACGACCTACAAGTGCTAATTCTATTAGACGGACGGCCGTGCCTTAGCTTTACAGTTTATGTCTTTGGGAAATAGTTAGACAACTATTTCGTGTTTATGTTCCGTATACACTTGGTAGTTATTCTTCTTCCCAAGGATGGGGGATACAATACATGTGCGTAAGTTACGTTTTATCAATCTTGTGGTAATGTAATTACCGGTGTAACTTATATGTTTGTGGAAGCGTTCGTAAAGTTTTGGAATTATTAACGCTTGTAAATATTATTTTTCACTCTAAAATAATATTTATGTATTTCACAAAATAATCATAAACAGTGTTGTGACAAATATATTTATCACGTTAATCTTTGTGAAAACCCCACCTCCGAATATTTAGTAAAATACTGTGCCGGCGAAATTTATGTTTTGAAAATATGTCCAAAAAAAAATAGTTCCAACACTTGTTGTGTAAATAATTCTAAGTGTTAGGTTTTTGGAAAATTTTGCCAGAGTTTCCTCTGTAACTGGAGGTGGCCACGCTTTCAAGCGTATCATTTTCTTTTAACAAATCAATTCAACAACTTCTTTATTCAAACAAACAATTTCCGACACATCAAACTAGTCGACAAGTATGTAAATCGCATAATCGCATGAACTTGCAGTTTTTCCGAATCTATAGTGTAAATCCCCTTTATATATGTAGATCTTTATATAAAGTAACTTTGATCTCGTAAAAACCTTGTGACTAGAGAAATCCGTCTTTACAACTTCTAGTCATTTTTCCCAAAAATAGTTATTTGTCGGATCTTTTCATTTCACAAGTGTCTACACACTTGTGGTTTATAAAATCATGTTTGTTTGTGTAAGATCCTTTCTTTAAAATATATGATTTCTTAAATGTGTGGTCCTTCAAAAATACCACTTGCAGATACGTAGATCTGCTAGTTTTAAACTCCATTGTACAAGTTAAATTACTTTTACACAAGTAAAATATTTTTACACAAGTTCATGTATCTTGTGTGGTAGAGTTTCACCTTTAACCCTTGTATTTAGTCAAAAACGAGCTTATGTGAAGATCCAAGATCTTACAAAGTCGGGTTAAACGGAGATCCGAGCTACCACATCATAGATCGGGTCTAGATAAACACAAATTCCAAATACTACAACTTTTACACAACACATGTGTTATTAACCACCACTTTTATAGTTTTTACTAGACTTTTATGCATCAAAATGTATGTTCACGATGTTTAACCGACAATATTCCTTTTAACCACTTTAGATATGTTCAAGAACAAGTTTTAAGTGTTATACCTCTAGCTCAAGGCTAGGGAAGATCTTTGATGAAAAACGCGTGGATAAAAGCTAACGGAAGAGGTCCTTCGTGTTCCGAGTGCACAAGAGCTCCTAATACGTGACCCGTGAAGCTTGAATGATCTTGGAATGGGGTGAACAAGAACCGAAAATGGATGGGTGCTTGTAAGGGGGTTCGGCCGAGAGTGAACAAGAGAGAAAGAGAGAGTGTTTGTGGTTTAGAGAAGTGATGATGATCATGTATAACTCTTGTATTTTATAGACAAAAATCATGTGCTATTATCCAAAGGTTATTGTGCTAATTAGATATTAGACAAACTATATTATAAAAATCAAGAGGGTACAATGTGTGTCCCCCATAGTTGGGGCCGAGTACAAGGGGGGGGGGGGTCTTGGTTCGGTTTTAAGTAGATTAGTTAGGGCTTAGTTAGGTTAACTAAGTTAGTTTAGGTGTTTAACTTAGTTAGTAATATAAAGCGTGTTATGACGGGTGTTAGGGTAATCAGGGACCCTAACTGGCTCAGAAAAATATAAATAGTGAAAATAGTAATATTTTCATGTTCCGGGTAAAGTCCGGTTGTTCGGTTGGATAATAATCCGTTAAAGCGTTACAAAAGCTTTAAAGTGTCGTTATTAACATTTTTAGTGACACAATTTGTTTTCCCGACACTTTAGAAGGTGTCTAGTGTTATTTTCTCATTTTCTGGCACTTTACTAGTCAGCTAGAAGCTGGATTAATTATTAAAGTGCTGTGTTTGGTACTTAAAGTACGTTTTTGGCACATCCGAATCAGTGTATCTTATTCCTAGAGACGCGGTACCATAACCCTTATATTCCTACACTCACTACCAGTGTAGCCAAAATATATGAGGCTCTTAACAGGCCTTAGAGGCAGTGTCTGCCTGATGCTGGTCATATCAGCATGTTCGCCGTGTATCCGTTTAGTGCTACTGTGCTTTTTGTGCATCATGTTTGTCACTAGGGTTCAGTACGTAATAAATGTAGTGACAGCAAATAAAGTATGATGCAAGTAAGTGCATGTATCAGTATGCAGGTAGCAGTTTATCAGCTAGTTCAAACAAGCACAGTAATCAAGTAGTAATTAATCATTAATTAAGTTGTACGGATACCTGGTTTAGTGCGGGTTGTCACATTCTCCCCTCGTTAAATAAATTTCGTCCCGAAATTTAAGTTCTGCTTGTAGATGCAGAGTTCTTAGGAAATAAGTGGGGGTATTTCTCTTTCATCCGGTCCTCACGTTCCCAGGTGAATTCAGGACCATGTCTGGCATTCCAACGAACCTTGACGAGCTTGACACTGCTCCGGCGGGTCTTGTTAACTTTCCAATCCGTGACCTCAACAGGTTCTTCAACGAAGTGGAGCGTGTCGTCAATATGAATCTCGTCGATAGGAATGGCAACGTCAATTTGAGTTGGACTTTTCTTTAAATTGGATACATGAAATGTATCGTGAACACCATTCAGTTCAGCAGGTAGGTCCAACTTGTATGCTACTGTCCCAATTCTTTCCAGAATTCTGAAAGGACCAATGTAGCGCGGATTCAACTTCCCACGCTTTCCAAAGCGTGCCACCCCCTTCCAGGGTGAAACTTTCAATAACATCATCTCTCCGACTTGGAAGTCCACGTGCTTCCGGTTTGGATCCGCGTAGGCCTTTTGTCTGTGGCGAGCTGCTTCGATGCGTTTAAGTATTTGCGCGATCTTGTCTGTCGTCTCTTGGACGATTTCGGGACCAGCAAGCTGCCTATCACCTGCGTCAGACCAACATAGTGGTGATCGGCACTTGCGTCCGTATAGGGCCTCAAATGGCGCGACACCAATACTGGTGTGGTAGCTGTTGTTGTATGAAAATTCGACCAAAGGTAAGTGTTTATCCCAGCTACCGCCTAAATCCATAACACATGCCCTCAGCATGTCTTCCAAAGTTTGTATCGTTCGCTCGCTCTGGCCGTCAGTTTGCGGATGGAACGCAGTGCTCAGATTTAATTGTGAGCCAAAAGATTCTTGGAAGGATTGCCATATCCTTGACACAAACCTTCCGTCTCTATCAGAGATGATCGAGAGTGGTACTCCATGACGTGCTACGATCTCTCTCAAGTAAATTTCCGCAAGTTTACTAGTACTGTCTTTCTCCTTGATTGGCAGAAAGTGTGCGGACTTTGTTAGGCGGTCAACAATCACCCAAATCATATCATGGCCTCTTGGCGTTCTTGGCAGTTTTGTAACAAAATCCATTGAGATTTGTTCCCATTTCCACTTGGGAATCTCAGGTTGTTGCAGAAGTCCCGAAGGCTTCTGGTATTCCGCCTTGACCTTAGCGCACGTTAAACATTTGCTCACGTAAACAGCAACGTCGCCTTTCATCCTAGGCCACCAATAGTAATCTTTGAGATCCTGGTACATCTTATCCGATCCAGGGTGGATAGAGTACCGTGACTTGTGCGCTTCGTCGAAAATAACTTCCCTTAGTCCACCAAAAAGAGGAATCCAAATCCTTTTCTCAAAACATAACGTCCCTTCCTCGTTTGGTACCAAAAGCTTCTCCATTCCACGGAGATATTCTCCCTCAAGGTTTCCCTCCTTGAGAGCTTCCTTTTGTGCAGCACGAATGCGCAAGGAAAGGTCGGTTCGTATAATCATTTCCAAAGCTCTAACCCTTATGGGCTTGATTCTTTCTTTACGACTTAGGGCATCAGCGACTACATTCGCCTTCCCTGGATGATATTTTATCTCGCAGTCGTAGTCGTTTAACAATTCAACCCATCGTCTTTGCCTCATATTCAACTCCTTCTGGTTGAATATATGCTGTAGGCTTTTGTGATCTGTGAAGATTGTGCACTTCGTACCATACAGGTAGTGTCTCCAGATCTTTAAAGCAAAAACCACTGCGCCAAGCTCTAAATCGTGTGTGGTATAATTCTTTTCGTGCACTTTCAGTTGGCGTGATGCGTAAGCAATGACCTTTTGGCGTTGCATCAACACACAACCCAATCCTTGACGCGATGCGTCGCAGTATACCACAAAGTCATCAGTACCTTCTGGTAGAGCTAAGATTGGCGCGTTACAAAGCTTACCCTTTAATATCTGAAACGCTTCATCCTGTTTGATTCCCCAATCAAACGTCTTGTCCTTCTGCGTGAGGAGCGTCAAAGGTTGAGCGATTTTCGAGAAATCCTCGATGAACCTTCGATAGTAGTCAGCCAAACCCAAGAATTGTCGAATCTCGGTTGGCGTTGTAGGCGTTTCCCAATTCTTGATTGCCTCGATCTTTGTGGGATCAACATGAATTCCATCCCCATTAACCACATGTCCGAGAAACTGGACTTCGCGTAGCCAAAACTCGCACTTGGAGAATTTGGCGTACAGCTGTTCCTTCTTTAGCAGCTCCAGTATGGTTCTAAGATGCTGCTCGTGTTCAGCCTTCGTCTTTGAGTAAATCAAGATGTCGTCGATGAATACAATCACGAACTTGTCCAGGTATGGCTTGCAAACCCTATTCATTAGATCCATGAATACCGCAGGCGCGTTTGCCAAACCAAATGGCATAACGAGGAACTCGTAGTGTCCATAACGAGTTCGGAAGGCTGTTTTCGGGATACTTTCCTCCTGTATCCTTAGTTGATGGTATCCAGATCGAAGATCGATCTTAGAGTAACAGCTTGAACCTTGAAGTTGATCGAACAGATCGTCGATTCTTGGCAGAGGATACCTGTTCTTGATCGTCAGCTTGTTCAATTCTCTGTAGTCAATACACATGCGGAAACTTCCGTCCTTCTTCTTGACAAACAAGACCGGAGCTCCCCAAGGCGAGAAGCTTGGTCGGATAAAACCCTTGTCTAACAACTCTTGAAGTTGTGTCGGCAATTCCTGCATCTCAGACGGAGCAAGTCTGTACGGTGCCTTAGCCACAGGCGCGGCGCCTGGAACTAAGTCAATGTGAAACTCCACTTGCCTCTGAGGTGGCAGTCCGGGTAAGTCTTCTGGGAAGACTTCTGGATACTCCCTTACGACAGGGATGTCCTCGATTGTTGGCTCAGCAGCCTTCTTATCTACGATGTGTGCCAGAAAAGCAACACATCCTTTCTGTAAACACTTCCTTGCTTTCAAGCAGCTGATAAATCTTAGCGGCGTGTCACGCTTCTCTCCGTGAACCACAATTGTCTCGCCATCATCAGTTGGGATACGAACAACTTTCTCGTGACATACTATCTCAGCCTTGTTTCCGGATAACCAATCCATTCCTACCACCACGTCGAAGCTTCCCAGTTGGACTGGTAGTAGATCCAGAGTAAACTCGCGTTCTCCCAATTCTATCACACAACCTCTGATTACTTCGTCGGCTCCAACTAACTTTCCATTAGCTAATTCGATCGAGTAGGGAATGTCTAACTTATTAGCAGCTAACCCAAGCATATTCTTAAATTCTAACGATACGAAGCTATAATCGGCACCAGTATCAAATAAAACGGATGCATAGCGTTGATTGATAGGGAACGTACCCGTAACAACATTTGGATCTTGGCGTGCTTCCCTAGCTTCTAGTTGGAATACTCTACCGCGGGCCTGATTCAACGTTGGGCAGTTCTTCTTAAAATGCCCGATTTCCCCGCAGTTATAGCATCCGAGTCTCTGCCCGTTTCCATCCCCATTTCCAGCTGGGGTGTTGTTCTGGTTGGCATTGCCAGCCTGATTTGCATTGTTGCCTCGGTTTCTGTTTCCTCCAAAATTTCCCGGTAGGCGGTTTCCATTTCCACCACGGTTATCATTCCTATTTCCATATCCTCCCTGGCCTCCGCGGCCTGCACTAGCCCAACATGATTCCTTTGAGTGGCCCGGTTTTCCACAAGATTCACAAACTCTTATGTTACAATGGCCAGTATGGTGGCGTTGGCAGTTGTTGCATCTGGGCTGGGTGCCCTGGTACCCTTTTCCTCTCTTGGTACTGCCAGCTGATTTTCCTTTCTTTACTGCCATACTGACGCCTTGTTTGAAGTTTGAAAACTTCCTTTTGTTATCTCCGGAGGACTCAACGTGAGTCTCTGTCTTCTTTGCCTTGACTTCATCAAACTTGTTTAGACGAATCGCCTCCTCGGTGAGAGCCACGCTCAAATCGATGGCTTCAGTGATAGTTGCTGGTTTGGAGGAGGTTACCATGCTTATTATTTGGGGAGCCAAACCCCAAATGAAGCGCTCGATTCGCTTGTATTCTGGCGTAACCATGTAAGGAACCACTTGAGATAAGTCGTGAAACCTCTGGACGTATTCCGCAATCTTTGGTCCATCCATCTTTAAGTGCCAAAATTCAGTCTCCAACCTTTGAATTTCTGCGCGTGAACAGTACTTTTTGCGCATTAGTTCTTTCAATTCGGCCCAAGTCAGGGCGTAGGCGGCAGCTTCGCCTAGTGTTTGCACTTGTAGGTTCCACCAGGATAGGGCTCCATCTAGAAACATCCCTGAAATGTATGTGACTTGTTGATCCTCTGCACACTTGCTCATGCGTAAGACAGAATCGGTTTTCTCAGCCCAGCGGGTAAAGGCAACTGCACCTCCTGTGCCATCGAAGTTAACTGGTTTGCAGTCTAAGAACTGCTTGTAGGTGCATCCTGCACTTATGTTAAAACATGTGTTTGGCATTAGCATCACCGCTAAAATCTCCAACTAGTTCATGGTGGGTTTGAATGGCGTGGTATTACCGTGAGGTGGATTGTTATTGCCTTGGTTAACACTTCCGCTTGCTCCTGGCTGAGATGCTGCGTACTGTGCTATGGCAGCAGCAATAATCTGCTGGAGTTCTGCCTCATTAGTTGGCATGTTTGGTTCTCGTCTTGGCGGCATTTTCTAAATGATGGTTCACATAGGTTAGGTCATAGCAAGTGTATGCATTCAACAATATCAACACATAACATCTCATGTTATCAACAAGTCAATCACATAACCTCTTATGTTATAGGACATAAACAATTGATTGGACATCGCATGTGATGAGAATACTGCGATTGTATTGCCACAATTCGAGGCCACAATGTAAAGCTTACAAGTACACCATTATATCATGCTACATCAATGACTTAGTAGGGGACGACCCTAGACAAGTCGTGCGATCGCTGGACATGTTCAGGAGTCTCTGGTTCGTCCATTCTCAAATTTCAGGACTCCACGTCAAGTTTCTGAATTTCTGTCCTAAAACAACATTTCTTCTTAATCGCTTCCTTGAGCTCGTCCCAGCTCAGTGCATAAGCAGCGTCTGTGCCAAGGGTTTGAACCTAGAGGTTCCATAAGAGAGTGTGCCATTTAGCAACATCCCCGAGATATAGGTAACACTCTGTTGGGGCGAACAGTTACTCGTTCTTAGAATGGAGTTGGTCTCTTCGGACCAACGAACAAATGCATCGGTGCCTCCTGTCCCGTCAAAGTTTAAAGGCTTGCAGTTCAGGAACTGTTTATTGGTGCAGCCAGTTGGAGGGTTATCTCCAGTAATGCCATCGTTGCACTTAGAGTGGAGGGCTTCATGTCGTGCATTTATCTGTGAGATGCGTTCTTGCAGCTTGTCTTCTGCTCTTAGTAACGTACTGGTGTTTGTGTCACGTCTGGGTGACACTCCCTTATGACGAAATAGTGTGAAGCGGGTTGTTTCAAATTTTCTATGAGGTATATATAGCAACATAAGCCATCATGTAATCACCCAATTTCACACGCACATATACTCACTGTATGAGTGGGGAGGTAAATTTCTGAGCCTTCACATAGGCTTGCCAATTTGGCTTGTTGCTTGTAATAGAATGAACTCGAGGCTACATCGCCTTGGTCATTCGTGTTTAGGTTATTTCCTGCTGCATGGGTTATCATTAGCTTGACCCGCAGAGTCCACCAGGATTCCTGTGCACTACAAATCGTTATTACGTGGGCCCCCGTAATAATAAGTTGTCTTGCACAGTTACCCCCAAATTTTCTCTCGTCCAAGCAGGTGATCAATCAAAGAGCAACAGTAGGTGCATTGGCATGAACAGGGTCGTGCTCCAATGCGGGGTCAGGAGCAGCGCCTGGCTCAGGGGCCACGGCCGGCTCCATCTCAAGATTAGCTGGATCAATAAACACAGGGGTCGACAGGGCTACAGGATCCCTCAAGGGCTGGTCTAAGTGCATGAACTCAATGTCATGGTCTGGATCATCACCAGGTGGAAAAACAGAATGGTCCTCATTATCGCGATCAGACTCGAATCTGTGTGCGGGATCCGGTGCAGCTGATGATGCCATGTCAAGGTCGGCGTCGTGTAAGTGGTGCTGCATTCCCTGTATGTGCGAAGATGCGGGTGTCAGAAACTCAAATGAGTCTGGGATAGGGGAATGGTCACGAGTTTCCCCTATAGGAGCGTCCGCATGCAGTAGTCTAAAACCAGCAGTAATAAGGCCCTGCCCTCGAATGGGTCCTCCTCCAGTAGATCGTTATCGTCGTCAGAGGCCACGTTGGGAGGGCATATCATCAACAGGATAAGCGGCAAGGGGCACAGGAGCAGGGATCACTGCCAGTGGCAAATTCCCAACAAGATGGCCATCAGTAGGCTCTGCTACGACTTCAGGCAGTGCACAAAGGGCTGAAAGTCGTCATTGTCTGTGCCGGTAGTATCAGAAATGCACACCTCGTGCCCTGTTGAACTATGTCGTCTGATACTATGGTCATGGGGTTCGTAGTGCCCATCTTTCTAGTACTTGATGAAAGCATAACGTTTGTAACACAAACACATATACGTATAATAATCAATCATATAATCAGTTAATCACATAAGTCACCAAGTAAGGTATCACATACTTCTCCTAGTCTTACTAGCCAATTTCGTCCAGTCTACAAGACTGCTCTGTCCTTCACTTAAACCAAACCTCGATCCTCCAGATCGATCCTATAACAAACCAACGTGCTCGACTACCTTGATCACCTCGATCCTCCAGATCGATCCTATAACAAACCAACGTGCTCAACTACCTTAATCACCTCGATCCTCCAGACCGATCCTCAGCCCTCCAAGCTGAGCCTATAATTAATAAAATGTGCTCAACATTTGTTTGTAAAAAGTTTTGGATCTGGACTTAAGTGGTATGCAGAAAAATGTTTTCGTGAGAGCCCTAGCGATCATAGTCTAGACTCGAGAAAGAATCCTAGTTCGCTATGATCAGAGCTCTGATACCAGGCTGTCACACCCTGGCTTTGCGGAAGCGTGGTTAACTTTTGGTGTGACTTCTTAATACCATAGCTTAACCATAACAAGCTATATGAATTAAAAACCATGCAAGTCATCCATTAAGTTTTGAAAATCAAACACATTACCCTTGTTTTAACATACAACCATAACCTTGTTCAGTAGACATTACAACTTATATCATAACATAAACGTGGTTTAAGGACTGTGTCTTGTCCAGGAAAGAGACACATCCCCTAAACCCTGATGACTCCATGACAAGTGCAGCGGAAAACGTTCCATACCGTGCCAGATCCGTTTTAATTTCCTGAAATACATGTGAGTTGAAAAATCAACAATAATGTTGAGCGAGTTCATGTGTAAGTGAGTATGTAAAACACTTGTGAGTATAAAATAGTTGTGGTATGTAGCAGTGTAAGAGGACTTGTGATCACCAATGGTTTGCAAGGCCACTGACATATGTGAAGTGCAAATAGGGAGACTCAAACCTAGCAGATTTCGCCACGGCAAAGTATGTGGACAAAGTCACCCCACGGTCCGTTTCTAGTTTGGCCGGGGGCTGGGCTCGCTACACCCAGATAGATCTACCGCTCCTGTCCCTCGGTCCCTCCATGAGGACTAATGGCCCCATGTTGTTCCTATCCACTCACATGATCGTATAACACCTCCTTACGTTAAACATACCGTTGTAAAGTACTCGTAAATCATAGTAACATGTATTTCACCCCCGCAGTTAAGTAAACTGAAAATAGTTAGAGAAAAGGGGGACATGAACTCACAGTGAATGCGCGTCTCTACCAAGTGTCTCCAATACAGTAAGCTGTGCAACGACCTACAAGTGCTAATTCTATTAGACGGACGGCCGTGCCTTAGCTTTACAGTTTATGTCTTTGGGAAATAGTTAGACAACTATTTCGTGTTTATGTTCCGTATACACTTGGTAGTTATTCTTCTTCCCAAGGATGGGGGATACAATACATGTGCGTAAGTTACGTTTTATCAATCTTGTGGTAATGTAATTACCGGTGTAACTTATATGTTTGTGGAAGCGTTCGTAAAGTTTTGGAATTATTAACGCTTGTAAATATTATTTTTCACTCTAAAATAATATTTATGTATTTCACAAAATAATCATAAACAGTGTTGTGACAAATATATTTATCACGTTAATCTTTGTGAAAACCCCACCTCCGAATATTTAGTAAAATACTGTGCCGGCGAAATTTATGTTTTGAAAATATGTCCAAAAAAAAATAGTTCCAACACTTGTTGTGTAAATAATTCTAAGTGTTAGGTTTTTGGAAAATTTCGCCAGAGTTTCCTCTGTAACTGGAGGTGGCCACGCTTTCAAGCGTATCATTTTCTTTTAACAAATCAATTCAACAACTTCTTTATTCAAACAAACAATTTCCGACACATCAAACTAGTCGACAAGTATGTAAATCGCATAATCGCATGAACTTGCAGTTTTTCCGAATCTATAGTGTAAATCCCCTTTATATATGTAGATCTTTATATAAAGTAACTTTGATCTCGTAAAAACCTTGTGACTAGAGAAATCCGTCTTTACAACTTCTAGTCATTTTTCCCAAAAATAGTTATTTGTCGGATCTTTTCATTTCACAAGTGTCTACACACTTGTGGTTTATAAAATCATGTTTGTTTGTGTAAGATCCTTTCTTTAAAATATATGATTTCTTAAATGTGTGGTCCTTCAAAAATACCACTTGCAGATACGTAGATCTGCTAGTTTTAAACTCCATTGTACAAGTTAAATTACTTTTACACAAGTAAAATATTTTTACACAAGTTCATGTATCTTGTGTGGTAGAGTTTCACCTTTAACCCTTGTATTTAGTCAAAAACGAGCTTATGTGAAGATCCAAGATCTTACAAAGTCGGGTTAAACGGAGATCCGAGCTACCACATCATAGATCGGGTCTAGATAAACACAAATTCCAAATACTACAACTTTTACACAACACATGTGTTATTAACCACCACTTTTATAGTTTTTACTAGACTTTTATGCATCAAAATGTATGTTCACGATGTTTAACCGACAATATTCCTTTTAACCACTTTAGATATGTTCAAGAACAAGTTTTAAGTGTTATACCTCTAGCTCAAGGCTAGGGAAGATCTTTGATGAAAAACGCGTGGATAAAAGCTAACGGAAGAGGTCCTTCGTGTTCCGAGTGCACAAGAGCTCCTAATACGTGACCCGTGAAGCTTGAATGATCTTGGAATGGGGTGAACAAGAACCGAAAATGGATGGGTGCTTGTAAGGGGGTTCGGCCGAGAGTGAACAAGAGAGAAAGAGAGAGTGTTTGTGGTTTAGAGAAGTGATGATGATCATGTATAACTCTTGTATTTTATAGACAAAAATCATGTGCTATTATCCAAAGGTTATTGTGCTAATTAGATATTAGACAAACTATATTATAAAAATCAAGAGGGTACAATGTGTGTCCCCCATAGTTGGGGCCGAGTACAAGGGGGGGGGGGTCTTGGTTCGGTTTTAAGTAGATTAGTTAGGGCTTAGTTAGGTTAACTAAGTTAGTTTAGGTGTTTAACTTAGTTAGTAATATAAAGCGTGTTATGACGGGTGTTAGGGTAATCAGGGACCCTAACTGGCTCAGAAAAATATAAATAGTGAAAATAGTAATATTTTCATGTTCCGGGTAAAGTCCGGTTGTTCGGTTGGATAATAATCCGTTAAAGCGTTACAAAAGCTTTAAAGTGTCGTTATTAACATTTTTAGTGACACAATTTGTTTTCCCGACACTTTAGAAGGTGTCTAGTGTTATTTTCTCATTTTCTGGCACTTTACTAGTCAGCTAGAAGCTGGATTAATTATTAAAGTGCTGTGTTTGGTACTTAAAGTACGTTTTTGGCACATCCGAATCAGTGTATCTTATTCCTAGAGACGCGGTACCATAACCCTTATATTCCTACACTCACTACCAGTGTAGCCAAAATATATGAGGCTCTTAACAGGCCTTAGAGGCAGTGTCTGCCTGATGCTGGTCATATCAGCATGTTCGTCGTGTATCCGTTTAGTGCTACTGTGCTTTTTGTGCATCATGTTTGTCACTAGGGTTCAGTACGTAATAAATGTAGTGACAGCAAATAAAGTATGATGCAAGTAAGTGCATGTATCAGTATGCAGGTAGCAGTTTATCAGCTAGTTCAAACAAGCACAGTAATCAAGTAGTAATTAATCATTAATTAAGTTGTACGGATACCTGGTTTAGTGCGGGTTGTCACACTACTTAGGATTGTATCCCTGCTGACTTAGACTACTTAGCCGAGGGTAACGTTGTCTTCAAAAGAGGGGCCTACCATATTATGTATTAATAACTTAATTAATTATCTTTCAATAATCCGACCCTTTAGAATTGTATCCTTGCTGACTCAAACTACTGGGTTGAGGGTAACGTCACCTCCAAAAGAGGGGTCTACTACAATAACTAAGATAATCTCTTAAATAGTGCAAAAGTGCGGAAATAATCAAAGGTTACACTAAACACGAGTCGGAGCCAAGTGATTCATCTTGTCTATCTGTTTTTATTTTTATTTTTATTTTTCAGCATTTTAGTTAGTTTTTATTTTCTTAGTTTAAAACATTTTTCTAAACTTTTGATTTAATTAGACGTTGAGGATAAACCGGTACTAAAAGCTCTTGTGTCCTTGGACGACCTCGGTATCTTACCAACACTATACTACGCTCCCCATGGGTGCACTTGCCCATATGTGTGTTTAGTGTTAGTAAATATCGTGTTTTATAAATTTAAAACTTGGCTAAAGAAAGTGTAAAAGGGCTTAAAATAAACATTAAAACCATAACACACTTCACGCACATCAAGTTTTTGGCGCCGTTGCCGGGGACACAAGGATTTTAAGAAAGTTAGGAATCAACGGCCTAATCGTTTTTTTTTCTTATTTTCTATTTTTTAGGATTTTTCTTAGTTTTTCAGCTTCTGCAGAGCTCAGCACGGGCCATGCCTGGTCGGACACGGGCCGTCCCAGCGTTGTTACTAGTAGTTTTTATTTTCCGAGTTACAGAGAGCTGAGCACGGGGCCGTGTCGGTGCAACACGGGGCCGTGTCCAACTCCCAGTAATAGGGATCCGGAAAACAATCACTGTATCTCCGACCACGGGTCATGTTCACTGAACACGGGGCCGTGGTGAACCTTCTGACCAACATTCTTTTCTGTTTTCATTGCAGGACTTGGAACCCAGACACCACATTTGGACTTCCTACGTAGTGCATGAGCTCCAGTTCTAGTAGAGACATAAAAGAACCTCTAGAAGAACCCGAACGCTTTCTCAGAAAAAGACTTAAGGCTAAAAACCAAGAGAGAGTTTCGGGGGAACCACCTCAAATGGCGGACCAACGTACCCTCATGGATTACCTACGGCCCACTGCAGGTAATCTCGGCGCCGCTATCAATGCACCGAATGTCGAAGCCAATAACTTCGAACTTCGACCGCATTTGATACAAATGATTCAAAACTCCGCAACCTTCCATGGGCTTGCGGACGAGGATCCCCATCTACATATTACTAATTTCTTAGAAATATGTGATACCTTTCGGATCAATGGAGCATCAAACGACGCCATCCGCCTTCGAATGTTTCCATTTTCACTAAAAGACCGAGCTAAGGCTTGGCTTAACACCCTCCCAGTTGGCTCGGTAAACACCTGGGATGAACTAGCCCAAAAGTTTCTATATAAGTATTTCCCTCCTGCTAAAACGGCTAAATTAATGACTGAAATTAATACATATTCTCAAGAGGATGAGGAATCCTTATATGAAACTTGGGAAAGGTTCAAGGAGCTACTAAGAAAGTGTCCTCATCACGGTCTTGCGGTGTGGCAACAAGTATCCACTTTCTACAATGGGTTGTTGCCATACACAAGACAAACACTTGATTCTAGCTCCGGGGGACTTCTAGGTAATCGTCGCCCAAATGAAATATATAATCAAATTGAGGAAATTGCTCAAACCAATTTTCAGTGGCACACTCCCCGAGGTAATAAATCTATTGCCCCGGGCGCCCATAAGGTTGATGAAAGCACTTCTTTACAAGCCCAAATCGAGGCCCTCTCTTCAAAAATCAAAAAATTAGAAATGGCAAAAACGGCCTCGGTTATGGCTTGTGAGGGGTGTGGTGGATCACATGAAAATTGGAGTTGTATGAAAGAAGTAGACGATCAAACAGAAACGGTAAACTACATTGATAATAGACCTAGGCCGTCGGGTCCACCAACGGGTACCTACAACCAAGGATGGAGTAACCACCCTAACCTTGGTTGGAGAGATCCCGGCAATAGTAGTAACCAACAAAACCAACGAACTAACTTTCAACAACCACAAAACTTTTCTCAACAACAAGGTGGACGAGAAAGGCTTGAAGATACTGTATCTCGCCTCATCTCCGACACCGAAAAGAAAAACTCGGATCGATTTCAGCAATTGGAATCGAATTTTAGAAATCAACAAGCTAGCATTCAAAACATTGAAAAACAATTAAATCAAGTAGCTCAAAATTTCTCGGAGAGGCCACAAGGCGCGTTACCAAGCAATACTGAAACCAACCCAAAAGCGCAAGTACATCTTATCACATTGAGAAACCGAACTGTGGGTCCCGAGGAGGCTCCATTACCGCCGGCTGAGAGAAGCCAATTCAGCTAAACCACGACTCCACCCGCGCCCCAACCAGAAAAGGCTTCTCCACCAAATCAAGAGCCCACCAAGACTCCTCCGGTTCCATACCCCGGTCGGTTAGTTCGCCAAAAGACCGATGAGCAATTCGCAAAGTTCAAAAATTTACTAAAACAATTGCATGTTAATATTCCTTTTATCGAGGTCCTAACCCAAATGCCTAAATATGCAAAATTTATGAGGGACTTCCTCACTCACAAAAGGAAAATTGAATCATTGCAATTAGTTAACCTAGGCGAAAAATGCTCCGCCTTAGTACTCAACAAACTCCCACAAAAGAAAATTGATCCTGGAAGCTTCACGATTCCTTGCTCGATTGGGGAATCCCCCATTCGCAATGCACTAGTCGATCTTGGGGCTAGCATTAACCTCATGCCCACATCAATGTTCAACCGACTCGGCTTAGGAAAAATAAGCCCTACAAAGATGAGCATACAACTTGCCGACAGATCGTCAAATTTCCACAAGGTGTCGCTGAAAATCTACTGGTCAAAGTCGAAAATTTTGTCTTTCCGGCCGACTTTGTCATATTAGACATGGAAGAAGACACCGATGTCCCCCTCATCCTTGGGAGGCCATTTCTAGCCACCGTCCAAGAAGTGGTGGATATGAATGACGGAACACTAGCATTGAAATTTGGGGATGAGGAAGTGAAGTTTGGAGTTGGAAAGAGAGTAGAGGATGAAGACCCGGTCAACTACATGAAGGTCATAGACTCAAGCTTGGATGACGCTCTCCGACGGTGTAGCATGGGATGCGAAACATCCCACTTGGGTAACATATGACCAGGCTTTGGGTCTAGCCAAGGACCCTTATAAACGTGGCGCACCACGGAGGCATTCCGCGAAACTATCTTTAGTTTAGTTTAGATTAATTTTTATGTTTTCTAGTTAGTTTTAATTTTCAGGAATAAAACACTGATGTGTGTAAAATGCAACATATAAATTACATCAAATGAGGCATAAAACTAACCCTTTTTAAGTACTAATATTGGAAAAAGAGTGTTTTTGTCTTCCTTTTGTATTTTCAGGATTAAATGAGCTCAAAAACGCAAAAGAAGCAAAAAGACAGCTAAATCCAACATAAATACAAGAAAAGGGATATTAGTGGACTGCTCGACCCCTCAACGGCACCTTCCAAAGCAAAATAGAGAAATCAGAAGACTGAACACGCCCCGTGCTCAGCCAGCACGGGGCCGTGCCCAAGAAGCAGCAGAAAAGACAAACCTATAGAAGCTTCTATTGCCCACCACGGGCCGTGCTCAGCGGACACGGGGGCGTGTCGAAAGTACAGCAGGCGCATTTATTGTAATTGCGAATTACAATTAATGAGGAGAGAGATTGTCAGACAGACACGGGGCCGTGCCCAGCGGACACGGGGCCGTGTCCAGCTCTCTGTTCAGCCTATAAATAGGAGTGCTTGGATTCATTTCATCTCATCCCTTGGCACACCACCTCTCTCACACTTCATCCACCACCCACCACCATCACAACACCATCATCCACCACCATCATCCATTGTCCATCGTAGAGTGTGTGAGTCGTCTCGGGATCCAAGATTGATCGTAAGAGTTCTTGACAATCAAGGCCATGGTTGCCTAAGTCTCTTACATCACTTGGTGAAGACAAAGTGTCTAGTATAATACTTTTTATTTCTAATCTTTTGCACTTTTTATTTGGTTTTGTATTAATGACTTTAATAACTAGTTACTTATGTTGAAGGTGATCTTTCCTTATCGTTTGTCCGTGGTGTCTTGGCATTATTTTACTGTCTATATAAAATAAAGGATTTTCACCATTCATATCTCCACGGTCTATATGGAGATATGTTGGCTACCTGGTAGGGGGTTAAGGGAACGGTTTGGTAAAGGTCTTGCCATTGTTCAGCGTTTAGAGGTCCTGCAATGGACCTGGGTCAAATTTAGTAGGACCTCCTTCAATACTTCACGGTATTGGATGGCGGGGGTCCAAACTCTTTGATCCCCTCATAAGTTAACTACTATTAATACTATAACCCGGCTATTTAGGACTGTATCCCTGCTGACTCAGACTACTTAGCCGAGGGTAACGTCACCGCCAAAAGCGGGGCCTACCACAATACTGCATTAATAACTTAATTCATTATCTTCCAATAATCCACCCTTTTAGGATTGTATCCCTGCTGACTCAAACTACTGGGGTGAGGGTAACGTCACCTTCAAAAGAGGGGCCTACTACAATAACTAAGATAATCTCTTAATTATGTGCAAAAGTGCGGAAATAATCAAAGGTTATACTAGATACGAGTCGGAACCAAGTGATTCATCTTGTCTATCTGTTTTTATTTTATTTTTATTTTCAGCATTTTAGTTAGTTTTTAATTTTCTTAGTTTAAAACATTTTTTTCTAAACTTTTATTTTGGTTAGACGTTGAGGATAAACCGGTACTAAAAGCTCTTGTGTCCTTGGACGACCTCGGTATCTTACCAACGCTATACTACACTCAACGATGGGTGCACTTGCCCATATGTGTGTTTAGTGTTAGCGAAATATCGTGTTTTATAAATTTAAAACTTGGCTAAAATAAGTGTTAAAAAAAGGGCTTAAAATATACACCTAATATATACGACACTTACCGCACATCAAGTTTTTGGCGCCGTTGCCGGGGACACAAGGATTTTAAGAAAGTTAGGAATCAACGGCCTAATCATCTTTTATTTTTCTTTTTAATTTTTTTTTAGGATTTTCTTAGTTTTTCAGCTTCTTCAGAGCTCAGCACGGGCCATGCCCGCTGAACACGCCCCCGTGCTCAATCTTTGGAACTGGCAATCCTGTTTTACATCAGACAGTAAGCTGAACACGCGGCCGTGCCCACTCAACACGCCCCCGTGCCCAAGTTTCAGTTACTGAAAACAGAACCGTTAGATCCCGGCGGTTGGTAATTTCTGACAAAAACATGAGTGATAGTAATTATTTTTACTTTCGGCACTCTTATGGTACGTGGTGTCAATTATGTGGTGGCAAACATGAAGAAGTAAAATGCTACTTCCTAAATTATAGGCCCCACTACATGGACCCACCAACTTCTCACAACCTTAAGAGGGGCGAAAGTAAAAATAAGCACTATTTCTCCCTCGAATGCGCCCAGCCAGATATTCTAGGGGAAATGCTCCTTGACGAG
The DNA here is from genome assembly GCA_030545235.1 of Helianthus tuberosus. NCBI lineage: Eukaryota > Viridiplantae > Streptophyta > Magnoliopsida > Asterales > Asteraceae > Helianthus > Helianthus tuberosus. The sequence goes on from CM060357.1 coordinate 177,913,511, forward strand.
TTATTTCAACTAGAAGAGCTAATTCTGAAATGGTTAGAAGAGCTTGGGAAGGATTTTATTGATCCACCCCAAGACAATACCCATGAAGAGATGTTGGAACCGCATTCCGACAACCTCGTTGCTCCCGAAAATACCTTCGTACCTAGCAAAGACTTGGACGATAGTCGTCCCTGTGTCGATTGTGCCGTGAAGGACTCTCCATCGACTTCGTTCGGTGCATACATAGACCTAAGCGATTCGGCATACACCTTCTTTAACGAGAGCCCGGGAAAGGGTTGGACTTGTCCACCTAGAATGAAAATAGGAATTACCCTCACCGACAACCTCTTGCGTTCTCGCCTTAGTCTAGGACAATTAAGGTATCTTAGGCACTTTGGGGTTGTTCCAACCAGTAAGGAACCACCCGATTTCGACGAAATCCTTAGAAGAAGCAAAACTCCATAAAACAGCCTCCAGACACGGGGCCGTGTCCAGGTCAACACACCCCCGTGCTCATCAAAGAGATTCTCTGCTGATTTGGTCAGAATACGGACAAAATGTGTCAGGAATTCCTCTGCACACGGGGCCGTGTCCAGTCAACACGGGGCCGTGTCCAGTGCACTGTCGTTTTCTTTAAATGCAGCCTGATTCCTGCTCATTTTTTACCACTTCAATTAACAGAGATTCCTAGGATTTTCACTCATACCATCCTAGGTAAGTGCTAAAAGAAGGTTCCAAAGGAACCTCTTGTCCCTTCCACTTTTACTCATTTCCTCCTCTTTCAAAATTTTTCAAAAATTTCCTCCATGGAAGCTTGGAAATCCCTTGATTCCAACCCTCTATGTGAAGTTTGTAAGATTATTTGCTAAGGATTCTTGTTTAAAGTTAGTTGTATAACTTTATTTTAAATTATCTAAGCCTAAAAACTAGCTAAAAATCATGAGAATAATTTAAAACTCCAAGACTCCTTAGCATAAAATCCTGCAGACAAATGGACACGGGGCCGTGCTCAGCAAGCACGGGGCCGTGTCCGAGGATCTGTTTTGTAAAAATTTAGCTTTCTTCGGTTTCCTTCGCAGAAAATGGCAAGCAGAACAAGCGGATCATCTTCAAGAAGCAACCGACAAGGGAGGAGATCTTCAACAGCAGAAGACTCTCTTGTAAACTATGTTTACGCTCTAAGGGAGGCTATTGATGAAATGACGGGAGTGGAAGAAGCATTGGTCGACCGTATCAACCATCTTACAGTGGGGCTGGAGGGCTGTCTCCATGAAGTAAACCTCTTGCACCAGAGGTTGAACCTTCTCGCCTCCCCGCCTTTGGTACCTATAATAACCCAAAGGGCGTGGAACGTGGTACCCGAAGTTGTCATTCCAGCCGAATGGTACGCCATGCACCAAGAGCCTCCGCGAAGAGTGGTGCAAGGAGTCCCGGTGAATGTTCCCCCTCAACCACCAGCTGCGGAGGAAAATGAAGCCGCATTCTTCCTTCCTAGGGAAATCGAAGAATGACTTTAAACAACGTTTAGGGAAGAAATCATTCGGCTAAAAGTCCTACTATATCGGGAAACTATTCTCGAAATTTTCTTAAAATAGTAGAACTCCTTATGATAACCTCGTGTACCTGCTGACCTATTTAGTTAATTTTTAATTTTATCTTAATTTAGGACTATGTAAGTTCTCTCTATGATGAAATGAAATGATGGTTTTAAGGTTTGGATGGTTTGTAATGAATAAAACACACTCATGGTGGTAAAGGATGAAAAGGGGAACGAGAAAAATGAACCCATGCACAAGAACAAGGCAACCCGACAATTTCAGAAGGTTCAGCACGGGCCGTGCCCAACCAACACGGCCCCGTGCTGAGCACCCTGCAGAAAACGCCCAGTTCAGGTAACTGGACACGGGCCGTGTTCACCTAACACGCCCCCGTGTCCAGGCTTCTGTTTCTCTTATTTCAATTTTGTTACTGGCACTTGAACACGGGGCCGTGCCCGGACAACACGGGGCCGTGTTCAGTGCCCAGTAACACAAATTTTTGTTTTTTAAACACTATTTTACACATCTAATCAACCTAAAAATTTATTTTTGGGACACATTGAGGACAATGTGTAATTTAAGTGTGGGGGGGATGCTAAAACCTTGAATTTTGCAAGTCCTAAATACAAGCCTTACACAAAACTCTATTGGAACCGCTAATAACCCCAAATTTTTTTTCAAAAATTTCATTTTTTTTACTTGTCTAGGTTTAACTCGGAAAATTCAAGTTCTCAAAAAGGTTATATTTTTACAAATTTACAACCGATAGCGTAGTGATAAAAAGAACCAACATAAGAAAATTATGAAAAGGCATAGCAAACTTATTTAAAATTTGATTATATATACTTGATCACATAAAAAAAAAAAAACCTATTCCCACAAAAGTGAGTTTTGAGCCTTTATTGAGCACACAATTACATATCATTTGACTAAATGCTCATTTTTCATTTCTTGTGTGAATAGCCGCTTGGTTCTCACGACTCTAGAACTTGCCATGACAATACATTCCCGGTCCTTATCAACTTAAACCCGAGTAAGTAAATGATGGAGGCATTAGGACTAACCCTTTTTTCTACACCATTATTTTTCTTTTTCTTTTACCACCTACCCAAAAATCCCCCTAGTTAACCCCTTTGAGCCTAAACCTTTTCGTTTCATCACCCAAACAAAAACAAAAACCCTTTTACCCACCAAAACCTTTTTTTCATTTTTTAACCCTTTATTTTAGTAACAAGTTCGGTTCTTCGTAAAAAAAAATGTGATAATGATGAAGCAAAAAGAAAATAAACAAACAAGTTAATCAAAAATAACTTAGTTTGAATAAAAAGCTTCATCAAAATAAAAAGTTGCAAAAATACGAAAACCGACACTTGTTACGCTTTTAGCCCTTTTTCTACTAACCACTAACCCAACCACCTACCTTTAACCCTAGCCTAACCTTTAACCCACAAAGTCCTCTTGATATCTACAAAGGTATAAAAGTTAAAAAGGAGGAGGATTGATTTCTTGGCAAGCCTATGGTAGGAGTAAGTTCCATGCCGCTCTCGAGTGATTCACTAAAAATACACCTTCGGCCGAGTGTGAGTGATTTCCCCGTGAGTTATGTGAACTTGTATATAAATAGAATTTTAAAAAGGCATGTTATGTCCAAATAAGTAATTTCTTTTATGAAAAGTTCTAAAATAAATCATTACGAATAGGAGTGTAAATAAATAAAAATAAAACCCAAAAAGATCTTGGAAATCCCGACACTCTACGACAAGCCCAAAACCTTCTCTTCTACCTATTCCATTTGGGAGTGTAAGCCACATATTAAAGAGTTTTGCTTGAGGACAAGCAAAAGTTCAAGTGTGGGGGTATTTGATGTGTGTAAAATGCAACATATAAATTACATCAAATGAGGCATAAAACTAACCCTTTTTAAGTACTAATATTGGAAAAAGAGTGTTTTTGTCTTCCTTTTGTATTTTCAGGATTAAATGAGCTCAAAAACGCAAAAGAAGCAAAAAGACAGCTAAATCCAACATAAATACAAGAAAAGGGATATTAGTGGACTGCCCGACCCCTCAACGGCACCTTCCAAAGCAAAATAGAGAAATCAGAAGACTGAACACGCCCCGTACTCAGCCAGCACGGGGCCGTGCCCAAGAAGTAGCAGAAAAGACAAACCTATAGAAGCTTCTATTGCCCACCACGGGCCGTGCTCAGCGGACACGGGGCGTGTCGAAAGTACAGCAGGCGCATTTATTGTAATTGCGAATTACAATTAATGAGGAGAGAGATTGTCAGACAGACACGGGGCCGTGCCCAGCGGACACGGGGCCGTGTCCAGCTCTCTGTTCAGCCTATAAATAGGAGTGCTTGGATTCATTTCATCTCATCCCTTGGCACACCACCTCTCTCACACTTCATCCACCACCCACCACCATCACAACACCATCATCCACCACCATCATCCATTGTCCATCGTAGAGTGTGTGAGTCGTCTCGGGATCCAAGATTGATCGTAAGAGTTCTTGACAATCAAGGCCATGGTTGCCTAAGTCTCTTACATCACTTGGTGAAGACAAAGTGTCTAGTATAATACTTTTTATTTCTAATCTTTTGCACTTTTTATTTGGTTTTGTATTAATGAATTTAATAACTAGTTACTTATGTTGAAGGTGATCTTTCCTTATCGTTTGTCCGTGGTGTCTTGGCATTATTTTACTGTCTATATAAAATAAAGGATTTTCACCATTCATATCTCCACGGTCTATATGGAGATATGTTGGCTACCTGGTAGGGGGTTAAGGGAACGGTTTGGTAAAGGTCTTGCCATTGTTCAGCGTTTAGAGGTCCTGCAATGGACCTGGGTCAAATTTAGTAGGACCTCCTTCAATACTTCACGGTATTGGATGGCGGGGGTCCAAACTCTTTGATCCCCTCATAAGTTAACTACTATTAATACTATAACCCGGCTATTTAGGACTGTATCCCTGCTGACTCAGACTACTTAGCCGAGGGTAACGTCACCGCCAAAAGCGGGGCCTACCACAATACTGCATTAATAACTTAATTCATTATCTTCCAATAATCCACCCTTTTAGGATTGTATCCCTGCTGACTCAAACTACTGGGTGAGGGTAACGTCACCTTCAAAAGAGGGGCCTACTACAATAACTAAGATAATCTCTTAATTATGTGCAAAAGTGCGGAAATAATCAAAGGTTATACTAGATACGAGTCGGAACCAAGTGATTCATCTTGTCTATCTGTTTTTATTTTATTTTTATTTTCAGCATTTTAGTTAGTTTTTAATTTTCTTAGTTTAAAACATTTTTTTCTAAACTTTTATTTTGGTTAGACGTTGAGGATAAACCGGTACTAAAAGCTTTTGTGTCCTTGGACGACCTCGGTATCTTACCAACGCTATACTACACTCAACGATGGGTGCACTTGCCCATATGTGTGTTTAGTGTTAGCGAAATATCGTGTTTTATAAATTTAAAACTTGGCTAAAATAAGTGTTAAAAAAGGGCTTAAAATATACACCTAATATATACGACACTTACCGCACATCAAACACACTCGGGATGGCAAAGGATAACAAGGGAAACTTGAACCAGCACCCCATGCAGGAAAACAGAGCCATCCGACAAATTTCTTCATTAACAGTAAGTTCAGCACGGGCCGTGTCCGCCCAACACGGCCCCGTGCTGCACAGCCTGCAGAAATACCCAGTTCAGGTAAACTGGACACGGGTCGTGTTCACCCAACACGCCCCCGTGTCCCGGCTTCTGTTTCTTTTGTTTCAATTTTGTTACTGGCACCTGAACACGGGGCCGTACCCGGATAACACGGGGCCGTGTCCAGTGCCCAGTAACACTAATTTTTGCTTTTTCACACCTTTCTACACATTCAATCAACCTAAAAACTTATTTTTTGGACACATTGAGGACAATGTGTAATTTAAGTGTGGGGGATTGCTAAAACCTTGAATCTTGCAAGTCCTAATAACAAGCCTTACACAAAACTCTATTGGAACCGCTAATCACCCCAAAAATTTTTTCAAAAATTTTCAATTTTTTTACTTGTCTAGGTTTAATTTGGGAATTTCAAAATTCTAAAAAGGTCATATTTTTACAAATTTACAACCGATAGCGTCGTGATAAAAAGAACCAACATAAGAAAATTATGAAACGGCATGACAAGCTTAGTTAAAATTTGATTATATATACTTGATCCATAAAAACCCATTCCCACAAAAGTGAGTTTTGAGCCTTTATTGAGCATACAAATACATATCATTAAACTAAATGCTCATTTTTCGTTTCTTGTGTGAATAGTCGCTTGGTTCTTACGACTCTAGAACTTGCCACGACGATAAATTCCCGGTCCTTACCAATTTAAACCCGAGTAAGTAAATGATAGAGGCATTAGAACTAACCCTTTTTATTTCTACACCAATTTTTTTTACCACCTACCAAAAATCCCCCTAGTTAGCCCCTTTGAGCCTAAACCTTTTCATTTCATAACCCAAACCAAACACCCTTTCACCCACCAAAACCTTTTTTTTTTATTTTTAACCCCTTGTTTTAGTAGCTAGCTCGGTTTTACGTATGACTTTTAAAAAAAAAATGTGTTGAAGATGAAGCAAAAGAGAAATAAACAAACAAGTTCATCAAAAATAACTTTGTTTGAATAAAAACTTCATCAAAATAAAAGTTGCAAAAATAAAAAGTCTTACGAAAACTGACGCTTGTTACGCTTTTCGCCCTTTCACTAACCACTAACCCAACCACATACCTTTAACCCAAGCCTAACCCTTCACCCAAAAGTCCTCTTGATATTTACAAAGGTATATAGTTAAAAAGGAGGATGATTGATTGCTTGGCAAACCTATAGTAGGAGTAAGTTCCATGCCGCTCTCGAGTGATTCACTAAAATACATCTTCGGCCGAGTGTTGAGTGATCTCCCGTGAGGTATGTGAACTTGTATATAAATAGAATTTTAAAGAGGCATGTTATGCCCTAATAAGTAATTTATCTTATGAAAAGTTTTAAATAAATCATGACGAATAGGATTGTAAATAAATAAAAATAAAACGTAATAAAGAATCTTAGAAATCCCGACACTCTATGACAAGCCCAAAAACCTTCTCTTCTACCCATTCCATTTGGGAGTGTAAAGCCATATTATAAAGAGTTTTGCTTGAGGACAAGCAAAGATTCAAGTGTGGGGGTATTTGATGTGTGCAAAATGCAACATATAAATTACATCAATTGTGGCATAAAACTAACCCTTTTTTAGTACTAATGTTGGAAAAAGCGTGTTTTTGTCTTCCTTTTGTATTTTCAGGATTAAATGAGCTCAAATTAACAAAAGAAGCAAAAAGGCATCTAAATCTAACATAAATACAAGAAAAGGAACAAACGTGGCATGCCCGACCTCCCCGAAAGCATCTTCCCAAGCAAAACAAGAGAACAGAAGGCTGAACACGCCCCGTGCTCAGTGAGCACGGGGGCGTGCCCAAGTGTCAGCATAAAAGATGAAGTTGTAGAAGCTTCCAACGCCCACCACGGGGCCGTGCTCAGCGGACACGGGGCCGTGGTAAACTATAAGATTCACAGAATCCAGGCAAATCTTGATAGTACAGATATGCTTCTGCACACGGGGTCGTGCCCAGCGGACACGGGGCCGTGGTCAACTAATGCAGACAAAAGCAATTAATGAAGACAGAGAAGGATGTGGACATGGGGCCGTGCCCACTGGAGTGCTTGGCTCAAGCTCAAACCATCCCTTGGCTCAAGCTCAAACCATCCCTTGGCACACCACCTCTCTCACACTTCACCCACCACCCACCACCATCATAACACCATCATCCACCACCATCATCCATTGTCCATCATAGAGTGTGTGAGTCGTCTCGGGATCCAAGATTGATTGTAAGAGTTCTTGACAATCAAGGCCATGTTTGTCTAAGTCTCTTACATCACTTGGTGAAGACAAAGTGTCTAGTGTAATACTTTTTATTTTTAAACTTTTCGCACTTTTTAATTGGTTATGTATTAATGACTTTAATAACTAGTTTCTTATGTTGAAGGTGATTCTTCCTTATCGTTTGTCCGTGGTGTCTTGGCATTATTTTACTGTCTATATAAAATAAAAGATTTTCACCATTCATATCTCCACGGTCTATACGGAGGTATGTTGGCTACCTGGTCGGGGGTTAAGGGAACGGTTTGGTAAGAGTCTTGCCATTGTTCAGTGTATAGATCATGCAAAGGACCTGGGTCAAATTTAGTAGGACCTCCTTCAATACTTAACGGTATTGGATGGCGGGGGTCCAAACTCTTTGATCCCCTCATAAGTTAAACTACTATTGAAACTTTAACCCGGCTACTTAGGACTGTATCCCTGCTGACTCAGACTACTTAGCCGAGGGTAACGTCGCCCTCAAAAGAGGGGCCTACCACATTATGCATTAATAACTTAATTAATTATCTTTCAATAATCTGACCCTTTAGGATTGTATCATTGCTGACTCAAACTACTGGGTTGAGGGTAACGTCACCTCCAAAAGAGGGGCCTACTACAATAACTAAGATAATCTCTTAAATAGTGCAAAATTGTGGAAATAATCAATGGTTACACTAAACACGAGTCGGAGCCAAGTGATTCATCTTGTCTATCTGTTTTTATTTTTATTTTTGTTTTTCAGCATTTTAGTTAGTTTTTGTTTTCTTAGTTTAAAACATTTTTCTAAACTTTTGATTTGATTAGACGTTGAGGATAAACCGGTACTAAAAGCTCTTGTCTCCTTAGACGACATCGGTATCTTACCAACACTATAATACGCTCACGATGGGTGCACTTGCCCATATGTGTGTTTAGTGTTAGTAAATATCATGTTTTATAAATTTAAAACTTGGCTAAAGAAAGTGTAAAATGGCTTAAAATAAACATTAAAACCATAACACACTTGACGCACATCATATACCCTATACATCCTAACTTGGCTCAAGTATGTCCACCTTAACTGAAAAACTTAGCCTTTTATTTCAACTTCTAGAATATCTTATTAATATTATTCTCACTTTCGTACACACTTAATGTTAGACTACTCGGTATGGGACCAGCCTAGGGCTGGCGGTCTTTGGCGTCGTGCCTGAACACCGCCCCCTAGGGCAGACCCCCCGTCTTCAACGGCTCCTCCTCACCGTCCTTGTCGGGCCAAAAATCAAGAAAAAGTGCCGTTGGAAAAAAACGGCTAGTTGTAAAAAAAATAAAAAATTCCTCCCACTTTATAAATATATGCCCTTTATTCCTCCCTTTCAACCCAAATCTTTCCAATCTCTCTCACATTTATATACACTACCTTAATTTTTATAAAGTTTTAGGCATGTCCTCTTCTTCATCGTGGTGTTCGTCATCTTCGTGTGAAGGCGATTTGTTTTTTGCGAACGTCGTAATGCTGGCAGCACAGATGATCATGGAGGAAGAGGAAGACATTGACGATAAAAGAAAGAAATTTGTCAAGTTTCAAGAGGCGGCGAGAAAATACATTGACGATAAAAATGGCACGTGCTTTTACACCATAGAAGTTGCGATACTCTATGTATGCTTGTATCTTGCTACATAACATTATCATCAAAGACCAAGCTAGAATGTCGTCCCATAGTTAGACGAGAATCCTTTGCAACATTACAACAGGCCCACTTCGATAGAGAAACATGAATTATTTTCCAAGTCAAATACGAAGTGTATATATATTTGGATAGAGATAGATATAAAGAAAGCGACCTACGGGGAGGGACGCAATTCCCACTTTGATGGTCACGATAGACGAAATCAGAAGTCACAAAAAGGACGAATAATTGTTGAGGCGGTTGTACGGCTGGAGTAGACAGAGAAAAATATCAAGTTGGGTTCGCAAAGAGTTAGTTAGGGTATTGGGTCGGATGGGGATTGTAGTTTGGGCTGTTTGGAGATAGCTTGTTGTTTGGGTTTTGGGCAGGAGGTGATGGTGTAGTAGAAGGCGGCTAGTTTGCGGGTGGTATGGCGGCCGCAATGGCTGGGTTTCGGGTGACAGCATCGCGTGTTTTGAGGTGGCCAGTTTCGGAAATAAACTGGTTAATAGCATCTTCCCATGTGGGTAAAGAATTGTTCAAAACAGAAGCTATGGTGTCAAATTCTTTGGGAAGGCCTTTAACGAGATGAAGCACACGTTGTGGTCATTCATGGTAAAGTCTAGGGCGTGGAGTTGGTCAGTTAATTCGCGTATCTTTTGGCAATACTCTTCAAGGGTGGGCATTGAGGCGAGGGTTAGGTTGGCTAGTTCATGTTGGAGAGCTTGGGAGCGACAGCCTTTTTTATTCACAAATAGGCATTTAACCTGTTGCCAAGCCTCCAAGGCTGTGGATTCTTCGGCCATTGAAGGTCATCTGAAAGAGTACCATAGATCCATTGTAAAACGATGGAGTCTATGTTCTCCCATGTGGCAAAGCCGGCCGAATCAGTTAAGGGTGGCGGCGAACCATCAATGTGACACAACACATTATACCCTTTAGCATGAAGCGTAAATAGCTTTACCCATAAAGCATATGAAACCTTTATACCATCGAGGGTGCGTACCTTATTTTGAATGTTGGAGACCGCATAGACCGGATGAAGGGGCTTGTGTGAGGCGGCTTCAGGTGCAGAGGTGTCTGCCTTGTCGGCCATTGATGCCGATATGGAGACAGAAGATGATTGGAAAATAAAACGAAAGGAGAACCGTGAAGGGGCTGTTCGAAAACAGGGGACGACAGGGAAGTTCGAAAACTAAACCCTAGAGGATGATACCATGTAAAACATTCTAATCCCTCACCCATTTCATTAAACAAGAATGTACATCACTACATAAATAGTTACACTAGAAGGAGATAATTACGGAAATAAATAAATACAATCAATACATTTAGTATACACAATAATGATCCGATAATTGTGGGGCACAATTATCGGCTAACAACATATGCATATGCTTTGATTCTTCTTGTTACAAATAATTTCTTAACGCTTGTTTTGATCAAGTGTTTAGAATATGTTTTCCTGCAATGTTTATATATGGATTAGTTAGCATGGTTAAAAGAAGAAATAATGTATGAAACACCATCACATCTTTTTTTTTTTGAACCGCAAAATTGGATCACTGACGGACCACTGGAGTATCATCGTGCCATCAGCGGAACCACCCGATCATATCCATCTCCACTAGATATAATGCATATACACCAATTCAGGAGGAATTAGGAAACCAAATTAATATGGGAAAACTCCCCTTATGGGAATCGAAACCAGGACCTATTGATCCCAAAACCTTATCCCACCCTAAGATAATCGGCTAAACACTATCACATCTTGATTGCAGACTACAACCCCCCCCCCCCCCCCCAAAAAAAAAAAGGCATTATTTTAACCAATTTTTTACCCTCATAGTTATTGCTTTTGATTATTATAATTTATGTACATATCACTAGTGTATCGACTATTTAAAAATATTTGACTAGTGTATGAACTATCTAAGAAGTCTATCTATTTAAAAAATTTGCTGTTGTACATGCTGGTTGGACCGGCCGGTTCAAGTTTTGTATGGTGCAGGGATTCGAACTGTTGATATTGGGGCCCCACGATTCTTGATGCGCAACAAAAAGGTTGTTTTTTATCTGTTAGGTCTCGGCTCGAAAAAACTTCGAGCTAGCTCTAGCCCAATCGAGCCGGCTCGTTATTGGAGAATTAGCAGGGCGGCGGGCGTCGACAGCGGTTGACCTTATGAAGCTCTTGCCCTGCTTACAGGACCCCCAGTGCGAACTCCTTCTTTTAAGGTCATGCATGGGGTAGCTAAGTTACTGTTTGGGTTGCGGACCTGCCAACCTCACTTGATGGCAAATGCAGTATCCTGTTTTGACGATGGTCTCCGAAAGGCTATTGAAGACATTGTTGTTTGCGGGGGGGCCCTACTTTGGTGAACTTCAGTGGCGTTTGGCATCTTTGCCGATGCGCCTGGGTGGATTGGGCCTCCTCTCAGCTCGGGATGTTGGAGTTTATGCTTTTGTGGCGTCTAGAGCTCAGTCGTGTGTATTGCAAGACCACATCCTCCGGAACAGTGGGGTTGTTAAGCTTGACGTAGACTACCAACAGGCCCTCGAGTATTTAAGTGTCTCTCTTCCAAACTTTGACGTTGGCGGTTTCTCTAATATGGACACCCCCCCCCCCCCCAAAGCCAAAAAAAACTTTGGCGAATGCTCTATTTGAGAAAATCGCTCGGAATCTGGGAGAAACACTTGATCTGTCTCCCCGCCAGGAGGCGGTGATTGAGTGCTTGAAAGGCCCCCATGCGCAAGACTTTTTGACTGTTATCCCGATCGAGGGGCTGGGGCAATGCATGTCGGCTGTTGAGTACAGGGCTATCCTCAAATACCGGCTGATGATCCCTATGTATCCAGAAGACGAAACCTGCCCCATCTGCCGTAAAGCCTGCATGGATAAATACGGGGAGCATGCTGTTCATTGCAAGGAGCTCCCTGGTTTCAAATACCGGCATGACTGGGTGAGGGATGTTTTGGGGGACATCATGAGGAGAGCGGAGATTTCTGCCAAGAAGGAGGCCCCTGTGAATTTCCTTACAGACCCCATGGAAGGGAGATCTACATTGAGACCAGCAGACCTGCTCGTCTTTGGCTGGGCGGGAGGGAAACATGCTTGTGTAGATCTCACAGGAGTCTCCCCCTTAGCTGGTTTAAGGGAAAACGGGTTTGTAGCAGGACAAGCGGTAAAGAAAGCAGGATCTAAAAAGGTGGATAAACACGCTAAAGCATGTGCTGATAACCAACATGCATTTGTCCCCTTCGCCTTCGACACCTTTGGATCCCTAGCTCCAGAAGCTATCCGTTTACTGACTAGGGTCCAACAGGTTGTCCACAGCAGTGGCTCATCAACAGGGGGGCAGGGGTTTGTCTTTAATAGGGTAGGGTTTGCTATCCAGAAAGGGGTAGCGGCGCAGCTTGTTGCTCGCTTACCTGCAATATTGATGTAAAATTACCACTCAAATCTAAAAGAATTACTAAAAAAAAATTTGTTTTACAAATACTGATAACTTAAAAAATTAACACGCATTTCTAAAAAAATATACATATAAACTAGATAATAATTTTTTTTTACAAATACGCATTTCTAAAAAAATATACAAACATACATACGAGCCATAGAATTGAGCCACGAGTCGAGCCATCAGGTCGAGCCAGGAGCCGAGCTCGAGCCAGGTCATCGAGCCGAGCACCCTGACTCGAGCTGGCTCGGCTCGAAAACAAAACGAGCTTTTTTCCAACAAGCCATGAGCAGCGAGCTTTCACTCACTTATGAGTCGAAGCTGATGTAATATAGATTGAAACAGAAGGATTGCCGTTAACGACACAAATGTTTTGATCAGTTTGTAAAGTACACTAACTCGTTTGAATTGCATTTTAAAATGCTTAATTAATGTCGTTTATATTTTCTGTTTAATATGACTGTAAAACAAGGTTTTCTACCTCAATTCAAATAGAGGATACACGATATAAGCTGGAGATTCTGTTTTAACGAGTTTTCAGCAAAGCCAACAACACATGATTCCGCTTGCGATTTTAGGTATAGCAACCACAATCTGTTTTAAGGAAACCGTGTAACACTGACCCTTTTATGTATATTTTTTTCTAATGTGGCATACGTCGGTCCGACACTATTGGATACAAAACACAATTCTTATTCAGTTGTCCTTGGTTGTCTTTCCAATATACAAAACACAAATATAACATTTTTTTTCATCCCACATCGGTTTGGTAGTAGAAACACAAAGGGAGGAAGAGTGTTATATAAAAGAAACAGGTGGAAGTGGAAAAAATACGCAGCCATGCAGTGAGCACAAAGCGAACTATTCTTTCGCCTTTTACTAAAGAATACCGTGTGCTCGTTGCTCTAAAATGGCATACGCTTATTTTTGGAGAGTCCCATTCTTTATTGTTTGGGCTCCAACCAATATTCACAGTAAAATCTATTGTTTGGTAGAAGTTGAATTTTTTTAACCTTATTGACTTCTAGTAAAATTGGTTTGCTGGTTGAATTTGTTCATGGTCGATCTTACTAATTTGCTTTTGTAGGCGTAACATAAAGTATTGTTGACATATAATGAATTAATCAAGTTGGTCCAAATATAGCCTGTTTCGTTGTGGTTAGTTAACACTATAGAATCGATGAATTGATAAGCTTTGAACAGACCTTTGTGAATCGTGATCGTGGCGTGTTAATCATTGGCTGTATCTCCAATATAGAATACAAAACATTATATAGAATATACGTAACACTGCAACATGTTTTTTGATCCCACATTGGTCGGGTAGTAGAAGTACAGAGAGGAAGGGTGTAATGTAAAGAGGTACGAGGAAGAAGAAAGGACAAGCAGCCATGCAGCGAGCACAAAGCGAACTATTCTTTCGCCTTTTACTAAAGAATATTGTGTGCTCGTTGTATTAAGTGGCATACGTTTATTTTTTTGAGTCTTTTCTTTGTTGTTTGGGCTCCTACTAATCATTTTAGTGTAAGTTTTGCAATAAAAAACAGGAGAAAACTATAAAAAGATAGTTGTTGCAGCTCTGTAATCTTTCCTTCATACCTTTTGGTACAAATATTTACTTTGGCGATGGACTAGCACGTATCTCGTCCTCCTCCTCGTCCGTTTCAGTGTCATACAAGCCATCATCGGCGCTATCGTGTTTGAGAAACCCTATCTTGAACTCCTCAAAAGTCAAGTCCGAAAATGGGTTCATGCCTTTCTTATAATACGCTGTGTCTGGACCTGAATTATGAGCCTCTATTTCACGAAGATGTTGTTGAAAGGTTTCGAATCTCCTCTTCTCCTCGTCAGCAGTAGGGTACGATTTGGCGTGGGCTAACTTCCACTCTCTCTGAATATCTCCCAGTCTTTATGAGCCATTATTGCAACCTCTCTGTATTTAACAAAGCGTTTAGAAATCTCAAGGAAAGTTATTATTTAGGGCATGTTTGGCTAAGCTTTTTAGAGTCAAAAAGGACTTTTGGGAAAAGGACTTTTGGGAAAAGGACTTTTTGAAAAGGACTTTTTAAAAAAAGTGTTTGGATTAGCTTATGGGGTGGGAAAAGCCAATAAGCCAATAAGTTGTTTTTTAAAAAGTGTTTGGCTTAGCTTATTGATGTAAAATGACTAAAATGGACATTCTTTCATAAGTCAATAAGTTGCTTTTTAAAAAAGTGTTTGGCTTAGCTTTTTTGTTTCTCTTCTCTTAATAAAAAGTTTAATTTAATAAAAAGTGTCGTAAGCATCCATTATCTGATACATACGCATAAACATATGGATCCAAATCTGATTAATCGAACCGATACAACAACGATACAGCAAAAAGATGCATTAATTTTGTTTTTACACTTGCATACGGATACAGTACACTGTCGATATCATATACACATGAACATATGGATCCAAATCTAATTAATCGAACTGATACAGCAAACAATACAACAAACAGATTCATGAATTTGTTTTTACAATAAACTACTACAATCACGATAGGCTTACGTCAGAATTCAATAGTGAAGCCCTTCAATTGGGCAAAATGGGCGGCAGGTGTAACAGTGCCAGGCACCTGCCTGCACTCTCCTATTGGCCCAACAAATTTACGATTTTAAAATTACGATTTTGCCATCAGTTCAAATTTATGTTTTCGCCCCCGCTTAAAAATAAATTTACGCTTTTGCTCCCAGCTAAATATTTCAATTTTGCCCCCGGTTAAAAATTACAATTTTTACCCGTTTCAATTTACATTTTTGCCATTAGTTTTTTTCCCTTAAAATTACTCTTTTGCCATCAGGTCAAAGTTATGTTTTTGCCCACGCTTAAAAATAAATTTACGCTTTTGCTCCCGGCTAAAAATTCTAATTTTACCATCGGCTCAAAATTACGATTTTGCTCCGTATAAATTTATACTTTCGCCATTAGTTTTTTTTTCTCATAACCAGGTTACGATTTTGCCCTCAACTTAAATTTACATTTTGCCCATCGTTTTTGTTTGATTTCCTGGTGACATTACAAGTTTGCCCCCAGTACAAAATTACAGTCGTGCCGGCAACTTCCTGGCACTCACATGTTGGTCCATTTAGTTTACGATTTATCCCTGAATTAAAATTATGATTTGGCCCTCGGTTAAAAATTACGTTTTCCCATCGTTTTAGTTTTTTTTACCAAAACTATAAAGGTTTTTTTTTAATTGTTTTACTCGATTTAATTTCTTCCCGTGTCAAGGAGTTGCCTAACACTGGCTCATTAGTCCTGAGAAATTACAGTTTTGCCCTGAGGCCAAAAATACGGTCTTATCATCGTTTTTATTTTTTTTTCCCCTAGCAAAATTATAGCAGTCTTTTTTTAATTGGTTGTGAATTATTCGGCCATCGCCCCGCAACGCGGGCGGGGCATCTACTAGTTGATAAAACATAAAAAACTTTAAAAAGTGAAGTTATAATACTTTTTTCTATTTATATTAGGAATGAGATCAAATACAAACACTTAATTTTGTAAGAACTGTAAGAACCAACACATAATTGACAAGTGTCCATTAATAAAAAAATAGTTTAGGGATAATTTAGACCTTTTGACCATATTTATTTATAACTAATTAAAAATAATTACAAAAAATAGAATCAGCACAACACTATATAATTAGCATAACATCCTTAATCGTTCTTCATATTATCAGCACATCGTCCTCAATCGTTCTCCATTATCAACATAAACGACATTAGCACAACATACTCAATCGTTCTCTATTATCAGCACACCAGATGTGCTGATTATATCTACTTTTGGTGTTTGTTTGTATTATTTTGTAATTAACACATAATCAGCACGTTATCAGCACAATTATAAAACACCTTTTGTTAACTTTTGTTAAAAATCACTTTTATAAATACAAAAAAGGTATAGCAATATGGTACTAATATTAAAGATAAAAAAAATACTTGATTTTATGGTATATATATTTTTTTTAAATAATGAAGTATATAAAAGTTATTTTAATTTAAAAAACCTTGGTGGAATTTGTATTTAATGGAAAAATGGTCAAATGACTAGCAATTTTACAAAATTACCCCTAATTTGTTAGTAGTAATTTTTAATTATAAGGGTTTTATTTATAATCAATATCAACCCTTGATTTAAATTATCAATGGTTCAGATCTGTTCTTACGGTTCTTATAATTAGCACTGTTTGTACAGGATCTCAACCCATAGAATAGAATGGAATGAAACTAGTTTATAACAAAACTAACAAGAAGAATCAAAGCATATGTAACTTAAATAACAAAACCTAATCAACGTTCAAAATCAATGTTATGAAACACAAATCGATAGATTCAACAATAATAAAAATATCGATAGGATACTGGTTAAACCAAGCTAAACCCTAAATCCAACAAGAGGATATAAGTGCGCGCGAATGAAAACGATTCAAATTTTGAAACAAACCCTAGATAGATAAACCTCTTGCTTGCTTGTTGGAGAATCCAGAAAACGTGCGAGTTGAGAGAGAGGTTTTTAGAGAGAGAAAGTTAGGGTAAAAAGGTTAGGGTGGAGGGTATAACCCTCGGGGAGTTGTGCGGTGACTCAAGTCACCGAATCGGTGACTATACCCTCCCTTCAAAGGCATTCCGTGACCAAGAGAGAGAGTCTCAAAATCGATAACCTTTCACCGATTTGTTTGAGAAGAGAGGAGAGGAGAGATGAGAGAGAGAGGAGTGACCAATCATGTTTTTTTTAATTGAGGGGTGTTTGACTATACCTAGTGATTGAGTGTAAAATAGGGAGTAAAATGGGGAGTTGACATGGCATAATACTATTATACTATTGGATGGAATTTCACTCAAACACCCTAAGTTGTTTGACTATACCCTCCACCCTTATAGATATAGAGAGAGAAAGAGAGGAGAGAGACTTACCAAGATAGAGATGGGATGAGAGAGATGATTGTGTAGTGATTTTTGGTTGTTGTTGCTTTGGTTTAAAAAGATAAGGGTAATGGCGGTTGGTTTCGCTTTTGTTTGATTTAATGGGGGGGGGGGGTTGGGTTGTAACGGTTTTGTTTACGGTTTGAAACTTGAAGGCGGTCGTGTATAGTGTAAAGAGGGATGATTCAACGATTTTGTGGTCTAGAGCGAATTTTAAATCTGAGATCTTTATTTTCCGGAAGTGATTCTATACGTAACGAAACCCTATGGCTTGTTATGATGTAGTTTCAAGTGCAATCAAATGGCTCAACAACGATTAGTAATCAATGGCGATAAAAACAAATCGAATGGTTCCAAGAACAATGTTCTTTCAATTAAAATTCAATAAAAACTAACTAACCAATAACTCTAAAGATCCTATTTATAAGATAGGAACAATAATTCAAATTGAAACTAAATAAGATAAAATATTAAATTCAAATAAAGAGATAATTAAAGAGATCAAGTCTATCCACATCACGTTATAATACTATAGGCTGTACACTATTTGTAATTAATGTTCATTGATAAGGTGGAGCATAGCATGAACACTAATCTTGTTACAAATATAGTTATGTAAATCTCATGTCATTGCTTTAGTGGGAATATTATATAGTTGTTGGAGTAAAATCAAATACAAACCACATTTCGTATACAAATTATAAGAACCATTTAAAAAGTGTCACGTGACATACAACCAATTATAGAGAAATGATAAAATAATATCACTTATATTAAATTCCCTATAAATATGCTAACGGGCAATTAATTCTTTATTTTGATCTTCCTTTTGTTTTCAATGTGCTGATTAAGAAAAGTGTTGATATCATTCAAATGTGTGCTAAAATCAATTATCTTGATTAATTTTCATGTGCTAATATAATTCAAATGTGTTACTTTTATGTATGTATTGTTTTGGTATGTGTTAATTTAACATTTTTAAGTGCTAGGATCTGTTCTTACGGTTTGTATGATAAATATGGTTTGTACCGGAACCATCCCCTATAGTTGTATCACACTTCTAATGATTCAAGGGGTGCATATTTCACCTTCCCACCACTAAGAGCCACTGTGACCTTAGTTTTTCCATAGTCTTTCTTTAACTCTTTTAATGGTGGGAGGGGTGTTGCACACTGCCTTAAGTTCTATTAAACCTACAATGTCATGTTATTAATATCATCGACAACACTTAAACCCTTTAATCAATGGCAACACTTCTCTCAAATATCCTAAAACCATTTTTCTTTAAAAGAAATATAGAAAATGATGGATGATTGGGTAGGTAGAGTTGAAGGCCCACAAACAACTATCTCTCACATCTACCCTAATCGGTGAATACAACCCCAAACAACTACCTTGTCAATGAGGGCGATGTACCCTAAGAGGGTAACCTACCTGAACACCAATACCCTATATGTGATGTTAACTTTCTAAAGTGTATATATATACATAGGTAAAGAGTATGGTACAAATCTTCTTATCGTACATTATGTACGCGCTACACACAGCCGTACACGTGTCCTGATTCAATTTAAGTAAATAAGGGTATATCAGACATTCTATTCCAACATCTCGACTGATAATCATGGAATCCCGTCAATTATAAGCAGATCTGGAGTTCGTTTCCTAACCGTTCCATTTAATTTTTCTTCGTTTTAATTCGATTGTAGGGTTTTTGATTGATTCCTCACAGAACGGCCATTTCCGAAAATGCTTGATTCGTCATTTAGGATTCGTCAATAGGTATATTAGTTTTGAGTTATGGGTTTTATTTGATTTGAAGCTTTTTTTTTATTTTATTAGATTTGTAATCAGGGTTGAAGATAAGTGTTTCTGGGTTTACTTGTTGTGTTACTATATCGCATGTGTTGTTTTGATATATCGCATGTGATGTTTTAACATAATCCGACTAGTTTAGAATGGATCTGTTGTATAATTTCGCATGTTAAAAATAATCATTTCGCACACAATGAAGTTTAATATATAATTTCGCATGTTTAATTCGAGACTTCGCAAACCTTAAAGTATTTATCAATTGTAGCTATTTATTTCGCAATCTTTATTAGTAATTATTTTTATTTTCGCACAATGTGTTTCAATAATTGAAATCAAATAATTCAGTTCAATAATTGATTTCAATAATTCATATCAATAATTTTTCTTTTATTATATAATTCATCATTATTGCAAACATCCAATTTAAAAATGGCAGATCTACCAACACCCTCTTCTTCTGAACCAAGTATCAAGCAGGTTTTGAGGAAAAGGATTCAGCAACAAATTCAAGAGGATCAATCATGTCAAGAGATGTTGGAGGCCAACATTTCTCGTGTAACAGAAAACATGAAGAGAAGACAAGAAATTCTGAGCTTGCTATCCCAGATGCAAGTGAGTAGTCTTAAAGAAATTGCTATTATGTTTATGGTGGATTTGGGTGAGAGGGATGAGAAACAGTTGAAAGAGTTGGCTGGTGCAATAACTGTATTAAGATGCTCGATGAAGATGAAAATGGAGTTTCTTTCATCTTTTGAATGAACTTTTGTTTATTTTTTTGTGCATGTTCCAATAAATTTGCATGTTTTGTTATGTAATGGACTTGTATTTCGCAAATTTTAATAATTCAATGTCAAACATGCGATTTCAAACATAACACATGCGAAATAAAAACACAAATGCCAATTTAGAAATACCAATATATGCGAAATTAATAACACTAACAAGTTTAAGTATGTAACATAAATCCATCATCAAATGAAGTTTACTTCCCCTTTCCAAAATATGTACTCATCCTATCTGGGATTATCTTATCCAGATCTTTCATATACCTCTCTTTGTCTAGCCTTTTGTCGAAAGCATTGGCCAATTTAATTATTTTTTGACGATGCATATTGTGTTCTGATAGAATGATTTTACTGAGATATATGTGCCTTAGGAGATGAAGTTGTGAATTCTGTCTGTTGTTTACTTCATCTTCTTTCACAAATCCAGTCACCCATGGTTTTTGGTCTCATTTGTACGTTTCCATGTGACGCATCGTAAACACTCCACAGTCTACGCCGTTATTATTCGTCCTCCAATCCATTTCTTTTCTTTCTATATCTGAGCTTCCAAGTTCTTTTATAGCGGGTGTTGGTTTTAAAGCCTTTTCTAGGTATAAAACCAATACCCTTCTCTGTAACATAGCAACATTGTGTTAGTAGCTTTTTTACATAAAACATAACATGTATATGAATAATTTTTTCTATTACCAGTGTGTCTGGAAGCCCTTTGTATCTATCCTTGAAGTCTTGTTTAGCTGCTGAATTGTCGATCAGCTCAATTTTGCCGGATTTCAAGTTGAAGCATAAGACATAAAAGTGGTCACCTTGAAGTACCGGAATAAACACCAGGTCAACCGAATCAAGTTTTTTTACCTCATATCTCAGTAACATGTCTTCAAAATTTGAGGCAAATATTTTTAGTCGTTGGTTGTCTGTGTATTTCTCCTCGTCGTAAAAGATATCCGGCTGTATGTTATGTAACCAGAGTCAAAGCCATGCAAACAATGGTTTTTTTTCACATGCGAAGAGTGTATATACCAAATGCGAAATTACAACAGTATGAGAAATGCAAACAATGGATTTTTTTTTCACATGCGAATAGTATATATAACACATGCGAAATTACAACAGTATGAAAATGTTTCAAAAGGAAATACTCTGCCATAATACATGCGATTTAGATATAACTAGTGTGCGAAATCATTTAATATGCATTTAATTTTAGAATTTCGAATGACAAAATGTATATGAAAACATAGCATCATTGTGGAAAACAAGAAGAGTCTGTATGGTGATGACTTTCTATCCATTTTCTTCTCTTCAAGGTTTAGAATATCTACAAATGCATCTATTCTGTTTGATGCTATGTATTGTTCCCTGTAGAAGCTTTCAAATACAGCTTTGAAAGTTGCAACCTCAGTTTTTGATCGGTAAAATTCTTCTCTGTCAGTCATAAAATAAATAATAATTAGTATTTGTTGTGTGTATATTTTTTAGATGTTTGTTAGTTGATATATGTTTTTTACTTACTGCAAGCCTGCAAATGTAGCAAATGTATAGCGGATCACACTCAATTCTTGGTTTAAGAGTGCTTCGTGCATGTTTACCACTCTGTTGCAGTAAGGGGAACAAAATTTGTCTCCAAGCTCTTTACATCTTTTCTCAGCTCGGGTTTTGGCTTGTTCTATTGTCTTATAAAGGAGTTCATTTAACCCTTTTGGAATAACCTGTTTTGGAACTTGCTTTGGCTTTGAGTTTTTTCTCCCCTTAGTTGGTTTTTTTCCTTTATCTTCTTCCAAGCTGGGTCCGAGGCTCAAAACCAACTCAACTGAATGCAATTTCTCAGCCGTTACCTGAGGGCATTCAACTTCCTTTTCCTTCTCAACTTCAAGTTCCGTATCGGGTTGTTGAGGGTCTTTTTCTTGCACTTTTTCTTGAACTTTTTGTTGAATGTGTTGTGTAGATTCTGCCAAGTTCACTGTTTCTTCGATAACAGTTTCGTTTTCACTAGTTTCTGCATGCCAGAGTAATTTAAGAAATACAATAATTTGTGTTGTTTAATTTTTCTCCTAAAATAAAGTGTTTTCTTACCCTTGGCAGTTGTTTGGAAAGCGTATACACCCGGTTCCACAGTTTGAATGTTTGCAATAAGGGTGTCTGTGACTCCTCCATCATCTGGTTGCAGTATACCTATAGATACAAATTATTTAACTTAATACAGTAGAATCAAAATCGCAGGGTTATACATGACATCTTTGTGCGAAATCAAATTTGAAGTGTTTTTGACAGAATCGCATGTGTTTTTTGTAGGTTTCGCACGTGCATAAATGTAGTGATTTTTTACATGATTTTCGCACGTGTTAATATTGATTTCGCATGTTTTACCTTCTGATGCCATTTGTACCAAAACTGTTGATATTACTTTTTGAGCTTCTTCATCCTCTCTACCTTCTTCGTTTGTAGTAACTTCATGATGAACTTCACAAGCTGGATTTTCAGGTTCTTGATGAACAGGAGAGGTTGCAGTTTCATGCTCTTGAACCGAATCATGCGGCACACAAATTGGATTATTTGGAAGCGTCTTATCCCACTCCTTACAAGCATTCATAATCTCCGGATTCCAAAAACACTTAGTTTTAGCTTCTGAAACTAAGTTGTTCATCACTTGAACATCTTGAACCATTTTAAGGTATTTTTTGACATTTGCTTTCATTTTTTTCAACAGATTCAGTAAAAATTTTTCGAGTTAAGATACTATCAATCTAGAAGTTAAATATAATTGATTAAGTTAAATTAATATTTTTTTGCGCTTACCTTTTTGTTGGCTCTCGAAGCCTCTAGTTCTTTTTGTGGGCTGAGTCGTAGAATACCGATGGTGAAAGTTGAGTAGGAGTGTTGCAATAATCCATCATTTTCTGTGTCTGTGTTCCAACTTCAAACTCAAGGTTCATCTGAGACATTTCATGGATTTCAAAACTGAAATCCATGAAATCATCATTGTTCTCGTTATCTTTTGGATCTTCCCCGGTTTCTTTGTTCTGTACTGCTCGCGCAGTCCTTCTTTTGTAGCTTATTGTGGTGTCAACCGGTGGGCGTAGTGTATAATCATCCGTCGAAGGACCCTCTTCTTCTTCATTTTTTTCTTCATTTTCTTCTTCATTTTCTTCTTCTTCTTCACTCTCACTTGATATCCATAGAGGTCCGTTATCCGAAATATGATCTTCGACTTTATCAATCTCCGAAGATGTGATATAACGGATAACCGGTATCTCCACGGCTTTCTCAAACAGGTTAAGCCTTTTGTTGTACTCATGCATGTATAGAAGCTGTATAAATCGCAAGATCATTTAATTATATAAAAAAACAAACTAGTATTTCAAATATGTTATTAAATGTAGTTATGTATACCGTAAGAAAGGCAACAGGTCCCACGAACTGTATCTTATAGTTCTTCCAGCCCGCTCGTGTACGACGCAAGGTGTCGAGTAGATATGAGCCCCAATCTAGATTTTTCATTTCCTCAACATCTTCTACACCAAGCAAACATCTATCATTTGCAAGTGTTGCCTTTGTAATTTCTGCAAAGAAGGTCATCCAGTATACAAGGAAATTTAATTTAAACAGACTCCCTCCGTCTCTTTGATTTTCCATTGTATTTGCAATTAAGCCATGGGTAATTCTCGCGTTTTGCCCCCACTGGCGGATGAATGTATCCCGGACAACATTTCCCAGTTCTTGACTTTTTTCAATTTTCTCTTGCTTTTTGACTTTTCTCTTATCGGCTATTATTTCTACTTTCTTTGGACCATTTGGTATTCCAAATACCTCGTAAACTGTGTCCGATGTTATTTTTATTTGGTGTTTTCCTACGTTTAGCTTATCGAACTTCTCAACAAAGTTCCTGGTTAGCCAATATGCCAATCGTGTCGAAATATGGTTGATATTGATATCCAGAATAGCTCCAAATCCCATATCCCTCACATCATCAATCTGTTTTTTTGAAAATCTTCTAACAGTATCCATATATGAGTTAGGTTGGCATATCAGTAGTATTGCTTCATTGCTGTATTTGAAGAACTCCCTATGTTTTGTTTTATGTGCTTTAACTTTGTCTGAATGTTTTTTTTTTCTGTATCATTGATTTCCTCTCATCTTTTTTCTTTTTTGTGGGTGGCTTAATGATGTTTGCAAAATGCAACATATAAATTTCATCAATTGTGCATAAAACTAACCCCTTTTTAGTACTAATGTTGGAAAAAGTGTGCTTTTGTCTTCCTTTTGTATTTTCAGGATTAAATGAGCTCAAATTAACAAAAGAAGCAAAAAGACATCAAAATCTAACATAAATACAAGAAAAGGAACAAGATGTGACATGCCCGACCCCACGACAGCATCTTCCCAAGCAAAACAAGATAACAGAAGACTGAACACGCCCCGTGCTCAGCCAGCACGGGGGCGTGCCCAAGTGTCAGCAGAAAATACAAAGTGGTAGAAGCTTCTATTGCCCACCACGGGGCCGTGCTCAGCGGACACGGGGCTGTGGTCAACTATAAGATTCGCACAATCCAGCAAATCTTCATAGTACAAAGATTCTTCTGCACCACGGGGTCGTGCTCAGCGGACACGGGGGCGTGGTCAACTAAAAAGACAAAACTGCATTAAATGAAGAAAGAGAAGGATGTGGACACGGGGCCGTGCCCACTGGACACGGGGCCGTGCCCGAACTTCTGTTCAGCCTATAAATAGGAGTGCTTGGCTCAAGCTCAAACCATCCATTGGCACACCACCTCTCTCACACTTCACCCACCACCCACCACCCACCACCACCACCATAACACCATCATCCACCACCATCATCCATTGTCCATCGTAGAGTGTGTGAGTCGTCTCGGGATCCAAGATTGATCGTAAGAGTTCTTGACAATCAAGGCCATGTTTGCCTAAGTCT
Source organism: Helianthus tuberosus (assembly GCA_030545235.1). NCBI lineage: Eukaryota > Viridiplantae > Streptophyta > Magnoliopsida > Asterales > Asteraceae > Helianthus > Helianthus tuberosus. The sequence goes on from CM060357.1 coordinate 177,938,585, forward strand.
CTTACATCACTTGGTGAAGACAAAGTGTCTAGTGTAATACTTTTTATTTTTAATCTTTTCGCACTTTTTATTTGGTTTTGTATTAATGACTTTAATAACTAGTTTCTTATGTTGAAGGTGATCTTTCCTTATCGTTTGTCCGTGGTGTCTTGACATTATTTTACTGTCTATATAAAAAAAAGATTTTCACCATTCATATCTCCACGGTCTATATGGAGGTATGTTGGCTACCTGGTCGGGGGTTAAGGGAACGGTTTGGTAAAGGTCTTGCCATTGTTCAGCGTTTAGAGGTCCTGCAATGGACCTGGGTCAAATTTAGTAGGACCTCCTTCAATACTTAACGGTATTGGATGGCGGGGGTCCAAACTCTTTGATCCCCTCATAAGTTAACTACTATTAATACTATAACCCGGCTATTTAGGACTGTATCCCTGCTGACTCAGACTACTTAGTCGAGGGTAACGCCACCTCCAAAAGAGGGGCCTACCATAATTTGCATTAATAACTTAATTAATTATCTTTCAATAATCCACCCTTTTAGGATTGTATCCTTGCGGACTCAAACTACTGGGGTGAGGGTAACGTCACCTTCAAAAGAGGGGCCTACTACAATAACTAAGATAATCTCTTAAAAAGTGCAAAAGTGCGAAAATAATCAAAGGTTACACTAGATACGAGTCGGAACCAAGTGATTTATCTTGTCTATCTATTTTTATTTTTATTTTTATTTTCAGCATTTTTAGTTAGTTTTTATTTTTCTTAGTTTAAAACATTTTTCTAAACTTTTTGATTAGATTAGACGTTGAGGATAAACCGGTACTAAAAGCTCTTGTGTCCTTGGACGACCTCGGTATCTTACCAACACTATACTACGCTCACGATGGGTGCACTTGCCAATATGAGTGTCTAGTGTTAGTGAATTTTGTGTTTTATAAATTTAAATCTTGACTAAAAAGTGTTAAAGGGGCTTAAAATATACACCTAATATATATAACACTTGACACCCATCAAGTTTTTGGCGCCGCTTCCGGGGACACAAGGATTTTAAGAAAGCTTAAAATCGACGGCGTAATCAGTTTTTCAAAACCTTTTTAAAACGCGCGCACATTTTTCTGCATTTTAGTTTAGATTTGCATTTACAGTAACCTGTACACGGGGCCGTGTTCGCTGAACACGGGGCCGTGCTGCACATTTTCATAAAAACACCCAGTAATAGTAGCTTGAACACGGGCCGTGCTCACTGAACACGCCCCGTGCTCAACGAAATCAGTAAATTTAATTAAAATGCCCAGATACAGATCCTGAACACGGGGCCGTGTCCACTGAACACGGGGCCGTGTCCAGCCTCTGTTTCCGTTTTTATTTTTGTTTTCTGATCTCGAGACTTGGTTGTGGTCTGCTGAGTGATTCTTATGGATCAATACTCAGGAGGTTACAACTACACCTATGAGGAGGATGATTATATGAGTAATTATTGCACTAATTGTCGTAACACACACTCGGTTCAAAATAATCACTCATATCAACCATCCAATTCATACACCTACTATGAGGAACCCAGGTACGAGCCATCAACTTCATACACATCCTATGAAGACCTAAGGTATGAACCTCCTCCCTCATACTCATATTTTGATGAACCACGGTATGAGCCTTCTTACTCATACTTTGAGGAACCAAGATATGAGCCACCACCTTCATACACTTATTATGAGGAACCATGGCGTGAACAACCCACCTCATATGAGTATTATAAAGAACAAAATTACGACCCTTATCCATCATATGCTTACAATGAAGAACAATGGTGTGAACCATCTACTTCATATGGGTATTATGAGGAACAAATGATCGAACAACCGGATTCAAGCTTTGAAAATCCCGATTCTTTTTCTATAACCGAAGTGACCGATAGGATATTAGAACACATTAGAGTTATTGATCGCTGTATAAAAGAATCTGGTGCAAGGGAAGAGGAGTCCCGCGCAAGAGAAGAATTAAAAAAAGAAGAGATAACCGAAAGTGTAAAAATGGAAGAACAAATAAGTGAAAAACCGACACATGAGTTAAACTACGATAAAGGTGAGTCCGTCAATGTTAAAATTCAAGAAGAGTCTAATTTTGAAGAAATTAATCTCTTGTCACCTTCTTTTGAAAATCATTGTTTAGTACCCACTCATGCTAAGTTTTTAAAAGAATTAAACACTAACACTAAAATTGACTAAAGAATAAGTGTTAAGTTAACTAAAGATCAAACCTCACTAATAAAAGAAGACCCATTTGAAATTAACATTACACCGGTTCCATGTTTCTTTCAAAATTGGTTTATTAGTAATGTCACCAATGATAAAGATCTTTGTGTTAACATAATGCCTAACTACATTTTCGAAAAATTAAGTATTAGTGATTTTTCTCCACTTCAAATACCCATTTTTTTATCCAATCAGAAAGTAATAAAATCAATCGGTATAGTTGAGGATGTCTTGGTTCAAACAAATCAATTGGTAATCCCGACCGACTTTGTCATCCTCGATGACGCTCCTCTAGTGTTGGGACAACCATTTGTAAAAACTCACGAAGCTTTGAAAAACCGGAAGTTCAACAATCTACCTCTTCAATTAGGGGCATTTAAAAGGAGTGTCGATCTCGAACAATCAATGAAATATCCTTTCGGCAATAATGACCCCCTAATTGAAGATGAAGATGAACCACCCGATACAAGTGAAGAGATTGACCACTTTGTTGAAGAAGAGGTCGCCATAGAACAAACTTTTAAAGTTCTTGATCGAAATGAGCAACCAAATAAGGAGTCTCCTAAAGACCCACCACTTGAGCTCAAAGAACTTCCAAAAGGTTTGGAATATGCTTTTCTAGACAAGGATGGTAGATTACCTGTAATTATTTCATCTAAATTAGATAGCTTAGAAAAAGAAAAATTAATTAATCTTTTGAAAAAACATAAAAACGCAATAGCTTGGAAACTTGTAGACATAAAAGGAATTAGTCCTTCCATGTGCACACACAAAATTTTAATGAATGATGACTACAAATCGGTAATACAACCACAACGTCGTGTAAATCCAAATGTTCAAGAAGTGGTTAAAAACGAGGTCATCAAATTACTTGACGCCGGACTTATCTATCCTATCTCCGATAGTCCTTGGGTGAGTCCCGTCCAAGTAGTTCCAAAGAAAGGAGGTATGACGGTAATAACTAACGAAAAGAATGAATTAATACCAACGAGAACCGTCACATGATGGAGAGTATGTATAGATTATAGACGATTAAATGAAGCAACGAGAAAAGATCACTTTCCTTTACCCTTCATTGATCAAATGTTAGAAAGATTATCCGGTCATAAATTTTACTGTTTCTTGGATGGTTTTTCAGGTTACTTTCAAATCCCAATAGCACCCGAGGACCAAGAAAAGACAACTTTCACATGTCCCTATGGAACTTTTGCTTATCGACGCATGCCGTTTGGTCTATGTAATGCCCCCGCAACATTCCAACGTTGCATGGTGGCCATCTTCCACGACATGATAGAAAAGACAATGGAAGTCTTCATGGACGACTTTTCTATCTTTGGGGATTCATATGACCAATGCCTTGATAACCTTGAACGAATGCTATCCCGATGTGAGGAAACTAACCTTGCCCTTAATTGGGAAAAATGCCATTTCATGGTAACAGAGGGAATAGTACTCGGTCACAAAATCTCAAGCGAAGGAAAGGAGGTGGATCGAGCCAAAATCGATACCATTTCTAGACTACCACCTCCATCCTCCGTTAGAGCTATCAGAAGTTTCCTAGGGCATGCCGGATTTTATAGGCGGTTTATCAAAGACTTTTCTAAAATTTCTAGGCCTCTAACAAAATTACTTGAAAAAGATGCTCCTTTCATCTTTGACAAGGATTGCAATCAAGCATTTCTAACCTTAAAGGAAATGTTAGTCAATGCACCTATCATGATAGCGCCTGATTGGAAATTTCCTTTTGAAATCATGTGTGATGCTAGTGACTTTGCAGTTGGAGCTGTCTTGGGACAAAGAAAAGAAAAGCATTTTCACCCAATTTATTATGCTAGTAAAACGCTTAATGATGCACAAGAAAATTACACAACAACTGAAAAAGAATTACTAGCTGTGGTATTTGCTTTTGATAAATTTCGTTCTTATCTTGTTCTTTCTAAAACTATAGTCTATACAGATCATGCGGCCATCCGATATCTCTTCAAAAAGCAGGATGCAAAACCACGTTTGATTCGGTGGATTCTACTCCTCCAAGAATTTGATATTGAAATCAAAGACAAAAGAGGAGCAGAAAATACCGCAGCAGATCACCTTTCACGCTTAGAAGACCCAGCTTTGGAGGCAACCAGGGATGAGCAAGTCAACGAAAAATTTCCAACTGAATCTCTGGAAATGGTGGAATATAAGGAAGAACCATGGTACGCCGACTATGCTAACTACCTAGCTAGCGGTATAGTCGCAAAAGGTTGGCCACATCATCAAAGAAAAAAATTCTTTGCCAATGTGAAACACTATTTTTGGGAAGATCCATATCTTTTCAAAATGTGTGCCGACCTACTCGTCTGACGATGCGTACATGGTAGCGAAGCAAGAAGAATTCTCCGCCATTGTCATGAAGGTCCATACGGAGGGCATCATGGTGCCGCGAGTACCGCACGAAAGGTATTTTATTCAGGATTTTATTGGCCAACCATTTACAAAGATGCCCAAAGTCTTGTCAAGACATGTGATGCTTGCCAAAGAACAGGTAATATTTCTTCCAAAAACGAAATGCCACAAAATGGCATTCTTGTTTGTGAAATTTTTGATGTGTGGGGACTCGACTTTATGGGACCTTTCCCACCGTCGAAAGGAAACAAATATATACTTGTGTCAGTGGATTACTTGTCTAAATGGGCCGAGGCCGAGGCACTTCCAACGAATGATGGAAGAGTCGTGGTAAGATTTCTGAAGAAATTATTCTCTCGTTTTGGCACACCTAAAGCATTAATAAGTGATAGAGGTACCCATTTTTGAAACCATCAACTTGAAATTTTTTTAACAAGATATGGGGTCTATCACAAGGTCTCGACAGCATATCACCCTCAAACAAACGGACAGGCCGAAGTGACTAACAGAGGTTTAAAACGAATACTTGAAAAAACCGTAGGGATAAATAAAAAGGAATGGGCAGATAAATTAGATGATGCTTTATGGGCTTTTCGAACTGCTTATAAAACAACAATAGGTACAACCCCATATAAGCTCGTCTATGGAAAAAGTTGTCACTTGCCAGTAGAAATTGCACACAAAGCCTATTGGGCAATTAAAAATGTAAACTTAGATCTAGAGTTTGCTGGTAAAAATCGGTTTTGTCAATTAAACGAATTAGACGAGCTTAGGAATTATGCATACTCAAACTCCGAAATTTATAAGGAAAGAATGAAAAATTTACATGACAAACATATTAAACCTAATGAATTTCGAGTAGGAGATCTAGTTCTTTTGTTTAATTCACGTCTTTGATTATTTCCTGGTAAACTAAAGTCTAGGTGGTCAGGACCTTTTTCTATCACCCATATTTTCCCACACGGTGCAGTAGAAATTAAATCTCGAAATGGGCCTCCATTCAAAGTCAATGGCCAACGGCTGAAACTCTATCAAGGATTCATTAAGGATGAAGAGGAGGAGATCTCGCTCCAAACGATTGAAGAATGAAACCATCATCGTACCTGGTAAGTTACGAACGATCGGGACAATGTCTAAAGCGGTAAGTTTTCTAACCAAAGCTTATGGGAAACAAAGGGCGCTCACACGAGCACTGAAAAAAAAAACTCTGCTCGGCACGGTGCCGTGTCTGCTGGACACAGGGTCGTGTTCACGCTGCAGACGGGATAAAACCCTTTTTTTTTCATAACAGTTACAACATTACACACGCCCCGTTTCCCCGAAAAAGCTCTGGTTCCAGGTGATTTTTCGCAGAATTTCGACGTCTCCTATCACTCTAACAACATCAAGGTATGATTCTATCACTTTTAGTAGTTAGATTAGTTACTTGTATGTAGTTAAAACACCAAAAATTTGGGGAAAAATCTAGGGTTCTTAAAGTTCATCCGGATCGAACCTCAATTTTTTGTTTAGATCTGTTTGCATTTAGTTAGATTAGTGTTATGGGAAGTAAATGCACTTGTATTGTTCATAGATTCGCCCGATTTCTCACAAAAACCCCAAACCCTTGTTCTTGAACCGAAAATGATAAAATTGATAGGGTAAACAGGTTATTTTGGGAAAAACGGCACTTAGGGTTTCATTTTCGGGGGAAATCGCACCTATTGGACCAAAAATTTTCAAGTTTTCGAAACCGGGTCGAAAAATGGAATTTTTGAGTAACAGACGCCTGGACACGGGGCCGTGTCCGCTGAACACAGGGTCGTGTCCAGCCTACTGCTTTCAGTTTTGTCCGAAAATACTTCTGTTTCGTGCTAACTTTTGGTGTATTCTTTCAGATGGCTAGGAAGTTCACAAGATTTAATGCCAATGAGCTCGATGCTAGGGCTAGGTACGAGATACTTCAAACAAGGCCGGAGGAATACCCAAGGCAAGCATGCACAGAACTGTTAACTATGGTGAATCAAATCGACCATTTCAACAACCTTGTCACAGGGCCACTAAGGGTCGCTTTAACAACTCGACTCCGTTCCATCCACGAATGCACTTTGGAATTCTATAGCACCTTCACGTTCAACTCAAGGTGCGACCCATTCGACAATGATGGGGTGGCGTTCAGGTGTGGCGGAACTAGGTATTCGATCTCTATGGCACAATTTGGATCGATTGTCGGGTTGTATGCGGAAGAGGATGCGGGAAACGAGGAAAACACTGGAAGGATGCGAGAGATAGGTCAGAACGAACGCCAAGCCATTTGGGCTCAAATTGGTGAAGGGTACTACAATCCGAGCAGCACTAAGAGTACAAAGTTGAGGGATCCGCTCTACAGATACATCCATAGGCTCCTCGGCTACTCTCTTAGCCATAGGCATGATAGTAGTGGCGTCGTTGGGTTAAGAGATCTTGTTGTCCTCCACTGTATCCACACCCGCAGGCCCCTTGATGTTCCATTCCTCATGCTCCGAAACATGCATCACAACCGCCTTGCTAGTGCACCAACCCCTATCTTCTTTGGGGATGGGTGTACCGTCTCTTCAAGCACTTCACCAGCATACCTAGGTCATTCGAAAGGAGCCCATGGTCGGGTAGGGTAGATATACACATCTGCCGCTCAATGAACCTACTTTATGAGGCGGAAGACGGGACGGTAAGCTTTTAAAGGATGCAAGGTCATGTATGGAACCCGCAAGAAGCACTTGTCCTCCACGCTCCACAACATCATCAATATCAATACCAACCCCAAGGTGATCCGGGCCAGTCCTCCTCAGGAGGCGGTTTTCCTAATTTCCAAAGTTTGCATGATTTGTTGCAGGAAAACCTTATGTGCACCAGGAACACATACAACATGGCAAGCAACACGTACCACAGGGTCGGAGCTATAGAGAGAAACATATCCGATATCCAAGATGATATTGGATATATTCGGGACCACATTGCGGGCCATGGAGGGGATGATGATGATGATGAGGAGGAGGACATGGATTAAGCGGGAGGAGCGGAGGAAGAAGCGGTTGGTTGATGATTTCCCAGGTTAACCTTTTCCATCTTGAACAATTTGAGGCCTGCGTGCCAAGTGTTGAACAATTTACTTTCCCTAACTTCTTTTATTTTCTGCATTTATTTTTCTTTTAGCTTTGACATGGATGTTGAATTTGGTAAAATTAGGATGTTTACTATGGTTTGGTATGGTGTTTATTGATTAAGCAGGTACATGCGAGGCTTAGAGTACTAAGCATTAGTACTACTAAAGCCGGGACAACAAAACCGAAGAAAAAAACCTGTTTTTCAACCTTGCAGATTGTCCACACGGGCCCGTGTCCAACCGACACGCCCCCGTGCCCACTCCCCTGAACCTGCTGTTTGTTTTAATTCTGCAGACCTTGACAGACACGGGGTCGTGTTCAACCAACACGCCCCCGTGTTTACCTTCTGTAAGTTTTCGTTACTGGCACCTGAACACGGGGTCGTGCCCATCAGGCACGGGGTCGTGCCCATCAGGCACGGGGCCGTGTTCAGCGCCCAGTAACACAAAATTTTTGCTTTTTCACACCTTTTACACATTTAATCAACCTAAAAACTTATTTTTGGGACACATTGAGGACAATGTGTAATTTAAGTGTGGGGGGGATGCTAAAACCTTGAATCTTGCAAGTCCTAAATACAAGCCTTACACAAAACTCTATTGGAACCGCTAATCACCCCAAATTTTTTCAAAAATTTCTTTTTTTTTACTTGTCTAGGTTTAACTCGGGAATTTCAAGTTCTAAAAAAGGTTATATTTTTACGAATTTACAACCGATAGCGTCGTGATAAAAAAGAACCAACATAAGAAAATTATGAAAAGGCATGACAAGCTTAGTTAAAATTTGATTATATATACTTGATCACATAAAAAAACTCATTCCCACAAAAGTGAGTTTTGAGCCTTTATTGAGCATACAATTACATATCATTAGACTAAATGCTCATCTTTCGTTTCTTGTGTGAATAGCCGCTTGGTTCTTACGACTCTAGAACTTGCCATGACAATACATTCTCGGTCCTTACCAACTTAAACCCGAGTAAGTAAATGATGGAGGCATTAGGACTAACCTTTTTTTATTTCTACACCATTATTTTTTTTACCACCTACCCAAAATCCCCTAGTTAGCCCCTTTGAGCCTAAACCTTTTCATTTCATAACCCAAAGCAAACACCCTTTCACCCACCAAAACCTTTTTTTATTTTTAACCCTTTGTTTTAGTAACAGGTTCGGTTTTTCATATGACTTTTCAAAAAAAAAAAAATTTTTGTGTTGATGATGAAGCAAAAGAAAATAAACAATCAAGTTCATCAAAAATAACTTTGTTTAAATAATAGCTTCATCAAAATAAAAGTTACAAAAATAAAAAGTCTTACGAAAACCGACGCTTGTTACGCCTTTCGCCCTTTTTCTACTAACCACTAACCACTAACCCAACCACCTACCTTTAACCCAAGTCTAACCCTTCACCCAAAAGTCCTCTTGATATTTACAAAGGTATATAAGTTAAAAAGGAGGAGGATTGATTGCTTGGCAAGCATATGGTAGGAGTAAGTTCCATGCCGCTCTCGAGTGATCCACAAAAATACATTTTCGGCCGAGTATTGAGTGATCCCCGTGAGGTATGTGAACTTGTATATAAATAGAATTTTAAAAGAGGCATGTTATGCCCTAATAAGTAATTTATCTTATGAAAAGTTTTAAATAAATCATGACGAATAGAATTTTAAAAGAGGCATGTTATGCCCTAATAAGTAATACCTCGTAAACTGTGTCCGATGTTATTTTTATTTGGTGTTTTCCTACGTTTAGCTTATCGAACTTCCCATCAAAGTTCCTGGTTAGCCAATATGCCAATCGTGTCGAAATATGGTTGATATTGATATCCAGAATAGCTCCAAATCCCATATCCCTCACATCATCAATCTGTTTTTTTGAAAATCTTCTAACAGTATCCATATATGAGTTAGGTTGGCATCTCAGTAGTATTGCTTCATTGCTGTATGTGAAGAACTCCCTATGTTCTGTTTTATGTGCTTTAACTTTGTCTGAATGTTTTTTTTTTTCTGTATCATTGATTTTCTCTCATCTTTTTTCTTTTTTGTGGGTGCCTTAATGATGTGTGCAAAATGCAACATATAAATTTCATCAATTGTGGCATAAAACTAACCCTTTTTTAGTACTAATGTTGGAAAAAGTGTGCTTTTGTCTTCCTTTTGTATTTTCAGGATTAAATGAGCTCAAATTAACAAAAGAAGCAAAAAGACATCAAAATCTAACATAAATACAAGAAAAGGAACAAGATGTAACATGCCCGACCCCACGACAACATCTTCCCAAGCAAAACAAGATAACAGAAGACTGAACACGCCCCGTGCTCAGCCAGCAAGGGGGCGTGCCCAAGTGTCAGCAGAAAAGACAAAGTGGTAGAAGCTTCTATTGCCCACCACGGGGCCGTGCTCAGCGGACACGGGGCCGTGGTCAACTATAAGATTCGCACAATCCAGCAAATCTTCATAGTTCAAAGATTCTTCTGCACCACGGGGTCGTGCTCAGCGGACACGGGGGCGTGGTCAACTAAAAAGACAAAACTGCATTAAATGAAGAAAGAGAAGGATGTGGACACGGGGCCGTGCCCACTGGACACGGGGCCGTGCCCGAGCTTCTGTTCAGCCTATAAATAGGAGTGCTTGGCTCAAGCTCAAACCATCCCTTGGCACACCACCTCTCTCACACTTCACCCACCACCCACCACCCACCACCACCATAACACCATCATCCACCACCATCATCCATTGTCCATCGTAGAGTGTGTGAATCGTCTCGGGATCGAAGACTGATCGTAAGAGTTCTTGACAATCAAGGCCATGTTTGCCTAAGTCTCTTACATCACTTGGTGAAGACAAAGTGTCTAGTGTAATACTTTTTATTTTTAATCTTTTCGCACTTTTTATTTGGTTTTGTATTAATGACTTTAATAACTAGTTTCTTATGTTGAAGGTGATCTTTCCTTATCGTTTGTCCGTGGTGTCTTGACATTATTTTACTGTCTATATAAAATAAAAGATTTTCACCATTCATATCTCCACGGTCTATATGGAGGTATGTTGGCTACCTGGTCGGGGGTTAAGGGAACGGTTTGGTAAAGGTCTTGCCATTGTTCAGCGTTTAGAGGTCCTGCAATGGACCTGGGTCAAATTTAGTAGGACCTCCTTCAATACTTAACGGTATTGGATGGCGGGGGTCCAAACTCTTTGATCCCCTCATAAGTTAACTACTATTAATACTATAACCCGGCTATTTAGGACTGTATCCCTGCTGACTCAGACTACTTAGTCGAGGGTAACGTCACCTCCAAAAGAGGGGCCTACCATAATTTGCATTAATAACTTAATTAATTATCTTTCAATAATCCACCCTTTTAGGATTGTATCATTGCTGACTCAAACTACTGGGGTGAGGGTAACGTCACCTTCAAAAGAGGGGCCTACTACAATAACTAAGATAATCTCTTAAAAAGTGCAAAAGTGCGAAAATAATCAAGGGTTACACTAGATACGATTCGGAACCAAGTGATTCATCTTGTCTATCTGTTTTTATTTTTATTTTTATTTTCAGCATTTTTAGTTAGTTTTTATTTTTCTTAGTTTAAAACATTTTTCTAAACTTTTTTATTAGATTAGACGTTGAGGATAAACCGGTACTAAAAGCTCTTGTGTCCTTGGACGACCTCAGTATCTTACCAACACTATACTACGCTCACGATGGGTGCACTTGCCTATATGAGTGTCTAGTGTTAGTGAATATCGTGTTTTATAAATTTAAAACTTGACTAAAAATTGTTAAAGGGGCTTAAAATATACACCTAATATATATAACACTTGACACCCATCACTTAACAAACTCATCCTCTTCAGAACTTTCAACTATCCTTCTCTTTCTATTCTTGTTAATTTTTATCAGAGTTGATATTGGTCCTTCAAAGTCATCATCAGATTCTATTTCTACAAAATCGCATGCTATAGTTAAAAACACTTACAAAATCGCATTTATCAGTTAATCATATACAACAAGTCATCAATTCGCATGTGTTAGTCATCAATTCGCATGTGTTAGTTATCAATTCGCATTTGTTACTTAAGCATTACCTAAACTAGTCAATCATTATAAATCATAAACACTAAAACTAACTTATCATATGAAATCGCATGTGCCTTTATATCAATTCGCAAGTTCAATCTAACCTAAAACAAAAAACCTTCAACATAGAATTTGTTTTTATCATATGAAATCGCAAATGTCATACAAAACCCTCACAAAACCTTATATGATATCGCACATCTATCAGGTATCATTAAGAAAACTGCATAATAATGCAAATTCTAATAAATAACAAATACCAGTCATAAACCCTAGGAAAATTTGTAGTTGTGAACAATATGTAATCTTATAAAAGTGTATGTTTCAGTTAAAAGGTTAATAAACAAACAAAATCGCATTTGACTATAAACCTCTGTGTATTCCACTATAAATTCGCAAATGTCAATCGATACCTGGATTCATCTTCTTCGCTTGTGGTCTGTCGTTGTTTGCTTTGCTTCGTTTCTCAATATTCATGAATCCTAGTTGAAATCGCAACAGAGAGTAGCAGGGAACTTTTGGAGAAGGAGAATGATGTGCTTGATTTTTGGTTTACGGTATGATTGTGAGTTATTGTGTGCTGATTATCAGGGTTTTGATCCCGGCAATGGAAGATTTTAACCTTGGCGGTTTCTTTAATTAATTTTAATTTGATTTATTTAATAGTTAAACACGCGCTTTAAATTAGATGATCGGACGGTTGTTGTTGTAGCGTTGATGCGTGTGAAGTGTTATATATATTAGGTGTATATTTTAAGCCCCTTTAACAGTTATTTTAGCCAAGTTTTAAATTTATAAAACACGATATTTTACTAACACTAAACACACATATGGGCAAGTGCACCCATCGTGAGCGTAGTATAGTGTTGGTAAGATACCGAGGTCGTCCAAGGACACAAGAGCTTTTAATACCGGTTTATCCTCAACGTCTAATCAAAATAAAAAGTTTAGAAAAAGGTTTTTAAACTAAGAAAAATAAAAACTAACTAAAATGCTGAAAAGTAAAATAAAAAAAAACAGATAGACAAGATGAATCACTTGGTTCCGACTCGTATCTAGTGTAACCTTTGATTATTTCCGCACTTTTGCACATAATTAAGAGATTATCTTAGTTATTGTAGTAGGCCCCTCTTTTGAAGGTGACGTTACCCTCACCCCAGTAGTTTGAGTCAGCAAGGATACAATCCTAAAAGGGTGGATTATTAGAAGATAATGAATTAAGTTATTAATGCAATATTATGGTAGGCCCCTCTTTTGGAGGTGACGTTACCCTCGACTAAGTAGTCTGAGTCAGCAGGGATACAGTCCTAAATAGCCGGGTTATAGTATTAATAGTAGTTAACTTATGAGGGGGTCAAAGAGTTTGGACCCCCGCCATTCAATACCGTGAAGCATTGAAGGAGGTCCTACTAAATTTGACCCAGGTCCATTGCAGGACCTCTAAACGCTGAACAATGGCAAGACCTTTACCAAACCGTTCCCTTAACCCCCGACCAGGTAGCCAACATACCTCCATATAGACCGTGGAGATATGAATGGTGAAAATCTTTTATTTTATATAGACAGTAAAATAATGCCAAGACACCACGGACAAACGATAAGGAAAGATCACCTTCAACATAAGTAACTAGTTATTAAAGTCATTAATACAAAACCAAATAAAAAGTGCAAAAGATTAGAAATAAAAAGTATTACACTAGACACTTTGTCTTCACCAAGTGATGTAAGAGACTTAGGCAAACATGGCCTTGATTGTCAAGAACTCTTACGATCAATCTTGGATCCTGAGACGACTCACACACTCTACGATGGACAATGGATGATGGTGGTGGATGATGGTGTTATGGTGGTGGTGGGTGGTGGGTGAAGTGTGAGAGAGGTGGTGTGCCAAGGGATGGTTTGAGCTTGAGCCAAGCACTCCTATTTATAGGCTGAACAGAAGCTCGGGCACGGACCCATGTCCAGTGGGAACGGCCCCGTGTCCACATCCTCTCTTTCTTCATTAAATGCAGCTTTGTCTTATTAGTTGACCACGCCCCCGTGTCCGCTGAGCACGACCCCGTGTGCAGAAGAATCTTTGTACTATGAAGATTTGCCTGGATTGTGCAAATCTTATAGTTGACCACGGCCCCGTGTCCGCTGAGCACGGCCCCGTGGTGGGCAATAGAAGCTTCTACCACTTTGTCTTTTCTGCTGACACTTGGGCACGCCCCCGTGCTGGCTGAGCACGGGGCATGTTCAGGCCTCTGATCTCTTGTTTTGCTTGGGAAGATGCTGTCGTGGGGTCGGGCATGTCACGTTTTGTTCCTTTTCTTGTATTTATGTTAGATTTTGATGTCTTTTTGCTTCTTTTGTTAATTTGAGCTCATTTAATCCTGAAAATACAAAAGGAAGACAAAAGCACACTTTTTCCAACATTAGTACTAAAAAAGGGTTTGTTTTATGCCTCATTTGATGAAATTTATATGTTAATATTTGAACACATCAAATACCCCCACACTTGAATCTTTGCTTGTCCTCAAGCAAAACTCTTTAATATGTGGCTATTTACACTCCCAAATGGAATGGGTAGAAAAGAAGGTTTTGGGCTTGTCGTAGAGTGTCGGGATTTCCAAGATTCTTTATTTAATTTTATTTTTATTTAGAGTTAAATGCCATTTTAGTCCCTGTGGTTTGAGCCATTTTGCCAGTTTAGTCCAAATGTTTCATTTTTAACCTGTGGGTCCAAAAAGGTTTCACAGTTGCCATTTTAGTCCACTGGGTTAACTTTATCCATTTTTTCTGTTAACGAGAAGGCCAATTCGGTCATTTTATATGGGTGAATTGTCCTTTTAGTTAACAGAATTACATATAAAATGACCGAATTGGCCTTCTCGTTAACAGAAAAAATGGATTAAGTTAACCCAGTGGACTAAAATGGCAACTGTGAAACCTTTTTGGATCCACAGGTTAAAAATGAAACCTTTGGACTAAACTGGCAAAATGGCCCAAACCACAGGGACTAAAATGACATTTAACTCTTTTATTTATTTACAATCCTATTCGTCATGATTTATTAAAAACTTTTCATAAGATAAATTACTTATTAGGGCATAACATGCCTTTGTAAAATTCTATTTATATACAAGTTCACATACCTCACGGGGATCACTCAACACTCGGCCGAAAATGTATTTTTGTGGATCACTCGAGAGCGGCATGGAACTTACTCCTACCATAGGCTTGCCAAGCAATCAATCCTCCTCCTTTTTAACTTATATACCTTTGTAAATATCAAGAGGACTTTGTGGGTTAAGGGTTAGGCTTGGGTTAAAGGTAGGTGGTTGGGTTGGTGGTTAGTGGTTAGTAGAAAAAGGGCGAAAAGCGTAACAAGTGTCGGTTTTCGTAAGACTTTCTATAACTTTTATTTTGATGAAGCTATTTATTCAAACAAAATTATTTTTTTTTTTGATGAACTTGTTTGTTTATTTTCTTTTGCTTCATCATCAACAAAATAAATTTTTTTTTTTTAAAAGTCATATGAAGAACCGAACTTGTTACTAAAACAAAGGGTTAAAAATGAAAAAGGTTTTGGTGGGTAAAAAGGGTTTTTTGTTTTGGGTTATGAAATGAAAATGTTTAGGCTCAAAGGGGCTAACTAGGGGGATTTTGGGTAGGTGGTAAAAAAAGAAAAATAATGGTGTAGAAATAAAAAGGTTAGTCCTAATGCCTCCATCATTTACTTACTCGGGTTTAAGTTGGTAAGGATTTGGGAATGTATCGTCATGGCAAGTTCTAGAGTCGTAAGAACCAAGCGGCTATTCACACAAGAAACGAAAAATGAGCATTTAGTCAAATGATATGTAAGTGTATGCTCAATAAAGGCTCAAAACTCACTTTTGTGGGAATGGGTTTTTATGTGATCAAGTATATATAATCAAATTTTAACTAAGCTTGTCATGCCTTTTCATAATTTTCTTATGTTGGTTTTTTTATCATGACGCTATCGGTTGTAAATTCGTAAAAATATAACCTTTTTAAGAACTTGAATTTCCCGAGTTAAACCTAGACAAGTAAAAAAAATGAAAAATTTTTGAAAAAATTTGGGGTGCTTAGCGGTTCCAATAGAGTTTTGTGTAAGGCTTGTATTTAGGACTTTCGAGATTCAAGGTTTTAGCATCCCCCCCCCCCCCCACACTTAAAATTACACATTGTCCTCAATATGTCCCAAAAATCAGTTTTTAGGTTGATTGAATGTGTAAAAAGGTGTAAAAAGCAAAAAAATTGTGTTACTGGCAACCTGGGCACGACCCCGTGTTGAGTGAACACGGCCCCGTGTTCAGGTGCCAGTAACGAAAACTTACAGAAGGTGAACACGGGGGCGTGTCGGCTGGACACGACCCCGTGTCTATCAAGGTCTGCAGAAATAAAACAATCAGCAGGTTCAGGGAAGTGGGCACGGGGGCGTGTCTGGTGGACACGGCCCCGTGTGGACAGTCTGCAAAGTTGAAAAACAGGTTTCTTTCGTCTGTTTTCCTGTCCTGGCTTTAGTAGTACTAATGTTTAGCACTCTAAGCCTCGTTTGTACCTGTTTAATCAATGAACACTCCACCAAAACATAGCAAACATCCTACTTTTACCAATATCCAACATCCATGTCAAAGTTAAAAGAAAAATAAATGCAGAAAATAAAAGAAGTTAGGGAAAGTAAATTGTTCGACACTTTGGCACGCAGGCCATCAATTGTTCAAGAGTGAAAAAGGGTTAACTTGGGAAGTCATCAACCAACCGCTTCCTCATCTGCTCCTCTCGCCTACTCCATAGCATCGTCATCATCATCATCGTCATCATCCCCTCCATGGCGTGCGATGTGGTCTCGTATATATCCAACATCGTCTTGGATCTCGGATAGGTTTCTTTCGATAGCTCCGACCCGGTGGTAGGTGTTGCTCGCCATGTTGTAAGTGTTCCTGGTGCACATAAGGTTTTCCTGCAATAAATCATGCAAACTTTGAAAGTTAGGAAAACCGCCTCCCGAGGAGGATGATTGGCCCGGATCACCGTGGGGTTGGTATTGGTACTGATGATGTTGCGGAGCTTGGAGGACAAGCGCTTCTTGCGGGTTCCATGCATGACCTTGCATCCTTTGAAAGGTTACCGTCCCGTCTTCTGCCTCATAAATCAGGTTCATTGAGCGGCATATGTGAATATCCACCGTACCCGACCATGGGCTCCTCTCAAATGACCTAGGTATGTGGGCGAAGTGCTTGAAGAGACGGTACACCCATCCCCCAAAGAAAATAGGAGTCGGTGCACTAGCAAGGCGGTTGTGACGCATGTTTCGGAGCATGAGGAACGGAACATCGAGTGGCCTGCGGTTGTGGATGCAGTGGAGGACAACCAAATCTCTTAACCCAACGACGCCACTACTTTCATGCCTTTGGCTAAGAGAGTAGCCGAGGAGCCTATGAATGTATCTGTATAGCGGATCCCTCAACTTCATACTCTTAGTGCTGCTCGGATTGTAGTACCCCTCTCCAATCTGAGCCCACATGGCTTGGCGTTCGTTCTCACCTACGTCTCTCATCCCTCCAGTATTTTCTTCGTTTCCCGCATCCTCTTCCGCATACAACCCGATAATTGCTCCAAACTGAGCCATAGAGATCGAATATTTCGTTCCGCCACATCGGAATGCCACCCCGTCATTGTCGAACGGGTCGCACCTCGAGTTGAATGTGAAAGTGCTATAGAACTCCAAAGTGCAATCGTGGACGGAACGGAGCCGAGTTGTTAGAGCGACTCTGAGTGGTCCCGTGACAATGTTTTTGAAACGGTCAATTTGATTCACCAAGGTTAGCAAGTCCGTGCACGCTTGCCTCGGGTATTCCTCCGGCCTTGTTTGAAGAATCTCGTATCGAGCTCTTGCATCGAGCTCATTGGCGTTAAATCTTGTGAACTTCCTGGCCATCTGCAAGAATACACCCAAAAGTTAGCATGAAACAGAAATATTTTCGGAAAAAACTGCAAACAGTTGTCTGGACACGACCCCGTGTTCAGCGGACACGGCCCCGTGTCCAGGCGTCTGTTACTCAAAAATTTCATTTTTCGACCCGGTTTCGAAAACTTGAAAATTTTTGGTCCAATAGGTGCGGTTTCCCCCGAAAATGAAACCCTAAGCACCGTTTTTCCCAAAATATCCCGTTTACCCTATCAATTTTATCTTTTTCGGTTCAAGAACAAGGGTTTGGGGTTTTTGTGAGAAATTGGGTGAATCTATGAACAATACAAGTGTATTTACTTCCCTTAACACTAATCTAACTAAATGCAAACAGATCTAAACAAAAATTTGAGGTTTGATCCGGATGAACTTCAAGAACCCTAGATTTTTCCCCAAACTTTTGGTGTTCTAACTACATGCAAGTAACTAATCTAACTACTAAAAGTGATAGAATCATACCTTGATGTTGTTAGAGCGATAGGAATGAAGTAACTGTTTTGAAAAAGGGGATATATCCCGACCGCAGCGCGGACACGGCCCCGTGTCCAGCGGACACGGCCTCGTGCCGAGCAAAGTTTTGAAATATTTTTTTTTTAGTGCTCGTGTGAGTGCCCTTGTTTCCCATAGGCTTTGGTTAGAGAACTTACCGCTTTATTTGTCGTCTCAATCGTTCGTAACTTACCAGGCATGAGGTTTTACTCTTCCACTGTTTGAAGCGAAATCTCTTCTTCTTCATCCTCAATGAATCCTTGATAGAGTTTCAGCCGTTGGCCATTGACTTTAAATGGAGGCCCATTTCGATATTTAATTTCTACTGCACCGTGTGGGAAAATATGGGTGACAGAAAAAGGTCCTGACCACCTAGACTTTAATTTACCAGGAAACAATCGAAGTCGTGAATTAAACAAAAGAACTAGATCCCCTACCCGAAATTCATTAGGTTTAATATGTTTATCATGCAAATTTTTCATTCTTTCCTTATAAATTTCGGAGTTTGAGTATGCATAATTCCTAAGTTCGTCTAATTCATTTAATTGACAAAATCGATTTTTACCAGCAAATTCTAAATCTAAGTTTACATTTTTTATTGCCCAGTAGGCTTTGTGTGCAATTTCTACTGGCAAATGACAACTTTTTCCATAGACTAGCTTATATGGGGTTGTACCTATTGTTGTTTTATAAGCAGTTCGAAAAGCCCATAAAGCATCATCTAATTTATCTGCCCATTCCTTTTTATTTAACCCTACGGTTTTTTCGAGTATCGTTTTTAAACCTCTATTAGTCACTTCGGCTTGTCCGTTTGTTTGAGGGTGATATGCTGTTGAGACCCGGTGATAGACCCCGTATCTTGTTAAAAAATTTTCAAGTTGATGGTTGCAAAAATGGGTACCTCTATCACTTATTAATGCTTTAGGTGTGCCAAAACGAGAGAATAATTTTTTCAGAAATCTCACCACGACTCTTCCATCATTTGTTGGAAGTGCCTCGGCCTCGGCCCATTTAGACAAGTAGTCTACTGCCACAAGTATATATTTGTTTCCTTTCGATGGTGGGAAAGGTCCCATAAAGTCGAGTCCCCACACATCAAAAATTTCACAAACAAGAATGCCATTTTGTGGTATCTCGTTTTTGGAAGAAATATTACCTGTTCTTTGGCAAGCATCACATGTCTTGACAAGACTTTGGGCGTCTTTGTAAATGGTTGGCCAATAAAATCCTGAATCAAATACCTTTCGTGCGGTACTAGCGGCACCATGATGCCCTCCGTATGGACCTTCATGACAATGGCGGAGAATTCTTCGTGATTCGCTACCATGTACGCATCGTCGGACGAGTTGGTCGGCACACATTTTGAAAAGATATGGATCTTCCCAAAAATAGTGTTTCACATTGGCAAAGAATTTTTTTTCTTTGATAATGTGACCATCCTCTTGTGACTATACCGCTAGCTAGGTAGTTAGCATAGTCGGCGTACCATGGCTCTTCCTTATATTCCACCATTTCCAGGGACTCTGTTGGAAATTTTTCGTTGATTTGCTCGTCCCTGGTTGCCTCCAAAGCTGGGTCTTCTAAGCGCGAAAGATGATCTGCTGCGGTATTTTCTGCTCCTTTTTTGTCTCTGATTTCAATGTCGAATTCTTGGAGGAGTAGAATCCACCTAATCAAACGTGGTTTTGCGTCCTGCTTCTTGAAGAGATATCGAATGGCTGCATGATCTGTATAGACTATAGTTTTAGAAAGAACAAGATAAGAACGAAATTTATCAAAAGCAAATACCACAGCTAGTAATTCTTTTTCAGTTGTTGTGTAGTTTTCTTGTGCATCATTAAGTGTTTTACTAGCATAATAAATTGGGTGGAAATGCTTTTCTTTTCTTTGTCCCAAGACAGCTCCAACTGCAAAGTCACTAGCATCACACATGATTTCGAAAGGAAATTTCCAATCAGGCGCTATCATGATAGGTGCTTTGACTAACATTTTCTTTAAGGTTAGAAATGTTTGATTGCAATCCTTGTCAAAGATGAAAGGGGCATCTTTTTCAAGTAATTTTGTTAGAGGCCTCGAGATTTTTGAAAAGTCTTTGATAAATCGTCTATAGAATCCGGCATGCCCTATGAAACTTCTGATAGCTCTTACGGAGGATGGAGGTGGTAATCTAGAAATGCTATCTATTTTGGCTCGATCCACCTCCATTCCTTCGCTTGAGATCTTGTGACCGAGTACTATTCCCTCTGTCACCATGAAATGG
This sequence comes from Helianthus tuberosus, assembly GCA_030545235.1. Classification (NCBI taxonomy): domain Eukaryota; kingdom Viridiplantae; phylum Streptophyta; class Magnoliopsida; order Asterales; family Asteraceae; genus Helianthus; species Helianthus tuberosus. The sequence continues at coordinate 177,959,152 of CM060357.1, forward strand.
CATTTTTCCCAATTAAGGGCGAGGTTAGTTTCCTCACATCGGTATAGCATTCGTTCAAGGTTATCGAGGCATTGGTCGTATGAATCCCCAAAGATAGAAAAGTCGTCCATGAAGACTTCCATTGTCTTTTCTATCATGTCATGGAAGATGGCTACTATGCAACGTTGGAATGTTGCTGGGGCATTACATAGACCAAACGGCATGCGTCGATAAGCAAAAGTTCCATAGGGACATGTGAAAGTTGTCTTTTCTTGGTCTTCGGGTGCTATCGGGATTTGAAAGTAACCTGAAAAACCATCCAAGAAACAGTAAAATTTATGACCGGATAATCTTTCTAACATTTGATCAATGAAGGGCAAAGGAAAGTGGTATTTTCTTGTTGCTTCATTTAATCGTCTATAATCTATACAAACTCTCCATCCTGTGACGGTTCTTGTTGGTATTAGTTCATTCTTTTCGTTAGTTATTACCGTCATACCTCCTTTCTTTGGAACTACTTGGACGGGACTCACCCAAGGACTATCGGAGATAGGGTAGATAAGTCCGGCGTCAAGTAGTTTGATGACCTCATTTTTAACCACTTCTTGAACATTTGGATTTACTCGACGTTGTGGTTGTATAACTGATTTGTAGTCATCATTCATCAAAATTTTGTGTGTGCACATAGAAGGACTAATTCCTTTTATGTCTACAAGTTTCCAAGCTATTGCATTTTTATGTTTTTTCAAAAGACTAATTAATTTTTCTTTTTCTAAGCTATCTAATTTAGACGAAATAATTACAGGTAGATTACCCTCTTTGTCTAGAAAAGCATATTCCAAACCTTTTGGAAGTTCTTTGAGCTCAAGTGGTGGGTCTTTAGGAGACTCCTTATTGGGTTGCTCATTTCGATCAAGAACTTTAAAAGTTTGTTCTATGGCGACCTCTTCTTCAACAAAGTGGTCAATCTCTTCACTTGTATCAGGTGGTTCATCTTCATCTTCAATTAGGGGGTCATTATTGCCGAATGGATATTTCATTGACCGTTCGAGATCGACACTTCTTTTAAATGCCCCTAATTGAAGAGGTAGATTGTTGAACTTCCGGTTTTTCAAAGCTTCGTGTGTTTTTACAAATGGTCGCCCCAACACTAGAGGAGCGTCATCGAGGATGACAAAGTCGGTTGGGATTACCATTTGATTTGCTTGAACCAAGACATCCTCAACTATACCGATTGATTTTATTACTTTCCGATTGGATAGAAAAATGGGTATTTGAAGTGGAGAAAAATCACTAATACTTAATTTTTCGAAAATGTAGTTAGGCATTATGTTAACACAAAGATCTTTATCGATGGTGACATTACTAATAAACGAATTTTGAAAGAAACATGGAACCGGTGTAATGTTAATTTCAAATGGGTCTTCTTTTATTAGCGAAGTTTGATCATTAGTTAACTTAACACTTACCGTTTCGTCAATTTTAGTGTTAGCGTTTAACTCTTTTAAAAACTTAGCATGAGTGGGTACTAAACAATGATTTTCAAAAGAAGGTGACAAGAGATTAATTTCTTCAAAATTAGACTCTTCTTGAATTTTAACGTTGTCGGACTCACCTTTTTCGTTGTTTAACTCATGTGTCGGTTTTTCACTTATTTGTTCTTCCATTTTAACACTTTCAGTTATCTCTTCCTTTTTTAATTCTTCTCTTGCGCGGGACTCCTCTTCCCTTGCGCGAGCTTCTTTTATACATCGATCGATAACTCTTATGTGTTCTAATATCCTATCGGTGACTTCGGTTATAGAAAAAGAATCGGTATTTTCTAAGCTTGAATCCGGTTGTTCGACCCTTTGTTCCTCATAATACCCATATGAAGTCGATGGTTCGCACCATTGTTCTTCATTGTAAGCATATGATGGATAAGGTTCATAATTTTGTTATTCATAATACTCATATGAGGTGGGTTGTTCACGCCATGGTTCCTCATAATAAGCATATGAAGGTGGTGGCTCATATCTTGGTTCCTCAAAGTATGAGTATGAGGGCTCATACCTTGGTTCATCAAAATATGAGTATGAGGGAGGAGGTTCATACCTTTGGTCTTCATAGGATGTGTATGAAGTTGATGGCTCGTACCTTGGCTCCTCATAGTAGGTGTATGAATTGGATGGTTGATATGAGTGATTGTATTGAACCGAGCGTGAGTTACGACAATTAGTGCAATAATTACCCCTATAATCATCCTCATCATAGGTGTAGTTGTAACCTCCTGAGTATTGATCCATAAGAATCACTCAGCAGACCACAACCAAGTCTCGAGATCAGAAAACAAAAATAAAAACGGAAACAGAGGCTGGACACGGCCCCGTGTTCAGGATCTGTATTTGGGCGTTTTAATTAAATTTACTGATTTCGTTGAGCACGGGGCGTGTTCAGTGAGCACGGCCCGTGTTCAAGCTACTGTTACTGGGTGTTTATAAAAAATCTGCAGCACGGCCCCGTGTTCAGCGAACACGGCCCCGTGTACAGGCTACTGTCAATGCAAAACTAAAATGCAGAAAAATGTGCGCGCGGTTTAAATTTTTTTTTTGAAAAAACTGATTAGGCCGTCGATTTTAAGCTTTCTTAAAATCCTTGTGTCCCCGACAACGGCGCCAAAAACTTGATGCGTGTGAAGTGTTATATATATTAGGTGTATATTTTAAGCCCCTTTAACACTTATTTTAGCCAAGTTTTAAATTTATAAAACACGATATTTTACTAACACTAAACACACATATGGGCAAGTGCACCCATCGTGAGTGTAGTATAGTGTTGGTAAGATACCGAGGTCGTCCAAGGACACAAGAGCTTTTAATACCGGTTTATCCTCAACGTCTAATCAAAATAAAAGGTTTAGAAAAAGGTTTTTAAACTAAGAAAAATAAAAACTAACTAAAATGCTGAAAAGTAAAATAAAAAAAAACAGATAGACAAGATGAATCACTTGGTTCCGACTCGTATCTAGTGTAACCTTTGATTATTTCCGCACTTTTGCACATAATTAAGAGATTATCTTAGTTATTGTAGTACGCCCCTCTTTTGAAGGTGACGTTACCCTCACCCTAGTAGTTTGAGTCAGCAAGGATACAATCCTAAAATGGTGGATTATTGGAAGATAATGAATTAAGTTATTAATGCAATATTATGGTAGGCCCCTCTTTTGGAGGTGACGTTACCCTCGACTAAGTAGTCTGAGTTAGCAGGGATACAGTCCTAAATAGCCGGGTTATAGTATTAATAGTAGTTAACTTATGAGGGGGTCAAAGAGTTTGGACCCCCGCCATCCAATACCGTGAAGCATTGAAGGAGGTCCTACTAAATTTGACCCAGGTCCATTGCAGGACCTCTAAACGCTGAACAATGGCAAGACCTTTACCAAACCGTTCCCTTAACCCCCGACCAGGTAGCCAACATACCTCCATATAGACCGTGAAGATATGAATAGTGAAAATCTTTTATTTTATATAGACAGTAAAATAATGCCAAGACACCACGGACAAACGATAAGGAAAGATCACCTTCAACATAAGTAACTAGTTATTAAAGTCATTAATACAAAACCAAATAAAAAGTGCAAAAGATTAGAAATAAAAAGTATTACACTAGACACTTTGTCTTCACCAAGTGATGTAAGAGACTTAGGCAAACATGGCCTTGATTGTCAAGAACTCTTACGATCAATCTTGGATCCCGAGACGACTCACACACTCTACGATGGACAATGGATGATGGTGGTGGATGATGGTGTTATGGTGGTGGTGGGTGGTGGGTGAAGTGTGAGAGAGGTGGTGTGCCATGGGATGGTTTGAGCTTGAGCCAAGCACTCCTATTTATAGGCTGAACAGAAGCTCGGGCACGGCCCCGTGTCCAGTGGGCACGGCCCCGTGTCCACATCCTCTCTTTCTTCATTAAATGCAGCTTTGTCTTATTAGTTGACCACGCCCCCGTGTCCGCTGAGCACGACCCCGTGTGCAGAAGAATCTTTGTACTATGAAGATTTGCCTGGATTGTGCGAATCTTATAGTTGACCACGGCCCCGTGTCCGCTGAGCACGGCCCCGTGGTGGGCAATAGAAGCTTCTACCACTTTGTCTTTTCTGCTGTCACTTGGGCACGCCCCCGTGCTGGCTGAGCACGGGGCGTGTTCAGGCTTTTGGTCTCTTGTTTTGCTTGGGAAGATGCTGTCGTGGGGTCGGGCATGCCATGTCTTGTCCCTTTTCTTGTATTTATGTTAGATTTTGATGTCTTTTTGCTTCTTTTGTTAATTTGAGCTCATTTAATCCTGAAAATACAAAAGGAAGACAAAATCACACTTTTTCCAACATTAGTACCAAAAAAGGGTTAGTTTTATGCCTCATTTGATGAAATTTATATGTTAATATTTGAACACATCAAGCGTACATAATGTATGATAAGTGTATTTGTATGTTAACCGGCCTCTCTCTCTCTCTCTCTCTATATATATATATATATATATATATATATAGGACAAAGATCCGTTAGGAACCACTCTTTATTACAAGAACCGCGAGAATCAATGTGAACACAACAAAAAATGCCTAAAAATAGCTAAAAAACACACAAATTTTTTTTCTAATATTTTTTATAAAAAAATCGTTACTTTTAGCAGCAAAAAAAAAATTAACATTTAGCTTGGGGTTTTAGTTTTTAGCATTTAGCTTGGGGGTAGGTTTTTTTTAGCTATTTTAGGTTGTGTTCACATTGGTTCTCACGGTTCTCGCAATAAAGGTGGTTATCGCATGAACCTTACCCTATATATATATATATATATATATATATAGGGTTTCAGCGTGAACAACCTCCCAAGAGTGAACTGCGTGAACAGATCTAGACCCTTGATTTCCTTTTTAGTTGTTAAAGGTAGGATTGTAATTGTATAAAAAATTAGATTTAAATTATTTAAATATTGAATTAAGTTACTTCTTTCCTTTTTTAAATTCATTATCCACATAATGTGTTATTTCAATTTTAATTTTTATTTCAGATTTCATCACCCGAATTCAAATTTTGATTTTTAAGATCCACGTAACCTTCATATTTCAACGGTATACACATGTGTACTTGGATATAAATAGAACAGTACACATGTGTACTCAGCATCGTACATATGTGTAATTAGCTACATAATACGTACATAGAAACAATCCCTGTAAAACTATTTTATATTTAACAAATTACAAGTTCCATAATGTTTTCCAAACCAAACAAAAAAACATATAATTACAAGTTCCAGTTTTGTAAAAACAATAAACCAAACATAATCGAAAAAACAAAAAACATAATCTTTTACAACTACTCGCCACGTTGTATGCTGAATCATCCTTATCGACCTCATACGTGAATCATCCTTATCGACCTTCCATCTCCACTTTTCTCGTTAACGACATCTCCTATAATAGCACAAAAAAACTTACTCAGCAACTAATACTTTGCATAATTCACAAGTGTACATCAACAACTTTACACATTCAATACACAAAAATTATGAGATATCACAAAAACAGACGCCATACACATGTGACATTGGGTTATAATTAGAGCAAAATCAGAATACACATGTGTACATCGCATTAAAAACAGAGCAAAATTAGAATACACATGTGTACATCGCATTAAAAATAGCAAAATCAAAGAATAGAACAAAAAAATCAGAAACTAATATTTTGCATAATTCACAAGTGTACATCAACAACTTTACACTTCAATAGACAAAAAAAAACTGAGATATCACAAAAAACAGACGCTATACACATGTGTACATCGCATTAAAAACAGAGCAAAATCAGAATACGCATGTGTACATCGCATTAAAAACAGAGCAAAATCAGAATACAGGATCCAAAAAACTTAAATCACTGAGAATAACAATTAGCAACAATCGGGTAATAATCATCCAAACGCTCCTTCTTGAAATCATCCGATCAAAATTATCAACAAATCAACAAATATATGAGCAAGCCTAAGACTAACAGTTTGTTACAAAATAGATATACACTTTAATTAGCAAACATACTCTAACAATTTTACATTTAGGCTCATGACTACAAGAAAAGCAAGACCACTCATACATTAGCCAAGAATTGCAAACAGGTAATCAACCCTATATTTTTTTATTACGACAGACATATGTATATTAGACATGAAGCAAAAGAGAACACATTCCAAGACATCAAAAGAGTGAACACTGTATACATCAAAAGAACCTAAAAAAGAGAAAATCACGATCCAATACACACCTGCTGCTTGCACCCCTGCCACTGTTTTTCTCGTCACCGGCGCCGCCATCTCGGGCCGGTGCTATGTGTCGTTAGTAGCCGCCGGACACTACTATTGTTCCGATGTGAGCCCACCGTCGTCATCTCTTTCTCCTCCACTTTCTTTCTCTGACCGATCTCTCCTTATCTATCTGCTTCAAGATCTAAAATATGTTGAATGAAATTGATAATAATAAGAGGAGATTAGAAGAGTTTACCTACAAAACGATCCGTTTTTTCTTCGGATCTGAAAAACGATCCGGCGAAAATCAATGTTGGCGATGAAACGACGATGTCCCGTTTTTCCTTTGATTCGGATCTGAAAAACCATCCGGCGATACTTCTTCGATCTGGGCGATGAAGGTGAGAGAGAAATTTGGATCTGGGCGATGAAGATGAGAGAAAGATTGAATATGATGATTTTCTCAGATCTGGTTGATGGAGGTGAGAGAGAAAGTTTGATGATGAAGAAAGATTGAATAGGAGAGAGAACGAGATTTATGGAATTAGCTTAAAATGGAAATTACACATATACCCTTATTGATTTAATTAAATAGAAACAATTAATCAAATAATTACCATCATGCCATTGACTTAAAATCTCAAGATTATAAAAATCAAGGGCCCAGATCAGTTCAGGCAGTTCAAAATGGAGAAAATGTTCACGTTTGAACCTAATCATATATATATATATATATATATATATATATATATATATAGGGGACCGCTAAAATGAAAACCACCCCTAGTTATGAGAACCATGAGAACCACTTATTAGCCCTTAGATCAACTTGATGGATGGATGAGATTAAAAGTAACAAAAATAAATATTAAATGGTTTTTGACTTATTATGTCTTTAATATTATAATCCAAAAGGGTATTTAAGTAATTTTGTTTTTTTTGTCTTATTAAGTTTATTGTTTTTTATTACAATTTTGTCCTATTACATTAATTATTTTTTTCTAAAATCAGATTTCTTTATTAAACAAATATTTTGAAATCAGATTTTTTATATAAAAAAATTTTATGCGCGTTTTTTTACCACCCGTTTTTACGCGCGTTTTTTTACGACCCGTTTTACGCTCCGTTTTTTCACGCTGATTTTGCGACCGTAGTTTTTAAGTGCCGTTTTAGGCGCCGTTTTTTGCCGCGCCGTTTTTTACGTCACGTTTTTTACAAGCCGTTTTTTACGTCCCGTTTTAACGCGCCGTTTTAGCGTCCCGTTTTTATCTCCCGTTTTTACGCGCCGTTTATACGGCCCGTTTTACGCCCCGTTTTTTCACGCTGTTTTTTGCGACCGGGTTTTTACGTGCGGTTTTTTATTCCCGGTTTTACGCGCCGTTTTTACACTTTTTACGTTTTACGTTAACCTTTTAGACTTTTTACATTTTAAGTTTTACGTTAAAATTTTTATGTTTTACGTTAAAAATTTTACGTTTTACGTTAAAACTTTTTACTTTTTACGTTAAAACTTTTTACTTTTTACGTTTTACGTTAAAACTTTTTACGTTTTACGTTTTACGTAAAACTTTTTACTTTTTACGTAAACCTTTTTACTTTTGACGTTTTACGTTGAAACTTTTTACGTTTTACATTAAAGCTTTTTACGTTTTACGTAAAACCTTTTACGATTTACGTTTTTTAACGCGCCGTTTTTTACACGTTTTTTACGCGCCGTTTTTCCAAGCATCGTTTTTTCCACGTTTTTTAACGCGCCGATTTTTTCACGTTTTACGTAACACTTTTTACGTTTTACGTTTTAGGTAAAACTTTTTACGTTTTACGTAAAACTTTTTACGTGTTACGTAAAACTTATTACGTTTTACGACTAACGTAAAACTTTTTACGTGTTGCGTAAACCTTTTAACGTTTTACGTAAAACTTTTTACATTTTACGTTTAACGCTTTTACGTTTTACGTTTTACGTTAAAATTTTACATTTTACGTTAAACTTTTTACGTTTTACATTTTACGTAAAACTTTTATGTTTTACGTTTTATCTAAAAGTTTTTTACACAAAACGATCGCACCCAGCAAATCGCTACTCGGTAGGTGTCTCAGATAGATTGCTATCATCATCGACATCTCAAAAAAATAAAAACCCAACAAACAAAAATCAAAAGAACGAGTGGATTTCTTGAAAAAAACGATGTTTTGTCTCAGATTTTCCGATAATCAGAGGCTGCAAAAGTGGGGTTGCAGGTTCAATAACCTACCCTCCACCGTCGTTGCCGCGCCATCGTTATCAAAATATAGGTTTTTTTTTGCATCATCACCGCCCCAATTCAAAGATTCAACAGATTCAAAAAGCACCAGATTCAACAAAAATCAAACCCTACAAAAACACTATCCAAAAAATCACCAGATTCAACCATATTTCAAAAAATCACCTGATTCAACCATATTCAAAAATCACCAGATTCAACCATATTCAAAAACATTCAAAAGGCACCAGGATAAAACAAGAACACAGGCAAACCCACAAAAGTCCACTGATCAAAATCACCAGATAAAAACAAGAACACATGCAAAAAATCAAAGCAGAGATCAAAAAAATACCAGAGAAATCAACAAAACAGGCCAAGAAACTCGTCGGGAGGAGACCGGGACCTCCGCCGCTCACGGCGGCGCTGCCTCCGGTCCACCACCCAGCCACTGCCACACCACCAAACCCACCGCCACACCACCAAAAACACCGCAAATCAGAGTTGCCGGAGAAACGAGGGGGCACCAGCGTCGCCGAAGAAATGACGGGGCATCAGCTTCGCCGGAGAACGTGGTGTGGGTGACCAGCCGGAGGTGATAGGGGTATGGGTGTGGTTTCATCTTTTTTTCGAAGAGACAGAGACACAAATCAGCACAATCACCCCCCCTGCTGCGAGTGAATCTCCCACCACCGACCAACCACCATCACCTCCATTAACCTCCGCCCCCACCATCACCCACCTTCCCCTGTCTTCCGACCAACCACCTCCCGCCACCGGCAACAAGCACACCCACACCCACTCCCCCTCTCTCTCCTCTCTCTCTCTCTCTCTCTACTCTCTCTCTTTCCTGCTTGAAACATCAACTTGCTAGAACCCAATTTTCTATTTACAGTAACATGTATGGTGTTGAAATTTGAAAAGAGAGAGGTGAATTCAGGGATTTAAATTTGAAGAGAGAAAGAGATGTGAGATGAGTGACTTATATTTGAAGAGAGAGAGAGATGACAGTAATAAATGGTGGAGAAAGGTGGTCTGACATTAATAAATGAGGAAAGAGGTAGGAAATTGACATTTGGGGTAAAAAGACCAAAATGCCCTTTTAGTTGGCAAAATGTTATTGGTTGAGAGTGGTTCTCATGGTTCTCATAACTGGAGGTGGTTCTTATTCTAGCGGCTCCCTATATATATATATATATATATATATAGGGAGAAGATCATGCGAGAACCACCCTTTATTGCGAGAACCGCGAGAACCAGTGTGAACACATGGCATTTTTGTAATTAAAGTGAAATTCCATCTAACTGGGTTTATATCCTCGTCCTGTTCAAATCATTAGGGTTTAGTTCACTGCTACTACCCAAATCGTTCACTGCTACTACCCCCTTGACAACCGCTGCCGCCGCCGACACATCGCCTCTGCCACAACCGCAACACCACCGCACCACCACCGTGACAATTCCTTCGACGACAACTCCTCTGGCGACAACCCATATGTTGACGTTCATACATCTGCTCATAAGTCACCACTGCGATAACTAATCTGGCTCGTCCTTATACGATTACTCCGTTTAATACATCATTTATCCGGTAATCATAACAAATTACATCCTTTTTTTGTCCGATTATATTGTTTTTTGTCATCCATATACAAATAAACATAGTTTCAGTTGTAACCCCTTTGTAATACAGATGGCATCCTCTGATTCGTCACATATATACCCTCCTCGTCAATCTGATAATGACATTAACAAAGTTATGTCAACTTCAGCTTATAAAAAGACCCATTTTTTTATATCCATACTACTGAATCTATGTCTACCTCAGAAAATGTGTTGTAGCCGAACACTCAGTTTCCGCTGAATACTCAATTTCCGATGACAATACTTCAACATCGGCTGCTACATCACCCACAAATCTGGACCAACAGCAATTGCAATTTATACCAACAATTACAATTTATACGATAGGAGACTAAAGGTAGTATACAGAGATAGTTTTTACATGCTTGATAACTCTATTTTCCAGTATCAGTTTTTATTTATCATTGTTCATTGTTTGTTTTTCTAGTTTTTACATACTTTACTACTCTATGTTACTATATCATTGTTTATTTAACATTTGTATGGTTACTCTATGTTCCTGTATCATTGTTTATATAAATTGTTCATTTTTTTTGTTTATCTGCTTGATCAATACAACGATCATGCACATGTGCATTATGTTGATAACACCCATACTCGTCATCCGTAAACTGTTAACCATCATTAACATGAACATGCACATGTGCCAACAATCCGTAATCATCACAAATAAACTGTTAACCATCAGTACATAATTATGCACATGTGCATCACATTACCAACACCCCATACTCACCACCAAAAAAAATTTTAAACATTTATACATCGTGCATATACACACCATCTATCATATACCATATTAATCACAATCTTATATGTTTTTTCTTTTTTCTTTATACAGGAACAATTACGACTTCTACACCTAATGGCACACCATATTGGATACCCGATGTTGATGCTGAATACATCCCTATTATAAACAGTACGTTTAACAGTTGGGAGGACGTTGATTCCAATGATACTGATGAAGATGTTGATGATGATGCTAAAGACCCTGCATATATATGTGAACCTGAGTAACCTCGTAGACATTTATCCTATATATAATGACAAACAGTTTCTAAGCATTTTTCTTTTTGTTTACAATCATTTTGCACTGTCTGTATACGTATTCATAGGTTATGATTGTGATCATGATACTTTGATATCAATTACTTATTATACATAAGCGTATGTAATTTCATTATTGACCACCTAACAAATATTACCAACATAGTTACTGTTTTGAAAAATGCACATGTGCATACATGTTTACTGTTTCTCCCACATGGTAATTGTTTCAAACAATGCACATGTGCATACTTGTTTAATGTTTCACTACATATTGTTATTGGCTTTATTATCCTACAGATTCGAAGATTACAGCAGAAACAAAGAATGAATCAAAGATACAAGGGACACAACTCTCAACTCTCAACTCTCAACTCTCAACTCTCAACTACAGATGATTATCAATACGATAATCATCGATTATCACAAGATCTCACAGCATGATCACTGATACAAAACAAACAGTGACCAAATGAACAGAAACCCTAAGCGATGTTTAGAGAGAGGAACTAGAGAGAATTCTGGAAACAAGTATCTTGACCGACTTTTTTGAATGAGATTTTCTTTTTTATTGAAGTCTGTTGTCCCGTAGCTTCATATATGGTCTTCAAAAGCCTCCACTCTTTCTTTGATACACGAACACAACTCGTATAAAAGCCCATCCTTTAATCGGCCTTTTAACAACTCTTTGACAGGCCCAGTAAGACTTGAACAAGCCCAACCTCATAATGAACAAATTAACAAATGGTTAATATTGAAAATATAAAACTGACTTATAATACATGTATTATTTTTACATCCCCTCTCAGTTTTATATTTAAAACATATTAATAAGACCCAAAGACTTACACATCTCATCATGCATCCAAGGTAATAATCCCTTGGTAAAGATATCCGCCACTTGATTTGCAGACTCAATCCCAACAGTATTAACTATATCAGCTGCAATTTTTCTCTCAGGAATACAAATACATATCACAATGAGATAAGAGAAATCAACTCTTTTGTAAACACAACACCAATATTCAGATCAGTGACAAATAGGATGTGATGTCAATTACTTATTATACATAAGCGTATGTAATTTCATTATTGACCACCTAACAAATATTACCAACATGGTTACTGTTTTGAAAAATGCACATGTGCATACATGTTACTGTTTCTCCCACATGGTAATTGTTTCAAACAATGCACATGTGCATACATGTTTAATGTTTCACTACATATTGTTATTTTTTCAACCAATGCACATGTGCATACATTGTACATACATGAATATCTTAACTACATGTAATTCGTTTTCCTTTACATATACATCATCATATGCAATGTGGTACCCCATACGTAATAGGGTACCACATACGTAATATGATATGCTATATCAAACTTTGCACATGTGCAATACCAACATTTTCTATACCAAACAACATAATACATCAAATATTAACAAACATACCAATATATCTGAACAATCAAATAGAGTTTTAACCCATCAACCACCATATAAGACATCGTATAAGACAAACTTCTTATATCAACCGTTATCGTAAAACTACCCACATATTACAATCAAAAGACATCAAGAAAACAAAAAAATGTCTTTATAAATTGCATATCCACAAACTACCTACATAACATTCACATTAGTTCACAACCTCACACCTTCTGATCTTCTTTCCATTTCATAACTATCTTCCAACACTCCTCCTGTTTGAAACGCCTCTTCGTCCATCATTTTCCCTGGTATTTTTCATCCGTTAACCTATTAATCAAATACGTCTTTGTTGTCAATCAATGAGCAGTTTCAAATAACTTTTTCCTGCATACATTACATATATTACATCAATTATTTCATGTATGCGCATGTGAAGTAAACATATTACATACAATATGTACAATGTTTATGATTAAGGTAATAATGCACGTGTGCATATGCCGTAATACATTCATATTAACTTAATCTAACAAAACATGCATATGTGCATAACTATGCACATGTGCATTAACATGGCTGACCTTATCAACAGGTTTATTTCAATAACAAAACTTAACCCTTACTAATCAAATTTCGTAATACCACCAATCATATTTAACATTAATTAGTAACAAAACTATTATGACAAACTATGCACATGTGCATAATTTTTTTTTATGTAAATGTATTTCACAGAAGCCAACCTCCAAAATAGAGGCGGCCGAACCAACCACTACAGCAAAACGAAAAACAACTCAACACAATAACCTAAAGACCGAAAACTAGCAGCTACCTTATATCGAAACTACACCATTTCTCCCAACTTACGGACCTATTTTTGGACCGGTTCTTATACCATAAAAACCCGACGGACTTAATATTACGGATAATCTCTCCGGGTTTAACTTGAGTCTCCAAGAACCTTTTATTGTTCCTGGCTAATCATATACACCAACTTGTCACGAACATAATGCCATGTAAAGCTTCTTTCACTTCTCTATCCAGATTGCAAAACTCAGATGCAATTACAGAGGCAATTACGATATCTTTAGCCAAAAAACAGAATAAAAAGACTCACCTTGCACCACTGACTGATGTCATACCAAACAGTCGACGCCACCCTGCACGAACAAAGAAGGTGTTCAGTTGTTTCATCGCCATCTTCACACAGACAACATTTCACGTATCCGCCCCAACAGTTCCGATCCCGGAGTGCAGTCAGCGTGGGAATACGATCTAAAACCGCCCTCCAAACAAAAATATTTCATTTTTTGGGACCCATTTCGACCATTTCACAACGTGCCTGCTGCTGAAATCGGAGCCGCTATACAGGAAGTTTTTGACAGTCTTAACCTAAAAATCAGAGTCATTACCTCCCAACAATTCCCAACCATCTTTGCCATCGGATAAAGTGACATTATCGAGGAGCCTGATCAACTCGTGCCCATTCCAGTAATTCTTTGGCCGAGCTTGGGCTTCTCGACCAATTCCAAACCCACATAAAGTTTCTATTATCCTGATTGTACCGGTCCGCCACCAGGCACCGTTTATCTTGTTCCATTCTAAATATTCTGGGAAACGGGTTTTGTGCATAATTGACCTTATTAACCTATTCTATCAAATTATGCACATGTGCATAATTATACACATTTTCATCAATATGACTGACCTTGTTAAACTAATATGGCAAAATATTCATATGTGCATAACTATGCACATGTGCATTAACATGACTGACCTTATCTACAGGTTTGCTTCAATAAAAAAACCCTAACCCTTGACAAATTGAATTTCGTATTACCACCAACCATATTTAACGTTAATCAGTAACAAAACTACATACAAAAAACAAATAAATACCACACTACACATCGTGCTATCACAACAGTCGCCCCTAATCCCTCAAAAATTATATACATCACACCATTTTCACTAATGCATATATGAAACTAAAATTTAAGCCTCATATTCACATATAAAAGATCTGAATCGACCATTAAGCGTCATTTTAACATATAAATGTGCAAAACAGAGTGTATAAACTTACAAATTCACAGAATGGTGTAATGACGCTGGATATTCTGACAACAAGCGAGTTCATTGGACGTTTATTCTTCAAATTCTCCCCAATTATGCCACAATCTTCAATGATTCTATTCTTATTGCCCTAATTTCGCATATATGATCGATGATTCTTTTATTTGTGCCCTAATTTCGAACATACTACGAATAAAGGATGAATGGTAAGATCGAGATGACAGATGATGAATTTTGGAGAATCGGGAGTGACGGAAGTGAACTGAGATGACGAATTTTGAAGTCCATGAGTGTCTGACGTGGGTGTTTATGAGGAGGATGTCAGGTGTGTAGGAGGAGATGTTTAGGAGGAGACTCTTAATCTCAATTTTATTATGTATTTACAGTATTGCCCCCTGTTCACATTGGTTCTCGCAATAAAGGTGGTTCTCGCATGAGCCCCTCCCTATATATATATATATAGGATTAGGTTCAAACGTGAACAAAATCCTAAGAGTGAACTGCGTGAACTGATCTGGGCCCTTGATTTTTATGATCTTGAGATTAAAGTGAGTGGCATGATGGTAATTATTTGGTTAATTTTTTTTATTTAATTAAATACAAAAAGGGTATATGTGTAATTTCAATCTTAAATTGATTGCATAAATCTCTCACAAATCAAGTAATCAATTATCCTCTTAAATTGATTGCATAAATCTCTCACAAATCAAATCAAGGATTAGGAAAGATGTAACTTAATTCAATTATTAAAATAATTATTTGTTTAAATGCGATGTACACATGTGTATTCTGATTTTACCTTCTTTTTAAATGCGATGTACACATGTGTATATCGTCAGTTTTTGTGATATCTCAGAATTTTTTTTGTATTGAATGTTGATGTACACCTGTGAATTACTGTACACATATGTACGATGCTGAGTACACATGTGTACTGTTCTATTTATATCCAAGTACACATTTGTATACCGTTGAAATATGAAAGTTACGTGGATCTTAAAAATCAAAATTTGAATTCTGGTGTTGAAATCTGAAATAAAAATTAAAATTGAAATTGAAATCTGGTGATTTGTTGTTTGTTTTGATAATTATCTTATTAATAAATAAACATAATGTGGATAATGAATTTAAATTAGGAAAGATGTAACTTAATTCAATTATTAAAATAATGATTTAAATCTAATTTTTTATATAATTACAATACTACCCTTAACAACTAAAAAGGAAATCAATGGTCCATATATGTTCACGCAGTTCACTCTTGGGAGGTTGTTCACGCTGGAACCCTACCCTATATATATATATATATATATATATATATATAGGGAGGAGCTCATGCGAGAACCACCTTTATTGTGAGAACCGCGAGAACCAATGTGAACACAACCTAAAATAGCTAAAAAAACCTAACCCTCACCCCTCCCCCCCCTAAAAAAAAACCTAAACCCCCCACCCTACCTCCCCCCCCCCCCCCCCCAAAAAAAAAACCTAACCCCCCCCCCCCCCCTGCCCCACCCCCCCCCCCCCCCCAAAACCTAAACGCCCCCCACCCCCCCCAAGCTCAAATGCTAAAAACTAAACCCCAAAAAACCTAAAAAAATCTAAAAAAATTTTTTTGAATTTTTTAATATTTTTTATGTTAAAATCGCTACTTTTAAAAGTCAAAAAAAAAATTTATTCGAAAAGTAGCGATTTTTTTATAAAAAATATTGAAAAATTCAAAAAAAAAAAAATTGTGTGATTTTTAGCTATTTTTAGGCATTTTTGGTTGTGTTCACATTGGTTCTCGCGGTTCTCGCAATAAGAGGTGGTTCTCGCAATAAGAGGTGGTTCTCGCATGATCTTCTCCCTATATATATATATATATATATATAGGGGATGGTTCAAATGAAAACCACTTTTATTGTGAAAACTCGAAAACTAACTAAAAAAAACCTAAAAACACACACAAAAAAAAAATTTCAATTTTTTTTTATAAATTTCGCTGGTTTTTATATATGAAAAAAAAAAAAATTTTAAAAAAATTTGTTGTACTGCACATGTGTAGTACACTAATACGGAAAGCCTAAACCACTTAACCCACCCCCCACCGACACCCCCCAAAAACCTAAACCCCCCACCCCCCCAAAAACCTAAATTCACCCTCCCACCAATAGCCTAACCCCCCACCCCCCAAAAACCTAAACCCCCCCACCCCCCACCCTCCTGAAAACCTAAAACTAAACCCTAAACATAAACCCGAAAAAAACCTAAACCCCCCACCCCCACCCCCCAAAAACCTAAACCCCCCTCCCCCCCACACCCAAAAACCTAATCCTAATCCTAAACCTCCAAAAAAACTAACCCTAAAAGCTAAGCTAGACTAAAAAAGCTAATTTTAAGCATGTAATGCAATTGTAGTACATGTTATATTGCATATGTGCACTACTATAATAATAGTATTGAAAACAAGACGACACCATAAATCTTTTTTTATGTCATAAAAAATATGCTCGAATATACTTGAATGAAAGATACAAAAATTTGTGATCTTATGGTGCCATTTTTGTTTTAAAATGATAACGTATGGAGAAATGGGAAATGTTTGAAAAGTTATATATTTTTTTTTCCAATTTTACCTCTCCTTCATTAAAAGTCTCCCCCCTTCTTTTTAGTGGTTTTTAATTAGTTTTCGAGTTTTCACAATAACTAGTGGTTTTCATTTGAACCTTCCCCTATATATATATAAACTGGTATCGTTGTGTCTTTATCATAACATCAAGTTCGTCCCAAATATAAACCATTTTTGTTTTTCTTAATAGACACAACCGCATGGTCATGGTGATGTTCATTCACTTCTCTATTCAAGTGGTCTTCTTAAAGAATGGTATGTTTTCTTATTTGATTGCATTTTGTTCTTTTAAAAAAAATTTGTCTTTCTCATAACTATTTTATCATCTACAAGACTACTACCATCTTTTTTCAGGAAAGATTCTTCTGGTTTGAGATGAGTGCTGTTTTTCCAAGCTACAAATGGACTTCTTTTCAAGGTCCATTAGAATCATTTTCTTATACAGTTTTTTTTTTTCACAAGCTGATGATTTTTTCCACAAGCCGATGAATATACAAAGTGCCAAACTATCTACACACCAAGTGTGTAGTGTGTAGATAGTCACCCTTAAAAGGTGTTTTTTGTCCTTATATGCACGTCTTGCAGTGTCGAACTGTGGCAAAAAACGCGACGTTTTGGTCCGGTTAACCAGACAAACACTGACGGGTCTGTTGACCGGACCAAAACGCCGAGCTTTGGCCGCGTTTTGGTCCTGTCAACCAGACCGGGTGTCAGTCTTTTGTCTGGTTGATAGGACCAAAACGCTGCCAAAGCTCGGCGTTTTGGTCCGGTCAACAGACCCGTCAGACACCAGTCAGTCGTTGTCTGGTTAACCGGACCAAAACGCCACGTTTTGGCCACAGTTCGACACTGCAGGGTGTGTATATAAGGACAAAAAACACCTTTTTTGATGTGTAAATAGGCAAAATGGTATATAGATAGGTACACCCTATACAAAACACAATGTAATATGTTTTTTGATCCCACATCGGTTGGGTAGTAAAAACACAGAGGTAGGAAGAGTGTTATATAAAAGAAACAGGTGGAACTGGAAAAGATACGCAGCCATGCAATGAGCACAAAGCGAATTATTCTTTCGCCTTTTACTAAAGAATACCGTGTGTTCGTTGCTCTATATTGGCATACGCCTATTTTTGGAGAGTCTCATTCTTTATCGTTTGGGCTCCAACCAATATTTTAGTAAAATCTTTTGTTTGAATTGGTAGAAGTTAAAATTTTTAACCTGATTAACTTCTAGTAAACTGAATGAACTCTTATTATGAAGCATAGTGTTTAGAAATCGACTCAATATCCGTTCAGTAAAAAAAGTTAGGTTAGTTTGATAATACCGAGTCTACTTTTTTTTTTCTTTTATTGTTTTATAATTAAAGCATGGTGCTTTTTTATTTTAAATATATTTATACTAGTTTATAACCCGTGTATTACACGGGTTAAGTAAATAAAATATCAAATAGTTAATAACGAAGATTTAACAATTATAAAACGATATTTTAAGACACTTTTCTGATATCCGAACAAAATTTTGTTTTATGTATGATCAAAACTTGTGATGTTTGTCAAGTTTATAAATATGAAAGCATTTGAACCATTGATTAGAAGACAAATTGTATCATCCACTTTCTCATGACGTGAACCCAAGTTTTATTTAAATAACAATGGTCTTAATTTATTAGTTCTAAAAATATTGTTGAAATGTATAGATTAGGCATATAGCAGTTAGCCAATTAGATAAACTTATAGCTATAAAATAATATTTAAATTAATTAGATAAGTATAAATTCTCAGTAATTATTAAGTTATATAACTTTAAAATTTAAATATATGGACTTGAGTTGTATCTTAAAAAGATGGTTGTTTTTGCATAAATTTATTAGTATGATAAATGTAGTTATTATTCTTCTTGTATTTGAAATATATTAAATAAATAAATTATTTGTTAAGCAAAAAAAATCCTTTCCTCCACCCTCGTTATGAAAAATGCTCGATATTTGTTTCAATTATTAAGATATAATTTCTAACATAGTAATTAATATAAATAAGAAAATCGTTCTCTCCACCCTCGTTATGAAAATGCTCGATATTTGTTTTAGTTATTCAGATATAATTTCTAACTTAGTAATTAATATAAATAAATAATAAGATAATTTATGGAACTTTATCTGTAATTTCTTAAATGTTTGAAAAAATGTTAAATTTAATAATTTAAATTAAATAATAATTATCTACAATTAAGTAAGAGTAGATGGTCTAGAATTATAACCTTGTAATTAATATAAATAAATAATAAGATAATTGATGGAACTTTATCCGTAATTTTTTAAATGTTTGAAACATATTAATTAAATTTAATAATTTAAATTAAATAATAATTATCTACAATTAAGTAATAATAGCTGGTCTAGAATAATGACAATTGTCCTTTTATTGGTTTCTTTTATTATATAGTATAGATAGATGTATATTAGCTAGTAGGATACCCGGGAGTTTTTGTAACACGCTACTCGTTTATATTAGTGTATAAATTCATTTGTGCTTAAATTATACATATAATTTTAGGGTTATATGGGTATTGTTTATATATATAATTTTTGGGTTATATGTGTAGTGTTTGGGTTAATAATTTAAAATGGTTTATGCAATAACTTTAACTAATGTATTTTATTTGAACATTGGAAAGTTACAAAATTAGTTGGCATAGTCTCCAAGTAATTTCTTAAAAAATAATATATAAGTTCATAATGTTAAAGTATTAACAAGCAAAAAAATAAATTATATATATATTTTTGGGTTATATGAATAGTGTTGTGTGACACGATTTACAGTTGTATGTATGTATGTGTGTATAGTCAAATTACAAATATACATAAGTAGAGGGGGAAATGTGTAATTAACCAATAGTGACTAGTAACTACCATTTCTACCCGTTACATTCATCTCCTCTCCATCTCAACTTGTACCTACGATCTCCAAAAACCAAATCACATGTCCTCAATGTTTCTAGCATTCATATATTACTAAATTCATAGGTGACCACACTCTAGATTCAACTGCATTTTCTTCACCATTGTCACATCATCAACAATATTCCTCTATCTATCCATCTATGATCTATCTATATATTTCATCGTTGGATTGACACAAAACAATGGCTGGAGCCGTTTCAGCGCTTTTCATTCTCGATATCAAGGGACGTTGTTTGATCAGTCGTCACTATCGCGGTGATATTTCATCCGTTGAAGCCGAGAGATTCTTCACAAAACTTCTTGAGAATGAGGTATAATAATTTTATGATATTATTAGTATGGATCCAATTGTATGCATATAAGAAAATTTCAGTTTCTTGGTTTTTGGCAAGCAATCGGTTTTCGTTATAGCATAAAACAATTAATGTAGACAATAGTTATTATTATTTGATTTATCGTTCATCTATAACTTTTTTGTTAGTAAATATTTTAAAATCCGGTTTGAATATTAGGATAGTTAGTGACGTTTTATCATTACCATTAGCTAGTTAGGTTTATAATTAGTTTGTTAGCTTTATCATTATCCTTTCTGTATAATATTGGGCGAAGCTTGACAATGAAGACGGGAGGTCGAAAATGTATATACCAAAAAATTTCTATAGAACCGGGGGTGGAAAACGTATATACCCAAAAATTTCTATACGAAAACTACATATGTAACACTACTGAGCGAAAAGTTTGGGGGGTCGGGCGCCCCCCACCGGCCTCTCTTAAGTTGTGCCCCTGATATTGGGATCTCTTTTTCACTTATTTATTTAATACACAGAAAATATTATGCACCAATATCATTTTGTTTGGTTGCAATTCTTTTAACTTTTTGCAGTTACAAATAAGCTATTGAATGCTTTGATTAGTTTATTAGAGGTTGTGATTCATGAAGTTCATGCTAATTTTTTTTTTTTTTTTTGTGCATTTGATTTATGTCAGGAAGATATTGAGGCTCAAGGTCCAGTAGTATTTGATAACGGCGTGTCTCACATATTCATTCGACACAACAATGTATACTTAATGGCAGTATCCAGGCAAAACTGTAATGTTGCTAGCCTCATTGCATTTCTCCACAAGTTAGCCGATGTGAGTACTAAGATTAACGCTTTATTACTCCATGGTTATGGTTTACGCTTGGATTCGCAAAAATGGGTTGTTTTCATTTTTCAAATCCCATTATTTATGATGAATTTCATATTATCATGTCATTAATTATTTCTAAATAAATTATAAATTTTTTTCAGGTTTTTGAGTATTATTTCGAAGAGTTGGTTGAAGAATCTCTTAGAGATAACTTTGTTGTAGTGGTAAAAATGAAACCCTTTATTACACTTCAGTTAAGTTAACCAACTATATAAACTCATACTTAGCAAAATATGGCAGTATGAATTACTCGATGAAATGATGGACTTTGGTTACCCACAATATACCGAAGCAACGATTTTAAGCGAGTTTATCAAGACTGATGCATATAGACTGGAAGTTACACAAAGGCCTCCAATGGCTGTAACCAATGCGGTCTCGTGGCGAAATCAAGGAATATATTACAAAAAGAATGAAGTATGCACCTTTTATTAATATGGTCATTGATATTAACATTGCAATGTTATCTTTTTCTCTTTTGATATCAGGTATTCCTGGATGTGATTGAAAGTGTTAACATACTAGTCAATAGTAACCGACAGTTGATTCGGTCAGAAGTTGGCGGGGCGTTAAAGATGAGAACATGTTTAAGGTGCTTAAAAATTATGGTTTTAGTATGTAACACTATCAACATTAATCTAAAGTGTGTGCGCACACAGGGGGGGGGGGGGGTGTCGTTGAATACACAACTAATTTTAAGTAAAGAACTGTGAGAATTGCGTAAACATTTGTACTCGTTACTTTACTTGTGATCCCTTTCTTTGTACCACTATATATGATTAATACTACGCACAAGTATTTATACGGTTAACTGAAGTTTTAACCTTTTCTTGCAGTGGAATGCCTGAGTGCAAGCTTGGGCTTAATGATAGAGTTCTAATGGATGCACAAGATCGGTCTTCAAAGGGGAAATGCATTGATTTAGAAGACATCAGATTTCACCAGTAAGACGTCAATAGACACATTACTAGCGTATGCTATAATTTGGTCGCTTACGGATCTAAAAGCTCTTCATGATTACTTGATTGTTGCCTTCAATAGATGTGTACGTCTAGCGCGCTATGAAAAGGACCGCACAATATCTTTTATTCCTCCTGATGGATCATTTGATCTAATGACATATAGAATCAGCACTCAGGTTATCTTCAGATGTATCACACTTGATTCATACACCCTTTTTCGATAACTTTCAGGATTTCAGATTTTTATTTTCTAATTTTTTATTTGCTGCTAGGTGAAACCTCTAATTTGGGTTGAGGCTCAAATCGAAAAACATGCGAGAAGTAGGATTGAGATGCTTGTAAAAGCTAGAAGCCAATTTAGAGAGCGAAGGTACGCCTCATGTAATTAACGTTTATCTGGTCCCACCAGGGTATTGGTGAGGCCCGTGAGTTTTCCCTAACAAGTTCTCGTGGCCACATTTTTTTTTTCATTTTCATGATACAAATGAGTTTTCTTAGTCGAATTATGAGGCGATCTAATAACTAATATTTAAAAACAGTAATGCAACAAATGTCCAAATTAGCATACCCGTGCCATCCGATGCTACAAAACCAATTGTTCGAACAACAATGGGAGCCGCTTCATATGCTCCTGAACACGATTCGCTTATATGGAGAATAAGGTCATTCCCCCGGTGACAAGGTACCAAATAATGTTTGGAATTTTATGAACATTTTTTTGCATTGTTGTAAATGCTTCTTATTGTCATAACACCATTTGAGCATTAACAATTGCAGGAGTATATGTTAGGGGCCGAGTTTAGACTCCCGAGTGTCGCTTATGAAGATCCAACCCCAAACAAAAAAACTCCTATACGTGTGAAGTTTGAGATACCGTATTTTACTGTATCTGGTATACAGGTATGCGTTTTTTACTAGTGGTGGCAATATGGGCGGGCCAAATAGGTTGAGTAACAGGTCAAAACATACTGTCAAACTGGGTCAAGTCATTGGTTTGACCCACGAACACCTTTTTATCCTTCATTTGAAAAAAAAAACTATAAAAAAATAAATAACGATTACTTATAATGAGGCCGGTTATTGTACAATAGGGGTTAACGTCCGCTGCGTACGAGATTGTTTTTCAACGTGCGAGTTTTTGCTTCAACATGCGATTTCTGATATAATACAGCATGCGAAATTTTTTACCACAACATGCGATTTCTTCATATACATAAACATGCGATTTTGCAGCTTATAAACATGCGATTTCATTTTTTTTGTAACATGCGATTTTCATTTTTTTGTATCATAAGGTGCGATTTTGCCATCTACGTACGCAACGTACGTTAAGGCATTTTGTACGATACACTTTTTCTACTTATAATAATAATAATCTAAATCTTTGAATAAAATGATTTAGTAGTGTGTGTGCATCCGTTTCAACCCTGACTAGTTTGTTACCGGGCAGTTTGGCTAAAAATATTTATTTAACCTGTGAACACAGCCTGAATCGACACATTCATTAGTCATTACTTGACGGTTGCAGGTTCGTCACCTGAAGGTTATCGAAAAAAGTGCTTACCAGACACTACCATGGGTGAGATACATAACAATGGCTGGTGAATATGAAATAAGACTACAGTGAAACCCGGGTCAAACTCGAGAATTGACCAGTTTCCATATGTGAAATAAGTCTCAACTCTTTACTGCTACTTTAATGTCTAGTTTAATACACAGATTTGTAACCAAACAAAACAACATTACTGTAATTTGTTGTTGGTATAATGGTTAGTCACATATGCATGTTACTAGGAGACAAGATTGTGTGTTCAAGCCTCCACCACTTCTCATTTGTTTTAAAGATTGTGACTTTGTACCGTATTCATTTACTACAGTGCTGTTGGGTTGATTCACAGATACTTTTTTGTCTATATCCCTCGTGCTTTCTATAAAAATAATTTTTTGAATATTATTTTAAAAATCATACCGGTTTAATAATAATTAGATTTTTTGAATTAAGCGAATTCAGATGTATTTATTGAATACAAACTTTGGGCACTTTGACCTTGTTCCACCAATTCAACTAACTCACACTTTAACTATCACGTTATGGTTTAAAAAATGTTATTAGTTGATTTAGGTTGATTTGGAATGGACCCTATCTCACAATTCTCTCACAGGCATTAAGAGGATACCGCCTTCCCTCTTGGTGCCCCCTTTAATCAGAATGATATGGTGTTTAACTAAAGTTTTAGGTGAGGTGGCATAGGGCGCCACCCCCACAACGGTTTACTAAATAAAAACCAAGCCTACGTTAAATACATATTATCACAGCCTTCAAACAAACTTACAAAAGAATACCGACAACCACCAACACCGGTATCGCCGCCGCCACAACCATAGTATCGAAGCAAGCACGAAAACCAAGGCGATATGTATTACACAATCCAACCACTGTTGTACCATCATGGTCACCGAAGTCCACAGAACCAAAGCGACTCAGGCATAAAAGATTTAGCGACGTTGAAGGTCCGTCGCCGCCATAAATGGCCTGAAATGGCCAGTAAAGCCACGCGTAACGGTGGAGCAAAATCCCCTCTGTTTCTCTCTCTACAAAATGAGGCAACTGCCAGGCAAAAGCCGACGGAACCAAGCAAGTCGCCGGATTTGCAAGTCTGCCGCTGCCACGGAAACGGTGGCTGGTCAGCTAAAGCCAAAGGAACCACGCAGGTCACGGAAAATGAGTGGGTAGAAGACAAATAGCCACACACAAGAAAGTTGCAAATTAATGAAGGGTTAAGAAAAATTGAACAGTAAAAGCCACGCACACGAAAGTTGCAAATTAATAAAGGGTTAATAAGAGTATACTAAACCAAAACCTGCTAGCCATTGTAACCAAAGATATTCAAAACCCGTTGAAAATTGACCGAATCATCCAAATGAAGCTAAATCGGTCATCCGGCTAAGCTAGAACTAGTATATTTAGGTTAAAAAACTACACCCAAATCAACTAAAGTTACGAAGTGATTGAGATGATAACCAAATAAAGCACAGCTACCAGTTTACCAACCATGGCAGAAAGTATATGAAATATGCATGAATATGATCATGTGGGACCCATAAATACGAAACTCAATTAGTTTAGTACCTCAAAATCATTCATCAAACATGAATGCTCACAGTTTATGTGCCATGAAGACTTGATGTACAACATACACATAGTCACATACATGAAAAACCGACACTCAGGGTTCCTATAATTCCTCATTTTCGAGTTTGGGTTCGGGTTCAGGTTCCGGTTCCATAGGCACAGTAACATCCGCATTGGTATCTTTTTCATCAGTAGCAAGTGTGTCTGTTTTTTCCTCCGCCACATCATATTGTTGCAGCTGATGCCTTAATCTTTTGATCTCGGCTTCTCTGTCGTTAAGCTTCTCTTCTAAAATTAGCACCTGAAAAGGAAACGGGTTGAATGAGTTGAACGGGTCAGAAATTGTAATGTGTACTCAAATGGTGATAACATCCCAAATCATTTTATTAAGAATAAATAAATATAAATGCTTATTTCGGTAATACAGTTTTTTAATCACGTGTAATACATTGATTATTTATGAATTCAAAAAAATTTAAGACAGGTTGGCCCAGCCCGACTGAAACGTGATCACATGGCTGATAATAAGTAATAAATGAGAGTTAGCTGTCATTTTCATCCTTGTGGTTTGTCCAATTATGCCAGTCCAGGCCAAATTTCAAATTTGTATGACATTCTTGAAACATGCCAGTTCCGTCCAAAACTTAACGTCTGTTAAAACCTGCCGTTTAATGAAGGGTAAAAACATCATTTTTCTTTATTTTTTCTTAATTTCTTAAACCCTATTAATAATAGGATTAAAAGAGGGAATAAGAAAAGGAAAATGACGGTTTTACCCTTCATTAAACAATAGGTTTAAACAGACGTTAGTTTTTTGGACGAAACTGACATGTTCCAAGAAGGCCAGAGACGGAAATGGTACAAATTTGAAATTTGGCCTTGATTGGCATAATTGGACAAACCACAAGAACAAAAATGGCAATTAACTCAATTGATAATAATAATAATAAGCACAAGGGTTGAGAGAGACAGAGACCATCTCATTTGATTTTTCAACATCATCCGTCAGTCCCTCCATATGCTTGCATAAACCTGCAATAAAGTAAGCACAAAACAATAAATGACATTAAGCATGTAAATAATCAACCTATTGAAATGGAAAAAGGTGGCTGTGGGTCCCTCCTACATCAAAGTGAAATTCCTATATATGTATAATCATAATGGCATTTTGAGCATAGTTATCAAAAGCGAGCGCTTTTGGCGCCTAGGCGCTTTTTCTGGGCGACTCGCATTAACTGCGCTTATGGTTCCTAGGTAATGATAGCGCAGACATTTCATCCCATGCGTATTTATTGTTTCATGCTTTTTATTTTTTTTTAATTGGTAATTTCCACTTTTTCTACAGTATTTATAGGGCTGTAAGTTTAAGTTTGTATATCACATTATCACCAAGATTATTCAGTTCTTAATATCAGGACTGTTCAGTTCGTGTTATCAATAGGCCCTAATCGTGTTATCACCAAGATTATGCAGTTCTTAATGAACTTTTATTTTTATATTTAAGTGCGCTTTTTTTTTCTCGGGCCCACGCTTCTTTTGCGCCTATCGCCTAGGCCCTAATCGGTGCCTATGCGCCTAGAGTGCGCTTCGCGCCTTTGATAGCTATGATTTTGAGAAACTGACTATAGGAAGATAATTCATAAGTAATACGCGTAAGAAGTGGTATCAGTTTCATGATTGCCGCCATTTGACCAGAAAAAGTCAAAATTAAAAATCTATTCTGAGATGATAATGATTTGTTCAAAATCTCATCTCACTTCAGAAAGTGAGAAACCATTTTGCTAAACAATAAACCTCAAGGAACGCGATAAAACACAATTATTCCTATGAGCATCCTAGCTAGTGTGATATAAGATTAGATACATAATGGGCAAAGACGAAACAAATAAGTCAACCTTCAACATGGCTCCTGAGTTCTAAATTCTGAGATTTCTGCAAAGCAAGCTTCATCGACAACTCGTGTATCTACAAACCAGAAATTTGAAATGCTTACCCTTAAGTTAATTAAGATTCTAGAAGCTGTATGCATGAAATATAGACTTTTCGCGGACTTTCATGTTTCACCCATTTTACACATTATCCTTCATCTTTTTTTTTTTACTTTAACCCATTTGAGATAAAACACAAATAGCTACACTACGAAAAAAAAGGCCATTGTTGAAAAAACCTAGAGACTTTCTCAAAATTCACACATAAGTCCCTGGACTTTATTTTTGGAAAATTAAGTCCCTCAATTTTAATAACTTTGACAGTAAAGTAGTAGAGTCCCAACACTTAATTATTAACATAAAGTCCTTTTTTTCCAATGATAAACATAAAAAAATCCTACTTGTGCATAGATTAAGCCTTTAAAATATAAAAAAAGAACTTTTTCATGAACTTTTAACGTATAGGGATTTAGTTATGCAAAAACAGGTTTTTTTATATACTCCCTCAGATATCCAGTGTTTTGAAACCCCAGACCAGTCGGATCCCGGTCCAGTTAACCCTATCAAAACTGTTTTGAGTCGAACCGGCCGTTGTACCGGGAACCAGCAGTCGGACCAGAAAACCGGATTTTGATTAAAAAAAATTAATTTTAGTCTATTTGTTTTCATAATATTTACAGAATCACCCGGTTCCTACATCCGATTCGACCCGTCCGACCAGTGGACTAGTGAGGAGACCGGTTTGGCGTCCGGCCCTGAAAACATTGCAGAAAACTGTGTCATCTCACTGACCTTTCCTTCTTTGGCTTGATTTCCTATCTCCTCGTTTTCTTCTTGCAGGGTCCTGCATTTCGCCATTAGCATTTTTCCCATTTTGCTTTGTGGCGTGAAGTTGACAGCTGCAACGTTGTCCTGCAGCTCCTTCACTTTCTTATCCTTTTCCTCTACCAAATTCTGAAGTTGCAAATGCAGGCGTTTTTTCAGTTGAGCGTATAAAAAGATGCTGAAAAGGTCAACTACTAGCCCACATTACACCAACAGGTCAAACATCAACATTGTATAGTTAAGGTTTCACATGTTTAATATTAAGTCAACAAAATCTTAAGCTACAACTATTTTAGTCAGTGTTTAATATTTAATTAGGCTACTCCAAAAGTAAAAATTTAGAGGTAGTTAATATCAAACATTTTACAATTACTGATTAGGTGTCCATATAACCGTGTCTAGTGGTAACATAAATCTAAACATGAACACGGGATCCTGAAAGTTGACTACCTTCAAACGCATAAACTCCTCATGAATTGCGGGATCAAGTAATAATCTTCTTGCCTGAAATTTTTAACACGGCGGGATATTAATATTTTGAATTAGATTTGAGGAGATATTGAGATCTATAATTGTGAGAAAATTGTTGTTATTATCCATGCCTGTAAGATCAAATTATAAACGTTTCAAATGAAAGGCTACATTGTGACTTGGAAAAGTCAAATGACGTATTGCAAGTTAAAATATTGCTTGAAATTATATGTTGAATTAAACTTTGTAATAACTAATAAGCACAAATATTAGTAACAAATAGCGATTTAAAAAGGTTAGTACAATTTCACTTTTTCAGCAGGAGATTTTGTCTTAACAAAAGGTAGCCATAGAGAGAGAAAGAGTAGTGGTGTACCTGCATTGATAGAGGCTTGAGTTGTGATCTTAAATCCCGAACTGCGGCCTAAAACAGTTGAAAACAAATTTTATCTATTTAGTTTTAGTTCTGTCCAGTAAAAAGATTTCTATAACGATGTTATCACAGTTAAGAACTTATTTTTAGAAGTTAGCCAGTTACTGTATTTACATTAAATCGGATATATTTTTTTTATCTGTCACTTGTGTATAGTAGAGAAAAAATAAGAACCTTCAAATCTGCAATTTCCTGCTCTCGCTTTGCAATAGTTACTATAAATGCAGCTTCCTTTTTCTTTGCTTTTTCTAGCTGAACACATTAAACAACATTAATCAAACAAAATTTGCATTCACTTTCCACAAAAAAACACAACTTCCTTACGCCAAACCTGCTCTCGAATTGATTCCTCAGAAGATTTTAGGTTTTGGAGATAATTGACTACGACTCTAGATTCTGCATGAACAGAAAACACATCAGTAACCAGTGTTCAATAATCTATATAAACAAAATATATATGCCGCATATCATCTTTATTATTGTGATAAAACATTAATACATATATATAAGAAACCAACCAACTGATGAGCCCGAAGGAATGAAGGACTCCTTCTGAAAAGCAGAATGCCACTTTTGAACTTCTGATTTTGCTTCTTCAAGCTCCGACTATTACCAAAATAAATACCATCGTAAAAATAAGATAACCATGCAGAGCATACAGGCACATGTAAATTAAACACAGTAGATATTCATGCAAAAAAATGTCATCTTTACATTTAAGAAATTACATTAGTGGGTAAGGATCCGGTACAAATTGTCCTTAACCTAGGAAGTGTAGGAAACCGAGTCAAATGAACTCCAGTTGAGCTTATTCCAATGGCGTTGAAACCGGCTCGTCAAACCCTAACAAAAAACCCTAAACCTAAACTCCAATTCTAAACCCTAAAATTTAAACTATAAACCCTAAAAGCTAAAACCTAAAGGTAAACCCTAGAGCTAAAATCTAAAGCTATACCCTAGAAGCTAAACCCTTAAATAGGGTTCGACGAGCTGGTTCCAATGCCGCTGGAATGAGGTCAATCGCAGTTTGTTTGACCCGGTTTCCTACACTTCCTAGGTCTCGATTGTTTTGTATTTGCTCCTTCCCCTTACATTAGTTTTCTATAAAAATGGCCAATGAGCGACTTCAATAACTTGTCAAAACACGCAACTCTTTCGTACAGGTGAGGTTGGGTAACGTTGCATTGACGTAACACTTCTCGCCCAAACTTCTAAAGTGTTTTTATAATGATTAGTATGCCAAATATGATGACAAAAATACATTATTTCAATTATATATGTATATACACACCTTAAAAAGCTATACTTCGGGCAAAACTTTCGACCTATTTCACTTCACGTGTTTATTTTAAAGCCATTTCTTTTTATTTGACATGATGGACCAGTTGAAGACAACACAACCCAAATCGGCCCATTTATAGTAGATTAAAAATAACTTGTTGCAAAATAAATTTATAAAAGAAGGCAGGAAAGTAACATAGACGTGATAAGAATAAGTTTATAAATACCTGGCACGTTGCAAGAGCATCCTTACAGCTTTGGAGGCTACAAAAAATAACAAAGCACAAAGAAGAGAAATGCAAAAAAAATGGATTAATGTTTGATTAAAATAGAAAATTACCAAAAGACCAAAACTTTAAAAACGAGGTGGCCAACAAGAATCAATTTGTATTACCTTTCACGAAGGGATAAAATCATCCCAGTTGCCACACCTGGGGCAGTTTCTTCTACTTTTAAATTAGCCTGAGACGTAAACAAAGTAATGACAAATGTCACATAACAGATAAAATGGTACAGGAATTATAACATGAAGAGTGACACTTCGACAAACATAAATAACAAGCTATCATATGTCAACCTGGATACAGCACTCTTTTTAGGTGCACATTTTTCAAAAAAGAAGTGTAGTATAATACATTGTATGAAACGTAGCCAAAAACACTTAAAACAGAAAACAACTTTGAAGATTTAACCAACTAGTGGTTCCTCCCTATAGCACTTGAATGTAACAATAGCCCTCTATAGCTGGTCTAGATGTCAAATTTGGTAAGGTAGATATGAAATTATGAACCAACTTAAAAAAAAAAAAAAAAAAAAAAAAAAAAAAAAACTTCATTCACAATCATTTTAGTTTAGCAATCCACCCTTCAATTGAGGAAATGTGGGAGCATAAATGTAGGTTCTGAACTTCTGTGGATTTCGTAATTGGCCAGGATACTTTCTGAATCATGTAAACTCGCTTTCATATTAAAAAACAAGAGATTTTCTTTGTGAAAAAGTATCAAAATCGACTCCTGAAATTAAACCAAATAATTACTATACATAAGGTTAGACCATTACATGAGTAACCGCTACCAAAGTGCAGATGCTAGCTATTACAATACAAAGTAGCTCTGTTGCTACCAAGATACCAAAAATAGGTACTGAAGTAGAATATTGAGTGAAGTATTAGAAGATTGCTAACAAAGTACAAGGTTACTACTACTGATACATGCATACTTGGCCAATCCAATTATTTAAGTCAAACACATGCAACATGACCATGTCCAATTTGATCCATGTTTTAGTTGTTGGTAGTGTCCTTAATTTTGTTTATATAATATTTTGCATAAATGAGCAAGATAAGGAAATTTCTTGAGTTAAGTTTCTATCCCACTCTACGGGTATCTATCAAGAGATTGACCATCTCAAATCGGTCTCTAACAACTATCTTGGGACACCGCCCGAGCCTCCACCAATAAAACACAGCCCCCTTGACTGCCCTTTGAATCCAATGGAACCTTGGTCCCGTTAATTACAATAATTTTGGACAAGCATGTAACTAACACCCCCCCCCCCCCCCCCCCTTATTTCCACCAATGTACACTGTAATCTCTCATTTGGTCTCTAACTAAACCCAATTACCCATATTGATGACACCAAACTCACCAACAATAACCAGATACAAATCAACAACACTCAAAACACACCTTTTTGGCGCCAAACATATCATCATCATCGTCATCAATATCTCCAAATCCCCTCTTATTACCTACAATCACATTACACAAGCGATTAAAGTCATTAAACTAATTCAAAACCACTAGTTACTTCAACTAATAGCATTATTTCAAACCTGAAACCCTAGCAGCGTTGACTCCAGGCAAATCACCACCGAAATCATCATCCTGCAATCGCCGTTCATTACAAACAACAAATAATCGTTAACGAAGACTGTAGTACAGTAATTAGGGCATAATTGACATGAAAACGGTAGGATTCAATGCTTACGTCGTCGATTTGAGAGCGTGATGTCATTGGAAATGATGGTGATACGGAGTATGAAACCCTAAATTTGAAATTATGGTGGTTCAGGGATGTTAATCACCGGTAACTTATCGGAAAACTAGAATTATGTTTAGACTGACTGGTGTAGTTTCAATGGGCTGGGCCGAGATTACAAAGGCCCAAGAGTAATAAATATGGGCTAGACAAGAACTATTTGGACTCATAATTCATATCATACACGTGTAAATAGGCCTAGAATGTTTAGTTTTAACCACACTACTTCTTTAACTCTCAGACACTCTCAAAAACACAAAACCACTCAAGCAACGAGAATGTTGTTTTTGTGCTTGAAACCAAAAGGAACTTGAATCCTCGTACACATCAGTCTTCACTTCATCTTTCATGTCATCAGCTTTGATAGAACGCCCAGAGGTTTGGAAGTACTACGACTCGTATCTTATGTCGGACAACACAGAGATGGCTCGGTACAATTGAACATCTATTATAAGCTTCCAAATTTCAAGGTTCGTAAACGGTCTTTCATAAACTCGTTCATACTCGGCCATTGATTCTTCAATGACTTGCTTATCGTCATTTGCGTCTTCCAACCCGTCCATTCGTTGGCAGTAAATTTCGTGAAATCTATCTATTGGTTGGGTCATGCTTATGATCTTTGCTTTAAGACCATTACTTGTACGTTCAGTTTGATAACCCATTTCGGCATTTCCTCGACAAACCTCTCCTTAACCTGAGACCAAAAACCCCTCCCAAATATAATACTTGGACCCACCGCTCGTAAGTCTTTGGTCCTATCATGTACAAAAGCTAGACCCAACGTGTACGCCTCATCGTCACTCTAAGCTTGTGACATTTTCGTAAATTGTTTGTTTTGGGTTTTTTGGGTTTGTTTATGTGTTTCTGAGTTGGGTAATCAACCTATACATCCCAAGACTATTGGTAATAATTTTGAAATGCAAGAATCGGTTCCAACAGTCAAAATATAATAAAAAACGATCAAAACACTATTTTAAGGTTAGGAACCAATTTTAAAATTTTTTACCGTTGAAACTGGTTCTTACCCGGTGTCGCAACCCCCGACCCCTACCCTGGGAGCGGGTGTCGTGAGATCCAGATTAGTGGTATCGGTGTTTATTAATTTGGCAGCGGAATACATCAGGACCGTAGTTAGGAAATATTTTTATCAGAGTGCAACACCAAACTTTTTATAATAATAATAATTCATTAGGATAAAACCCAAGTTCATTTGAGAATACATTTATAGGGATGAACCCTAATTATTTAAAACAAAAAACTCCTTTTTATTTAGGTAACTTTTATAGCCACTTTTCCAAGCCTTCAGTGCTCTCCAGCTGGCTTCTATTGGTTTTCACATTTTGTTACCTGAAACGCATTTTAAAAAGATTTTATCAGCAGGAACTACTGGCGAGTGCATCCCGGTTTAATCAAAACAGTTTTTATAATTTCACAGTATTGAGAGCGATTATAATGTTTATATCTACACAGTTACTCATTCAGTACTGTCAACACCTGACTTGTGGGTCATATTACTCAATGGCTAACTCTTTGTCCAATGGTAATGTCTTTCACATTTTGTATACAAAACCCCAACAAACCGGCAGTAATTGTAGAATACATAGACTCAATCACTGTTAATTATATTTTAAAACATTTGAGGTTTCGTAAAAACAATTTATAAAAAGGTGACAAAAAGTAAGATGTACTCACATTGTTGACTTAGGTGATACTACTATAGCTTCTTGGTGATTCTCCTGGTTATTATCTATTAAAATTAAACAATGCACACGTGTTAATAAAATAACCCAAATCACATTAACCGTACAACTCGAGACAGAATTCCAATGACTGAGTCAGGCAGAGCCTTGACATGCATTACAGAATCCTAGATCAATCGGGTGTAACATGAGACCGAACTCCAACGACTGAGTCAGGTAGAGCCTTGACATGCGTTACGGAGCCCTAAATCGATCGTGTAGGGTAATAGTAGAGTTATAATACTTACAACGAGCCAGAGCTTCGCTTTATAGTGGGTATTATGCCCGAGTATAATTTCTACTATTAGAAATTTGAGAGAGATTTTGATTTTGAACGACTGAACAAATGAGCCTGAGCCCCCTATTTATAGGCTTGATCGGCAGCGAGTCGTGGCCCGCATAACCTCTTTCAAATGTTCTCGCGGCCCGTGAGGACATGTATGGCAGTTATAGCTTTGGCCAGTCATTGGCCTAGCCTTGCCGAGTCACCATACACGTGGCACCATGCAGTACCGAGCAAGTAAAGGTGCTCGCGCCCCGCGAAGGCTACAAGGGTCTGGGTCGCGGCCCGCGAGACCCTTGTATACTTGTTTTTATTTGATTTTTATAAGTATAAAGGTATTTCAGGCTCGTGTTTCGTATACGGGGTATATTAGGAACGTTTAGGGTCACGTTTAAGGGTTCTAGGAGGGTTGTTATACCCGGGTAAATCTAGGTTGAGTTGGAACAAGTTACCGATCTTGAAAAAAATGTGGAACCGGGTAGGACCAATAGGTTATAAATGATTGGACCAGTTCCTCCCACTACCGGTAGGAACCGGTTCCGGGTTGGGTATGGAACCGATCTTTTTGTGCACCTCAACAAAAACCAATTTGGGAAACGAATAGGTCCCTGTTACAAACCAGTCCCCTTAAAAACTGGTCTGGGATTTTTCAAACCGGTTGGTTACGTAAACTAGCTTTGACCGTTAAAATGTACTAGTCATTGAGAATCTTTATTAAACCTTTTTTTCTAACTAATCACCCCCCCCCCCCCCCAAAGTTAGGATAAATAGGTTTTTTATGTTTTAGATTGATCATAACACTCGAAAACGCAAAAACACACCTAAAAAAGCAAAAACCCGCTATTGTACACACTCGCTTTTGAATATCTTTGCTTATTTGATTATGGCTTCACATAGTGATCAATCACAAGCATTAGTTGGTGTCGCTTCCTCAAACGAGCCAAACTGTTATGAGTGTTTTAGAAACGACTTGAAACCCGTAATTTTTCGGGCAAGAACATGGGTGGTTCAACATATGCCTAATGTCGAATATCTCTCAAAAGGCTCATTGTAGAATGTGTGGAAGTTTTCTTCAACCAAACTCAAGCTCAACTTTGATAAATCATATGACGAAATATTACCGAGCGATCTGAGACAACATTAAAAGTAGTAAAACATCAGTCGACCCTCAATGTGCCATTTTTATGACTTTAACAAGGTTCAAGATCAAATGGCAAAGTTCGTGATTCAAGAAGGTTTGCCATTCGACTACTTCAACAACCCTCGCTTGACAAAGATGATTTGAGCCACACTCCAACCTTGTTACAAATACTTAAGTCTTACTACTATATGATGCCATTGTATAAAATTGTGGAAACAAGCAAAAAAGGATTTAGTTGTATTTATTATTATTATTATTATTTTATTTTAAACTTACAAACCAGTGTGAAATTAACTTTTGATGTTTGGTCGTGTGATAACCTGAACTTTCAAGGTCAGTGTCGTTTAATCTTGTGACCCTAACTTCTCGTTATTCATCCCTCTTCTTTGTGCGGAGCGCTCTGGGCTATTATAAACTTGTTAAATATAAGAACGGATTGGCATTCCATGTGTTTGGGCCGAATATACTTGGGCCGTCTACATCACAAGTATGTTTAACATACACATGTTTATGTTTGGGCCGGGTAACATAGTGTACATATGTTTAGACACACTCACTTTGCATTGGGTCGACTATTGTGAGTCTACACACACAAACACACACCCGAAGCCCAACCCGAGCATATATACACACCGGAAGTATGTTTGGGCCTGGTAGAGCCCAAGTGGAGCATTGTGTTGGGCCGGCTATTGATTCTAGCATATGTATACACACATGTAGTCACGTAACAAATAACACAAACATATACAAACCCTAACATCCTCTATCTCTCTCGTTCATTGAAGACGACGGCAGCCTCACTCTTCGAAGCATTAGTTCTCTTGGTCGAGCCTTCGGTTAGTTTAATTGTTCTCATCCCTTGTTGTTCATATGATTGCAATCCTCGTTGATTAGGGTTATGTTTGCACTATAACATATATATAAATCATAATGATGATGAATATGTGGTGTTGATTACCTGTTGATGATTCTGATTATGTGCACGTGTTCTGTAAACTGTAATGATAAAGAACATAATTACAAGGATCTAGTATTGGTTTCTTTTATGTGGATTATTGATAGTGTTGAATCCTTGATTTGAATCGGCATATTAATCTAGGGTACTATACATGTCTAGACAATTGCGATCGGTGCCACAACTGTTTATTGAACCCTTGTATGTAACTGTTAATGTTAATGGCGATTAGGGTTTAGGAGAACCCCAACTGTATTCATTTAATGCAATTTTAATCGACCTCTTGTGCATTCATTTAATGCAAACTCAGTTGCATGTGAATATATTGATAATGCATGTGACGTCAAACATTTGAATGAGTCAATACCTATGCATGTGATGACAACTATAAATTATGATTGGACCAAAATCTTGAACCCACTAAGTTTGGCGGCTAGGAGCACATGGGTGATGAAATATGTCAGCACATGTATTTAAATGATTGTATGATGTTGAGAAACTGTTGCCATGATGGTGTTGATAAGTATGATGATTGTTCTTGTGCTAGTAATTATTAAACTAGATAATTGTGATTGTTATTGAAATCAATATTGGTATTGATAATTGATATTCGATGAACTGTTATGTTGCCTAAGAGGTTGCCATGTATTAGATTCAAATAATGTGAGTGGGGTGATCGTTAACTGTTATTAATTCCATGATATTATGTGTGTGCCTCATGTGAAATATGAAAGTGGTATATGTGTTTGATTATTACAAAACTGATCGGTAATGATAACTATGTTAGGAATTTGATTGACCACCTGTGAATAACGTAACGTAACATACCGAGCAATCAAAGGTGAGTTCACTGCTTTTCTCAAGCATGCATCCCGGGAAGGGATATCGGGTAACGTTCCAGGGAGGAATGCAGGTTAATGGGATGTTTGTTATTACTTAGTTTCTATTATGTAAGACCCCCTACATCTACCGATTGTTGCCGGTAAGGCAACGAGGTATTTAGTTGATAGCGCTATTAGGTTTGGCACCCTCACACCGGGCCGAAAGGACGGGCGTGAACTAATTACCTTGACCACTTGACCAATGCCTTGATAGAGGCATTGGGGTTGGGCATTCATATCTTGTAGCCATTTCGGTAATCGAGTAATAACAACATCAAATCATCAAAACTACGAAACAACATATGATCTTATTAACTGTTTTACACATGTGACTGGTAACTAAACTCGGTAACAAAACTTTGAACTCACCAGCGTAGTCTGACACACTTGTTTGCATGCTTGTAGGTCGTTAGCTGAGATACTTTGGGACTTGCTATCTGGAGCAGCTGGAGTGGGCATGGTCTTGCTGGACGTATTTATTTTATTGGTTTAATGATACATTACTTTGGTTTTAAAACTGGTTAACTTTGCTTCCGCTGATACTTTGGTTTTCATTTAAACTCACATACAATATTTTATTTACAATTAAGTACTTTATCATTTAATTGAATGCGTTTCATATAATTAGTGGCTCGTTGTTGGATCGTCGCACTCCTAGTAGGGACAAACCCTAGGTGGGAATTTGGGGGTGTGACAGGTCGACTCCTCATGATTTACCAGAATCGTACCATTGCGTCACCGCTCAATGGGTAGACCCTATGTAACAACCCGCACTTTCGTGCTTGTTACTCTCGTTACACTCGTTATGTCTAGCACCAGAGATTCGGATCATAATGAAACTATATCGCTTACTACGCTACTTCGCATATGTTCGCATTATCTCGCATACTTTCAACACGCTATATCGCACATCACAACGCATACACTAACGCTAACGATGACATCGCGTGAGTACTTAAGCTATTCCCCTCGCTCGTCGTGATGCGACGCAAACGCAACGCAAACTCGAAAACGCGGTTACTTATGCCACGACCTATTATATTACTAGCTATACATATATAACTAATACTTGTTTAATCGCGCACATGCTGGCACGCGCAACTTAATTTATCGCACCAAAACACGACATAATATCTCACTAAAGTACTCACTTAAATGCAACGCATCGCTTAACGCACGGAACGAAAGTCGGAAACCAACAAAATGCAGCCCGGCTGGTCGAATGACCAACCGACCGGATGCCCATCCGATCGGATGGCCATCCGATCGACTGGCCATCCGACCCACCCATTCCACCTCCTAAACCTTCACCCTCGCCTATAAATAGGACCATTGTGTCTCATTTCAACACTTTGGTTCTCTCATCCGATCACACGCACTCAAGTCACTGTTAGTCACTTTTGATCACGATTCAAGGCCATTTCGTAAGTATTTCTCCCTAAATCTTGTAGTTCCATCATCACTGCACACTTCTTCATCATCTTCTCCATTAAAATCACTGATTTTCTCCATGAAATCAGCTGATTTGGACCTCTTGAAGGTGACCTCACCTCAGTTGCTTATGCAATCGGTTGTGTGACGTCATCTCATCAAGAATGGTTCAGATCTAAAGGATTTCTACACAGTTTTACATAAATCTCAATCAGATTTCAACATTATTCAAAGGATTTCATACTTTTCTTCAACTTTCTTCACTTCTTACTCAAAACAGATGGAATTTAGACTCATTCAGGCTCTCTACTCACTCTCTAGTTGAGATGCCAGTCTAAAAATGGATTTTCACCGGAGAGATGACCAATTAACGGGGTGAACATGAAACTTCATCAAAGAACAGTGAGTACGATCGAATGGGGTGATTCCCATCCGATCGAATGAACTGGTCCTTGGTATGTTTCCGTTGTTTGACACGTCATCACGCCGTCTCCGTTAAACCGCAAACTTTTTAACTTAGAAAACTTGTAAAATTTTCAAACAAACAGGATGCCAATCGAATAGCCATCCGATCGGATCACCATCCGATCGAATGACTATTCGACCAGGTGACTTGCCCTTTATAACTTTCAACACTTAAACAATTTTCTCAAACTTCAAATTTCCAAACCCTCGATCGAATAGCCATCCGATCAAATGGCCATCCGTCCGGATGACCACCCGACTGGATGACTTATTTAAATACTACAATGAAAACTTAAAAAATTTCAAAACGAGTTACAAACACACTCACTCATTCGAATGGTCAACCGTTCGAATGGTCATCCGATCTAATGGGTATTCACCCGTTTGACTCACCGTTCGACACTTATCTCATCCGGCACGCTGTTTACACGTTGTTCAACGCTCACATTACTGTTCTATGCTCAGGCTAACTCAACGCGCTCCTTTCAAACCAATTCAGAGTTGTGTTTACTAGCTAAACACGCACAGTTAGTATACTTGACCCATTTTAAACGCTTTAAACACACTTTTGGGTGTAACATACGTTCATATCTAAAACACACTTATCAAAACGCAGTACATACTCTAAACTATTATTACATGCGAATACCTGACGTACATATTTACACATGATGCTTAATACATATGTGCTAGGACTCTTACTCGCGGCGTCCCACCTTAGCTAGTATGGTACTAAAGTTGGACTCACGCCCGACGGGGTCTAGTTAAGGAAATCACGCCCTTGTTGGGATCCCCATCGCAGTCATCGAGTGACTTAGCAGGTAGTATTTGTGTTGTAGTGTGTATGTTGTGTATCTCGTTTATATATGTGGAAATTCGCAGCGCTTTTATCTACTTTATACTATTTCAAACTTGTATACTAGCCAATACTTTTATATTGACATTATTTTAACGTATGTTGTAGGTTAATCGCATACTATCTCGAAATCAAGCTAGGAAGTCTAGAAACTCACAAGAAATCTAGGTTGTCGGATTTGTATTGTTCGAGAGAACATGTAATATGTATAATTGTTTGCTGATATATTGTTTATTAGTATGGGATAATGAACTCATTAAATATTGTAACTAAATAGTTGTTATAGATTCTCTTGAGCAATCTGATTCGCCTAGTGCCGTGCCCCGAGGTTTCCGCCATCGGTTGGGGTGTGACACCCTAATACGAGGCAATGATGAAACGTGCAATTGTGCATATTTTAAACGATTACCTGGACGCAGTGGATCGTGTACAACACCAAACAACTCTCAAAGATTCAACGGAATTTGAAGAACATATACATGAAGAAGAGGTGCAAGAGAGGCTAGGTGATCCCCTATCCGACAAAGAATAACATGAAAAATAAAATTATGTTTTTTTGATTTAATAATTGTAATTTTTATAAGTATGTTTTTTTTTGTATTTCATTATTCTATTTTCTTGTTTCGAGAATTATAAATGTTAATAAAAGTTTAATTTTATGTATGTTTTGTCTTAAAGAAGTATTACAAAGTGTGTGCAATAACTAGTTTCCGAACCGGAACCAAAACCAAAAACGAACCAAAC
This sequence comes from Helianthus tuberosus, assembly GCA_030545235.1. Classification (NCBI taxonomy): domain Eukaryota; kingdom Viridiplantae; phylum Streptophyta; class Magnoliopsida; order Asterales; family Asteraceae; genus Helianthus; species Helianthus tuberosus. The sequence goes on from CM060357.1 coordinate 178,000,193, forward strand.
TCAAACCAAACCGAACCGAGACCGGTCTTTTGAAACGAGCAACCGGGGTGGAACCGTAACAAAAGTGGTGGAGCAAAACCGGTTTCATTTTAAGAAGAATGTATATGTGCACATCTAGTTCTTATTATGCGTATCTGTTGAACTCTTTTAAATTTATTCGACAACTATGATGTTATTTACATTCCAAAGTCACATTTTTTATGGTGTGAACAAAAAAGGAAAACGAAACCGTATCTGTAATCGGAAAAAACAAAACCAAATTGTGAATTCGATTTTCAATTTGGTTCCTAACCATGTCTGAATTGTGAATTCGGTTTTTGTTTCGGTCATCGGTTCCACAAATCTTGTCTATTTGGATATTCGAACAAAATTCAATTGAATAAACCGAATAATAACAGGTAATCAAATAACCAAAATGGAGAAACCGAATATATAGCTTGAACTCGGTTCAGTTATATACTTTTCTAATTTGGTCCGGTTATGATTTTGCAACACCCCAAATTTAGCCCCCTTTGTAAACAAACAAAAGTAGGGGACTCGTTTGTACTCTTTTAAGGTTCAAGGGTTGATTATGTTAAATTCACAAACTTCATGGTATAAAAATATGGGATTAGGGTTTTTCGATCCTTTTTCTTCTTCATCAAGTTTTAAAGAGAGAGAGAGAGGGAGAGAGAGAGCTAGAGAGAAGTGTGAGTGATGTGCATGAAGTGTCGTATATTTTAGGTGTATATTTTAAGCCCTTTTTAACACTTATTTTAGCCAAGTTTTAAATTTATAAAACACGATATTTCACTAACACTAAACACACATATGGGCAAGTGCACCCATCGTTGAGTGTAGTATAGCGTTGGTAAGATACCGAGGTCGTCCAAGGACACAAGAGCTTTTAGTACCGGTTTATCCTCAACGTCTAACCAAAATAAAAGTTTAGAAAAATGTTTTAAACTAAGAAAAATAAAAACTAACTAAAATGCTGAAAATAAAAATAAAATAAAAACAGATAGACAAGATGAATCACTTGGTTCCGACTCGTATCTAGTATAACCTTTGATTATTTCCGCACTTTTGCACATAATTAAGAGATTATCTTAGTTATTGTAGTAGGCCCCTCTTTTGAAGGTGACGTTACCCTCACCCCAGTAGTTTGAGTCAGCAGGGATACAATCCTAAAGGGGTGGATTATTGGAAGATAATGAATTAAGTTATTAATGCAGTATTGTGGTAGGCCCCGCTTTTGGCGGTGACGTTACCCTCGACTAAGTAGTCTGAGTCAGCAGGGATACAGTCCTAAATAGCCGGGTTATAGTATTAATAGTAGTTAACTTATGAGGGGATCAAAGAGTTTGGACCCCCGCCATCCAATACCGTGAAGTATTGAAGGAGGTCCTACTAAATTTGACCCAGGTCCATTGCAGGACCTCTAAACGCTGAACAATGGCAAGACCTTTACCAAACCGTTCCCTTAACCCCCTACCAGGTAGCCAACATACCTCCATATAGACCGTGGAGATATGAATGGTGAAAATCCTTTATTTTATATAGACAGTAAAATAATGCCAAGACACCACGGACAAACGATAAGGAAAGATCACCTTCAACATAAGTAACTAGTTATTAAAGTCATTAATACAAAACCAAATAAAAAGTGCAAAAGATTAGAAATAAAAAGTATTATACTAGACACTTTGTCTTCACCAAGTGATGTAAGAGACTTAGGCAAACATGGCCTTGATTGTCAAGAACTCTTACGATCAATCTTGGATCCCGAGACGACTCACACACTCTATGATGGACAATGGATGATGGTGGTGGATGATGGTGTTGTGATGGTGGTGGGTGGTGGATGAAGTGTGAGAGAAGTGGTGTGCCAAGGGATGAGATGAAATGAATCCAAGCACTCCTATTTATAGGCTAAACAGAAGCCTGGGCACGGCCCCGTGTTCGCTGGGCACGGCCCCGTGCCCGTCTGACACTCTCTCTCTTCATTAATTGTAATTCGCAATTACAATTAATGCGCCTGCAGTACTTTCGGCACGCCCCCGTGTCCGCTGAGCACGGCCCGTGGTGGGCAATAGAAGCTTCTATAGGTTTGTCTTTTCTGCTGCTTCTTGGGCACGGCCCGTGCTGGCTGAGCACGGGGCGTGTTCAGCCTTCTGTTTTCTTTATTTTGCTTTGGAAGATGCCGTTGAGGGTTCGGGCAATCCACTAATGTTCCTTTTCTTGTATTTATGTTGGATTTAGCTGTCTTTTTGCTTCTTTTGCGTTTTTGAGCTTATTTAATCCTGAAAATACAAAAGGAAGACAAAAACACTCTTTTTCCAATATTAGTACTAAAAAGGGTTAGTTTTATGCCTCATTTGATGTAATTTATATGTTGCATTTTACACACATCAGTGAGACAGAGAGAGAACCCATTATCCAAGTTTCAAATCTTGTTTTTTGGGTGACCAACCTGCAAAAACCGGACGACCTCTAGAGATCCGTCTGTGTAATTGAGCTCAAATTTTTACAGGAGCTTCACAACACATAAACAAATACTTTTAATAGTGGGCATTTCATTTAAAGGCTCGGAGGTCAGGTAATGGCAGAACAAGTAGAGTTAGATGTACCGAACATGTTGCTGCTTGAATCACTCAGTTTCGAGGTCGTTTGATATAGTTTCGAACTTTACTTGTATGTGGATCGAGCTCAGTTCGAGATGTACTCGTTCAACGTATATTTTTCAAACAAAGGTGGAATTCCCATTAAAGTTTATGCATGGGGATGCGTCATTTTTTTGAGCCATTTTGTTTTGTGAAGGCGATACCTTTATGCCTTCTCAGATCCAGATCGTCACTGCCGCCACATTGAGCAATCAAGGTTTTGTGCAAAGAAGAAAACTAGCAGGTATACACCCCTAGCAAAGTACACGCTTATGTTACTAGTTTGCGTTTATATTACAGGTATACGTTGTCACACCCCGCCAAAGGCATAAACACCAGGCGTGACACGAAAGGTTTTCAAGCATCCAATTAGCAAACATCTAATATGATTTAAACATCAATACAATACCAATAGTTTAAGATTTACAAACCAAAGAAACATGTTTAGGTTTACATAACCCAAAATAGACAACTTGTCCAAAATACCAAACAAAAGACAATGTTTCTAAGACCAAGGCTTTGACAAATATATCCTAGGGCAAATCCCCATAAAATGGTATTGTCTATGATGCATGCAAGGACTTCCAAAAGTTGTGAACCGTCGTTCACTTACCCGAAAATATGCTTAAAAGTCCAACATAATGTTGGTGAGTTCACTGGTTTAAACGACACAAATGAAACCTTAATCATATGATAAAAATTGGCCCCCTTATTCCCACATACCCTATATCTTATTTTCACACCCCCTATTGTATACGGGCTGTATACAGTTAACGGCCCGTATAGAATGTTTTTAAATAGGAAAATGCGCAGGGAATGTTTTTTCGATTTTACTATATACGGCCCGTATATAGTTATACGAACCGTATACATGTCTATACGATTTGTAAAACATATACGACTCAATGGATTTATTTTGTGAGGTTTTTGATGTTATAGGGAATGTTTTTTTTTTTTATTTTACTATATACGACCCGTATATAGTTATACGAACCGTATACATGTGTATACGATTTGTAAAACGTATACGACTCAATGGATTTATTTTGTGAGGTTTTTGATGTTACCAAATGTATACGGGCCGTATAACTGTATACGGGCCGTATATAAGGGTGTTTTTTCAAGTATCCCGTTTTTCCAGTAAAAACACAATCATTCTAGGGTTTCTAAACTCTTCATCACCTTTAACAATGTCGATAAACATTGATCGGAACACGCCGCTTAAATCGGAGCACAAGTAGAGTAACGTTACCAATCAGTCCGTTGATGGAAACCTTAGCAATCGCAGAGATCTTTGTGTTGGTTATTTATCAATTCTGCTAGTTATCGGCAGGGATGGGTACAGAAACCACCAAGGGTGATTATAGATTGGTTACAGAAACCACTAGCAGAAGAACCCGACACGTCTTTTATGATGATCCGAAACATTCCGTATAACTAGCAGAAGAACCCGATACAAACAAGTTCTCCACAGTTTGTTATTCAGATCTCTATTCGGTCATCTTTCCAAACTACAACACACGATAACTTTAAACTTTATATTGTGTGATTTGACCAGGAAATGATTGGAGGTGATTGCTACTTTTAATAAGCTGTCATAGTTGTCAAATTCGTTGCATGCATTCATATTGTTTAGACAATAACAGATAATAAACGGATTGTTGGACTTCTTGTTCCAAATGCACACCTCAATTCATCTTTTTTACTCTTTTCTTCGATTTCAACAAATCTTTTTCTTTTCCTTTAATTTCGAGAACATTCTCCGTCACATGAAGACGTGTTGGGTTCTTCTACTAGTGGTATTTTAATGAAATATTGAAGATTGAATGTGCAAACCGTAACCGTTTTTTACTAAGGAAACGGTGGCTATGCGAAATACAAACCGCAATCGTTTGTGACTATGGGAAACACAAGTTTTCTTTTTGAGCTTGATGGATGTCCGTTATCTTAGTAGAGGCATGCATTGTTAAATCTGAATCAGTTGGTATGTGTTCGTATCAGCGTTGTTTATCACCCTGTGTGAGCATTGGTACAAGAAGTCCAACAATCCGTCCAGTCATATTTGTTGAGACAACAACAGATAATGAATGGATTGTTGGAGTTCTTGTTCAAAATGCAGCTGTAGTACCGGGACCACTGGACCACACACATGTCACATAGTTTGTCATGACAAAAGATACAGATGTAGGAATATAACTAGATGTTACGTGTGTCAGGATCTTTATCTATCATGTCATCGACCAACTGCTCGAAATCTCTTTTGTTTCTCATGTTAGGGAGAATGTTCTCGAAATTGAAGGAAAAGGAAAAATGGTTGCTGATGTTTGAGAATTAAACACATGTACGTGACAAAACAAGGATCGTTCTAATAGATTAAAGATATTAAACAGTTGTCAAATTCGTTGCGGGTTGGTTTTGGGAAGAAAAGAAGGGGTTTACGGTGTTTTGGTAGGTTGAAAGAGGTGAATGGTCTTGAAAGATTTGTTGAAATCGAAGAAAAGAGTAACTAGCAGAAGACGTGTCGGGTTCTTCTGCTAGTTATTCGGAATGTTTCGAATCATTACAGAAGACGTGTCGGGTTTGTATTTCCCATAGCCACCATTTCCGTATACAAAACGAATGCGGTTTGCATATTCAATCTTCATTGCTTCATTAAAATTAACAACCTGATTCGGATCATCTTTAGTAGTGTTTGTTTGAGAACCCGATTCAGATTTAAACAATGCACACCTGATTCAGATCTCTATTCAGTCATCTTTCCAAACTACAACACACGATAAGTTTACACTTTATAGTGTGTGATTTGACCGGTTGTCAAATTCGTTGCGTGCATTCATATTGTTTAGACAACAACAGATAATGAACGGATTGTTGGACTTCTTGTTCCAAATGCAGCTATAGGATCCGTACTTAAAGGTCTCTTTAAAATATGCAACGGAGACCGCCTTGTTAATTTTAATGAAGCAATGAAGATTGAATGTGCAAACCGCAACCGTCTTTGACTACGAAAACGGTGGCTATGAATACTTGGAAAATTGAATCAACTCTCCTATATAAACATACTCTTCTCCAGATGCTTAGTTGTTATGAATGACAACTTGAGGGGTCTAGTTAACTTTCAGATTCAGATTCAGGAAGCAGATGATTTGTCAAAAGACATGGCAGATTGACAGGTGCATGCATTTAATTCTTTAATCTATTAGAACGATCCTTGTTTTGTCACGTACATGCATTTAATTCCCAAACATCATTACAGATTCCACGTTTAATTCCCGAATGCATCTACTTCTCGTAGTTATAACACATAGTCAATGTAGTAAAATGTGAGCAATTCACAATAGTTGTCACTTTACTTGTACAGTTTGTTTTCAAATTTTCCCATAAAATCAAAAATTGAAATATATTTTTGATTTTAGGGGGAGTAAAAATTTTAGTAAATTTTGAAAATTTGAAAAATCCAAAAACATGATAAAATCTAAAATGCCAAAAACATTGAAAAAATGAAAAAGAGTTTTGTTGTGAAAAAGAGGAAATGATAGTACATCAGTGGACAATCACAGCATGCTAAAGAATTGGAAAGTCAAATGTGATAAACGGTCTCACTGATGATGTGCCAGTAGGTTTTTGCACGCTTAGTAGATTGTATTCGAGATATAAACCTAAATATCAAACTTACTTATTTCGTGGGGAACATCTCTCGGATATATAGGTAACCCCTGAAATCTTGTTTGAAGGGCTTTCTATTTCTGACATACTAGGTCTTTGTGCGTGGTGATATCTGGGGTATTATACCTGGACTTCTGATTTTGCGGGAGCAATAGCCTAGTCCTTGTATAATACTTTACATTGCTTTAATCTTAAAGCCCACCCTCAGCATAAAAAATGATGAAACATTGAAAAATGATAATTATGTGCTGTTGAAGAAAGATTCTCTAAAGGGAACACACCGAAAGTCGAACCATCATCTCTTTGATTTTGCGGAAGCAATAGCCTGAGCTCTCATGGTTTTGCATATACCCCTTACAGATATCATTAGTGTACATTCACCTGTAAGACTGAATATAGGAGTCTGGATACGGGAGTATATTCTGAGGTGGGACACGCGAATAAGTTTAAGTTCTTAAAACACTAATCTTGTATCTCGAAACAGTTGAACTTTGTGTGAAAATTTAAGTGGATCAGTATACTGACAATCTACGTGAATCGTTTAGAACTTAAAATGTTTAAAGCTTAACGGTGTTGGTGATTTGTCTCATAAACTGATATGATCCTCTTACACAAACTCGCAAAAATATTGTTTGTATATATTTGTTTACTGCTTTTCACTAAAAACAAACTCCAAAAAGATTTTCAGTGTGTTTTAGCATAAAATTTTGAAAATCCAAAAAGATTTTCGACAACTGATGTTGGAGTGCTGATTTTCAAAATTCCGAGTGCTAGACATGACGAACAACAAGTTTGGGAGAGTTTGTTTAAAATGAGAAAAGATTTTGAAATGATAATGTCAAATCTGAATGTTTTTCTTACAGGCGGTCATCAGAAATTATAAATGTTAAATCATTTTGAGCAATACCTGCAAGTGATTTATAAATTTGTCAAATTGTTAAATTTGTGAAATTTATTGTGAGGTAGAGATTTGTGCAGGTAGAAGCAGTCAGGCTTCGACTCCTGAAGATGTGCAGATTTGAACCAGGTTCCTGATCCTGTTGCTTCGAAAAGCCAGAAGACGACCTAAACCTGTGAAAAGCTAAGTCAGATTGCGATCCCGGAACAATTTAAGGGGGAGTCTGCTAGCAAAAGGGGAGTCTGAAGATGCAAGAGCCAGAATCGAATCCTGATGATCATGGTAGCTGCTAATGCTGATGAGTGAGAGAAAGAGGAGATTGATGATTAGATCAACATTCATGGGGGAGCTTGAATGGTTGAGAACCAGGTTGAGTTCTTGGAGAAGAGAAAAAGATTGAAGGTGCTTACATTGTCAGATATTTTGGGAAGAGTACGAAGACTGATCAAGACTGAAGATGTGACATACCGAAGACTCGACACTGAAGACTTCATCAACATCCAAGGGGGAGTCTGTTGGTGCATATGTCTGTCGACTTCGTCTTGTAATAGAATGATAGATCAGGGCATGAAATACGAGAAATAGGAAAAGGGCATGAAACACATTTCACACGAAATGGCCATTTCGTGCGAAATGGACTAGATCCATTTCGTGCGAAATAAACTTGTACCATTTCGTGCGAAATGCCTCACCTATAAATATTTGTCCTGTCATTTCATTTGTAGAACTTTGTGATTCCGGTACCGAGGTGCTGCCAAAGTGTCTCCAGGCTGTAAAACGTTGTTATATCAATAAACAAGAAAATTAGAGTGTATATCAAGCTGATTCGAAGTCGATACGTTAGTTTCCACCTCTCGTATTGATTAGAATTCTTCTGAACGACTCGTTTTGGTCGTGTAAACGATCCTACAAGGTGTGTGTCTATTCAATTGAGAGGAATCATTGCATCACATCCCCGTTGAAAACAAGTTGCTGTAATGACGGGACCCTTGATTTGAAACGAAATCGTTTATGGCTATGGAAAACACAAGTTTTATTTTTGTTCTTCAATCTTTGTTACTTGTTAATGCTTTATTTTTTTCTACTTTTAGAAAGGTTTGACCACCTCACGACTGTAAAATGTCTCGTGTGATTGGCACCTTAAACCCCTTATATACATTGAGAAAAATCCAATTTTGCCGAGACGATTCAAGTGAGTCCTATGAAGCAAGTGTCTGTCTATTCAATTGAGAGGAATCATTGCATTACATCCCCGTTGAAAACAAGTGGTTGTAATGACGGGACCCTTGATTTGAAACGAAATCGTTTGTGATTATGGGAAACACAAGTTTTATTTTTGTTCTTCAATCTTTGTTACTTGTTAATGTTTTATTTTTTTCTACTTTTAGAAAGGTTTGACCACCTCACGACTGTAAAATGTCTCGTGTGATTGGCACCTTAAACCCCTTATATACATTGAGAAAAATCCAATTTTCCTGAGACGATTCAAGTGAGTCCTATGAAGCAAGTGTCTGTCTATTCAATTGAGAGGAATCATTGCATTACATCCCCGTTGAAAACAAGTGGTTATAATGACGGGACCCTTGATTTGAAACGAAATATGGGAAACACAAGTTTTATTTTTGTTCTTCAATCTTTGTTAATTGTTAATGTTTTATTTTTTTCTACTTTTAGAAAGGTTTGACCACCTCACGACTTTAAAATGTCTCGTGTGATTGGCACCTTAAACCCCTTATATACATTGAGAAAAAAATCCAATTTTCGAATAATACGGGCCGTATAACATTATACGACCCGTATACAATGTCCGTATACATTGTATATGACCAGGTAACTTATTTTCACATGGTGTATACGGCCCGTATAATGTTATACGACCCGTATGGAATTAAAAAAACTAACAAAGTCTGCTCAGACTTTGTTAGTTTTTTTAATTCCATACGGGCCGTATAACATTATACGGGCCGTATACACCATGTGAAAATAAGTTTTTTCCATGTGTTAATATTAGGACCCTAAAAATTAGTATGCATAGTCTAATGAAAATCACAATGATCAAATCATGGTCTTGCAAAACCATGGCGTATGTACCAATAGGGCTTAAACGAACCGAACGTTCAGTGAACAGTTCATGAACCGTTTGGCGCGAAGTTCGTTTATGTTCATTCGATTAGCTTAACGAACGAACACAAACAAAAAATTTCTTTCGGTTAGCTTAGCGAGCGAACACGAACACAGTTCTCGTTCGTTCGACTGCGTTCGTGAACGTTCGGTAATATGTTCGGTTACATTCGTTCATGTTCGTTTGATTATATTAAAAAGATAATAAACAATAAACCTTTTATCTAAACATATTGAAAACTTCAAATCCTATTTTTCTAAGTTAGCTAAAATTTGGACATTCTAAGACATTTTTTGGGATAATTATTCACAATCAAATCTCTTACTCCATCTTTTCAATTGCACTAAAAACACTAAGTAATATTTTTTCTCTTACTCCATTTTTTGGGATAATTATTCTAAGTTAGCTAAACTTTTATCTCTTCTTTTCAATTAAGTAATATTTTTTTTATACTTTTACCATTACTTTTTCTCTATCCTCCGCTCACACCCACTTTCAAAAAATATTAAAAAATTATAGAGGTGAACAATATCTTCTTCTATCTTCTCCAAATTTACTGATGAACAGTAACTTTTTCTGTTTTTTCTCTCTCCTCCACTCACAACAATTTACAACCACCCTCACAAATATAAAGGTTACACTCACACATATATAGAGGATCCATTGTGAATGCTCTAAGTTAGTTAAATTTGATTCATCGTTTGGTGGTGTAGTAGACTTCTTGTGTTTTGATTTATCATTTGATAGTTGTATTTAATTACTTATATCCAATGCTTAAGGATACCAATGTTTTTATTTATTTTATTTTCAAGTTAAATGTTCGTTTGTGTTCGAGACCACTGTTCACGAACTGTTCATGAACAACTGAATTTCCTTAACGAACGAACACGAACATAAACTTATGTTCGGTATGCGTTCGTGAACAGTTCGCGAACATGTTAATTTCCTTAACGAACGAACACGAACATGGTCTTGTTCGTGTTCGTTCGGTTCGTTTACAGCCCTATGTACCAAACATAAGCCCGTAATCAAACCATAACAATGTTCTATCGTCCCATCGCACACCATGGCGACGTCTAGCAAGTAGGACACAATCGCACCCATAATTATGACTAACTTAAGGCGAGGCTTGTTAAACCCAATAGATCTATTCAAGTGTTTCGCGGTCTCGACAGACTAACGGTCACTAAAATGGAATACCACCACGAGGGCATCCCGAGGTCAAACCAATAAACTTATGCGCACATTATAGACCGAATGGATTTCATCCCCAACTACCATCCCCGTACCAAACATGTATTTCCCCTAAACTTTAAATAAACAATTTAAAAACAAAAGGGGGCGTGAAAACTCACCTAAGCACTCTGTGCAAAAGCTAGCAACAACAAATGTTCGAACCAACAGAAAAACCCTGACCTACAAGTGTCCTAAACCATATCAGACACTAAGGTCTAACCACGTGTCTACCCGACAAGTCGTTCACCAAACTTGTTTAGACAATACAAGAGGTTAATCTTTTATAAAAAGCATTAAACGTAATGACTCGTTGGTGCGTGATTCGGGTCGGTGATACACCTGGCTAGCGGATGGGTTTTTACTCATGACCATGGCGAAGGTATTTCAAACATTTGAGTTAGATATAAATAACTTTGACTTATTGAATTATAAACAACTAGTAGTGTTTCTAATTGAATTTTCGTTGTGTGTTTTTGAAAGAACAATTTCTTTTTACACACTAAACTGTAATGTGACCCGACTGTATTGTGTCCGATTTAGAGGTATGAACATCTCAATTTTGAGTTTATGCGCTAAAATGGCTAGAAACGCAACTAATATCTAGAAAAAATTAGGTATCTGCTTTTAAGCTAACAAGTAAAAAGAAGCCACATCCCTTTTCGGTGTTGATTACATTCATGCGTAATTCGCCTTACGGTGAATGAGGGCGGACTGTGAGCTTGAGGTCGGGGACTTGATGTTTCTGGACTTGGGAATTCGGGATACAAACTTAACAAACATTTAAAATTTGTACACATGTAAGCAATGACAGGCACACACAAATCCACATATTATAAGCTAGATAGCATACCAAGTGGTACAAACATATAACATTGCAGACATTTATTCTTTATACATAGGTTCTTACAAGTTTTATATTATATATATATATATATATAGGGGATGGTTCAAATGAAAACCACTTTTAACGCGAAAACTCGAAAACTAACTAAAAAAAGCCTAAAAAACACACAAATTTTTTTTTTAAATTCGCTGGTTTTTATATATGAAAAAAAATTTTCAAAAAAAAAAAAAAAAAAAAAAAATTTTTTTTTTGTTGTACTTCACATGTGTAGTACACTAATACGGAAAGCCTAAACCACTTAACCCACCCCCCACCGACACCCCCCAAAAACCTAAACCCCCCCACCCCCACCCCCCAAAAACCTAAATTCACCCTCCCACCAAAAGCCTAACCCCCACCCCCCAAAAACCTAAACCCCCCCACCCCCCACCCTCCCGAAAACCTAAAACTAAACCCTAAACATAAACCCGAAAAAAACCTAAACCCCCCACCCCCACCCCCCAAAAACCTAAACCCCCCATCCCCCCACACCCAAAAACCTAATCCTAATCCTAAACCTCCAAAAAAACTAACCCTAAAAGCTAAACTAGACTCAAAAAGCTAATTTTAAGCATGTAATGCAATTGTAGTACATGTTATATTGCACATAATAATAGTATTGAAAACAAGACGACAACATAAATCTTTTTTTATGTCATAAAAAATATGCTCGAATATACTTGAATGAAAGATACAAAAATTTGTGATCTTATGGTGCCATTTTTGTTTTAAAATGATAACGTATGGAGAAATGGGAAATGTTTGAAAAGTTATATATTTTTTTTTTCCAATTTTACCCCTCCTTCATTAAAAGTCTCCCCCCCTCCTTTTTAGTGGTTTTTAATTAGTTTTCAAGTTTTCACCATAACTAGTGGTTTTCATTTGAACCTTCCCCTATATATATATATATATATATATATATATATATATATATATATATATATATATATATATATATATATATATATATATATATATGTATTCGGATATGCTCATTTGAACTTGTTAAGAGAAGCAAACGACTTCTTAAGCTTATGATCCTCAGTTGGTAATTTGACATTGGTGGCTAACCCTATTGCTTCGAGAAACAATATCATATACCAAACAAAATCAAATTGCCACCATTCTAACCTTGTCGAGCTGAATACTCAAATGCATGATGATTATTATGCCATCCTTCACCTAAAGCAATCAATGTTACCCACCTGTTTGCAATCATGACTACTAGTTAATTATAATGTAGCACATAGGAAGTATATAATTGAGTATTATTTTTTTCACGTAAACTTACCAATTATTCTTGGAGAGATCACCTGTGTTCCAAGCTTGGTTTCCCCATATATGACAAGCTGAATTCACTAGAAAGGTTGCCTGATATGCCAATGTTGTTGAAACTCCCTACATATCATATCTTTACCACATCAGTTACATTCCATTTGACACAAAATTGAAAAATAATCAACAAATTCTTACGTACCACGACCCAAACAAGGTATGTAAATCCACCAAAAGCATAAACGAGGACAACATATGCAAATAAATGCAACGCATAAGTCTTTTTTATGAATCTATAGAATGCTATCCTCTACATTATTACGCTCTTGATACTGAAAAATCAACTTAAACAAGAACATTTGCCAACAGAAACATTTTTTATAATCATTTTGGAACATGGAAGTATGAAGTACCTTTTCGAGCATGTAGCCGCTATCAAAGAGCCAACCCATATGGCTAAACCAAAATCCAAAGATTGGAGAGTGTGTATCTTTCTCGGTATCAACATACTGGTGATGATCCCAAGATATAGGATCTCTCTATATACATATCATATTTAAAATCATTAAAGTTACAATAAGACACTTTTAAGAAAGTTGGCAAACACGTGTACTAAATGTATCGTTGGGTGTTTTACCTATGCATGAAAAAGAGAAACATTTGTTCTTTTATGAGAAACATTTTGTATTATATAAAAAGCTTAGGGGCTGTTTGTTTGCATCTTATTAGCCTCATGTCTGACCGAGTCAGATATCAGCTTGTTTGTTTCATACCTCTTAAAACTTCCCAGCCTCTTATTAGTCTCTGACCGGGTCATACATGTAAAGGAGTCTGACTGAAGTCTGAATGAAACTTTGACAACGTATGCCCTTCAGCTCCTACTCTTCAGCTTGTTTGAACCGAGGGTGTCGTAACATATACAACCCGGTAACCAACGCAACCACTCGAAAAGGAGTCACATAAAGAGAAACGGCACCTTGTGTAGCAATATCTCCCACCACGGTCTGGATCCTTCCGGCTATGCTTCGGATCCGGTCAAGTTACCTGAAGAAAAACGGCACTTACCGGAGCCCCTGTACACCTGCATCTAGCCGGAGTTTGTGTGACTTGTTACCATGATGATGTTTCAACTGTGGAAGATAGAAAAGAAATGAAGATAGTTGAAATATAAGAGCATTCCCATCCAATCCATCAAATTATACATACATTTCACTAAAAAACAACTCCTATATCAATATATTTCCACTAAAAACAAATACTTTTTCTCTCTCCTTTTCAATTAAATAATATTATCATCACATTTTTCTCTTTCCTTCACTCACAACCACTTTCAATATATATTAAAAAAATTATACTGGGTGAACAGTGTCCCCCCAAATATACAGATGAACAGTAACATTTTCTCTCTCCTCCACTCACAACCACTTTTTTTACCCTTTACAATATAAAAACTCACCCTCACAAGTTTTGATGGATTGGATGAGAATGCTCTAAGAAGCAAAAATTAGAAAAGAAATGAAGAAAACTAGCAGGTATACACCCCTATACACCCCTAGGGTTTCTAAACTCTTCATCACCTTTAACAATGTCGATAAACATTGATCGGAACACGCCGCTTAAATCGGAGCACAAGTAGAGTAACGTTACCAATCAGTCCGTTGATGGAAACCTTAGCAATCGCAGAGATCTTTGTGTTGGTTATTTATCAATTCTGCTAGTTATCGGCAGGGATGGGTACAGAAACCACCAAGGGTGATTATAGATTGGTTACAGAAACCACTAGCAGAAGAACCCGACACGTCTTTTATGATGATCCGAAACATTCCGTATAACTAGCAGAAGAACCCGATACAAACAAGTTCTCCACAGTTTGTTATTCAGATCTCTATTCGGTCATCTTTCCAAACTACAACACACGATAACTTTAAACTTTATATTGTGTGATTTGACCAGGAAATGATTGGAGGTGATTGCTACTTTTAATAAGCTGTCATAGTTGTCAAATTCGTTGCATGCATTCATATTGTTTAGACAATAACAGATAATAAACGGATTGTTGGACTTCTTGTTCCAAATGCACACCTCAATTCATCTTTTTTACTCTTTTCTTCGATTTCAACAAATCTTTTTCTTTTCCTTTAATTTCGAGAACATTCTCCGTCACATGAAGACGTGTTGGGTTCTTCTACTAGTGGTATTTTAATGAAATATTGAAGATTGAATGTGCAAACCGTAACCGTTTTTTACTAAGGAAACGGTGGCTATGCGAAATACAAACCGCAATCGTTTGTGACTATGGGAAACACAAGTTTTCTTTTTGAGCTTGATGGATGTCCGTTATCTTAGTAGAGGCATGCATTGTTAAATCTGAATCAGTTGGTATGTGTTCGTATCAGCGTTGGTTATCACCCTGTGTGAGCATTGGTACAAGAAGTCCAACAATCCGTCCAGTCATATTTGTTGAGACAACAACAGATAATGAATGGATTGTTGGAGTTCTTGTTCAAAATGCAGCTGTAGTACCGGGACCACTGGACCACACACATGTCACATAGTTTGTCATGACAAAAGATACAGATGTAGGAATATAACTAGATGTTACGTGTGTCAGGATCTTTATCTATCATGTCATCGACCAACTGCTCGAAATCTCTTTTGTTTCTCATGTTAGGGAGAATGTTCTCGAAATTGAAGGAAAAGGAAAAATGGTTGCTGATGTTTGAGAATTAAACACATGTACGTGACAAAACAAGGATCGTTCTAATAGATTAAAGATATTAAACAGTTGTCAAATTCGTTGCGGGTTGGTTTTGGGAAGAAAAGAAGGGGTTTACGGTGTTTTGGTAGGTTGAAAGAGGTGAATGGTCTTGAAAGATTTGTTGAAATCGAAGAAAAGAGTAACTAGCAGAAGACGTGTCGGGTTCTTCTGCTAGTTATTCGGAATGTTTCGAATCATTACAGAAGACGTGTCGGGTTTGTATTTCCCATAGCCACCATTTCCGTATACAAAACGAATGCGGTTTGCATATTCAATCTTCATTGCTTCATTAAAATTAACAACCTGATTCGGATCATCTTTAGTAGTGTTTGTTTGAGAACCCGATTCAGATTTAAACAATGCACACCTGATTCAGATCTCTATTCAGTCATCTTTCCAAACTACAACACACGATAAGTTTACACTTTATAGTGTGTGATTTGACCGGTTGTCAAATTCGTTGCGTGCATTCATATTGTTTAGACAACAACAGATAATGAACGGATTGTTGGACTTCTTGTTCCAAATGCAGCTATAGGATCCGTACTTAAAGGTCTCTTTGAGCAATCAAGGATCCGTACTTAAAGGTCTCTTTGAGCAATATAGGACTTCTTGTTGGACTTCTTGTTCCAAATGCAGCTATAGGATCCGTACTTCTTGTTCAAGAAAACTCACCCTCACATTTTTTTGAGCCATTTTGTTTTGTGAAGGCGATACCTTTATGCCTTCTCAGATCCAGATCGTCACTGCCGCCACATTGAGCAATCAAGGTTTTGTGCAAAGAAGAAAACTAGCAGGTATACACCCCTAGCAAAGTACACGCTTATGTTACTAGTTTGCGTTTATATTACAGGTATACGTTGTCACACCCCGCCAAAGGCATAAACACCAGGCGTGACACGAAAGGTTTTCAAGCATCCAATTAGCAAACATCTAATATGATTTAAACATCAATACAATACCAATAGTTTAAGATTTACAAACCAAAGAAACATGTTTAGGTTTACATAACCCAAAATAGACAACTTGTCCAAAATACCAAACAAAAGACAATGTTTCTAAGACCAAGGCTTTGACAAATATATCCTAGGGCAAATCCCCATAAAATGGTATTGTCTATGATGCATGCAAGGACTTCCAAAAGTTGTGAACCGTCGTTCACTTACCCGAAAATATGCTTAAAAGTCCAACATAATGTTGGTGAGTTCACTGGTTTAAACGACACAAATGAAACCTTAATCATATGATAAAAATTGGCCCCCTTATTCCCACATACCCTATATCTTATTTTCACACCCCCTATTGTATACGGGCTGTATACAGTTAACGGCCCGTATAGAATGTTTTTAAATAGGAAAATGCGCAGGGAATGTTTTTTCGATTTTACTATATACGGCCCGTATATAGTTATACGAACCGTATACATGTCTATACGATTTGTAAAACATATACGACTCAATGGATTTATTTTGTGAGGTTTTTGATGTTATAGGGAATGTTTTTTTTTTATTTTACTATATACGACCCGTATATAGTTATACGAACCGTATACATGTGTATACGATTTGTAAAACGTATACGACTCAATGGATTTATTTTGTGAGGTTTTTGATGTTACCAAATGTATACGGGCCGTATAACTGTATACGGGCCGTATATAAGGGTGTTTTTTCAAGTATCCCGTTTTTCCAGTAAAAACACAATCATTCTAGGGTTTCTAAACTCTTCATCACCTTTAACAATGTCGATAAACATTGATCGGAACACGCCGCTTAAATCGGAGCACAAGTAGAGTAACGTTACCAATCAGTCCGTTGATGGAAACCTTAGCAATCGCAGAGATCTTTGTGTTGGTTATTTATCAATTCTGCTAGTTATCGGCAGGGATGGGTACAGAAACCACCAAGGGTGATTATAGATTGGTTACAGAAACCACTAGCAGAAGAACCCGACACGTCTTTTATGATGATCCGAAACATTCCGTATAACTAGCAGAAGAACCCGATACAAACAAGTTCTCCACAGTTTGTTATTCAGATCTCTATTCGGTCATCTTTCCAAACTACAACACACGATAACTTTAAACTTTATATTGTGTGATTTGACCAGGAAATGATTGGAGGTGATTGCTACTTTTAATAAGCTGTCATAGTTGTCAAATTCGTTGCATGCATTCATATTGTTTAGACAATAACAGATAATAAACGGATTGTTGGACTTCTTGTTCCAAATGCACACCTCAATTCATCTTTTTTACTCTTTTCTTCGATTTCAACAAATCTTTTTCTTTTCCTTTAATTTCGAGAACATTCTCCGTCACATGAAGACGTGTTGGGTTCTTCTACTAGTGGTATTTTAATGAAATATTGAAGATTGAATGTGCAAACCGTAACCGTTTTTTACTAAGGAAACGGTGGCTATGCGAAATACAAACCGCAATCGTTTGTGACTATGGGAAACACAAGTTTTCTTTTTGAGCTTGATGGATGTCCGTTATCTTAGTAGAGGCATGCATTGTTAAATCTGAATCAGTTGGTATGTGTTCGTATCAGCGTTGGTTATCACCCTGTGTGAGCATTGGTACAAGAAGTCCAACAATCCGTCCAGTCATATTTGTTGAGACAACAACAGATAATGAATGGATTGTTGGAGTTCTTGTTCAAAATGCAGCTGTAGTACCGGGACCACTGGACCACACACATGTCACATAGTTTGTCATGACAAAAGATACAGATGTAGGAATATAACTAGATGTTACGTGTGTCAGGATCTTTATCTATCATGTCATCGACCAACTGCTCGAAATCTCTTTTGTTTCTCATGTTAGGGAGAATGTTCTCGAAATTGAAGGAAAAGGAAAAATGGTTGCTGATGTTTGAGAATTAAACACATGTACGTGACAAAACAAGGATCGTTCTAATAGATTAAAGATATTAAACAGTTGTCAAATTCGTTGCGGGTTGGTTTTGGGAAGAAAAGAAGGGGTTTACGGTGTTTTGGTAGGTTGAAAGAGGTGAATGGTCTTGAAAGATTTGTTGAAATCGAAGAAAAGAGTAACTAGCAGAAGACGTGTCGGGTTCTTCTGCTAGTTATTCGGAATGTTTCGAATCATTACAGAAGACGTGTCGGGTTTGTATTTCCCATAGCCACCATTTCCGTATACAAAACGAATGCGGTTTGCATATTCAATCTTCATTGCTTCATTAAAATTAACAACCTGATTCGGATCATCTTTAGTAGTGTTTGTTTGAGAACCCGATTCAGATTTAAACAATGCACACCTGATTCAGATCTCTATTCAGTCATCTTTCCAAACTACAACACACGATAAGTTTACACTTTATAGTGTGTGATTTGACCGGTTGTCAAATTCGTTGCGTGCATTCATATTGTTTAGACAACAACAGATAATGAACGGATTGTTGGACTTCTTGTTCCAAATGCAGCTATAGGATCCGTACTTAAAGGTCTCTTTGAGCAATCAAGGATCCGTACTTAAAGGTCTCTTTGAGCAATATAGGACTTCTTGTTGGACTTCTTGTTCCAAATGCAGCTATAGGATCCGTACTTCTTGTTCAAGAAAACTCACCCTCACATTTTTTTGAGCCATTTTGTTTTGTGAAGGCGATACCTTTATGCCTTCTCAGATCCAGATCGTCACTGCCGCCACATTGAGCAATCAAGGTTTTGTGCAAAGAAGAAAACTAGCAGGTATACACCCCTAGCAAAGTACACGCTTATGTTACTAGTTTGCGTTTATATTACAGGTATACGTTGTCACACCCCGCCAAAGGCATAAACACCAGGCGTGACACGAAAGGTTTTCAAGCATCCAATTAGCAAACATCTAATATGATTTAAACATCAATACAATACCAATAGTTTAAGATTTACAAACCAAAGAAACATGTTTAGGTTTACATAACCCAAAATAGACAACTTGTCCAAAATACCAAACAAAAGACAATGTTTCTAAGACCAAGGCTTTGACAAATATATCCTAGGGCAAATCCCCATAAAATGGTATTGTCTATGATGCATGCAAGGACTTCCAAAAGTTGTGAACCGTCGTTCACTTACCCGAAAATATGCTTAAAAGTCCAACATAATGTTGGTGAGTTCACTGGTTTAAACGACACAAATGAAACCTTAATCATATGATAAAAATTGGCCCCCTTATTCCCACATACCCTATATCTTATTTTCACACCCCCTATTGTATACGGGCTGTATACAGTTAACGGCCCGTATAGAATGTTTTTAAATAGGAAAATGCGCAGGGAATGTTTTTTCGATTTTACTATATACGGCCCGTATATAGTTATACGAACCGTATACATGTCTATACGATTTGTAAAACATATACGACTCAATGGATTTATTTTGTGAGGTTTTTGATGTTATAGGGAATGTTTTTTTTTTTTATTTTACTATATACGACCCGTATATAGTTATACGAACCGTATACATGTGTATACGATTTGTAAAACGTATACGACTCAATGGATTTATTTTGTGAGGTTTTTGATGTTACCAAATGTATACGGGCCGTATAACTGTATACGGGCCGTATATAAGGGTGTTTTTTCAAGTATCCCGTTTTTCCAGTAAAAACACAATCATTCTAGGGTTTCTAAACTCTTCATCACCTTTAACAATGTCGATAAACATTGATCGGAACACGCCGCTTAAATCGGAGCACAAGTAGAGTAACGTTACCAATCAGTCCGTTGATGGAAACCTTAGCAATCGCAGAGATCTTTGTGTTGGTTATTTATCAATTCTGCTAGTTATCGGCAGGGATGGGTACAGAAACCACCAAGGGTGATTATAGATTGGTTACAGAAACCACTAGCAGAAGAACCCGACACGTCTTTTATGATGATCCGAAACATTCCGTATAACTAGCAGAAGAACCCGATACAAACAAGTTCTCCACAGTTTGTTATTCAGATCTCTATTCGGTCATCTTTCCAAACTACAACACACGATAACTTTAAACTTTATATTGTGTGATTTGACCAGGAAATGATTGGAGGTGATTGCTACTTTTAATAAGCTGTCATAGTTGTCAAATTCGTTGCATGCATTCATATTGTTTAGACAATAACAGATAATAAACGGATTGTTGGACTTCTTGTTCCAAATGCACACCTCAATTCATCTTTTTTACTCTTTTCTTCGATTTCAACAAATCTTTTTCTTTTCCTTTAATTTCGAGAACATTCTCCGTCACATGAAGACGTGTTGGGTTCTTCTACTAGTGGTATTTTAATGAAATATTGAAGATTGAATGTGCAAACCGTAACCGTTTTTTACTAAGGAAACGGTGGCTATGCGAAATACAAACCGCAATCGTTTGTGACTATGGGAAACACAAGTTTTCTTTTTGAGCTTGATGGATGTCCGTTATCTTAGTAGAGGCATGCATTGTTAAATCTGAATCAGTTGGTATGTGTTCGTATCAGCGTTGTTTATCACCCTGTGTGAGCATTGGTACAAGAAGTCCAACAATCCGTCCAGTCATATTTGTTGAGACAACAACAGATAATGAATGGATTGTTGGAGTTCTTGTTCAAAATGCAGCTGTAGTACCGGGACCACTGGACCACACACATGTCACATAGTTTGTCATGACAAAAGATACAGATGTAGGAATATAACTAGATGTTACGTGTGTCAGGATCTTTATCTATCATGTCATCGACCAACTGCTCGAAATCTCTTTTGTTTCTCATGTTAGGGAGAATGTTCTCGAAATTGAAGGAAAAGGAAAAATGGTTGCTGATGTTTGAGAATTAAACACATGTACGTGACAAAACAAGGATCGTTCTAATAGATTAAAGATATTAAACAGTTGTCAAATTCGTTGCGGGTTGGTTTTGGGAAGAAAAGAAGGGGTTTACGGTGTTTTGGTAGGTTGAAAGAGGTGAATGGTCTTGAAAGATTTGTTGAAATCGAAGAAAAGAGTAACTAGCAGAAGACGTGTCGGGTTCTTCTGCTAGTTATTCGGAATGTTTCGAATCATTACAGAAGACGTGTCGGGTTTGTATTTCCCATAGCCACCATTTCCGTATACAAAACGAATGCGGTTTGCATATTCAATCTTCATTGCTTCATTAAAATTAACAACCTGATTCGGATCATCTTTAGTAGTGTTTGTTTGAGAACCCGATTCAGATTTAAACAATGCACACCTGATTCAGATCTCTATTCAGTCATCTTTCCAAACTACAACACACGATAAGTTTACACTTTATAGTGTGTGATTTGACCGGTTGTCAAATTCGTTGCGTGCATTCATATTGTTTAGACAACAACAGATAATGAACGGATTGTTGGACTTCTTGTTCCAAATGCAGCTATAGGATCCGTACTTAAAGGTCTCTTTAAAATATGCAACGGAGACCGCCTTGTTAATTTTAATGAAGCAATGAAGATTGAATGTGCAAACCGCAACCGTCTTTGACTACGAAAACGGTGGCTATGAATACTTGGAAAATTGAATCAACTCTCCTATATAAACATACTCTTCTCCAGATGCTTAGTTGTTATGAATGACAACTTGAGGGGTCTAGTTAACTTTCAGATTCAGATTCAGGAAGCAGATGATTTGTCAAAAGACATGGCAGATTGACAGGTGCATGCATTTAATTCTTTAATCTATTAGAACGATCCTTGTTTTGTCACGTACATGCATTTAATTCCCAAACATCATTACAGATTCCACGTTTAATTCCCGAATGCATCTACTTCTCGTAGTTATAACACATAGTCAATGTAGTAAAATGTGAGCAATTCACAACAGTTGTCACTTTACTTGTACAGTTTGTTTTCAAATTTTCCCATAAAATCAAAAATTGAAATATATTTTTGATTTTAGGGGGAGTAAAAATTTTAGTAAATTTTGAAAATTTGAAAAATCCAAAAACATGATAAAATCTAAAATGCCAAAAACATTGAAAAAATGAAAAAGAGTTTTGTTGTGAAAAAGAGGAAATGATAGTACATCAGTGGACAATCACAGCATGCTAAAGAATTGGAAAGTCAAATGTGATAAACGGTCTCACTGATGATGTGCCAGTAGGTTTTTGCACGCTTAGTAGATTGTATTCGAGATATAAACCTAAATATCAAACTTACTTATTTCGTGGGGAACATCTCTCGGATATATAGGTAACCCCTGAAATCTTGTTTGAAGGGCTTTCTATTTCTGACATACTAGGTCTTTGTGCGTGGTGATATCTGGGGTATTATACCTGGACTTCTGATTTTGCGGGAGCAATAGCCTAGTCCTTGTATAATACTTTACATTGCTTTAATCTTAAAGCCCACCCTCAGCATAAAAAATGATGAAACATTGAAAAATGATAATTATGTGCTGTTGAAGAAAGATTCTCTAAAGGGAACACACCGAAAGTCGAACCATCATCTCTTTGATTTTGCGGAAGCAATAGCCTGAGCTCTCATGGTTTTGCATATACCCCTTACAGATATCATTAGTGTACATTCACCTGTAAGACTGAATATAGGAGTCTGGATACGGGAGTATATTCTGAGGTGGGACACGCGAATAAGTTTAAGTTCTTAAAACACTAATCTTGTATCTCGAAACAGTTGAACTTTGTGTGAAAATTTAAGTGGATCAGTATACTGACAATCTACGTGAATCGTTTAGAACTTAAAATGTTTAAAGCTTAACGGTGTTGGTGATTTGTCTCATAAACTGATATGATCCTCTTACACAAACTCGCAAAAATATTGTTTGTATATATTTGTTTACTGCTTTTCACTAAAAACAAACTCCAAAAAGATTTTCAGTGTGTTTTAGCATAAAATTTTGAAAATCCAAAAAGATTTTCGACAACTGATGTTGGAGTGCTGATTTTCAAAATTCCGAGTGCTAGACATGACGAACAACAAGTTTGGGAGAGTTTGTTTAAAATGAGAAAAGATTTTGAAATGATAATGTCAAATCTGAATGTTTTTCTTACAGGCGGTCATCAGAAATTATAAATGTTAAATCATTTTGAGCAATACCTGCAAGTGATTTATAAATTTGTCAAATTGTTAAATTTGTGAAATTTATTGTGAGGTAGAGATTTGTGCAGGTAGAAGCAGTCAGGCTTCGACTCCTGAAGATGTGCAGATTTGAACCAGGTTCCTGATCCTGTTGCTTCGAAAAGCCAGAAGACGACCTAAACCTGTGAAAAGCT
Organism: Helianthus tuberosus; assembly: GCA_030545235.1. NCBI lineage: Eukaryota > Viridiplantae > Streptophyta > Magnoliopsida > Asterales > Asteraceae > Helianthus > Helianthus tuberosus. Next base: position 178,023,889 of record CM060357.1, read on the forward strand.
AAGTCAGATTGCGATCCCGGAACAATTTAAGGGGGAGTCTGCTAGCAAAAGGGGAGTCTGAAGATGCAAGAGCCAGAATCGAATCCTGATGATCATGGTAGCTGCTAATGCTGATGAGTGAGAGAAAGAGGAGATTGATGATTAGATCAACATTCATGGGGGAGCTTGAATGGTTGAGAACCAGGTTGAGTTCTTGGAGAAGAGAAAAAGATTGAAGGTGCTTACATTGTCAGATATTTTGGGAAGAGTACGAAGACTGATCAAGACTGAAGATGTGACATACCGAAGACTCGACACTGAAGACTTCATCAACATCCAAGGGGGAGTCTGTTGGTGCATATGTCTGTCGACTTCGTCTTGTAATAGAATGATAGATCAGGGCATGAAATACGAGAAATAGGAAAAGGGCATGAAACACATTTCACACGAAATGGCCATTTCGTGCGAAATGGACTAGATCCATTTCGTGCGAAATAAACTTGTACCATTTCGTGCGAAATGCCTCACCTATAAATATTTGTCCTGTCATTTCATTTGTAGAACTTTGTGATTCCGGTACCGAGGTGCTGCCAAAGTGTCTCCAGGCTGTAAAACGTTGTTATATCAATAAACAAGAAAATTAGAGTGTATATCAAGCTGATTCGAAGTCGATACGTTAGTTTCCACCTCTCGTATTGATTAGAATTCTTCTGAACGACTCGTTTTGGTCGTGTAAACGATCCTACAAGGTGTGTGTCTATTCAATTGAGAGGAATCATTGCATCACATCCCCGTTGAAAACAAGTTGCTGTAATGACGGGACCCTTGATTTGAAACGAAATCGTTTATGGCTATGGAAAACACAAGTTTTATTTTTGTTCTTCAATCTTTGTTACTTGTTAATGCTTTATTTTTTTCTACTTTTAGAAAGGTTTGACCACCTCACGACTGTAAAATGTCTCGTGTGATTGGCACCTTAAACCCCTTATATACATTGAGAAAAATCCAATTTTGCCGAGACGATTCAAGTGAGTCCTATGAAGCAAGTGTCTGTCTATTCAATTGAGAGGAATCATTGCATTACATCCCCGTTGAAAACAAGTGGTTGTAATGACGGGACCCTTGATTTGAAACGAAATCGTTTGTGATTATGGGAAACACAAGTTTTATTTTTGTTCTTCAATCTTTGTTACTTGTTAATGTTTTATTTTTTTCTACTTTTAGAAAGGTTTGACCACCTCACGACTGTAAAATGTCTCGTGTGATTGGCACCTTAAACCCCTTATATACATTGAGAAAAATCCAATTTTCCTGAGACGATTCAAGTGAGTCCTATGAAGCAAGTGTCTGTCTATTCAATTGAGAGGAATCATTGCATTACATCCCCGTTGAAAACAAGTGGTTATAATGACGGGACCCTTGATTTGAAACGAAATATGGGAAACACAAGTTTTATTTTTGTTCTTCAATCTTTGTTAATTGTTAATGTTTTATTTTTTTCTACTTTTAGAAAGGTTTGACCACCTCACGACTTTAAAATGTCTCGTGTGATTGGCACCTTAAACCCCTTATATACATTGAGAAAAAAATCCAATTTTCGAATAATACGGGCCGTATAACATTATACGACCCGTATACAATGTCCGTATACATTGTATATGACCAGGTAACTTATTTTCACATGGTGTATACGGCCCGTATAATGTTATACGACCCGTATGGAATTAAAAAAACTAACAAAGTCTGCTCAGACTTTGTTAGTTTTTTTAATTCCATACGGGCCGTATAACATTATACGGGCCGTATACACCATGTGAAAATAAGTTTTTTCCATGTGTTAATATTAGGACCCTAAAAATTAGTATGCATAGTCTAATGAAAATCACAATGATCAAATCATGGTCTTGCAAAACCATGGCGTATGTACCAATAGGGCTTAAACGAACCGAACGTTCAGTGAACAGTTCATGAACCGTTTGGCGCGAAGTTCGTTTATGTTCATTTGATTAGCTTAACGAACGAACACAAACAAAAAATTTCTTTCGGTTAGCTTAGCGAGCGAACACGAACACAGTTCTCGTTCGTTCGACTGCGTTCGTGAACGTTCGGTAATATGTTCGGTTACATTCGTTCATGTTCGTTTGATTATATTAAAAAGATAATAAACAATAAACCTTTTATCTAAACATATTGAAAACTTCAAATCCTATTTTTCTAAGTTAGCTAAAATTTGGACATTCTAAGACATTTTTTGGGATAATTATTCACAATCAAATCTCTTACTCCATCTTTTCAATTGCACTAAAAACACTAAGTAATATTTTTTCTCTTACTCCATTTTTTGGGATAATTATTCTAAGTTAGCTAAACTTTTATCTCTTCTTTTCAATTAAGTAATATTTTTTTTATACTTTTACCATTACTTTTTCTCTATCCTCCGCTCACACCCACTTTCAAAAAATATTAAAAAATTATAGAGGTGAACAATATCTTCTTCTATCTTCTCCAAATTTACTGATGAACAGTAACTTTTTCTGTTTTTTCTCTCTCCTCCACTCACAACTATTTACAACCACCCTCACAAATATAAAGGTTACACTCACACACATATAGAGGATCCATTGTGAATGCTCTAAGTTAGTTAAATTTGATTCATCGTTTGGTGGTGTAGTAGACTTCTTGTGTTTTGATTTATCATTTGATAGTTGTATTTAATTACTTATATCCAATGCTTAAGGATACCAATGTTTTTATTTATTTTATTTTCAAGTTAAATGTTCGTTTGTGTTCGAGACCACTGTTCACGAACTGTTCATGAACAACTGAATTTCCTTAACGAACGAACACGAACATAAACTTATGTTCGGTATGCGTTCGTGAACAGTTCGCGAACATGTTAATTTCCTTAACGAACGAACACGAACATGGTCTTGTTCGTGTTCGTTCGGTTCGTTTACAGCCCTATGTACCAAACATAAGCCCGTAATCAAACCATAACAATGTTCTATCGTCCCATCGCACACCATGGCGACGTCTAGCAAGTAGGACACAATCGCACCCATAATTATGACTAACTTAAGGCGAGGCTTGTTAAACCCAATAGATCTATTCAAGTGTTTCGCGGTCTCGACAGACTAACGGTCACTAAAATGGAATACCACCACGAGGGCATCCCGAGGTCAAACCAATAAACTTATGCGCACATTATAGACCGAATGGATTTCATCCCCAACTACCATCCCCGTACCAAACATGTATTTCCCCTAAACTTTAAATAAACAATTTAAAAACAAAAGGGGGCGTGAAAACTCACCTAAGCACTCTGTGCAAAAGCTAGCAACAACAAATGTTCGAACCAACAGAAAAACCCTGACCTACAAGTGTCCTAAACCATATCAGACACTAAGGTCTAACCACGTGTCTACCCGACAAGTCGTTCACCAAACTTGTTTAGACAATACAAGAGGTTAATCTTTTATAAAAAGCATTAAACGTAATGACTCGTTGGTGCGTGATTCGGGTCGGTGATACACCTGGCTAGCGGATGGGTTTTTACTCATGACCATGGCGAAGGTATTTCAAACATTTGAGTTAGATATAAATAACTTTGACTTATTGAATTATAAACAACTAGTAGTGTTTCTAATTGAATTTTCGTTGTGTGTTTTTGAAAGAACAATTTCTTTTTACACACTAAACTGTAATGTGACCCGACTGTATTGTGTCCGATTTAGAGGTATGAACATCTCAATTTTGAGTTTATGCGCTAAAATGGCTAGAAACGCAACTAATATCTAGAAAAAATTAGGTATCTGCTTTTAAGCTAACAAGTAAAAAGAAGCCACATCCCTTTTCGGTGTTGATTACATTCATGCGTAATTCGCCTTACGGTGAATGAGGGCGGACTGTGAGCTTGAGGTCGGGGACTTGATGTTTCTGGACTTGGGAATTCGGGATACAAACTTAACAAACATTTAAAATTTGTACACATGTAAGCAATGACAGGCACACACAAATCCACATATTATAAGCTAGATAGCATACCAAGTGGTACAAACATATAACATTGCAGACATTTATTCTTTATACATAGGTTCTTACAAGTTTTATATTATATATATATATATAGGGGATGGTTCAAATGAAAACCACTTTTAACGCGAAAACTCGAAAACTAACTAAAAAAAGCCTAAAAAACACACAAATTTTTTTTTTTAAATTCGCTGGTTTTTATATATGAAAAAAAATTTTCAAAAAAAAAAAAAAAAAAAAAAAATTTTTTTTTTGTTGTACTTCACATGTGTAGTACACTAATACGGAAAGCCTAAACCACTTAACTCACCCCCCACCGACACCCCCCAAAAACCTAAACCCCCCCACCCCCACCCCCCAAAAACCTAAATTCACCCTCCCACCAAAAGCCTAACCCCCCACCCCCCAAAAACCTAAACCCCCCCACCCCCCACCCTCCCGAAAACCTAAAACTAAACCCTAAACATAAACCCGAAAAAAACCTAAACCCCCCACCCCCACCCCCCAAAAACCTAAACCCCCCATCCCCCCACACCCAAAAACCTAATCCTAATCCTAAACCTCCAAAAAAACTAACCCTAAAAGCTAAACTAGACTCAAAAAGCTAATTTTAAGCATGTAATGCAATTGTAGTACATGTTATATTGCACATAATAATAGTATTGAAAACAAGACGACAACATAAATCTTTTTTTATGTCATAAAAAATATGCTCGAATATACTTGAATGAAAGATACAAAAATTTGTGATCTTATGGTGCCATTTTTGTTTTAAAATGATAACGTATGGAGAAATGGGAAATGTTTGAAAAGTTATATATTTTTTTTTCCAATTTTACCCCTCCTTCATTAAAAGTCTCCCCCCCTCCTTTTTAGTGGTTTTTAATTAGTTTTCAAGTTTTCACCATAACTAGTGGTTTTCATTTGAACCTTCCCCTATATATATATATATATATATATATATATATATATATATATGTATTCGGATATGCTCATTTGAACTTGTTAAGAGAAGCAAACGACTTCTTAAGCTTATGATCCTCAGTTGGTAATTTGACATTGGTGGCTAACCCTATTGCTTCGAGAAACAATATCATATACCAAACAAAATCAAATTGCCACCATTCTAACCTTGTCGAGCTGAATACTCAAATGCATGATGATTATTATGCCATCCTTCACCTAAAGCAATCAATGTTACCCACCTGTTTGCAATCATGACTACTAGTTAATTATAATGTAGCACATAGGAAGTATATAATTGAGTATTATTTTTTTCACGTAAACTTACCAATTATTCTTGGAGAGATCACCTGTGTTCCAAGCTTGGTTTCCCCATATATGACAAGCTGAATTCACTAGAAAGGTTGCCTGATATGCCAATGTTGTTGAAACTCCCTACATATCATATCTTTACCACATCAGTTACATTCCATTTGACACAAAATTGAAAAATAATCAACAAATTCTTACGTACCACGACCCAAACAAGGTATGTAAATCCACCAAAAGCATAAACGAGGACAACATATGCAAATAAATGCAACGCATAAGTCTTTTTTATGAATCTATAGAATGCTATCCTCTACATTATTACGCTCTTGATACTGAAAAATCAACTTAAACAAGAACATTTGCCAACAGAAACATTTTTTATAATCATTTTGGAACATGGAAGTATGAAGTACCTTTTCGAGCATGTAGCCGCTATCAAAGAGCCAACCCATATGGCTAAACCAAAATCCAAAGATTGGAGAGTGTGTATCTTTCTCGGTATCAACATACTGGTGATGATCCCAAGATATAGGATCTCTCTATATACATATCATATTTAAAATCATTAAAGTTACAATAAGACACTTTTAAGAAAGTTGGCAAACACATGTACTAAATGTATCGTTGGGTGTTTTACCTATGCATGAAAAAGAGAAACATTTGTTCTTTTATGAGAAACATTTTGTATTATATAAAAAGCTTAGGGGCTGTTTGTTTGCATCTTATTAGCCTCTTATTAGCCTCATGTCTGACCGAGTCAGATATCAGCTTGTTTGTTTCATACCTCTTAAAACTTCCCAGCCTCTTATTAGTCTCTGACCGGGTCATACATGTAAAGGAGTCTGACTGAAGTCTGAATGAAACTTTGACAACGTATGCCCTTCAGCTCCTACTCTTCAGCTTGTTTGAACCGAGGGTGTCGTAACATATACAACCCGGTAACCAACGCAACCACTCGAAAAGGAGTCACATAAAGAGAAACGGCACCTTGTGTAGCAATATCTCCCACCACGGTCTGGATCCTTCCGGCTATGCTTCGGATCCGGTCAAGTTACCTGAAGAAAAACGGCACTTACCGGAGCCCCTGTACACCTGCATCTAGCCGGAGTTTGTGTGACTTGTTACCATGATGATGTTTCAACTGTGGAAGATAGAAAAGAAATGAAGATAGTTGAAATATAAGAGCATTCCCATCCAATCCATCAAATTATACATACATTTCACTAAAAAACAACTCCTATATCAATATATTTCCACTAAAAACAAATACTTTTTCTCTCTCCTTTTCAATTAAATAATATTATCATCACATTTTTCTCTTTCCTTCACTCACAACCACTTTCAATATATATTAAAAAAATTATACTGGGTGAACAGTGTCCCCCCAAATATACAGATGAACAGTAACATTTTCTCTCTCCTCCACTCACAACCACTTTTTTTACCCTTTACAATATAAAAACTCACCCTCACAAGTTTTGATGGATTGGATGAGAATGCTCTAAGAAGCAAAAATTAGAAAAGAAATGAAGAAAAAGTGAAAGTGAAACCCTAGAAAGAAGAAGAACCTGTACGGCACTGTGGAAATGCCACCACCAAGGCCTCTTTAATAATAAAATGGTTTTTTTAATTAAAAGGGGTAAAAATGTCATTTTACACAGTCATTCAGATGTGCAACCAAACAGCACTTTACTGGTTCAGCACTTACTGGTTCAGAGCCTCTTACCCATTCAGACCTCTTATTCATTCAGCACTTATTGATTCAGATGTTGCCAAACAGCCCCTTAGTAAAACCCAAAGTCCATTTTGTTGATCTGTAAGACTTGTTACTACCATTCTAAGAAACAGTGTAGCTAAAACAAGATTTAGAGACCTGAAAAGCAAGGACTCCAATATAAGCAAAGGTGTACTCAAGCCATTTGGGCAGCTTAAAACTGTGGTGTGCAAGGTTTCGTGCTACGATAGACCTATACCAAGAATTCCACGCAACACACTGGCTGCATAGGCCGCCCATAATGCACCCCAAGTAAAAGTAAATGGTGCGAAAAGTGCAAGCAAGTGGATAACCAATATCGATACCCCCGTTTGGATGTCAAGAGTTCTCCATGTACGGCCCATGATGAGGTTTCTTTTCCTCGTAACCATCACATTCGAGAGAAGTATTTTGCCGTATTCGGAGTCTTTTCCACCTTGTGAAACTGTGATCATATTTTTCATTTTCAAATGGTGAATGAAATGTGTGTTGGATTTTTAGTCTAGTGTTTTGATAATTTTCATAACGTGTTTAAAGTGTAACTATTTATAGAGAGGTTTTTATGAGGTTTGGCTGATGGTAGTTGAAACTATCACTTGCGTTATTATTCATTTGCTACACAAAGTTGAAAAATAATCTACAAAAAGATTAAAACTAACTAAAAAGTCTTGCGTACCACAACACATGTATGAATCATAGTTGTCAAAGGCGCAAGGCACACTTAAGGCGTAAATGGTGAGCCTTGGGCCTCAATGCAAGGCGTTTAAAAAGCGAGGGCTTTTTTAGACGAGTCGTTTAGTAAAAAAAAAATACAACTATTAGGGGTTTTATACATGTTTTAGGCTTCTTTAGGGCTAGTTTAAGTTGTTTTCAGGCTTGTTTAGGGTTCTTATAATTGTTTCAAACATGTTTAAACCTGATCAAACGATTTTTGACTGAAATTTCGTTGGAATTTTGCCTAAAAATGTGCCCGCGGGCCTAAAAGTTGGGCTTTTGAAGCGAAGCGAAAAACTAGAATGGGCCTGAAAAATGAGCCTAGGCGCACGTTTAGGTGAGCCTTGACAACAGAGGTATGAATTACTTATGTTGGACGAGGTACCAACACTTCACAAGGAGTGCCTATTTAAAAATCAACGAAGGAAGAGGTTAAGAACAATCGAAAATATTTTTTAACGTTCGATTTCATATATATATATATATATATATATAGAGAGAGAGAGAGAGAAAGGCCGATTATCATACAAATCCACTAATCGTACATTATGTACGCTATAACCACAACCGTCAGATCATCTCATTTAAACCGCGTGTTTACCTATTAAATTAATCAAATTAAAATAAATAAATGAAACCGCCAAGGGTTAAAATCGTCCATTGCGAAATCAAAACCCCTGATAATCAGCAAATAATAACTCACAATCATACCGTAAAACCAAAATCAACATTGCATTCTCCTTCCCCACGTTCCCTACTACTCACCGTTGCGATTCAACCAAGATTCATGAGTTTTGAGAAACAAATCAAAGCAAACAACGACAGACCACAGGCGAAGAAGATGAATCCAGGTATCGATTGACATTTGCGATTTTATAATCATATTTACAGGGATTTTGAATGACAAATGTGATTTTGTTTGTTTAGTAAGGTTTTGGTCTGAAACCTATAGTTTTATAAGATTACATATTGTTCATAACTACGATTTTGTTAGCGTTTATGACTGGTATGGTTATTTATTAGGTTTTGTATGATTATGCAGTTTTGTTAATGATAAGCTGATATATGTGCGATATTATATAAGGTTTTGTGAGGGTTTTGTATGACAAATGCGATTTTATATGTTAACTTTTGTTTGTTGGTTTTTGACTTAGGTTAGCTTGAGCATGCGAATTGATAAAAACCTCATGCGATTTCATATGATTAGTTAGTTTTAGGGGATTATGATTAAATTATAGATGCGATTTTATAAATTTTAGTTGTCTAAAACATGCGATTTATGTTTGTTGAAGGTTTTTGACTTAGGATAGCTTGAGCATGCGAATTGATAAAACCCTCATGCGATTTTATATGATTAGTTAGTTTTAGGGGATTATGATTAAATTATACATGCGAATTTGTAAATATAGTTGTCTAAAGCATGCGATTTATAAGATTGGCTAGTTTTTGGTAATGCTTTGCTAAGACATGCGAATTCATAACTCATTCATGCGATTTTAATAACTTAAATGAGTTTTGGTAAATAGTTAACTGATGCATGCGATTTTATAAGGTTTTTATCTAATAGCATGCGATTTTGTAGAAATAGAGTCTGATGATGACTTTGAAGAGACAATATCAACATTGAAAAAAGTGAACAAAAATAGAAAAAGAAGGGTTGTGGAAGAAAGTTCTGAGGATGATGACTTTGTTGAGCCACTGCCGAAAAAGAAGAAAGATGACAAGAAATCTAAGATACAAACAAAAAACCTTCAAAAAAGATTGAAAAGGGAAAAAAACAAAGCCAGCTGGAAGCAAATAGAACAGAACATAGAGCTTTCTTCGAATATAGCAACGAAGCAATACTGTTAAGATGTCAACCTAACTCATATATGGATACTGTGAAAAATTTTTCAAAAAAACAGGTTGATGAGGTGAACAATATGGGATTTGGATCTATTCTAGATATGAATATCAATCATATTTCAACACGTTTGGCATATTGGCTTGCAAGAAACTTTGACGAGATGTTCGATACACTAAACGTAGGTAGATACCAAATAAAAATTACATCGGACACAGTTTATGAGGTATTTAGAATACCAAAGGGGCCAAAGCAAGTTGAAATAATAGTCGATAAGAGAAAAGTTAAAAAGGAGGATAAAATTGAAAAGAGTAAAGAACCGGGAAATTAATGTTGTCAGGGAAACATTCATTAGCCAATGGGGGGGGGGGGGGGGAAACACGAGAATTACCCATGGCTTAATTGCAAATACAATGGAAAATCAAAGAGATGGGGGCAGCCTGTTTAGATTAAATTTCCTGGTATACTGGATGACGTTCTTTGCGGAGATTACAAAGGCAACAACTGCAAATGATAGATGTTTGCTTGGTGTAGAGGCTGTTGAGGAAATACAGAATCTAGATTGGTGCTCATATCTACTTGATACTTTGCGTCGTACACGAGCGGGCTGGAAGAACTATAAAATACAGTTCGTGGGGCTGGTTGCCTTTCTTACGGTATGCATTACTTCATTTGATAACATATTTAAAAAACTAGTTTGTTCTGTTATATAATTAAATGATACATGCAATTTTAAAAATAATTTTGTTTGATCTTGCAATTTATACAGCTTCTGTACACACATGAGTACAACAACAGGCTTAAACTGTTTAAGAAAGTCGTGGAGATACCGGTTATCCGTTATATCACATCTTCAGAGATTGATAAAGTCGAAGAGCATATTTCGGATAACGGACATGTGTGGACATCAAGTGAGAGTGAAAATGAAGAAGAAGAAGAGGGTCGATCGACAGAGGAGTATACACTATGACCACCGGTTGACACCACAATAAGCTACAAAAGAAGGACTGCACGTGCAGTACAAAATCTCCAAACCGAGGAAGAGCCAAACGAGAACATTGATGATATGATGGATTTCAGTTTTGAAATCAATGAAATGTCTCAGTTGAACCTTGAGATGGGAGTTGGAACACAGACACAGAAAATGATGGATTATTGCAACACTCCTGTTCAACTTTCACCATCAGTAATCTACGACACAGCCCATGAACGAGATCGAGAGGCTTCGAAAATCAACAAAAATGTAAGCGCAAAAAAAATATTAATTTCACTTAATCCATTTACATTTAACATCTGGATTGATAGTATCTTAACTCGAAAAATATTGCAGAACCTGTTGAAAAAAATGAAAGCCAATATCAAAAAATACATTAAAATGGTTCAAGATGTTCAAGGGTTGAACAACTTAGTTTCAGAAGCAAAAACTAAGTGTTTTTGGGATCCAGATATTATGGAGGCCTGTAAGCAGTGGGATGAGACGCTTCAGAATAATCCCATTTGTGTGCCGCCTGATTCGGTTCAAGAGCATGAAACTGCACCCTTGGATGTTCATCAACAGCCTGAAAATGAAGCTTCTGATGTTCATCATGAAGTTACTACAAACGAAGAAAGTAGACAGAATGAAAAAGCTCAATAAGTAATATCCAATGTTTTGGTACAAATGGCATCAGAAGGTAAAACATGCGATTTCAAATTAACTCATGCGAATTTATGTTAAAAAATCACCATTTCCTATACACATGCGAAAACTTTAAAAAACACATGCGATTTCATACAAACACTTCACATTTTGATTTCGCATGCAATGTCATGTATACCATGCGATTTTGATTCTGATGTATTAAAATTCAATAATTTGTATCAATAGGGGTACTGCAGCCAAATGATGAAGGATTGACAAATAAAGATGATGGAGGAGTGACAGACACCCTAATTGCAAACATTCATGTCACACCCTCAAATTACCACTTAGGGAGTGTCCCTGTTAGGCATGTGACCACTAGTAATGAGCCACCAATTACATTGAATCCATAAGTTTAAAATAAAGTTTCATCATTTAATAGTAATAAAATCCAAACATAAGTAATTCAAAAACCATCAAGTTCAGCGGAAGCGTTAACGTAACATAATGTAAATACTTTCCAAACAACCATAGTAAATAAATGTTTGATAAATAAACCCATCAATGCAACCATGACCACTCACGCCCTCCAGCCAGCAAGTTCCTGTTCCCAAGTACCTAACGACCTGCGAGCATGTAACAAGTGTATCAGACAAAGCTGGCGAGTTCACAGTTTAAGAAAACGTTTTGTTACCAGTTGTATGTAAAACAGTTCACTGACAAATGCAAGTAATATTGTTAATATCTCAATTCCGAACAAGACGGCTCCTGATGTACATGACTGCCCTTCCCACGTACTCCTATCCAGTACTGGGCCCCGACTGGGTCATTAGTTCACATTCGTCCTATCTAGGAGCGGTGTGAGGGTGCCAAACCTAAGTAGCGCTACCAACTAATACCCGTTACCCTCCAGGTAACAATATAAGGGACTTACAAAAATGATAGGTGAGAATATTAACCAATATACCCGTTTTTACCCAAAAGACTTATCCCTCCACGGGATCCCCACTGACTGTCCCCAACCACTGGGACGCATGCTCGAATGTAGTGAACTCACCTTAGGTTTGCTCGGTTAGACTAAATGATCGTTTACAGTTGATCAGTTAAACCCTATCGTGGTTACCATAGATAGTCAGTTTCGCGAATTCACAAATCATGTATCTAATCACATGTATTGCACAAGCAACAAACATCCAAACATATAGTATTACGCATGTCATAACAAGTATGGTTCGTACCATCACACATGTTGTAGCAAGTATCGGTTCCGACACACATTCACATTGCAAGATAACTCCCTACATACTTGATTCACCTAATCAATTTACAACAGATTTGATATTCGCACGCGAACATGACCCCTGGCCCAAACAAAACCAACCCGCGACCTGTGCGGCTGTAGCCGAGCTCACGGCCCAATAATTTGATGTGTGCATCTGATTAGCATTCAAACAATTTAACATAATATCCTAACCCAAATGTTAACTTTATTTGTGGTATTAGCAAACAGTACTTTAACATCTTAATAATTTGTTACCTACTGATCGAGTCTCATAACCATTACACAATCCACATACAAAGATCACCAATCATCGATCCTCCAATTACAAGCAAGCAAACAGTGCATACCTACGCTATCACAGGTATATGCCTACTCAAATCGCATAACTATCACAACATACACTTCGATACAAAACATTCACCAACAGCACATAATTTAATTAGTGGGGGACAATACAAAGTGGAAGATGTACTTACCGTGGAGGTATAGAAATACATGCAAAAATTGAACGTGGAGGGCTCCACCAAAGAATTGGGTAGCCGCCAATATCAAGTGGAGAGGCATGAGGGTGCTAGGGTTTGTTTTAGTTTAGAGTTGTTATGTTGAACCACTACATAATACGTATACATGTACATATATGGATAAGGGATTGGGCCGGTTACACTTGCTAAGCAAGACAGTGGATTGGGCCGATTACATTTGCTAATCAAAATAGTGGATCGGGCCGAGACTACACAATAATGCGGAACAACATCTGGGCCGAGTCTAAAGGTTTATTCATTGGTGTTACATATCACGTTTGGGCCAAGTTCAATCAATTATGCTAATGGATTTCCATCCGAACAAACACACACGTTGCGGCCCAATTATATGTTACGGCCCAATCGTAAGCACGACATAGAGATTGGCCCGTTACACACACACCACACAACTACAAACTATATTAGCACGTTTCTCAGAGTCACAGGTCGAATAGATAGATCAAAACAAGAACGGGGAAATCACATAACCGAAGGCACTGACCTTGAAACTTCGGGTTGTCACAATTCAAACTGTTGAAACGGGTGTATACGCTTACAACCACCTGTCAAAGGTAAAAAAAAAACACTTTATATTAGAAAAAAAAATTAAAAAGAACAAAATATTATATTTCTTAACTTACTCTGGCCTGCAGAAACTGGTGAAAACGAAACTGTTATCGAAGAAACAGTGAACTTGGCAGAATCTACACAAAACATTCCAGAAAAAGTTCAAGAAAAAGATCCAGAAGTGGAAGCCGTTTCTTTAGGAGAAACTACACAAAAAGACCCTCAACAAACCGATTCGGGTATCGAAGTTGAGAAGGAACCGGAAGTTGAATGCCCTCAGGTGACGGCTGAGGAATTGCAGTCAGTTGAGTTGCTTTTGAGCCTGGGACCCAGCCTGGAAGAAAATAAAGGAAAAAAAACCAGCTAGGGGGATAAAAAAATCAAAGCCAAAGCAAGTTCCAAAACAAGTTCTACCAAAGGGGTTAAATGAACTCCTTTATAAGACAATAGAAGCAGCCAAAATTCGAGGTGAGAAAAGATATGCAGAGCTTGGAGACGCATTTTGTTCCCCTTACTGCAACAGAGTGGTAAACATGCACGAAGCACTCTTGAATCAAGAATTGAGTGTGATCCGATATACATTTGCTACATTTGGAGACATAGAGTAAGTAAAATGGTTATATCAACTAACAAACATCTAAATATATACACTCAAAATATTAATTATTTATTTTTTTGCCTGGCATAGATGAACTTTACCGATCAAAAACTGGGGTTTACACATTGAAAGGTATATTTGAAAGCTTCTACAGGGATCAGTACGTAGCATCAAACGGGATAGATGCATTTGTGGATGTTCTAAACCTTGAAGAGAAGAAGAGGGATAGAAAATCATCACCATACAGACTCTACTTGTTTAGCACAATGATGGTATGATTTTCTAAACATATTGGCATTTGAAATTAAAAGAGAAAATGAATATTCAATGATTTCGCATACTATTGTCATTTCGCATATGTTATACATACAATTCGCATGTGAAAAAATTTACACATTATTTTTACATGTCCTAATTTCGCATGTTTACATACCTTTTAAAACATTACTTAACTTTGATTCTAATTACATAACATACAGCCGAATATCTTTTACGACGAGGAGAAATACACAGATGAGAGACGTCTAAACATATTTGCCTCAAATTTTGAAGACATCATACTAAAATATGAGATAAAAAAACTTGATTCGGTTGACCTGGTGTTTATTCTGGTACTTCAAGGTGACCACTTCTATGTCTTGTGCTTCCACTTGAAAACCGGCAAAATCGAGCTGATTGACAATTCAGCCGCTGAACAAGAGTTTAAGGAAAGATACAAGGGGCTTCCAGATACACTGGTAATACAAAAACTTCTTCATATAAATGTTATATTTTATATAAAAGCTACTGACACAATGTTGCTATCTTACAGAGAAGGGTATTGGTTTTATACCTACGAAAGGCTTTAAAACCAACACCGGCTATAGAACAACTTGCAACCTCAGTGATAGAAAGAAAAGAGATGGATTGGAGGACGGAGAATAACGGCGTAGACTGTGGAGTGTTTACGATGCGTCACATGGAAACATACAAAGGAGAGAAAACACCATGGGTGACTGGGTTTGTGAAAGAAGATGAAGTAAACAACAGACAGAATTCACAACTTCATCTCCTGAGGCACAGATATCTGAGTAAAATCATTCTATCCGAACACAATATGCATCGTGAACTAATAATTAAAAAGGCAAATGCTTTCAATAAAAGGCCAGACAAACAAAAGTATATGAAAGATTTGGAAGAAATAATCCTGTAACACCTCGTAAAATCACGACCAATACAATGAAGACACGTGTCATGAGCTTTAAACGTGTAATGGATTGAATATGAGGGACTAAAGTTGACAAACAAAGAAAGTACATGTGTAAAAGAATTCAAAGTGTCAACATTGGATAATTATACCTTTCAACGACCCTACACGATATTTATACCCTTAAACGAATGAATTCTGAATTATATGAAGCCGTTTGTGGAAGAAAGTGAAAGTTTACAAACCGCAAGGGTTAAATGTATCAACATGTTTAATTTATACCTCTGAGTGACCTTTTAACGAACCCGAAGCTTTGTAACGATTAATTATGCTCACTAGAATAAGTGATAAAAATTTCTCAAGGTTTCGATATCGTATGAGAAAGATACGCTAACATTCTTAAGTAAGGGGTTAAAAGCGTCAACGTTGAAATTCAGGACTTATTCGGTGATCGTATAACTAACCGGGAGCTTAACGAAGTTTGTTTATGACTTAGAGTCCTTAAAAGTCAAGTTTGGGGGTTAAAATTGCAATAAATGGAAGTTAAAATGAGTTTAGGAGGACCAGGGACCAAATGTGCAATTGCTGAAAGTTGTTTTGACCGGATCTGGGCCTCATACCGGCCACGTAAGACTCCTCTTGGAGCTTACGCGGGCCGCCTAAAACCTGCCAGCTTCCAAAAACATGGCAGTTGTCTGTTTTCAGCAGGTTAACCGACTTATGAGCATGGTATTCGAAATCCAGAGGCTGAGCCAGTAGTTTTCATGCATAGGGACCCTTGGGATTGATCTAAGATCAGTTATAGGCCTTGTTGTAATGATCTTGTGTGATTAAAGTCCCTATATAAGAACACTTGTTGCAACATTTTTTTGGCATTCACTTGAAATCATTCAAACACATTTTTGGAGCTCTCTGGACCTCAAACAAGATTTCATTACCTTCATTTTCGTACTAAGGACTTCAGTAAGCTTCCTTAACATCTCTAAATTCAGTTTTATTAGTTTAATGGCCTAAAGTCAAACCCGTCGTAATTAAGGTTTGACTTAGTCATTAATCACTAATGGTCCAGTCAATTCTCGAATTGAAAGTAGCTATGAGTTGGTAATTATGTGGGTAATAAACCCTTAAAAGGGCACCCTCTGATTCCCACTCTAACTAGGTCAATTGTCGGGTCAAACTTGATTATAAAAAGTCAACAGAAAGCTAATTTTCAAATAAATGCATAATTAACAATGTAGAAGCCATGAAACCTGTTTTATCACTTGTATAACTTGGTAATTAATGTAAGAACATGTCTAAGCATGTTCAACTCGACAATTTTGAGTTTAGGCTCGGTTCGGAACCGAAAGTCGCAAAAGTAGACTTTTGCTATGACTTTCAGTTCTGACCCGATTTAGATTGTTTTAGAAATGCCTTAAGCTTCCATTAGGTCCATGATTCATATTAGTATAACTCTTTGAGATTATACAACATGGATCTTAATTTATCCGATTCATTTGCATGTTTCCGTTATATTTCTAAATGTTGACCATTATGCCATTTTGACCTTAAAACGAGATTTTTGAAAATGTGAGAGGACAAAAACCTTTGTTACTGATTTATAAACTTGTCCTAAAAATTTGACATCAGTTTGAGGTCTAGATTAGGAGTTATGCTCAATATCGTAATTAAGAAGCTTTTTATTAATTAAACGACATAATTAGCATAAAGCCTATCTAAACCCAAATTTTGACACCAAAATTTTTACCCACTGATGTAATATAATATTTTGGGATTTTTGAATATTTTTATTTATTTTTAAACTGATCATATCATAGAGTTCTAGCTTTGATTCGGTAATTGTCGGTTATGCCCTTTTCTTGAATAAAATGAGTTTTACATCACATATTGATACCAAATCTTTTGCTATTGATTTTATATGATAAATAAAATATTTTAAGCCTTCTGGAATGATAAAAATATCAGCTTTACTTATAAAATCCGAAAATCGCTTAAAACCGCCTTTTACGCGTTTTAAACGCATAGTATGAGTTAAAACTATTTTTAACATATAAGACTTAATACCTACTGATGTTTTAAGTAAATTTCTATACTTTAATAGTAAGAAAAAGTTTTGAACTCATATTTCTAAATTTGACCTTTAAAGCTTATGTGAAATTACCAAAATGCCCCTACGGTGCATAGTTTGGTTATAAAAGATAAATTTCACATATATGCAATACCCTACTATTATGACTTATAAAAATAAATATATATACTGATCATATCAGACCTGAACCTCAGATTAATATTTAATCTCTTTTAAAAAGTTTTAAAATGACCAAAATACCCCTACGGGGCTTAATTTAAGTTTAAATTCGTTTTGGGTATAATGGAAGGTATCCTACTGATATCACAACATATTTAAGGCATATTAACTTATGAAACCTGTTCATGACTCATTTGGTTACCCGTTATGCATTTTTCGCGTTCGGTTCGGTTTATGTGACTAGTTTGCATAAATTGACCGAAATGGGTCAAACCTTATCATTTTTATCTCAAAATCCAGAATGTGGTTAGTTTACCCATATTATACAAGTCTTCAAACTTGTCGGGTCTAAATCACATTCTATTCCGGCCTTCACTTTATCATGCGTTTTGAACCATATACCTTTCTTTAAAACTAACCGGTCTAAGTTTAAACTTAAGAAAGACCCGTTAGGAATCTAATAGGTTATTAAAACCTTCGTTCCAGATTTAGGGGCCCAGTAAAAGATACTTTGCACTTGCTGATTTGTACGGCTGAGATAAATTTGAATAATTTGTTCAGGTAAATACTTTTAGCTTATTTTCCGTTATACGGGCTTGGGATACGGTGTTATAATAATACCGCTTGGTCGGGTATGTAACTGTTTTAAATTGGATTTTGATTAATATATTTGCATAACCCGTTTTAATCTATTTTGTTTGGTATATGGCTTTTGGGGGGTTAAAGACCATGGCCTGGATATCCTCGGCTCATTCATTGAAATGGTCACGACTTAAGCACGGGGTGTAGGCATACACCTGACAGTTGCGTATGTATAAAAGGTACCCCACAATAAGGAAAATTCCTTGTGGGTATTATACCTGTGGTGTGTCAGTTAATCTTGTCTGGCTCTTCTAACCGGCCCTGACAGACGGCAAACATTTAAATTTGTATACAAGTTTATTTTTAATAATTGTCCCAAGTTATAAAAGATATTTTGTGCCTTGTGCATTCAAATCAATTTTCATAAATGTTTTCAAAATGAGTCGGTTAATTGTATTTACCAGTGTAAACTGACGTATTTTCCAAAAGGTTAAGTGCAGGTACTAAACGGAATAGGCTGGCTACTCCTAGAATCAATAAAGATTCTTGCAAGATTAGATGTTATTAAATCTGTTGAACAATGTTCCTTTTAACTTTGATCCGCCTGTGGATCCCTTACAACCGTTTTTGTAATAAATGATATTACTTCCATTCGGTTTGTAATTTTTTTTAATCTTTCGACTTCCGTTGTGTATTAAACTGTGATAAATTGTCTATGATGATATCAACTACGTCACGATATTCCCCACCGGGCCCACCGGTAATACATGGAAATATCGGGGTGTGACAGGTTGGTATCAGAGCCAACATTGAGTGAATTAAACACTAGCCTTTTGTGTTTAATCTCAATGACACAGTTTGCACATTCCTCGACTTCCGAGTCTAGACAAAGAACTTAAGACTAATCCTAATTCGTTTTGATTTTGTCCTTTATTTTTCTTTGTTGTCCTTTTGTTTGTTTTGACAGGTTCAACAAAATGCCACCAAGGTTTCATAGAGGAGGAAGAGGCAAGGGGCCATTCAACGCCCCCAATGACCACGAGGCCGGGACTTCCCACCGGCGAACCCCGTCTGTTGACATGAGCACCAGTCCTCAAGAGGACTGGAGGACCTATTTGGAGCCAGCGAGGTGATCTGTCTTGCTAAGTTCATCACCCTCGTACCATCATTCTTTCGGGCCTCAATCGGAGAACGAGTGATGCGTAGTCGAGTGTTATATATTTTAGGTGTATATTTTAAGCCCCTTTAACACTTATTTTTAGCCAAGTTTTAAATTTATAAAACACGATATTTTACTAACACTAAACACACATATGGGCAAGTGCACCCATCGTGAGCGTAGTATAGTGTTGGCAAGATACCGAGGTCGTCCAAGGACACAAGAGCTTTTAGTACCGGTTTATCCTCAACGTCTAATCAAAATAAAAAGTTTTGAAAAATGTTTTAAACTAAGAAAAATAAAAACTAACTAAAATGCTGAAAATAAAAATAAAAAGAAAAACAGATAGACAAGATGAATCACTTGGTTCCGACTCGTATCTAGTGTAACCTTTGATTATTTCCGCACTTTTGCACATATTTAAGAGATTATCTTAGTTATTGTAGTAGGCCCCTCTTTTGAAGGTGACGTTACCCTCACCCCAGTAGTTTGATTCAGCAAGGATACAATCCTAAAAGGGTGGATTATTGGAAGATAATTAATTAAGTTATTAATGCAATATTATGGTAGGCCCCTTTTTTGGAGGTGACGTTACCCTCGACTAAGTAGTCTGAGTCAGCAGGGATACGGTCCTAAATAGCCGGGTTATAGTATTAATAGTAGTTAACTTATGAGGGGATCAAAGAGTTTGGACCCCCGCCATCCAATACCGTTAAGTATTGAAGGAGGTCCTACTAAATTTGACCCAGGTCCATTGCAGGACCTCTAAACGCTGAACAATGGCAAGACCTTTACCAAACCGTTACCTTAACCCCCGACCAGGTAGCCAACATACCTCCATATAGACCGTGGAGATATGAATGGTGAAATTTTTTTATTTTATATAGACAGTAAAATAATGCCAAGACACCACGGACAAACGATAAGGAAAAATCACCTTCAACATAAGCAACTAGTTATTAAAGTCATTAATACAAAACCAAATAAAAAGTGCAAAAGATTAGAAATAAAAAGTATTACACTAGACACTTTGTCTTCACCAAGTGATGTAAGAGACTTAGGCAAACATGGCCTTGATTGTCAAGAACTCTTACGATCAATCTTGGATCCCGAGACGACTCACACACTCTATGATGGACAATGGATGATGGTGGTGGATGATGGTGTTATGGTGGTGGTGGGTGAAGTATGAGAGAGGTGGTGTGCCAAGGGATGGTTTGAGCTTGAGCCAAGCACTTCTATTTATAGGCTGAACAGAAGCTCGGGCACGGCCCCGTGTCCAGTGGGCACGGCCCCGTGTCCACATCTTCTCTTTCTTCATTTAATGCAGCTTTGTCTTATTAGTTGACCACGCCCTCGTGTCCGCTGAGCACGACCCCGTGTGCAGAAGAATCTTTGTACTATGAAGATTTGCCTGGATTGTGCGAATCTTATAGTTGACCACGGCCCCGTGTCCGCTGAGCACGGCCCCGTGGTGGGCAATAGAAGCTTCTACCACTTTGTCTCTTCTGCTGTCACTTGGGCACGCCCCCGTGCTGGCTGAGCACGGGGCGTGTTCAGGCTTTTGGTCTCTTGTTTTGCTTGGGAAGATGCTGTCGTGGGGTCGGGCATGCCATGTCTTGTCCCTTTTCTTGTATTTATGTTAGATTTTGATGTCTTTTTGCTTCTTTTGTTAATTTGAGCTCATTTAATCCTGAAAATACAAAAGGAAGACAAAAGCACACTTTTTCCAACATTAGTACCAAAAAAGGGTTAGTTTTATGCCTCATTTGATGAAATTTATATGTTACATTTTGAACACATCAACGAGCCTGAAGATTCGCACCACTCCTTCTTGCCATTACGACGGTCAACTTCTCATCGGGCCTTTCAGGACCCGACACCTTATTTTCAGAGCCGGTTCAACCCGGCAAACCAGGTTGAAGAACCAATGGGTCACAACCCATTGGGCCCTGAAGACCATTTCCCTGAAGCTCAGGGAATGGATATGGATGATGACCCAGATCCCGCCGAGCCACCATTTGGGTCACATACTCACCCCATCGAGATTTCGGATGGGTCGTCATATCATGAATCACCTTATCGTGGTCCAGACAGTTATGAGGCAAGATTTGCCCAATAAGACTGGGTGTTTACTCCCAGTTACCACTCATCGCAGCAGCAGCAGCAGCAGGATCCCTCGGAGGATTCACGTTTTGTAGCGGTTACTCCACCGCCACCACCACCAATGCAGCAGCCGCCTCCGGAGCCACCGAGGCAGAGAAGATCAAATGCACGGATGTCCGTGCGAGGGGGAATCCGTATCATCACCCCTCAACATTCAAGTGGCAGTCATTACCCGCCACTATGTGAAGACCCACAGATGGGTGGGCCTTCGAACCCTGTTTCTGAGGTGGAGTCTGCGCCAGTCGCACCGCCACCAGTGGGTTATGATAACCCAATTCCTGCATACGTCGGTGTATCGGCGTATAACCTTTTCGAGCAGCCAACCCATACCAACTTCAACTACGCCGAGGCTGACCCATACCTTGTAGCGGCGAACTACAATGCTCTCCATCCTGAAGGGCCTTATGGAGCTCCCTGGGGGACTGGATACCCAGCCTATGGGTACCAATACCCGCCCCCTCCTCAACCTCCGCAGCAACAACAGTCGCAGCCGCCGCAAATCCAGCCACCGCAACAGCAGGAGATTCTTCAAAGGTTGAGTCAGGTGGAGCGTGAGGTTCGAGAAGAGGGTAGAAGCCACAGGGGATTTATCAAGGGTTTGGCAAGTTTAATCAAGGGGAAGAGCAAAAGGGATTATTAAATTCCTTATTTGTTTAATTTGTATTTCTTTAATTTTCAATCAAGTCCCTGCGTGGACATCTATTTCTGTATCAAGTCCCTGCGTGGACATCTATTTTATGTATTCAGTCCCTGCAAGGACTTGTAGTTTCAGTTTAGCCCCTGCGTGGGCAAGTCATTTCTGTTAAAGTCCCGTTTAGGGCAAATATGTACTCTTTAAATTTTAGTGGCATGTTATAATTTAAATTTCATTTTATGCATAATTGTAATATATATATATGAAATAAATAAATCCAAAATATGTCATTCCTTTTTACAAAATCTTCCTTTAAATATTAAATAAGAATCTTAAAGGGTATAACCTAGCCTGCATGTCGTTATAAGACCTGACAATGATGGTAAAACCTATTTAAAAAGATTCAAATCCTTGTTAATATCTGAAAACATGTTAACACTCCTGGCAGATGTGATTCCTAAAATCACGCATGTCATCCTTATATTGGATTCTTCCAATTTATTTAAACATCCAATTGTGATGTAATGCCTACATCATTGTCATATAAGACAAAAGGCAGTGGTAGCCTATAACTCCCTGTCAAGAATGGTAATGAACTATAATTCAAGCCTTAATGCCTCGATCATATAAGATCATGGCTTACAGTTTAAATTGTCCCTGTGACCTGGCCCTATGCGCCATTATAATATGTTAATAAATTATGACTAAGGATAATTATAATCCTAAAATTTAACCAATATGGTTTATGATTATCATGGTTCATGAATTGCCATAAAAGACAATTCCATAATGAACTTCTGAATAAATCCTGTCAATATTTTATGTAGCAATCAAGCTACATGGCTGGGTCAGACGAAGTCAACAGTCACCCAAGGGAGAATCATGACACTTCCAGAGTTAATGTAGCAGGCGCAGAATTGCAGGCATTAATAGATAATGCCGTTACGCGAGCTCTTGACAGACAGTTTAATGAATCTAGTGGTACCCATATCAGAACTCAGTCTGTACCTCATTCAAAACCACCCTCCAGAACTCACGCAACTCGCAAGAGTGACTCTCATCACTCATCAAATCAGAGGAGTGTTCCGTCTAAGAAGATTGAGCTCAAACAAGAACCATGTGTTAAGGGCTGTTCTTATAAGTATTTTGTCTCCTGCAAGCCTAGAGACTTCACAGGGGAGAAAGGAGCCATCGATTGTATGACTTGGCTCGATGAAATGGACATGATGGTTGATATTAGTGGTTGTGCAGAGCAAGATATTCTGAAGTTTGTGTCACAATCATTTAAAGGAGAAGCTCTAGCGTGGTGGAGATCACTGATTCAAGCTACAGGAAAGGTCCACTTGTATAGCATGTCTTGGGAGCAGTTCATTGCTCTAATCAAATTACTGTCCTCAACACGAATTTGAGAAGATCGAGACTGACTTCTTGACCTTAGTCATGAAGAACTTAGACTGCCAGACTTACCTCACCAGTTTCAATACCATGTCTCGATTGGTTCCATACTTGGTTACACCGGAACCAAAACGTATTGCTCGCTTTATTGGGGGTTTATCCCCGGAGATCAAAGCTAGTGTGAAGGCGTCTCGACCTACTACTTTTAGGTCAGCAGCTGATTTGTCATTATCCCTTACTCTGGATGCGATCAGGTTGAAATCGCTTAAGATTTCTGAAGAAGGAAAAAGGAAACGTGAGGATGATAACTCACGTCGTTCTGACAAGAAGCATAAGGGGAACTTAGACCACAAGAAGAATTCTGGGTCTAACAAGGGTAACCAGCAAGTGGATGAGAAGCCTAAATGCAAAACCTGCCAGAAACGTCATTTTGGGAAATGCAAGTTTGAATCAAAGTCGCAGTCGAAGCCGATTAGTTGTGGGATCTGCAAGTCCAAAGAACACAAGACTTTGGATTGCAAGAAGTTGAAGGATGCGACCTGTTATGGTTGCAATGAGAAATGGCATATCAAGACCAACTACCCAAAGTATGCGAAGAAGCCTGAAGAAGGCAAGAAGACCAATGCTAGGGTCTTTCAAATGAATGCACGGGAAGCAGTGTAGGATGATAACGTGATAACAGGTACCTTCCTTATTAATGATGTTTATGCAAGGGTACTATTTGATTCAGGTGTGGATAAGTCATTTGTCGATGATAAGTTTTGTAAATTGCTAAATCTGCCTGTTAAAACCCTAAGCATAAAGTATGAAGTAGAGTTGGCCGATGGTACCATAGAAACTACCTCAAGTGTGTTAGATGGATGTTTTATATCCATTAGGAACCACTCCTTTCCGTTATCTTTGCTTTCTCTGAAATTAGCTGGTTTCGACATAGTGATAGGCATGGATTGGTTATCTCATAACCAAGCCCAGATTGTTTGTGATAAGAAGCAAGTGGTGATCAAGACTCCGTATGGTGAGCCACTTACCATACAGGGAGACACTCAGTATGGGTTGCCTAAGCAAGTGTCTATGCTTAAGGCATCAATGTGTATGAAGAAAGGTTGTGTCATCTATATGGCACAGGTGACTATTGATGAAACGAAGCCCAAGATCGAAGATATTCCCATCATTTCTGAATACCCTGACGTATTCCCTGAAGAACTACCTGGTTTACCCCCAGATAGGCAAGTGGAGTTTAGAATTGACATTATACCTGGAGCAGCACCTGTTGCAAGAGCACCTTACCGGTTAGCCCCAACTGAGATGAAAGAGTTGAGAACTCAGTTGGACAATTTTTTGGAAAAAGGATTTATTAGACCTAGCTCATCTCCCTGGGGAGCACCGACCCTGTTTGTAAAGAAGAAGGATGGATCGATGCTCCTATGCATCGATTATCGTGAGCTTAACAAGGTCAGAATCAAGAACAGATATCCATTGCCCAGGATCGACGATCTGTTCGATCAGCTTCAAGGAGCAAGCCACTTCTCCAAGATTGACTTGAGATCAGGATATCATCAGCTGAAGGTTAGAGATGAAGATGTGCACAAGACTGCATTTAGAACTCGCTATGGCCATTACGAGTTCTTAGTGATGCCGTTCGGGCTCACTAATGCACCAGCAACATTCATGGATCTCATGAATCGCGTTTGCAAACCCTACTTGGACAAGTTTGTCATCGTCTTCATTGATAACATCCTTATTTACTCAAAGAATCAGGCTGACCATGAGAAGCACCTTCGTTGTATTCTTAAACTTCTTCAGCATGAGAAGCTTTACGCCAAGTTTTCAAAGTGTGAATTTTGGCTTCGTGAAGTCCAATTCCTTGGACATATGGTTAGTGAGCGTGGTATCCAAGTGGATCCTGCTAAGATTGAGGCTATCATGAATTGGCAAGAGCCGAAGACGCCCACAGAGATTCGCAGCTTCTTAGGTCTGGCAGGATACTACAGGCATTTTATTGAAAATTTCTCAAGGATTGCTGCACCCCTAACTTCGTTGACTAGGAAGAATATAAAGTTTGATTGGGGTCCTAAGCAACAAGAATCATTTGATATACTTAAGCAGAAACTGAGCAATGCTCCTGTGTTGACATTGCCTGAAGGGATTGAAGAATTTGTGGTTTACTGCGACGCATCGCACACAGGTATGGGATGTGTGCTCATGCAGAAGGGCAAAGTTATTGCCTATGCTTCCCGACAATTAAAAGTGCACGAGAAGAATTACACCACCCACGATTTGGAGTTGGGTACCGTTGTGTTTGCACTAAAACTTTGGAGACATTATTTATATGGTACCAAGTGTGTGATCTATTCTGATCATAAGAGCCTTTAGCATCTGTTCAATCAGAAGGATCTGGACATGAGGCAGCGTCGATGGATGGAGACCTTAAATGATTATGATTGTGAAATCCGATACCATCCAGGGAAGGCGAATGTGGTCGCCGATGCTTTCAGCAGAAAAGAAAGGGTTAAGCCCATTAGAATCAATGCCAAGAGCATTGAATTGAAGAACAACTTGAATGAAAGATTGTTGGCCACTCAGAAAGAAGTTGTATTAGAAGCCAACTATCCGAATGAAAAATTGGGAGTAACTGCTGAACAATTATCATATAGCAAGGATGGAATCCTAAGATTGAATGGACGAATATGGGTTCCAATTTATGGAGGACTTAGGGATGTAATTCTTCAAGAAGCCCATAACTCCAAGTATTCTGTTCATCCTGGCTGTGATAAGAGGTACCAGGATTTAAAGGCAAATTATTGGTGGATAGGTTTGAAGAAATCTATAGCCACCTATGTAGCCAAATGTCTGACATGTGCTCAAGTTAAAGCAGAACATCAGAAGCCGTCAGGTTTGCTGCAACAGCCTGAACTTCCCACCTGGAAGTGGGAAATGGTAACTATGGATTTTATCACCAAGTTACCAAAGACAAAGCGAGGAAATGATACTATTTGGGTTATAGTGGATAGACTGACCAAGTCAGCTCACTTCCTACCTATTAAGGAAACACACAACTCAGATAAGTTAGCTCAGCTGTACGTGGACGAGATCGTATCTCTCCACGGAGTGCCAGTGTCTATCGTCTCTGATAGGGATACGAGGTATACATCGCATTTTTGGAAAAGTTTTCAACAATCCCTAGGCACTCGATTGAACTTCAGCACGACATATCATCCTCAGACAGACAGTCAAAGTGAGCGTACTATTCAAACACTCGAAGATATGCTACGAGCTTATGTTATTGATTTAGGTGGAAGTTGGGATGATCATCTTCCATTGATAGAATTTTCATACAATAATAGCTATCATTCGAGTATACAAGCTGCACCTTTTGAAGCGTTGTATGGAAGAAAGTGCAGGACGCCCGTTTGTTGGGCATAAGTTGGGGATGTCCAACTAACCGGACCTGATATAGTCCTGGAGACGACAGACAAGATTGTACAGATAAGAGATCGTCTCAAAGCTACCAGAGATAGGCAGAAAAGCTACGCAGATAAAAGGCGTAAACCTCTAAAGTTTGAGGTAGGTGACAAAGTTCTACTTAAAGTATCACCCTGGAAAGGGGTAATGCGATTTGGTAAGAAAGGCAAGTTAAGCCCAAGATACATAGGACCATTCGAGATCATCGAATGTGTCGGAACTGTGGCTTACAAGTTAAACCCGCCTGAAGAGCTCAGTGGAATTCATAATGTGTTCCACATCTGCAATCTGAAGAAATGTCTAGCTGATGAATCACTAGTCATACCACATACGGATGTGCATATAGATGAGAGCTTGAAATTTGTTGAAAAACCTTTGTCAATCGAGGATCGACAGGTTAAGAGAAACTTCGGAAGAAGCACGTACCAATTGTAAAAGTTAAATGGGATGCCCGTAGAGGTCCCGAGTACACGTGGGAGGTAGAGTCCACAATGAAGGAGAAGTACCCTCATTTATTTCAGTAAATCTCGAGGTCGAGATTTCTTTTAAGGGGGTGAGGATGTAACACCTCATAAAATCACGACCAATACAATGAAGACACGTGTCATGAGCTTTAAACGTGTAATGGATTGAATATGAGGAACTAAAGTTGACAAACAAAGAAAGTACGTGCGTAAAAGGATTCAAAGTGTCAACATTGGATAATTATACCTTTCAATGACCCTACACGATATTTATACCCTTAAACGAATGAATTCTGAATCATATAAAGCCGTTTGTGGAAGAAAGTGAAAGTTTACAAACCGCAAGGGTTAAATGTGTCAACATGTTTAATTTATACCTGTGAGTGACCTTTTAACGAACTCGAAGCTTTGTAACGATTAATTATGCTCACTAGAATAAGTGATAAAATTTTCACAAGGTTTCGATATCGTATGAGAAAGATACTCTAACATTCGTAAGTAAGGGGTTAAAAGCGTCAACGTTGAAATTCAGGACTTATTCGGTGATCGTATAACTAACCGGGAGCTTAACGAAGTTTGTTTATGACTTAGAGTCCTTAAAAGTCAAGTTTGGGGGTTAAAATTGCAATAAATGGAAGTTAAAATGAGTTTAGGAGGACCAGGGACCAAATGTGCAATTGCTGAAAGTTGTTTTGACCGGATCTGGGCCTCATACCGGACGCGTAAGACTCCTCTTGGAGCTTACGCGGGCCGCCTAAAACCTGCCAGCTTCCAAAAACATGGCAGTTGTCTGTTTTCAGCAGGTTAACCGACTTATGAGCATGGTATTCGAAATCCAGAGGCTGAGCCAGTAGTTTTCATGCATAGGGACCCTTGGGATTGATCTAAGATCAGTTATAGGCCTTGTTGTAATGATCTTGTGTGATTAAAGTCCCTATATAAGAACACTTGTTGCAACATTTTTTTGGCATTCACTTGAAATCATTCAAACACATTTTTGGAGCTCTCTGGACCTCAAACAAGATTTCATTACCTTCATTTTCGTACTAAGGACTTTAGTAAGCTTCCTTAACCTCTCTAAATTCAGTTTTATTAGTTTAATGGCCTAAAGTCAAACCCGTCGTAATTAAGGTTTGACTTAGTCATTAATCACTAATGGTCCAGTCAATTCTCGAATTGAAAGTAGCTATGAGTTGGTAATTATGTGGGTAATAACCCCTTAAAAGGGCACCCTCTGATTCCCACTCTAACTAGGTCAATTGTCGGGTCAAACTTGATTATAAAAAGTCAACAGAAAGCTAATTTTCAAATAAACGCATAATTAACAATGTAGAAGCCATGAAACATGTTTTATCACTTGTATAACTTGGTAATTAATGTAAGAACATGTCTAAGCATGTTCAACATGACAATTTTGAGTTTAGGCTCGGTTCGGAACCGAAAGTCGCAAAAGTAGACTTTTGCTTTGACTTTCAGTTCTGACCCGATTTAGATTGTTTTAGAAATTCCTTAAGCTTCCATTAGGTCCATGATTCATATTAGTATAACTCTCTGAGATTATACAACATGGATCCTAATTTATCCGATTCATTTGCATGTTTCCGTTATATGCCTAAATGTTGACCATTATGCCCTTTTGACCTTAAAACGAGATTTTTGAAAATGCGAGAGGACAAAAACCTTTGTTTCTGATTTATAAACGTGTCCTAAAAATTTGACACCAGTTTGAGGTCTAGATTAGGAGTTATGCTCAATATCGTAATTAAGAAGCTTTTTATTAATTAAACGACATAATTAGCATAAAGCCTATCTAAACCCAAATTTTGACACCAAACTTTTTACCCACTGATGTAATATAATATTTTGGGATTTTTAAAGATTTTTATTTATTTTTAAACTGATCATATCATAGGGTTCTAGCTTTGATTCGGTAATTGTCGGTTATGCCCTTTTCTTGAATAAAATGAGTTTTACATCACATATTGATACCAAATCTTTTGCTACTGATTTTATATGATAAATAAAATATTTTAAGCCTTCTGGAATGATAAAAATATCAGCTTTACTTATAAAACCCGAAAATCGCTTAAAACCGTCTTTTTACGCGTTTTAAACGCACACTATGAGTTAAAACTATTTTTAACATATAGGACTTAATACCTACTGATGTTTTAAGTAAATTTATATAATTTAACAGTAAGCAAAAGTTTTGAACCCAGATTTCTAAATTTGACCTTTAAAGCTTATGTGAAATTACCAAAATGCCCATACGGTGCATAGTTTGGTTATAAAAGATAAATTTCACATATATGCAATACCCTACTATTATGACTTATAAAAATAAATATTTTTACTGATCATATCAGACCTGAACCTCAGATTAATATTTAATCTCTTTTATAAAGTTTTAAAATGACCAAAATACCCCTACGGGGCTTAATTTAAGTTTAAATTCGTTTTGGGCATAATGGAAGGTATCCTACTGATATCACAACATATTTAAGGCATATTAACTTATGAAACCTGTTCATGATTCATTTGGTTACCCGTTATGCATTTTTCACGTTCGGTTTATATGACTAGTTTGCATAAATTGACCGAAATGGGTCAAACCTTATCATTTTTATCTCAAAATCCAGAATGTGGTTAGTTTACCCATATTATACAAGTCTTCAAACTTGTCGGGTCTAAATCACATTCTATTCTGGTCTTCGCTTTATCATGCGTTTTGAACCGTATACCTTTCTTTAAAACTAACCGGTCTAAGTTTAAACTTAAGAAAGACCCGTTAGGAATCTAATAGGTTATTAAAACCTTCGTTCCAGATTTAGGTGTCACACCCTGGCTTTGCGGAAGCGTGGGTTTATTTTGGTGTGACTTCTTAATACCATAGCTTAATCACAACAAAGCTATATGAAAGTAAAACCATAATGATCATCCATTACTTCAAGTTTTAAAAGTAAAATACGACAACATTGTTTTAGAGTTGACACATGCAACGAGTTTACAACCCAACATAATAAAAACCTTGTTCATGAAACATAACCAACAGACTTGAAATAAACACAGCTTAAGACTTGTGACTCGTCCAAGTCACAACCCCTAAACTTGGATGACATCACTCTTCTTACGCAGCTTGAAAACATAGCATACCTCGCCAGATCCCTAATTCCCTGAAATACATGTAAGTTGCAAATCAACATAAAGTTGAGCGAGTTCATGTGAAAGTGAGTATGTAAAACCTTTGTAAGTATAAAATCCCTGGTATGTAGCAAATAAGGAAATAAAGAGATCACCCATGGTTTGCAAGGCCATTGATATGTGTGAAGTGCAGTAGGAAGACTCAAACCTAGCAGATTTTTGCGTCGGGCTCAAAGTCACCCGAGGTCCATTCTGTTGGGCCTGGAGTTGGGCTCGCTACACCCAGATAGATCTACCGCTACTGACCCTCGGTCCTACAATGAGGATTAATGGCCTCCAGTTTCAGCCTACTCACTCACATGATCTAAGTAGTAACCCTCCTTATGCTAACCATACCATGTAAAAAGTATTCGTAATCATAGTAACATGTATTTCACCCCCGAAGTATAAAACTGAAAACAGTTAAGAGAAAAGGGGGACATGAACTCACTGAAGTGCGTCTCGAAATAGTAAACCCCCAAATCAACCTGCTGCGTGACGACCTACACGTACTAACTTCTATTAGACGGACAACCGTGCCTTGGCTTAAGGTTTAACGTTTTTGGGAAATAGTTAGGCAACTATTTCGTATTTACACTTCTTAATTATTTAATAGTTGCATTCCTTCCCAAGGATGGGGGTTTTAATACATGTGCGTTTTTGTAATTTCAAAAATATATTATTAAGTCTCACTTAATAAAATATATTTTTTATTCATTTGTCAACAATATTCTATCTCCAAAATATACATATTTTTCTCAAAAATATTATATTTTATACCTTACAATTTCCAAAATAACACTTTTATCAAAAAAAAAAGCATTTAAGAGTATTTTTCCAAAATACATAAGTTACATTTAAAGTTTGGATGGTAATAATAATACCGGTGTAACTTAGACATTTATTTGTGAAGGCGTTGGTATTATTTTGGAGTCGTTACTTCAAGATATTTTCCAGTTTATATTATTTTTACTCTAAAAATAATATATAGTTCACAAAATAATCATAAAATCACCCAAGCATTTTACTATGAAATATATATTCTCAATATATATTTAACAAGTTTCATTTACGAAAATCCACCTCCGACACTTGGTAATTTTGTAATAAAAATCATGGCTAAGTTTGTTTGGAAAACAAGTTAAAAATATATTTATAAACACTTGTCACCAAAATATTCTAAGTGTTATTTTCTGGAAAAATTTCGCCAGAGTTTCCTCTGTAACTGGAGGTGGCCACGCTTACTAGCGTATCATTTTCTTTTCAAAATTCAATCAACAATTTTCTAATCATCAATATTCAATGTTCAATCGTCAAACTAGTCAAAATAAGCATAAATCGCAAACACATGAACTTGTAAGTTGTGTAAAAGTATGTAGTAACTTTCTAACATTTTTAGTAGATCTTTCTATCTTTAAAAATGAATCGGTTTCCTGAAAAACTTTATTTTTAAAGAAGATGTAACCTCACAACTTCTAGTCAAAAATTACGGAAATATTTCTTTGTTAAACCCTTTTGTTACACAAGTGTTTACACACTTGTTTGTTCACAAAAACACCTTTAGTTTATGAAAGATCCGACTTTAAAATAAGACTTGTATATTTTACTTGGTTCTTCGAAAATACCACTTGTAGATCTTTAGATCTACTAGTTTAAAACTCTATTTTACAAGAAACATCAACTTTACACAAGTTCATGTTTATGTATGGAAGGGTTTGTCATCATGTATCTTCTACACTTAACATATTGCTAGTTCATGTTCCATGAACATGATCTAGCGTGGTTAGATGACGATCCATTCCACTACTAGCAACCAACAACATAAAATAACCATAACTAAACAAGATTCACAAGTTTTAAACCATTATTTACCCTTTACCCAACAAGTTCATCATTCTTACAAGACTTTATGCTTTGATCTTAAGTGTTCTCGAGTTTTAACCGTTAAACTTCTTATTAACCACTTTAAACACGTACAAGGAAGTGTTTAGAAGCACTTACTACTAGCTCAAGGCTAGGGAAGAATCAAAGCGAAAACTAGGTGGATAAAAGCAACGTAGTGAGGTCCTTGAGATTCCGTAAGCACCGAGCCTCTTGTGTGTGACCTTTCACCTTTGTGTGTATGTGAAATAACAAGATCGAAGTCGAATGATGGTGGTGGCTATGGGGATGGTCTCGGCCGAGCTTCAAGAGGAGAGGGAGAGAGAGTAGTTTTTGCTAAGTGTTGGTGTAAATGAGATGGTGATCTTATGGTCTTACTTATAGACCATTTTACTTGATTAACCATGATATAATATGTCATCTAGATATAGGACATGTATGATTAAAATAATCAAAATTGGGTGGTGTGTGTTCCCTAGGGGAATCGATCGGTTGAAGGGGGGGGGGGGGGTTTATGGTTTGGTTTGAACTAGATAGTTAGTAACTAGTTAAGTACTAAAGGTGTTAATTAGTGTATTATGTGTGTTATGAATTATAAAAGGTGTTAGGGTATTCGGGGACCCTAACTAGCTCAGAAAAGGAAAAACAATGTCATTGACAATATTTTCATGTTCCGGTAAAGTCCGGTTGTTCGGTTGGATATTGATCCGTTAAAGTGCTAAATAAGCATTTAAAGTGTCGTTAATATTAGTTTTAGTGACACAATGAATTCCCGACACTTTGGAAAGTGTCTAGTGTTATTTTCCCATGTTTTTGCACTTTACTAGTTAACTTAAATGCTGAATTTTTGCATAAAGTGTAGAATTTTGTAATTAAAACATGTTTTAGGCACATCCGGTCACTATGACTATCACCTAGTGACGCAGTTTTACAATCCTCACCTCCCTACACTCCCTACTAGTGTAGTAAACTATTCCCGGCTCATACTGGCCTCAGATACAATATCTGTCTAGTGCTGGCAATGTCAGCATGTTTGTTGGGTTATCCGTTTATTGTGCTAACTGTGCTTTTGTGCATCAAGTTTGTCACTATAGTTCTGTGTAAATAATGGAGTGACAGTAATCAGGTATGATGCATGTATGTGTATGTATCAGAATTCAAGTAGCAGTTTAATCACAACTGTAAGCAAGCACAGTAATTAAGCATTAATTAAATATTAATTAATTCATACGGATACCTGATTTGGTGACGGTTGTCACATTCTCCCCCCGTTAAAGAAATTTCGTCCCGAAATTTTAGGCTCTGCTTCTAGTTGCAGGGGTCTTTGGAAATAAATGGGGGTACTTCTCCTTCATACGATCCTCACATTCCCACGTGAATTCAGGCCCATGTCTTGCATTCCATCGAACTTTGACGAGTTTGACACTGCTCCTGCGAGTTTTGTTAACTTTCCAATCCGTAACCTCGACGGGCTCTTCGGTAAAGTGGAGCGTGTCGTCGATATGAACTTCGTCAGCAGGAATGATCACTGTTTCTTATGTTGGACTCTTTCTCAAATTTGATACATGGAATGTATCGTGAACACCATTGAGTTCAGCAGGTAGGTCCAACTTGTAGGCTACAAGCCCAATCCTTTGCAGTATCTTGAACGAGCCAATGTAATGCGGATTCAACTTCCCACGCTTTCCGAAGCGTGCTACACCCTTCCAGGGGGAAACTTTCAATAAAACCATATCCCCAACTTGAAATTCCAAAGGTTTCCTCTTTGGATCTGCATAGGCTTTCTGCCTGTCGTGAGCCGCCTCGATGCGCTTTCGAATCTGCGCAATCTTGTCTGTCGTCTCTTGGACTATTTCGGGGCCAACAAGCTGCCTATCACCTGCATCAGCCCAGCATAGTGGTGATCGACACTTGCGTCCGTAAAGAGCTTCAAATGGCGCGGCTCCAATGCTTGTGTAGTAGCTATTGTTGTATGAAAACTCGACCAATGGTAAATGATTATCCCAGCTACCACCAAGATCCATTACACTTGCTCTTAACATATCCTCCAATGTCTGAATAGTTCGTTCACTTTGGCCATCAGTTTGCGGATGAAATGCAGTGCTCAGATTTAACTGTGAGCCAAAAGCTTCTTGGAAGGATTGCCAAATCCTTGATGTGAAACGTCCATCTCTATCAGAGATGATCGAGAGAGGCACTCCATGACGTGCAACAATCTCTCGCATGTATATTTCTGCCAGTTTACTAGTGTTATCCTTCTCTTTGATTGGCAGGAAGTGTGCGGACTTGGTCAGGCGGTCAACTATTACCCAAATAGTGTCATGACCTCTGGGCGTCTTTGGCAACTTAGTTATGAAGTCCATTAAAATCTGTTCCCATTTCCACTTGGGAATCTCAGGTTGCTGCAGAAGTCTGAAGGCTTCTGGTATTCAGCTTTCACCTTGGCGCACGTTAAACATTTGCTAACATAAACAGCAACATCGCCTTTCATCCTAGGCCACCAATAATAATCCTTAAGGTCCTGGTACATCTTATCCTCTCCTGGGTGGATTGAGTACCGTGATTTGTGAGCTTCATCAAAAATAACTTTTCTCAAACCACCAAACAGAGGAACCCAAATCCGTTTCATGAAACATAACGTTCCTTCCTCGTTTGGCTCTAATTGCTTCTCCATCCCACAGAGATATTCCTCTTCGATGTTTCTTTCCTTCAGAGCCTCTTTATGTGCGGCACGAATGCGCAGGGAAAGATCCGTCTGGATAATCATCTCTAAAGCCCTAACCCTTATGGGCTTTATTCTTTCTTTTCGACTTAGGGCATCAGCGACCACGTTCACTTTCCCTGGGTGATACTTGATCTCGCAGTCGTAATCGTTCAACAATTCGACCCAACGTCTTTGTCTCATGTTAAGCTCTCTCTGGTTGAATATGTGCTGCAGACTTTTATGATCCGTAAAGATTGTACATTTCGTGACATACAAATAATGTCTCCAAATTTTCAGCGCAAATACCACTGCGCCTAGCTCCAGATCATGCGTGGTATAGTTCTTTTCATGAACTTTCAATTGGCGTGAAGCGTAAGCTATAACTTTCTGGCGTTGCATCAACACGCAACCCAATCCTTGACACGAGGCGTCACAGTATACCACGAAATCATCAGTTCCTTCTGGTAGCGCTAAGATCGGCGCATTGCAAAGCTTGTCTTTCAGTAACTGAAATGCTTGTTCCTGTTTGATTCCCCAATCAAACTTCTTATCCTTCTGTGTGAGGAAGGTCAATGGTTAAGTGATCTTTGAAAAATCCTCAATAAATCTTCGATAGTAGCCATCCAAACCTAAGAATTTTCGAATTTCGATTGGCGTCTTTGGAGTCTCCCAACTCTTGATCGCCTCGATCTTTGTGGGATCAACATGGATTCCATCTCCATTCACCACATGTCCAAGGAATTGGACTTCGCGTAGCCAAAACTCGCACTTCGAGAATTTGGCATACAACTTTTCCTTCTTGAGTAGCTCTAGAATAGCTCTTAGATGCTGTTCGTGTTCATTCTTCGTCTTTGAATAAATCAAGATATCGTCTATGAACACAATCACAAACTTGTCCAAGTACGGCTTAGAAACTCTATTCATCAAATCCATAAAAACAGCTGGCGCGTTTGTCAACCCAAACGGCATCACCAGAAACTCGTAGTGTCCATAGCGAGTTCTGAAAGCGGTTCTAGGAATACTTTCCTCTTGTATTCTCAGCTGATGGTAACCAGATAGCAAATCGATCTTCGAGTAGTAGCTTGAACCTTGCAGTTGGTCGAACAGATCATCGATTCTCGGTAAAGGGTATCTGTTCTTGATACTCAACTTATTCAACTCCCGGTAGTCAATGCACATACGGAAACTACCGTCTTTCTTCTTAACGAACAGTACTGGAGCTCCCCATGGTGAGAAGCTTGGCCTAATGAATCCTTTATCCAACAGCTCCTGGAGTTGTGTTGACAACTCCTGCATCTCTGAAGGCGCAAGTCTGTAGGGTGCCTTGGCTACAGGTGCGGCACCTGGAACCAAGTCAATGTGGAACTCGACTTGCCTTTGAGGTGGTAATCCTGGAAAGTCTTCTGGAAAGACTTCCGGATATTCCTTGACGACTGGAATGTCTTCAATCTTTGGTTCGGCAGCTTCCTTGTCCACAATGTGTGCCAAGAATGCAACACATCCCTTCTTCAAGCACTTACTAGCTTTCAGGCAGCTAATGAATTTCAGCGGCGTATCATGCTTCTCTCCGTGCACTATGATCGTTTCTTCATCCGTCAGTGGGATGCGGATGGTCTTCTCATGGCAAACGATCTCGGCTTTGTTACTTGATAGCCAATCCATTCCCACTACCACATCAAAGCTTCCCAACTCGACAGGTAGTAAGTCTAGCGTAAACTCGTGCCCTCCTAGTTCAATCACACATCCTTGGACAACTTCACTGGTCTCAACTAGTTTCCCATTTGCTAATTCCATGGAGTATGGAACGTCTAACTTACTAGGCGTCAACCCAAGCATATTCTTAAATTCTAATGACACGAAACTATAATCCACACCAGTATCAAACAAAACGGATGCAAAGCGTTGGTTTATAGGGAACGTACCAGTAACAACATTGGGATCCTGGCGCGCTTCCCTCGCCTCAATGTTAAACACTCTTCCGCGGGCTTGAATCAATCCTGGGCAGTCCCTCTTAAAGTGCCCAATGTCATTGCAGTTAAAACAACCCAATTTTTGACCATTTCCTCCTTCGTTCCCCGCTTGATTGTTGTTTTGATTTCGATTCGCGTCCCCAGCTTGATTTGCATTGTTCCCTCGATTTCCATTGCCTCCGTTATTCCCTTGTGGACGGTTTCCATTACCACCACGATTATTGTTCCTACTACCAAAACCTCCTTGGCCTCCCCGGCCAGCACTAGCCCAGCAAGAATCCTTCAAGTGGCCAACTTTTCCACAAGCTTCACATACTTTTGGCCCACACCGGCCAGAATGATGACGCTGACAGGTGTTACACTTGAGCTTTGTACCCATATAACCTTTTCCTTTCTTCCCAGCACCGGTTGCAGCTTGGACCGGTGTGCTTGATTCTCCTTTCTTGCCAACACCGCTAGTTCCCTGCTTAAAGTTCGAGAATTTCCTCTTATTCGCACCAGACGACTCTACATGAGTCTCTTTCTTCTTTGGCTCAACATTCGAAAACTTGTTCAGGCGGATGGCTTCCTCAGTAAGAGCTACGCTCAGATCGATGGCCTCTGTGAATGTTGCAGGCTTGGAAGTAGTGACCATACTCATGATCTATTGTAAGACCCTAAATCGCATTTGACCCTAAGTCGCAGCGGAAATACGTACATAAAAATTTCTTTCGTTACAACCCTTCTTGGCGTACTTAAATTCATTTTCATAGTTAATTCTTTCTCAATAAATACATTTAGTGAACTTAGTTACAGTAAGAAAACATAATGTAGCTTCACCCAATTCCGTACACAAACACTCCCGTACAATCTATCTTGTGACTCGATCCTCGATCTCCAATCCTTGGATATCCTCATGACTGATACTACCTGCGCTCACCACATAAAATTCACAATATTAGTACGCATTATAAACATACAAGGTTTGTTCACGGTTACTTCTCGTTTCAACAATTCTTTACATCCCAGCTTTCCCATCCTGTCATACCATCCGTGGTGAGACTTCTATGCTATTCCTGCATTTCACTTAAAGCTCCAGGTACACGAATAAACAATGTAAACACTTAATCGTACCGAAAGACTTTCATACATACCTAAACTTCATACACATTATCTCCATACATACATATGTACACACATAAATGCCAACCAACATGCACTACTCGCATATAAATACATCTCAATCATTTTATATGTATCTACATATACACATACTTACATCATTCGTACACTCATGACATTATATATATATATATATACATACATACATCCCTACTTGCAACATAACAAACTCATACATGTATACTCGCATACATACCGTCATATATCCCCGTACTTGCGTGCATACTTATAAACGTACATACATACCTATCTACACATGTTCATACACTTAAACTTATAAAAACGTAAGTTAAATTAGTCCCACGTAGCTTAAAATGCGTTTAGACGAGCTTCCCGGAACATCCACGCGAAAAAAACAAATTTCGGAGAAACCTGACCCGTCGCGTCGCGCGACCCCCCGTCGCGTCGCGCGACGCCCTCTTTTTCACAGAACATATGCAGCTGAATGCTGCATGTTCCCAGCACGTTCGGACTTTACGGAAACGAGCATAACTCTCTCGTTTTTAATCCGTTTTACCCGATTCTTTTTCCCACGCGTCCGTAATTTAATTCCCCATCTAATGGAGTTAAAATCCAACATCCGACATAATAAAATTTCAGACTTGTAACCCTTCGGCTTATTACCCTCTTACCAAACTTTGACCCGTTCATGCATTCATCAGCACAACTTGTTTGTTTTACCATAACCTCTTATAACCCTAATAATACCAGTGACGTCTATTATAAATTACTAAATTCTTGGATGTCTTGCATCCCCTTAACACATTATCGTTCATATGCTTATTTTGACCCGTTACGGGTATTTGCGCATTAATTGGTCTATAACTAACCAAACCATACTCCCCACTTCCATACTTGTCCAAAACATTACGCTAATCGAATAACTTGTTTCTAAACTACTTTTAAGATCGTCTGCCCCAAAATACCCATCAAGGGCATTTTGGTCAACTTTAATCCCATCATTTACGACGGAAGACTTCAACACATATTTGACCTCAAACATCATGTTTAATTAATTAAAACACTTTATTACTTAATCGAACTAAGAAGTGATTACAGAAATCAATTACCTTATGCGTCCGTGCTCGTATCCGATTCCTCGCCTTTTCTTGACTCGTTAGCCTTTCATGCTTGAGTCCGTCTTGACATGATTCCTATACTCTCTTTTCATCAAAATCACGCTCTTATTAGCATATGCATTCGTACATAATAACAATCATATCAATCGTATATTTCACACTTAACTTTCATTAATCATTTCTAACAAACATAATTCATATAATCATATCCGTATACGTTTAAACTCATGTAACTCATCATGTCATTACATTTAATGCGGATTGCTATAACATATACCATACGACTTCCCATCAACCTACATTTACGTGAACGAGTCAAATCATGTTTCTTATACTTAGTTGACTTTCAAAAGTCAACTATTAACCATACTTAACTATCGACTTATCA
Organism: Helianthus tuberosus; assembly: GCA_030545235.1. Taxonomy (NCBI): domain Eukaryota; kingdom Viridiplantae; phylum Streptophyta; class Magnoliopsida; order Asterales; family Asteraceae; genus Helianthus; species Helianthus tuberosus. The sequence continues at coordinate 178,063,733 of CM060357.1, forward strand.
TCATATACTCGCAACATCACAATCGACTATACGGACGACACTATATACATTTAATCACATATTTGGTGTGTGTACCATCTTCTAAACATAAAGTACAACTATTTCATGCATAATCTTCTAAACTCATACATAACTCATCAAATCATTCTCCTAATCAACACCTATCACTCACACATAAGCATCAAACATATCAACACCACATTTCATTCAATTCCTCTAACAACATCTCATCATACTTACAAAATACATCAATCTTTCAACAAGAATTGGACATAGGTGATGAGTCAAGTCATCTTCATCACCATAACTAATGGGTTTATCATCTAAACATCAAATTAGCACAAACCATTCATAATCCATGTTCTATATGATGATTTTAACACATACTCATGCTCAATTCCACTTAAACTCATGGATTAGAACATAACCCACTTTACACATGATCACCAATCTTAGATTTAAGACATACCTTATGATCCCCTCGTAAAGGTGATCATTAATCCGTGTTCCTTCTTGAATTTGAGCCTCGATTCACCCTTCAATTTGGTGATTTAGTTGAGTTAGGGTTTGGAGCTCCTGAACATTCGTGAACACACACGAAGTGTGTGTTTGTGTGTGTTGATCTTTCATTTTAATAACTCAACTTCCATCTTGTTCCACTTTAACCCCTCGGGTTTGCCTTTAAAACATAACCGACACTACTTTCATCATTTAATACTTTTGACCATACCCTTGACTAGGTTAAATAGCCTAGTTATTAATTTCATGACGTGTCATATAGGAACACACTACAATTATTAACATTCAGATTTTGAGGCGTTACAAGTCTACCACCCTTAATTAAGGTTTCGTCCCCGAAACCTTTCTCACCTCTATTTAACACTAATTAATTCTTCTCTACGTCCCATCAACACTACCGCTAGCCCATCACAACGACTATCTTCATTCTTTAAGAACCCGCTCCGGAGTTCTTATTAGTGTCGCTTTCACTAATAACGCTAATTCCCAACAGCCTTTATAGCTAATGCTTCATTCATCATTCTAATACTCGTATATCATATGCTTATTCATATTATCTTCGTCGACTATACGATCTTACGTGGTAATTTGTACATACTCAAATATGTTTAACTTTAACTAATACATATTAGTACTGGGTAACTATACATTCTCGATTCATAAACTATTCATATAGTTGGCTTCTTTCTAATAAGTTCATACCTTCCATACTATAACTTCACACATCATTCTTATTTCCTTGACCGGTTAATAACGGGTCAATGTACCCACTTCTTTAATTTATAATCAAACATACATCCTTATGATCCGTTCATAACGAATCTAATACCTTCATCTCATCTCTTAAGATTACATTCTATACATATATTATTTAACATTTAGTTCTTGTTTTGTTACCACACAAAACTACCATTTCATAGTCATATTTATGAACTTAACTTTAATGTTAACCTTATTCTACATTTTTCTACAGTTACTTATACCTTGCATACCTTTACGTTACCTTTAAATCATTTCGTTCGTTTCACATTACTACTACTTTCACTTCATGCATTACTTAATTTTCATATATAAATGTGTCATACTAGTTCATATCTATCCAACATGAGTTAAACATTTTTACTAACCCTTTTTTTTCATTTCCTAAACCAACGACCCGCAATTCAGATCGACCATCTTCTCCTCGATTACTAGCCGTAACAGACCAGGTTTCATACATCCGTGTAATGAGCTTCCACTCATGCACATCCTTTCACCAATACGATTGGTTTCATCACATCACTAGTTCTAACATTATCATCAACAACATCGGCGGTTAGCATATGTCATTTAAACATTCATTACACTAGGTGATTACCCACCTATAACTCTTCTACAATTTCCTACGTACCTACTATAACGTACCACACATTCTAACTCTTACATGCAATCCTTTCATTCTATTAATCATTTCGCCAACTGAAGTACACGCTCGTACTTCCTTCCATTCATGCTTACTTGCCAAGACCTTGTTACATCGTTTCAATATTTCTTACTAAGCTTACCATTCCTGCCCATACTCAAGTTATTGTCCGGGTCACAGCCCGTCATCATTCTGACTTCTAAGAGTCAATTACTAACACATCTAACACGTAACTTATACAAAACTTCGTCTATTATACTATCACCTTTTACTTTATACTTAATTCTATGACCCGTTCGACTCAATCATGGTCAAATTGTCGACATCTTCTTAGGCGGATTAATTTCATCTTTTTATATTTTTAAATCCGTCTCACGGATTCAGACGCATCATTCATGCTTTTTCATTCATTGAATCCGCCTTACGGATTCAAACATTACATTCATGCCTTTCATTACTTCTGTGTTTTGAATCCTTCTCGCGGATTCAAACATATTATCCATGCCTTTCATCCTTGAATCCGTCTCACGGATTCAAACGTATCATCCATGCCTTTCATCCTTGAATCCGTCTCACGGATTCAAACATTGCATTCATACCTTCCATCCTTGAATCCGTCTCATGGATTCAAACATATTATTCATATCTTGTTGATCCGTACTTAATTACGGATTCAACATTCTTCATTCTTATCAGGCATGTTTTTCATTCTTACATAGTACTCTCAATTTCCCGAGAGTCTTACTTCCCATTTCACCCACACACCCGCCTGCTACCCAACTCTACCGGACATACCTGTAACAATTATCATGATCTCACGAACGTCATACGTTTCTCGTGTACTGGCCAGGTACACAATCCACATAGTAGTTTCGTGCCTTCATGTAATTGTCACCTTATGTCCGTAGACTTAGGTTTCGGCGCGTATATCACTTTCAGTACTTCATTACTATACAATCATTGTCTTTCATTTAAAATTTTCCTTCCCTTAATGAGTTTTACCATTACTTACACCCAGATATTAAATTTACGTACCTGGGCTCATTTGCCTATCTGTCTTATTACCTCTTTGCCTGCCTTAGTATTCATCCTAGACTGCATTCACAGATCATCCTCTTCCAACACTTATGCTTACCTTGCACATACAAAACCGTCAGTTTCTTTATACGTATACATAAGTACATACTTACATTAGCCTTTACCTTTGGATCTTGATCGAGTCTTAGATTGTACGGGTTTCTTATCTCAAGAGCACACAATTTTGAGTTCAAGTACTTACCTTCTCGTACTTGATTCCCTCAAACCAGGGCTCTGATACCAACTTGTAAGACCCTAAATTGCATTTGACCCTAAGTCGCAGCGGAAATACGTACATAAAAATTTCTTTCGTTACAACCCCTCTTGGCGTACTTAAATTCATTTTCATAGTTAATTCTTTCTCAATAAATACATTTAGTGAACTTAGTTACAGTAAGAAAACATAATGTAGCTTCACCCAATTCCGTACACAAACACTCTCGTACAATCTATCTTGTGACTCGATCCTCGATCTCCAATCCTTGGATATCCTCATGACTGATACTACCTGCGCTCACCACATAAAATTCACAATATTAGTACGCATTATAAACATACAAGGTTTGTTCACGGTTACTTCTCGTTTCGACAATTCTTTACATCCCAGCTTTCCCATCCTGTCATACCATCCGTGGTGAGACTTCTTTGCTATTCCTGCATTTCACTTAAAGCTCCAGGTACACGAATAAACAATGTAAACACTTAATCGTACCGAAAGACTTTCATACATACCTAAACTTCATACACATTATCTCCATAGATACATATGTACACACATAAATGCCAACCTACATGCACTACTCGCATATAAATACATCTCAATCATTTTATACGTATCTACATATACACATACTTACATCATTCGTACACTCATGACATTATATATATATATATATACATACATACATCCCTACTTGCAACATAACAAACTCATACATGTCTACTCGCATACATACCGTCATATATCCCTGAACTTGCGTGCATACTTATAAACGTACATACATACCTATCTACACATGTTCATACACTTAAACTTATAAAAACGTAAGTTAAATTAGTCCCACGTAGCTTAAAATGCGTTTAGACGAGCTTCCCGGAACATCCACGCGAAAAAAAAAATTCGGAGAAACCTGACCCGTCGCGTCGCGCGACCCCCCGTCGCGTGGCGCGACGCCCTCTTTTTCACAGAACATATGCAGCTAAATGCTGCATGTTCCCAGCACGTTCGGACTTTACGGAAACGAGCATAACTCTCTCGTTTTTAATCCGTTTTACCCGATTCTTTTTCTCACGCGTCCGTAATTTAATTCCCTATCTAATGGAGTTAAAATCCAACATCCGACATAATAAAATTTCAGACTTGTAACCCTTCGGCTTATTACCCTCTTACCAAACTTTGACCCGTTCATGCATTCATCAACACAACTTGTTTGTTTTACCATAGCCTCTTATAACCCTAATAATACCAGTGACGTCTATCATAAATTACTAAGTTCTTGGATTTCTTGCATCCCCTTAACACATTATCGTTCATATGCTTATTTTGCCCGTTAAGGGTATTTGCGCATTAATTGGTCTATGACTAACCAAACCATACTCCCCACTTCCATACTTGTCCAAAACATTACGCTAATCGAATAACTTGTTTCTAAACTACTTTTAAGATCGTCTGCCCCAAAATACCCATCAAGGGCATTTTGGTCAACTTTAATCCCATCATTTACGACGGAAGACTTCAACACATATTTGACCTCAAACATCATGTTTAATTAATTAAAACACTTTATTACTTAATCGAACTAAGAAGTGATTACAGAAATCACTTACCTTATGCGTCCGTGCTCGTATCCGATTCCTCGCCTTTTCTTGACCCGTTAGCCTTTCATGCTTGAGTCCGTCTTGACATGATTCTTATACTCTCTTTTCATCAAAATCACGCTCTTATTAGCATATGCATTCGTACATAATAACAATCATATCAATCGAATATTTCACACTTAACTTTCATTAATCATTTCTATCAAACATAATTCATATAATCATATCCGTATACGTTTAAACTCATGTAACTCATCATGTCATTACATTTAACGCGGATTGCTATAACATATACCATACGACTTCCCATGAACCTACATTTACGTGAACGAGTCAAATCATGTTTCTTATACTTAGTTGACTTTCGAAAGTCAACTATTAACCATACTTAACTATCGACTTATCATCATATACTCGCAACATCACAATCGACTATACGGACGGCACTATATACATTTAATCACATATTTGGTGTGTGTACCATCTTCTAAACATAAAGTACAACTATTTCATGCATAATCTTCTAAACTCATACATAACTCATCAAATCATTCTCCTAATCAACACCTATCACTCACACATAAGCATCAAACATATCAACACCACATTTCATTCAATTCCTCTAACAACAACTCATTATACTCACAAAATACATCAATCTTTCAACAAGAATTGGACATAGGTGATGAGTCAAGTCATCTTCATCACCATAACTAATGGGTTTATCATCTAAACATCAAATTAGCATAAACCATTCATAATCCATGTTCTATATGATGATTATAACACATACTCATGCTCAATTCCACTTAAACTCATGGATTAGAACATAACCCACTTTACACATGATCACCAATCTTAGATTTAAGACATACCTTATGATCCCCTCGTAAAGGTGATCATTAATCCGTGTTACTTCTTGAATTTGAGCCTCGATTCACCCTTCAATTTGGTGATTTAGTTGAGTTAGGGTTTGGAGCTCCTGAACATTCGTGAACACACACGAAGTGTGTGTTTGTGTGTGTTGATCTTTCATTTTAATAACTCAATTTCCATCTTGTTCCACTTTAACCCCTCGGGTTTGCCTTTAAAACATAACCGACACTACTTTCATCATTTAATACTTTTGACCATACCCTTGACTAGGTTAAATAGCCTAGTTATTAATTTCATGACGTGTCATATAGGAACACACTACAATTATTAACATTCAGATTTTGGGGCGTTACATCTGTGGAGCTAAATCCCAGATAAACCTTTCAATCCGCTTAAATTCTGGTGTGACCATGTACGGCACAACGTGAGATAAGTCATGGAATCTTTGAACGTACTCCGCAATCTTGGGACCATCCATCCTTAAATGCCAGAACTCAGTTTCCAACCTTTGTATCTCAGCACGAGAGCAATACTATTTCACATTAACTCTTTTAACTCAGCCCAGGTCAACGCGTAAGCAGCGGCTTCACCAAGAGTTTGCACTTGTAAGTTCCACCAGGACAGGGCTCCGTCCAAAAATAGCCCAGAAATGTAAGTCACTTGTTGGTCTGGAGCGCACTTGCTCATTCGGAGAACAGACTCCGTCTTTTCGGCCCATATTACAAAAGCAACAGCACCCCCGGTGCCGTCAAAGTTCACAGGGTTGCAGTCTAGGAACTGCTTGTAAGTGCACCCTGCACATACGTTAGAATATACAAATGGTATTAGCAGACGTGCTATAAATATCCAAATGTATTGTAATACGTCCCAAACGATTTAACATTACCATGTGGTGGATTGTTATTGTTCGAATTGCTTCCGCTGGTTCCTCCTTGTGAGGCTGCATACTGCGCAATGGCAGCAGCAATGATTCCTTGAAGTTCTGCCTCGTTGGCAGGCATACGCATCTCGCGTCTTGGTGGCATCTTCTAAAAGATGTTTCACGTAGGTCAGGTCATAGTAAGTAAAGTGTACGTATGTATTCAACAATATCAACACATAACATCTCATGTTATAAATAAATCAACCACATAACATCTCATGTTATAGAACATAAACAATCAATCAACATCACATATAATGAGAATACTGCGATTGCGCTGTCATAAATCAAGACCACAATGTAAGGTTTACAAGCTCATAACTGTATCATACATCATCAGTGACTAAGGGCCCCATCGCCCTAGTCCAAACTATCTAGTCAGTGACAACTGCAACAAATATACAAATCATCAAAAGTCACAATCATCAAAATGTAGTCTCCAAAAGCTGTGTAGTCTGCACAATCGCGGTCGTCTCACCAAAAGTCTACCCGTGTCGTACAAAAAGGCCTATGCTGATGGCGGTGGAGGAGGGGGAAAACGAGAAAAGAGTAAACGTCGCATATGAAGCCAGTCCTCCTCCATAGCGCGATGAGAGCGCATCAAGTATGCTATCTGCTGCTCAGGAGTCCAAAAACAAGCGGCAGAATCAGGTGAAAGTGGTCGTGGAGGGTGTGATACTGCAGGTGGAGTCTGGCAATGACACGGTGGTCGCTGAGCTCTCTCCAGCTCCTGCACGCGACGGGCCAGCGCCTCCTGCTGTATCATAAAAGACGTGAGAATCTCCTCCGTAGAATACCCCACGTGGTATGGATGATACGGATCAGATGGTGGCATAATGGGGGGCGTAGTCCAGAGGAATGGCTCACTAGATGGAGCGAAGGATGGTACAGTAAATGGTGCAACAGTGGGATGAGAAATCTGAGGTACAAACTGATCTCCTCCTGACGCGAAAGGTGTATGACCAAACGGATGTCGTGACGAACCCTTCCCAGGACATGGTGGATGTATGTCCTGGAGATAGGTGATCGGAAGATCTGTGCGGCGAGCCTCTGGGGTGTGTGAGGGAATCAAGGGAACATCATTGGGAACTGAAACAGGGGCTGAAACGGGTGCCACAGGGGGTGTAACTGGTATCACGAAAGGTGGGAAATCATCGTCATCATCTATCCACCCATTGTGGGTGTGAGCGTATCGTGGATCAATATGGGTCGCAAAAGGTGCACGGTCGAACAGCACCGGCATAGGATCAGGAAGTGGGGCAACAACAGGATCCTCTAACAAATGTGGAGCATCAACATGAGCATCGACAACATGATCATCCACCAACAGCGGAGCAACAACAGGATGATCATCAACAGGTATATCATCAATAAAAGGGGCAACAGCAGGTGCATCGGCATGAACAGGGTCATGCTCTAATGCTGGGTCAGGAGCGACAACTGGCTCAGGGGCCACAGCAGGCTCCGGATCAACAAACTCCATCTCGAAATCAGCTGGATCAGCAAACAAGGGATCGACAGGGGCTACAGGATCCTCTAGGGGCTGGTCTAAGTGTATGAACTCAATGTCATGGTCTGGATCAAAACCAGGTGGAAAAACAGGATCATCCTCAATATCGTGATCAAACTCAAAGCTGTGTGCGGGAACTGGTGCAGCTGATGACGCCATATCAGGGTCGGCGTCGTGTGAGTGGTGCTGCGCTCCCTGTGTATGCAAAGATGCGGATGCCACAGACTCAAATGAGTCTGGGACAGGTGAATGAACAGGGGCCTCCCCTGCAGGGGAGTCAGCAAACAGTAGGATATCACCGACAGCAATATGGGCCTCGACCTCAAGTGGGTCCTCCTCAAATAAATCGACGTCGTCGTCGGAAACATCATCAAGTGGCATATCAACGACGGGATAAGCGGCAAGGGGCACAGAAGCAGGGATCACCACGAGTGGTAAATCCCCAGCGAGATGGCCATCAGCAGGCTCTGCTACGACATCAGGCAGCACAAAGGGCTGAAAGTCGTCATCGTCTGTGCTGGTAGTATCGGAAGTGTACACCTCATGCTCCGATGAAACTATGTCGTCTGATACTATGGCCATGGGATCTGTAGTGTCCGACTCTCCAGTACCCGATGAAGGCATGACGTCTGTAACACAAACACACACATGCACAAATAATCAATCATATAATCAAATAAACATGTTAGTCACCAATAAGCAATTAAGTAATTCTCCTAGTCCCACTAGTCTAACCTCTCAGACTGAACATCCTAGTCCCACTAGATTAACCTCCCAGCCTCTCAGACTAAACCTCCTAGTCCCACTAGATTAACCTCCCAGCCTCTCAGACTAAACCTCCTAGTCCCACTAGATTAACCTCCCAGCCTCCCAGACTGAACCCTCTAGTCCCACTAGACTAACTTCCCAGCCTCCCAGACTGAACCCTCTAGTACCACTAGACTAACCTCCCAGACTAAACCCTCTAGTCCCACTAGACTACTCCCTTAGTCTCTCAGACTGAGCCATAACTTTTAAAAAGAATGCTTATACTTTTGTTTGTAAAAATATTTTGCACTCTGGATCTGGACGTAGTGTATGCAATGTAAAAATGTTTTCGTGAGAGCCCTAGTGATCATAGTCTAGACTCGAGAAGGAATCCTAGTTCGCTATGATCAGAGCTCTGATACCAAGCTGTCACACCCTGGCTTTGCGGAAGCGTGGGTTTATTTTGGTGTGACTTCTTAATACCATAGCTTAATCACAACAAAGCTATATGAAAGTAAAACCATGATGATCATCCATTACTTCAATTTTTAAAAGTAAAATACAACAACATTGTTTTAGAGTTGACACATGCAACGAGTTTACAACCCAACATAATAAAAACCTTGTTCATGAAACACAACCAACAGACTTGAAATAAACACAGCTTAAGACTTGTGACTCGTCCAGGTAGAAGTCACAACCCCTAAACTTGGATGACATCACTCTTCTTACGCAGCTTGAAAACATAGCATACCTCGCCAGATCCCTAATTCCCTGAAATACATGTAAGTTGCAAATCAACATAAAGTTGAGCGAGTTCATGTGAAAGTGAGTATGTAAAACCTTTGTAAGTATAAAATCCCTGGTATGTAGCAAATAAGGAAATAAAGAGATCACCAATGGTTTGCAAGGCCATTGATATGTGTGAAGTGCAGTAGGAAGACTCAAACCTAGCAGATTTTTGCGTCGGGCTCAAAGTCACCCCGAGGTCCGTTCTGTTGGGCCTGGAGTTGGGCTCGCTACACCCAGATAGATCTACCGCTACTGACCCTCGGTCCTACAATGAGGATTAATGGCCTCCAATTTCAGCCTACTCACTCACATGATCTAAGCAGTAACCCTCCTTACGCTAACCATACCATGTAAAAAGTATTCGTAATCATAGTAACATGTATTTCACCCCCGAAGTATAAAACTGAAAACAGTTAAGAGAAAAGGGGGACATGAACTCACTGAAGTGCGTCTCGAAATAGTAAACCCCCAAATCAACCTGCTGCGTGACGACCTACACGTACTAACTTCTATTAGACGGACGGTCGTGCCTTGGCTTAAGGTTTAACGTTTTTGGGAAATAGTTAGGCAACTATTTCGTATTTACACTTCTTAATTATTTAATAGTTGCATTCCTTCCCAAGGATGGGGGTTTTAATACATGTGCGTTTTTGTAATTCCAAAAATATATTATTAAGTCTCACTTAATAAAATATATTTTTTATTCATTTGTCAACAATATTCTATCTCCAAAATATACATATTTTTCTCAAAAATATTATATTTTATACCTTACAATTTCCAAAATAACACTTTTATCAAAAAAAGCATTTAAGAGTATTTTTCCAAAATACATAAGTTACATTTAAAGTTCGGATGGTAATAATAATACCGGTGTAACTTAGACATTTATTTGTGAAGGCGTTGGTATTATTTTGGAGTCGTTACTTCATGATATTTTCCAGGTTATATTATTTTTACTCTAAAAATAATATATAGTTCACAAAATAATCATAAAATCACACAAGCGTTTTACTATGAAATATATATTCTCAATATATATTTAACAAGTTTCATTTACGAAAATCCACCTCCGACACTTGGTAATTTTGTAATAAAAATCATGGCGAAGCTTGTTTGGAAAACAAGTCAAAAATATATTTATAAACACTTGTCACCAAAATATTCTAAGTGTTATTTTCTGGAAAAATTTCGCCAGAGTTTCCTCTGTAACTGGAGGTGGCCACGCTTACTAGCGTATCAATTTCTTTTCAAAATTCAATCAACAATTTTCCAATCATCAATATTCAATGTTCAATCGTCAAACTAGTCAAAATAAGCATAAATCGCAAACACGTGAACTTGTAAGTTGTGTAAAAGTATGTAGTAACTTTCTAACATTTTTAGTAGATCTTTCTATCTTTAAAAATGAATCGGTTTCCTGAAAAACTTTATTTTTAAAGAAGATGTAACCTCACAACTTCTAGTAAAAATTACGGAAATATTTCTTTGTTAAACCCTTTTGTTACACAAGTGTTTACACACTTGTTTGTTCACAAAAACACCTTTAGTTTATGAAAGATCCGACTTTAAAATAAGACTTGTATATTTTACTTGGTTCTTCGAAAATACCACTTGTAGATCTTTAGATCTACTAGTTTAAAACTCTATTTTACAAGAAACATCAACTTTACACAAGTTCATGTTTATGTATGGAAGGGTTTGTCATCTTGTATCTTCTACACTTAACATATTGCTAGTTCATGTTCCATGAACATGATCTAGCGTGGTTAGATGACGATCCGTTCCACTACTTTCAACCAACAACATAAAATAACCATAACTAAACAAGATTCACAAGTTTTACACCATTATTTACCCTTTACCCAACAAGTTCATCATTCTTACAAGACTTTATGCTTTGATCTTAAGTGTTCTCGAGTTTTAACCGTTAAACTTCTTATTAACCACTTTAAACACGTACAAGGAAGTGTTTAGAAGCACTTACTACTAGCTCAAGGCTAGGGAAGAATCAAAGCGAAAACTAGGTGGATAAAAGCAACGTAGTGAGGTCCTTGAGATTCCGTAAGCACCGAGCCTCCTTGTGTGTGACCTTTCACCTTTGTGTGTATGTGAAATAACAAGATCGAACTCGAATGATGGTGGTGGCTATGGGGATGGTCTCGGCCGAGCTTCAAGAGGAGAGGGAGAGAGAGTAGTTTTTGCTAAGTGTTGGTGTAAATGAGATGGTGATCTTATGGTCTTACTTATAGACCATTTTACTTGATTAACCATGAGATAATATGTCATCTAGATATAGGACATGTATGATTAAAATAATCAAAATTGGGTGGTGTGTTTTCCCTAGGGGAACCGATCGGTTGAAGGGGGGGGGGGGGGTTATGGTTTGGTTTGAACTAGATAGTTAGTAACTAGTTAAGTACTAAAGGTGTTAATTAGTGTATTATGTGTGTTATGAATTATAAAAGGTGTTAGGGTATTCGGGGACCCTAACTAGCTCAGAAAAGGAAAAACAATGTCATTGACAATATTTTCATGTTCCGGGTAAAGTCCGGTTGTTCGGTTGGATATTGATCCGTTAAAGTGCTAAATAAGCATTTAAAGTGTCGTTAATATTAGTTTTAGTGACACAATGAATTCCCGACACTTTGGAAAGTGTCTAGTGTTATTTTCACATGTTTTTGCACTTTACTAGTTAACTTAAATGCTGAATTTTTGCATAAAGTGCAGAATTTTGTAATTAAAGCATGTTTTAGGCACATCCGGTCACTATGACTATCACCTAGTGACGCAGTTTTACAATCCTCACCTCCCTACATTCCCTACTAGTGTAGTAAACTATTCCCGGCTCATACTGGCCTCAGAGACAATATCTGTCTAGTGCTGGCAATGTCAGCATGTTTATTGGGTTATCCGTTTATTGTGCTAACTGTGATTTTGTGCATCAAGTTTGTCACTATAGTTCTGTGTAAATAATGGAGTGACAGTAATCAGGTATGATGCATGTATGTGTATGTATCAGAATTCAAGTAGCAGTTTAATCACAACTGTAAGCAAGCACAGTAATTAAGCATTAATTAAATATTAATTAATTCGTACGGATACCTGATTTGGTGAGGGTTGTCACATTAGAGGCCCGGTAAAAGATACTTTGCACTTGCTGATTTGTACGGCTGAGATAAATTTGAATAATTTGCTCAGGTAAATACTTTTAGCTTATTTTCCGTTATACGGGCTTGGGATACGGTGTTATAATAATACCGCTTGGTCGGGTATGTAACTATTTTAAATCGGATTGTGATTAATATATTTGCATAACACGTTTTAATCTGTTTTGTTTGGTACATGGCTTTTGGGGGGTTAACGACCATGTCCTGGATATCCTCGGCTCATTCATTGAAATGGCCACGACTTAAGCACGGGGTGTAGGCATACACCTGACAGTTGCGTATGTATAAAAGGTACCCCACAATAAGGAAAATTCTTTTTGGGTATTATACATGTGGTGTGTCAGTTAATCTTGTCCGGCTCTTCTAACCGACCCTGAAAGACGGCAAACATTTAAATCTGTATACAAGTTTATTTTTAATAATTGTCCCAAGTTATAAAAGATATTTTGTGCCTTGTGCATTCAAATCAATTTTCATAAATGTTTTCAAAATGAGTCGGTTAATTGTATTTACCAGTGTAAACTGACGTATTTTCCAAAAAGGTTAAGTGCAGGTACTAAACGGAATAGGCTGGCTACTCCTAGCATCAATAAAGAGTCTTGCAAGCTTAGATGTTATTAAATCTGTTGAACAATGTTCCTTTTAACTTTGATCCGCCTGTGGATCCCTTACAACCGTTTTTGTAATAAATGATATCACTTCCATTCGGTTTGTAATTTTTTTTATCTTTCGACTTCCGCTGTGTATTAAACTGTGATAAATTGTCTATGATGATATCAACTACGTCACGATATTTCCCACCGTGCCCACCGGTAATACGTGGAAATATCGGGGTGTGACAAATCCCAGCTAGGTTGAGTGCATTTATAGGAAAGGACTAGTAAACCTGTTTGATGTTGGATTTCTGTTGAATATTTAGACTTGTTATATAACATTAATGTTTTTAATTTTGCATATATTATGTATGAAATCGCATGTTTGACATTGAATTGCTTAAAATATGCAAAATGGGGGACTATACACATGCGAAATCAAAAATCCATTCCATAACACAACATGCGAATTTATTGAAAACGTGCAAAACTTGAATGTTTTATTAAAACAAAGCACTAAAATAAACAAAGTTCATTCAAAAGATGAGAGAAACTCCATTTTCATCTTCATCAAGCATCTTAAGATAGTTATTGCATCCGCCAATTCTTTCAACTGCTTCTCATCCCTCTCACCCAGATCAACCATGAACATAACAACTATTTCTTGAAGACTACTCACTTGCATCTGAGATAGCAAGTTCAGAATTTCTTGTCTTCTCTTCACGTTTTCAGTTACACGAGAAATATTGGTCTCCAACATCTCTTGACATGATCGATCCTCTTGAATTTGTTCCTGAATCCTTTTCCTCAAAGCCTGCTTGATACTTGATTCAGAAGAAGAGGATGTTGGTAGGTCTGCCATTTTTAATAGGATGTTTGAAATGGTGATAAAAAGATAAACTATATAATAAAAGAAAAGGTACTGAAAAATTATTGATATGAATTATTGAACTGAATTATAAAACACACTGTGCGAAATATAAATATAAATACTTTTAAAGCGTGCGAAATATAGAGCTATATATTTCATTGTGTGCGAAATGCCCAACTTCAAAATGCGAAATTAAATATTAAACTTCATTGTGTGCGAAATGTCCAACTTAAACATGCGAAATTATTCATATGATCCAATCTTATACCTGGGATATGTTAAAAACACAACATGCGATCACTGTTGCAGAAATCGGCCTAGGCGGCCGATTAATCGCCGCCTAGGCGCTAGTCGGCTAGTAATCGCCTAAATTTGAGCAAATCGGTCAATTAATCGGTCCAGGTCAAAATCGGTCCTAGTCGGTCAAAAGTCGGTCCTAGTCGGTCAAAAGTCGGTCTAGTCGGACTAATCGGACCATGGTTTTTTTGCTCAAAATCGGTCCTGGTCGGGATTAATCGGTCCTGGTCGGGATTAATCGGTCCTAGTCGGGATTAATCGGTCCTAGTTGGTCAAAAGTTGGTTAATTTTTGAATTTTTATGTGAATTTTGAAGTATTTATGTGAATTTTGAAGTATTATTTTTATATTATTGGGTATATATATATAATTTTGAAAAAATACATACAAAAATCCCATTCCGATTAATCCCGATTAATCCCTAGGCTGTACCTCACCGCCCGACTAGCGCCTAGCGCCTTCTACAACATTGCATGCGATATATAAAACAACACATGCGATATAATAAATTCAACAAATAAAACCAGAAACAACTTATCTTCACCATCTTCAACCTCGTTACAATCTATTAAAATGAAAATACCTTCAAACTAAATAAAACCAAACCTCAACCATAAACCTATGATGAAAAACTAAACACAAACATCCTAAATGATGAATCCAGCATTTTCGGAAATCGCCCATCTGTGTTCGGTACAGGAATCAATCAAAAAACCTACAAATCGAATTGATACGAACAATAATTAGATGGACGGTTATGAAACGAACTCGAAATCTGCTTCCTTGTTGACGGAATTCCCTGATTAGCCCTTAGATGTTTGAACAGAATGTCTGATATACCCTTATCTAATTAAATTGAATCAGGACACATGTATGGCTGTGGGCATCGCGTACATAATGTACGATAACGGGATTTGTATCCTACACTTTACCTATATATATATATATATATATAGGGAGGAGCTCATGCGAGAACCACCTTTATTGTGAGAACCGCGAGAACCAATGTGAACACAACCTAAAATAGCTAAAAAAACCTAAAAAGAACCTAAAAAAACCTAACCCCCACCCCCCCTAAAACCTAAACCTCCCACCCCCCGCCCCCCCAAAAAAAACCTAACCCCCCCCCCCCAAGCTAAATGCTAAAAACTAAAACCTAAAAAAAACCTAACCCCCCCCCCCCCCCAAAAAAAAAAAACACCTAAACCCCCCTCCCCCACCCCCCCAAAAACCTAAACCCCCCCACCCCCCAAGCTAAAATGCTAAAAACTAAACCCCCAAAAAACCTAAAAAAATCTAAAAAAAATCTAAATTTTTTTTTAAACTTTTTTAATATTTTTTATAAAAAAATCGCTACTTTTCGAAGCCTTTTTTTGGCTTCGAAAAGTAGCGATTTTTTATAAAAAATATTAAAAATTCAAAAAAAATTTTTTTTTTGTGATTTTTAACTATTTTTAGGCATTTTTGGTTGTGTTCACATTGGTTCTCGCGGTTCTCGCAATAAGAGGTGGTTCTCGCATGATCTTCTTCCTATATATATATATATATAGTGGAGAGTTTAAATGAGAAGAATTAAAAATTAAGAATAAAAAGAATAAAGGATACAAAGGTAATTTGAACAAATCATTTAATGAGTCTATTATTTATTTTTGTCATTCAAATTAATGAACTCTAATCATTTAATGAGCCTATCTTATAAAATAGTTGTGCACCTTACATAATAAAAACAATAAGGCACATGATCTTAAATTTTAAACGTTTCCTACACCATTAAAACCATATTTTGGTGTAGGATACATAATGTGTAGGATTCAAACACTTTTAAATAATTTTGCGACTCATACTAAAATATGTGTAGGACACAAAATTTGTAAATAATTTTGTCATTTCTAATAAAATTTGTGTAGGAGTCAATACATTAATGATGGTGAAAGAGGAATTTATGGTTGCATTAATAAGACTTGAGTAACTCTTTAAAATATTTATTAATATTCTACATCAAAATATCTATAATACCTTTAGTAATTAAAGCATTAATTAAAAGTTGACAAAAATGATATATTGATTCACAACCATTGATCAAAAAAATATCGGGTCTAGATTAATTCATTTTTTCTTCTTTTAAGAAGATTCTTCTCAAATGAACCTCCCCCTGTATATATATATATATATATGTGTGTGTGTGTGTGTGTGTGTGTGTGTGTGTGTGTGTGTGTGGTAAGGTTCATTGAGAACCAACTTTATTGTGAGAACCGCGAGAACCAATATGAACACAAAATAAAATAAAAAAAACACTCAAAAATATTTTTTTTTAAATCGCTATATTTCGTTACCAAAAAAAAACTTTTTTTTTCGAGTAACAGTTATCCATGCACATGTGCATATTTATCATTACTTCGACAAATACCGTAATACATTATCAGTAATAGACAATTGCACTTTAATTTACAATACCATCCGTAATACACTACTTTTTACATTACCAATATTCAAAATGCACATGTCCATCATTATGTATAACCATGATATAACGTGTTTTGGTACAAATTGTGATTTTGAATGGAGAAGTAGGCTCATATGCAATGTTTTTGGTTAGTTATATCTAGTGGTTGATGGTTTGGTTATAGTTGTCACTTTATGATGTAATATGTTGATTGGATGGTATAAACGGTGTTGATATACATGTAATAAAGTGAAAATATTGGTAATAGTATTGTATTATAGATGGTATGAGGTAATGGTATTGTATTATGGATGGTAGGAGGTAATGGTATTGTATTATGGATGGTATGATACATGAAAAGTAATGGTAGTGTATTTTATGTTGATACATATAGAAGCACATGTGCATTTCTAATATTGGTAATGTAAAAAGTGGTGTATTACATATGGTAGTGTAAATGAAAGTGCAATTGTCTAATATTTGTAATGAATTACGAATTTTGTCAAATAAATGATACATATGCACATATGCATTGATAACTGTTACTCAAATTTTTTTTGAATTTTTTTTTATTATTGACGAAATATAGCGATTTTTCCAAAAAAAATAGAAATTTTTTTTTTAGTGTTTTTTAGTTTTTTTATTGTGTTTACATTGGTTGTCGTGGTTCTCGCAATAAAGGGTGCTTCATAACGGATCCTTCTCATATATATATATATATATATATATATATATATATATATATATATAGGGTAAGTTTCATGCGAGAACCACCCTTATTGCGAGAACCGCGAGAACCAATGTGAACACAAAATAAAATCTAAAAAAAATCAAAAAAGCACTCAAAATTTTTATTTTTTTTAATATTTTTTTAAAAAAAATCGCTATACTTCGTTACCACAAAAAAAAAACTTTTTTTTTCGAGTAACAGATATCCATGCACATGTGCATATGTATCATTACTTCGACAAATTCGGTAATACGTTATCAGGAATAGACAATTGCACTTTAATTTACAATACCATTTGTAATACACTACTTTTTACATTACCAATATTCAAAATGCACATGTGCATCATTAGGTATAACCATGATATAACGTGTTTTAGTACAAAAAGTTTGTGATTTTGAATGGAGAAGTAGGCCCATATACATGTTTTTTGGTTAGTTATATATAGTGGTTGATGGTTTGGGTATAGTTGTCAATTTATGATGTAATATGTTGATTGGATGGTATAAATGGTGTTTACATACATGTAATAAAGTGAAAATATTGGTAATGGTATTGTATTATGGATGGTATGAGGTAATGGTATTGTATTATGGATGGTATGATAGATGAAAGGGAAATTGTATTCAAAGTATTGTACCAAAACACCTTATTTCATGTTGATACATATAGATGCACATGTGCATTTATAATATTGGTAATGTAAAAAGTATTGTAATACACATGGTAGTGTAAATGAAAGTGCAATTGTCTAATATTTGTAATGAATTACGGAATTTGTCAAAGAAATGACAAAAATGCACATGTGCATGTTTGTGTATTATGGATGGAATGATAGATGAAAGTAGTGTACCAACACACCTTATTTCATGTTGATACATATAGATGCACATGTGCATTTCTTATTTTGTTAACGTAAAAAATAGTGTATTACACGTGGTAATGTAAATGAAAGTGCAATTGTCTAATATTTGTAATGAATTACGGAATTTGTCAAAGAAATGATACAAATGCACATGTGCATGGATAACTGTGACTCGAATTTTTTTTTTAATTTTTTTTATTATAAACGAAATATAGCGATTTTTCCAAAAAAAAAATTGGTGTTTTTTAGATTTTTTTAGGTATTACTATTTGTGTTCACACACTGGTTCTCGCAATAAAAGGTGGTTCCTAACGGATCATTCTCATATATATATATATATATGATTGTGGTCCATATGGCCTTCCAAAAATGCACAAAAAATACCTATTGGCATTGCCTGCCATTTCTAATTATGGTTAAGTCATACTAAGTGTGCTCATCATGTTAGAAATGGACCTATCTTAATTATTACGTATAATTATCATTTATAACTAACTATTTATTTAAATGTTCTCACAAATACAAAATTATAGTTTTCTTCTTAACTCAACAAACTCCTATAGTGATCTATTCTTATTATATTTTGAAATTTACTTTCTCATGTAATTAACTTTTAAAGCTTAGTTCTTGAAATAATAACTAGTATTAAACATCAAACATGAAATGAAAATGTAGTAAACTTTGTACCTTCTTCTGCACCCCAAGTAAGCTTGGGGTTGGTTACCATTTCTCGAAATTCCTAATATATACTGATTGTGAAACTAACGAATTTAATATATTATATATTAGTATCTCTCTCTATATATAATATTAGTTTGTATATGTACATAAAAGGTCCAATATATGCTTCTTGGTAGGTAGAAAAAGTTGACTTTAAAAGGTGTTTCTAAGAGCATTCACAACGCTATAAAACTTATAAAGCGTCACTTATATTAGACTTTTAGACTTTCTTTAACTTCACTCTTAACATATAAACCTTCACAAACTCTAGATCATCACCTACTTTTACAAGTATTTTTATATACATCAAATTACTTTTATATTATTTATATTTTATACTTCGTTTGAAAATAAAGAATAATATATTTTAACTTAAAAATAATTTAAAATAAAAATAATTTACATTAAAAAAATAAAAAAATTAAACGATACGAAAAAAATAAATTTAAAAATACTAATAAAGACTTCAAAAGCTATAAATTCACCGAATATTACAACCCTTATTTACACTTATCAAATATAGGTGGTGGTTATTCATATCCAGCTGACACTACTCTAGTACTCATGTGCGTGTTTTAGGTGTGTTAGTTTTAGGTGGTGTTTGTTTTTTGGCCAAAAGCTCTTCTGAGCACTTATGTCTGCGTCGCGCAGATGCGCGCAGACATAAGTGTAACACCTCGAAAATTCACGTCCTATAATGTGTTGACACGTGTCATATGTTTGAACGTGTGAAAGAATGTTATGAAAGGATTAAAGTTGACAATCATGGAAAGTATGTGAATATACGAGTTCTAAATGTCAACAGTGAATAAATATATTGTACATTAACCCTACATGATGCTCATACCTTCAAACGAATAAATCATGGATCATACGAAGCTAAATATGAAAGAAAGTGAGAGATTACAAACTGCAGGGGTTAAATGTGTCAACATGTTTAAGTTATACCTCTGAGTGACCCTTTGCCAAACCCGAAGCTTTGTAACGGTTAATTATGCTCACTAGAATGCACGATATAAATTTCGTAAAGTTTTGTTATCGTATGAGAAAGTTATGATCAAATTCGTGTGCGAGGGGTTAGAGCGTTAACATGGAAAGTTAGGACTTTTCGGATAACAATAAAGTTAACCGGGGACTTAACAAAGTGGGTATATGTTTTAAAGCCCTTATACGTCAATTAGGAGGGTTCATAATGCAAGAAATGAAGTTGTAGCAAAGTTCTGAAGAGCCAAGGATCAAAACATCAAAATTCAGATTTGTTCAGCAAGGGCGTCGCGCCACGCGAAGCCCCAGGGGGGGGGGTCTTCACGTCAAGCGAGGGTCTATCTGATCCGAGAAACTTGGGTTCTTGCCTGCCTTTTGCATTCTGCTCGACCTTAACCGATTTTCCACATCTTTCTTGACCCCTAAACAACCCCTAAACATCTAGGGACACTTGTGGATGAGTTATGGTCAGTAGTAGACTTGTGTGTCAACATTTTATGGTGATTAAATCACTATATAAGGTCATGAAGTTGTAAACATTCTTCACACCTTCATTCTTGCATTCCTGATCACTTCTGGAGCTCAAGACTTCTCTCAAGTGATCTCTGGTCATTCATAGGACTCTTGTAAGTTTGCTTAACCATTCTTAGTTAAGTTTTTATTTAGTTTTAGCTTAAAAGTCAAACCGTCGTAATTAACGGTTGACTTTAAGATTAATCACTAATGGTCCAGTGATTAGTCGAATCAAAAGTAGTTATAAGTTGGTAATTATGTGGGTAATAAACCCTTAAAAGGGTTCCCCCTGATTCCCACTCTAACTAGGTCAAATGTCGGGTCAAACTTGTTAATAAAAAGTCAACAGGATACTTAGTTTCTAATTTATGCATGATTAGCAATGTAGAACACATACAACCTGTTTGATCATAAATATAACTTGGTAATTAGTATAAGAACATGTCTAAACATGTTCAACCCGACAATTTACTGTTTAGACCCGGTTCGGAACCGAAAGTCGCAAAGCTTTGACTTTTGCTTTGACTTCAGTTCTGACCCGTCTTGGTATGTTTTAGAAATACCTTAGAGCTCTATTTGGACCAGGTTACATGCTAGTATAATCCTCGGTGATTATACACCATGGTTCATTAGTTAACCAATTAATACGCATGATTCCGTTAATTGCTCATATGTTGACCATTATGCCCTTTTCACTTTAAAACGTGATTTTTGAAAATGTAAAAGAGTCGAAACCTTTTTTAGTGATATACATACTTGTACCCAAAATTTGAGATCAATTGGTGGTGTAGATTGAGAGTTATGCTCATTAGCGCAAAATGAAAGCTTTATGTTAATTAAATGGCGTAATTAGCGTATAGTCTAGTTAAGCCTACTTTTTGATATCAAACTTATTACCCACTGATGTAATATGTTATTTTGGGATTTTTGAAGATTTTTAATTAATTTTAGGTTGAGCATAACTCATAGTCGTAGGCTTAATCCGGTAATTGTCGGTTTTGCCCTTACGGGCCATAAAATGAGTTTTACATATCTAAACGACTCCAAACCTTTTGCTACTGATTCTAAATGATAAATAAATTATTTTAAACCCTTTGGAATAATAAAAATATCATATTTCTATATAGAACCCGGAAACGGCTTCTAATCGCCTTTTTAAGTGTTTTTAACGCATAGTATGTACTAAAACTATTTTAAACATACAAAGGGTGATACCTACTGATATTTGAGGAAAATTATAATATTTTAACATTAAGCAAAAGTTGTTTAACTCAGACTTCAGTTTTGAGCTTTACGACTTATGTGAAATTACCAAAATGCCCCTACGGTGCATAGTTTGGTTATAATTGATAAATTTCACTTATATACAATACCCTACTGATATAACTTAGCAAATTAATTATCTTGGCTGATTACATCAGACCTGTAACTCAGGATACTACTTAAACTCTTTTATCACCTTATAAATGACCAAACTACCCCTACGGGGCATAGTTTGTGCTTAAATTCATTTCGGGCATAATAAATGATATCTTACTGATGTCACAACATATTTGGAGCATATTAACTTAGGAAACCTGTAAATGAATCTCATTATTACCCGTTACGCTTATTGCGCGTTCGGTTCGGTTTATGTAACTAGTTTACATAAATTAGCCGAAACGGGTCAAACCTTATCGGTTTTATCTCAAAATCCAGAATGTGTATAATATACCCATATTAAACAAGTCTTCATACTTGTCGGGTCTAAAACACATTCTATCCGGTCATCGCTTAATCGTGCGTACGAACCGTATCTTTGAAACTAACCGGTCTAAGCTTTAGCTTAATTAAAGACCCGTTAGGATTCTAATAGGTTATTATAAACCTTCGTTCCAGATTAGGAGTACCAGTAAAAGCTACTTGCATTTGCTTATTGTGATTATTACATTGCTCTGGTAAATACTTTTAACTTATTTTCCATATATGGGCTTGGGTTACGGTATATAGAATACCGCTTGATCGGGCATCAAATCTTCCATCGTTGGGTGGTTAATTGAATAATTTGATCAGCTCGTTTAAACAGTCTTGTTTACTTAAAGCCTTTGGGGGGTTAATGACCATGTCCCGGATATCCTTGGCATCATTTTACGAAATGGCCATGACTTAAGCGCGGGGTGTAGGCGTACACCCGTCAGTGCACAAAAGAATAATGTGGTGTGTCTATTGATCTTTAACCTAGTACGTCCGGGCTACTGAACGCACAAGGAACATGTAATTCGTTCACAAGATTATATATTTAAATAATTCTCCCATGTTATAAAATGTTTATGCCATGTGCATCCAAACCAATTTTAATCATTTTCCAAAATGAGTCAGTTGATTGTATTTACCAGTGTAAACTGACGTATTTTCCCAAAAAGATTAAATGCATGTACTAAGCGTAATTGGCTGGGATTTCTCCTTAGCATCGTTAGAAGTCTCGCAAGCTTAAGATGCCTAAAGTCTGTTGAACTATTGTTTCCATTTTATTTTACGATCCGTCTGTGGATAAACAATCGACAGTTGTGATATTTGATATTACAATATTATAATCGGTTGAATTATATCTTTTATTTGCTTCCGCTGTGCATATTAAATATTGTGTTGTTTGACTATTATGTTGCCAACCACGTCACGATACTCCCCACCGGGCCCACCGGTGACACGTGGAAATCGGGGTGTGACAATAAGGGTCCTACAACTTGTTTGTTTTCTTGAAGATCTGCAGAGCTTTTATCCCTGCCTCACCTCTTCCCCAAGCAGATCCTTCCCCATGTCTTCAAACCTCTGCCATGTTTACCCGGTATTATACATGAATGGTATTATACACCTCCTCGCCATTCACCGCCTCAGCAGCAGCAGGATCCCTCTGTGGATTCACGGTTTGTGGCAGTCACACCACCACCTCCACCACCACCAGTTCAACCGGCACCTCCTCAACCGTCGAGGCGTAGGAGGACAGGCGCACGTATGTCTGCGCGAGCGGGGGATTTCCATTTTAGCTCCCCACGCCAATCAAGTGGCAGCCATTACCCGCCACTTCAGGAAGACCCACAGATGGGTGGACCTTCGCACCCAGTTGCACCGTAACCACCATCGATGGGTTTTGATAACCCAATTCCGGCATACACGGGTTCCATGGCGTATAACCCGTTTGAGCAGCCGGTGCACACCAATTACAACTACGCCGAAGCCGACCCATACTTGGTAGCGGCTAACTATAACACCCAAGGACCGTATGGAGACCCATGGGGAGTAGGGTACCCAACTCATGGGTACCAGATACCTTCCAGATCTATTATACAGACGCAATCGCAGCCGCCACGGTTTTCTCCCCCAGAACGGGAGGAAATTATTCAGAGACTGGATCAGGTTGAGCAAGACTTTCACCGCGACCGCAGGGAGAGACAAAGCTTCTTCCAAGGATTGACAAGCTTGATCAAAGGGAAGAGCAAGAAGGACCACTGAATCCTTCCAATTATTGTTAAGCCCCTGCGTGGGCCAGTCTTGCTGTATAAACCCCTGCGTGGGTATGCTTGTTTGTTTTGACCCCTGCGTGGGTCTATCTTTCTGTTAACCCCTGCGAGGGTATGTTATTTGTGTAAGTCCCTGCGTGGACTATTATGATGTTTGTTGTTAAGCCCCTGCGTGGGTAAATCCTTGTTAAACCCCTGCGTGGGTAAGTTTGTTTATTAAAAAAAAGTCCCGTTTAGGGCGATATGTAACCTTTTAATAAATTAATGGAATGTAAGTTTATAAATTTCATTTTGCTATTATCTGCATAAATATATTATATGAAATAAATAAATCAAAATCATTCCTTTTTAATAAATATCTGCCTATTTAAGTATTGTATAAGAATCTTAAGTGTGAAACCTAGCCTAAGTGTCATTATGAAGACCTGGCCATGATGGTAAGACCTGTTAAAAAGATTCAAATCCCTGTTAACATCTGAAAATATGTTAACACTCCTGGCAGACGTGATTCATTAAAAATCACACACGTCATTCTTATTATTGGATTCTTCAAAAGATTCCTAACCCAATTTAATGATCTCTGAATCATGGGTTTAGATCATCAATTGAGATGATCATATTTTGACCATACATGGTAATATAGCGCCTACGGGCCCTGCTCATTTCCATATGAGCCAAAAGACAGTGGTAGCGATGACTCCCTGTCAGATAAAGGTAATGAACTAGGTTCAAACCTTCATGCTTTGATTCTCTGAAATCATAACTTATAATTTATAAATGTCCTTGTAACTAGGCCTGTTGTGCCAGTATACCTTCATGTTTTGATTCTCTGAAGTCATAGCTTATAATTTAAAATGTCCTTGTGACTAGGCCTTTTGTGCCACAAATAAAACTGTTATTGTTTTATAATTAGGATAAATTGTAATAGAAATCCTAAATAGATATGATTAATAAATTAACCAAATATGGTCTCTGTTAACCATGGTTAATGAATTACCCTAAGGGGCAATTCCATAATAAACTCCCAAATAAACTATTGTCCTTGTTTTCTGTAACAGTTCAATTAAAATGGCTAACTTAGACGAAATTAATAGCCATCCAGTGGAGAACATTGATAACGCCCGGATTAATTTAACGGGTGCTGAATTGAAAGCGTTGGTAGACGACGCAGTTACAAAGGCATTGGAACGACAGTACGACGAGTATAGTGGGACTCGAAGTAGGACCCTATCTACGCCGCATTCGAAGCCACCTTCCAAAAAGGAAGAACCCAAGAAAGATGATGATAGACTTTCCTCAAACCACCACAGTGCTCCATCTCAGCAGGTTGTACTAAATCAAGAACCCCGTAGTAAGGGTTGCTCCTATAAATACTTTGTTTCGTGCAAGCCCATAGATTTTACTGGGGAAAAGGGAGCCATTGACTGCATGACGTGGTTAGACGAGATGGACACGGTTGTGGATATCAGCGGATGCGCTGAGAGAGATGTGGTCAAGTTTGTGTCGCAATCATTTAAGGGTGAAGCTCTAGCCTGGTGGAGATCTCTGATTCAAGCCACCGGGAAAATCCCATTGTACAACATGTCATGGGATCAATTTGTTGCCCTCATCAGGGAAAATTACTGCCCCCAGCATGAGGTGGAGAAGATAGAGTCTGATTTTCTATCATTGGTAATGACAAACCTTGACTGTCAAGCTTACCTCACGAGCTTCAACACAATGTCCCGGTTGGTTCCGTATCTGGTAACCCCGGAACAAAAGAGAATAGCTCGTTTTATCGGTGGTTTAGCCCCGGAAATTAAGGCAAGCGTGAAGGCTTCTCGGCCAGCTACTTTCAGATCTATAGCTGACATATCTCTGTCCCTCACTCTGGATGCGGTCAGGCAAAGATCGCTGAGGAACAAAGATGCTGAGAAGAGAAAACGTGAAGATGATAATTCACGGAGGTCGAACAAGAAGCACCGTGGAAATGGTGACAACAAGAAGGGATCTGAGTCAAGGAAAGATGGGCACCAGTCTGGTGATAAGCCCAAATGCAAGATTTGCAAGAAACAGCACTTTGGAAAGTGCAGACTCGAATCGAACTCGCAAAGAACTTTTGCTTGCGGGATATGCAAGTCCAAGGATCACAAGACCTTGGATTGCAAAAAGCTGAAAGATGCAACTTGCTACAGCTGTAATGAGAAAGGGCACATTAAAACCAACTGCCCTAAATACGCCAAGAAGCCTGAAGAGGCCAAGAAGACCAATGCTAGAGTCTTCAGAATGGATGCAAAGGAAGCGGTCCTAGACGACCATTTGATTACAGGTACTTTCCTTGTAAATGATGTCTATGCAAGAGTGCTTTTTGATTCAGGCGTTGATAATTCTTTCGTTGATAATAAGTTTTGTGAATTGCTGAAATTACCTGTCAAAACCTTAAGTGTGAATTATGAGGTGGAGTTAGCAGATGGCACCCTAGAAACCGTCTCTACTGTGTTAGATAGATGTGTTATATCCATTAAGAACCACTATTTTCCTCTGTCCTTACTTCCATTTAAGTTAGCTGGTTTTGACATAGTTTTGGGTATGGACTGGTTATCTCATAACCAGGCCCAAATTGTCTGCAACAGAAAGCAAGTGGTAATTAAGACTCCGTCTGGTGAATCACTTACCATTCGGGGAGATACCCAGTGTGGACTGCCTGAGCAAGTGACTATGCTCAAGGCTTCCAAGTGTTTAAAGAAGGGTTGTGTCATCTACGTGGCACAAGTGATTATTGATGAGCCTAAACCGAAGATAGAAGACATCCCCGTCATTTCTGAATACCCAGAAGTTTTTCCTGAAGAACTACCTGGTTTACCACCAGATAGACAAGTCAAATTCAGAATTGACATCATCCCTGGAGCAGCACCAGTTGCTAGAGCACCTTATAGGTTGGCGCCCACGGAGATGAAGGAATTGAGAACACAACTGGATGAATTGCTAGCTAAAGGTTTCATTAAACCTAGTTCGTCTCCTTGGGGAGCACCAGTCTTGTTTGTCAAGAAGAAGGATGGATCGATGCGTCTGTGCATCGATTATCGTGAGCTTAATAAGGTCACGATCAAGAATAGGTATCCTTTGCCCAGGATCAACGATTTGTTCGATCAATTGCAAGGAGCAAGATATTTCTCAAAGATTGACTTGAGGTCAGGCTACCATCAACTGAAGGTTAGAGATGAAGACGTGCACAAAACAACATTTAGGACTCGTTATGGTCATTACGAGTTCCTAGTGATGCCTTTTGGGCTCACTAATGCACCAGCCGCGTTCATGGATCTCATGAATCGCGTTTGCAAGCCTTACTTAGATAAATTCATCATCGTTTTCATCGACGACATTCTTATCTACTCGAAGAACCAAGCTGACCATGAGAAACACCTTCGCTGTATTCTCAAACTTCTACATCATGAGAAACTCTACGCCAAATTTTCCAAGTGTGAGTTTTGGCTTCGAGAAGTCCAATTCCTTGGACATGTGGTGAGTAAGCGTGGTATCCAAGTGGATCCCGCTAAGGTTGAAGCAGTTATGAACTGGCAAGAGCCAAAGACGCCTACAGAGATTCATAGCTTCCTGGGATTGGCAGGATATTACAGGCGTTTTATCGAAAAATTTTCAAGGATTGCTGCACCCCTAACTTCCTTGACTAAGAAGAAAGTAAAGTTCGTTTGGGGCCCTAAGCAGCAAGAGTCCTTTGATATCCTAAAGCAGAAGTTGAGCAACGCTCCTGTTCTGACATTGCTAGAAGGAATAGAAGATTTTGTGGTTTACTGCGATGCATCGCACACTGGCATGGGGTGTGTGCTTATGCAGAAAGGAAAAGTTATTGCCTATGCATCACGACAGTTAAAGGTGCATGAAAAGAATTACACCACCCACGACTTGGAGTTGGGTGCCGTTGTATTCGCACTAAAACTATGGAGGCATTATCTATATGGAATCAGGTGTGTGATCTATTCTGATCACAAGAGCCTTCAGCACCTATTTAATCAGAAGGATTTAAACATGAGGCAACGCCGTTGGATGGAGACTTTGAATGATTATGATTGTGAAATCAGATACCATCCCGGCAAAGCGAATGCAGTCGCTGATGCCTTGAGTCGAAAGGAAAGGGTGAAACCCATCCGAATCAATGCCAAGCGCATGGAGATAAAGAACAGTTTGACTGAAAGGTTGTTAGCTGCAAAGAAGGAAGTTGTGTTGGAAGCTAACTATCCTAATGAAAAGCTAGGAGTAACTGAGGAGCAGTTATCTCTTGGCAAAGATGGAATTCTGAGATTGAATGGACGAATATGGGTTCCAATTTATGGAGGACTTCGAGATGTTATCCTTCAGGAAGCCCATAGTTCTAAATATTCCGTTCATCCTGGAGCTGATAAGATGTACCAGGATCTAAGGCAAACTATTGGTGGATAGGCTTGAAAAAGTCGGTAGCTGCCTATGTAGCCAAGTGCTTGACTTGTGCGCAAGTCAAAGCAGAACATCAAAAGCCGCCAGGCTTGCTTCAACAGCCTGAACTTCCTACGTGGAAGTGGGAAATGGTAACCATGGATTTTATCACCAAGTTACCTAAGACAAGGAAAGGAAATGATACGATATGGGTTATAGTTGATAGACTGACTAAGTCAGCACATTTCTTGCCCATCAAGGAGACTTATAGCTCCGACATGTTAGCCCAGTTATACGTGGACAAGATTGTAGCCTTACATGGCATACCTGTGTCTATTATCTCTGACAGAGATACTAGGTACACGTCACATTTTTGGAAAAGTTTCCAACAATCTTTGGGCACGCGTTTGAATTTTAGTACGGCTTACCACCCTCAGACTGACGGACAGAGTGAGCGTACTATTCAAACGTTGGAAGACATGCTACGTGCATGCGTTATTGATTTGGGTGGTAGTTGGGATAACCACCTACCACTAATTGAGTTCTCCTACAACAATAGCTACCACACCAGCATAAAGGCTGCGCCTTTTGAGGCCTTATATGGTAGAAAGTGTAGAACGCCCGTTTGTTGGGCGGAAGTTGGAGATGTCCAATTATCAGGACCGGAGATAGTCTTTGAAACGACGGACAAGATTGTCCAGATTCGTGACCGTCTCAAAGCTGCCCGAGGTAGGCAGAAGAGTTACGCAGATCCAAAGCGTAAATCCTTTCACTTCGAAGTAGGTGACAAGGTATTGCTTAAAGTATCACCCTGGAAGGGGGTGATGCGATTTGGTAAGAAAGGCAAACTAAGCCCGAGATACATAGGACCTTTCGAGATTATCGAACGTGTCGGGTCAGTTGCCTATAAGTTAAACTTACCGGAAGAGCTCAGTGGAATTCACAATGCGTTCCACATCTGCAATCTGAAGAAGTGTTTCGCTGATGAATCACTGGTCATACCACATACAGATGTGCATATAGATGAGAGCTTAAAATTTGTGGAAAAACCATTGTCGATTGAAGATCGACAGGTTAAGAAGCTTCGAAGGAAGCATGTACCTATTGTAAAGGTCAAATGGGATGCCCGTAGAGGTCCCGAATATAAGTGGGAGGTTGAGTCCACGATGAAAGAAAAGTACCCTTATTTATTTCAGTAAATCTCGGGGTCGAGATTTCTTTTAAGGGGGTGAGGATGTAACACCTCGAAAATTCACGTCCTATAATGTGTTGACACGTGTTATATGTTTGAACGTGTGAAAGAATGTTATGAAAGGATTAAAGTTGACAATCATGGAAAGTATGTGAATATACGATCTCTAAATGTTAACAGTGAATAAATATATTGTACATTAACCCTACATGATGCTCATACCTTCAAACGAATAAATCATGGATCATACGAAGCTAAATATGAAAGAAAGTGAGAGATTACAAACTGCAGGGGTTAAATGTGTCAACATGTTTAAGTTATACCTCTGAGTGACCTTTTGACAAACCCGAAGCTTTGTAACGGTTAATTATGCTCACTAGAATGCACGATATAAATTTCGTAAAGTTTTGTTATCGTATGAGAAAGTTATGATCAAATTCGTGTGCGATGGGTTAGAGCGTTAACATGGAAAGTTAGGACTTTTCGGGTAACAATAAAGTTAACCGGGGACTTAACAAAGTGGGTATATGTTTTAAAGCCCTTATACGTCAATTAGGAGGGTTCATAATGCAAGAAATGAAGTTGTAGCAAAGTTCTGAAGAGCCAAGGATCAAAACATCAAAATCAAAAAAATCAGATTTGTTCAGCAAGGGCGTCGCGCCACGCGAAGCCCCAGGGGGGGGGGTCTTCGCGTCACGCGAGGGTCTATCTGATCCGAGAAACTTGGGTTCTTGCCTGCCTTTTTCATTCTGCTCGACTTTAACCGATTTTCCACATTTTTGTTGACCCCTAAACATCTAGGGACACTTGTGGATGAGTTATGGTCAGTAGTAGACTTGTGTGTCAACATTTTATGGTGATTAAATCACTATATAAGGCCATGAAGTTGTAAACATTCTTCACACCTTCATTCTTGCATTCCTGATCACTTCTGGAGCTCAAGACTTCTCTCAAGTGATCTCTGGTCATTCATAGGACTCTTGTAAGTTTGCTTAACCATTCTTAGTTAAGTTTTTACTTAGTTTTAGCTTAAAAGTCAAACCGTCGTAATTAACGGTTGACTTTAAGATTAATCACTAATGGTCCAGTGATTAGTCGGATCAAAAGTAGTTATAAGTTGGTAATTATGTGGGTAATAAACCCTTAAAAGGGTTCCCCCTGATTCCCACTCTAACTAGGTCAAATGTCGGGTCAAACTTGTTAATAAAAAGTCAACAGGATACTTAGTTTCTAATTTATGCATGATTAGCAATGTAGAACACATACAACCAGTTTGATCATAAATATAACTTGGTAATTAGTATAAGAACATGTCTAAACATGTTCAACCCGACAATTTACTGTTTAGACCCGGTTCAGAACCGAAAGACGCAAAGCTTTGACTTTTGCTTTGACTTCAGTTCTAACCCGTCTTGGTATGTTTTAGAAATACCTTAGAGCTCTATTTGGACCAGGTTACATGCTAGTATAATCCTCTGTGGTTATACACCATGGTTCATTAGTTAACCAATTAATACGCATGATTCCGTTAATTGCTCATATGTTGACCATTATGCCCTTTTCACTTTAAAACGTGATTTTTGAAAATGTAAAAGAGTAGAAACCTTTGTTACTGATATACATACTTGTACCCAAAATTTGAGATCAATTGGTGGTGTAGATTGAGAGTTATGCTCATTAGCGCAAAATGAAAGCTTTATGTTAATTAAATGGCGTAATTAGCGTATAGTCTAGTTAAGCCTACTTTTTGATATCAAAATTATTACCCACTGATGTAATATATTATTTTGGGATTTTTGAAGATTTTTAATTAATTTTAGGCTGAGCATAACTCATAGTCGTAGGCTTAATCCGGTAATTGTCGGTTTTGCCCTTACGGGCCATAAAATGAGTTTTACATATCTAAACGACTCCAAACCTTTTGCTACTGATTCTAAATGATAAATAAATTATTTTAAACCCTCTGGAATAATAAAAATATCATATTTCTATATCGAACCCGGAAACGGCTTCTAATCGCCTTTTTAAGTGTTTTTAACGCATAGTATGTACTAAAACTATTTTAAACATACAAAGGGTGATACCTACTGATATTTGAGGCAAATTATAATATTTTAACAGTAAGCAAAAGTTGTTTAACTCAGACTTCAGTTTTGAGCTTTACGGCTTATGTGAAATTACCAAAATGCCCCTACGGTGCATAG
The DNA here is from genome assembly GCA_030545235.1 of Helianthus tuberosus. Taxonomy (NCBI): domain Eukaryota; kingdom Viridiplantae; phylum Streptophyta; class Magnoliopsida; order Asterales; family Asteraceae; genus Helianthus; species Helianthus tuberosus. The sequence goes on from CM060357.1 coordinate 178,095,884, forward strand.
TTTGGTTATAATTGATAAATTTCACATATATACAATACCCTACTGATATAACTTAGCAAATTAATTATCTTGGCTGATTACATCAGACCTGTAACTCAGGATACTACTTAAACTCTTTTATCACCTTATAAATGACCAAACTACCCCTACGAGGCATAGTTTGTGCTTAAATTCATTTCGGGCATAATAAATGATATCTTACTGATGTCACAACATATTTGGAGCATATTAACTTAGGAAACCTGTAAATGACTCTCATTATTACCCGTTACGCTTATTGCGCGTTCGGTTCGGTTTATGTAACTAGTTTACATAAATTAGCCGAAACGGGTCAAACCTTATCGGTTTTATCTCAAAATCCTGAATGTGTATAATATACCCATATTAAACAAGTCTTCATACTTGTCGGGTCTAAAACACATTCTATCCGGTCATCGCTTAATCGTGCGTACGAACCATATCTTTGAAACTAACCGGTCTAAGCTTTAGCTTAATTAAAGACCCGTTAGGATTCTAATAGGTTATTATAAACCTTCGTTCCAGATTAGGAGTACCAGTAAAAGCTACTTGCATTTGCTTATTGTGATTATTACATTGCTCAGGTAAATACTTTTAACTTATTTTCCCTATATGGGCTTGGGTTACGGTATATAGAATACCGCTTGATCGGGCATCAAATCTTCCATCGTTGGGTGGTTAATTGAATAATTTGTTCGGCTCGTTTAAACAGTCTTGTTTACTTAAAGCCTTTGGGGGGTTAATGACCATGTCCCGGATATCCTTGGCATCATTTTACGAAATGGCCACGACTTAAGCGCGGGGTGTAGGCGTACACCCGTCAGTGCACAAAAGAATAATGTGGTGTTTCTATTGATCTTTAACCCGGTACGTCCGGGCTACTGAACGCACAAGGAATATGTAATTCGTTCACAAGATTATATATTTAAATAATTCTCCCAAGTTATAAAATGCTTATACCATGTGCATCCAAACCAATTATAATCATTTTCCAAAATGAGTCAGTTGATTGTATTTACCAGTGTAAACTGACGCATTTTCCCAAAAAGATTAAATGCAGGTACTAAGCGTAATTGGCTGGGATTTCTCCTTAGCCTCGTTAGAAGTCTCGCAAGCTTAAGATGCCTAAAGTCTGTTGAACTATTGTTTCCATTTTATTTTACGATCCGTCTGTGGATAAACAATCGACAGTTGTGATATTTGATATTACAATATTATAATCGGTTGAATTATATCTTTTATTTGCTTCTGCTGTGCATATTAAATATTGTGTTGTTTGACTATTATGTTGCCAACCACGTCACGATACTCCCCACCGGGCCCACCGGTGACACGTGGAAATCGGGGTGTGACAATAAGGGTCCTGCAGCTTGTTTGTTTTCTTGAAGATCTGCAGAGCTTTTATCTCTGCCTCACCTCTTCCCCAAGCAGATCCTTCCCCATGTCTTCAAACCTTTGCCAACCTCTTCTCCCTCTCTCCCTCTTCAAAACATCCATCTGCTCCAAAACCCTAGCTCTACCTCCGACACCACCTCCACTTCCGCCACCACCTCCACCTCCACCTGCCGACACCACCTCTACCTCCGACACCACCTCCATCTGTTTTTAATCACTTTACACAACCCATTCCTGATTAAACTTTTACAGTCAAGCCATATACAAAACCCCATTTCAACAATTCAATTAATCGACAATCAAGTGTGCATTTTCATTTCGCAAACAACCAAATAGTTGGCCATAATTATCAGTTAAACACCACTAATGCAGTGCGTGCCAGAATAATCACCATTGTCGCCGCTGCAGACGGCGGCGCTCCCGTCTGCCGCCGCCGCAGCTCACCGGAGATCGACACCGACTTCTCCTCTTTCCGTCTCTCTCTCTCTCTTTACCGTTGAATGGTGTCACCGCCGCCACTGTGGCCCGCCGTAACTAACAGCCACTTCCGTCGCCTCCACTGCCGTCCTTTCTCTCTCCTATCACTTCGTCTCTTGCTGTTGTGCCGCCGTACGCCACCACCTTCTGGTGGCCTGCCGTTTAATGTCGAGGAACAGAGGTGAGGGTGCTGGGGTTTTACAGGGTTAGGTAGGTTTATAAGGTGAAGAGGGGAGCATCTGCCGGAGGTCGATCGACGCCGGAGAACGGCCCTAATCGCCGGAATCTTCTGTTCACACAGGAGAGGAGAGAGAGAACTATTGTGTGTGTGTAGTGTGTTGTGTGTGTGAAGTGGTTTTTGTAGAAAAAACGAACAAACCCTCTTCTCCTTGCAGACTGCAGACATTTGGTCCACCTCTTCTCCTGCAGATGTGGTCCGCAGACTGCAGACCTTTTACCTCTGAAAAAACAAACAGCACCTTAGTAACTTTGGAACACGATTATCTCATTTTAAATTTTAAGAAATGATTACTTAGACTAAACACACACGATAGGCAAATGTAGCTATCATTTGTAACAAAGTATATGTAAGAACCAAGTATCGAACCCAAAGGACACGACTTTTACTACTTAACTTTTACTTGCTAACTAGTTAATTAATATCTTTTGTTTGTTTGTTTAATTAGATTAATTATAAAACCAGAAAATAAATGCACGTAATAGAAATGAGTGGACAGTATCAAGATCACAATAAGTATTGCTTTAGGTTTTTGGGTTCATTTGGGATGAATTATAGTTATGTTATTGGCAAGTAGTGTTTGTGAAATTAGTTGAAAAGACTAGGCTCCTAGCTAAGGTTACCAGTGGGTTTTAATAAATTTACTAATTAGGTTTTTGAAGTTAAAATGAAAGGGCTCCGATTAAGGTTATTGCATTCCCTTAGCCTAAAGGAAATCTCGTTTATAGAGCCACCAACCTAGGTCTAGTTTAAGGACATCCAACTACTCTTCTTCTTTTACAACATTACAACTCATGGACCTTTATAATCATGGTCCATTTTCGGGTCTAACAAAGGTGTGTGTATATATATATATATATAGTGAAAGTGTAAAATACAATATTCCTTAACGTACAATACGTACGATATAGTGAAATCGCATGTTATAAAAAAGCATGTTGGAAATCGCATATTGTTTTTTTTTTTTTTGAGGAAATCGCATGTTGTTTTTTTGTAGCAATTTCGCATGTTGGTTTTTCAGCATAGATCGCATGTTCAAAATTGAATTCGCACCAGATCGGACGACTGAGATAAGCTCGTACATATTGTACGGTAAGAGCTATTGTACGTTAACCTAACCCTATATATATATAGAAAAAGTATATCGTACATTACGGCTTAACGTACTTCACGTACGATAACGTGCGTGATTTGTTATATAACATGCGTGATTAATGTTTTCAATATGCGTGATTATTTTGTTCCAACATGCGTGATTTTGGATTTTTGAGTTATAACGTGCGTGATTTTAAAATGAACGTGCGTAATTACCTGTCGTACGTGATGTACGTTAAGCCGTAATGTACGTTAACCTTACTCTCTATATATATATATATATATATACTTGGTGATAATGTTGCTAATGTGACTTGTGATTAGTTAGGGTGATTGATCTTTATTTAAAGGGCGGTGGTAATATATATATATATGGGACCGCTAGAATAGAAACCACCTCCAGTTGTAAAAACCGCGAGAACCACTCTCCACCAATCAGACATTGCCATATATACACTATTATTTTATACCCTAAAGGGTATTTTAGTCATTTACTTAAACAGTCCAATCTCTCTATCTTATCTGTTGCTTTAAAAGTCTCACAAAGACTTACATCACATACATCCCAAAATTTTGAATCCCCTAATCTCTCTCTCTCTCTCAAAATCGTTCCACCATACTCAAATCAAGGAACAAAAAAGGTTTCTGCTTCTGGGTTTTTTCATACTCAAATCAAGGAACAAAAAAGATGGTTTCTGCTTCTGGGTTTTCTGCGACGGAGATGGGACGGCGACGGAGGTGGATGGTTTCTGCTTCTGGGTTTTCTGCGACGGAGATGGGACGGCTACAGAGGTGGTTGGTTTCTGCTTCTGGGTTTTCTCATACTCAAATCAAGGAACAAAAATGATGTTTGATTGGTGGTGGTAAGTCGAATTCGGCGGAAGACGGTGGTGGGAGGTGGTTGGTCGGCGACGGAGATGGAACGACGACGGAGATGGTTTCTGCTTCTTGGTTTTCTAGTTAGCCTGCATTTTGGTATGTTGTTTGTGTAAAGATTTGTGTCAGGAGCATTCAAGATTTTGTGTAATTTTTTTAGTGGCTGTGGGTGTGTCAAGATTACATTTTTATTTCATTTCTGTTATCTTTTTTTGTTTTGTGAGTGTTATGTAAGCTACACTGCACTCTGGTGTGCTATTTATGGAAAGATTTATGACATTAGGCTTCAAGATTTTGTGTAATTTGTTTAGGGGATGTGTCAAGATTACATTTTTATTTGGTTTCTGTAATCTTTGTTGTTTTATGAGTGTTATGTGTTTTGTTGGGTGAATCTTTAAGTCAAAAATTTGTTTTGGGTGCGTGTAAATGCAAAAAAATTGTCGTAAAAAAGTTTAAAACCGTAAAAAAGTTTTTCGTAAAAAAAAGTTTCCTGTAAAAACGTAAAACGTAAAAATTATTTTAATAGATGATGATAAGTTCAATCTATCTGAGACACCTACTGAGTCGCGGATTTTGGGTAAAACGTAAAAAAAATTTAACGTAAACGTAAAAAGTTTAACGTAAAGCGTAAAACGTAAAATCTTACATAAAAATTTTTATCTCGTAAAACGTAAAACTTTACATAAATTGTAAAACGTAAAACATTTTCCTTTAAAACGTATAACGTAAAACGTAATCTTACATGTAAAAAATTTTATCCCGTAAACCGTAAAATTTGTTAATCCCGCAAAACGTAAAACGTAAAACGTAAAAATTTGTTAAAAAATCTGAATTTTAAATGGTTTTAATAAAAAAATTCAGTTTAAAAAATAAAAACTAATATAATAATACAAAGAAGTTAATAAAAATAATAAAGACAAAAAGACAAAAAAGAGTAACTTTACTAAACTACCCTTTTGTATTAAAATATTAAAAACATAATAAGACAAAAAATATTTAATATTAATTTTAATTATATTTAATCTCATCCATCCATCTTGAAGATCTAATGGTTAGAAAGTGGTTCTCTCGGTTCTCACAACTAGAGGTGGTTTTCATTTTAGCGGCCCTATATATATATATATATATATATATATATATATATATATTAACATTAGTTTACCATCTCTTGGTGTGTGCCAAAGCCTAACATATAGACCGTGTTAGGCAAGTGGCGCAACCAAGTTTTTGCTTATCATTGAGGTCTAATATATAGACCGTACATGCCCCCAATGAAATCCTTGATAAGGGTGGGTTAATCATAAGATGTGTGACGTGAGGTCGAAGTCCCACTTAAAAATAAACAAATTACACTAAATAGATAGTAGTAAATGAGTATCGAACACAGGAAGTTTGTGGAAAATGCGTTTACTAAGTAGTTTGCAAATTATTAAAATTTAAATTAAAATGTAGAAAAGTAATCTTGAAGTTTGGTTTATAAAATTTAGATTAACTAATTATCACTTAACAAGTTTGTATTCAGAAACGAGAGAGAATGTTTTCCCCTGGATTCAGGTTTTCTATGAATAACAATGACAAAGTTTACTTGGGATGAACTACATAGACATAGTTTGTGAGTGTGTGTTTAATTGTGATAAAAGGGGACCAGGTACTTGGATTACAAGAACGCAAGGTTGTCACTCGATGATCAGTTTACTATAGCCAATGCCAAATCCCTCCCACTAAATCCTGATTGCCAATGGCACCAAGAACTTATGGTTTAGAACATGAAATCTGTCGCAACCCCCGATCCCTGACTCCCGGGAACGGGCGGACGCGAGCTCAGTGACGGTGGTATCAGGTTTGTTTTTAATTGGCAGCGGAAATTACATCAGGACCGTAGTTAGGAAATGTTTATCAGAGTAAAACCACCATATTTGATATTAATAATCACATGGGTAAAACCCAAGTTTCTTATTACAATACATTTATAGGGATAAACCCTATTTTATTGAATTTAAAACATCATTTATTAGGTAACTTTTATAGCCACATTTTCCCAAGCCTTCAGTGCTCTCCAGCTGGCTTTTTACTAATTGGCTGTCACATTGTGTTACCTGAAACGCGTTTTAAAAACATTTGTCAGTGGGAAATACTGGTGAGTGAATCTCAGTTTAATCAAGTTTAAATAAAAAGTCACAGTGAACAGTATTGAGAGCGATCACATTGTTTATTTCTACACAATTACTCCATTAGTACTGTCAAACCTGACGTGTGGGTCATATTACCCATTGGCTAACTCATTGTCCAATGGTAACGTATTGTCATCCCGACTTACTACTCACAGTGTAGTAAATTTTGTATACAAAACCCCAACATACCGGCAGTAATTGAAGAACTACAAAGACTCAATCACTGCTAAATTTCATTGTAAAACATTTAAGATTTGGCAAAACATTACCAAAAATATTAACAAAAAGAGGATAAACTCACATTGTTATCTTAGACTTTGTGTAAGGGTTTCCTGGATATAATCTATAATGTATAAAAATGTACATTGGTTAGTATCATAACCCTTTGAAAATATTAATGATACCCTCCCCGAGACGGCATTCCAACAACTACGTCGGGCAGAACCACGACAGTTATTACGGAACCCTAAATCAATCGGGCAGCGTATCTACTATGAAACCAGGGTTATAATACTTACAACGGAGCAGAACCTCGCTAATTAGGGGGATATAATACCCGTGTATAATAACTCTACTACAGAAATTGTGATTTGAGAATTGAAATGAATGAGCGACGGAAAACGAAAACCCGTTGCCTTCTTATATAGTGCTGATATCTGGTTTCCACGCGCCCCGCGTAAAGAACAGACAAGGGTTACGCGGCCCGCGTCAACCCTGGTCAACCGTATAGCTTAGCTGGGTCAGCGTATCGGTCCGCCACGATGTCGACACGTGTCAGCTCAGGGTTGCGCCACCATTCATGACTATTGCGGCCCGCGTAAGATTGAGTTGGGTTCTACCTGGCCCGCCTCAACTTGAGTTTCAGATTTTTATATTTTATTTATTTACTGTATTGTATCTCGGGCTCGATTTTTACATACGGGGTGTATATAAAGGCATATGAGGGTCTTTTAAAATATACAGAGGTGTCGGAAATATTATGAGAGTGTTGATTTTACCGAGGGTTGTTACATTCTCCCCACCTTGTTTTAGAGCTCGTCCGGGAGATCTACTGGAACAAGTGCGGATATTTCCTTTGCATTTCAGATTCAAGTTCCCATGTGTACTCAGGTCCTCTTTTGGAGTCCCACTTCACTTTGACCAAAACTAATCTCTTATACTTGAGGTTCTTGATTTTCCTGTCTTCAATTTGTAGAGGCCTTTCTACAAACTTGAGTTGTTTATTTACCTCTATATCCTTAAGAGGTACTATCAGTGATTCGTCGGCTAAACACTTTTTGAGATTAGATATATGAAACACATCATGTATTCCTGCCATTTCCTCTAGCAGTTGTAGCTGATAGGCTACAGGTCCTATTCTTTTAATAATCTCAAAAGGTCCAACATACCTGTGACTTAGTTTTCCTCGTTTGATGAATCTTACTACTCCTTTCCAAGGAGTGACTTTCAACAATACTTTATCTCCTACTTTAAACTCCAATGGTTTGCGTCGGTTATCAGCATAACTCTTCTGTCGATCTCGTGCTGCTTTCAGTCGTCCCTTGACTTGAATAATCTTATCAGTTGTTTCTTGCACTATCTCAGGTCCAGATAGTTGCTTTTCCCCAATTTCTGCCCAACAGACTGGGGTTCGGCATTTACGTCCATAAAGTGCTTCAAATGGGGCAGCATTGATAATTGTGTGATAACTATTATTATAAGAAAATTCTATTAAAGGTAAATGATCGTCCCAATTACCTCCGAAATCGATTACACAAGCTCTAAGCATGTCCTCCATCGTCTGAATAGTTCTTTCGCTTTGTCCATCGGTTTGAGGATGATAAGCTGTGCTCAACTTTAACTTAGTTCCCATTGCCTTTTGGAAACTTGACCAAAAATGAGAGGTAAATCGACTATCCCTATCAGAAACAATTGATAAAGGAATGCCATGTAAAGAAACAATTTCATTTACATATAATTTAGCTAATTGTTCCATACTGAAAGTTTCTTTCATTGATAGAAAATGAGCTGACTTGGTTGGCCTATCTACAATCACCCAGATTGTATCATTTCCTTTCTTTGTTTTGGGTAATTTAGTAACAAAATCCATTGTTATCAATTCGCATTTCCATACCAGCATTTCTAATTGCTGTAACAAACCTGAGGGTTTCTGGTGTTCAGCTTTGACTTGTGAACAAGTTAAACATTTAGAAACATAGGCTGCTATGTCCTTCTTCATTCCTATCCACCAGAAATTTTTCCTTAAATCCTGATACATTTTATCACTTCCTGGATGCATCATATATTTAGACTTATGGGCTTCTTCTAAAATACGATAACGTAGGTTCCCTAATTTAGGTATCCACATTCTCTTTTCATGGAATCTCCAAATTCCATCTGTTCCTTGTTCTAATTCTTTTAGCATACCTTTTAATTTTTCAGTATCATCCTTGATTACTGATTCTTGTGCTTCTCTTATCTGATCATTTAAATCTACTTGTAGATTTAACTTAAGAGAACGTATCCTTTTTGGCTTTTCATGATACTTTTGACTTAAAGCATCTGCTACTACATTTGCTTTTCCTTCATGATACTGGATATCACAATCATAATCATTAAGCATCTCCATCCAGCGTCTTTGTCTCATATTCAAATCCTTTTGCTTGAAAATATACCTTAAACTCTTATGATCAGTGAATATGGTAAACTTACTACCATAAAGGTAATGTCTCCAAATCTTAAGAGCAAAAATTATAGCTCCTAGTTCTAGATCATGGGTTGAATAATTCTCTTCATGATTCTTAAGTTGTCTAGATGCGTAAGCTATAACCTTTTGTCGTTGCATCAATACACATCTATAACCTAATTTAGAAGCGTCACAATAAACTACAAAATCTTCAGTTCCTTCTGGTAACGCTAATATGGGTGTATGGGTTAATCTTTGCTTAAGAATTCTAAAAGCTTCTTCTTGTTTTAATCCCCATTCAAACTTAACATATTTACAAGTTAGCTTAGTTAAGGGAATGGCTATTCTAGAAAAATCTTAAATAAATCTTCTATAATAACCAGCTAATCCTAAGAAACTTCTAACCTCGGTTGGTGATTCAGGGGTTTTCCATTTAGTAATCGCTTCAATCTTTGTTGGATCTACATGAATTCCTTCATGGTTTACTAAATGTCCAAGGAATTGTACTTGTTCTAACCAAAATTCGCATTTGGAAAATTTAGCATAAAGCTTTTCCTTTCTTAATAAACTTAAAAGTGCGTGCAAATGTTTTTCATGATCCTCCTTATTCTTAGAGTAAATGAGAATATCATCTATGAAAACAATTATGAATTTATCCAAATATGGCATTCGGTTCATCATGTCCATAAATGCGGCTGGGGCATTGGTTAAACCAAATGGCATGACAGTAAATTCAATATGGCCATACCTCGTTCTGAATGCGGTTTTAGGAATGTCCTCTTCCTGTACCTTTAATTGATGATATCCTGACCTTAAATCGATTTTAGAGAAAAATCGAGCTCCTTGCAGTTGATCAAACAGATCATCGATTCTCGGTAATGGGTACCGATTCTTAATCATGACTTTGTTCAATTCACGGTAGTCAGTGCACATACGCATTGATCCGTCTTTCTTTTTAACAAACAGTATCGGCGCTCCCCATGGCGACGAACTCGGCTGTATGAATCCTTTCTCCAACAATTCGTCTAATTGTTACTTTAATTCTTGCATTTCTGCGGGTGCCAAACGATAGGGTGCTTTGGCAATCGGTGATGTTCCTGGTATTAAATGGATTCTGAATTCGACTTCTCTATTTGGTGGCAGTCCTGGTAATTCTTCTGGAAATACATCTGAAAACTGAGATACTACTGGAATATCTTTTAAATCCTTTCCTTTAGTGTTAGTGATTATAGAAATCAAATACACTATAGAACCTTTTCTTATATAACTTGCAGTTTTCATCACAGAGATGAATTTTGTGGATCTGTTTGGTTTATCTCCTTTAATTGTGATCGTTTTACCTAATGGTGCATTTACTTGGATTGACTTTTGATCACATAAAATACTAGCTTTATTGGCTATTAACCGATCCATTCCTAAAACAACATCAAATCCTGCCAGTTTCATGGGATAAAGATTTGCAATAAATTTCTGATTTAAAATTTCTATTCTTGCTCCCTGCAAGATTTCAGAAATTCTAACGGTTTCTCCATTAGCTGTCTCTACTAGACATTCTTGTGGTAGTTTAGTTAATGACTGATTTAGAACTTTGCAAAATGATGTATTAATAAAACTTTGGTTCGCACCAGAGTCAAATAATACTTTAGCAAAAATATCATTAACTAAAAACGTACCAGCTATGACATCTGGAATCATCTTAGCTTCATCTGCAGTCAAAACAAATGCTCTAGCATTTTTGGTATTCTTGTTGTTTGCAGCTGGAGCTAATTTTGGACAACTAAGCTTGATATGACCTTGTTCTCCGCAGTTGTAACATATCTTGTTATTAGCTTTCTTCCTGCACTTTTCTTCCTTGTGTCCCGATATTTTGCAAAAGTTACAGTATATAGAGCATCTTCCTGAATGCTTTCTTTTGCAATTCTTACAGTAAGGTGCAGAGGTAGAACCTATATTTTTCCCACGATTAGAATTTCCAGAACGAAATTCTTGAGTGAGCTTTCGAGTTAGGTTTCTCCTTTGGTCCTCTTCTCGGGTACGAACTAATTCGTCTGTCAAGGTATTTGCTAGTTCTACAGCTTCTTCTATGGTTTGAGGTCTAACTGCCTTGACTACATGTCTTATCTCTCCAATTAATCCCCAGATATATCGGGAGATTAATACTGGCTCTGGTGATGGAAGGGTTGGCACTATTCTAGCATATTCAAAAAATATTTTAGTGTATCCCTTACTATCCACACCAGTCATTCTAAGATTTAAGAATTTGTTTGCTATTTGTTCCTTCTCATTGGGTGGGCAGAATTTCCTTTCTACCTTGTTCTTAAATTCTTCCCATTCCATAGTGTAAGTTCTGTCACTTCCTCTTGATTGGAGAATAGTGTTCCACCATTCTAGCGCTGAATTTTTAAACAGATTAGAAGCAAACAGTATCTTATCTTCTTCAGCACACTTGCTTATTCTTAAGACTGCCTCAGTTTTCTCTATCCAGCGTAGGGTTGCAATAGCCCCTTCATTGCCCGAGAATTCCATTGGTTTACAAGACCAAAATTCTTTATAAGAACAACCGTAAGACACGGTTCTTCTCCTTTTAGGAATAGGCATTTGAAGTACAGGTCCATTGTTCACGCTGTTTTCGGGTTCGATGGGTCGCTTACTGCTATGCTTACTTTTATTATTCGCTTCTTGAATAATTTGAATAATAAATGGCATGGCATCTATGATTCCTTGTGCCACTATGTGTTGAACAGCACTATTATCCATTTGGTTTCCATTGTTATTGATACTTGGATTCTCATTAACCACGTTAATGTTACTCTGGTTATCATTATTCAGATTTCCTTGATTTCCTTCATCGGCCATCTGGATTTTAAACATTTATCCCATATTAATATCACAAGATAATATTTAATATAGTTAATCACATGATACGCAATCTAGCCAAAAACGTCGATCATTGCGACCTTTTACTCTATTTTCATATACTATTATGCATCTATTACATTCTAGTACTGAAATAAAAATTACAATACCAACAGAAATAGAATCACACTAATAGTAATATGCATCCGTACACACATATTTTATTTTTTTTATTTTTATTATATTATATTATTCTTACTATTACCATCTCCTCCATCACATCACGGATATGGATTTATCCAAAAATCCATATTGCGTTCATCGTATTTCCATACGCCACGCTCTCCCACCTGTCTCATTCTCTCACTGCTTTCTAAAATTTCCTCCCCAAAAGTCCTAAGTTCTTGCACGTTTTCTGCACTCATTGGGGGTGCAGGTTCTAGGACTGGGTTTGGAATCTGGGGTGCTGGTTTGTAACACCCCGAAAATTTACGTCCTATAATGTCTTGACACGTGTCATAACCTTTGAACGTGTGAAAGAATGTTCTTGAAGGACTAAAGTTGACAAACAATGAAACTGTGTAAATAAAAGGGTTCAAAGTGTAAACAATGAAAAAATATACTTTACAATAACCCTACATGATGTTTATAACCTTAAACGAATGGATCATGGATCATACGAAGCGAATTGTGAAAGAAAGTGAGAAATTTCAAACTACAGGGGTTAAATGTGTCAATATGTTTAAAGTATACCTCTGAGTGACCGTTTAGCAAACCCAAAGTTTTGTAATGATAAAATATACTCACGAGAATAAGTGATAAAAATTTCACCAAGTTTCGTTATCGTATGAGAAAGTTATGATAAAATTCGTGTACGAGGGGCTAAAAGCGTCAACGTTGAAATCTATGACTTTTCGGGTAGTCAAAAGTTAACCAAGGACTTAACAAAGTTGGTATAAGTCTTGAAGCCCTTAGAATTCAAGTTAGAGGGCCCAAAGTGCAAGAAATAAAGGAAAAATCAAGTTTGGAAATGCGGGGACCAAAACTGCAATTAGTTGAAAATGTGCATGTGCTGATGTCTGCCTTGAGGACCTCAAAGCTGGGGACCTTGAGGTCCGTAAGCTAGTGCCCAGCATCAAAAATTCGACAGACAGCTGCCTATTGCTGTGTAACCGACTTAAGTTGATCTTATCTGCATTTGTGAGAGCCCCTACATGATTTATAGCCTCTAGAGACACTTGGGATTGATCTAACATCATTGTAAAGTTGTTTGGCATCAATTATAAAGATCAAAGTTTCTTATAAAAGTCTCATAGTGCAACATACAAGTTCATGTCAACTTCTGAACATTTAGAGGAGCTCTGGAACTGATACAAGGCTTACAAATCATCCATTAGACGTATGTAAGTGCCCTTGACCCTTCTCGTTTGGGTTATGCTTAGTTTATAGCCTAGAAGTCAAACCGTCGTAATTACGGTTTGACTTGGAGATAAATCATAAACGGTCCAGAGATTTGTCGAAACGAAAGTTGTTACAAGTTGGTAATACTGTGGGCAATTAACCCTTAAAAGGGCACTCTTTAATTCCCGATCTAACTATGTCGTTCGTCGAGTCAAACTTTGTCCGAAAAAGTCAACAGAACCATAAATCGCAAAATTAACGATACAGAAGGCGTGTAACCTGTTTTATCAGTTATATAATCTGAAAATAAGTATGAAAACTTGTCTAGGCTTGTTTGATTCGACAACTCTCAGTTTTGAACCGATTCGGAGCCGAAAGTCGCATAGTTTGACTTTCTGCTTTGACCTCGATTCTGACCCGATTTATATAGGTTTAGAGATGCCTTAAAGTTCCATTAGGACCTAGTTACATGTTGGTATAACCCTCTGCGTTTATACCACTTGAAACCTCGATCGTCCGACGTTTCCGTTAAATGCCTAAATAATGACCATAATGCCCTTATGATTATAAAACGAGATTTTTGAAGATGTGAAAGTATAAAAGTCTTTGTTACTGATTATTGAAAATGTCTGTAAATTTTCACGTCAATCGGAAGTCTAGATTAGGAGTTACGCTTAATGACGTAATTATAAACACTTTTATTAATTAAACGGCGTCATTAGCGTAAAGCCTATCTAAACCCAATTTTTGACACCAAAACTTTTACCCACTGATGTTAAATAATATTTTGGGATTTTTGAATATTTTTAATTATTTTTAAACTGATCATAAGCTAGGATTAGCGCCTTAATTCGGTTAATACCGAATATACCCTTTTCGGGTATAAAATGAGTTTTATAAATCCTTTTGATACCAATCAAATTGCTACTGATTTTAAATAATAAATGAAGTGTTTTAAGCCTGTTTAAATGACCAGAAAACTCAGAATCCTATTTTAAACCGTACATCGCTTAAAACGACTTTATACGCGTATTATACGCATAGTTAGGGTTTAAAACTATTTTGGCATATAAGACTTATAACCAAATGTTATAACCTGTTAAAATAAACCATTTTTACTGATTTAATCAGACCCGGATCCCAGAAGATAAATTCATTCCTTTTATAATCTTTAAAATGACCAAAATACCCCTACGGGGCTTTATAAGCGATTAAACTCGTTTTGGGCATAACGGAAGGTATCCTACTGATATCATGACATATTTAAGGCATGTTAACTTAGGAAACCTGTTTAAGACTCTTACGGTTACCCGTTACGCCTCATACGCGTTCGGTTCGGTTTATGTGACTAGTTTACATAAATTAGCCGAAACGGGTCAAACCTTAGAGGTTTTATCTCAAAATCCAGAATGTGTATAATATACCCATATTATACAAGTCTCCGAACTTGTCGGGTCTAAATCACATTCTATTCCAGCCTTCGCCTTATTGTGCGTTTGAACCGTATCTTCCTTTTGAAAACTAACCGGTCTAAGTCATGACTTAATTAAAGACCCGTTAGGATTCTAATAGGTTATTAAAAACCTTCGTTCCAGATTTAGGAGCCCAGTAAAAGCTATATGTACTTGCTGATTTGATACGGCTGGGATTGAATTTATATTTAGCTCAGGTAAATACTTTTAACTTATTTTCCCTATACGGGCTTGGGGTACGGTATATAAAATACCGCTTGGTCGGGATGTTGAATCTTTGATTGAATGTATGATAATGAAAGTATTGAGACGTCTCGTTTAACATTGTTTTGTTTACTTAAAGCCTTTGGGGGGTTAATGACCGTTGTCCCGGATATCCCTGGCATCATTCTACGAATGGCCACGACCTCAGCACCCGGCGTAGGCGTACGCCGTTGGTGTCTCATAATTATAGTGGTGTGTCTATTAATCTTTAACCCGGCTCGATCCGGGCTACTGAACGCATAAGGAACATGTAAATCCATACAAGTATTATATATTTAAATAATTATCCCAAGTTATAAAATATTATTTGTGCCATGTGCATTCAAATCAATCATTTTCTTAAACCCTTTTCAAAATGAGTCGGTTGATTGTATTTACCAGTGTAAACTGACGTATTTTCCCGAAAAGGCTAAGTGCAGGTACTAATTGGAATTGGCTGGCTACTCCTAGCATCAATAAAGAGTCTCGCAAGCTTAGATGCCTAAAGTCTGTTGAACCATGTTATTTTATTTGCGATCCGCCTGTGGATCCTTTACTTCCGTTGTAATACTTTGATGTTACACTATTACGGATTGTAATATATTTATCCTTTTGCTTCCGCTGTGCATTTATATATTGTGTTGTTTGACTATGATGTTGCCAACCACGTCACGTTACTCCCCTACCGGGCCCACCGGTAACACGTGGAAATTTGGGGTGTGACAGGTTGGTATCAGAGCCAACATTGAGTGAATTAAACACTACCTTCTGTGTTTAATCTCAATGACACATTAGCACATTCCTAAATCTTCTGAGTCTAGACTTAACATAGGAATATTCTCAATCCTTATCTGGAATTTCTGCTTAAAAAAAAAATTTATATTTTGGATACGTCGCCAAGCGAAGAAGCCGTAATAATAATTCTCCACACCAGGAGCCTTGATTTGCTGACCTTCGTACAGCGGCTAGGACGAAACATGCAACCAAGGAGAAGGCATTCAGAAATAAAATGAAGAAGAAACTCCTTTTGCTAAAAACCGTTTCCTTAATAGTCCTTATAAGGACATAATTACCTTTCAGTTCCTTCGAGGACAACATTATTCCTTTCAAGTCCCGTCTAGGGCACATCTGCATTTTAATTTTATAGTGGAATAACTAACTTTAAATTTTCATTCAAACCTTCCTTTTATAAGATCTACCTTTATATAAAATGGCAAAAAATCTAAAAAGGACGAGACCTAGCCGCGCATTATTTTGAGGCAGGGCAAAGATGGTAGTTCCATAATTAGATTCAGATCCATATTTAACACCTCAATTTAGGATTGTTCTGCGTTAATATTAATAAGAATCTTAAGAGTGAAACCTAGCCTTCAGGTCATTTTCAGGCCGGGCCATGATGGTAAGACCTGTTTAAAAGATTCGAATCCCTGTTAACATCTGTAAATATGTTAACACTCCTGACGGTCGTGATTCATTAAAACCACACACGTCATTCTTATTATTGGATTCTTCAAAAGATTCCTAACCCAATGTGATGATCTCTAAATCATGGGTTTAGATCATCACTTGAGATGATCATATTTTGACCATACGTGGTAATATAGCGCCTACAGGCCCTGTTCATTTCCATATGAACCAAAAGACAGTAGTAGCAACGACTCCCTGTCATATAAAGGTAATGAACTAGGTTCAAACCTTCATGTTTTGATTCTCTGAAATCATAGCTTATAATTTATAAACGTCCTTGTGACTAGGCCTATTGTGCCAGTATACCTTCATGCTTTGATTCTCTGAAATCATGGCGTATAAATTAAACTTGTCTACGCGACTAGGCCATTTGTGCTATTACTAACTTATAAATTAGGATTCATGATAAAAATCCTGAATAAAATAAATATCATTCCTTTCCTGCCAATATAGATATTAAAAGAGAATCTTAAAAGGTTTGACCTAGCTAAGATGGTAAAACCTGTTTAAAAAAAAAGATTCAGATCCTTGTTAACATCTGAAAATGTGTTAATACTCCCGACAACCGTGATGCTATAAAAATCACACTTGTCATCCTTATATTAGGAATTTTTCCAAATCCCTTATTTAGCGTAAATGATCAATAGGAATCATGGCTGGTAAACGTCGAGCATGATTTACGCATCAAAACATCCATTAGGGATGTATACCTACGGGAAGAGATGAATACGTGAAAAAGATAGTTTTATTTCATAACTTCTTGTCAAGACAATGAACTATGAAATTTTCCGACCCAAAGGAATCATCGATTATGTTTTAAAATTTCCCTAGTGACAAGGCCGCTGGGTCATCATAAGTCCTTTGGAACAAGCCCTTGTGCTATATATAAAAGATGTCAGTATGACATTGGCAGTCGTGACTTATGTCCCCTATCTGATAAGTATGAAGGATTATATTCCGCTTAAATGCCAAAGATGGTTTATTTAAACTTAGGCAAAACATAATCAAATAAGTTAAATTCTATCTATTGGCCTATATGGTTTAATTGCGCCATGGCTATTTATTCATCAAATTCGACAAATTCACTATATGATTAAACAAATTGTTTCTACTTGGATAGTAGCCTTCAAAGCTTCACCATGGCTGACTCCTCTGAAGTTCACCATCATCCAGTTAATCAGAATGATGATGCAAGACTGAACTTAATAAGCACCGAGTTACAGGCGGTGATAAATACAGCCGTAAGCAACGCCGTGGACCGTGTGTTGAAGGATTATAAGCGAATGTGCGATGATACCCCAAATAAAGGTTACAAAAAGAGTAAGACCGGTTCAAGCTATAACCAGTCCAAACCAAAGGAGGCAAAACCCGAATGTAAAACCTGCAAAAGAAGACACTGGGGTCAGTGTCGATCAAATCAAAAGATAAAGCAATGTGGCATCTGTAAAAGAGCTGGCCACCAGTCCCACGAATGTAGGGATATAAAGAATGCAAACTGTCATGGCTGCGGCGAAAAGGGCCACATCAGTACTAATTGCCCTAAGGCTGCCAAGAGAAAAGCAGCTAAGTCTGACAAGGATTTAAAGGACAACCAGCAGTCAGTTGAAAAACCCAGATGCAAAATCTGTAAGAAACAGCACTTCGGGAAGTGCAGGTATGGATCAAACTCGCATACACAGTCGAAAACTTTTGCATGTGGGATCTGCAAGTCCAAGGGGCATAAGACCTTGGACTGCAAGAAGATGGAGGACGCAACCTGCTATGGTTGCAATGAAAGAGGGCACATTAAGACCAACTGCCCTAAATATGCTAAAAAGCTTGAGGAAGTTAAGAAGATCAAAACCGAAAACTCCCAAACGGATACTCAAGAGGCTATCCAAGATGACAAGGTCACAACAGGTACTTTCTATATCAATAACGCTCATGTTAGAGTATTATTTAATTCAGGTTCAGATTAGTCTCTCATAGACAATAGATATTGTAAATCATTAAATCTGCCTGATAAAACTCTAAGCGTTAAGTATGAAGTAAAATTGACCGATAACACCTCGGAGACTAATTCAGCAATATTAAATGGATATTTTATATCCATTAGGAATTACCCTTCTCCATTGTCCTTGTTTTATTAATAAGAATACTCAGGCGGCCCGCGTAAGCCCTGAGTGATACCTTACGCGGCCCGCGTTAGACTCCCAGAGAAAAAAATGGTGGAACCGGCCGTCCCCGGTATCGAACCTGGGTCTAGGCCGCACCCTTTCGCGCGCCTAGCCAACCGAGCTAGGTGCCTAGTTTGTGAAAATTTCCAATCCAATTAAATATAAGCACATGTACAATAACTTCCTTACTTCTTATTATAAGTCACATACTTATCCTTCTGCTGTTAACTAAGTATTAGAATCCAAGATTTTATCTCTAGGTTTTAATTACTCTTGGCTTGCTTATGTGGACTAAACACCAGAAAGGATGAAGTAGAAACCATTAGGTATATCAGCGGTTATGCTGAAAGGGACTTGGTAAAGCATACATCACAGTCATTTGATGACAATACTCTAAATTAGTGAGGACATTAAGGAAATCCTCAAGAAAGATCATATTATACATTGTGGAATGCTCCAAGTTTTAAGGACCTTATTAGAAAAACCTGGTATTCATTTCGCAAAAAGGGAAAAGACGGAATAAGAATTTTCTGACTCTCGCCATAAAAGTTTTAGACTGTCGACAGTGTGTCGCAAATTTTAATTCATTGGCTGAGATAGTACCCTATTAAAGCACAAAATTTTTATGGTTAGCATTGGCAATAAGAGGGCACATTAAGGTTTAAAAACCTACTCATTAAGAATCCATTATGGATCTATCTCAGCTACCCACGTTGCATAGATTAAGAAATAATCAGTCAAAGCTAAGACTGCTCTGAAGTTGTCTAAGATTTTACAGCTAAGTTAAAAAAAAAAAAAAGGGATTAAGAATGGAGGCGCTTAACCCTCCTGATGAATGATAGGAGGCAATTCACGTTAGTAATGACAACAGATAAATCCCTTATTGTGACATGATTGCTAGAAGATACGTTTAGGATTCAGGTGCTGCTAAGTCTTTTATAAGACCATAAGTTTGACAAACTTTTGATTTCATAAGAACTTCGGATATTAAAGATAAGATATGATTTACCAATGGAATCTTTAATAACCCTCTCTCCCATCCTCGGAGATAATCCTTTCATAAGAATCTGGAGTAATCCTCCTTAAAAAGAGTACGACAATGTATATTATTTTATTTTATTACTTTCTCATTGTTTTCTATCGCCTGCGAATGCCAAACTATGTTTGATAAAAGTGCCATATGAGGAGTGGCGTATCCTAGTGTGTCCCATAGATTGCTTTCATGCCTGATCAGTATGGAGGTTTAATGCATGGAACCTCTGAGATATCCCAATAGTCATATCGTACTAAAGTCGACTAGTAGTATTCAAAGGAGATATCCTGAATGGAATTGTCCAAGTAAATGTTCCAGATCGAGGAATTCGTGGACTCGTATCGTAAATGTGTCACTTAATTGACACAAACAATGGTGGATGGATTGGAGTTAGAGATTTATAAAATCTCTGCAAACTCCTTATATCTTGATCATCTTCTTCTAAGATTACCCTGTTTACCCCAGAGAGGCAGGTAGAGTTAAAGGTTATATCCCATTTAGGGCTGCATTATTATAAGACCTCCAAGACAGCTAGTACCATTTTTGGCAGAATTGAAAACCCTGGTCAAATAAGTTTTAAGATATAGATTCATATAGCCTAACTCAATGTCCTGAGAGTTCGGTATAGTTAGATATGAAAGACGGTTCATTTTGCTTATGCATTATCACCGCAACCCTAATTAGGCAACGATTAAGAACCCCATCAGTTGCCCCGGATCATCGATCTGTTCGACTAACGGCAAGAATTAGCTATTCCCTAAACATTTGCTAAGCAGTGGTTGGAATAACCATCTCACCTTAAAAATAAGCTTTGCTATAATAATGGATATGTAAGTATTAAGGCTACTCCTTTGGAGACCTTGTATAGATGGAATGTTAAATGTCTAGTGTTAGATAGAGAAATAGTATGTCCAATTATCAAGATCTGAAAGTTGCCTGGAGGACAACAAATAAGATTATACAAATCCATAATCGATTGTAGGTTGCCAGTATATGGCAAGAAATCGAGGAGTTATGAAAATAGAAAATTTCCTAAGTTCTTGTTAAGGAATATGGTTTAACAAAAGATATCACCCAGGAAGGGTGTACCAAATTTGTGAAATTATCAGGCTAGTTAAGCTCCGAATATATGGAAATCATTTGAAGGAAATCGAATGTATCAAGATCAAGTAGCTTGTAAGCTAAAACCTATATAAGGAGTTTGGCGGAGCTCGAAATTACATTGCACACTAGTGACTAAAGGAGGTGTTCCGCCAATAAGTCAAGGAGCACTATCACAAATTGGTATGCGGATTTACGATGTGATAAACATCCTATATCGATTGAGGATCGACAGGTTAAGAAGCTTCGAAGGAAGCAAGTACCAATTGTAAAGTTCAAATGGGATGCCCGAAGAGGTCCCGAGTATACGTGGGAGGTTGAGCCCACGATGAAAGAAAAGTACCCTCATCTATTTTAACAAATCTCGAGGTCGAGATTTCTTTTAAGGGGGTAAGGATGTAACACCCCGAAAATTTACGTCCTATAATGTCTTGACACGTGTCATAACCTTTGAACGTGTGAAAGAATGTTCTTGAAGGACTAAAGTTGACAAACAATGAAACTGTGTAAATAAAAGGGTTCAAAGTGTAAACAATGAAAAAATATACTTTACAATAACCCTACATGATGTTTATAACCTTAAACGAATGGATCATGGATCATACGAAGCGAATTGTGAAAGAAAGTGAGAAATTTCAAACTACAGGGGTTAAATGTGTCAATATGTTTAAAGTATACCTCTGAGTGACCGTTTAGCAAACCCAAAGTTTTGTAATGATAAAATATACTCACGAGAATAAGTGATAAAAATTTCACCAAGTTTCGTTATCGTATGAGAAAGTTATGATAAAATTCGTGTACGAGGGGCTAAAAGCGTCAACGTTGAAATCTATGACTTTTCGGGTAGTCAAAAGTTAACCAAGGACTTAACAAAGTTGGTATAAGTCTTGAAGCCCTTAGAATTCAAGTTAGAGGGCCCAAAGTGCAAGAAATAAAGGAAAAATCAAGTTTGGAAATGCGGGGACCAAAACTGCAATTAGTTGAAAATGTGCATGTGCTGATGTCTGCCTTGAGGACCTCAAAGCTGGGGACCTTGAGGTCCGTAAGCTAGTGCCCAGCATCAAAAATTCGACAGACAGCTTCCTGTTGCTGTGTAACCGACTTAAGTTGATCTTATCTGCATTTGTGAGAGCCCCTACATGATTTATAGCCTCTAGAGACACTTGGGATTGATCTAACATCATTGTAAAGTTGTTTGGCATCAATTATAAAGATCAAAGTTTCTTATAAAAGTCTCATAGTGCAACATACAAGTTCATGTCAACTTCTGAACATTTAGAGGAGCTCTGGAACTGATACAAGGCTTACAAATCATCCATTAGACGTATGTAAGTGCCCTTGACCCTTCTCGTTTGGGTTATGCTTAGTTTATAGCCTAGAAGTCAAACCGTCGTAATTACGGTTTGACTTGGAGATAAATCATAAACGGTCCAGAGATTTGTTGAAACGAAAGTTGTTACAAGTTGGTAATATTGTGGGCAATTAACCCTTAAAAGGGCACTCTTTAATTCCCGATCTAACTATGTCGTTCGTCGAGTCAAACTTTGTCCGAAAAAGTCAACAGAACCATAAATCGCAAAATTAACGATACAGAAGGCGTGTAACCTGTTTTATCAGTTATATAATCTGAAAATAAGTATGAAAACTTGTCTAGGCTTGTTTGATTCGACAACTCTCAGTTTTGAACCGATTCGGAGCCGAAAGTCGCATAGTTTGACTTTCTGCTTTGACCTCGATTCTGACCCGATTTATATAGGTTTAGACATGCCTTAAAGTTCCATTAGGACCTAGTTACATGTTGGTATAACCCTCTGCGTTTATACCACTTGAAACCTCGATCGTCCGACGTTTCCGTTAAATGCCTAAATAATGACCATAATGCCCTTATGATTATAAAACGAGATTTTTGAAGATGTGAAAGTATAAAAGTCTTTGTTACTGATTATTGAAAATGTCTGTAAATTTTCACGTCAATCGGAAGTCTAGATTAGGAGTTACGCTTAATGACGTAATTATAAACACTTTTATTAATTAAACGGCGTCATTAGCGTAAAGCCTATCTAAACCCAATTTTTGACACCAAAACTTTTACCCACTGATGTTAAATAATATTTTGGGATTTTTGAATATTTTTAATTATTTTTAAACTGATCATAAGCTAGGATTAGCGCCTTAATTCGGTTAATACCGAATATACCCTTTTCGGGTATAAAATGAGTTTTATAAATCCTTTTGATACCAATCAAATTGCTACTGATTTTAAATAATAAATGAAGTGTTTTAAGCCTGTTTAAATGACCAGAAAACTCAGAATCCTATTTTAAACCGTACATCGCTTAAAACGACTTTATACGCGTATTATACGCATAGTTAGGGTTTAAAACTATTTTGGCATATAAGACTTATAACCAAATGTTATAACCTGTTAAAATAAACCATTTTACTGATTTAATCAGACCCGGATCCCAGAAGATAAATTCATTCCTTTTATAATCTTTAAAATGACCAAAATACCCCTACGGGGCTTTATAAGCGATTAAACTCGTTTTGGGCATAACGGAAGGTATCCTACTGATATCATGACATATTTAAGGCATGTTAACTTAGGAAACCTGTTTAAGACTCTTACGGTTACCCGTTACGCCTCATACGCGTTCGGTTCGGTTTATGTGACTAGTTTACATAAATTAGCCGAAACGGGTCAAACCTTATAGGTTTTATCTCAAAATCCAGAATGTGTATAATATACCCATATTATACAAGTCTCCGAACTTGTCGGGTCTAAATCACATTCTATTCCAGCCTTCGCCTTATTGTGCGTTTGAACCGTATCTTCCTTTTGAAAACTAACCGGTCTAAGTCATGACTTAATTAAAGACCCGTTAGGATTCTAATAGGTTATTAAAAACCTTCGTTCCAGATTTAGGAGCCCAGTAAAAGCTATCTGTACTTGCTGATTTGATACGGCTGGGATTGAATTTATATTTAGCTCAGGTAAATACTTTTAACTTATTTTCCCTATACGGGCTTGGGGTACGGTATATAAAATACCGCTTGGTCGGGATGTTGAATCTTTGATTGAATGTATGATAATGAAAGTATTGAGACGTCTCGTTTAACATTGTTTTGTTTACTTAAAGCCTTTGGGGGGTTAATGACCGTTGTCCCGGATATCCCTGGCATCATTCTACGAATGGCCACGACCTCAGCACCCGGCGTAGGCGTACGCCGTTGGTGTCTCATAATTATAGTGGTGTGTCTATTAATCTTTAACCCGGCTCGATCCGGGCTACTGAACGCATAAGGAACATGTAAATCCATACAAGTATTATATATTTAAATAATTATCCCAAGTTATAAAATATTATTTGTGCCATGTGCATTCAAATCAATCATTTTCTTAAACCCTTTTCAAAATGAGTCGGTTGATTGTATTTACCAGTGTAAACTGACGTATTTTCCCGAAAAGGCTAAGTGCAGGTACTAATTGGAATTGGCTGGCTACTCCTAGCATCAATAAAGAGTCTCGCAAGCTTAGATGCCTAAAGTCTGTTGAACCATGTTATTTTATTTGCGATCCGCCTGTGGATCCTTTACTTCCGTTGTAATACTTTGATGTTACACTATTACGGATTGTAATATATTTATCCTTTTGCTTCCGCTGTGCATTTATATATTGTGTTGTTTGACTATGATGTTGCCAACCACGTCACGTTACTCCCCTACCGGGCCCACCGGTAACACGTGGAAATTTGGGGTGTGACATGGTTCCTGATATGGGGGTGAAAGTGCCTGAAATCGGTAAGGATTTTCTAAAATCTCCCTAATATAATCATCTTGGTAATAGGGATCTAAAGGATCCATACATGGGTAGGCTTCTATGTTCTGTATAGGTACGTCTTCATGGATTGGGTAACGTTGCATAAAGTCCCTATTATCGTCCCACCAGGGGTCGTAATTTGGATCTAAGGGGTTAGGTGCTGGTACCCTAGGGATTTCTTCTGGGTTAAATTCATGCATTTCCATTTGGTTTTCAGGGTTTTCTATCTCCATTGGTTGGTCAGGAATTTGCAATTGTGGTTGTGGGGCTACTAATTGTTCCAGACTTGGGTCAGCAGCAGTTATAGCTAGGATATGGAAATTTGCTAGGCTTCTATTAAGCATATCCTGTGTATGGGCATCTGTCTCTCGCTTAATAGCTGCTAAGGCTCTTTGCTGTTGCAACTTTCGCATTCTTTTCCTACGAGCAAAAGCTTCCTTACTGAACCATCCTCGTTTCTTAGGAAAGAATGGCTCTTCCGACTGAGCTCTAAAGGCAAATATTCCTTCTTCCTGATCAGCAGAATACCCAGAAAGGGCAGGCTGTGATGAAGTACCTTCGCTCCTAGGTGAATCAGACAACTGACGACTCATCTCTGAGGGTCCTTGATCACTCATACTGTAAACTAACAAATAGTCAAATTACACATAACAACCAAATACAGTTATGCACATATTTCCGTAATTTATTTCCTAACACAAAATTTAAAATTTAAGTGTCAGCAGAACACTTCTTTGGCTCAGACCAGTGGCTAGGCTCTGATACCACCTCCTGTCGCAACCCCCGATCCCTGACTCCCGGGAACGGGCGGACGCGAGCTCAGTAACGGTGGTATCAGGTTTGTTTTTAATTGGGAGCGGAAATTACATCAGGACCGTAGTTAGGAAATGTTTATCAGAGTAAAACCACCATATTTGATATTAATAATCACATGGGTAAAACCCAAGTTTCTTATTACAATACATTTATAGGGATAAACCCTATTTTATTGAATTTAAAACATCATTTATTAGGTAACTTTTATAGCCACATTTTCCCAAGCCTTCAGTGCTCTCCAGCTGGCTTTTTACTAATTGGCTGTCACATTGTGTTACCTGAAACGCGTTTTAAAAACATTTGTCAGTGGGAAATACTGGTGAGTGAATCTCAGTTTAATCAAGTTTAAATAAAAAGTCACAGTGAACAGTATTGAGAGCGATCACATTGTTTATTTCTACACAATTACTCCATTAGTACTGTCAAACCTGACGTGTGGGTCATATTACCCATTGGCTAACTCATTGTCCAATGGTAACGTATTGTCATCCCGACTTACTACTCACAGTGTAGTAAATTTTGTATACAAAACCCCAACATACCGGCAGTAATTGAAGAACTACAAAGACTCAATCACTGCTAAATTTCATTGTAAAACATTTAAGATTTGGCAAAACATTACCAAAAATATTAACAAAAAGAGGATAAACTCACATTGTTATCTTAGACTTTGTGTAAGGGTTTCCTGGATATAATCTATAATGTATAAAAATGTACATTGGTTAGTATCATAACCCTTTGAAAATATTAATGATACCCTCCCCGAGACGGCATTCCAACAACTACGTCGGGCAGAACCACGACAGTTATTACGGAACCCTAAATCAATCGGGCAGCGTATCTACTATGAAACCAGGGTTATAATACTTACAACGGAGCAGAACCTCGCTAATTAGGGGGATATAATACCCGTGTATAATAACTCTACTACAGAAATTGTGATTTGAGAATTGAAATGAATGAGCGACGGAAAACGAAAACCCGTTGCCCTCTTATATAGTGTTGATATCTGGTTTCCACGCGCCCCGCGTAAAGAACAAACAAGGGTTACGCGGCCCGCTTCAACCCTGGTCAACCGTATAGCTTAGCTGGGTCAGCGTATAGGTCCGCCACGATGTCGACACGTGTCAGCTCAGGGCTGCGCCACCATTCATGACTATCACGGCCCACGTAAGATTGAGGTGGGTTATACGCGGCCCGCCTCAACTTGAGTTTCAGATTTTTATATTTTATTTAATTACTATATTGTATCTCGAGCTCGATTTTTACATACGGGGTGTATATAAAGGCATATGAGGGTCTTTTAAAATATACAGAGGTGTCAGAAATATTATGAGAGTGTTGATTTTACCGAGGGTTGTTACAAAATCTAACAACATAAACCATTACTAAACAAACACACAATCACCATAGCAATGCAATCAAAAGATTAAATTACTATCCCACAAATATCATAAACAATAACAAGTATTCATAAGAAAACCTTACAATCCGGGGAAAAACATAAAGGACTTAGCCACGCATAACTCGGTTGATCATCAAAACTTCAAAACTGTTGTTCATGTGCATCAAGGATGATAAAGCAATAATAAAAACACCCAAAATATTTCTTGGAACCCTAATTTCACATCCCACAAGTTCTGAACCTAAAACAATGAAAAAGATCATGAAAAGTCACCCCCAAATGCTGAGTATAAAGCAAACAACAATTTTGCATTTGGCCCCACCGTAAGCTAACGGTGGCCACAAATATCCTATAGTAAGGACTTACTGTGTTATGGTGCACATTTTTGGGTCAGGGCTACTGTAGCGTACGGTGGCTACCGTAAGCTATGGCGGGCCGTAGCTAAGCAATTTTGTTTTCTTCATAACTTTCTCGTTTCAACTTCGTTTTCTTTGCCGTTTTCACCCACGTTCTCGTAATTTCATCCTCTATCTTGTTCCAATAAGTTATTTCTTTCATTTATGCTCCATATTCCTTCCATTTTAAGCTCCTGTTTGTTCCACGATTCTTCTTTGCACCTCCTTAGCTCCTTTAACCTGCAATCATCAAAGTTCACCGCAGTCATCTAGATTCACTAATTTAAACATCAAACATATCAATTTCTTTCTTATTTAATCAACTTAAAGATCTTCCTACAGTTCACCCGTCAGTGTGTTTTACCACAAATGGGTTAACCACTACCAAAATGGGCTCCCCATACTAGTATATGGGTTGTTACACACCATGAATGTACTAATAGGCTTCACACCACAAAGTTTATTAAGAATACTCACAAGACCAAAGATCAAAACTGAATCACAAGTTCCATTGCCAAATATATAACACGCCACTTTGCCAAAGATTAAACATTTAGTTCATATCAAACTTCATCTACAACCCTAGAAATACAAGTAGTTTAGCTAAGAATGACCATACAAACTTGTCCACATGCAATGATCATGGGAAGGATCATGATGGATCAAGTGTAATAATCAATAACTTCTTGAAGGTTATTGATTACTAAGTCTTTCTATATATATATATATATATATATATAGGGAGAGGATCATGAGAAAACTACATATAAATGAGAAAACTAGAAAACTAACTAAAAAACCTAAAAAAAAGCTAAAAAACATACCAATTTTTTTTTCAATTTTTTTATAAAAAATCGCAAGTTTTTATATATAAAAAAATTTCAAAAAAAAAATTGTTGTACTGCACATGTGCATTATATGTGTACTACAGTCTACACATGTGCATTATATCCGTAATAGTGCACATGTGCAATACAACAAAAAAACTTTATTTTTTTATTTTTTATTTTTGAAATTTTTTTCCATGCATAGAAAGCTGTGATTTTTATATAAAAATTTAAAAAAAAAATTGGTATGTTTTTTTGGCTATTTTTGTTAGTTTTTTGGTTTTCTCATTTAAACTAGTTTTCTCATGATCCATCCCCTATATATATATATATATCTCACAAACTAACCTATTACAAATGATTTTGTAGGGTGATCCCAAACTTCTAGTGACATCTCTAGACAAGAGAGTATGTGTGTGAATGGTGGAAGAGGAATGAGTGGAATAAATGAGGAAAACGGGCAGCCAAGGCCTTTATTTATAGGCTGGTTGGATGCAGGTATGTACGACCTTGCATACATGGGCACGACCTTATCTCGTTCTTTTGTCTTGACAACTCATAGTCCACTTTGTCCTTCGCGGTCCTTTCAGTTATAGGCATGGCCGTTTCTAAGATGGTGCACGGCCGTGCATGGACATGTGTCAAAAATAGGGCTTCAAAAGGTGTCACTCTTTTTGGATCTAGAAGCTTCTATTACGTGTCTTTATTCTCCACGGTTGTGCCTGAGGGGTGCACAATGGTGCCTTTGCACATTATGGAATTTTGTTTACCAAAATAGGGTTGACTCGTTAACTTGTACTTGCAGGGTTGATGTGCACGACCGTGCCCATAGCTTGGCACGACTGTGCCTATCTCGCACTTCACTGATTTTCTTAGAATACTGGATTTTTGCCTTGTTTTTTGCTTGTTTTCATTCAGAGCCCTTAAAAACCTGCAATTAACAAATAAGAATGATCTAGATAGTGTTTTTAATGATAAAGTCATGAAAAGTGCCATAAAAATGGGGGTAAATATGCATTAAAATATGTATAATTGACGGCACATCAAGCACGCAACCGCCTCGTCCAGTTACAAACCCTCATCTACCTCCTCAAGCTAAAGAACAGGTTACATGGATGGAAGAAGAATGGAATTGGGGTTTCAACTAAGTTTTTAACAAACTGTGAATTGGGGAGGGGCATATCCCAATTTCAGGGGACCTTAACCAACATCGAATTGGAGAGGGGCACGTTCCTCCTTCAAAGGAAGTTAACTGTCTTCTTTAACAAGAAATCCCAATCCAGAGGAAAGGTATGTGATGGACCCGGAGCAGAATACGTGCCACATGGCCCATGGGAGGACACCGAGGACGGTGGCGATGATTGGATGATGGGTTTCCATGACCCTTGGGAGGACGAACGTTCACCCTATTCCGACTGCTTCTTTAATTCCATCACACATATTTGGTTATTGATGATATTTTATGTGTTTTCTATGTTCAATTATGTATGTTTTTATGTTTAATTATGTATGTTTTTTTTAAATCAATATTATGTAGATTATTATTATCGAACAATCAAAGATCTTTAGTTATGTTTAGTATGATTTGCTTTTTTTATTATGTGTAACTTTAGGTTTAATTATGTAGGTGTTTATAAATGTAGTTTTTAAAATTATGTTATGTCGGTTTTTATGTGGTTTTTTAAATTAATATAATGTAGTTGTTTAAGTTTTTGATGTCATTTTTTTTGTTTTTTGTTTACTTTGGGCCCACGTATTCGTCTGCTTGCTAATCTGAATTCCGGCCACCCCCCCCCCCCCTTGAACTGTGGCTTCGGACGACACCCACATTGTTCAAACCTTCCATATCCTTGCTTGGTTTTGTGCTGACTAGATTCAGACACCCGTAATTTTGCACATTGTGGGTACTCTAAGGAAATTTGTGATAATCATCTCAGTTCATATATATATATATATATATATATATATATACCAAAAATAACATATTTATATAAAAACTGAAAAAAAAGATCATACAAAATGAAGCAAATTCTCTTTTTTTACTCACATCACCCACACTTTTTCATGGGTAGGTAAAAGGGTAAAAGACCCATCAATACATTTAGAACCTTTGTTTGCCTTCTAGTGGCATTTTGGGGTGTCACTAACGTCAATTTTCTTAGTGACTTATTCTAACTTTAATGACTAGAAGCATCACCATCAAATATACATGGAGTAGATTTGAGTGAGATTTATCTGCTCTGGTATCACTAAGAAACGGATAACATAAACACCCAAAAGTGCGAAAAATGAAGTAATCTGGTCGACGGATATAACCTCATGTAACAACTCTCATTAAAAATTACTATTTCTTATTTTATTTTTCCCAATAGGAAACCCTAATTGAGACCCCCAAGTAATATTGCATGGCCCATAAAATTTTCAGAATAGTTGGAATCAGGATCAGGGCCCCCTAAAACTCAGGGGGGGGTATTCCCTAATCGATATTATCTTCACAGTTCGTTGTCAAAATCGAATTTTAGTGAAACGTCGACTCACCCAGGATACAATTACACGAGGCTACCC
This sequence comes from Helianthus tuberosus, assembly GCA_030545235.1. Lineage (NCBI taxonomy): Eukaryota > Viridiplantae > Streptophyta > Magnoliopsida > Asterales > Asteraceae > Helianthus > Helianthus tuberosus. The sequence continues at coordinate 178,126,376 of CM060357.1, forward strand.
TATGCTAGGAGGGGTTCCCTCGCGCCACGCGAGGGAGCCGATTTTTCAGTATAAATTGTAGGGTTTGGCTCTTGAAGTTTGGCGTTGGTTCGACGTAAAAACTCGTTTCCTACACTGAGATATTGTCGCTTACTCCAAAAACACACACAAACATGAAATTCTGCCGCGATAATGGGGTAATAACTCGATCACTGCTACGATTTAATGTCCGATCGATAAAAACCAGTCCGATGGATGTTTAAGTGCTGCCAGTATTTGGGCTATACTTTGTCATTCGTCGTGAAGGTTTTGGATCTCGTGAGTTGTCGTAAAAGTTGTATTAAGTTACTGACCTAGTTTTCGTGTGCATTCTTATTTGAATTAGGTTAACCAGGCTAAAATCAGTAGGCTAAACGCTGCCCGTCTAAATCTGCAATGTGAGTCATTCTCTTTTTATCAAAGTGCTTTACAAAACCCTAAATGTTTTCCAGTTATAATTACAGGGATTAAGTCTTTGTAATCTTCAATTACTGCCGGTATGTGGGGTTTTGTATACATTACTTGATACCCGTCACCATTGGACAACGGGATAGCCAATGGGTGATCTGACCATAGTCACAGATACAGTCGAGTGACAAATACCGATTTGGGGTAATTGGTAGATAGAAACAATATAATCACCCTTAATAGTGTATATTATAACAATGTGTCGTTTTATGTAACTTGAATGACTCGCCAGTATTTCTCTGCTGATAAAACCTTTTTAAAACATGTTTCAGGTGATCTGCTGTGATCCAGGAAAAAAAGTGCCGTGTAGCACTACAAGCTTGAGGAAGTGGCTCAATAAAATAAAGAAACATGTTTTTGTAAAAACAGGGATTTCCCAGTGAAATCACCATTATTGTAAATTATGGGTGTTATTCCCAATTTGTGAAATAAAATAAATTGGGCATTTTCAAGTTTTAAAAAGATCCTGTTAAAAGTCCGCTGCCATCATATTAGTTACCACGGGTTTTCTGTCCCGCCACTCCTGAAACGGGTAAAACCGGGCCGGGGGTCGTGACAGAAAAAGGTGGTATCAGAGCCACTAATTTAAGCCAATTAAGAATTTAGAAATACTTAATTTTTCTAATTGCCCTTCTGTGATTATGTGAAAATTCAATTTACAAAATTTTAAGTTAGAATTTTGTATGTCTCTTCATATGCTAACAGCATGAATGAGTTGTCTGAGGCTCTTCAGAATATCACTATCCATTCTGCTGACATGGAAGTTTCCGAGGACTTTTCCGGTTATTCGGCCGACATTGAGGAACCAATGGTATTCCAAGCCCAACCTCAGGAGAAACCAAAACCGAAAAAGAGAAGAAGACTCGTAGGCTGGAGGTGTGTACGTAGGAAGAAACCAGCGATACAGAAAGTGATAAATACTGAGAATCCGAAGGATAAAGGCAAAGGAATAGAGATCGGAGAAAGTTCCGGGCAAGCCCAGGAAATGCCATCATGGGAGGAGTTGGATCATAAACTGGCAGTTAGTGACCTCATCGGACCTGCCGATGAAAACCTCTTCAATTACCCGGCGGAAGCACAACTTCCAGTTAATCTGGAACCTGCCATCCCAGATCCTATTATCCACCCCCGACCTCTACCAGAAGAGCTGGAAGAATGGTGGATAACTGACTGGCAATTTCAGAACCTTTTAAATAACCCTAATACCTTTTCCCTCAATTTGACCCTGAACCTCCACTACATCCACCAATGAGCGCTGAGAACTTAGTTGAACTTCGCCACTATGGCGAGGAGCTGGTGGACGCAGGAAATAGAATCCGAGATGTGGGGGAAAGAATATCATGGAAGTACGACGAGAGGGAACGTCGTTTCTGAGAGGCCAGCTGACAGGGATGGTGTGACTGTGTGGTTGTGGTTGTATGATAACAAAATAATAATAATAATAATAATAATAATAATAAAAATATAATCCTGTAAAATAACTTAAATTATAACTCTTGTAAGATAACTGGTGTGTACGGACGCATAGTAATATATATAAAAATGGAAGTCGAAAAATCGACAATTTTGGCTATACGTGTGATGTGATTTTTTGTGCGATTGTTTTGCATTTAGTTGTTATTCATTTATGCTAATAACTTATATATATTAATTACAAGATGGAACACACTGATAATGACCCAGTTAACGAGGTTAATCAATCTGAGCAAAACAAAGAAGATCATTTTCTTAATAGGCAAGACATTGAAAACATCGTCGCTCAAGGAATAGCCAATGCTATTCCGGCAATCGTCGCTGCTGTTAAAAGTCCTGTTGAGCCTTCACAAGCTCACCCTAGTAAACGCACGCGCAATGATGATTTCAGTAATAGTGTTAACGGAGGCGGCAATAACGACAACTTGATTCAAGCCCCGATACTTAAGAGAATGAAAGCTGCAACGCCTGGTTGCACTTACAAGGAATTTCTTGCTTGTAAACATGTCGAGTTCGCAGGCAATGAAGGGGCAACTGCTGCACTGCGTTGGTTGGAGAAAACCGAGGCAGTAATTAAAATAAGTAAATGTGCCGAGGAGGATAAAGTCATGCATGCTTCTCATCTTTTCAAGGAAGAAGCATTAGAATGGTGGAATATGGTGATGCAAGCCAAGGGAAGCGACCTGGCTTATGCCATGAGTTGGGAAGAATTTAAGCGTCTGGTGGAAAGAAAATTATGCCCAGAATATGAAAAAGAACAAATGGCGAATAAATTCTTGAGCCACCGAATGGTAGATGTTGATTGCCGAGGGTATACTTCGAAATTCTTCAAATATGCTTGAATTGTGCCTACTCTGGCTTCGCCAGAACCGGTACTTATTTCTCGCTACATTTGGGGTTTAATTAGCGAGATCTGTGATATTGTCAAAGCTGCGAGACCCCGCACGATCGATGATGCGGTGGAATTAGCCAACACTTTGACTGACGGACTGGTGCGTACGCGAGAAGAAAACAGGAAGAAGGAAGTGGCCCAAAAGATTACCCAAGGATTTCGTGTGGGTAATAATAGCAACTTCAAGAGAAAGGGAACTGGATCATCTTCCACACCGTCGTTCTGCAGAAACTGTAAAAAGAAACATTTTGGAAAATGTAATGAAACCTACAACTTCTGCAAAGCTATAGGACATCGTGAAGAAGATTGCAGAAAGAAAACAAAGATCTGCTACAACTGCGGCGAAACTGGTCATTTTAAACCAGAATGCCCTAAATTGGTCAAACCAACAGATAACAAGGCCAAAACTGCTGAAGGGACTAACAAGAAGAACGTAAGAGCCTTCCAACTGACCACGCAGGAAGCCAAACTAATTCCTGACGTAATAGCTGGTACGTTCTTAGTTCACAATGTTTATGCGAAAGTATTATTCGACTCTGGTGCAAACCAAAGTTTTATAAATACTTCATTATGCCAAGCTCTTAAGCAACCTTTAACGAAACTTAGGCAAGTTTTTACAGTAGAAACGACAGACGGGAACTCTGTTAACATAGATACGGTTTTGCAAAAAGAAACTATAGAACTTTCAGGTCATAAATTTTCTGCAAATCTATTACCCATGAATTTAGCTGGATTCGATGTCGTATTAGGAATGGATTGGTTAGTAGCCAACCATGCTCGAATCCTCTATGATAAGAATTCCATAGAAATTCGTGCACCCACAGGAGAAGTAATTATGATTACAGGGGATAAGCCGCGGAAACCCATGAAGTTCATTTCAGTAATGAAAGTTGCTAGCTATGAACGAAAGCAAGGAATAGTATATATGATTTCGGTAATCATTAGTACTAAGGGTAAGGAGCTTAAGGAAATTCCTGTAATATCAGAATACTCGGATGTATTCCCAGAAGAACTACCAGGATTACCACCAGATAGGGAGGTAGAATTTAGGATTCATTTGATTCCTGGAACTACACCCGTAGCTAAAGCGCCCTACCGATTAGCACCCACTAAAATGTTAGAACTGAAAAAGCAATTAGATGAATTGCTCAGTAAAGGATTCATACAACCTAGTTTATCCCCGTGGGGAGCACCAGTGTTGTTCGTAAAGAAGAAAGATGGTTCGATGCGAATGTGTATCGATTATAGGGAATTTAATAAGGTTACAATTAAGAATCGATATCCATTGCCTAGGATTGATGATCTTTTTTATCAACTTCAGGGAGCTAGATATTTTTCTAAAATAGATTTACGCTCCGGATATCATCAATTGAAGGTACAAGAAGAAGACATGCCTAAAACCGCTTTCAGAACTAGGTATGGTCACTATGAGTTTACAGTCATGCCCTTTGGACTAACAAATGCTCCGGCAGCATTTATGGACATGATGAATAGGATCTGTAAACCGTACTTGGATAAATTTGTAATTGTCTTCATCGACGATATACTTATTTATTCCAAAACCCAGGAAGAGCATTGTGAGCACCTGCATGCACTCTTAACTTTGTTAAGAAAGGAAAAGCTTTACGCCAAATTCTCGAAGTGTGAATTTTGGCTACAGGAGGTGCAATTTTTAGGGCACATGGTGAATCACGAAGGTATTCACGTAGATCCTGCTAAGATAGAAGCAATCACCAAATGGAAAGTCCCGCAGTCAGCTACGGAAGTTAGAAGTTTTCAAGGATTAGCTGGATACTATAGGCGCTTTATTAAGGATTTTTCCAAGATAGTTGTGCCATTAACTAAGCTAACCTGTAAAGCAGTTAAGTTTGAATGAGGACCTAGACAAGAGGAAGCTTTTAAGGTTTTAAAGCAAAAGTTAACAAACACCCCAATTCTTGCTTTACCCGAAGGGACAGAAGATTTTGAAGTTTACTGTGATGCTTCTAAGCTAGGATTAGGATGTGTGCTAATGCAACGCAAGAAGGTAATTGCGTATGCATCAAGGCAATTGAAAAAGCACGAGGAAAATTATACGACTCATGACTTAGAATTAGGAGCCATAATTTTTGCCCTTAAGATTTGGAGACATTATCTGTACGGAAGTAAATTTACTGTCTATATAGATCATAAGAGCTTAAGATATATATTTAGGCAAAAAGAATTAAACATGAGACAAAGAAGATGGGTGGAAATTCTAAGTGACTACGACTGTGACATTCAATATCACGAAGGAAAGGCAAATGTAGTAGCAGATGCCCTAAGTCGTAAGTATCATGAGAAACAACGACGAGTTCGTGCTCTTAGATTAAGTTTACAATTAGACTTAATGGAACAATTGAAGAATATTCAAGAAAATAGCAATCAAGGATGATGTTGAAGGAATGAAAGGAAGAATAAAAGATTTGGAGCAAGGGGCTGATGGAATTAGGAGGTTCCATAAGAAAAGAATTTGGGTACCTAAGCAGGGAGAATTAAGAAATAAGATTCTAGAGGAAGCCCATAAATCTAGATATACCATACATCCTGGAAATAATAAAATGTACCAAGATTTAAGGAACAACTTCTGGTGGATAGGAATGAAAAAAGGACATAGCTAGATATGTTTCTAAATGTCTTACTTGTTCACAAGTTAAGGCAGAACACCAGAAACCTTCAGGATTACTACAACAATTAGAAATGCATGTTTGGAAATGGGAACTAATAACCATGGATTTTGTTACTAAGTTGCCCAAAACCAGAAAAGGTAACGACGCAATTTGGGTAATTGTGGATCGATTAACCAAATCAGCTCATTTTCTACCCATGAAAGAAACCTTTAGCATGGAAAGGTTGGCAAGATTGTATGTAGATGAAGTAGTATCCTTACATGGAGTCCCACTCTCCATTGTATCGGATAGAGACAGTCGTTTCACTTCACATTTCTGGACAAGTTTCCAAGAAGCAATGGGGACCCGACTAAATTTAAGTACAGCTTATCATCCCCAAACGGACGGACAAAGTGAAAGGATAATTCAAACCCTGGAAGACATGCTCAGGGCATGTGTAATAGATTTTGGTGGAAATTGGGATGACCACCTACCCTTAATTGAATTCTCTTATAACAATAGTTACCATGCAAGCATTGAAGCTGCCCCATTCAAAACACTGTATGGGCGAAAGTGCAGAACTCCAGTTGCAGAAATAGGAGAAAGCCAATTATCAGGACCTGAAATCGTGCAAGAAACCACCGACAAGATCACTCAAATCAAGGAAAGACTAAAAACGGCTCGATATCGTCAGAAGAGTTATGCAGACAATCGACGTAAGCCACTAGAATTTCAAGTTGGAGATAAGGTACTCTTGAAAGTTTCTCCTTGGAAAGGAGTAGTTCGGTTTGGTAAGAAGGGAAAGCTAAGTCCAAGGTACGTAGGACCATTCCCAGTAGTCCAGCGAATAGGACCAGTTGCTTATCGCTTACAACTACCAGAAGAGCTAGCCGGGGTACATGACGTATTTCATGTATCCAACCTCAAGAAATGTCTATCTAACGAATCCCTGGTAGTACCTCTTCAAGATATAAAGGTAAATGAAAAGTTAAAATTTATTGAGAAGCCACTGCAGATAGAAAACAGAAAGGTCAAGTTTCTCAAACACAAACGACTAGTGCTGGTCAAAGTCAAGTGGGATTCAAAGAGATGACCGGAATACACTTGGGAACTGGAATCAGAGATGAAACGAAAGTATCCCTACTTGTTCCAGTAAATCTCGAGGACGAGATTTTTATAAGGTGGGGGAGGATGTAACAACTCTCATTAAAAATTACTATTTCTTATTTTATTTTTCCCAATAGGAAACCCTAATTGAGACCCCCAAGTAATATTGCATGGCCCCTAAAATTTTCAGAACAGTTGGAATCAGGATCAGGGCCCCCTAAAACTCAGGGGGGGTATTCCCTAATCAATATTATCTCCACAGTTCGTTGTCAAAATCAAATTTTAGCGAAACGTCGACTCACCCAGGCTACAATTACACGAGGCTACCCTATGCTAGGAGGGGTTCCCTCGCGCCACACGCCAGGCTCTCGCGCCACGCGAGGGAGCCGGTTTTTCAGTATAAATAGTAGGGTTTGGCACTTGAAGTTTGGCGTTGGTTCGACGTAAAAACTCGTTTCCTACACTGAGATATTGTCTGTTTACTCCAAAAACACACACAAACATGAAATTATGCCGCGATAACGGGGTAATAACTCGATCACTGCTACGATTTAATGTCTGATCGATAAAAACCAGTCCGATGGATGTTTAAGTGATACCCGTATTTGACTATACTTTGTCATTCGTCGTAAAGGTTTTGGATCTCGTGAGTTGTCGTAAAAGTTGTATTAAGTTACTGACCTAGTTTTCGTGTGCATTCTTATTTGAATTAGGTTAACCAGGCTAAAATCAGTAGGCTAAACGCTGCCCGTCTAAATCTGCAATGTGAGTCATTCTCTTTTTATCAAAGTGCTTTACAAAACCCTAAATGTTTTCCAGTTATAATTACAGGGATTAAGTCTTTGTAATCTTCAATTACTGCCGGTATGTGGGGTTTTGTATACATTACTTGATACCCATCACCATTGGACAACAGGATAGCCAATGGGTGATCTGACCATAGTCACAGATACAGTCGAGTGACAAATAACGATTTGGGGTAATTGGTAGATAGAAACAATATAATCACCCTTAATACTGTATATTATAACAATGTGTCATTTTGTGCAACTTGAATGACTCGCCAGTATTTCCCTGCTGATAAAACATTTTTAAAACATGTTTCAGGTGATCTGCTGTGATCCAGGAAAAAAAAGTGCCGTGTAGCACTACAAGCTTGAGGAAGTGACTCAATAAAATAAAGAAACATGTTTTTGTAAAAACAGGGATTTCCCATTGAAATCACCATTATTGTAAATTATGGGTGTTATTCCCAATTTGTGAAATAAAATAAATTGGGCATTTTCAAGTTTTAAAAAGATTCTGTTAAAAGTCCGCTGCCATCATATTAGTTACCACAGGTTTTCTGTCCCGCGACTCCTGAAACGGGTAAAACCGGGCCGGGGGTCGTGACACCTCATAAGGAGAGGAATGATGAAGAACCCATGAGGATAACTGGTTAATGAGAGAAGCAGCAGTGACATAAGAATCACACCAAAATTTCTTTAGTAAGCGAGCATGAAACAATAGTGCACGAGCAACCTCAGAAAGATGATGGTTTTTTCGATCTGCAAACTCGTATATAGACATGAAGTGACACTAGAATCGGAAATGTGTTGAACCATCTACCGTGAAAAAGCTTGGGAGCACCATCCACTGAAGATATTTGATGGTGCAAGGCAAAATGTTATCAACAAGCGGTTAGAGGTGGCGAAAAGCATCAACCACCTTAGAACGACGAGTCAATGGATAAATCCACATGAAATGACAAAAATCATTGATAAGTGTGATAAAGTATTGATATCCAGGTCTAGACATAACATGTGAATCACCCCAAATATCATAGTCAATAGCGTGTAAAGGAACAATGGAATTAGATGTTGGTTCAGTTCTGTTTAATCATGAGGGAAAACAGTAAAATACATACCTGTCACAGCAGAAAGTCCAGTGGAGAATCCAGTAATGGAGTTCGACATGCTTGTCATCGTGATCTGGTTCCTCCTTAGGGTGCTGACTGATGATGGGGCTTAGAGAACCGAAAAGGGTATCGGTTAGGAGATGGAGGACGAATTTGATGTTATGCTTATGGGGTGTATAACTGAGTAACCCTTTAATCTCCACATAATTCTCCTTATATAAGCACCCAGGAGGAAACCTAATTAGTTAATAAGGGTAATATGGTCCATCAACAATTACCAACTAATTATTTAATAGGTTATAATATATTTTGATCTATATTATGTAAATGATTATAATGGCTATAGATTAACTATTAATACATAATATATTTAATCTTACATTCTCCCACTTAGCCGAGTAATCATTTACTATGAGTATTAGATAAGCCTGATCAGGAGTTAACACTCATTTTAGCCTTAAACAAGTACTATAGCAGAGAAATACAGCCGTTGAATCATTATGCGACTCAGGACCCCCATTAATCATACTATAGCCTTAATTTAAAACCTAATCGTCATGATCAAAATACGCGTAAGCCCTTTGTTTGATTTGTAACTTTATTTGTCAATATGCCATTATACCGGTTGAACATATTCTAAGAGACATACAAAATCAAACTGAGGAAATTTCATTAACATAAAACATAAGCTAGTACAATATGCTCAAATAAGGTCTTTACAAAATCCCATATTACGAACATGTTCTTCATAAACCTTAGGAGGGAGACCTTTAGTCATCGGATCCGCAAGCATATCCTTAGTACTAATATACTCGATACAAAGATTATTTTCCTCAACTCGTTCACGTACGAACAGATATTTTGTATCGAGATATAAACCAGCTCCAGTCGAACTGTTACTCTTCGAGAAACTAACGGCAGCTGAATTATCACAATAAAGCTTCAATGGTCTAGAAATGGAATTAACAATTTTGAGTCCAGTGATCAGATTTCTAAGCAACATTCCATGACAGGTTGCGTTATAAACAGCAATGTACTCTGCCATCATTGTGGAAGTTGTGGTCAACTGTTGTTTATGACTCTTCCATGAGATAGGGCCGCCTGCTAACATAAAGATATAGCCCGAAGTGGATTTCTTGTCATCTTTGCACTTTGCAAAGTCAGAATCAGAATAGCCCACCACTTCTAAATGATCACTTCTTCTATAAGTCAGTTTATAGTCTTTCGTCCCTTGCAGATATCGAAGTACCTTCTTAGCTGCTTTCCAGTGATCTAGGCCAGGATTGGTCTGATAACGGCCTAACATTCCAGCAATATAAGCGATATCTGGGCGAGTACAGACTTGAGCATACATCAAGCTCCCGACTACTGACGCGTAAGGTATCTGGCTCATTTGCTCCTTCTCAACCTCTGTTGTCAGACACTGGAATGAACCGAAAACATCTCCCTTAACTACTGGAGCGACGGAGGGTTTGCACTGTTGCATGTTATATCGTGTAAGGACACGATCTATGTAAGCCTTTTGGGACAATCCTAAGATCCCTTTGTGTCTATCTCGGTGAATTTCGATGCCAATGACGTAAGAAGCCTCTCCGAGATCCTTCATGTCGAAGTTATGCGAGAGTAACCGCTTCGACTCATGCAACATGTCTAAACTATTACTTGCCAATAGAATATCATCTACGTAAAGGACAAGAATAGTAAAGTTGCTCCCACTCATCTTGAGGTAGGTGCATTGATCCACTTGATTCTTCATAAAACCTTGTTTCTTCATGACTTCATCAAACTTGAGGTATCATTGACGTGATGCTTGTTTTAACCCGTAAATGGATTTCTTCAACTTACAGACTAGATGCTCCTGACCTTCAGGTTTAAAGCCTTCAGGTTGTTTCATGTAAACATCTTCGTCCAAATCTCCGTTAAGGAAAACGGTTTTAACGTCCATCTGATGTAACTCCAAATCAAAATGAGCTACTAGGGCCATGACGATCCTTAATGAATCTTTACGAGAGACAGGTGAAAAAGTCTCTTGATAATCAATTCCCTCTTTCTGAGTGTAGCCCTTTGCAACCAATCTCGCTTTGTAGCGTTCAACGTTCCCATTCGGATCCAGTTTTGTTTTGAATACCCATTTACATCCTACGGGTTTGGCTCCGTTGGGTAATTCTACCAAATCCCAAATGTCATTTTTCTTCATGGATTCAAGCTCTTCAATCATTGCTTTATTCCATTCAGAAGACTGATCACTGCTAATGGCTTCATTGTAAGAGATAGGATCATTGAGCTTTCCAGCATCCATTTCAGTCAGGTAGGTAACATAATCATCCCAATTAGTAGGCCTTCTTTGCCTAGATGACCTCCTGAGTGGATTATCGGGTTCAGCGTTGTCTTGGTTATGAGTGTTTGATGTGCCTTCGTCATGAGGTATAATGGGTTCTGATTGTAGAGGTGAATTTGGAGTTGGTGCAGTAGCTTTAGGTACAGTAGTTGCATTGGGTACAAGAGGAGTAATCGGAGTAATGGTAAGCGACGAGTCTCCCCCCCCCCCCCCGCGTCTTGTACTTCTTGCAATTCTTCGTAAGGGTTGGTACTGCTCCCACTGACCTTGAAATCCTCCAGAAACGCAGCACGCTTGGTTTCAACAATACGGGTGACATGGGAAGGACAATAGAAACGATAACCCTTAGAGTTCTCAGGATACCCGATAAAGAAACAGGTAACTGTTTTAGGGTCAAGTTTCCTTAGGAAAGGATTTTAAAGTTTTGCTTCAGCAATGCAGCCCCATACTTTCATATATTTAAGACTCGGTTTCCTTCCTGTCCAAAGTTCATAAGGAGTTTTAGGGACAGACTTAGAAGGAACTCTATTGAGTATATGAACAGCTGTTTTTAACGCTTCAGTCCAGAGGAATAATGGTAAATTAGTGTTGGCTAACATACTGCGCACCATGTTCATAAGGGTACGGTTTCTTCTTTCAGCGACACCGTTCTGCTGAGGTGTACCAGGCATGGTGTATTGGTTCACAATCCCCTGGCCCTTACAAAACTCATAAAATGGACCAGGAGCTTGACCCACATCAGTATGTCTTCCATAATATTCACCGCCTCTATCTGATCTGACAACTTTAATCTGACGATCTAATTGCTTTTCAACTTCAGTCTTATAATCTTTAAAAGTTGATAGAGATTCAGATTTCTCCTTAATTAGATACAAGTACATGTAACGAGAATAATCATCAATAAAAGTGATAAATGAAGTATGTCCTGTTATGCCAGCGATTTGGTAGGGACCACTAATGTCAGTGTGAATGAGTTCTAATAAATTAGAGCTCCTAGTGGCACCTTTCTTATTTGCTAATGTCATTTTACCTTTAAGACATTTGACACATGTTCCAAAATCGGAGAAATCGAGAGGAGGTAAGACTTCATCCTTTACGAGACGATTTAATCGTTCTCTTGAGATGTGGCCTAAACGCTGATGCCACAACATGGATGAAGTTTCTAAGTCTCGTTTTTCTTCCATCTTTGTGAGTGATTCATTAATGTTATATGACAACAAAGATTTGGAAAAGTTATCTTCTAGTTCTAATCTATAGAGACCACCATCCAGAATACCAGTACCATAAAGAACAGAATCATAAAGGATAGAGAGTTTGCGATGACCATGGGAAACAATAAAACCGTCCATGTCTAACTTTGGTCCTGATACAAGGTTCCGAGTTACCTCAGGAACATATAAGGTATCATAAAGTTTAATACATAAACCAGTTTTCATAACTAATTGTAATGTTCCAATGGCCTTCACTTCTAATTCTCGATCATCCCCAACCTTAAGCGTTCTTTGGTTTCTTTCCAGCTTCCGGATTGAAAGGAATCCCTGAGTAGAATTGGTAACATGAACCATAGAACCAGAATCAAACCACCAAGAATTAGCAGGAACACTTAAATTATAGGACTCAAGTATCATAAAATAATCGTTACCTTTCTTAGCCAGCCACTCCTTAAAATCAGGGCACTCCTTCTGCATGTGTCCTATCTTTTTACAGAACTTGCAGCGGATACTGCCTAAGGAGTTCTTAGAGCTGGAGGGTGCACTTGTATTAGGATGAGGGTTAGGCCTTTGGACTTTTGAAGCATCCTTCCTCTGATAATTGTTCTTCCTCTTCTTAGAGTTGGAGGTAGTGAAGTTTGCAACATCAGTATGGCGATCCATCCTCATACGCTATTCCTCCTGTACGCACATGGCGACCAGCTCACTCATCGTCCATTTGTCCTTCTGAGTGTTGTAATTGATCTTGAATGCTTCAAAGGACGAAGGAAGCGAAGTAATGATGAAATGAACAAGGAAACCATCACTGATTTCCATTTCCAGCCCCTTCAGCTTATTGGCCATGTCATTCATCATCATGATGTGTTCGCGAATGCCGCTCCTCCCATCATACTTAGTTGTCACCAGCTTGAGAATAAGAGTACTAGCGTGTGCTTTAGACGTCCCCTTGAACTGAGCCTCCACATGTTCCAAGTAGGTTTTAGCATCTTCAGAATCAGGAATGGCTCCCCTGATTGCATTGCTGATGGACTGCTTCATAAACATGAGAGACATGCGGTTACACCTAGTCCACTTATCATGAGTTAACTGCTCAGCAGCAGTACTTGTGGCAGTAAGGTCCGCTGGCTTATTCTCTCTTAGAGCATAATCAAAGTCCAGCAGCCCAAGAGTAAGCATGAGAGCATCCTTCCATGCAGCAAAGTTATCACCAGTTAAAGGTGGAATCCCGCAATTGGGCGCTGATAGTGGAAATAAGATGAGCAAGTTATGATACTAATGAAGAAATCCTAATGTGATCTAAGGGCACGTTAAACTAAGGCAGACATAAATAATGACCATTTTATATTATGAAGCTGTGATATTGTCTATTACTAACATCAAAATAATAGACTTAGCTAAAAAATTCTACTTAAACGAAAACAAAACAGCTTTGGCCAGAAGTGTAATCATTTAAGCATATGTGCAAAGTGGTTGTAACAAATCAGCTTTGGCCAGAAATTGAAACAATCACTTTAGTTATGCACTTGTTGAGTATGCCATCTATGAATGAATTAAATCAGCTTTGGCCAGAAATTAAGACATTCATGCTTATGATGCACACACAACATAGCTTTCGTAATACTTGAACGATAAGTAGATGTATCAAGTCAGCTTTGGCCAGAAATGATATATCAAAAGCTCATTCAAGTTAAGCTATTCTGGTTTTGCAAAACATTATCTGATTCTGATTAATTAACTAAGTAAATTACAAAACCATTTATTTAATAGCAAATCACATTAAACAGCTTAAAATACAAATAATGAGGTTTCGAGTCACAGCCTTGTTGTCTCGAGTCGAGACCTTTGTCTCGAGTTGACACGTTATGGTCTCGAGTCGAGATCTAATGATCTCGAGTCGAGACCTCTGTCTCAAGTTGATACGTTATGGTCTCGCCTTGTCACGTTATGGTCTCGAGTCGAGATCTAATGGTCTCGAGTCGAGACCTCTGTCTCGAGTTGTAATGGTTTAATGGCCTTAGTCGAATCCTCAGTGGTCTCGAGTTGACACGTTATGGTCTCGAGTCGAGACCTTTGTCTCGAGTTGAAAACTTTTGAGAGCCCTTATGATTTCGAGTCGAGACCTTGTGGTCTCGAGTCGAGATCTTGGTCTCGAGTCGAAGCCTGATGGTCTCGAGTCCACTGTTGATAGCTGTTTCTTGTGATAACATAACTGAAATTCGAAATCTAAGGGATTATGAGATATTGTTTCCTGTTTTAAGATGATCTAATTTTATCAACATATTTCGAAAATTATGATATGTTTATCTAATAACAGTTTTTCGAAAATCTATTGAGGACAAAACAGATCAAAAACAGAAAAAACACTTCATAATCCAAATCATATTCCAAATCATAACAGAATTTTCGAATTTCCTAAGAACATGTGATGAACCCTAAACATAAAATAAAATTCTGGAACCCGAAACCTGAAACTTTTAAGACTTCTAAACAGATTTCGGTTGTAAAACATAAACCCATTTGATTTCGAGTAAACATATGATTATTCCTTTTTCGAAAATATGGATTTCGAGTGGATTTATGTGACTCGAAACGGCTGTCATATTCATTAAGTTATAAAAATTCCGTTTTCCAAGTTTCAATCCCAGAATTATGGATACGAAAACAGAACTGACTAATCAACATATGCTCTGATACCACATGTTGGTTCAGTTCTGTTTAATCATGAGGGAAAACAGTAAAATACATACCTGTCACAGCAGAAAGTCCAGTGGAGAATCCAGTAATGGAGTTCGACATGCTTGTCATCGTGATCTGGTTCCTCCTTAGGGTGCTGACTGATGATGGGGCTTAGAGAACCGAAAAGAGTATCGGTTAGGAGATGGAGGACGAATTTGATGTTATGCTTATGGGGTGTATAACTGAGTAACCCTTTAATCTCCACATAATTCTCCTTATATAAGCACCCAGGAGGAAACCTAATTAGTTAATAAGGGTAATATGGTCCATCAACAATTACCAACTAATTATTTAATAGGTTATAATATATTTTGATCTATATTATGTAAATGATTATAATGGCTATAGATTAAATATTAATACATAATATATTTAATCTTACATTAGATATAGTAGAAGTAAAAGGTAATCTGGATTATTCCAATACACTACATGCAATACAACATTTATTTACGGTTTTATTTGGTAACTCAAAAAAAATTCTAGTCATCATATAGTTTGATGGATGACCCAGTCGGGAATGCCATGTCTCACGTGAAGCAGAAGTGAAAGCTGTAAGTGAAAATAGCTGATGTGGACTACCACGCGTGTGGTGGAGAAGTTGTCCAACAAGACTCTGAATAGACAAAACAAGATGTGAGAAAACAACCACTTTAGGATGATCAATCAATAACTACCTATTCAATAAAAGGTTCTTGGCTAAGCCAGGGAACCACAAGAACATGTCTAAGAATAAGACTACGATCAAATAAATGAAGTAAAGTTGTACCAGAGCCGGCCCTAAAGGAGGGCGGGGAGGACAACCAAACAGGGCCCGTGATTTCGTAGGGCATATAATTTTTAAAAAAAATCCAATATTATATATGTAAAAAAAATTTTAATAGGGTATAACCAAAACAATATTAACATAGGCCCACTTAAAAAAATCATATTGTTTAAACTATTTAGCCCATTAGGTTAGTGAGCCCAATACGCAAATATTTTCTAAAAACTAATAAAAAAAAAGAATTCTGAGCGGCAACTCTTTCATCCGGGACTGGGTAACGAAACCGTGATATTTAGTTAAGACCTAAGGGCACGTTTTTTCAAGCTCGAACAGGGTACATGAATTCTCAGGGCCGGCCCTGAGTTGTACCAATATGTGAAATAGTGAGAGACATGTCATTTATGATGACTTTCCCAGAATCAGTAAAACTGATTAGAAAACATAGTTGTTCTTATTCTTTATTTTATTTACGTTTAATGGCTAGTGATATTTTTAAACTATTTTGTTAAACTAAAAAATATTACTAAGACATTGATTAACAATTGAATTATCAAAATTGCTGAATTAAAGTTTGTTTGTTGGTCTATTATACATGCTTGGGTAAAACTAGGTGACTTTGATAGGATCATTCATATAATATCAACATACTTTTAATTTAGCCACCCTTTGCAATTTCTAAAATTTAAAAACTATGCCTAAAGCATTAACTTGCATACCCACTTGACCCTTTTTATTATTAGAAAAGCTTTTCAGTTCTTTGTTTACTGATTCCTATAGTTATAGATGCTTATCGATTTTAACGGGTATTAAGTATGAAGATACTATGGCTATACAGGTTGGAGTTCTTCGTTTTGTTTACAAAGGTTGCCGATAAGGGTATGTATATATATATATATATCCCGCAGGTAACTAGATTTAAGTATCTGGGGTCGTTTGTACAAAGAGATGGTGACATAGATAGTGATGTAACCCATCGCATACAGGCTGGCTGGTGTAGATGGAGGGCAGCCAGTGGGGTATTATGCGATAGGAGGTTCCCAACTAAACTAAAAGGGAAATTTTACAGGGTAGCAGTTAGGTCAGCTATGCTTTATGGAAAAGACTGTTGGGCTATCAAGAAGACACAAGCGCGCAGGATAGAGGTAGCAGAGATGAGGATGCTGATGTGGATGTGTGGACACACGAGGTTAGATCGGATTAGAAATGTGGTTTTTAGGGAAAGATTAGGAGTAACTAGTATATCGGAGAAGATTAAGGAGGGGAGATTGAGATGGTTTGGGCATGTGAAGCGGAGGGAAACGACGGCACCAGTTAGAGTAGTGGAAACTCTTACTGTGGAGGGGAAGAGAGGTAGAGGCAGACCCAAACTGACATGGGATGAGCAGATCAGGCGTGATTTACTAGAGTTGCATCTTTCTGAGGACATGGTCCAAGATAGGACTTCGTGGAGGCGTAGGATTAGGGTTAAGGACCTATAGAGGATATGGCAGTAAGCTCTTAGGTGTATTTCAGGGATGTAGGTTTCTCTTATTCTTTAAGTGACTTTTCCGGTGATTGCCTTCTTGTGTTTATGCGTAAATGATAGTGTATGATATTTTACATGATGTACAATATATTGTGCCACTCTGTTCACTTTCTTGGTATGGGCGACTTCTTATTTCTATATTCTTTCTATACTCTTTGACTTGGTGTGTTGGTTTGCTATTCGTTTTCGAGTCGAGGGTCTCTCTGGAAGCAGCCTCTCTATCCCTATGGATAGAGGCAAGGACTGTCTACATCCCACCCTCCCCAGACCCTATAACTAGCTTTGCTATTTATGGGATTTACTGGGTATGGTTGTTGTTGTATATATATATATATATAGTGGAGAGTTCAAATGAGAAGAAATTTTTTGTAAGAAGAAAAAAGAAGAAATTCCAATCAATAAGACTGAGTGTAGTGGGGCAACCTGTTGAGTGGGCGTCTTGCGACACGTGGCGCCACGTCACATAAGAGGATTCTGACCAAAAAAGGGGTAGTGGGGCAACCTTGCTGGGTGGGGCGTCTTGCGACACGTGGCACCCATTTATTTTGTCTTTTTTTATGTAAAAGATATAAAAAAAATCCTATTTTTTATAAAAGTCTTTTTTTACTTCAACCAAAATAAAAAAATACATCAACTAAAAAAAATACTTCAACCAAAATAAAAAAATACATCAACTAAAAAAAAATACTTCAACCAAAATAAAAAAATACATCAACTAAAAAAAAAGACTTCAACCAAAATAAAAAAATACATCAACTAAAAAAACATACATCAATACACATCTACTACTCATCGTCACTAACGTACTCGTTTAGGTCGAGGTCGACTACATTGTTATTATCTTCATCCTCGTTATCTCCTTCATCCTCGTTAACGAGTTCCGCCTCGTATCCTGGTTGTTTGTTGTCCCATAGGTGATCGATCAAGTCATACATAAGCATGGTGTGTTTCTGTCTATTCTTTATGTCCATTATGTTCTCGAGTCGTGTCTCCGATGATACTTCTTGCGTCCAATACTCCGGGAACAATGAAGGGTCATTCTCATTGTAATCTTGGCAAATGGCTTTGCCTTCGTCTTCCAATATCATGTTATGCAAAATAATGCATGTGTAAATGACGTCATGCATTTTTTCCTTTGTCCAGTATCTTGCTGGATAATTGATGACGTGCCATCGATTTCGAAGAACTCCAAACGCTCGCTCGATATCTTTTCTTGCTGATTCTTGTTTTCTCGTGAAATATTTTCTTTTAAGATCAATAGGCTCGGTGAACGTCTTTACGAACATTGCGTACTCCGGATAGATACCGTCAGTTAAATAATATCCGCGTTTGTAGTAATTATCGCTCGCATAAAACGCTGAAGTTGGTGCCAATCCGTTTATAATCTCTTCGAGAACCGGCGAAGACTCAAACACGTTGATGTCGTTGTGAGAACCTTGTTGACCAAAGTATGCATTCCATATCCAAAGATCATAAGATGCAACCGCCTGCAATATTAACGACGGTTTGCGAATGTCGCCTCTAGTATGTGTACCACGCCAAGCGGTAGGGCATTGTTCCCACTTCCGGTGCATGCAGTCCATGCTACCGATCATACCGGGGAAACCGTGAACGTGCTCATGCACTTCGTACATCCTTTGGAGATCACTCCAAGTCGGACGTCGTAAATAAGCCGGCCCATACAACTCAATCACACCTATATAAATTTAATTTAAATATGCATACGAACATTGACAGTAACATATAAAAAAATTGACGCTAAAGTTAAATATATAAAAAATTTGAAAACAAAATTTACTAAATATACCTTGACAAAAGTGTATGAGTGTGTCTCGCGCAGTCTTGGAAGCCATTCTCAGGTACTCGTCAAATGAATCAACGCTTGTGCCATATGCAAGTTGTCGGATGGCCGCAGTACACTTTTGTAACGAAGTAAAGCCAAGATACCCACGAGCGTCATACTTTTGTTTGAAATAATCATAATCTTCCTCCATGTCGTTTGTAATACGGGTAAATAGACGTTTACTCATGCGAAAGCGACGTCTAAATATCTTCGCGTCATATACCGGCTCCTCCCCGAAATAGTCTTGCATCAGCCGTTGTTGTCCAGCGGCACGATCCCGCATAATATAATTTCTTCTTCTAATCAGTGGGTCATCCGTTTCATTGTCCTCGCTAGCAACGTGAACCATTAAATTGATCGTTGTCATTACCGCCTCGTTGATGGCTTCTTCAAATTCATAAGAACTAGATGAAGTTGTATCGTCGTCGGACGAGGATGACGAAGGGACGTTGAACTCCATTTGTGGTTCCAAAAAAACAAAATGGTTTATGTTGAAAGAATGTAGTTTTAGAGTGGGTTGTGTTGTATAATAGATGTATATATATATATATAGTAATTTGGTTTAAAAAAAACAAACAAAAAATTTACTCAATATATCCGTTGGATAACGGCTATATGTTTGGATGTGTGTGTTGAATGGGCGACGAGAATGAGACGGGCAAGAGGGGGTCGCCCCCCAAGTCGCCCCCGGGGGCGGTGTTCCAGGCGACTTGGGGCGACTTGGGGTGGGGAGTCGCCCCACTACACTCAGTCTAAGAATGCTTTATTTTACTTCATTTAATATAAGTATTTAATTTTACTATAAGGGTACATTGGTAAATATACATAGGTCATTAATTTGTAGTCTTCCTCTTTACTAGCTAATTACATTAATTTTTTTTGTAACTTATCTTCAAAATATATATTTTTTTCAAAAAAATAAAATAAAATAATTTAAAGTGTAGGATAAATTACGAGTTATGTAGGATAAATTACGAGTTGTGTAGGATAAATTTCAACGTGTAGGACGAATTTCGAAATATGTAGGATAACTTTTGATGCGTGTAGGCAAAAAAAGTTAGTGTGGAGGATAATAGTCTTTATGACTAATTAATTAGTCAAAAAATGATAATAAATGAAATAAGTGAAAAAACTATTTAATGTTTTACAAAATTACCCTTTGTTCTTTTATTCTCAATTAAATTTTCTTCTCAAATGAACCTTCCCATATATATATATATATATATATATATATAATGTATCAATATTAAGTATATGTGTGTTCTAATCATCCTTGTTGTATGTAAATATGTCTTATGTATGTGTATGTGATAAGGGTATGTATAATCAGATGTGATTGTTGTTATGTATAATTGTGTATGTTTTCTTTTTTACCTAAGCCAATTGCATAATGATTCACAATCCACGTATTAAACATTGATGTTAATTATCAATGGTGTTGTGGTCCATTGGCAAAGACTAAGCCTTTAAACACCTTAGGAGAGGGAGGTCTGGTGTTTAAGTCACACAGACGACACAGGAAGAAAAGAAATTTGTTGTTCAAAAAAAAAAAAAAAAACCTTGATGTTAATTACTTAAACAATATATTTTTATGCTATATTCATTTGCTTTATTCTAAAGCCTATTGATGCTGAAACAAAAAACTATGGCTTTTGTTTCATTCATCTGAAAATTAAGAGTTTAACGGGCCAAAAGGAAAATTTAATATGGATCAAAACAACTTAGGTTAGGCAATATTTTTTTTTCTTTTTAGGGTTATTGATGTTTTCACTTGTCTTACATATAATATAAAGAGTTAAATGCCATTTTAGTCCCTGTGGTTTGGGCTATTTTGCCAGTTTAGTCCAAATGTTTCATTTTTAACTTGTGGGTCCAAAAAGGTTTCACAGTTGCCATTTTAGTCCACTGGGTTAACTTCATCCGTTTTTTCTGTTAACGAGAAGGCCAATTCGGTCATTTTATATGGCTGAATTGCACTTTTAGTTAACAAAATTACATACAAAATGATCAAATTGGCCTTCTCGTTAACAGAAAAAATGGATGAAGTTAACCCAGTGGACTAAAATGGCAACTGTGAAACATTTTTGGACCCACAGGTTAAAAATGAAACCTTTGGACTAAACTGGCAAAATGGCCCAAACCACAGGGACTAAAATGTCATTTTACTCTAATATAAATCAGCAATAAACTAAATGGACACCAACCCTAGCTAGTACCATAATGCTTTTTTGAATAAAGAAGACAATAATCAAGCAAAAGATTACAAAGAAAAAGGGCCAATAATGTATCATACCCAAGTTTCCTCACTACAAGATTGTCGAGTGTTTATGGATTTAATTCATATCACTACAAAGGTGTAGGAACACAAAGAAGAATTTGAATTGGAGTTTGAAGGGTTAGTATCAAATACAAAGGATAAAATAAATAAGAAGGGTAAGAAGAATTCTAGTCTATTGATCTTAGATTTGGAGGGTTGAGATTAGTTGTAGGGAAAAGAAGATAATAGAATGACATAAAGGGAATCTTATATTTATGGATTTTCTCTCGCCACATGCAAGACACATGCCAATTCCCCCATCGATTTAAAACGTCCATAACTTTTTCATACGACATTTTTTTTAAATTTCACCATAATAACAAGCGTTTTTTTATCTTTAATATGAGTACCATATTATCATATAAAAATAAAATAAAAAATTTCATTTTTACTGGGTTTTTTTGCATTGTGTTAAAGGTTCAGGTCATTGTGTCTTTTAACTGGGTTTTGGTCAGTAGAGTTTCTATACATTGTGTTTTTATCAAAACCTATAACACAATGATAATTTGGGTTCTATCCATTGCGTTTTTATAAGAACCTATAACACAATAAATGACACAATGAAGATGGTGTTATATCTGGGTTTTCTATAAATTGTGTTATTAGTTCAGGTCATTGTGTTTAATATGTTATTCATTGTGTTTTAATATGTTGTCCATTGTGTTTTAATAATTTGTTCAATTTTTTTTTTATTATCTTTGTTCATTGTGTTTTAGTTTGTTGTGTATTGTGTTTTTAGTTTGTTTTCCATTGTGTCTTCATCTGTTCTCCATTGTGTCTTTTATCTGTTGTCATTAATTGTGTCTTTTATCTGTTGTCATCAGTTGTGTTTTTATTTAGTCTGATACTTATTGTGTTATACGTTATGGTCATTGTGTTTTAGTATGCTGTCCATTGTGTCTTTATCTGTTGTCATTGATTGTGTTTTTGATCTACTTTACATTGTGTTTTACATCATGTCCATTGTGTTATTATCAAAACCTACAACATAATGTTAATTTGGGTTCTATCCATTACATTTTTATAAGAACCTATAAGACAATATATAACACAATGAAGATGGTGTTATATCTGGGTTTTCTATAAATTGTGTTATTAGTTCAGGTCATTGTGTTTAATATGTTATTCATTGTATTTTAATATGTTGTCCATTGTGTTTTAATAATTTGTTCAATTTTTTTATTATCTTTGTTCATTGTGTTTTAGTTTGTTGTGTATTGTGTTTTTAGTTTGTTTTCCATTGTGTCTTCATCTGCTCCCCATTGTGTCTTTTATCTGTTGTCATTAGTTGTGTCTTTTATCTGTTGTCATCAATTGTGTTTTTATATAGTCTGATATTTATTGTGTTATATGTTATCGCCATTGTGTTATATGTTATGGTCATTGTGTTTTAGTATGTTGTCCATTGTGTCTTTATCTGTTGTCATTGATTGTGTTTTTGATCTACTTTACATTGTGTTTTACATCATGTCCATTGTGTAATATGCAACTGGGTTTTTGAATTTTTTTTGAAAAATATAACAATATGGTACTCATATTAAAGATAAAAAACGCTCGATTTTATGGTATAATTTTTTTTAAAAACAAATGATGTATAAAAAAGTTACGGACGTTTAAAAATTGGGGGGGAAATAACATGTGACTTGCATGTGCATGTTCTATTTCCTCTTGTAGACAAAATTACACTTTCCATTTAATTCCTTATAGGACACTTGTTACTCTCTGATGGCTTCTTACACTTATTATTTTTAAATACTTTGTAGGGAAAACCTCGCACAATAGTAACCAAGTTTATCCTCTGTTCCACTAAAGTCACTCATTCTTTTTTTGTCTCTCTAAAATCACTCAAGTTTGATTTACCGTTTCAATCTTACGTAATTATCAGGTTACCATGATGATGTGTCAGGTAACACTCTTTTTTTTAATTAATTTCTAATGCTTATGTGATAATTATGACAGTTCTTAAGTAAAAAAAAATGATAAAATAATATTGAATATGTATTCTCATAAATCATAATCACGTCAACATATAAAAGATCAGAACTCTATACATGATTCAATATCTATGATTATGTGAATTACGTTTGTCTTACACAAACCAATTTTTGCAAGCTCAATTGTTCCAGAATCAATCTTATCTATCATTAGAATCATGATCCTCATAAATATTCTAGTTTGCTGACTTCGACTTAATCAATCGTGAAACAATCCAATCCATTTCAAGAACCATGTTCATCATAGACAATACAATTTCGGCGACTTCGACTCGATCGTGCTATGAAACAATCCAATCTACTTCGACTCAATCAGTCCTAGTGACTTCGATATTAAGAGAACTGATGTTGACGACATCTATTTTAATAGAACTAGTTGATTGCTTTCAGAAACAATCCAACCCACTTGATTGTTTGTTGTTCCACAAATAATTTGGGCATAACCATCAATTCAACTTAATCAAACTATTTTGGCAAGAACGTATGTTTCAATCTTTCTTGGCAGTTTGATTTTGGCAAACATGTATGTTTCAATTTGGGAATTAGAAAAAAATTGTGACCTAATATGTCATCAAGTAACCTGATGACCTGCTAATTACGCAAGATTGAAACGGTAAATAAAACTTGAGTGACTTTAGAGAGACAAAAAAAGATTGAGTGACTTTAGTGAAACAAATATTAAACTTGGTTACTATTTTATAAAGTTACCCTTACTTTGTATTATAACTCAACCCGGAGTTTGAAAACATTATAAATCGGTTCATGAAAGTTAAGAGTGGAATTCCCTATACCACTTAGAGACAATTTTGGACATAAAATTAGTCTTTTAGATCTAATTGTGTTTTAGTTTGGTTGACGCCTACAGAAAAAAATAGAAGTATAAGTTATTTTTTTGAATTAATTAGTGTAAAAAAATATAAAACGAATAAACGTGTTTGAATAAATAAAAAAAATTACCAACACGTGGATCTTTCGAGACGTCAACCCAAGCTCGCACTGACGTGTATTCTTCTTCGGCCGTCCAACGCTTAGCCCTTCGTTGTTGGGATCCTGATGACTCACCGACTTGTTTTTTCTTGTGTGGGCATTTTTTTGGTTGGGGTTCGGTTAGGGTCAATGGAAAGAACGATTGTTGTAAAGGGGCTTGTGTTTCGGGTACCCATTGTGTTTATGAATCAGGTAAATCCCAACCGCCAGCCCCATATTTTTCGTATGAGTCGAATTCAAACGAGGGTCGGTAATCAACTCTTTGATCCATAATTTTTATAAAATTTGAAGTTTGAGAGGAGAAGAATATTTTAAAATGGTGGGGTTTGAAGTATAAAACATGGGGTTTATATAAGTGTTTAAAATTAATTTTTTATTGGGTTTTTTGAGTATATAATTAAAGAGTTACCATTGGTTTTTTTTGTTTTCCAAAGCCAATTCCATAAGAGCTTCTATATTCCACCAGCTAACCACCAATTTCATTAATTCTTGCATCACAACAACGGCGTTGCTAGCCTCAACTATTTGCCCCAAGCCCCCACTTGCGCCAAGGTGTTATAGTTTACTTGGGCTTTGTTTGCTTATGTGGCATACCAACAAAGCCCATAGTCTTAATTCTTGCATCACAACAATGCCGTTGCTAACCCCAACTATTTTGCCCCAAGCCCTCACTTGCGCCGAGGTGTTATGGTTTACTTGGGCTTTGTTTTATTTTTGGTCATTGTATGTCTCAACTCTCAAGACATGTTACAATAACAGTTTTGGATCACTTTTCGTATGTTGGTGCTAATTAGAGGTTGTTATCTACTCTTTGACCATTTTAAATTAGTAGTCAATTGTATAAGCTAATCGGGTAGAAAATTAGACAATACAAATAACATTTCTCATTAAAGACAAAGAAACCCGTCACGAGGAGTATTTACTAGTTATTGGTAAGTTTACATCATCATCATCATCATCATCATCATCATACTCAGTAAATCTCACCAATAGAAAGCTAAGGTAGGGTCTGAGAAGGGTAGGATGTAGACAACCTTACCTCTACCCCGTAGGATTGAGAGACTGCTTCCAGTGAGACCCCCGGCTCGATTGTAATTTTGCATCAAGCCTTGGACATAAATCACATAACACTTATCGATCGGGAAAAAGACCGATTGGTGCATGCACCCCCTTGTCTTTCGGCTATCAACGCCACTACATGATGCATGATTAACCGTCCGTCACTTTTAACGTTATTTTCACGAAATTAGTAAAATAACGTTAAAATTAGTGCAATTTCACTTTTGCCCCCTAAGCGACTACACATATATACATTATATGTGCACACCGCAAGCGGAGCGTTTTATTGGTAAATTTACAAACCCTATAAATACTTTCCTAACCTATAATTCAGCTAAATACATAAGATTTGTTCATTTTTTAAAAAAACCACGCACATCTCATTCTACGTATCTATCCCTATTCAATTAAAAAATACTTATTTATTCATCTTTTGCTAGTAACTAGGTTTAAGTATCTGGGGTCGTTTGTACAAAGAGATGGTGACATAGATAGTGATGTAACCCATCGCATACAGGCTGGCTGGTGTAGATGGAGGGCAGCCAGTGGGGTATTGTGCGATAGGAGGTTCCCAACTAAATTAAAGGGGAAATTTTACAGGGTAGCAGTCAGACCCGCTATGCTATATGGAACAGACTGTTGGGCTATCAAGAAGACACAAGTGCGCAAGATGGAGGTAGCAGAGATGAGGATGCTGAGGTGGATGTGTGGACACACGAGGTTAGACCGGATAAGAAATGAGGTTTTTAGGGAATGATTAGGAGTGGCTAGTATATCGGAGAAGATTAAGGAGGGGAGATTGAGATGGTTTGGGCATGTGAAGCGGAGGGAAACGACGGCACCAGTTAGAGTAGTGGAAACTCTTGCTGTCGAGGGGAGGAGAGGAAGAGGCAGACCCAAACTGACATGGGATGAGCAGATTAGACATGATTTAGTAGAGTTGCATCTTTCTGAGGACATGGTCCAAGATAGGACTGCGTGGAGGCATAGGATTAGGGTTAAGGACTTCTAGAAGATACTACAGTAAGGTCTTAGGTGTATTTTAATGAGGTAGGTTTTTCCTAGTCTTTAAGGGACTTTTCCGGTGATTGCCTTCTTGTGTTTATGCCCAAATGATGTTGTATGCATGCTATTATACATGATTTACATTATATTGTGTCAACTCGGATCATTTCTTGGTATGGGGACTTCTTATTTGTATATTCTTTTACTTGGTGTGTTGATTTGTTGTGCGTTTTCGAGCCGAGGGTCTCTCTGGAAGCAGTCTCTCTATCCCTATGGATAGAGGCAAGGTCTGCCTACATCCCACCCTCTCCAGACCCTATAAGTAGCTTTGCTATTTGTGGGATTTACTGGGTATGGTTGTTGTTGTTGTTATTTATTCATCTTTTCTTTCATTAACAACCACTTACTTACAACTCACAAAATATACTAACATTGTGTTAACTATATTATATATAACAAACCACAACATATTATATTAGAAGACTTGCCATGTTACATGCAGAAAAATGGTTAGAAAACCAAGGTCAATAGTCAATCAATATACTATATATATAACAAACCACAATATATTATATTATAAATCAGTTAACCCTAACACTAATATACAATACCTCTCAACCTAACCCAAGTAATAATATTAATTTCAAATTAAAAAAAAATCCAAAACTCTCCAACTCCTTTCAAGACTATAGGCAAAAATCAAATCATGTAAATAAAAATATTATACTATCCAAGTATCCAATTTTCTCTATTGACAACCTGCATTCCTTCCTGGACCTCCATAATAAATATAATTCCCCCAAACATTATTTTTGCCAGCTTTTATATCATAACAATTTGGATGATCAGCCAATAAATGCAGATTTGTTAAAGGAAGCAAACTATTATCCCAATCTACAACCTGCAAGTTCCTAAAATATGCAGCTTTTCCAAAACCTTCATCTGCAAAATGACCACTGCCCATTTGTGTATTTGTGTGATAACCCCTTGATCTCGAGTTAACAACTTCCCCGCCGAATTGTACCATACTCGCTTCTTTTTGTAGATGAGTGAATAAAAACGACGGCCAGTAGCCGATTAGCACCCCGGATCCAAATTGCAGCCACCAGTGTCCGTGTTTAGGGTCCTGTGTAAAAGAACATAAAATGTCTAGTTTTAGTAAAGTTTGTGTTATATATATATATATAGAAAAAGTATATCGTACATTACGGCTTAACGTACTTCACATACAACAACATGCTGTTTTCAATATGCGTGATTATTGTGTTTCAACGTGATTTTGGATTTTTGAGTTACAACGTGCGTGATTTTAAAATGAACATGCGTAATTACTTGTCGTACGTGATGTACGTTAAGCCGTAATGTACGTTAACCTTCCTCTATATATATATATGTATCTAGAGGTGCTACAAATGGTAAGTTGGGTAACGGATCAAAATTTGGTTCAGTGTGAAATGGGTCGTTTCTTTTGATACGGGTTGAAACGGTTAGAGTAGTTTGGGTTGAACAACAAATACCTTTTTTTCCATTTATCAATTTTTTTTTGCAAGTACTTAGTGCTTTAATATTGATTAAGAAAATTTTACTACAAAATTAATCTATATTTTTTTTAAATAAAATGATTTGGGGGAATGGGTCAAACATTGAAAACTGTCCAAAGTGCATTTTTAATGCATATATGCTAAATGCCATATTTCAAAAATTATATCACTATACAAGTATTGTAAGATATGAGTTATTTCTATAAAATCATTGAATGAACAAAAAATGTGTCGGGTCTCGCACGGTCTTTCTGACCCGTAAATGACCCCTTTCAACGTAAACTCATTTGACCCGTTATAGCCAAACTATATCATTATATCAGTAGTGTAAAAATATGAGTTAGTTATACTTGTATAAAATAATAAAGATGGACAAAAAATGTGTCGGGTCAACCCGCACGGTCTTTTTTGACCCGTACTAAAAACAACCCATTTCAACATAAATCTATTTGACCCGTTACCTAACACACCCGATCCACCCCCCTTGCCACCTCTAATGTTACCTATTGTGAAACAGTGGCACCATAGCCCACATAAGGCTTCTATTTTGTTTGTGTTACTTTCATTTATCAGTATTGTAACAGTTAAGATTTAGAAGTATCTGAGTAGAAAACAAACAAAACTCGAAGAAAAAGCCGAAACCGAGACGGTATCAACTTAGTAATAATCTATATAATACAAGTACTTGACTAATAGTTAAAGGGAGGTCTACACATGGAAGACACTTCCTAGAAATGATGAAGAGAATCTTACAATTATATATTTCTTATGTTTGGCCTAAAAAAGATAAAATTAAAATTTGAAGATAAAAATGTTAATAAATTGGCAGACATTTTTTCTAAAAAACCAGACAGGTTCTTGTTAATTTGGATTTTATTTATGTGTTAAGTTTTCTAAAAATACAGATAAAATTTATTTAGTATTTACCTTCCATATCATGACACCGATATCGAATTGTTTGCCGTTATAAGATGATCTAGGAGATATTGCTGCACCTATTGCAATCCGGTTATTTGTTTGAACAAATCCTGAGCATAGCAAGTTATAGCACCCTGTTGTTTGGTATGCATCCGTCTGTAAATAAATATTAACATAAATTAGCCCTTTCTTTACACACGCATACACACACACACATATATGGAAAATAGGAGTCAATTTCGACCTGTTTACTTATTCGGTTGATTTGGGTTGAAAGTCGACAACGCTAATTTTATTTCAGACGTCTTTTTTTTTAACCAAAGATTTAGATCATTAATGTAGTAATATTATCTTTTAATTATAACTAAAGCATAAGTAGTTAAATATTTGGAATTTGTGGAGCTCAACCCAGGGGCGGTTCTTAGCTTGGGCCATACGGGTCCCTAACCCCCCCCCCCGCGTTTTTCGCTTCGTGGTGTAAATTTTACCAAAAATTCCGGAAAAAAATTATGTAGTGTAAAATATTGGATTTTGAGAGTTCAGCCCCAGTTAGTTTCCGCTAATGGTTCAACCCACAACTCAACCACGTCCTGATACTAAAAAAGTGACAAGTTTCAACCCGAATATCTGCTCTCGCCATCTCTAATGACAGATTTGAAAGAAAAGAACGTCAATGTTACTTACAGTCCAGTAAGTGAAGAATCTAGGATACCCATCTCCGTATAACTCCGGGCTAACCTGAGGAATCATGAATAGCTTGAAAATCACATTTCTGAGTATATTCAGAAGTATTATATCATTTAATTTAAATTTTTGTAAAATAATTCTTTTGTCTTTGCTAAAATGTAAAAGTTAAAGAATGTTATCTGAATATATATATATATATATATATATATATATAGAGAGAGAGAGAGAGAGAGAATTACCTGCCAACCAGCTTCTATGGTATTGAGATCATTCCCAAATGAACCAGAAATGACCCATAACTGTGACAGACTAAACTCAGATGCATCTGTAACCTCAGGTGTCCATACATTCATGCTGGCCTTTGCTCCATAGTATTTATCTCCATTTACAAAAGCAACTGCATGCTATTATTCAAAATATTGCACCTCATTATCCTTTCAATTTCAGGAAAAAAAAATTAACAAAAAAGAAAAAAGTAACTCAATTTCTGTCACATCTTTTGTTCTATCTATATTGTAGGATTATATCGTATAACATAGGTACGCTGTCTCTATGTTACGCGATGTAAACCTAAAATATGGAAAATTAAAGAGAAGAAAATGATATAACATATCTCAACTTAGACTGTAGCATGTAGACTTGATGTCAACTTAGGGGTGTTTGGATGTGCATTTTGAAAGTATGTATAGTATTCAATTTTAAAATCTTTTAAATATAAATGACTAAAATGAACACTTTTGTTGAAAAAATAGTCTTTTTTTGTGAATGGATATTTACATGGTAATTTCATATACACATTTGAAAACTTACATGATATCATAGTTACTCAACTAAACAAAATTAGTATCATATGCACAAATTCAAAATACATAATTTTTCATATTTACCAATTTCAAAAATCAGTTATAATTCATAACATGATCATTACACTACTCTTCTATTTACATTCTGAACTCTCACAACTCACATCTTGATTCTTGATACAAGTTTTGAGTTTATAACAAGGGTATACATGCCTTAAATTTAAAATTGTATATATTTGATATTATATTTTTGTTGGATAAATATTATATTATTATAACGAATTTAATAAGGGTATATGAAATTACCCTTCTATAAATTTGGTTAAAAGAAATGGTAAATAAGTACATTTCTGCTATTTATTTATACCATAGATAACTGGATGTCCAATCCGATTATCCATACAATAAAAACGTGTGACCTCTAAGAACATTCACATTCGTTCTCATATCGTCATTTTTATAATTACACTAAAAATCACTGTATTTTTCTCTCTTTATTAATTTAATAATATTTGTATACCTTATCAGTACATTTTCTCTCTTCTCCACTTACGACGACTTTTAAAAAATATTAAAAATTTAACATGGGGTGAACAGTGTCCCAAATATACAGATGAACAGTAACATTTTCTCTATTTTTCACTCACAACCACTCAAAACCGTTTTTTTTATAATATGTTGAACCCACGCACGTACAAATGTAGAATGAGATGTGAATGCTCTGAGTACCGAAGAAAAACATTTAGCACAACCCTTTTAAAACTCGTTCGGGTTATCATCAAAATTTTATAATCAGTTTCAAAACGCAAATCCAAACGGTTTCCACTTATTGTAAAAAAGACTAAACTAACCTCATGACCACCACTCATGGTATCATGCCTCACACCTCTAATCTTCCTCTTCCTTCCAAATTTTCTCAACGAACTTGCTCTTAACACATCATTTTCAGTAGTTCTTCTAATCGGAATCGTCCCTTTCGGGCAGAATTCGTTCGATTCGGCCCATAATTGAATCGTTTCGAGTCGTTCATCACTCGAGTTATGCCCCTTTGGCCTCTCCACCGGTGGTTCCTGCATAATTCAACCCACCCAAAAAAAATAAAAAATAAAAAAACCTTAAAATCTTAAAAAAAAAAAAAAAGTTAATTAACAAATCATATTAATATATAAATTTGTATAATTACACACCAATGGCCTCTGCCCTCTAAGTTTAGGATGATCAAATGCAGGTTGAAGATGAGAAACAACACAGTCAATAACATCACCATCAGGACTCTGTATCAAAAAAGTCAAAAAGTCAACAAAAGTATACAATAGTCAACAAAAGTCAAACTAGCAAAAATTCATCAACTTAATCAACCTGAATTGTCTTGACAAAAGGCTTGTTGATCTTGTTCAAATGAAGTCTAACTCGGGTTAATCGTGTTTCGTTAATCCGAACCGATGATTCGACAACAAACATAGACAAGATCATCATAGTACATGCAAATATGAGGATAGTTGTAGATTGTGAAGACATGTTTTCATGGGTATTTAAGAAACAATATTTGTGTGTTTGTTTGCTAGTAAGATATGATGATGAACAAGACAACAAGAGCAAGAAACAAATGGATTATTCTTTGTTTTTGGTGCATAGCTTCAAAGACAAGGTTTGGTGAGTTTAAAATGTAAATGTCATAGAAAAAAACACCAAGAAACACACACACACAAACACTTTTTTTTTTTTAGGGGTTTTTTCTCTCTCAAAAATCAAGATTCTTTGATCTTGTGCAGTGACACACAGAACCAGCTTACATTTACATTGCAGAAGTGGGGTTTTAAATCCATTAACAACACCCATGTAGTCAAATATTTTAAAAAGAAAAAAAATTACTTTTTTTTTCTAAATGGCACCCACAATGTGTGTGTTAATGTGTGTCAGAGAGATTCCACTTTGGTGTCTACACGCTGATGGTGGTGGAAAACACTCAAGACTAAAGGGTATGGAGAGGATGGGCTCGGATGGGTTGAGCCGCCACGTAGGCGCCACGTAGGAGTGGCTTGGATGGGATGAACCTAGAGGGGTGGAGAGGGATGGAGGATGAGGCCCCACAACAATAAAAAAATATAAAATTTTAGAGAGAGATAGAGAGAGAGGAGAGACAAAGATAGAGAGAGAGAAGAAAGGTGGTCCGTCTCAATCGGCGGTGGTGGGCCGTTTGGGCCGAGACGAAGCTGAGGGGGATGGTGTGGGGGCTCGGCGCCGGACCAAGCCGGGGCTAGCCGACCCCCATACCCATTAGTCTAATAATAATGTGTAATTAGGCATAGGCACTATTAGGCTTATAGAGTTATAGGTATAACGGAATCGTATGTGTATATGTATAGAGAAATGGAAAATTCATAACCAATTCTATCTTTTAACTGCAAAGTTCTTTAATCTATGTTGTTCTCTTTACGACTTAAACCTAAGATTTTTCTACTTAAACCTAGGTGTTTAAAGACTTTATCGTGGGGATGAGCATGATACTGGTTTGGTGCCGAAAAACGAAGAAAATAGGGACCGGTACAATATTGGTATTTACAAATGTTTTACCAGTATAGAAAAAGGGGAAAATGGGCACCTGTACCGAATATACTTGGTACGGTACTGGTTCGATACCGGTACCCGATACCAAATGTTCATCCCCACTTTGTGTTTGTCAATGGACCACCACTCCATTGATACTAATGTAATTTATTAGTACGAGCAAAATTTTTGTCACAATCAGAAAATGATCCCTGAAAAACAACAGGTTTTTGGGTCGATTAACACGACACGTTTAAAAAACAGGTCGTGTTGGGTTAACGCATTTTAAAAGAAAAGTCGGGTTTAGATTGACCTATATAAAAAACAGGTTTACCCATTAAAAGAAAAGTTGGGTTTGGATTGATCTATATAAAAAACAGGTTGACCCATTAAACTCTTCAGGTTTTTTTAACTATATAAAAAAATATAATATTTGTTTTTTATAAAGATACATTTCCATTTTCAGTATTTAAAAAAAAACAAACTTCATATCACTCATTGATATATATTGATATATATTGATAAACGAATTGAAATAAATAGTGATTTTAATATTATAATAATATATAGTTTTTTTAATACTTTTATTATTTTAATATTATAATAATAGTTATTTTCTTTACTTTTTAACTTTAATCATTTTTTTAATATTAGGGGTTGGGATAAGTTTGGTGTCAACCGGTATCGAACCAGTACTGGTATCGAAAATACCGGTACGGTGCTGTTCGGTATCAGGTACATGAGGGTAAAAACCGATACTAATACAGAAAATGCCAAAAGTTGGTGCCGATTTGATATAGGAAATCTTTTGGTTTGGGAAATTCAGTGTTGCTACCCGGTACCATTTGCTCATCCCTGATCACGGTTACCGTACGAACAACGGTATCGTACAACTTTTTTTGTTAATTTTCTTCAACTTTTATTTTTTTCTTTTTTTAGTTTAAGGGGTAGGGATGAGCTCGGTGCCAACCGATACAGAATCGGTAATGATACCGAAAATACCGGTTACGGTACCGGTGTATGAAGGTAAAAAACGGTAGTAAACCGGTACCAGAAACGCCAAAGGTCGGTACCGAATTGGTACTTAAGATCTTTCGGTTTGGCAAATTTGGTACCGGTACCCAGCACAATTTGCTCATCTCTGACCACGGGTTTCATACGAACAACATCGTTACTGTACAACTTTTTTTGTTGATTTTCTTTAGGTTATCTTTTAGTGTTTTTTTCTAAATTTTCTTTTTATTCTTGTCAGCAGTTCCATTCGCAACACGCTCGTAGTAATTTTAAAACACATGTAAACACAGACTAAATAACAAAAGAAATTCGCCGCAACACGGCGAACTTCTTTAAACCGAGTTGAATGAATCTATCAACTCTAAATTATTTCCATTTTGTTTTTAAAAATCCTTTAAATTTACTATCTCAGATAATGTTATAATAATGCTAGTTTTATCACGTCACATTATTTACTTGTCACACTTATACTCGTCCAATTAAACACATTACTGATAACGTGCTTACACCCCCCAACAACCCACTCACAACTGGTTAACATGCTTGACTCATTTAAAAAAATATGTTTAACAGGTCATGTTTAGGTTGACCTAAATTTGTGTATGTGGGACCTTTCAAGTCCAGTTTCGCTCGGGCTCGGCTAATTTGTTATTTATTAATTAAAGTTATATACGCATAAAATTATTTATATATACATTGATAATAAAAGTTTTTATATAATATAATTTATTAGAAGCTAAATACTTAGTTATGTTTCATATTTTTTTTGTTAAGATATAAAATTCATTGAAAACGAAGTTATCTTTAAAATTAATTGTTTTATTTATATCATAGATTATATCGGGTACTAGTATTGTACCGATATCGCTAAACAGAATTGAGCTGTCCGGACTAGTGAACTAGTAATGTACCGCTATAATAGGTACGACATTCGATTTGTATTTGTACTTATTTTCTATTTTTGTATTTTCGGTACTAGTACCGAATTATTTTTCTTTGTTAACACTCGGATTGAAAACGGAAATAAAAACATAGTTATAATTAAGATAAAATGTTCTTTTTTGTATAATGCACTATACGGAGTACCGAACTGATACTAATTGAACTATCGAATTGGTTTTTGCACTACAAGTACCTGACGTATTTATGTGTATACTGAGATCCGGTTGCACCATGCACGTTTACTAAACAACTTTAGTTTAAGGCTTGATCTTGATTCGGGTTTTAATTTGTTAATCTTGAGTAACTTACGAATGACTTGACTCATTTACACCATGAAAAAAGTTTTGCATATAAAAACATTTTTCGTGAAGAATAGATATATGAAAAATGTTCATATGTTATTTAAACAAGTATACAAATTATATATGTGATTGCTATAAATTTAATCTTAATTATTCAAAAAGAGTGAGATAATGAGGTAATAACTCATATTTGTGTACATTAAAATTTATATCATAAAATTGTACTCAAAAGCAACTCTATGATGTTTGGGATTGCTTTTGCAAATGGGTTATTCAACTGTGTAATCATTTTTAAGTGAAGGAAATACGACATTCATCATCTAGTTAGTATAGAGATATAAAGGTAGTTTGAGATGTGTTTATGTGTAAATGGACAATTAACTTGTTAATCATAATACTTGTTATTTCTTAAATACTTCATTATATTAACAATATATAAACAATTAACTTTTTATGATATCAAATAGTGAAGTCACAAGGTGTTTTATTCCAACTAGTTCTCTAATTGTAATCATCTCATACCATGTTCACAATGCAATCTCAAGCACATTTTTACCAAACACTATAGATATAACCTTTTCAATTTATAATTAACTTGACATTTAGACCCTTACACAAAATATCATTTTCCCAAAAAAAAAAAAAATTCCATCATGTATAGCTAAAACTTTTTTGCGTATGTATCATATCCCATATTTAAACGACTAATTCTTGATTATTGTAACTTGAAACATGTAAAACGCTTTCAAACATTAAGTTTTTACTCCGTTCTAGTATGTTTTTAATCCATTGTACTTTACTTAAATAGCTAAATATTTGACGAAGCTATCTCATATAATCACTTCAAACATACGCATGTTCAAACCGTCCTCCTATAACGTACAATTAGGTAATTGCATTCACTCAATAATAGAAAATGCATTTAAACCGGTTGGTGTGAAAAAAGTTAAAAGTACTTGAAAGAAACACAAAATTGAAGGAAAAAAGTAATTGTGATTTCCCCAATTTGATGCTAACATGATTTTGGGCACTTCATTTTTATAGTCCAATATGGTATTGAATAGTGAAGATCATAAATTAGGGCCCCTAAGAGTGGGGTGGGGTGGGTGAGTGGCGTGCTAGTTTGATTTGAAAGTGTAAATTCCAACCTAGCACGCCTATGAGTTTTCAAGTACTATTTTTTTCATGTGGATTTGACTCCTCCTCAAGGTGTGCAATCGTACTCCCATACTTTTTTTACCTTCAAGGATACACCCTATATTGTAGTATCCCCTCTTTTATATATAAAGGTAGAATGCAAATCAAAGTAAGCTAGAGCAATTTAGTTTTTTTATAAGTGGGTCGATTGGTTTAAGCTACATTTAAACTATATATAGTGGTGTGGTTGGCGGTTTGCGACACATTGTGATCGGCTAGGTAAAACCCAATCGTTATATTTACATAATTTGAAAAGCATAAAATAAATGTGTAACTAGTTTTATTAAACATAACCCAACGGTTGTTTTTATAAGTACACCATTATATTTGTTTCCTGTTAATTGTTATGTTTTAGCTATCAATTATTAACATAAAAACCGTTAACTATTGGTATGTGAATTATTATACATTAACCATCAAAAGTGAATGTTAGCTTCCCAACACATGGTGAGCATTTTCTATTTTACCCCACATCCTCATCTTGTCTTGTCTAGATATCATTTTAATTTTTTTAAGTAAAGTATAAATTGTGTCTCTTAGGTTTCCGGACGGGGTCACATTGAGTTTCTGCAACGAGTTTTTGAAAGCCTGAGTATCTCCGTTGAGATTCCGTTAGTTTGAGCATTAGGTCAAGGGGTATTTTCGTAATCTCACTATACTTAAAAAAAGTTCAAGAGTAAACTGCAATTTTACCCCCTAAGGTTAGGGGTGATTGGCACTCTTACCCCCCCCCCCCCCCCTAAGGAAATAATTGCAATTTTACCCCCCACTGTTAACTCTTATGTCGCAACATTACCCCCTAAGCTCAGTCAAAGGTAGTTTGACCCTTATATGTAAGGGTATTTTGGTAACCTTACCCTATATTTATTATTATTATTATTATTTGAGTTAATTACTGTTTTCGTCCCTGAGGTTTGTCAAAAATAACGGTTTCAGTCCATTAGTTTAAAAATTGTCATTTCAGTCCATTAGTTTCATTTTCATAACCATTTCAGTCCACTAACTTAACTCCATCCATTTATTTTGTTAACTTTGAGTTAACTAACTAATTCAGGGACGGTTTGCGTCAGTTTTAGAAACACATGGACTTAAGTGTAAACTCTAAAACATTAAAACAAAAAAAATAGTAAATTCCAAAATATCAAAAAAATTCCAAAAAACAAAACAAATTCCAAAAAATTCTAAAAAATAATAAAAATTCTAAAAAATCATAAAAATTCTAAAAAATTCCAAAAAATCCGTTTCGGCGCGAACTGTTTCGACCCGAACCGTTTCGAGCTAAACCGTCTGTACCGTTTCGACCCGAACCGTTTCGAGCTGAACCGTTTCGACGCGAACCGTTTCGACCCGTACCGTTTCGAGCCGAACCGTTTCGACCCGTACCGTTTCGAAGCCGAACCGTTTCGAGCCGAACCGTTTCGACCCGTACCGTTTCAAGCCGTACCGTTTCGAACCGAACCGTGCCGTTTCGAACCGAACCCTTTCGAGCTGAACCGTTTCGAACCGAACCGTGCCGTATCGAACCGTACCGATTCGGCTTCGAAACAGTTCGCGTCGAAACGGTTCGGGTCCAAAGGGTTCGGTTCGAAACGGTTCGCATCGAAACGATACGGTTCGAAACGGTACAGCTCGAAACGGTTCGGTTCGAAACGGTTCAGCTCGAAACGGTTCGGTTCGGTTCGATACGGGACGGTTCGGTTCGAAACGGTTCAGCTCGAAAGGGTTCGGTTCGAAACGACACGGTTCGGTTCGAAACGGCACGGCTTGAAACGGTTCGGCTTCGAAACGGTACGGGTCGAAACGGTTCTGTTCGAAACGGTTCAGCTTGAAACGGTTCGGCTTCGAAACGGTACGGGTCGAAACGGTTCGGCTTGAAACGGTACGGGTCGAAACGGTTCGCGTCGAAACGGTACGGACGGTTCAGCTCGAAACGGTTCGGGTCGAAACGGTTCGCGTCGAAACGATTCAGCTCGAAACGGTTCGGGTTAGAAACAGTTCGCGCCGAAACGGATTTTTTGGATTTTTTAGAATTTTTTAGAATTTTTATTATTTTTTGGAATTTGTTTGGTTTTTTGGAATTTTTTTGATTTTTTGGAATTTACTATTTTTTTTGTTTTAGAGTTTAGACTTAAGTCCCTGTGTTTCTAAAACTGACGCAAACCGTCCCTGAATTAGTTAGTTAACTCAAAGTTAACAAAATAAATGGATGGAGTTAAGTTAGTGGACTGAAATGGTTACGAAAATGAAACTAATGGACTGAAATGGCAATTTTTAAACTAATGGACTGAAACCGTTATTTTTGACAAACCTCAGGGACGAAAACAGTAATTAACTCTTATTATTTTTATTATTATTGTTATTATATATATAGTTCTTGCTACCATCATCAGAGATAAAGATGGGTTTATCATCATCAGAGTTTTATCATCATCAGAGTTCTTGCCCAGGCACCACCATGCCACCGCCATTCACCACCACAACCAACGCAACTGCCGCCGCCACACAAACACCACCACAACCATCCAGAAGGAGACAGAGGAGGTTCAATGGTCGCCGGAGAGGATGACCGGAGACGGAGATGGATCTGATTAATTTATCAACAGCGTGCACATCCCCGGAGATGGAGAGGATGACCGCAACTGTCGCCGGAGAGGATGAACAAACAAACAAGTGAGATGTCAGATCTGATCTGATTAATTTACAACCTCATCCCACTTCGACCATTTCGATCTGACATCAAATCTCCGGCAACCTCATCCCACTCCGACCATTTCGAAGGCGGTTCACTCTGATTGCTTGACGGAAGACCAAAAAAGGTAAAGAATCACGGGTATTGTCTCTTGATTCTTAATTTCAAGTGGGTGCTGATTATACCTTTGATTTTGTTGTTAAAAATACATTTTTAATTTCAAGTGGGTGCTGATCCCACATTGATTCTTAATTTCAAGTTGCAATTTGATTTCTTTAATGTTATAACCTGAACAAAAAAAGGTAAAGAATCATGGGTTTTGTTTCTTGATTCTTAATTTCAAGTGGGTAGTGATTATAACTGTTATTTTGATGTTAAAAATATGTTTTTTAGTTATTTGAACTGATACCCAGATGTTGTTTGTCTACTGATAACTAAGTTGCAGTTTGATTTCTTTAATAATGCCCGCCTGTTTGTAATTTTGTTGTTATAAATCCAATTTTGTAATTTCTACCACAAATTGAGATGAATCACTGGTTGCAGGTGTTGATTGAAGGGTGGTGTAGGGGTGGTAGTGATCGTGGTGGTTTGGTTGTATGTATGTGGATGATTGGGGGCTGGGGTGTGGAGATGACGGTGGTGATTGTTGAAGATGAAGGCGGGTGGTGGGTTTTTTTAGAGAGAGAGAGAGGGAGGAAGAAGATGGCAGTGGTGGTTGTGGTGGTGAATGGCGGTGGCAGTGGTGGTTGAGGGTGGTGGCTGGAGGTGGCAGTGGTGGTTGTGGTGGTGAATGGCGGTGGCTGTGGTGGCAGGGGGTAATATTACAGAGTAAACAAAAC
Organism: Helianthus tuberosus; assembly: GCA_030545235.1. Classification (NCBI taxonomy): domain Eukaryota; kingdom Viridiplantae; phylum Streptophyta; class Magnoliopsida; order Asterales; family Asteraceae; genus Helianthus; species Helianthus tuberosus. The sequence goes on from CM060357.1 coordinate 178,166,118, forward strand.
ACATGGGGTAAAATAAAAGGGTAAAATGGTCATTTCACCACCAAGACAACAGATCAGTCAACAAAATTGAGCTTAGGGGGTAATGTTGCGACATAAGAGTTAACAGTGGGGGGTAAAATTGCAATTATTTCCTTAGGGGGGGGTAAGAGTGCCAATCACCCCTAACCTCAGGGGGTAAAATTGCAGTTTACTCAAAGTTCAATCAAACCCACGTTTAAAAACAAGTTCAATCAAGAGCAAACCCCCAAATTAAAACAAACTGCACATTTTCAATCAAACCCACTTTCACATTTTCAATCAATAAACACCCTAATTTCTAATCTTCATCCTCATCTTCAACAAAGTGCAACAACTTCAGATCTCCTCTTTCTTTTTCTTTTTCTTTTTCTTCTTATTCTTCATCTTCTTCACCTACAAATCACCACCACTTTAATGGCAGTGTTGGGTTATATGAGATCCGTTGATGATGAAAGCCAAAACCCAGGGGAATCATCTTCCCTATCTGATGAAATAAGTTGAAGTACATTTATTGGTCCAGAAGTTTCTCCCTTGAAGGCTTCCCAAAACAAGTGCCAAAACTATTGGTACAAAACTACTACCTTCAATAATGGAGAATAAAAGAACACGTGTTGAAATGTCAAAGTGCTAGTCAACAGTCAAGTCAACAAAAGTCAAGACATGAGACTAAAATATCAAGTCAACAAGTCAAAGACCAGAAGTTCTAGATTCCTAGAAGTGTTGGTTCACGCCAGCAGTTTTAGAGTATCCAACTGTTTTCTCTACATTGCACTAGAAGCAGTAGTTCAATGCAACATTGTAACTATCCAACAGTTTTACTAACTGCTGGCAGTTACATCATATAGTGAGTTGTTAGGGGTCGCTTTTATGGTGACATCACCAGCAGTTTTCTCCTTCTATATAATTAGTTCTTTGTATTCACTGTAATGTAACACTTAGAGCCAAAAGGCATAAGAACTAAATGAGAGAGTGTGTATCTACTGAGAGGGGATACCTTTGTACCTTGTGATTGTATTACATCATAACTGAATTCAATATGAAATCATTTTGTAATCATTCCCAAATCCAGTTGTGTTAGATTGATGTGTTTATTTTAAATTTTTGATTAAATTCCTAATTTGTTCAAATGTTCTATCAAAAAACACACACTCTCACATCAAACAGGCAGCAAGGTGGAGCTACATATCTTAACCTGCAAATCACCACCACTTCATCATCTTATGTGCAAGTGTTCAGATCTTAACCTAGTTAACCTTGATTGGTTAAAGTAATAGTTGATTGTGTTATGTGTGGTGAGTTAGGTAGGTGATTGAACTGTTTATGTGAGTAGGAATTGGTTTCGTGTTTGTTGTTGAAACGGATTTGTGATAAGTGATTGGTTGAATTAGGAGTTGAGTTTGAGGAATTGATTATGTGTTGTTTTGGGTGTTGGTAATTGTGGTGGTAATTAGCTTTCCAAAGATGTCCTCAGAGATGCCTTCAAGTTCGGCTGTAGGGTGGTTGTAGTAAGATAATATTAATGGTATTGATGAGGAAGATGATTGGGGTTGTCGGGGATGAACATTGTTGCAGTGGTGGGGATGGTGGTGGAGAGTTGGTAGAGGGCGTCGTCGACGGGGACGGACATGGAGGGGGTGGCGGATTTAGAGATGTTTGAATGATTGTCTTGCTTTTTCACACACTTGTGTGTGTTCTTGGTGTATTTTGAAGATGATGATGACAATTTTATTTTGTATAATAATAAGGATAAGGGGTAAAAAAGACTTTTTACATTGAGGATAAGGGGCAATGGTCTTTTCAGTGAACCTAACTAACAGAGTTAGCATCAAGGACTCAGTGTGTAGCGCTTTTCAGAGTATAGGGACTCAGGCTTTCAAAATCTCACTATATGGACTCAATATGACTCCGCCCGGAAACCTTGGAGACGCAAATTACACTTTACTCACTTTTTATTTCTTTTTGAATTTAAAAAAAAAATCTAACTTCTTTTATAAAATATAAGTTAGACAAATCTTAATTTTTTTTTGAAATATTTTCTTTTAACACTTAAAAGATCCTCCACGAAGTGGCCTTCAAAATCACGATCACCTTGGCTTCTAAGCATCTTAAAAAACCCAAGTTTGACGGGAATACCTAAAAACATATGGACCAGGTATTGGGACATGTATTCGGGTATTGGACTAAAAAAAATCTTGGGTATGAGACAGGTATGGAATTAGCTGATATCTAGCCCGATTACCTAAAACTATATACCTGTTAACCTGAACCATGTACTTGAGTTATAGAGCCAAAATCTTTTTGTTTTATTATTTACTATCTTCCCATTTCCATTGTATAGTTATGTTTCATTATAGTAACTTCACTACTTATGTAATATATATATATATATATTGTAGTGTCATGATTTATGTTTGTATGCTACTAGATACAAAATCAGGATGCAGGGTATATCGACTGTCACACCCTGACTTTTGCGGAAGCGTGATTATGTGTGACTTGCTTAATATCATTGCATTCAACCATTGATTAAGTTTTAAAACATCACAAACATCATTGTCTTAAAATCTGAACAGATACATCAAATTCCAAATTAGAAACCATGCAAATTGTTTAGAGTTCCATAAGGACTCGACAAAAGACATTAATAAAAACCAGGATTTGAAAGATGTGTCTTGTGACAACCCTCAAATTTTCATGTATTCCGTACAATTTATTAATGATAATTAAAGTGCTTGACGACTGTGCTGAATCATTTAACTACTCTCTGATTACTGTGCTATGCTTACATGTATTTGTTAACATACTAGTAGGATACAGAAAAGTTTAAATAGTCCGGTATGCCTTCCTGAGTGTTAAAAATTAAAAACGTTGCAAAAATATATATGTAGGACGCTTTACGGATTAATTAAGCAGTTTAACGGAACAGTGTCAAACCGAACAACCGGACTTTACCCGGAACATAAAAGTATTGCCAAAGACATTGTTTATACTTTTCTAAGCTAGTTAGGGTGCCCGAACACCCTAACACACTACATATTAAATTACACACATAATACACTAAGTAAATACTTAACCTCTTAACTAGATCACTAACTATATCATTGCAATCCAACAAGACACCACCACCCATCTAATGGACGGTTCATGGGGACTCCCCACATGTGATTTCTTTGATTATTTAATGAGATTATGTTGGTGGACAATAGAACATATTATACAATGGTCATTAGTATGTTGGAAAATTTTATTATAAGACCACAAGTCCCTCCATTCTTATCTTCACAAAAACTCAAACACCTTCACTTCTCCTTCCTCCTCACTACCTTCGGCCGACCCCCTTCACCCACACCACCATTATTTTCAATCATCATCCAAGCATTTCAAGTTGAATACAAGGTGTAAGAAGGTCGCTAACGAAGCTCGGTGCACACGGAAGTGGAAGGACCTCTCTCATCTTCTTTTAACCACCACATTTCTACACTCGAACTCCCCTAGCCTTGTGCTAGTAGTAAGTGTTCTAAATCACTATCTTGTTCTTGATTTTAGTGGTTAATAGATGTTTGTATGATGAAATATGAAGATCACTAAATAACATAACATAAACTCTTGAACATAAGATGAATAGGATGGATAAAGAAAAGTTATGAGTGTAAATCATGTAGATCTTGTGTGATTATGATGATTGGGTGATTATCTGATGCTTTACTGAATGATATTAGTATATGATGTTGTTGTGGTCACTAAACTTGTTAAAGGAATCGATCGAACACGATTTAGAAGGTTAAACACAAAGAATCAGAATCTGTCCAACTTTTACAGCCCACTTCTGTTGGCTGTAAACAGGCCATAAACTCAGCGAAAAACCGATATTTTGAATCTAAAATATGTTATTATGAAATACGGTTCTAATGGCACCGAAATCGTAATTTTTGGACTCCGTTTACTATTTTTAAAGTGTTAATTTGTAACAGCAACTTATGCTGAATTTTGACAGCAATAAATGGGTGTCGTATTTTCAGTCATAACCTGAGTTTTGTGATGAATCGAACCATGAAATTTGTACAGTAAATGAAAACCGATGTATTTGTAATTACCCCACTGGAATTTCGTAAATCGGACACTCGATGAATTTTTAATAAATTGTTTCGTGGACTGTGGTCAGAAATACATAAATCTGAGTTCGGTCCCGAATATGAATTTTTATAAAATGTGGGTAATGAACCGGACCCCGATATTTTTACACAATAAAATATGGAATGTTTATGACATTCTATAAAAATTTGGGAATTTTTGGAATAATCTAACTATTTTATTTAAATGTCCGAAAACATCCGGTTTTGAGTATTAATGCTGAATTAACATAAGTTGTGACTTGCGTGTCTAAATGTCGAGTATGCTATCTGTGAATGATTTGACATGTTATATATGTTATGTGCATTATCGTATGTTTGATTTTGAGTGGGGAATGGACGGGAAACTTAGATGGGCATAAACCATTACAGTGATGCATGTTGTGTGATAGATACGTGTAGGAACTTTGTGTTCTATTTGAAAGCCACTAAATGACTAACTGGTAAATCATACTAGGACGTGATTGACCGACCTTGACTGTTAGCTATATTGAGAATCTAACCGAGCAAACCGAGGTGAGTTCACACACTTTCTAAGGCATGGGATTCCCGGTGGTTTGGGAATGGGTTAAAGAATTAAAACTAAATCTACATATCCTCCTTGGGTAGGATATGTACGGCCATCCTCCATAGAGTGGATGCCATTATTAAACCTACGAATTCTCCTGGTGCAGAATACGTACGTTCGTCCTCCTGGTGCAGGACAACAACCTTTAAACTAGCTAGACAAAACTCTATCACGAAGTCCCTCAATTTATATCGACTTAATCGCCGAGGCCAATGGCGAGCGGGTCATTAGTTAATAGCGCTATTAGGTTTAACAAACCTCACACCGTGCCGGTAGGACGGGCGTGTACTAATGGACTATGGCAGATTGTCAGTGATGATAGACACTGATATAGGGCACAACTTATTTGCGTAGCAGTCGATATCATACCGTCTAGTAGTTCAAACGGGGAAAACCCCCACTGATCATGGTTATGGATTGGGTAAAGAAAAAGAGATATGGTTAAACATACTTTCAACTACGGGGTAACCCCCACGGCAAATAAGCCAACGAAAGTCAAACCACGTTTTCAGAAACAACTTAAAACTAAACAACCAAACGTGAACTCACTCAACTTTGTTGTTGACTCGTTGTTACATGCCTTACAGGTCGCTAAATGCTTGGAGCTTGCACTTGAAGGAGTCGTTGTGGTGTACGGACTGTTATGTTCCGTGCTTAATGTTTAAATCCTTATGAACTTACTAAACTAGCGTTTTGAAACTTTAACTTATGAACTATGGACTTATGCTTTTGAACTCACGTTTATGCTTCCGCTGTTTAAACCAAACAAGGTTAACTAGCTTTGGTCACCAATCGTATTATGTTTGGTTTTATTTACTTAATTGTGTTGTTCAATATGATTGGTGGCTCGATCCTGGTCATGTCACGCCTCCAAGCGGTGATACTCCGCATGGTGGATTTTGGGGGTGTGACAGATTGGTATCAGAGCCATTGGTTATAGTGAACTTGGTTTTTAAAAAGGGAAAAGTTTTTGATAAAAACCAGACTATAACCTGTACAGTGCTCAACGATCCACAACGACGCTTCGCTCCACGTGCAAGACTCGACACCATAAGTAGTATGATTTATGTTATATTGTCGGTTAGATAGTTCTCACTGTGCATTAGATAATGTGATAATTGCTATTTGAACCTTGTGTGCTTACTCTCTAATGTCGTCCCACACACTTACGCACTTTCGCGACACTTTCTTCACTTACGTTGCTTCATTATGAAGATCATGAGCGGACGCAGAGGACGTATCAACCTCACTCAAGACCAGTTGACGGCTTTGATCAACGAACGAGTCGCTGAGGCACTCGCAACTAGCCCTGCAGGAGGTATAACCTGCCATATCAACCCATCTTAGGACGTTTAGATCCTACCCGCGCAAACCAATTCTTGTGCTTAATCTTGTCCTTTATTCTCGCGCCACAGGTCAACATGCCCAACCTCCCGTCCCTTCGATCCGCAACCGATATAACGAAACACTGACAACCACACCATGATTTCCACCGATCACAAGATTACCCCCCCCCCCCAATTACCTTATTGGATGGTTAAATAGATATCTTATTTTGATCTACACCCTCGTATACTCAACTTAGCAAGCGGATGCCTTCTAATGATGGGATAGTCTTCGGGACATTCGAGGACGGCAATACGGATTACTCAACCTACACACGGACACGACGAACTACACATTTACCTCACCCCTTCCCCCCCCCCCCCCTTACACTACAAGAGTCGCACCTTGATCCTACGATGGTTTATCATAATTCTGTGAAATCTTTTCGCTAGCCTTTGTACTGACCTATGCTTGTCAAATAATGCAATGCCTAATTTCTACTATTGACATAGGCAGAACCATCATTCCTTTACCACAGTGACGCTAGACACTAATGCGAACACACTCTAGTTTAGAGGGTTTGGAAGGTTCGGATTTCTATCATTGGTAATCACTTGTTGAAACCTTGAGCGTGATGATGTGTTGTTGATACGATTATACTCTCTTGAACACGTTTTCGTGTCCTTTCTTTGGAACCTCACGATTGCACAAACGTAATTTTTTTTTCTTCACACGACCTAAGGAAACTCCTCCGAACTTGATTGCTTACCGACTTGTTAAATCGAAAACTCATCTAGGTTCGTGGATCTAGGTGAATTATTCCTCCTTGGCATATGGGTGATGCAAGGAACGATCCCAACGTTGTGATGTGTAAGTTTCTTCTGGATGACTTCTTTGTTACTGTTTTATTCGATTCGGGTGCCGATACTAGTTATGTGTCCTTAAAAGTTAGCCAAATGCTTAAGCGCACTCCAACACTCCTGAACACCAAACACGCGGTAGAGCTAGCAAATGGTAAAAGTCTTGAAGCCACACACGTAGTTAAAGGTTTTAACCTCGTCTTAGCTGGTCAGACTTTCCCTATCGATCTTGTTCCTATCACCCTTGGTAGTTTCGACGTCGTTATTGGGATGGATTGGCTATCTCATCATCAAGCGGAGATTGTTTGCAAGGAGAAAATCGTCCGCATTCCTCGTTCTGGTGAAGAACCTCTCATGATTCGCGGCGACAAGAGTGGTGCTGTCGAAGGCATCATCTCTTTCCTTAAGGCCCAGAAGTGTTTGCGAAAGGGCCACACTGCCATTCTAGCACTCGTTACTGACACATCCACGGAAGAGAAGAGAATTGAAGACATCCCTATTGTGCGCGATTTTCCCGAGGTATTTCCTGAGGAATTACCTGGTCTTCCGCCTCATCGCCAAGTTGAGTTTCAAATTGAGCTAGCTCCTGGAGCAGCGCCAGTAGCTCGAGCACCATATCGTCTAGCTCCATCAGAACTCGAAGAACTGTCCACACAACTACAAGAACTCTTGGAAAAGGGTTTTATACGTCCTAGCTCTTCGCCCTGGGGAGCTCCAGTCTTGTTCGTAAAGAAGAAGGATGGTACTTTCAGAATGTGTATTGACTATCGCGAGCTCAACAAGGTGACTGTGAAGAATCGTTATCCTCTTCCACGTATTGACAACCTATTCGACCAGCTGCAAGGGTCGAGCTATTACTCCAAGATTGATTTGAGATCGGGATACCATCAGCTGAGAGTCCGAGATGAGGACGTCTCCAAAACAGCATTCAGAACTCGTTACGGCCATTACGAGTTTCTGGTTATGCCATTCGGGCTGACGAATGCACCAGCGGTCTTCATGGATCTCATGAACCGAGTGTGCAAGCCTTACCTGGATAAGTTCGTTATTGTGTTCATCGACGATATCCTGATCTATTCTAAGAGTCAGGAGGAACACGAGCAGCATCTACGACTTATGCTGGAACTTCTTCGAAAAGAGCAGTTGTATGCCAAGTTTTCGAAATGTGACTTCTGGCTTCGCGAAGTCCACTTTCTAGGCCACGTGGTAAACAAGGATGGAATTCATGTGGATCCATCTAAGGTTGAATCGATCAAGAACTGGCCTGCACCCCGTACACCAAAAGAAATCCGCCAATTCTTGGGTTTGGCCGGATATTACAGAAGGTTTATAAAAGATTTCTCCAAGATTGCGCAACCTCTCACTTCACTGACTCAGAAGGGTGTCATCTATCATTGGGGTGATACACAGGAATCCGCTTTTCAACACCTAAAGGATAGACTTTGTAGCGCGCCTATCCTCTCATTGCCTGAAGGCACAGATGATTTTGTAGTTTATTGCGATGCATCCATCCAAGGACTTGGTTGCGTATTGATGCAACGTGACAAGGTCATTGCCTACGCATCGCGCCAACTTAAAGTTCACGAAAGAAACTACACTACTCACGATATGGAGCTGGGAGCAGTTGTTTTCGCGCTTAAGATGTGGAGGCATTACCTGTACGGTACCAAGTGCACCATTTACACCGATCACAGGAGTCTCGAGCATATCTTCAAGCAAAAGGAGTTAAACATGCGACAACGCCGATGGGTCGAACTCTTGAATGATTACGAATGTGCTATCAAGTATCATCCGGGCAAAGCCAATGTTGTGGCTGACGCCCTCAGTCGAAAGGATACTTTACCTAAGCGTGTACGTGCTTTACAGCTTACCATCCAATCCAACCTTCCCGCTCAAATTCGAGATGCCCAGGTCGAAGCATTGAAAGCAGAGAACATCAGGGCTGAATCCCTACGAGGATCGAGGCAACGGCTAGAGCAAAAGGAAGATGGCGCCTACTATGTAACGGGGCGTATTTGGGTTCCATTTTATGGCAACTTACGCGAGCTTGTGATGGATGAAGCACATAAGTCTCGTTATTCTGTACACCCTGGTTCGGACAAGATGTACCACGACCTCAAGACTACGTATTGGTGGCCTGGCATGAAAGCCCACATAGGAACCTACGTCAGTAAGTGCTTGACTTGTGCGAGAGTCAAGTCTGAATATCAGAAACCATCAGGCCTACTTCAACAACCGGAGATCCCGAAATGGAAATGGGAGCAAATTTCCATGGATTTCGTTACCGGCCTGCCCAGATCTCAATGCGGAAACGATACCATTTGGGTGATCGTAGATCGACTGACCAAGTCTGCACATTTTCTGGCCATCAAAGAAACGGATAAGTTTTCTACTCTTGCAGACATTTACCTAAAGGAAGTGGTACCAAGGCACGGAGTGCCCATCTCTATTATATCTGATCGTGACGCACGTTTTACTTCTGAACTGTGGCAAGCAATGCACAAGTCCTTTGGCTCACGTTTAGATATGAGCACCGCTTATCACCCGCAGACGGATGGGCAATCTGAACGCACCATCCAAACCCTTGAAGACATGCTTAGGGCATGTGTAATCGATTTTGGTAACGGCTGGGAAAAGCACCTCCCGCTAGTGGAGTTCTCATATAACAACAGCTACCACACCAGCATCCAAGCCGCTCCGTTTGAGGCATTGTACGGACGCAAATGCCGATCGCCTCTCTGTTGGGCAGAAGTTGGTGACAGCCAAATCACTGGCCCAGAACATGTGGTAGATACCACCGAGAAAATTGCTCAGATACGACAGCGAATGGCGGCAGCTCGTGACCGTCAGAAAAGCTATGCTGATAAGGGAAGAAAACCACTCGAGCTCCAGGTTGGGGATCGAGCGCTACTCAAAGTCTCACCTTGGAAAGGTGTAGTCCGCTTTGGCAAACGAGGTAAACTCAATCCGCGTTATATCGGACCGTTCAAGGTCATTGAGAAAATTGGCCAAGTCGCCTACAGGTTGGATCTACCTGAAGAACTCAGCGGAGTTCACAACGTATTCCACGTATCAAATCTGAAGAAGTGTCTGTCAGATGAGACCTTCATAGTTCCTCTCAAGGAACTCACAATCGACGACCAGCTGCGGTTCGTCGAGGAACCAGTAGAGATTACTGATCGAGATGTTAAGATTCTCAAGCACACAAGAATACCTCTCGTTCGAGTTCGTTGGAATGCTCGTCGTGGCCCAGAGTATACCTGGGAACGAGAAGACCAAATGAAACTCAAGTATCCCCAACTGTTTAAGAAAAACGCAACCACTACTGAGGCTGAAACTACTGCAGAATTTCGGGACGAAATTCCAAATCAACGGGGGGATGATGTGACACCCTAGGAAAATCAGGAAAACAACGCAACTTAACTAGCCTCCTCAGTAACCAGGTGCTAAATTTCGGGACGAAATTCTCTTAACAGGGGGAGAATGTGACAACCCTCAAATTTTCATGTATTCCGTACAATTTATTAATGATAATTAAAGTGCTTGACGACTGTGTTGAATCATTTAACTACTCTCTGATTACTGTGCTATGCTTACATGTATTTGTTAACATACTAGTAGGATACAGAAAAGTTTAAATAGTCCGGTATGCCTTCCTGAGTGTTAAAAATTAAAAACGTTGCAAAAATATATATGTAGGACGCTTTACGGATTAATTAAGCAGTTTAACGGAACAGTGTCAAACCGAACAACCGGACTTTACCCGGAACATAAAAGTATTGCCAAAGACATTGTTTATACTTTTCTAAGCTAGTTAGGGTGCCCGAACACCCTAACACACTACATATTAAATTACACACATAATACACTAAGTAAATACTTAACCTCTTAACTAGATCACTAACTATATCATTGCAATCCAACAAGACACCACCACCCATCTAATGGACGGTTCATGGGGACTCCCCACATGTGATTTCTTTGATTATTTAATGAGATTATGTTGGTGGACAATAGAACATATTATACAATGGTCATTAGTATGTTGGAAAATTTTATTATAAGACCACAAGTCCCTCCATTCTTATCTTCACAAAAACTCAAACACCTTCACTTCTCCTTCCTCCTCACTACCTTCGGCCGACCCCCTTCACCCACACCACCATTATTTTCAATCATCATCCAAGCATTTCAAGTTGAATACAAGGTGTAAGAAGGTCGCTAACGAAGCTCGGTGCACACGGAAGTGGAAGGACCTCTCTCATCTTCTTTTAACCACCACATTTCTACACTCGAACTCCCCTAGCCTTGTGCTAGTAGTAAGTGTTCTAAATCACTATCTTGTTCTTGATTTTAGTGGTTAATAGATGTTTGTATGATGAAATATGAAGATCACTAAATAACATAACATAAACTCTTGAACATAAGATGAATAGGATGGATAAAGAAAAGTTATGAGTGTAAATCATGTAGATCTTGTGTGATTATGATGATTGGGTGATTATCTGATGCTTTACTGAATGATATTAGTATATGATGTTGTTGTGGTCACTAAACTTGTTAAAGGAATCGATCGAACACGATTTAGAAGGTTAAACACAAAGAATCAGAATCTGTCCAACTTTTACAGCCCACTTCTGTTGGCTGTAAACAGGCCATAAACTCAGCGAAAAACCGATATTTTGAATCTAAAATATGTTATTATGAAATACGGTTCTAATGGCACCGAAATCGTAATTTTTGGACTCCGTTTACTATTTTTAAAGTGTTAATTTGTAACAGCAACTTATGCTGAATTTTGACAGCAATAAATGGGTGTCGTATTTTCAGTCATAACCTGAGTTTTGTGATGAATCGAACCATGAAATTTGTACAGTAAATGAAAACCGATGTATTTGTAATTACCCCACTGGAATTTCGTAAATCGGACACTCGATGAATTTTTAATAAATTGTTTCGTGGACTGTGGTCAGAAATACATAAATCTGAGTTCGGTCCCGAATATGAATTTTTATAAAATGTGGGTAATGAACCGGACCCCGATATTTTTACACAATAAAATATGGAATGTTTATGACATTCTATAAAAATTTGGGAATTTTTGGAATAATCTAACTATTTTATTTAAATGTCCGAAAACATCCGGTTTTGAGTATTAATGCTGAATTAACATAAGTTGTGACTTGCGTGTCTAAATGTCGAGTATGCTATCTGTGAATGATTTGACATGTTATATATGTTATGTGCATTATCGTATGTTTGATTTTGAGTGGGGAATGGACGGGAAACTTAGATGGGCATAAACCATTACAGTGATGCATGTTGTGTGATAGATACGTGTAGGAACTTTGTGTTCTATTTGAAAGCCACTAAATGACTAACTGGTAAATCATACTAGGACGTGATTGACCGACCTTGACTGTTAGCTATATTGAGAATCTAACCGAGCAAACCGAGGTGAGTTCACACACTTTCTAAGGCATGGGATTCCCGGTGGTTTGGGAATGGGTTAAAGAATTAAAACTAAATCTACATATCCTCCTTGGGTAGGATATGTACGGCCATCCTCCATAGAGTGGATGCCATTATTAAACCTACGAATTCTCCTGGTGCAGAATACGTACGTTCGTCCTCCTGGTGCAGGACAACAACCTTTAAACTAGCTAGACAAAACTCTATCACGAAGTCCCTCAATTTATATCGACTTAATCGCCGAGGCCAATGGCGAGCGGGTCATTAGTTAATAGCGCTATTAGGTTTAACAAACCTCACACCGTGCCGGTAGGACGGGCGTGTACTAATGGACTATGGCAGATTGTCAGTGATGATAGACACTGATATAGGGCACAACTTATTTGCGTAGCAGTCGATATCATACCGTCTAGTAGTTCAAACGGGGAAAACCCCCATTGATCATGGTTATGGATTGGGTAAAGAAAAAGAGATATGGTTAAACATACTTTCAACTACGGGGTAACCCCCACGGCAAATAAGCCAACGAAAGTCAAACCACGTTTTCAGAAACAACTTAAAACTAAACAACCAAACGTGAACTCACTCAACTTTGTTGTTGACTCGTTGTTACATGCCTTACAGGTCGCTAAATGCTTGGAGCTTGCACTTGAAGGAGTCGTTGTGGTGTACGGACTGTTATGTTCCGTGCTTAATGTTTAAATCCTTATGAACTTACTAAACTAGCGTTTTGAAACTTTAACTTATGAACTATGGACTTATGCTTTTGAACTCACGTTTATGCTTCCGCTGTTTAAACCAAACAAGGTTAACTAGCTTTGGTCACCAATCGTATTATGTTTGGTTTTATTTACTTAATTGTGTTGTTCAATATGATTGGTGGCTCGATCCTGGTCATGTCACGCCTCCAAGCGGTGATACTCCGCATGGTGGATTTTGGGGGTGTGACATGTCTTATCCAAGATAAGACACACTATCCAAACCCTTAGACACCGGATGACATCTTTTATTTCCAACATCACTTGAAACTTCCGAACGCCCGCCAGATCGACATTTAATTGCCTGAAATACATGTAGTTTGAAAACATCAACAAAAGTTGAGCGAGTTCATGTGTTTGTATGTGTGTACGAATAAACCTTTGTAATCATTGTATGTTTGTATGTATTTGTAAATCCCGGTATGAAAGCAAACAAGGAAACAGATCAATTAATGGTTTGCAAGGCCATTAACGTGTGTGCAACGGCGTAGGAAGGCTCAAACCTAGCAGATTTTGTACCGGGCCTCCGGCTGTAAGACATAGTCACCTCATGGGCCAAACCCCGGTTCACATGGGTGTGGGCTCGCTACACCCAAATAGATCTATCACTCATGTCCCTCGGTCCTTATACGAGGATCAATGGTCTTAAGAGTGCGCCTACCCATTCACATGATCTAGCAGTACATTCCTTAGCTAACCATACCAATTGTAATCGTTTGTAAACATTTTGTAACATGTACTTCACCCCCGAAGTTATAAAACAAAAACAGTTAAAAGAAAAGGGGGGACATGAACTCACAATCCTGCGTTCTTCGTATCCGACTGTAACTCAAAGCTTCTTCTGGTGTACACGACTACCTACAACGTACTACAGTTTATTAGACGAGCGGGTCGTGCCTTGACTTAGTATTAATTATTGTCTTTGAGTTACGTTCCTTTATGTCTTTAATATTATTCCAAGTTATATAATTATTTGTTAAAATAATAAATATTTTAACTTAAATTATATTTACTTTATTTTGGAATATTAGTTAAAATAATATATTTTAACTTGTCATACTTATGTATTTGTACATGAATAATTCCCCAAGGATGGGTGTATTAGTATTCATATTCCTATACTTGTATATTTTTGTCAAGTTTCAATAGCGTATTCCGGTGTGTATTTATACGTACGAGAATACGTATTTCCATTGTATTTATTAAGTATCCTTAAACTTAATCTTTGTATTAACTTTTCCGGAATAATATTTCTAATAAAAATACATCAATATATATTCTCAAAATATATATTTTAAGAAATATCACATAGAAAAATTACTTATAATCTTTCCCTTGGCAAAAATATTTATAAATCTCATACAAGTCTCAAAAATAATATATTTTCAAGTCTAACTTAGAAAATATATATAAACTTATTTTCACCCAAAAATAATGTATTTCATGTTTATTCAAGAAAACATATATTTTCTCCCAAAATTAATATTTTTTCTAATAATTCCAAGAAAATATATATTTTTACTTGCCAAAAATAATATATTTTCTTCTTGTAAATATGATATATTTTATAATAATTATAAAAATCATATTTTTGTTCTCTTGGTGTCCAAAATACTAATTACCAAAATATACTTATGAATTAATTTTCCGGAATATTTTGTAAGTTATATTCCTTGTTCGGTTTCTCCAACATTTTGGGTGTAAATTGTATATTTATTTCTTGGAATTTTGGTAATATTTTGGATTGTAATTTCTTGGTATTTTGGTGAGTTATATTATTTCAAGTCCTAAAATTATATAACTAATACACATAATATACAAATAATCACACACTTGGTGACATCTAAATATATATTTTTCTAAATACATATTTAGTCACTTTTATTTACAAAAATCAACCTCCAGTATTTATAACTTTGTAACAAAAATTATGGCAAACTTTATAAGAAAAATTCATGGTTTAAAATATACTTGTAAATATTTGTTTAAAAATATTTTTCTAAGTGTTTACTTTTTAGAAAAATTTTGTCATAGTTTCTCCTTAAAAATGGAGGTTTCCATGCTTTCAAAGCATATCATTTTCTTTTATAAACCAACACAATCAACAACAAATCAATCTACACTTACCAATTTGCCAAAATCAAGCATAAATTACTACTTCATGAACTTGATAGTTTACAAAAATTTGTAGCTACTTACTAGTGTTTTTAGTAGGCTTAGTTACCCTTTAAAGTGTGGTTGTTTATTTAAAAAACTTCATTTTTAAAGAAATTAGTCCTTTACAACTTGTAAATCATTTTTCTAAAAATGTTTCTTCTTGAGTTTTTCTTGTTACATATGTATTTATACACTTGTTTAACCACTAAAAATATGGTTAATTTCTTTAAGAACCAAGATTAAGTAAACTTTGTGTTTTTAACTTGATTTCTTGAAAAATCATTCTTGAAATCATATATTTACAAGACTTTATGTTTACTTTGATTATCACTTAACAAGAAAAACAACTTATACTTTCAAGTTCATGATTTACACGAGGATGATCTATTGATCTTTAACATAATCATCCTCTCATCTTGCTAGATTATGTCTTTAATTACTATCTAGAAAGATCATATGATGATCTACATCAATAACATGAGAAATCAACAATCAACAAGCATAACAACACAATAAACATCATGATTTCTTATGTATTTAGTCTTATGTTATAGTTTCATGCTCTTGATTCATTGTGTTCTTTATGATTAACAACTTGTATCTTCTTTTAACCACCAAAACAAGATGTAAAATGAAGACTAGAATGATCTTACTACTAGCTCAAGGCTAGGAATAATCACTAGATGAAAATGGAGTGGATAAAAGCTTGTGTGAGAGGTCCTTTAGCTTCCAAGAGTTCCAAGCTTCCTTATATGGCTCCTAGCACCCTTGTATATGTGTAGATTGGATGAAGAATTAAAGATGATGATGGATGTGTGGTGGTGTGTGTTCGGCCAAGACTAGAGAGAAGGAAGGAAAGAGCGTGGTGTTGAAGATGTTGTGTAAAATGAAAGGTTATGGTCTTTGAGTTAAACTTATAACTCATCAACAAGTGTTTAACTAATGGGTTATATGTTTCATGGACCATCAACAAGATCACATAAACAATTAAAAGAAATCAAGGGTGGGCCACCCTTATCTAACCGTCCACAAGGGGGGGGGGGGTCTTGGTTAAGATGTAATTGTTAGTTAGGTTCATTTAGTTGAAATCCAAGTATAATAGTTAGGTGTTTAGTTATTATGTGTTTATATAGTGTGTTATGATGTTCGGGGACCATAACTATCTTGGTAATGTTAAAACAATGCTTCTAGTAAAAATTTGGTATTTCGGGTAGTGTCTGGTTGTTCGGTTGGTTACCGGTTTGTTAAGGTGCTAAACTATGCAGTTTAGTGTGCTTTATGTTACCTTTTGTGACAGTCTTGATTCCCGACACTTAGGAAAGCATTCAGGACCATTTAACCATATTTCTGCATGATATTAGAGTGTTTAAATGCTGAATTTTGCTGAAATCTGCAGAATTCTGCAGTTTATGTGAGTTATAGGCACTTTCCGGCACTTAAACTATCTCTAGGAAGGCAGTTTTGTGATCCTTACTTTCCTACACACTATACTAGTGTAACACTTTGTTTCTGGCTCATTCTGTGTCTCAATACAATGTCTGTCTATGTACTGAACTCCGTCAGCATATTTCTGATTTATCTGATAACTGTGCTAACTGTGTTTCGTGCATCATTTGAATCAACAAAGTTTGCATGCAATAATGATATGTAATTTGCAATATATGATGCACATGTATGTATATGGCAATAATCAGAAAGCAATTCAAGTCATTAATTGTAATTAAGCAAAATCATTAAGCACTAATCATTGTTTAATAATTGTACGGATACATGGAATTTTGACAATTGTCCCATCGACCATCTATCAAACATGGTATAATGATGAATGCAAAATTAATGGCATATATGTTGGCAACGTCGTAATTATCAGAAGATTTTTTGGATATGAAAACTCACCATGTCGTCAAGTGGTGATCGTCATCGTCTAAAATTTGGTTAGGATTTCAATCGGACGTTTAGGGTCTTGAGGTTTTTTTATCAATGATTAATTGCGAGGATTTTTTGTTGGTGATCCATGATTAGTAGTGGTGCTTCTCATCGTATAAAAGATGATTGGAATTTATGTTGGTGGTTATAGGGTCGTGTAATCGCAACAAGGGTAATTAGAAGGTTTTTTAATTGTGAGGGTTTTTAATGGTTTAATCAGTGATGGGTTTTTAGGAAATCCAAAGGGGGTTATAAGTTTACCAAAATACCCTCATGTGCCTCTCGTGTGACTCTAACTTAACGGGGCATACTAACTTTCGTTAGACTAAAGGAGCAAGGGTGCAACAAAACACGTAGATTAAGGTGGTCCAATGTAATTAGTAAATATAAAGGCTAACTGCTGATTAGTTATAAAAATAAAGGTCCTTTTCTATAATTTACTCTAACCTATTTGCATATTGTGACCAAGATGTAACTAGTAATAAGCCTAGCGCGCATACATCGCATAAATCGAATGGATTATACCGAACGTTATGCAACACATCCACCGTATGAAAACGCGTGTTTCAACGTATCTGATATAACTCAATGTAACATATATAAGCTTTGCAGTTGGATCAAAAAGTAAGGTAAATTGAATTTATACCGTATAAAAGAAAAGGAATCAAACCCAGGTTAACTCGTTTAGTGGGCTTCCTCCTAACCACTACACCACCCTTACCTTTGCATCAAGACTTAGCGACATCAAAACGTTTTGATGTATAAATATCACATTACATTTGTTTATAAGTCATTCTTTGGTAAATATATATTTTTAAACAAACCTGAATTTGACTTTCATAGAATTCAGGTTTAACTTGTCAATTTGAACCACTTAGACGTGATAATCACGAGCTGTAAATGAAGGGTTTTATTCCCAACATTATGACGACTGTTTGGGTAAATTTAATTTGAAAATGGTTGACCAAAGTGACCAGAACTAAAGGTCAAACAGAATGGTCAAACTATTTGAAACTAACGACACTCGGTTGGAATTAAGCTACGAAACTAATTTCAAATGAAAGAGCTTATAAAAAAGGGACTCAACAACTTTAGATGGCAATTCCAGAAAACCAAAGGAGAAGCTTAGAGAAGAAAAAGAACAAGAAACTCACACAAGACTTTTAAAGGAAAGTGTGTTTGTTTTGAGTTTGGGATAAAGATTATGAGTTCAATGTTGCTATATATAGCAAATTGAGGTTGCCTAAGCTTTGGACAAGTGTCCAAAGGTGCTTAGGATGAGGATTAGTGTCCCCATAAGTGTCACAACCGGAGAAGAAGGTGGCAAGGAGGTGAAAGGTGACAAAATATGGTGAAAATGTTGCTGCTAACGAAGTTTCTGATGTCTAACACCCCTTGCGGACCGCAAGGGAAATCCCATATGGTCCGCAGCGTGTCATGCAGAACTGGAATTTGGTTTTTGACATTTCAAGCCCCTCAACTTCTTATTTTGATCCTTTGACAATTCTAAGCCCTCAGTTTTTAACTTAGTTAATTATAAGGAAGGTTTCAAGACACGTGTCACTTAGAATTTCATTGAGAATGACCGGGTGTTACAAAGGCAGAAACGTGAAATTACGTCGTTTACGTTAAAACGTGAATTTACACTGATACGCCCATAAAAATAAACACGCAAGGAAATATGTTTTTTTAAGTATAATACGGAACGTAAACTTGAAACTGTTTTTTTAAATAAAAAAATGATAATACCAATGGTAAACTTGAAACGTTAGAAACTTAAGGAGGTGAAAATGAAATTTTATATAGTTTTTTAGAAACGTGGGGGTGTAAATATTAATTAAATTCGGTCGGTGGCAAACTTTAGTAGATAGATGGAATGTAGGAACTATTAAGTATGTTTCTATGTTTAATGATTGGGATATGATTCGTCATCTAGGAATATGAATGGAATGCTATACCACCCCCTTTCTTGATCCACCATGGTTTGCATGGATTAACCCATGCCAACCATGGTTCTCCTTCCCATTTTTCAAGAAATCATTTCCTTTTTTTTAGAAAAAGATAAATTAAAATAAATAAGGGGTTTATTGGTTTGGGTCATGACGGGTAGTGGTTTTAGATGATGGATTAGAGGTGGGTGACATAGCACTGACGTGAAGGGTCATAGTTGTCATAAGAGTCATGACCACACCCTATACCCTAACTTCTGATAACAAATTAAGTTTAAATAAGTTGTTTCATATGGTGACGGCATAAGTTGAATATAAATTCGAAGTGGTTGTTGTGCAAATGGATCGTAACGACTTACGAAGAAACCCAATAATTTTCTCACCATCTTTGATACTAAATATAATATAATATAATGGGTTGCATAAAATAAGGTAGAAATCTAAAGTGAAATTCATTTTATTATATGGGAAGAACATGATAAATCTGAGTGAATATCGAAAAGTAAACTCTACATTTTGAGTATTAATCTTTAATTTAACTTTCTTTTTAATTCTCGTTATATCTATTATGTACCATGTAAGAAAACATCATACGGTCCTCATAATTCCCTATTCAAAATTGGTAATACGTATATACACAGTCAGGAAATGAAAATGATTTAGTCATGGCATTATAGCATAGTGACATCTTTATTCTTTGGGTGGGATAAGGCTTAAGATTATTAGGTCCTGGGTTTGAATTGCTTAGTGAAGATGAATATGATCAGGTGATTTTGCTACTGACACCAGTGGCGGAAACCAATGTACAAGGAGGGGTAGCCCGGGCTACCCCTCAACTCCCTCTTCGTAGTGTAAAAATACCCTTCAACTTCGTCTACGTAGTGTAAAATTTTTATCTTTTTATATAAAGGATACCTCTAATCTCCACAAAAAAAAAAAAAAAAAAAAAAAAAAAAAATTGGGATACCTCTGAATTTTTGGGCTAGTTTCGCCACTAAATAACACGATAATACTTTTTAGTAGTCTCTTCAGTGATTAAAAAAAAAGTGATTACCGATTGAATGGAATATTCGGTACAGAACTAAGCGTGAAGCTCCTGAGGTTTAGTTTGCTTCAAGTCGTCTGGCACCACTCTATTGACATATCATTACATATCTTCTTGTTCCATTCTCTTTTGTCGCTTTTAAAAGAAATATATATTTTATTTGGTAACTCATTGAGTGGTCATCTTCAAGGATGGCCTCGTGTAATATTTTTCTGAGATAATTGCTTTAGTCTCCACTCCAATTGTTTTATTAGTTTATCATTACACTAGGTTATATACTCGTGTTAACGTGTGGTTGTACAATATAAATGATATAATTATATAATTTGTAAAAAAAACTTTATATAATTAATGAATTTTTATTATCTAACAGTTCACACAACTAAAATTTATCACAAGAATCAGCCTATGATAACTAGTAACATTGACGTACCATAATAGCATGCGTTTTATACTGTTTGAATATTGAAAAATATGTAATACACAAATATATATATATATATATATATATATATATATAGGGGATCGCTAAAATGAGAACCACCTCCAGTTATGAGAACCATGAGAACCACTTTATAGCCTTTAGATCAACTTGATGGATGGATGAGATTAAAAGTAACAAAAACTAATATTAAATAAAATTTGTCTTATTATGTCTTTTATATTTTAATCAAAAAGGGTAGATTAGTAAAATAACTCTTTTTTGTCTTTTTCGCTTTATTATTTTTTAATTACTTTTTGTTTTATTATATTACTTTTTACTTTTATTATATTACTTTTTATTTTTTAAAAAGATTTTTTTATTAAAAACATTTTTAAATTCAGATTTTTTTAACAAAAGACAATTTTTTTTTCGCGCCGGATTTTGCACGCCGTTTTTACGCATCGTTTTTTAATGGGTTGTTTTTCCACGTCGTTTTTTACGCTCGACTTTTTCAAACGTCATTTTTTTAACGCGACGTTTTTTACGACCCGTTTTACGCTCCGTTTTTTCACGCCGATTTTTACGTCACGTTTTTTTACAAGCCGTCCCGTTTTTTGCTCCCCATTTTTTACGTCCCGTTTTTTTCCGCGCCGTTTTTAGCGTCACGTTTTTTTACAAGCCGTCCCGTTTTTTGCCGTCCCGTTTTAGCCGTCCCGTTTTTTGCCGTCCCGTTTTAGCCGTCCCGTTTTTTGCCGTCCCGTTTTTTTACAAGCCATCCCGTTTTTTGCCGTCCCGTTTTAGCCGTCCCGTTTTTTTACTAGTCGTCCCGTTTTAGCCGTCCCGTTTTTTGCCGTCCCGTTTTAGCCGTCCCGTTTTTTTACAAGCCATCCCGTTTTTTGCCGCGCCGTTTTTTACGTCACATTTTTTACAAGCCGTCCCGTTTTTTGCGCCTCTTTTTTACGACCCGTTTTTATGCGCCGTTTATACGCCCCGTTTTTCTACGCCGCGTTTTTTCACGCCGTTTATTTTGCGACCGGGTTTTTAAGTGCGGTTTTTTATTCCCGATTTTACGCGCCGTTTTTTGCAACCGGGTTTTGCCGCGCCGTTTTTAACGTCACGTTTTTTTACAAGCCGTCCCGTTTAAGACGTCCCGTTTTTTTCCGTCCCGTTTTTTTACAAGTCATCCCGTTTTTTGCCGTCCCGTTTTTTTACAAGCCATCCCATTTTTTGCCGTGCCGTTTTTTACGTCACATTTTTTACAAGCCGTCCCGTTTTTTGCGCCCCATTTTTTACGCCCCGTTTTTATGTCCCGTTTTTACGCGCCGTTTTTCTACGCCGCGTTTTTTCACGCCGTTTTTTTGCGACCGGCTTTTTAAGTGCGGTTTTTTATTCCCGCTTTTACGCGCCGTTTTTACACTTTTTACGTTTTACGTTAACCTTTTTAGACTTTTTACGTTTTAAGTTTTACGTTAAAATTTTTACGTTTTACGTTAAATGTTTTGCGTTTTACGTTAAACCTTTTTACTTTTTACGTTAAAATTTTTACGTTTTACGTTAAAATTTTTACGTTTTACGTTTTTTTCCGTCTCGTTTTAGCCGTCCCGTTTTTTGCCGTCCCGTTTTTTGCCGTCCCGTTTTAGCCGTCCCGTTACGTTAAAATTTTTACGTTTTACGTTTTTTGCCGTCCCGTTTTAGCCATCCCGTTTTTTGCCGTCCCGTTTTAGCGCGCCCGTTTTTTTTACAAGCCGTCCCGTTTTTTGCCGCGCCGTTTTTTACGTCACATTTTTTACAAGCCGTCCCGTTTTTTGCGCCACATTTTTTACGTCCCGTTTTTATGTCCCGTTTTTACGCGCCGTTTATACGGCCCGTTTTACTCGCCGTTTTTCTACGCCGCGTTTTTTCACGCCGTTTTTTTGCGACCGGGTTTTTAAGTGCGGTTTTTTATTCCCGGTTTGACGCGCCGTTTTTGCACTTTTTACGTTTTACGTTAACCTTTTTAGAATTTTTACATTTTAAGTTTTACGTTAAAATTTTTACGTTTTACGTTAAAATTTTTACGTTTTAAGTTAAAACTTTTTACTTTTTACGTTTTACGTTAAAACTTTTTACTTTTTACGTTAAAAATTTTTACTTTTTACGTTAAAATTTTTTTACTTTTTACGTAAACTTTTTACTTTTTAACGCCGTTTTTAACTCCGATTTTTACGAGCCAATTTTTTAACGCCGTTTTTTACGCGCCGTTTATTAACGCCGTTTTTTCAACGCGCCGGTTTTTTGTCGTTTTTTAAACTTTATACGTTTTAGGTTATACTTTTAATACTTTTTACTTTTTAAGTTTTATGTTTAACTTTTTACGTTTTACGGTTTACGTTAAAAAAGTTTACATTTTACGTTAAAATTATAGGTTTTACGTTTTACGTAAAACTTTTTACGTTTCACGTTTTTTACGTAAAACTTTTTACGTTTCACGTTTTTTACGTAAAACTTTTAACGTTTAACGTCTTACGTTTTACGTAAAAACGTTTTACGTTAAACGTAAAACTTTTTACGTTTAGGTTATACTTTTAATACTTTTTACTTTTTAAGTTTTATGTTTAACTTTTTACGTTTTACGGTTTACGTTAAAAAAGTTTACATTTTACGTTAAAAATTATAGGTTTTACGTTTTACGTAAAACTTTTTACATTTTACGTTTTTTACGTAAAACTTTTTACGTTTCACGTTTTTTACGTAAAACTTTTTACATTTTACGTTTTTTACGTTAAAATTTTTACATTTTTCGTTTTACGTAAAACTTTTAACGTTTAACGTCTTACGTTTTACGTTAAACGTAAAACTTTTTACGTTAAACGTAAAACTTTTTACGTTTTACGTAAAACTTTTTACGCTTTACGTTTTTACAACAAAAAGTTTACGGTTTACGTTAAAAAAGTTTACGGTTAACAAAAAGTTTACGGTTTACGTTTTTACAACAAAAAAAAGTTTACGGTTAACAAAAAGTTTACGGTTTACGTTTTTGCAACAAAAAAGCTTACGGTTTACGTTAAAAAAGTTACGTTTTTACAATAAAAAGTTTACGGTTTACGTTTTTTCACCAAAAAGTTTACGGTTTACGTTAAAAAGTTTACGTTTTTACAAAAACTTTTTTACACAAAAATGAACGCACTCAGAAATCGCAAACTCGGGAGGTGTCTCGGATATATTGTTATCATCATCGACGCCTCAAAAAAAATATAAAAACCCAACATAAAAAACAAAGGGTATCTCGAAAAAAAATACGGGGTTTGGCTCAGATTATCCGATAATCAAGAGGCTGCAAAAGTGGGGTTGCATCATCGCCGCCCCAATCCAAAAAGATCAAAACCCACAGAATCAAAGAATGCAAAAATACATCATTCAAACAACCCTGCATCATTCAAAAAAACATTCAAAACAGTTGCAACTCAATATTTCCAGATTCTGATAAGTAATTCAGGCTTTTAATAATAACTCAAAGCTAAATATACTAATCTTGTTGACCGTATATGTTTTTAAAAATCCATTTTGACCTTACTCACATAAAAATTTATGTAGATGCCAAACATAGTTGCAAAAAAATAATGGGAAAACCCTTTGTTTACTGCCACCAACATCCAAGATCGGGACAAAAACAGAGACACAAGATCTGAACAAAAAAACATCAAGAAAACCATCGCTACCTTGTCGGCATCCCACCGCCGCCGTCCTCTTTCCTAGCCGGAGTTGCAACGCCACCGCCGCCGCTGCAACGCCACCGCCGCCGCTGCAACGCCACCGCTGACCAGATTCAAAGATCAAACAACCACCTCTCTTGCAAAAACCCACTTCTCAAAAACCTAGAGAGAGAGACCACAAAACCCACCATTTCTAGAGAGATAAACCCACTTTATGCACCACAAAACCGGTGAAGATGGCCGATGGCAGGGCCGCGTTCAGAGCCAGTGGCGGTGACAGAGGGGGCGGCAGCCTGAGTTGACGGTGGGGGCGGCAACCTGAGAAACCCACTTTATCTCTGTAATTGATCGGGACTCTTTGGCCTCTTTCTCTCTTCAGTGATGCTCAGACAACAAATACACATTCACTTTGTGCTCTTGATAACTAATGAACATTAAAAACAAAGGCAAATCCAACAGTTTCTATAAGGGTTGTTCTAGATCTAACTTTTCCATTTGTTATTTGGTGAAAAGTTTTGAGGTTTTGAATGTATAGGAAGATAAAGTATATAAGTCTGCAATTAAATAAAGGAGAGAGGAGAGAGGTGAGAGGATGTGAATTAAATGAAGAGAGAGGGGTGAGATTAGACATTTAGGGTAAATGACCAAACTACCCTTTTTGTTGGCTGATTATGATTGGTGGAGAGTGGTTCTCATGGTTCTTATAACTGGAAGTGGTTCTTATTCTAGCGGCTCCCTATATATATATATATATATAGGAATAAGTTAAAATGAGAACCACCTCGAGTTGTAAGAACCAGCGAGAACCACCCCCGCGGGGGGCCGTTGACCACGAATTTTTTTTTACACCTAGATCCGTATATTTTAACACGGGGGGTAAATTTTGGGTTCAAACGGCGCGCCCGAGGGGGTAGTTTTTTACGCTCAAAGTTTGGTAAAAAAAAAAAAATTAAAAAAACCTAAACTTTGGGCGTAAAAAACTACCCCCTCGGGCGCGCCGTTTGAACCCAAAATTTACCCCCCGTGTTAAAATATACGGATCTAGGTGTAAAAAAAATTTCGTGGTCAACGGCCCCTCGCGGGGGTGGTTCTCACTGGTTCTTACAACTCGAGGTGGTTCTCATTTTAACCTTCCCCTATATATATATATATAGGATTAGGCTCGTTTGTGAACAACCCCCTTAATAGTGAACTGTGTGAACTAATCCTAGCTCTTGATTATCAATATATAAGTGTAAATCAATGGTCAAAATTTGATGATGAAAATACACTAGTGTATTTTACGATTTGATGATGTAAATCAATGGACAGGATTTGTTCACCCAGTTCACAAACAAACTAGTGAGTGAATTTCAAATTTTGTCCTTTATCTTTATACCATTTTTCAAGCGGTGTCATTTGTCTTTAAAATTGACGAGTTTTGTACTTTATGTTTATAAATCTTGCATATTATATCCTTTGAGCCTAACCCAGTTAATCAGATCAGGGGTTAGTCTCTGCATAAAAGGGGTTAATCCTCTCGTTGATTCGTGGGTTTGGCTGAATTCCTTCTCCGGTGATCACTGCAAAACAGAAAGCTATTAGACTCGCCATGAGGAGAATGGGGGTTCCTCCGTGACCACCCTCCGGCGTGAGAATAAGTTCAGTGATCTTCGAGGAAGAAGAAGAAGAAGAAGAAGAAGTAGTAAAAGTGAGAATGAAGTGAAAGTAACTTGTGAGATCATACCTGCAATGACTTATTTATAACCGATTTTTTGGCGGGAAAAATAGTGTAACGGAGAGAGTAACGGAAAGCATTTTCCGTCGGCGGTTATTAATCCTTCCGTTAACAATTAACGCCGCATTCATGCACACGGATCGTGGGTCTTGATCATCGGTTGGGGAGCTGCCACGTGGAAAGTGGTTTTGGGTAGATCTTTCTCCAAGTTAGTGCCATCATCGTGATTTAGATGAGTGTCTAGGATTATGGCACGTCACAGTCCGTTGTAACTGAATGGTTATGCACGGTGAGCATTAGAAAGCCTTCTAGAAGATCTACAGCTGTAAACCTTTATGCCCTTGCCACGTGTCTATTCTGTTATAACAGAAAAGATTCCTTTTGTTCAAGTCTTGACTTCAGGCGTGCGGAGATGTGGAGGTTTTACTCTCTGTAACACCTCGTAAAATCGTTTCCAATGATGAGTTGACACGTGTAATAAACCCTAATAAAGTCAAACGCTGACTATAAGGGACTAATTTCGCCAAAAACAAAAACTGTGAATATAGAGGAACTAAAAGTGTCAACATGCCAAACTTGTGCCTCTGATTGACCACACACGATGAATATATTCTTGAATGAGTAAATATGTGGACGTAAGAAGCTATTTGTGAAAGTAATCGAAAGATTACAAAACAGAGGGGTTAAACGTGTCAACATGTTAATTCTTACCTCTGAGTGACCTTTTAACGAACCCGGGGCATCGTAATGTTCGATTATACTCTCAAGAATAAGTGATAACAATTTCACGAAGTTTCGATATCGTTATGTGTTAATTGCGCAAATTACCAAGAATAAGGGTTAAAATCGTCAACAAGATGAAACTAGTGTTTTCGGTGATCGTTTAATGGAACCGGACCTAACGGTGTTTGGTTATATTCCCTAGATCATCTACAAACTAACTACAAGGGCCTATTGTGCCTAAAATGAAAGATACATTGCATTAGAAGGTACAGGGACTGAAAGTGACAAGTTTAAAACTTGTTTGCTGGAGTTTTGTGTGGTGGCGTCGCGCGACCACCACCCCCTGTTGCCGTCGCGTGCGGCGACGACCTCATTTTGACAGAATCTCATGGCCAGCTGCAGGTTCTTCTTTCCTTGGCCTCCAAACAAACTTCTATTCACTCTAACTCGAAAACCATGGATCATTGATGGTTTTAAACCTGGAATGATCTTAGGAGGACCATAACACATGGAATGATCTAAGAACACCTCCTTCAAGTATAAATAGAGGCCTTATGTTGCCTCAAATGCTTGCACCTTCATTCTCAACACTCCTTCTCATTGCTTGAGCATTCTTAAGCAATTTCTTGGGATTCCTGATAAAAAAAAGGGAGCCCTCCTGAGTTCAAGGTTCAAGCTAGGACCCTTTGTAAGTGTCCTTAGCCACTAGTTTCCGTTTTATAGGCTTTAAAGCCAAGAGTCAAACGTTATCGTAATAACGCTTTGACTTTTAGTTAGACCATTAACGGTCAAACCATTGTTCGCAACGAACATGGCTACGTGATCGTAATTAGGTAGGTGATAATCCCTCAAAAGGGCACCTCCTAATTATCACGTTTACTTAGTTAATTGTCGCGTCAAAGTAACTAGTCAAAAAGTCAAACTAATCAGATTTTCATAAAATAAATAAAATTGATAATGTAGAAGTTATGAACCATGTTTTATCACTTAAATAACTTGGTAAATATTATTAGAACATGTCTAAGCATGTTCAGCCCGACAATTTTGAGTTTAGGGTCGGTTCGTAACCGAAAGTCGCAAAAGCTTGACTTTTGCTTTGACTTTCAGTTCTGACCCGATTAAGCTTAAATCTTTTTTGTTTTAAGCTTCCATTAGGACCATATTATGTTGTAGTATAATCCTCAGAGGTTATATTACCTGGTCATTTATATTTTGAATTATATGCTAGTTTCCATTATTATGCTTATATTTGACTATTATGCCCTTATAGTCAAAAATTGAGATTTCTAAATATACGATCATACAAATAGATTAAGTACTGATATATATATAAACATGTTAAAATTGTTTTGACATAATTTTCTGGTCTCAAATTAAAGATATGCAAGATATCGTAAAATTGAACTTTTTATTAATTAAACTACGCTATTATGCATAATGCATGTTTAAACATAGATTTTGACCCAAAACTAATCACCTACTGTTATGATATCATTTTTAGGAATTTTTGGAATGTTGGGTCAGATTAGATACTGACCATAACTTAGAGTTCTTGTATAAATTACTTAATTGACGATAATGCCCTTTTGGCTAATAAAATGTGATTTACATATGTTTAACATGCCAAACCTTTTTCTACTGATTTGTTATGAAAAAATAAAATATTTTATACATTCAAAGCTGATTAAAATCTCAGAATCACATAAACATCTCAAATATCGTCAATTATCGATTTTTACGCTAATTAGGTGCATAGTATGGTTTAAAACCATAATTAGCACCCAAGAATTGTTACATACTGAATTTATAAATAAATTTTAATATTTCTACAGTAGGTATAAGTCATGAACTCAGACTTCCAATTATGTCCTTAAAAGCATATGTGAAATGACCAAAATACCCTTTCTGGACATAGTTTGGCCATAAATGGTAAACCACACATATGAATGATATCCTACTGTTTTAACACCATAAAATAAATATTTTTACTGAATATTTTAGACCAGAATATTAGTTTACTTTAAAACCTCTTTTATAAATATTAAAATGACCAAAATGCCCATACGAGACTTAATTTGGTTTTAAATACTTTTTGGGCATATATGTTAACATCCTACTGATGTATTAATATATTTTAAGCATAATAACGTATGGGACTTTAACAACGCAAGATCATCAAGCCCACAGATCACGAAATCAAACCAGACAACAACAAGGATCCAAGTTAACTTAGAATCATTACACTAACCTCGAAATATACTGACGATACTCGGATCGTTACGAAGGAAGGGCCTCGAAGTAGAGGGGATTTTCGTAGAAAGGAAGGAGGAGGACTCCAGGGTTTTTGTGAAGGTTACGTTACAATTTACATAAGTTATACGTCTCATGTACTGGGCCTGGACGACTTGGGCCGAGACGCCCTAATGGCGAAACACCCACTTTGACGAAATACATCCTTCGTCGTGCATGTGGGTGACGAAATACATTTTTCGTCGAGCTCATATATCACGTTTTGTTTTCATTAATCACTAACCTTAAACATTAAATCACCCAATCACTGGAATACTCTATTCCTTCAAACAATTACGCATTACATAACATAAAACAAATAGTCAAAACAGGATTACTAAACAAGTGGTAAGTAGATGAAAGGACTTGAAATCTCGGGTTGTCACATCATCCCCAACTTGAAAGAAATTTCGTCCCGAAATTTGATAAACAATCCACAATAGCACGGCGTTAGCTCAGGATGACTGTATATTTTCCGTGGGTGCCACATCATCCCCAACTTGAATGGGAATTTCATCCCGAAATTTACTAGTTGCATCAAATTTAGATTTTTCAGCTGGGAATAAGTGAGGGTACTTGAGCTTCATCTGATCCTCGAGTTCCCATGTGAACTCTGGTCCACGTCTTGAGTTCCAACGAACCCTCACGATCGGAATTCGACTATGCCATACGACTTCTAATCTGAATGATCTTTTCTGAAGTTTCGAATACAAGCTCCGGGCCTGTGATCTAACTGTCACCCAACTCAGCCCAACAAAGAGGTGAACGACATTTTCGCCTATACAATGCTTCGAATGGAGCTGGCTGGATACTGGTATGGTAGTTATTGTTATAAGAAAACTCTATCAAAGGCAGGTGTTTCTCCCAACCCTTGCCAAAATCAATCACGCACGCTTGAAGCATGTCTTCAAATGTCTGGATGGTCCGCTCACTTTGACCATCCCTCTGTGGGTGATAAGCAGTGCTCATGTAGAGACACGAGCCGAACGATTTGTGCATCGACTGCCACAAATCCGAAATGAAACGCGGGTCACGATCAGAGATAATAGAGGTCAGAACCCCGTGCCTAGAAACCACCTCTTTAAGATAAACAACGGCAAGTTGTGAGAACTTATCCGTTTCCTTGATTGCTTGAAAATGTGCTGACTTCGTGAGACGATCAACGATCACCCAGATGGTATCATTTCCGTTTTGAGTTCTCGGCAAGCCTGTGACGAAATCCATTGCGCTTTGCTCCCATTTCCACATGGGTATTTCTGGTTGCTGAAGTAGACCCAAGGGTTTCTGATATTCTACTTTAACTTTAGCACAAGTCAGACACTTACTTACGTAAGTCGCGATGTGAGTCTTCATCTTCGGCCACCAATACATGACTTTGAGATCCTGATACATCTTATCCGAACCCAGGTGAACAGAGTATCGAGACTTGTGTACTTCATCCATCACAAGATCCCTAAGGTTACCAAACAAAGGAATCCATACACGCTCCATGAAGTAGAGAATACCATCCGATCTCTCTACAAGTCGTTTTTCCATGCCCCTTAAGTACTCTGCTTCAATGTTTTCCTCTTTTAACGCTTCGGTTTGTGCAGAACAGATCCGGTCAGGCAAGTTAGAATGGATGGTGAGCTGCAAGGCGCGAACACGTTTAGGTTTCGATTCCTTTCGACTGAGGACATCAGCTACCACGTTAGCCTTACCCGGATGGTACTTGATGGCACAATCATAGTCGTTTAAAAGTTCTACCCAGCAACGTTGTCGCATATTCAACTCCTTCTGGTCGAAAATATGCTGGAGGCTCCTGTGATCGGTGTAGATGGTGCATTTGGTACCGTACAGGTAATGCCTCCAGATTTTCAACGCGAAAACCACGGCTCCCAACTCTAAGTCGTGATTCGTATAATTCCTCTCGTGAACCTTCAACTGTCGGGAGGCGTAAGCTATCACCTTCTCGCGTTGCATCAACACACAACCGAAACCCTGAATAGAAGCATCACAATATACCATGAAATCTTCGGTACCTTCTGGCAAAGACAAAATCGGTGTACTGCAGAGCTTTTGTTTCAACATCTGGAAAGCATCTTCTTACTTCGTTCCCCACGAGTATACAACGCCTTTTTGTGTTAACGAGGTAAGAGGTTGAGCGATCTTCGAGAAATCTTCGATAGTACCCTGCAAGACCAAGAAACTGTCGTACCTCCGAAGGATTATTTGGTGCGGCCCAATTTCTAATAGCGTCAATCTTTACAGGATCCACGTGTATTCCCGATTCATTCACAATGTGGCCAAGGAAGTGTACCTCTCGAATCCAGAAGTCACACTTAGAGAATTTCGCGTAAAGCTGCTCCTTCCTCAGAAGCTCCAAAATGAGATGCAGATATCGCTCGTGATCTTCCTTGCTCTTTGAATAGATCAGAATGTCGTCGATAAATACAATAATGAAGTCGTCGACATACGGTTTGCATACACGGTTCATGAGGTCCATGAAGACCGCTGGTGCGTTTGTCAACCCAAACGGCATAACTAAGAACTCATAGTGCCCATACCGCGTTCGAAAAGCCGTTTTAGGAACATCCTCCTCTCGGACTCTCATCTGATGATAGCCCAATCTTAAATCGATCTTTGAGTAAAAACTTGACCCCTGCAACTGGTCAAACAAGTCGTCGATGCGTGGCAAAGGATAGCAGTTCTTGACAGTCACCTTGTTGAGTTCCCGATAATCAATGCACATACGAAAGGACCCATCTTTCTTCTTCACAAACAGAACTGGGACTCCCCAAGGCGAAGAACTGGGTCGGATGAAACCTCTATCCAACAGTTCTTGAAGTTGGTTAGATAGCTCTTGCAACTCCCCAGGTGCAAGACGATAAGGAGCACGAGCAATCGGAGCTGCTCCTGGTGCAAGATCAATCTGAAATTCCACTTGACGGTGAGGAGGTAGACCAGGTAGTTCCTCAGGAAATACTTCTTGAAATTCACGAACAACTGGCAGGTCTTCGATCTTTCTTTCTTTAGACGGAGTATCAGTAACAAGTGCTAGAATAGCAGGATACCCCTTTCGTAGACACTTTTGCGCTTGCATAGCTAAGATGATACCAACCATCGCTCCACTACGATGCCCTTGAACCGATAAAGATTCTCCGTTGGGGAGAGGAATACGGACGATCTTCTCTTTACAGAGAATTTCAGCTTGATGCTTAGACAACCAATCCATACCAACCACTACATCAAAACTACCGAGGGTAACAGGAAGGAGGTCAATGTCAAACACTTGACCCACAAGATCTAATTTACACCCAAAAAGGACATGCGAAGCTTCAATCGTTTTATCGTCAGCTAATTCTACTACATGCTTAGCTTCTAAAGGTGTTGGAGTTAACCCTAATCGTTGAATGAACTCTAGGGACACATAACTCTAATCAACATCGGAATCAAATAATACAGAAGCAAAGAGGTTGTTCACAGAAAGCGTACCAGTCACGACATTGCCGTCGTTCCTAGCATCACCAGCACCAATCGTAAATACCCTTCCACGAGCACCATTACCCCCATTGTTGCCATTATTGTTGTTCCTAGCATTGTTGTTGTTGTTCTGGCGGTTGTTGTTATCGTTGGCATTCTGATTCAGCTGAGGGCAATCCCGTTTAATACGACCCTCATCGCCACACTGGAAACACCCCTTCTTAAAGCCTTGGTTCTGATGGGGTTGCTGCCTTTGCTGTTGTTGATTGTGACAACCTGAACTTTCAAGGTTAGTTACGTTTGATCTTGTGATATTTTTTTTAACTCCGTTAAACTTTGGTAACTCTGTTATATAATATGTATTGGGCCATAATAACCGACTACGAATACGCTTGGGCATGTTAGAGCCCAAGTGAATATCAAAATTGATTGGGCCGGCTGTTGTCAGTAGGGTTTAAGGTGCCCACTTCTCATGGACCTTGCATGTGTAACTTTTACAACCCACATTAAACCCTTGCTACCTTTGGACCAATTTCGCAAGCCCAAGACAAGTAAAGCCCATTCCCCTAATTCATGTTACGTAGAGTGCATATGAATACATGAGTAGTTACAAACCCTAGGTGTCCTCTAGTTTATCAAACGGCAGTAGTTATTCGTTGAAGCATATCATTATCAAGCATCACTTCTTGTGTCTCTACATTCAATCGGTACGTGAACTAAATGTTTAGGATTGTCTTTGATTGTTTGTTGGTGTAATGTTCTTGATAGTCGAGGTATTATTATGTCTGATTGTGATTACTTGTAACCTTATACAAATTAGTCGAATTGATTACCTGTTACCTTGGGTCGATGTTTGACACACCTGGCCGAAGGGCATGCTTGTTGTTTCGTGTTATATATTAGCCGGTTAATACGATGCAATGTTGTTAAATTATGCGTATAATTTGACTATGTGTTGGAAGTTCATGGAATTATCACTAGATGATAGAAACCATATTGATAATTAGGTTGTTGCGTGCATAATTTTGATCAGGGAGTTTAGAAGGGAATTATGTGATGAAATTGATAAACGTGAATGGTATGTTTTTGAATTAGTTAGAACATGAATCTGGAATAAAAGAGTAAATGTTGCATGATTTGATTACTCCATAGATGGCATGATTTGGGTGATTTTGGATCACCGTTTGAACATTGCAAGCATGATTGGGATTCTTGTTTGGACCGAATACCTTAATAGGTTATATGTATATTGTTTGGGCTGATGCTTGTAATGGATTGTTAGAAAGTATTGGATGAGTTTTTTTTGTTTGGGCTACATGTAACTGCTGAACATAC
The DNA here is from genome assembly GCA_030545235.1 of Helianthus tuberosus. Lineage (NCBI taxonomy): Eukaryota > Viridiplantae > Streptophyta > Magnoliopsida > Asterales > Asteraceae > Helianthus > Helianthus tuberosus. Next base: position 178,199,969 of record CM060357.1, read on the forward strand.
ACACACATATAACCTGAATTGTTGGTTCTGGGCCACAAACAAGCCGGTTCACAGCTGGGCCACGACAACAACACTGGGCCATGGGATTTACTGTGCACACAACCCAGCTGGGCCGGAGCCAATTGAGCAACATAAGTGGACTTGGGCCAGCAACGTTGGGCCGAGTAAGACTGCCAAAGCAGTGATTGCGCCTGATGTGATTTGTTGGGCAATGAATGTTTAGTTGTGTTAATAATTGTGATACATACATGCTTTATTATTTGAGTCATACATGTTTAATAGCCGGATTGAAGGGTAGACTAGCAGATTATGTATGTATGCGTATAACATGCTTAAGTGATTACATGTTAGGCATTTGGTTGGTGCCCGAGATGCATGAATAAACTGTTGTGAATTGGACTATATGTGTGCGTTATGTGAGCAATGAATATGCTTGATGTGAACCTTGAATACGTTAATTAGTTGTACGCAAAATGCATGAAAAACTGACTGTTATCGGTAACCCTTTTAGGCCGTGATTGTTCAACTGATTAATCAAGTAAACAATCTTACTGAGCAAAACCAAGGTGAGTTCACTACTCTTGAGCATGCGTCCCGGTGGTTGGGACAGTTAGTGGGTATCCCGGGGAGGGATAAGTCTTTTGGGGTAAAACTGGAATATTGGATAATAATCTCATTCTATCACTTCTAAGTCCCATCTTTTGTTACCGGGGAGGTAACGGGTATTAGTTGGTAGCGCTACTTAGGTTTGGCACCCTCACACCATACCGGGGAGGACGATTGTGAACTAATGACCCAGTCGTGCCCAGTGTTTTGATAGGAGCATTGGGGAACGGGCAAAACATACATCAGGAGCCGTCTTGTTCAATATCGAGATATTATCAATATTACTTTTGCAATTGTTAAGGAACTGGAATAAATACTTGGTAACAAACGTTTTCATAAACTGTGAACTCGCCAGCTTTGTCTGATACACTTGTTGCATGCTCGCAGGTCGTTAGATTTCATGGATTTGGATACTTGCTGTCTGGAGTAGCAGAAGTGATCATGGGTCGATTGAAGGGATTGATGTGATTGATTTCTTGATACTATACTTGGGTTTTAAACACTTTAACTTTGGTCTATTACTTGCTTCCGCTGAACATATTGGTTTTCATTTAAACTTGTTGATGGGATTTTATTAATGATTGAGAACTTTATTTTGAAACCTGTGTGGGTTCAATGTAATTAGTGGCTCATTGTCGGCACGTCACACGCCTATCAGGCACACTCCCTAGGTGGTATTTTGGGGTTGTGACATTGATGCTGCTGGTTTTGCTGCTGCTGCTGTTTCGGGTACGGAGCTCTACAGTCTTTTGCCATATGACCCACCTTATCACACCGGTGGCAAGATCAGACACACGGTCCATGATGATGATAGCCACACTTGTTGCACTTTGGATTCCTACCAACATAGGAGCCTTGACTCTGATTGCTGCCCTGGCCTTGGTTAACTGAGGACGACTGACTGAAACTACGGTTATTGCTGTTGTCAGGCCTTTCAAAACAAGTGTTCATAACCAATAAAACATGTATCCAAGAGTCTCGTCCCATGACTACTCCAGCGCTCCCAGATAGCAAGTTCCAACCATGAATCTACCGACCTGCAAGCATGCAGACAAGTGTGTCAGATGACGCTGGTGAGTTCAAAGTTTGTTAACACGATTTAGTTACCAGATATAAGTATAAAACATTTCAATGATTTGATGTCGTTAATAACTCGATTACCGCCGATGGCTCCAGATTATTTGCCCTATTCCCCAATGCCTCTATCAAATCAATGGTCAAGACTGGGGTAATTAGTTCACGCCCGTCCTCCTCGGTACGGTGTGAGGGTGCCAAACCTAAATAGCGCTATTAACTAATACCCCGTTGCCTCCCCGGCAACAAATCGGTAGAATGGACTAAATTGATAGATATGTGTGTATTAACCAACATCCCGAGTTTAACATTCCAGTCAAACCCAATAACCCAACATTCCTCCCCTGAACGTTTACCAGATGTCCCTCCCCAGGACGCATGCTTGGAAAAAGAGCAGTGAACTCACCTTAGCTTTGCTCGGTATTTAACCAGTTACCCGTTCCAGTTAATCAACCAACCCTACCGAGGTTACCAATCAATATCAGTTTCGAAATAAGTTACTTTATGTAATTACACAGTTTACATTTCACACAACAATCCACATGCCTGTGTATATCACGCAATAACATTCACAGTTGCATTGGCTATTCATATCAGACAATTTACATTAAACAACACATATCAGTCTATACAGGTTCCTTATTTCTAGATAGCCTTAACCTCATGCAACAATCACAACTGTCAGATAGCATGCACAACATAACCCACTCACTGTTCAACTTGTTACCCATGCGACGAAGAACCATCTTTCGTCGGGGTCCAATCATGACGAAAGACCCATCTTTCGTCGGGTTCAAGGGTGACGAAAGATCCAAGGTTAGTCAACAGGTATGTCGACGAAGAATGGGACCTTCGTCGACACTGATTATTCGTCAAAGGTTTTTCGTCGCTAACCCTAACAGACGGTTACCAGTCCCTGACTTCTGCCGTAACATATGTTAATGAATTTGACAATTTTCAATCTGACCATACAGCAGTTTTAATCAAGAATTACACACCCCAATTCATGTACATTCCTCAACCTTTCAACAATAACTCATGTATCATAACTATTCTCATGATTATCCATCTAACAGGCCAATCATTTACATACACATTGAAATCCAATTGTTTTAACTATGCAGCCATTCATTCCTTAAAGTCGAGGTTCTAAACAATTAATATATGATCTTAAACAGATGATTACATTCACACATATTACCAAGCATTACTCATGAACACAGATTATCATTCACAGAACTTTAACAACGCAAGATCATCAAGCCCACAGATCACTAAATCAAACCAGACAACAACAAGGATCCAAGTTAACTTAGAATCATTACACTAACCTCGAAATATACTGACGATACTCGAATCGTTACGAAAGAAGGGCCTCGAAGTAGAGGGGATTGCCGTAGAAAGGAAGGAGGAGCACTCTAGGGTTTTTGTGATGGTTACGTTACAATTTACATAAGTTATACGTCTCAGGTACTGGGCCTGGACGACTTGGGCCGAGAGGCCCTAATGGCGAAACACCCACTTCGACGAAATACATCCTTTGTCGTGCATGTGGGTGACGAAATACATTTTTCGTCGAGCTCATATATCACGTTTTGTTTTCATTAATCACTAACCTTAAACCTTAAACATTAAATCACCCAATCACTAGAATACTCTAATCCTTCAAACAATTACGCATTACATAACATAAAACAAATAGTCAAAACAGGATTACTAAACAAGTGGTAAGTAGATGAAAGGACTTGAAATCTTGGGTTGTCACAACAATAATCCTAATGCGGACATATCTTATAGTCCCTATACAGACTCATTTTTCCTTTTGGTCCCTGCATGGGCTAGAGTTGCTTTAAAGTCCCTGTGTGGACAAATAAACTACTAAAAGTCCTGATTAAGGAACTATTGTAAATTCCTAATGATTTATGGAAAGTTTTTAAAATTTTATATAGGTATTCATTTCGTCCTTTATCGTACGATAGTTCCGATTTTACTCGAACTTTATCGATCAGCTGAAAATTTCAAAAGATCCTCTGAATGGTATAACCTGGCCTATATGTCTATGAACATGGCTATGATGGTAAAACCCTCTTAAGACAATTAATATTTGTTAACATCTAAGAACTTGTTAACACTCCTGGCAGTGTGGCTTGAGAAACCACACCAGCCGTCAAGGTATTGGATTATGTCCAATCCTTAAAGCCTTTATGATCAAAGTAGATCATGGCAAGTATCATCAATGTGATGATCATACCATAAACATCCATTAGTGGTGAAGTGCCTACGGGCTATACTTGTTGTCCAATAAGACAACGACAGTTGTGGTCTACGACTCCCTGTCTAAAGATATTGGACTATGTCCAAGCATAATAGTCTATATGATCAATGCGATCATGACTAAATATCATCTGATACGATGATTAAATTTAAAATCCTTAATGATGTTTTGCCTACGGGCTATAACATATTGTCCATTTGAGACATTAACATTGTGATCCTTATGATCCCCTGTCCAAGGTAGTGAGCTATGCTCAAGCCTAATAGTCTATATGATCAATGCGATCATGACTAAAATCATCAATACAATGATTAAATTTAACATCCTTAATGATGTTTTGCCTACGGGCTATATTATATTGTTCAATTGTGACAAGACAATTGTAATCTTTTATGATTCCTTGCCCAAGGGTGTGAGCTATGCTCAAATCTCATAATCTATATGATCATTGCGATCCTGACTAATATCATCAATATGATGATCATAATATTAACATCCCTAGTGATGAAATGCCTATGGGTTATACTTTACTCTATTTTCGATAAGACAAAGATAGTGGTAGTCTTTGTGATCCCCTGTTCAAAGTGGTGGGTTATACCCAAACCTAATAGTCTATATGATCCATGTGATCATGACTAATCTCATCAACATATTAATCATACTAAACATTCCTAGTTATGTCTCGTCTACTGGCTACATTATATCGTCCATTTGAGACAATGACAGTTGTGACCATTATGGTTCCCTGTCCAAAGTGGAAAGTTATGCCCAAGTTTCGCAGTCTATATGATCAATGTGATCATGACTAATATCATCAAATACGATGATTATATATAAACATCCATTAGTGATGTCAATCGGTTTACCTTTGTGCCAAAATGAATCGTCTTTCAAGATGATGACAGTTGTAGCCTATGAATCCCTGTCCAAAGGTGAAGAACTATGTTCAAATCTTAAAGCCCCTGATCTAACAAGATCGCGGCCTATAAATTAATGTCCTTGTGACAAACCAATGAGTTATATTTTAAGTCATTCATGACAAGCCACTGTGCTATAATTTGTCTTTCGTGACAAGTTAACATACTAAATGTTAACATCCTTTGTGACAGGCCTTTTGTGCCAGATTCTATAATGTCCTCCGAGACAGGCCTTTGGTGTCATATCTTATAATGTCCTTGTGACAGGCCATTTTGTGCCATATCTAAATGTCCTTTGCGACAAGGCCTTCACGCCATATGTTTATTTATGTCCTTCATGACTAGGTTTTATGCCATATCCTCTTATGTCCCTAGTGACGAGCCTCTGTGCCATATATATATTAAAAGTCCTTTAAGGCTAGCCTTCGAGTTATTCATAATCGTCTATGTGACAAAGACAGTTGTGACATTGTGATCCCATGTCAAACAGGTAATGGACTCGGTCCAAACCTTAAATGCCATTGATGGTTCTCTTGTGACCTAGGCAAAAACGAAATCTGATATTCTTCTAAATAACTTTCATTAGGAATGTTCGGAACTTAATAGCCTATACGGTTTATTGATGCCGTGGCTAATCTATGTCAGGTCGTCACGATGATGACTAACAATTGTTTATTTTGGTGGTTAGTACCAAGCTTCGAGTATGGCAAACTCGGATGAGGTAGATAATAGTCGCGATACTAATGATGCGACAAAAGCTAATGATGCTACAAACATAAACCTCAATATTATTGGAGTTAATCTCCAAGCTTTGATTGACGCAACTGTAGGAAAGGCCATGGAAAAGGTCATGAAACAGTTCAAAGAGCCGAGTGCTACTCGCTCCAAATCCCATTCAAAACCACATTCAATTGCTCATGAAAAGAGTTTTGTTCACTCTTCGAATGTGAAGGATGAACCAAAGGAGGAGGATAACTCCCAGAAATCTAAGAAAAAGAGCAAGTACGGGCTTAATAAGAACCAACAAAAGTTCAGTAAGAAGCCTGTATGTAAGACCTGCTATAAAAGACACTGGGGACAGTGTCGAATAGAACAAAGACCAAAGCAGTGCGGCATCTGCAAAGGAACCGGTCATCAGTCCCATGAATGTAGGGATATAAAGAATGCAGTCTGTTATGGCTGTGGTGAGAAAGGCCACATCAGAACTAGATGCCGTAATGCTGCCAAAGAAGGCACAGCTAAGTATATAGAAATGGTTAGGGAAGGAAATGCCTGAACTCTCCTGATTAATATCAAGAGGAAGTACACATCAATAATGTTATCAGGTACATTTCCTATCATGAATCAATGATATTCTGCCAAGAATTATGTTTTAAATTCGGGTACTACTAAGTCTTTCATATACTATAAGTTTTGCAAACTTTATATTACCCATAAGGTAGAACTTGCCAGCAAAACCATAGAAACCTTCCCTTCTATTCTCATCAAATAATCCTCATTCATAAAATTCAGAATTACTCTTTCCCCAGATGGAGTACGACAATAGTTGTTATTTTAATTATTTTTTCATTGATTTCTATCAACTGCGAGTGCCAACTATGATTGATAAAAGCGCCATATGAGGATTGGCGTATCCCAGTGCGTCCCATAGATTGAATCCATGTCTGATCAGTATGGAGGTTTAATGCATGGAACCACTAAGATATTCCAATGGTCATATAGTACTAAAGTCAGCTAGTGGTATTCAAAGAAGATATCCATTATAGAAATGTCTAAGTAGGCGTCTCTACTCAAGGCATCCATGCACTAGTAAAACAGATGTGTCAATTGCATGGCACAAGTGACAAACAACCATGTTTACCTCATGAGAGGCAAAGTGGAGTTAGGATTGACTTCCTATTAGGAGCCGTATCTGTTACAGAAGCTCTATATCGGTAAGCACCAACGGAAATGGAAGAACTGAGAGATAACCAAATGAGTTTATGGAGAAAGGCTTGTACAACCTAGCTCATCGTCTTAGGAGCTCCGATTATTGTTGATAAAGGAAAGCACGATGCAATACGCTTGTGCATTGATTATTGCAACCTAACTAGGAAACGATTGAGAATCATTATCAGCTGCCCAGGATCGTCGATTGGTTCGACTAACCATGAGGGTAGTTAATTCCTTAAGATTGATTCGGGTAGTAGTTGGAATGACTATGTAATGACCATAAATTTAAAATCATAATAATAATTTATAATAAACTAACATTTATCTTATGATCCATCCTTCTGTATATCAACCAAAACTATTTATAAATTATCCAATAGGAAACCCTAATTAAGACACCCAAGTGATTCTGCACAAACCCTACAAATTTCAGAACAATCAGAATCAGGATCAGGGCCCCTAAAACTCAGGGGGGGGGTATTCCCTATTGACGATTATCCATTTATCTCGCTGTCTAAATTGAATATTCTCGAATTGTCGACTCAGCTAGGCTAGGCCCACACGTGGCAAGCATATAGCCACTTTATGACCCTTGCGCACCGTAAGGGTTATAGTGTTACGGTGCGCAAGCAACATCAAAATTCGGGTATAAATAGAGGACATTGGCACTTGATTCTGGGCGCAAAAACGACGTTAAAATTTCCATTATACGTCGAGTTATCATCTGTTCACTATAATTAACACACACACGATCACGAAATGCTGCTGCAATCAGGGTAATAACTCGATCGCTGATACGATTCAATGTCCGATTGATTGAAATCAATCCAATGGATGTTTAAGTGCTGCCCACATTAGGGTTTATGCTTTGTCATTAGTCGTGATTCCAATGGATGTTTAAGTGATAGCACTTTGTCATTCGTTGTGAATCCGATGGATGTTTAAGTATCGAACTTTGTCATTCGTTGTGAGGATTTGATCTCGTGAGTTATCGTAAATGCTGTATTAAGTTACTGACCTAGTTGTGTGCATGTTATTTAAATTAGGTTAAAAGACTAATCAGTAGTCTAAACTCTGCCCGTATAAATCTGAAATATTATCACAAGGTAGCATCACTTTGGAATTATTAAGGTACGGATCCTTACCCCACTCCGTATTGCTTCATATTCAAATTGTTATAAAACCATTAAATTACTATCTCTTTTTAAAACTCCTCACGTCTTTGATTATCGATTCATTTGACAGTCTGTTAGATTCCTATTCTAATCATAACCTTGGATTTAGCTTTCATGTCATGCGATAGTATTATGTTTAGTTGTACTCATTATCGCATGTTCCAATATATGTTACGTCTTGTTATGATAATATATTTTGATAAGTTATGTGAATAAGACCAATTGTACTCTGATACCCTGAGTGTCGCTTCTCGTGGAGTGTCCCACGGGCAAGTTGTTGCGGCATCAACATCATGTGCTCCATCCGTGACGGAGAGATCAGTTCACGGCGTCCCTAGGTACAAGTGAGGTACAAAGCTACTAGGAGGCGTATGGATCGATCCTAGGATTTAAGTTAAGGAGGTGGATAGCGGGTATTCCAACTCGCTATCTCATGTGATAATTATGCAGGAGTAGCTACCTGTGTATTGTCACGTTTTAAGTTTGGCTCATGGGTACATCCGTATGATTTATATTATGAAATTACGTTACTTGCATTGTATCATTTTCGCATAAAGTTCCATCCGGATAACATTTCATATAAAGCGTTACTTGTTATTTGAGCCTATTATTCCGTACTGAGCATTTGGCTCATTCCGTAAACTTTTTGTATATACAGGTCAACAGGTTACTTTGGGCGGGGAAAAGAGAGAAGAGTAAAGCCTAGGACTAAATCTGAAGATGTTAGTTAATCAAATCGAATGTGTCCGCTTATATATATTAAACTTAAGTTTAGTGGTCGTATGGTTGTATCCTTGTCAAATAAATAAATGGAATTATGAATTTTGTCATATAACCTTCCTTCTAATCAAGTTACTAACATATATACTTAACTAGGTTAAATATAACATGACTAGACATTTTAGGTAACATAAATAAATTGCATATCTACCCCCCTTAAAAGAGGTTTCGTCCCCGAAACCTTAATACGTACCAAATAATGTCGGGTAGTGCTCCCTCATTTCATCTTCTAACTCCCAAGTAAGATCCGATCCTTTTCGATGTTGCCATTGCACCAAAACTTGCTTTATAGCTTTGTTCCGAAGGTGGGTTACCTTGAAATCCTTGATAGCTATCGGTCTTTCAACGTAATTCAATCTTTCATCCAATTCGATATCGTCGAGGGGCACGTATGCCGTCTCATCCGCTAAGCACTTTCTCAATTATGACACATGGAATGTGTCATGTATTCCATCTAAATTTGGCGGTAATTCCAACCGATTGCTACTTTCCCTACCCGGGCTAAAATCTTGAAAGGTCCTATGTAACGGGGACCTAGCTTTCCTCGCTTACGGAATCGGATTATACCTTTCCATGGGGAAACCTTTAATAACACATGATCATCTATCTGAAACTCGATAGGTCGTCTCCTTCGATATGCGTAGGCCTTTTGTCGATCTTGAGCCGCTTTTAAACGGGCTCGCACAAGATCGATCTTTTCGTTAGTTTTAGCTACTACATCATTGGGCGCAATTTCTCTTTGCCCCACTTCTCCCCAACAAATTGGAGTTCTACACTTCCTTCCATACAACATTTCATATGGTGCCATTTGAATGCTGTTATGGTAGCTATTGTTGTATGAAAATTCCACCAATGGCAAGTGGTCGTCCCAGCTTCCCCTGAAATCTATCACACACGCTCGCAGTATGTCTATGAGTGTTTGAATGGTTCGCTCAGACTGACCATCCGTTAGGGGGTGGTAGGCGGTACTGAAATGTAATTTTGTACCCATACTCTCATGAAAACCTTGCCAATATCGAGATGTGAATCGGGTATCTCGATCCAACACAATAGATACAGGGACTCCGTGTCGAGATATTATCTCATTAATATAGATCTCCGCCATCCTTTCAGAAGAGAAAGTCTCCCGAATGGGTAAGAAATGCGCGCTCTTGGTGAGGCGGTCTACGTTCACCCATATAGCATCGTGACCTTTCCTTGTCTTAGGAAGCTTGGTCACAAGGTCCATCGTCACTTCTTCCCATTTCCATACTGGAATTTCTAACGGTTCCAACTTTCCGTATGCTTTCTGATGTTTTGCCTTTACTTGCAAACATGTCAGACATTTTGCAACATACTTGACGATATCACGTTTCATACCAGGCCACCAATAACTTTTCTTCAAATCCAAATACATTTTTGTAGCTCTGGGATGAACCGAAAATCGGGATTTGTGAGATTCTTCGAGTAACACGTCTTTCGCTTCACTAAACCGAGGTATCCATATCCGGCCATACATTGTTTTAATTCCACCAGATCTTTCTTCTAATTTGTCCACAAACCCCTTTGTTCTTTCCTTTCTTGAATCCATTTCGCTCAGCACTTGATTTAGGCTTCATTAATCATTTCGAGAAATCGGGTGTAACTACCATCTTCATGGATTTCACTTGAATTGGGGGCGGATAGTCCTTTTGGCTCAGGGCATCGGCCACTACATTTGCCTTGCCCGGATGGTAAAGGATTTCACAATCATAATCTTTAAGAAGTTCCGGCCACCTTCATTGCCTCATATTTAAATCTTTTTTCTCGAAAAAGTACTTAAGGCTTTTGTGGTCAGAATAAATTGCGCTTTTCGTACCGTATAGATAATGCCTCCATATCTTCAAGGCAAACACTACCGCGGCTAACTCCAAGTCATGGGTTGGGTAATTACTTTCGTGTGATTTCAATTGCCTTGAAGCATAGGCAATGACTCTACCCCTTTGCATACAATTTCTCCTTACGGAGCACTTCAAGAATTTCGCGCAGATGGCATGCATGTTCGGCTTCACTTCGGGAATATACTAAGATATCATCAATAAAAACTATAACGAACTTGTCCAACATGGCCCGACAAACTCGATTCATAAGGTCCATGAACGCGGCGGGCGCGTTCGTTAACCCAAAGGACATTACTAAGAACTCGTAGTGTCCGTATCGCGTTCTAAACGCCGTCTTCGCCACATCCTCATCTCGTACCCTTAACTGGTGGTATCCAGATCGTAAATCAATTTTTGAAAACCAACTTGCCCCTTGTAACTGATCGAAGAGATCATCGATTCGGGGCAATGGATATCGGTTTTTCACCGTCAGCTTATTCAACTCTCGATAGTCGATGCACATGCGCATCGAACCATCTTTCTTTTTGACAAAAAGTACAGGCGCACCCAGGGCGATACGCTCGGGCGTATAAATCCCTTGTCGAGCAATTCTTGTATTTGAACCATTAACTCCCGCATCTCAGTTGGGGCCAACCTATAAGGAGCTTTGGCTGCGGGTTTGGCATCGAGATACAATTCAATCTTAAAATCCACTTCACGTTCTGGTGGAACCCCCGGTAAATCTTCCAGAAAAACATCAAGAAACTCGTTCACGACTTCAACCTCTTCTATCTTAGGGGTATTCTGTTTAGTATCCACCACGTATGCTAAAAATGCCTTGCTTCCATTTCGTACATACTTGAATGCTTGGACTATAGAACAAAGCTTCGAATTTACATTCCTTTCCCCTTGTATACTTACTCGTTTTCCTCCCGGTGTTAGCACATGTATTACCTTTCTCTCGCATTGAATTTCCGCATGATGTTTAGCTAGCCAATCCATGCCAACTACAACCTTAAATTCTCCCAATACCATGGGAATGAGGTCAATGGCAAACTTCTCGTCTTCAATGACAATTTCACAATTTCTACAAACTTCGTGCAGCAAATAACTCTTAGTATCCGCTATCTCTACTTCTAATGGCACATGCATTCTTTCGATTCTAAAAGAGGGGTGTGACACTAATTCACTTGATACAAACGATCTACTAGCTCCAGTATCAAATAACACGTACGTAGGCATCAAATTTAATAGGAATATACCTGATACAACATTCGGGTGGTCCTTTGCTTCTTCAGTCGTGATCTGAAACATCCTCCCCTTAGCTCTTGGGGCTTCCTCCTTTCTTGCTTCCTTATCGGTTTTCTGTTGAAGCTTGGGACATTCAGCCTTAATATGACCCGGTTGGAAACAGTTATAGCAGGTTCTGGTAGGATTAGGACATCTATAGTATGGATGTCCTTCTTGACCATAATTATAACAGCCCTTCTTCCCTTTTAAACACTCCCCCGTGTGTAACTTTCCACAAGTTTTACATTTTGGAATGCTACCCTTCGCCTTATCCTTCTTGCCCTGATCTTGAAATTTCTGTTTCTTTGACGGACTCGTGCTGGGGACATTCTCAGACACTCTCTTCTCACCTCTTTCTGCTTGTCTTATTAGCTCAATCTCCCTATCTCGGGCGAAGTTAATGAGCTCATTCAAGGTTTCACATTTAGCGGGAATTATGAACTCCCGATACTCAGCCTTCAACATACCATGATAGCGGTTTATCTTCATTCTTTCCGTTCCCGCTATTTCTTTACAGAATTTCAGCTTGTCAAGAAAAGTGTTGGTGATTTCATCAATGGTTTCGTCTTTCTGACGGAGATGTAAGAAATCTTCTTGGATCCTGTCAATGGCGGATTGCAGGCAGTGGTACTTTAGAAAAGGTTCCTTGAACTCTTGCCACGTCAAGACTTGAACTTTGTCTTCCCCCAATCTCTTTACTATAAGCATCCCACCAGTCTTTAGCTTGGAGTTGTAACAAACCGGTGGCAAACATCACTTGATCCTCCTTTTCGCAATGACTCCTTACAAACACCGCCTCAGTACTTGCAATCCACCATTGACATGCTATAGGATCAATCTCTCCTTTGAAAGGTAACGGGTTGCACGCCATAAATTCTTTATAAGTGCATTTGCGAGTTCCTTTCTTTCGTTGCATTTCTCCAATCATTCCCTTCAACTCATCCATCTTACTCGCCATCATTGTTTCCACCACTTCCAACACATGACTTTCCACTTCTTGGGCTAAATGAGGAATACTTGCCTGCATCGCCTTTCCAATCTCTTCCGAAATCATAGTTTTCAGTTGTTCTTGTTGTGTCGATTCATCCTCATTCGTATCCGCCATCTACACATAAACATCATTCTTTATTTCGAGCATTCATTCATCCTTTCCATCACATAATCATGCTAATAATACATAACTTCCTTTGAAAACTCAACATTCATACATATTATCATTCCTTAGAGTCTTATTATAACGTTTTCTATACTCCCCATATGATAGAAAACATCAAACAAAACATTACAATTGAAAAAGGATGAAAATGGTCTCCACCGTAAGTTACGGTGGCTACCGTACCTTACGGTGGCGTCTTTTTCCTTACGGCCCAAACCTACTGTCTTACGGTGGCCATATGTCTCAGGGGCTACCGTAAGCTACGGTAGCCACCGTAGCTTACGGTGATGCCCAGCATGCTATGGTCGATTTTTATATTCTTGCAGCCATTTTTCCGTCCCGTCTTAACCCAAACTGATCCATTCCATCCCACAGTTTTCCACATCATCCCGTAACAAATCCATAACATTCCATAACTAAATTATTCGTAATGCAAAACTCAAACTTTAAAGGTACTTACTTGCTTCGCGCCGCAGAACGAACACACACTTCGCACGAGCTTTCGGTTTGAGTTCAAGCATCTGATGCTTGAATCCCTCAAACCTAGGCTCTGATACCAACTTGTAACGCCCATTAATTTTCTTTTAAATTATTTAAATAACAAAGCACTTTCCTAACGAAATTTGGGCATGACCCATTTGTAAAAGCAGCGGTCCCCTGTTTTTCACATTCAAAATATATGTTTAACACGACACTTTCAAAAGACATAATATATATACCACCATACAACTTGACACGCATACGAAATTCGATAAATTCAAAGTACATAACAAGAACTAAGTATTTAACTACTAGATATAGATTAAGCGACCAAAATATTAAGCGTTGTCTTCTTTACAAAAGTAGCGGAACATGAGGCGGGTCTTGAAGTGTGTTCGAACCGGGCGAAGCTTGAAAGCTAGCTATGAGATTTACCTACATCGCCACAACAAGGTAAACTTATTAGCATTAAAATTCTTTCCTTTAAATCAAGAATTCAACTTACCGACTTGTAACCATTATGACATCCGCAAACTTGTAAAATTACTACATACTTTCATTCTTACGCACAAATATGTTCCAAATGGAACTTCATACCATTCTTTCTATTCTTGCATTCTCATTCTTCGACCCATTCATAAAAGGGCCCACACAATACTACTTTCATACATGATTCAATTCGACACCTTTAATGTTAAACACAACAACGTAATAAAATCATTAATTGTACAAGTAGCGTACCTCGATCTTGATTCCCTTGTTGCTTCACTTGACTTGAACCCTCTTCCTTAACACCTATACATAACCATTCATACTTTTAATTTATGTCTCATACCTGTTTGCACACACCAATGGATAATACTTCATAAAATTTACACTTGCTTCGTAAACACATTCAATTCATGTAAAGTTTATAACTAACAAAGCTAACATCTTTATTAAGGCATTTCATCAAACACTTGGTGTGCGTATCATTAACAAAGCATAAGGTACAAGTGTTCAAAGCATGATCCTACTTGTTCACTTTCTAATCTAACAAGAATCAACCAAGTTCCTATCTTTCTTTCATCCTACCTTATCTCATCTAATTTCTTTATATCAATTCAAGGTTATGTATCAATTTTCATCTAATGGCATACATGCAAAGCATTATGTTCATGATTCCTTTACAACAATTGGGTAATACACTTAAATCATTCAAACAAATCTGAAATCAACAATAATTTCGACTACTATGAAACCCTAACTCTCAATCACATGAGATATCCACATAATTTCATGATTGGGTTAAAACCCACTTTCTACAAATCATTCAAATCAGAAATTCCTACTTACCAATCGTTGAACAAGCTCAGATTATTCGAATTTTGAGTTCATGCATCCATTTGGGCTCTTAATTCCCTTTTGATTTTGAGAATTTCATGAAGTTAGGGTTTGTCTCCTTGGCCCCCTTGCTCTGATCGATCCACACAAACACCAGAGAATGTGTTTGTGTTTTTCTTTTATTTATTTATTTTTATTAAACTTCCATCCTTTTTGACAAGTTTAGTCCCTCTAATTACTTAGATTGTTTATTTGTCATATAACCTTCCTTCTAATCAAGTTACTAACATATATACTTAACTAGGTTAAATATAACATGACTAGACATTTTAGGTAACATAAATAAATTGCATATTTTTGGAGTGTTACAAATCAAAACAATTATGT
Source organism: Helianthus tuberosus (assembly GCA_030545235.1). NCBI lineage: Eukaryota > Viridiplantae > Streptophyta > Magnoliopsida > Asterales > Asteraceae > Helianthus > Helianthus tuberosus. The sequence continues at coordinate 178,215,202 of CM060357.1, forward strand.
TTCTCATTTTCTTCAAAGTTCTTAGAAAAATCCCACTAAGGATTCATTGTTAAAACATTTTTGTAAGATTTCATACATCATTTCTGTCAGTTGTAGCTGATAAGCTACGGGGCTCTACTTGATTAATAAATGGTCCAATATAACTGAAACTTGACTCCCACTTGTAACAAATCTGACTACCCTTTCTATAAAGAAACTTTAACTACTTAGAAGATTTTTATCTGTTATCAACATAACTCTTTTGACAATCTAGTATTGCTTTAACTTAAATCATCTTGTCTATTATTCTTACACTACCTCAAGACCAGATAAGTTGTTTTTCAGCTCAGAAGACAAATGTTTCAGAACTTTCGTCCACTAGATGCTTCCCAAGACGTTTTGACACTATTGTTGATAGCTACAAGACTTGATCTAACTCCGAGGAAATTTCATAACCCAAATCTCGAGGACGAGATTTAAAACAAGGTGGGGAGGATGTAACAACCCTCAACCAACACCCCTAATATATTTAGAATATCCCAATATGCCCTAAAATACACCCCGTATGTGAAAACCGAGCCCAAAATACATTAAATAGTATTTAAAATAAATAAAATCTGATTTTAAGCTGAGGCGGGCCGCGTAGACCCACCTCAACTCTTACGCGGGCGGTATAAAGGCTAAGGCCTGACTTCGTTTGATTTCTTAAGTTAAGACGGGCCGCGTAAACTCTTGCTCCATTCTTCGCGGGCCGCGACAGCTCAACGACAAGAAGAAACCCGGTTCTGACACGTGTCGATGACTCAGCGACCATTAGCCGCCCTAGCTGCCCTCGCGGGCCGCATAAACCTTTCCCTCATCTTACGCGGGGCGCGACAAAGTGCTGGATCAGCACTATAAATAGGATCGATGGCCTTCAGTTACAATTCGTTCATTCTTTCTTTCTTTCTCGAAATTCTAAAGAATAATAATAATCTTCGGGCATAATACCCCCTAAATAGCGAAGCTCTGCCTCGTTGTAAGTATTATAACCCCTGGATACGTATTAGATACACTGCCCGATTGATCTAGGGTTCCGTAACGGCTGTCGTGGTTCTGCCCGATGTAGTCGTTGGAATGCCGTCTCGGGGAGGGTATTACTAATGTTAAAATGGGTTATTATACTAACACGTGTGCGTTGTTTATTTAATAGATTATAACCAGGAAGTCACAAGGAAAATACCAAAAATAGCAATGTGAGTAATCTCCTTTTTGTATCAACTGTTTTTATAAAACCTCAATTGTTTATATTATATTACCAGTATGTGAGTCGTGTAATTCTTCAATTATCGCCGATATTATGGGGTTTTGTATACATTACTTGATAACCTTCACAATTGGACGACGAGTTAGCCAATGTGTGATATGACCATAGCCATAGATACGGTCGAGTGGCAAGTACTGAATGGGTAATTGTGAAGATATAAACATTGTAATCGCTCTCAATACTGCGAATGATAAAACCTGTTTTGATTAAATTGAGATTAACTCACCAGTATTTCTTGCTGATAAAATGTTTTAAACACGTGTTTCAGGTAACACAATGTGAAAGCCAAGTAGTAAAAAGCCAGCTCGAGAGCACTGACGGCTTGGTAAAAATGTGGCTATAAAAGTTATCTAAAATACGATGTTTTAAATAAAAGAGGGTTTAATCCTATATTGCAATAAGAAACTTGGGATTTTACCCATGTGATTATTAATATCAAATAAGGTGGTTTTACTCTGATAAAATATTTCCTAACTATGGTCCTGATGAAAATTCCGCTGCCAAATTAATAAACCGATACCACCACAAACGAATGTTCGCGGCCGCCCGTTCCCGGGACAGATAAGGGGGCGGGGGTTGTGACAGTACTTGCCTGACTTAACTAAAAGTATTAACTAGATTCGGGTCAAAGGACCTATGGTGTAATGGGTTTTTCAAATAAAAGGCCGTAATTGTAATTAATAAAGTTAAAGGTCATCCATTGCAATACAATACAAACATATAGGACGAAAAGTGTAATTTACCCAAAATTTGTTTAATAATTCAAACACTACATAGACATGTCCTTGGGATTAATGAACTTGATTAATGATTAGGGACAGTTTTAATACTGACGATCCGTTAAGATATACCAACTACCCACCGAATTACCAACCCGCCAATGATGCAACAAAATCGCAAATATGCTTGATAAAAGACAAATGGTTCAAATATAAATAACATTTACCAAAATCAACACAAGTGATCAAGATGTATCAGTTACAAGAATCATAAAAACAATTTAATTATGCAAAACCTAGTAATCGTGCATCTGAGGGAAGTCACAAGAAATTTAGCCATGCATATTCATCATCACAGCTTCAGTTGTTGATTCGGAATGATTAAAAATGAGAAAACGGGAAGATTTGGGTGAAAGAACTCTGAAAACCGCCTTTTCCTTGTTACCATTCGAGTAACAACTGAGTAAATGACAAGGAACATAAGTTTCATTTTAAAAAGTTATAAACTAAAAGTGGAATTTTGACAAACCACATGAATTATCCAGATATTTTTCTCTAAATATTATACATATTAATATAAACTGCTCATGAACAGTGATTCCTTTTAGTGATTCACAATTAAGCTTTTAATGGGCTTTTACATTCATATCACTATTAAATGGATTGGGCTTCATTCCTTATATCTTATTTTTAAACCTCTGGTCTTATTTTTTTTAAAATATCAGATTACGTATTTCTTAGCTTTTGTGTTGTTATCTTTCTATGGCTGCCGTCTGTACGTCTTTCCACATATTTCTTTATATTTTCAATGGCCTCCATCAGTTACAGACTTACAGTGGGTTTCAAATAATCGAGCTTTCAATGTGTGCCAAGTATTACGCTGGTGAATTCTATTTTCACTGAAAAAACAGAGGCTTAAATTGAAGCAACAAGTGTTCCACTGGTTTGTTGCTATTTATTGTTGGGGCTTTGCAGTTTCTTTGTTAGTGATTCTATTTGATTGGCCTTCACTGTTGTTTTGTATTTATAATGTATATTCAATTTTGAACTTTATGAATCGGCAGGCATGTGCATGTTTGAGATTATATCAACAATTGTTTGCTTGGAAACAAATCATTTATATATTCAAATTATGGTTAAAAAAATGAGTTTTTAATCTTGAAAGTTGTGATTTTTAAATTTAAAAACCTAAAAGTTGTCATTTTTAAATTTTATGTAACTAGGGTTTATGTTAGGTTATTATAAGATTGAGGTTTCTGTTTCACTTTGATAAAATGGGGGATATATGCTAATTTTTAAACAAATCAAGCCTTGTAACCTCTTATTATGAATTGGTGTTACATCTATAACCCGGAATCTTCTACTGAGGTGTAGGAAGAAACTCAAGTATTACCCAGGAAAAAGAAGTTCTCCTTAAATATCTAAAGGTAGGTACTTATTCAATTGTTCATGTGTGTTAATTGTTATTTTTTGGGGTCTATTTTTGTATTATATATTAGTAGTAACAACTATTCAGGGAAATTCACATTTTAAAGTGAACTTACTCTTGCTTAGATAGGTAAAGTGATAACAAAATAAGTTAATAGTAGAAAGTCAAATTGTAATTAATATATCTGGTGATTATGATTTAACAGAAAATGTCGGCCACATCTGAAATATTGATTTTGTTGTATTCGATTTAAGTGTTTGCGCTTATTATAGTTTAGAATTAGAATGTATGATCTTTTATCATCTGTATGTTGATTTGGTTCAGATAAAAGCGCTCTTTTGTATGCTGGTTCGCTCCATTGGTATGCTACCTGGTATGCTACACGTCCTTTGAATAGAAAACGAAAGGCTCTTGCACATTCAAGCATGACACTGTAGTATTAAATATGTAATAGCCGTAACTTACAAAACTTGTATAACAAATATATGTCATTTCATTTGACAGATTACATGGGAAAAATAGAAGATACCATACCAGGTATCACTAAAAGGGGAAGCAGTATCTGCGTGTAAAATTGACAGATGTCAGGTACAATTAGATAACAACAAATTCATACATTAACCTTAATCAGAAAATAACAACAAAATCAATACAGTGGTTCAACCATTGATGTCACCCTATGGGAAAAGGTTCTACCACGCTTTGATAAGCAAGCAATGTTAAGCGCAGAAGAACCAGTTGTCGCTGCATTCACATCGTTGAAGGTCAGCATTTTCAAAGGCCACACGTCAAAAAAACGACAACTGTCGTCAACCCCAGCAACACACATTTACTTCAACCCCGTTGTAGAGAGCGTCATAGAAACTAGAAACAGGTAAAGAAGAAAACTCTACTGACAACAACCCCTAGCCACGAATCACAGGAACGCCATCTTCGCGCAGAAGACAGAAACAAAAGAACAATTTCGGAGCTCTTAGAACACCAAAAAGAAAACCAGGTACTCAAATGGTCCTCTTATTAAAGTCACGAGTTACTTATATTATTCATTAAAATAATGTCATGATCTAATAACTTTGTGATATAGGGGCAAACATTCAGTTGCAAAACATTCAGTTGCTTACATAAAAGGCCGGCCATGGTACTACATAATGTGCCCACAGGGCCCAAGAAAAATAATCCAAACAAAAAGAGGTTGGTCGTGTGGTAGCCACCAAAACCTACCTGAACCAAAATTCATGTAAGACTAAGAGAAATATACAACACAAAAAACAAAAGCAAGAAATCAGATATCCTAATTAATAATTAATTGCAGGTATTGTGTGACCGCAACAATCGCAGACAACACAGCTCCTACTATGACAACATTTTTTTGACGAGGCAACCATTGGGTTAATCGGCATCCAATGCAGAGACATGATCTCGCAGCATGGCTACACAGATCGCTATGAAACACTAGAACCCCTATATAAAGCCATTGGAAAAGAAGTCACAATGCAAGTTCAGTATGCCTGTTCAGCAACTGCCAACTCAAGTCTTCTCTCCGTCAACAAAGTCTTCGACAACACGCTAAACATCACAGCCACACCACCTTCGCCTACCCAACAAACAACACCTGCTGCAAACAAAAAGCTGGCCCTAGAATCAAATGAAAACAAACCTTAAGCTAAACGTCAACTATATCAATCAGGTATCCCATCCTATACCAACTATTAACTTAAGCGCACTTTGAACAAAGACAACATTACTAATGAACTTAATCAAAACACACAGAAGGCGTTAGCGACACCAAGAAACTCAAGTTCCCAGAATAGATCGCTAACAAATACAAGCCCAGCAAGAAGAACGCAACCAACTACATCAGAATGCACTACATTTTGTACATCTAAAATAGCTGAAGTAGTTATTGTAAATAAACTTATGATACGTTCTGCGAAACCATGGGCTGTTTTTTGTATGTATTAATCACATTTTGTAACCAAACCTTGCAATCAATTCTATGAAAACCAAGTTGCACCTTTGATCCTCAACTGATTTACTGCCGCGAAGCGCAGGTCAAATAATCTAGTTATAATAATAATGCTTCTCTCGTTCATACTTTATATTCACAACACATATTAATATGGGTGTGAAATATGAAATTCCCTAATGCCTACACATTTCTTTCCTTCCTTTTTTTTTTTTTTTTTACATTTTACAACAATAACACATGACATAGTAGAAGATAATATAAAAAAAGAAAAAAAAACGTAAATTACAAGTTTTGCCCTTTATGTTTGTCCCAAATTTCAGGCGCTATCCTTTACTTTTAAAATTGATGAGTTTTGTCCTTAATGTTTGCAAATATTGCACGTTACGTCCTTTATGGCAAACCCAGTTAGATTTTTTGGTTAAATTTGGTCATGTGCAAGGCACATGAGGGTAGCATTGTCTTTTTACATCCTAATTTATAAATGATTTTTAGAAAACAAATAAAACATAGCCAATCACCTGCCGCCACCACCTTCCACCCTCACCTGCCGCCGACCACCACCAGCTCCCACCCTCACCTGCCCCCGACCACCCACCATCTCCACCATCGCCTGACCGACCATCACCACTCACTCCACTGTCTCCAACATCACCATGAACATCCACCCCTTCGATCCACCATCACCAAAAACCAAAAACATTCTTCAATTACTAAAAACCGGCATAAATTACACAATTGTTGAACCAGATTCAATATTAACATTCATCAATAACTAACCCTAATCTGCAACCACTACCCCATCCCCACCGGAACCCTAACCTTGCAATCAACCCAAATCAGCAACCACTACCCCATCCACCATCACAACCTTCTCTGTGTATCAAATCAGGCTGCCAATAGTCGTCGGAGAAGAGGGAAGAGCAGAGCGAAGACTGTGGTAAGGTCTCCGATTGACGGAAGAGCACACCGTCACCACACACCGCCACCGCATTCTTCCCCTCTTTTGACTCCAACCACCGTTTACCCTCTCCGATCTTCACTCTTCGTTTACTCTCTCTCTCTATCTCCAGGCTGCAAAATCGAAGGAAGAAACTAAGAAATTAGAGCCACCATTTCGTCGGTCAAATAGCGTCGGAAGACGAAGAAGAAGGACGGCGAATCGTCGTTACTTATGTCACATCAATCGCCGATAGAGAGAAGAGAGGAGTGGGGGCGGTGGCAGTTGGTGGTGTTGCAGTGGTGGTGGTAGGTGGGGTGGGGGCGGTGGTGGTAGGTGGGGTGGGGGCGGTGGTTGCAGGGGCGGGAATGATGGTTGCAGGGGTGGGGATGGTGGTTGCGGTGGTGGATGGTGGTAGAGAGAGAGGGAGGTGTAGAGAGAGAGAGAGAGTTGTAGATAGAGGGAGAGAGAGTGAAGAATCTGATCTGATATATACTTGTATATGTATATAAATAATAGTAATAATAATAGTATTTTTTTAAATATATTTTGTTTTAATTTTTTAAATAATAATACTAAATATATAGGTAAAAAGACAAAAATACCCTTTGGTGAGCAGATTTAACCAAAAAATCTAACTGGGTTTGCCATAAAGGACGTAACGTGCAATATTTGCAAACATTAAGGACAAAACTCATCAATTTTAAAGGTAAAGGACAGCGTCTGAAATTTTTGACAAACATAAAGGACAAAGCTTGTAATTTACTAAAAAAGAATTAAACACTTATGTTTGTTGCTTTCTATTTGATTACCATGACCTCATCAGTAACAAATGTTGATGTCATAGTCAAACATGGTCAGATCTCTTACTATTTTCAGCCAGCAAAACAATTGTTCGTTGTCATTGGCATGGTCCACATTTCTCTAAATTAAAATACAACTTTTATTCTTTATTTAATTTGTTTTCTAACCACTGGAAGAAGGCTAGACAGGAGCCATATTTGCTTATGACCCATTGGACCCATTGTCTTTTATTTACTTTTCTTTTTATATATAAACATTAAACCACATATTTTTGTTCATTATAAATTTGACAATTTGTAAGTTCTTGTGTTATATGATCATCAAAGATAACATTTTGTCATGTTTGGATGATTTATGTAGTTAACTATAATAAGTTAATATTATAGATGACAATTTTTGATACGACAACACAACAAGAAAAAAATCAAGTTTTTGGATTGTTATATTTTTATCAATTTGATATTTAGGTTGTGTTCGGGTTGACACACATTTAACTAATTAAACATGTCAACCTATTTTTGAAACCCACCAACCTGATTAACATTTAATATATTTATAACTTGATTATTACCCGTTAACCAGCTTGACACATCTAGATAGATAGGTTAACTCGGTCATGTTTGGGTTACACACTTTAACAAGTGTACAAGTTAATTTGGATGTTTTTATATGAATAAAATTGTAGGTCGTGTTCGAGTTGATCAAACCCGTCAATCTGTCAACCCAATACGATTAATACATGTTTAATATACCCCCTCATTTTCTTTAATGCCAAGTGACAATTTCACATCTCTCATGCAACAACAAATTGAAAATTAGCTCATTGAAACACAAATAAAAACATTGAACATGCATAAAAATCCTTAAGTGGAATTATTATGAAAGGTTTTACAATCAGTTCATAATTCATAAATTATCGTTAACAGGTACAAAGTGAAACACATAATATGTCTATTTTGATCCAGAAAATAAACATTGCATTCGAATTTACCTTTCAAGTATGTTATAGTATAATAACTATTCGTATATGTTGACTTAGTACAAACTTACTAGATTCTTTCTTTGAATCCAAAATTGAATTTTATAAGAATCAAATTTATAAAATTAAACCTTAAAATGTGAATATTAATAATAATATTGTTCAAATCTTGATTTTTGTTCATTATTTGAAAATTTTATACTATTATTGTTTATGCTTCATTAAGTTATATGTTGGATATTTAAATAACTTTAACTTGTTATTAGTTAATTTATATAACTATGCTATTTTAATTTATATTTTTTAAATATTCCTTAAGCTGACAATTTCTTTTGTCATTTTAAATTTGTATTTAATAAATTTCTCAAACACCTACATTATTAAATTTATATCATTACTAAAGGAATTTTTAAGAACATAATTCATAATCGAATAACTTTTGTTATTATCTAAAGCTTTTATCTAAAAGATCTATAAAACACTAATATTCCATTTAGTAAAAAAAAAATATAAGATCAACATTTCAATATATTGATTACTTAACTGCATATTTATATTTATATATATATATATATAGGATTGAGTTAAAATGAGAACCACTCCCAGTTGTAAGAACCATGAGAACCATCTCAACCAATCAGGTTATGCCAACATAAAGGGTATGTTGGTCATTTACCCCAAATGTCAAATCTATCCTCTCACCTCTCTCCTCTATTTAATGCTCTCTCCTCTCTCCTATCTCCTCTCTCATCTCTTTTCTATTTAAAGTTGTAAGAACCAGCGAGAACCACCCCCGCGGGGGACCGTTGACCACGATTTTTTTTTTACAACTAGATGTGTATATTTTAACACCCTACGCAAAGTTTGGGTTTAAACGGCGCGCCCGAGGGGGTAGTTTTTTACGCCCAAAGTTTGGGTTTTTTTAATTTTTTTTTAATTTTTCTTTTTTTTTTAACCAAACTTTGGGCGTAAAAAACTACCCCCTCGGGCTAGGGTGTTAAAATATACACATCTAGTTGTAAAAAAAAAATCGTGGTCAACGGCCCCCCGCGGGGGTGGTTCTCGCGGGTTTTTACAACTCGAGGTAGCCAAACCCCGTTTTTTTTCGAGATACGCTTTGTTTTGATGTTGTTGGCTTTTTATATTTTTTTTCCCTAGTCGATGACGATAATAATCTATCTATCTGAGACACCTACCGAGTTTGCGTTTTCTGGGTGTGTCCGTGTTTGCGTAAAAAAGTTTTTGTATAAAAAATATTAAACCGTAAACTTTTTAACTTAAAACGTAAACTTTTTAACGTAAAACGTAAAACTTTTTAACGTAAAATTAAAAAAAAAAAATTAAAACGTAAACTTTTTAACGTAAACCGTAAACTTTTTAACGTAAACCGTAAACTTTTTTTAACGTAAAACGTAAATCGTAAAAAGTTTTAGGTAAAACGTAAAATAAAAATGTAAATAACGTTAACGTAAAAAACCGGCGCGTAAAAGGTAAAAAACCGGCGCGAAAAACGTAAAAAACCGGCGCGTAAAACGTAAATAACGTTAAAGTAAAAAACCGGCGCGTAAAACGTAAAAAAAAGTTAACGTAAAAAACCGGGGCGTAAAACGTAAAAAACCGGCGCGTAAAACGTAAATAACGTTAACGTAAAAAAACCGGCGCGTAAAACGTAAAAAAACGTTAACCTAAAAAACCGGGGCGTAAAACGTAAAAAACCGGCGCGTAAAACGTAAAACGTAAAAGGTTTTTCGTAAAACGTAAATAGTTAATTTTTTTTAGTAAAACGTAAAAAGTTTTAGGTAAAACGTAAAAAACCGGCCCGTAAAACGTAAAAACGTAAAACGTAAAAAACCGGCGCGTAAAACGTAAAAAAAGTTAACGTAAAAAACCGGCGCGTAAGACGTAAAAAAACGTTAACGTAAAAAACCGGCACGTAAAACGTAAAAAAAACCGGCCCGTAAGAAACGGCGTTAAAAAACGGCGTTAAAAAATGGCGTGTAAAAAATGACGCGTAAAAAACGGCGCGTTAAAAAAACGGCGTGTTAAAAAAACGACGCTTGAAAAAACCCGGCGTAAAAACGGCGCGTCAAAAATACGTAAAACGTAAAAAGGTTAACGTAAAACTGAAATTGTAAAAAGTATAAAAAATCTTTAAAAAAATCAGAATTTAAAAATGTTTTAATAAAAAAATTATGTTTAAAAAATAAAAAGTAATATAACAATACAATAAAGTAATAAAAAAACAATAAAGTAAAAAAGACAAAATAGAGTGTTTTTACCTAAATACCCTTTTAGATTATAATACTAAAAACATAATAAGACAAAAAATATTTAATATTATTTTTTAACACTTTTAATCTCATCCATCTATCAACTTGATCTAATGGTCAAAAAGTGGTTCTCATAGTTCTTACAACTGGAGGTGGTTCTCATTTTAGCCATCCCCTATATATATATATATATATATATAGGGGAAAGATAAATCGAAAACCCACTTGAGTTGATAAAACCCAAATAAACCCTATGTAACATTTTTATTTTTTTCTAAAAAAATAGGGAATGTAATATAAATGTACACGGACCTATTTATAAAAAAAATGAGAAAAACGCTTACTAGTTTTTTTTTTAAATGTTGAAAATTTGTATGTTACATTTTTTTTGGACATACATATTATGTAACCTGAAATTTGCAACATTTAAAAAAAAAAAAAAACTACTTGGTGTTTTTTTGTGTTTCTTTTTTAAAAATGTTCAAACATATGTATATTACATTTCCTATTTTTTTTAGAAATGTTTCTTGAGTTTACATGGGTTTTTTACAAAGATTTTCTGAGTTTTCTCAACTTAAGTGGGTTTTCGATTTATCCTTCCCATATATATATTTATATATTTTACTTCTTGTACATAACATAATATATAATTTAGAGTAAATTGCCATTTTAGTCCCTGAGTTTTGTCCAAATTTGCCACTTTGATCCAAATAGTTTTTTTTTGTGCCTCTGGGTCCCTGACTTTTACATTTTGTTGCCATTTTGATCATTTTGTCTAACTCCATCCAAAAACCCAGTTTGTACTTAATCACTAATGTTTTCAGTTGCCATTTTGATCCAATTCCAAAAAATCAAAAAAATTCAAAAAAATCTAAAAATAAAAAAAATCATAAAAGTTCAAAAAATTCATAAAACTTCAAAAAAATCTAAAAATAAAAAAAAATCTAAAAAATCATAAAAATTCTAAAAAATCCAAAAATCATTAAATGTTTCGGCACGAACCGTTTCGACCCGTACCGTTTCGAACCGAACCGTTTCGACCCGCACCGTATCGAACCGAACCGTTTCGACGCGAACCGTTTCGAACCCGTACCGTATCGAAGCGTACCGTTTCGACTCGCACCGTTTTGAACCCGAACCGTTTCGAGCCGAACTGTTTCGATACGGTACGGTTCGAAACGGTTCGCGTCGAAACGGTTCGGGTTCGATACGGTACGGGCTCGAAACGGTTCGCGTCGAAACGGTTCGGTTCGATACGGTACGGTTCGAAACGGCTTGCGTCAAAACGGTACGGTTCGAAACGGTTCGCGTCGAAACGGTACGGTTCGAAACGGTACAGGTCGAAACGCTTCGCGTCGAAACGGTTCGGGTTCGAAACGGTACGGTTCCATACGGTACGGGTCGAAACGGTTCGGGTCGAAACGGTACGGGTCGAAACGCTTCGCGTCGAAACGGTTCGGGTTCGAAACGGTACGGGTCGAAACGGTTCGTGTCGAAACGGTTCGGCTCGAAACGGTTCGCGTCGAAACGGTACGGTTCGAAACGGTACGGGTCAAAACGCTTCGCGTCGAAACGGTTCGGGTTAGATACGGTACGGGCTCGAAACGGTTCGGGTCGAAACGGTACGGTTCGATACGGTACGGGTCGAAACGGTTCGGTTCGAAACGGTTCGCGTCGAAACGGTACGGATCGAAACGCTTCGCGTCAAAACGGTTCGGGTCGAAACGGTTCGGGTTCGAAACGGTACGGGTCGAAACGGTTCGGCTCGAAACGGTTCGCGTCGAAATAGTACGGTTCGAAACGATACGGGTCGAAACGCTTCGTGTCGAAACGGTTCGGGTTCGATACGGTACGGGCTCGATACGATACGGGCTCGAAACGGTTCGGCTCGAAACGGTACGGCTCGAAACGATTCGGGTCGAAACGGTTCGGCTCGAAACGGTTCGCGTCGAAACGGTTCGGTTAGATACGGTACGGGTCGAAACGGTTCGGTTCGAGACGGTTCGCGTCGAAACGGTTCGGTTCGAGACGGTTCGCGTCGAAACGGTACGGTTCGAAACGGTACGGTTCGAAACGGTACGGGTCGAAACGGTTCGTGCCAAAACATTTAAGGATTTTTGGATTTTTTAGAATTTTTATGATTTTTTAGAATTTTTTTGATTTTTAGATTTTTTTTGAATTTTTTAGAATTTTTATGATTTTTTAGAATTTTTTTTATTTTTAGATTTTTTTGGAATTTTTTTGATTTTTTTGAATTTTTTTGATTTTTTTGGAATTGGATCAAAATGGCAACTGAAAACATTTTTTAAGGAAATCCCCAAAATACCCCTTTTACAAACTGGGTTTTTGGATGGAGTTAGACAAAATGATCAAAATGGCAAAAAAATGTAAAAGTCAGGGACCCAGAGGCAAAAAAAAAACTATTTGGATCAAAGTGGCAAATTTGGACAAAACTCAGGGACTAAAATGTCAATTTACTCTATATTTTATCATTATTGTTATGGGTGAATGTTTTGACTAATATTTTCGAGCATGAGTCATGACTGACCATTTGGGATATTTGACAGTATATACACTATATTTTTTTTTTTAAGGGATGCGGTCGTCCATCCTGGCCAAAGGGTAGGTCCGCCCCTGTGCTTAACGATAAGAGTCCAAGTCCAAGCATAATTTTCGCATACTTAGTTGAAGGAAATGACCGTTGGACTCAACGACTAGGACTCGAACGTTCACAAAAGCATATACCGAAGCATCCTCGGAATATTGCACAGTTATTTAGATTATTATCCTATAAATAATGGGTCTGGGTGATCGATTAGAACCTTACGAACCACTGCTCACACACACTCGTAAGCTCATTTGTTCTCTTTTTGCATATTACACACTCGAATTCACACCCACACTAACACTATAGCGATTATTTCATAATAATATATAGTTTTTTTCTTATATTTTTATCATTTTAATATTATAATAGATTATTGTTATATTACTTTTAACTTTAAACATATTTCTTTTCTGATTTTAACTTTAATTATTTTCTTTTTTTTAGTATTAGTGATAATGTCTGAACAACATGATACAGATATAGTATAACATCAGTTTGGTTTTTTTTGGTGGAGATACAAGAGGAAGTTTATTTGGCTAGGAAGGCTAGGAAGTGATCTTGACCATCCATCTAGTTAATCAAGAGCTAAGATTAAATCAGGGAAATTGAAGGAAAGAAAAAAGGCGCGTGAGTTTGTTTAGGGGCATTCTAGTCAATCCAAGCCAATAGTTTCTCTCTCATCCAATTCCCCTCATTTTTTAAACGTTAATAACTCTTTCATACGACATTATTTTTTTATAAAAATTGCACCAAAAAAGCGAGCGTTTTTTAATCTTTAAAACGAGTATATTATTGCTATATTTTCAAAAAAAAATTAAAAACCCAGTTGCGTAAAACGCAATAGAAAAACCCCCAGTTACCTAAAACGCAATGAAAAAAACCCTAAAAAATGACATTTTTCTAAAACGCAATGCACAAAAAACACAAAGAAATGACTTATTTGTAAAACGCAATGGCCAGAAAACACAAAGAAATGTCTTATTTCTAAAACGCAATAACCAAAAAACTCAAAAAAAATGTACTTTCTAAAACGCAATGGACTAAAAACACATAAAAATGTGTTTTACCTAAAACGCAATGCACAAAAAACACAAAGAAATGTCTTATTTGTAAAACGCGATGGCCAAAAAACACTTAAAAATGACTCATTCTAAAACGCAATGGACTGAAAACACCTAAAAATGTGTTTTACCTAAAACGCAATGACTAAAAACACTTCAAAAATGTGTTTTACCTAAAACGCAATGACTAAAAACACTTAAAAATGTGTTTTTTTCTAAAACGCAATAGCCAGAAAACACATAAAACTCTCTTATTTCAAAAACGCAGTGGACATATAAAACTGTATGGGAACAGTCTGTGACTGTGAACTGTCTGAATTGTCTACGAATTACTGTCTTCGAAATGAGCCAATTTGAAATGTTTTTTTATTAATTGTCGCAAAATTTTGAATTACAATTAACATACACTAATTACAATTACTTAAAAATGATCTTCTCCAGCTGTTAAAAGAACACGGTTCAAGTCAGTAATTATTTAAAAAAAACTTAATTTAATAAAAATAAATAAAAAAAAAGAAATTCAAAACTTAGCGACGAGAAACCGTCACTAAAATACTTGCCGGAACAGTTGTCGGAATATTCAAAAACTCGCCGGAATCTCCGCCGGAAAAAACTGTTACGTTAAGACTTAGAGGAGCGTCTTTTCACTGTCTCATAAAGCTTAGTGAAAATTGATAACGGCTAGTGGCACAGAAACCAAGAATTCAAATTTCAAATTCGATAACGCTTAGTGAAAATCACTAAGGCTTGGCCGACACGATAACCCCTAGTGTAACGGTGGTCCAGCGTAGAGAACACGCCAACATACTGTCGCATAACACTAGGTTTGATCTTCATCGTCTTCTCGTTTTCTGCACTTCCAGGTTGTTCTGTGTACTTTTCTGGTCTTCAACTTCAATCTTTTCCGGCGAAGCCGTGAAGATGCTGATCTGCAATACGATCAGCAGTAGCTGTCTGCTTCATGTCTTCTTCTTGCTGCAGACGGATCTGCAGAAGTCGAGTATAGCTTGGTCTTTTGATGTATATTCTTCTTCTTCATCTTCGCCTAGTTTTTACACTATTCCGGCGGAGCAACGACGGCGATACGACGGAGCTAGGTTTTCTGCAGAGAGAGAAAACGGTAGAAATTAGTACTGGTTTTTGATTAATCGTCGATTAATCGACTGTATTGAAGATTTCTTACCTGTAATCGTAGTTTTGAAGGTTTTCCGGCGAAGGTCGCCGGAGCTGCGACGGCTATACGACGGAGCTATGTTTCTGCACACATAAAACATCAGAAATCAGTGATCGATCGGTGATCGAGCATCGATAGATGAAGAATATTGATGATTACTTACCTGTATTGATGATCTGAAGGTTTTCCGATGATCATCCATGGCGGAGCAACGGCGGAGCTACGGCGGAGCTACGGCGGAGATCGGGCAAAGCTTCGCTTCCTCGAGAGGATTTTGGGCAGTGAACCCAACTCTCAAAAACTTTATATCCTATTATTGGGTTACTTAGATACTCTTATATAGATGAGGGGTGAGTGCTCCGGGTGTTTTTTGCGCTGCCACACTTTATAATATTACTGGCAGCGCGCGGGTCCGCTAGGACGGCTTTTGTGTGGCTGAGATTGTGCCACGTCAGCATTTTTCACTGTAGAGGACTGGTTCTGGCATTTTTTGATCTGGAAATAGCAATTCACTGTGCCACTAGCCGTTAGTGGACTTTTGTCTAAGCGATAGCGCTTTTCACTAAGCCTTAGTCAATGGAAGGTTCTATACGTTTCTAACTCATAGTGATTTTGACTATGAGTTAATCTGTCGGCTAGGGGTTATCGTGTCGGCCCAAGTCTTAGTGGCACAGTACACTAGGGGTTATCGTGTCGGCCCATGTGTTATGCGACAGTGTTCTAAAGGAATATTCCAGGAATATTCCCCGACAAGACATTATTTACCTGTCACATCACCTTTTCACTAACCGTTAGTGTTTTTACACTAAGGCTTATCCATAACGACTAGTTTTTGAAATGTGTGGCTGAGATTGTGCCACGTCATCACTCACTGTTGCATTAAGGTTTATCTTTTCACTAGCAGTTATCGTGTCGGCCCAAGTGTTATGCGACAGTATGTTGGCGTGTTCTCTACGCTGGACCACTGTTACACTAGGGGTTATCGTGTCGGCCCAAGCCTTAGTGATTTTCACTAAGCGTTATCGAATTTGAAATTTGAATTCTTGGTTTCTGTGCCACTAGCCGTTATCAATTTTCACTAAGCTTTATTCAACAGTGAAAAGACGCCCCTCTAAGTCTTAATGTAACAGTTTTTTCCGGCGGAGATTCCGGCGAGTTTTTGAATATTCCGACAACTGTTCCGGCAAGTATTTTAGTGACGGTTTCTCGTCACTAAGTTTTGAATTTCTTTTTTTAATTTATTTTTATTAAATTAAGTTTTTTTTAAATAATTACTGACTTGAACCGTGTTCTTTTAACAGCTGGAGAAGATCATTTTTAAGTACTGGACCTACTTCGTATTTCAGCACAGTAATGGTAATTAGTCATTTTGTCCATAATTTTGTATTATCGCATTTATGGATCAATAATTTTAAATTAAAATAATAAAATTTTAATTTCTGGGTTTCATCTTCAAACTGTTCTTGCTGTTCTTGACAACCGTACACATTTTGATCCAAATTACAATTGGAAATTAAAAAAAAACATGTTTTTTTGGTCAAATTTCATCCATTTCCTTAGCATAGGTTGTTTTCTGCAGATTTCTGGGTTTGATCTTCATCGTCTTCTCGTTTTCTGCACTTGCAGGTTGTTCTGTGTACTTTTCTGGTCTTCAATTTCAATCTTTTCCGGCGAAGCCGTGAAGATGCTGATCTGCAATACGATCAGCAGTAGTTGTCTTCTTCATGTCTTCTTCTTGCTGCAGACGGATCTGCAGTAGTCGATTATAGCTTGGTCTTTTGATGTATATTCTTCTTCTTCATCTTCATCTGGTTTTTACACTGTTCCGGCGGAGCAACGACGGCGATACGACGGAGCTAGGTTTTCTGCAGAGAGAGAAAACGGTAGAAATTAGTAATGGTTTTTGATTAATCATCGATTAATCGACCGTATTGAAGATTTCTTACCTGTAATCGTAGTTTTGAAGGTTTTCCGGCGAAGGTCGCCGGAGCAGCGACGACGATACGACGGAGCTATGTTTCTGTACACAGAAAACATCAGAATTCAGTGATCGCTCGGTGATCGAGCATCGATAGATGAAGAATATTGATGATTACTTACTTGTATTGATGATCTGAAGGTATTCCGATGATCATCCATGGCGGAGCAACGGCGGAGCTATGGCGGAGATCGGGCAGAGCTTCGCCTCTAGAGAGAATTTGGGAAGTGAACCCAATTCGCTCAAACTTTATATCCTTATATTGGGTTATATAGATGCTCTTATATAGACGAGGGGTAGTGCTCCGGGCCGTCCACACTCTTATAATATTACTGGACGGCCCCGGGCCCGCAAGGGCAGCTTTTGTGTGGCTGAGATTGTGCCACGTCAGCATTTTCACTGTTCCGGGTAGCATTAGACGTTATTGATGCTGGCCGTCTGGTTCTTAGTTTGTATTAAGCGATAGTCAATGGAAGGTTCTAGAAATCATTAAGCTTTAGCGCTTTTCACTAAGCCTTAGTCAATGGAAGGTTCTATATGTTTCTAACTCATAGTGCTTTTCACTAGGGGTTATCGTGTCGGCTAGAGGTTATCGTGTCGGCCCAAGCCTTAGTGCGACAGTGCACTAAGAGTTATCGTGTCGGCCCATGTGTTATGCGACAGTGCTCTAAGAGTTATCGTGTCGGCCCAAGTGTTATGCGATAGTGTTCTAAAGGAATATTCCAGGAATATTCCCCGACAAAACACAACGGTCAATAACTTGTACTGTTTCGAACTAAGGCTTTGTATTGTTATGACCAACGGTCATATTTACTGTTCTATTAAGGGTTATCTTTTCACTAGGGGTTATCGTGTCGGCCCAAGCCTTATGCGACACTATCTTGGTGTGTTCTCCAAGCTGGACCACTGTTACACTAGGGGTTATCGTGTCGGCCCAGGCCTTAGTGATTTTCACTAAGCGTTATCGAATTTGAAATTTGAATTCTTGGTTTCTGTGCCACTAGCCGTTATTGCTTTTGATTAAGGCTTACTAAGGTTTATGGTGAAATGACGAAAATACCCCTGGGAGGGGAATTTACACTGTAGACCCTTCAAGTTTGAAGAGTTATCAATTTTAGTCCCTCTACTTTCATTCCTTCATCATTTTCGTCCAAATTTGAATTTTCTGTAGAGTTTTTGTCTGCAATTTTTTAGTGACGTTTTTTTGTTGCAAAAATTTGAAATGTTTTTTTTATTATATCTGTAAAGATATTTTTATTTAGTAATTAATTTATTAATTACGAGTGTTTAATATGCTTGTTGGTCATGTTTGGCTGGTTGATTTTATCAATTGACTTAGTCTATTTTCGTGTTTGGATTAGCACACTGTTGAAGTGGGTCAAAATAGTGTTTGGCTAGTCTGCAGATGTTGCCTGCAGATAGTGTCTGTATTCGTGCACTTTTAAAGTGGGTCAAAATAGTGTTTGGCTAGTCTGCAGATGTTTTCTGTAGATAGTTTTATCTTTCTGCAACTGCATTTTTCAAGTTTTGTTTTAACTTAACATGGTTAACTGTAATTAGCGAAGCTAAACACCATCTGAAAGATGGCCCCGCAGGGGATTAGCTGTTCTTTTTCTCAGATTATTCAAGTTAATGGTAATTAACGATGTCATTAGTGTCTATGCTTGTTTTCTGCAGACAGTTTGGTCTGTCTGTAAGTGTCATTATTCTTAATTACTTTTTTTAATTAATAATTTATTAATTAATCAGTCATTAACAGATCATTATCGCTTTTTTGTAACAATAATTTAAATAAAATACAATTTCAATTACAAATTAATGAAATTCAAATTTCTGGGTTTGATCTTCAAGCTGTTCTTGCTGTTCTTGACAACTGTACACATTTTGATCCAAATTACAATTGCAAAATTGGGAAAAACATGTTTTTGATGGATTTTTGATCCATCTTATAATCAAAATGAAAAAATAACAGGTTTCTGGGTTTGATCTTCAAGTTGTTCTTGCTGTTCTTGGTTTTCTGCATATTATCTTCATCTTCATCTTCAAACAGTTCTTGATCTTCATCTTCTTTTCTACTGATTGCTGAGTTTGGTGTCGAACGTATTCTTGGCACAATCTTCATCATCTTGGTTTCTGTACATTTCTGGGTTTGCTCTTCATCTTCATCTGACTTCTCGATACTGTTTCGGTGAAGCCGTTCAGATTCCGATCTGTATTCCGATGATCGATTTTTGATTTCTGGCGAAGCCGTGCAGATTCCGATCTGCATACCGATCATCTTCATCTTCACTGGTCTTCTTTTCTTCATTTCTCCGATCAATCTGCAGGTTTTCCGGCGCAGGTCGCCGGAGCTGCGACGGCGATACGACGGAGCTAGATTTTCTGCAGATACAGAAATTATCACAAATTAGCCATAGATTTGTGAAGAAACATCGATTAATCGACTGTATTGAAGATTTCTTACCTTTGATCGAAGTTCTGAAGGTTTTCCGGCGAAGGTCACCGGAGCTGCGACGACGATACGACGGAGCTATGTTTCTGCACACAGAAAACATCAGAAATCAGGGATCGATCGGTGATCGAGCATCGATAGTTGAAGAATATTGATGATTACTTAGAGGTTTTGATGATCTGAAGCCATTCCGAAGAAGATCAGCCATGGCGATCGGAAATCGCCATTGAATCGCCTCAGAGCGTTTTTCTAGAGAGAGAAAGTGGAGAGAGAAAGCATTTCTGAGAAATGAACCCGAATGAGGCCCTTCAACTTTATCCTTAGATATTGGGGTATCTGGTACCTCTTATAAAGAGGTTGCTCTTAATTTCGGCGGCCACACTATTATAATATTACTGTGGCCGCCGGGGCCCGCTAGGGCGGCTTTTGTGTGGCTGAGATTGTGCCACGTGTCCTTTTTACTGTTACGTTAAGGCTTAAGAGATGGGTTCTCTGGTCAACGGACCTAATTTGACTTTCACTGTACCACTAGCCGTTAGTGGATTTGTGCTTAAGCCTTAGGGCTTTGCACTAAGCATTAGTGTTTTTATCACTAAGCCTTATGCGACAGTGACGGGCGGGATATTTTGAAATTTGAATTCTTGGTTTCTGTGCCACTAGCCGTTATTGCTTTTTAGTAGCCGTTATGAATTCTTAATGGTTTTCACTAATCCTTAGTGCACTATTGCACTAAGAGTTATCGTGTCGGCCCAACCCTTAGTGGTTTTCACTAAGCCTTAAGCATCTGACACATGTGTCAGAAAACCCGTTTTTTTAAGCCTTTCTAAGGCTTAACGATTTGCACTAAGGCTTTGTATTGTTATGACCAACGGTCATATTTACTGTTCTATTAAGGGTTATCTTTTCACTAGGGGTTATCGTGTCGGCCCAAGCCTTATGCGACAGTATCTTGGCGTGTTCTCCAAGCTGGACCACTGTTAGACTAGGGGTTATCGTGTCGGCCCAAGCCTTAGTGATTTTCACTAAGCGTTATCGAATTTGAAATTTGAATTATTGGTTTCTGTGCCACTAGCCGTTATTGCTTTTGATTAAGGCTTACTAAGGTTTATGGTGAAATGACGAAAATACCCTTGCGAGGGGAATTTACACTGTAGACCCTTCAAGTTTGAAGAGTTGTCAATTTTAGTCCCTGTACTTTCATTCCTTCATCATTTTCGTCCAAATTTGAATTTTCTGTAGAGTTTTTGTCTGCAATTTTTTAGTGACGTTTTTTTGTTGCAAAAATTTGAAATGTTTTTTTTATTATATCTGTAAAGATATTTTTATTTAGTAATTAATTTATTAATTACGAGTGTTTAATATGCTTGTTGGTCATGTTTGGCTGGTTGATTTTATCAATTGACTTAGTCTATTTTCGTGTTTAGATTAGCACACTGTTGAAGTGGGTCAAAATAGTGTTTGGCTAGTCTGCAGATGTTGCCTGCAGATAGTGTCTGTACTCGTGCACTTTTGAAGTGGGTCAAAATAGTGTTTGGCTAGTCTGCAGATGTTTTCTGCAGATAGTTTTATCTTTCTGCAAATGCATTTTTCAAGTTTTGTTTTAACTTAACATGGTTAACTGTAATTAGCGAAGCTAAACACCATCTGAAAGATGGCCCCGCAGGGGATTAGCTGTTCTTTTTCTCAGATTATTCAAGTTAATGGTAATTAACGATGTCATTAGTGTCTATGCTTGTTTTCTGCAGACAGTTTGGTCTGTCTGCAAGTGTCATTATTCTTAATTTCATTTTTTAATTAATAATTTATTAATTAATCAGTCATTAACAGATCATTATCGCTTTTTTGTAACAATAATTTAAATAAAATACAATTTAAATTGCAAATTAATGAAATTCAAATTTCTGGGTTTGATCTTCAAGCTGTTCTTGCTGTTCTTGACAACCGTACACATTTTGATCCAAATTACAATTGCAAAATTGGGAAAAACATGTTTTTGATGGATTTTTGATCCATCTTACAATCAAAATGAAAAAATAACAGGTTTCTGGGTTTGATCTTCAAGCTGTTCTTGCTGTTCTTGGTTTTCTGCATATTATCTTCATCTTCATGTTCAAACAGTTCTTGATCTTCATCTTCTTTTCTACCGATTGCTGTGTTTGGTGTTGAACGTCTTCTTGGCACAATCTTCATCATCTTGTTCATCATCTTGGTTTTTGTACATTTCTGGGTTTGCTCTTCATCTTCATCTGACTTCTCGATACTGTTCCGGTGAAGCCGTTCAGATTCCGATCTGTATTCCGATGATTGATTTTTTATTTCCGGCGAAGCCGTGCAGATTCCGATCTGCATACCGATCATCTTCATCTTCTCTGGTCATCTTTTATTCATTTCTCCGATCAATCTGCAGGTTTTCTGGCGAAGGTCGCCGGAGCTGCGACGGCGATACGACGGAGCTAGGTTTTCTGCAGATACAGAAATTATCACAAATTAGCCATAGATTTGTGAAGAAACATCGATTAATCGACTGTATTGAAGATTTCTTACCTTTGATCGAAGTTCTGAAGGTTTTCCGGCGAAGGTCGCCGGAGCTGCGACGGCGATACGACGGAGCTATGTTTCTGCACACAGAAAACATCTGAAATCAGTGATCGATCGGTGATCGAGCATCGATAGATGAAGCATATTGATGATTACTTACAGGTTTTGATGATCTGAAGCCATTCCGATGAAGTTCAGCCATGGCGATCGGAAATCGCCATTGAATCGCCTCAGAGCGTTTTTCTAGAGAGAGAAAGTAGAGAGAGAAAGCATTTCTGATAAATGAACCCGAATGAGGCCCTTCAACTTTATCCTTAGATATTGGGGTATCTGGTACCTCTTATAAAGAGGTTGCTCCTAATTTCGGCGGCCACACTATTACTCGCCGTCGCAGCTCCGGCGACCTTCGCCGGAAAACCTTCAAAACTACGATTACAGGTAAGAAATCTTCAATACAGTCGATTAATCGATGATTAATCAAAAACTATTACTAATTTCTACCGTTTTCTCTCTCTGCAGAAAACCTAGCTCCGTCGTATCGCCGCCGTTGCTCCGCCGGAACAGTGTAAAAACCAGGCGAAGATGAAGAAGAAGAATATACATCAAAAGACCAAGCTATACTCGACTTCTGCAAATCCATCTGCAGCAAGAAGAAGACATGAAGCAGACAGCTACTGCTGATCGTATTGCAGATCAGCATCTTCATGGCTTCGCCCGAAAAGATTGAAGTTGAAGACTAGAAAAGTACACAGAACAACCTGCAAGTGCAGAAAACGAGAAGACGATGAAGATCAAACCTAGAAATCTGCAGAAACCAACCTATGATAAGGAAATGGATGAAATTTGACCAAAAAAACATGTTTTTTTTAATTTCGAATTGTAATTGGGATCAAAATGTGTACGGTTGTCAAGTACAGCAAGAACAGTTTGAAGATGAAACCCAAAATTAAAATTTTATTATCTAAAATTATTGATCCATAAATGCGATAATCCAGAATTAACGACAAATTGACTAATTACAATTACCTTGGCTGAGATTGGATAAAGGACTGGACTAATTACCAAAATATGGATTGATTAACGACAAAGGACTGGACTAATTACCATTACATTGGATGATTAACGACAAAGGACTGGACTAATTACCAAAAACTGGACTGATTAAGGACAAAGGACTGGACTAATTACCAAAAACTAGACTGATTAAGGACAAAGGACTGGACTAATTACCAAAAACTGGACTGATTAAGGACAAAATGACTTCACTGATTAAGGACAAAATGACTTCACTGATTAAGGACAAAATGACTTGACTAATTACAATTAACTTGATTAATCTGAGAAAAAGAACTGCTAATCCCCTGCGGGGCCATCTTTCAGATGATGTTTAGCTTCGATAATTACAGAAACCATGTTAAGTTAAAACAAATGACGATGTTAATGACAACTAAAACAAGATTAAAACCCAGTTAAACGTAATTACATTCATGCTAATTACCCTTAAGGGTAATTAATTAAAAACAGTTACAACAGATTAAACCCAGAAATTTATGTTAAACATGATTAAATCACAGTAAACAATCGTAATTAATACATTAATTACTAAATAAAAATACAAATGATATACAATTTAACAATACTTCGTCTTGTTAATTACAATTAACATACACTAATTACAATTACTTAAAAATGATCTTCTCTAGCTGTTAAAAGAACATGGTTCAAGTCAGTAATTATTTAAAAAAAAACTTAATTTAATAAAAAGAAATTCAAAAAAGAAATTCAAAACTTAGCGACGAGAAACCGTCACTAAAATACTTGCCGGAACAGTTGTCGGAATATTCAAAAACTCGCCGGAATCTCCGCCGGGAAAAACTGTTACGTTAAGACTTAGAGGAGCGTCTTTTCACTGTCGCATAAAGCTTAGTGAAAATTGATAACAGCTAGTGGCACAGAAACCAAGAATTCAAATTTCAAATTCGATAACGCTTAGTGAAAATCACTAAGGCTTGAGCCGACACGATAACCCCTAGTGTAACAGTGGTCCAGCGTAGAGAACACGCCAACATACTGTCGCATAACACTTGGGCCGACACGATAACTGCTAGGGAAAAGATAAACCTTAATGCAACAGTGAGTGATGACGTGGCACAATCTCAGCCACACATTTCAAAAACTAGCCGTTATGGATAAGCCTTAGTGTAAAAACACTAACGGTTAGTGAAAAGGTGATGTGACAGGTAAACAGTGTCTTGTCGGGGAATATTCCTGGAATATTCCTTTAGAACACTGTCGCATAACACATGGGCCGACACGATAACCCCTAGTGTACTGTGCCACTAAGACTTGGGCCGACACGATAACCCCTAGCCGACAGATTAACTCATAGTCAAAATCACTATGAGTTAGAAACATATAGAACCTTCCATTGACTAAGGCTTAGTGAAAAGCGCTATCGCTTAGACAAAAGTCCACTAACGGCTAGTGGCAAAGTGAATTGCTATTTCCAGATCAAAAAATGCCAGAACCAGTCCTCTACAGTGAAACATGCTGACGTGGCACAATCTCAGCCACACAAAAGCCGTCCTAGCGGACCCGCGCGCTGCCAGTAATATTATAAAGTGTGGCAGCGCAAAAAACACCCGGAGCACTCACCCCTCGTCTATATAAGAGCATCTAAGTAACCCAATAACAGGATATAAAGTTTTTGAGAATTGGGTTCACTGCCCAAAATCCTCTCGAGGAAGCGAAGCTTTGCCCGATCTCCGCCGTAGCTCCGTCGTTGCTCCGCCATGGATGATCATCGGAAAACCTTCTGATCATTAATACAAGTAAGTAATCATCAATATTCTTCATCTATCGATGCTCGATCACCGATCGATCACTGATTTCTGATGTTTTCTGTGTGCAGAAACATAGCTCCGTCGTATCGCCGTCGCAGCTCCGGCGACCTTCGCCGGAAAACCTTCAAAACTACGATTACAGGTAAGAAATATTCAATACAATCGATTAATCGATGATTAATCAAAAACCATTACTAATTTCTACCGTTTTCTCTCTCTGTAGAAAACCTAGCTCCGTCGTATCGCCGTCGTTGCTCTGCCGGAACAGTGTAAAAACCAGGCGAAGATGAAGAAGAATAGTACTGGACTTGTACAATGTTGGGCTTAGTTCGAAATGCGTACTTGTACCGTTGGATCAAAATGTGTACGGTTGTCAAGAACAGCAAGAACAGCTTGAAGATCAAACCCAGAAATTCGAATTTCATTAATTTGTAATTTAAATTGTATTTTATTTAAATTATTGTTACAAAAAAGCGATAATGATCTGTTAATGACCGATTAATTAATAAATTATTAATTAAAAAAAGAAATTAAGATTAATAACACTTCCAGACAGACCAAACTGTCTGCAGAAAACAAGCATACACACTAATGACATCGTTAATTACCATTAACTTGAATAATCTGAGAAAAATAACAGCTAATCCCCTGCGGGGCCATCTTTCAGATGGTGTTTAGCTTCGCTAATTACATTTAACCATGTTAAGTTAAAACAAAACTTGAAAAATGCAGTTGCAGAAAGATAACATTATCTGCAGGTAAAACCTGCAGACTAGCCAAACACTATCTGCAGGAACATCTTCAGAATAGCCAAACACTATTTTGACCCACTTCGACAGTGTACCAATACAGACACAGAAAATCGACTAAGTCACTTGATAAAATCAACCAGCCAAACATGATCAACAAGCCTAGTAAACACTCGTAATTAATAAATTAATTACTAAATAAAAGTATCTTTACAGATATAATAATGAGTAAATTGCCATTTTCGCCCCTGAGGTTTGGGCACATTTGCCATTTTAGTCCAAAATGACACTTTGGTACCATTTCGCCCCTGAGGTTTGTAACTTTTTGCCATTTTCGTCCAAATGGCTAATCAAGTTACTTTATTTTTGGACGAAAATGGCAAAAAGTTACAAACGTGGGGGGCAAAATGGTACCAAAGTGTCATTATTTGGACGAAAATGGCAAATGTGCCCAAACCTCAGGGGCGAAATGGTACCAAAGTGTCATTTTGGACTAAAATGGCAAATGTGCCCAAACCTCAGGGGCGAAAATGGCAATTTACTCTATAATAAAAAAACAGTTCAAATTTTAGCGACAAAAAAATTCAAATGTTAGTGACAAAAACCGCCACAAAAAACCTGCAGAAAATTCAAATTTGGACGAAAATGATGAAGGAATGAAAGTACAGGGACTAAAATTGACAATTCTTCAAACTTGAAGGGTCTACAGTGTAAATTCCCCTCCCAGGGGTATTTTGGTCTTTTCACCATAAAGCTTAGTGAAAATCCAGTAATCCTTAGTGAAAAGCAATAACGGCTAGTGGCACAGAAACCAAGAATTCAAAATTCAAATTCGATAACGCTTAGTGAAAATCACTAAGACTTGGGCCGACACGATAACCCCTAGTGTAACAGTAGTCCAGCGTGGAGAACACGCCAACATACTGTCGGATAACTCCTAGCCAACACGATAACACCTAGTGAAAAGATAACCCTTAATAGAACAGTAAATATGACCGTTGGTCATAACAATACAAAGCCTTAGTGCAAATCGTTAAGCCTTAGAAAGGCTTTAAAAAACGCGTTTTCTGACACATGTGTCAGATGCTTAAGGCTTAGTGAAAACCACTAAGGGTTGGGCCGACACGATAACTCTTAGTGCAACAGTGCACTAAGGATTAGTGAAAACCATTAAGAATTCATAACGGCTAGTAAATCCACTAACGGCTAGTGGCACGGAAACCAAGAATTCAAATTTCAAATTATCCCGCCCATCACTGTCGCATAAGGCTTAGTGATAAAAACACTAACGCTTAGTGCAAAGCACTAAGGCTTAAGTACAAATCCACTAACGGCTAGTGGTACAGTGAAAGTCAAATTAGGTCCGTTGACCAGAGAACCTATCTCTTAAGCCTTAACGTAACAGTAAAAAGGACACGTGGCACAATCTCAGCCACACAAAAGCCGCCCTAGCGGGCCCTGGCGGCCACAGTAATATTATAATAGTGTGGCCGCCGAAATTAGGAGCAACCTCTTTATAAGAGGTTCCAGATACCCCAATATCTAAGGATAAAGTTGAAGGGCCTCATTCGGGTTCATTTCTCATAAATGCTTTCTCTCTCTACTTTCTCTCTCTAGAAAAACGCTCTGAGGCGATTCAATGGCGATTTCCGATCGCCATGGCTGAACTTCATCGGAATGGCTTCAGATCATGAAAACCTATAAGTAATCATCAATATTCTTCATCTATCGATGTTCGATCCCCGATCGATCACTGATTTCTGATGTTTTCTGTGTGCAGAAACATAGCTCCGTCATATAGCCGTCTCAGCTCCGGCGACCTTCGCCGGAAAACCTTTAAAACTTCGATCAAAGGTAAGAAAACTTGAATACAGTCTATTAATCGATGTTTCTTCACAAATCTATGGCTAATTTGTGATAATTTCTGTATCTGCAGAAAACCTAGCTCCGTCGTATCGCCGTCGCAGCTCCGGCGACCTTCGCCAGAAAACCTGCAGATTGATCGGAGAAATGAAGAAAAGAAGACCAGAGAAGACTCTGATGATTGGTATGCAGATCGGAATCTGCACGGCTTCGCCGGAAATCAAAAATTGATCATCGGAATACAGATCGGAATCTGAACGGCTTCGCCGGAACAGTATCGAGAAGTCAGATGAAGATGAAGATCAAACCCAGAAATGTGCAGAAACCAAGATGATGAACAAGATGATGAAGATTGTGCCAAAAAGACGTTCAACACCAAACTCAGCAATCGGTAGAAAAGAAGATGAAGATCAAGAACTGTTTGAACATGAAGATGAAGATAATATGCAGAAAACCAAGAACAGCAAGAACAACTTGAAGATCAAACCCAGAAACCTGTTATTTTTTCATTTTGATTGTAAGATGGATCAAAAATCCATCAAAAACACGTTTTTCCCAATTTTGCAATTGTAATTTGGATCAAAATGTGTACGGTTGTCAAGAACAGCAAGAACAGCAAGAACAGCTTGAAGATCAAACCCAGAAATTTGAATTTCATTAATTTGTAATTTAAATTGTATTTTATTTAAATTATTGTTACAAAAAAGCGATAATGATCTGTTAATGACTGATTAATTAATAAATTATTAATTAAAAAAAGAAATTAAGATTAATGACACTTGCAGACAGACCAAACTGTCTGCAGAAAACAAGCATAGACACTAATGACATCGTTAATTACCATTAACTTGAATAATCTGAGAAAAAGAACAGCTAATCCCCTGCGGGGCCATCTTTCAGATGGTGTTTAGCTTCGCTAATTACATTTAACCATGTTAAGTTAAAACAAAACTTGAAAAATGCAGTTGCAGAAAGATAACATTATCTGCAGGTAAAACCTGCAGACTAGCCAAACACTATCTGCAGGAACATCTGCAGAATAGCCAAACACTATTTTGACCCACTTCAACAGTGTACCAATACAGACACAGAAAATCGACTAAGTCACTTGATAAAATCAACCAGCCAAACATGATCAACAAGCCTACTAAACACTCGTAATTAATAAATTAATTACTAAATAAAAGTATCTTTACAGATATAATAAAAAAAACAGGTCAAATTTTAGCGACAAAAAAAATTCAAATGTTAGTGACAAAAACCGCCACAAAAAACCTGCAGAAAATTCAAATTTGGACGAAAATGATGAAGGAATGAAAGTACGGGGACTAAAATTGACAATTCTTCAAACTTGAAGGGTCTACAGTGTAAATTCCCCTCCCAGGGGTATTTTGGTCTTTTCACCATAAAGCTTAGTGAAAATCCAGTAATCCTTAGTGAAAAGCAATAACGGCTAGTGGCACAGAAACCAAGAATTCAAAATTCAAATTCGATAACGCTTAGTGAAAATCACTAAGACTTGGGCCGACACGATAACCCCTAGTGTAACAGCAGTACAGCGTGGAGAACACGCCAACATACTGTCGCATAACTCCTAGCCGACACGATAACCCCTAGTGAAAAGATAACCCTTAATAGAACAGTAAATATGACCGTTGGTCATAACAATACAAAGCCTTAGTGCAAATCGTTAAGCCTTAGAAAGGCTTTAAAAAACGCGTTTTCTGACACATGTGTCAGATGCTTAAGGCTTAGTGAAAACCACTAAGGGTTGGGCCGACACGATAACTCTTAGTGCAACAGTGCACTACGGATTAGTGAAAACCATTAAGAATTCATAACGGCTAGTAAATCCACTAACGGCTAGTGGCACGGAAACCAAGAATTCAAATTTCAAATTATCCCGCCCATCACTGTCTCATAAGGCTTAGTGATAAAAACACTAACGCTTAGTGCAAAGCACTAAGGCTTAAGTACAAATCCACTAACGGCTAGTGGTACAATGAAAGTCAAATTAGGTCCGTTGACCAGAGAACCCATCTCTTAAGCCTTAACGTAACAGTAAAAAGGACACGTGGCACAATCTCAGCCACACAAAAGCCGCCCTAGCGGGCCCCGGCAGCCACAGTAATATTATAATAGTGTGGCCGCCGAAATTGGGAGCAACCTCTTTATAAGAGGTACCAGATACCCCAATATCTAAGGATAAAGTTGAAGGGCCTCATTCGGGTTCATTTCTCATAAATGCTTTCTCTCTCTACTTTCTCTCTCTAGAAAAACGCTCTGAGGCGATTCAATGGCGATTTCCGATCGCCATGGCTGATCTTCATCGGAATGGCTTCAGATCATCAAATGGGCCGACACGATAACCCTTAGTGAAACAGTAGTCCAGTAGCAGTTCTGGGCTTAAACAGTGTTGGACTGTAACAGTGTTGGGCTTAGTGGTTATTTGGGCCTTATGTATTTTGGGCTTTTAGTAATGCGAGTTAGCAGTATTGGACTTACTCATTAATTATTTTTGATACTTGTTGTTTCTTTAGATACTTGTAGTATAATACGAAGTGTTTTATACGTATTGGATTTATGTCAAAGAGTTATTTACTTATACGTATTTGGATTTAGTAGATGAAGTATTTATACGTATTTTTTATTTGATATACGAAGTATAGGTATATTGAGTATACTTTGTTGATTGTATCAAGTCACTTAATGTTTTTTTCTCTCTGGTCCACTACAGTGTTGGGCTTTAACAGTACTGGACTTGTACAGTGTTGGACTTATTTGTATTGGGCTTTAACAGTACTGGGCTTTAACAGTACTGGATTTTAATTAATAACCATTGTAACTAGATTCAGGCTGGTTTTTTTAACAAGTAGTTAATTATGTGGTTTCATCTTCAATGTGTTCTTCAGTAAGTAACTGGCAAATTTGTACACAAATTTGGATGAAAATGCAGTTTTCATTACAGAAATTTAAAAAATTGCAATTAACAGATAATTTTGTAATTCAGATTTTGAAATGCAGTTACAGTATGCTGTTTCCGATCATCATGTTCTAACTATTCCGGCATAGCCGGCGTGAATCTAGTTACAATGGTTTTCCTAATCTAATTTGGTCTTTTCTTCCGGCTAATCTGTTCATCGTCTTCTTCGTGGCACAATCGTCTTCTTCTTCGTTGGTGGCCTTTCTTTTCAGTTTTTATTTATTATGATTTCTGTTTTATTTAATTAATTTTTTAATTAAATAATTCTTTTTTATTTTTAATATAATTTTTAATTTATTAATTTATTAATTAATTAGTTTCTTTTCTTGAGGTTATTTCTTTTGTGGATTTGATTTCTTTTTTTAATTAATTAATTTATTAATTAATTATTGTTTTTTTATTTGCTTAATTGTTTTTGATCTGGATCTTCTTTTTAAAATTAATTTATTAATTTTAATATATATTTTTTAATTTAATATTGTTTTCCTTTGTTGATGTCCTCACTAATCGTTAAGTTTTTTTATAAATTAACTTATTAATTTAATATTTTTGTTTAATGTAGTTCCACTAAGCTTTATTTACTGTGAGTAGCAATTCTGGGCTTAAACAGTGTTGGACTGTAACAGTGTTGGGCTTAGTGGTTATTTGGGCCTTATGTATTTTGGGCTTTTAGTACTGCGAGTTAGCAGTATTGGACTTACTCATTAATTATTTTTGATACTTGTTGTTTCTTTAGATACTTTTAGTATAATACGAAGTGTTTTATACGTATTGGATTTATGTCAAAGAGTTATTTACTTATACGTATTTGGATTTAGTAGATGAAGTATTTATACGTATTTTTTATTTGATATACGAAGTATAGGTATACTGAGTATACTTTGTTGATTGTATCAAGTCACTTAATGTTTTTTTCTCTCTGGTCCACTACAGTGTTGGGCTTTAACAGTACTGGACTTGTACAGTGTTGGGCTTATTTGTATTGGGCTTTAACAGTACTGGGCTTTAACAGTACTGGATTTTAATAGCGTTGTGTTTTTTTCCTAAGTATATCCTTGTTTTTTTTCTAAGTATATTTTTTATTACATGCTTAAGGCTTAACTGTAAGTTAAGTGTTATAAGCGAAGCGTTAATGGTTCTAATTATAATTATGTCCTAATTGTGTTCTAAGGGTTATATATCGTTAATGGGTAATTAACGACCTGTTAAGGGTTACTTATCTGGTTACGTATTTAGTTAACGATAACTAGCGAAGCGTTTGTTAGGGTTAACGACGTCGTTAAGGTTTAGTATTTGATTAGTGAAGCGATTAGTGTTCTAAGTATGTTATTGATTACATGATTAGGGTTTAACGGTATAGTTAATGGTTTACTTAGGGTTTTAATTAAGTCATTAGTCATGTTTTTAATGCTTATTTATGTTCTTAAAGGTTAATATATCGTTAATGGTAATTAACGACGTCGTTAATGTTTAGTAGTTGATTAGCGAAGCGTCATCAGTGTTAATCATTTTTAAGTCATATAACATCACACATAATATCTTTATTAAATATGGCCGCGCAGCGGGTGTGTTCTAAGCTTTTGATTAGCGAAACTTGTTTAAATTGTAATCTTGTGTTAAGTATTCGATTAAGCTTCTTAATTCCGTCGTAATTACGTGTTAATTACATGTTATCTTAGTTAATCTATGATTAACTTTCATGTTGGTAAAGTTTGTTATCTTAATCACGATTAAGATCGTGATTAACTTCTTAGTTACGTGTTTTTTAAGATCATCTTGTTTAATCACGTCATTAGTGAAGCTTGGTTAAGGGTTAAGTGAGGTTATTAATTAATTACGAAGGAATTAGTTGTTTCTTTTGATATCTTAATTAATTTTAATTAGTTTAGATGTATATATATTTTTAGTATTTTTTGGTAATTTTTAGCGATTTTTTGGTAATTTTTAGTAATTTTAATAATTAATTTCGAATTAATTACGTGTTTTTTAATAATTTTTAATTAAATAATTAATTTATTTAATTATCGTATCGTCTTCTTCGTCGAAAATGATTAACACTGATGACGCTTCGCTAATCAACTACTAAACATTAACGACGTCGTTAATTACCATTAACGATATATTAACCTTTAAGAACATAAATAAGCATTAAAAACATGACTAATGACTTAATTAAAACCCTAAGTAAACCATTAACTATACCGTTAAACCCTAATCATGTAATCAATAACATACTTAGAACACTAATCGCTTCGCTAATCAAATACTAAACCTTAACGATGTCGTTAACCCTAACAAACGCTTCGCTAGTTATCGTTAACTAAATACGTAACCAGATAAGTAACCCTTAACAGGTCGTTAATTACCCATTAACAATATATAACCCTTAGAACACAATTAGGACATAATTATAATTAGAACCATTAACGCTTCGCTTATAACACTTAACTTACAGTTAAGCCTTAAGCATGTAATAAAAAATATACTTAGAAAAAAACCAAGGATATACTTAGGAAAAAAAAACACAACGCTATTAAAATCCAGTACTGTTAAAGCCCAATACAAATAAGCCCAACACTGTACAAGTCCAGTACTGTTAAAGCCGAACACTGTAGTGGACCAGAGGGAAAAAAAACATTAAGTGACTTGGACCCCGCCAGGGGCTGCCGCCCCTAGGACCCCGCTACCAGGGGCGCTGCCCCGGACCCCCGCCATGATCGTAAAACGCAATGAGTAAATCGAAAACCCAGATTGTAAAAATGAAATTAAAGAATTTCTTACATGGATCGAAGTGATTTCTTCAACAATTGACGAAGTTTGAATGATAGAAACACTTATCAGCGCTCGAATCGAACGAATCGAGTGATTATCTCCAAAATCACCCGAAAAAACAAGATTTTTTTATGAAATTAAACTGGGTTTTCTTAAAAAAAAAAAAAGCTGAAGAACACGTTGATCGGGTGTTTGAATCATTGATTTGTGATGAAAATCGCACTATAATGTAGTGATTATTGAGATAGAAAGTGAAGAAATGGTTGAAGATGGTGGGTTTTGAAAATGGTGGGTTTTGAAAATGGTGGGTTTTGAAGTTACTGGGTTTTGAAAAGGAAGAAGAAAGAGTTGAATTGACTAAAATACCCTTCCTCTTTATTTTAAATATTGCCACATGTCCTAATCCTATTGCTTCCTACACTTACTAGCCAAAATAAACTTCCTATTTGATCTTTTCCCTGGTTTTTTTTTTAATAAAATGATTTCGATTACTCTTTATGTTTTTATTAATATAATATTATGTTTACCGTCAGCATATGCTTATTATTGTGTATGATTTGATAAAAGTTATATCCGAACATACATAGTTGATTTTTTATCATTACAAATCGAGCATATACCGACCAAACAACATCAGTATCAGTATCGTATTTGTTTTTATAGTTTTCTCGATGTGGCGACATAGAATTCGTTGAACGCAGAGTTATATTTGTAATAAAGTATTTTTTTGGTATCGTAAGCTATATCGAGTGTCTGTATTATACTGGTACCTTAACGAACCGAAATAATACCCACGGAACAACATTGTTCCCGGTAAGGGTATTCGTTTTATGGTTTTCAATCGATGTAAAACACGTGTGGATTGTTATGCCGAGTGCATATATCGTACTGATACTATAATGAACCAGACCAACCCACAACGAAGCTCGAGGGAATCCTACTACTTATTATACATATTAAAATAAAGGGTTGATGAACAGTAAACAATATTAATATTATACATGTTATTATATTTTTTTTAGCTTTTAATTATTTTTTATATTAATTAAACATAATTTGTTTTTTTTTATTATAACTTTTATGATATGATGTTTTCTAAAATTTTGAGTATGCAGTTACGACGTGTCTATTTTTTATCTACGTTTTAGTATTTATTATATGTCGACACCGTTTATCGTTTACATTATTTTAATAATACAAGTAATGCCTTATAAAATTTGGACTATAATGTTGTGATATGCTTATTTTTATCAATATTTAAATATAAGTTTTGTTTGAATCGAACGGGTAAAATATAATTGTCTTTTTTGTTGTTTATTGTGACGAACCAAACCAATACCATTTGAACAACTTCGACTATAATGTTGCGACATGCTTATTTTTAGCGAGTGTTGGTACCATACCCTTACCGTGACTAACTAAAATGACACCGTCCTAGCAACATCAACGCCCTGTCGATTTCAACCGAACAACTTTGGTACTGGTATA
Organism: Helianthus tuberosus; assembly: GCA_030545235.1. NCBI lineage: Eukaryota > Viridiplantae > Streptophyta > Magnoliopsida > Asterales > Asteraceae > Helianthus > Helianthus tuberosus. The sequence continues at coordinate 178,250,103 of CM060357.1, forward strand.
GTTATTATTGGAACCGATATTCGTTTTTATGGTTTTCGTCTTTTGACCATTGCAACATCAATGCCCTGTCGATTTCAACCGAATAACATTGGTACTGGTATCGTTATTATTGGAACCGATATTCGTTTACTTTTTGGTTTTATCTTTTGGTTACTATATCGAGTGCCGATACCATACCGATCCCATTATAAATCGAACTGATACTTCCGTAGACCCGCCGTAACACGCGGGGAATATTACTAGTTATAATTATAAACAAGAACACACTCATATATATATATATATATGATAAAAGAAATATTATATTTGTATTAACAATAGTGTTGTTTAGGTTTGAGAGCCTAGTCATACTTGATATATAGAGACCGGGGTCAAGCTCGTCTATTGAATTAGCTCTAATTGAGGCTGAAGCTTATTTAAGTTTGACTTGGTTCAAACTTTTAACAAGTCGATTTTAAGCAATTCATATGTGAAGGTAGTTAATATTCATACATCCCTCTCATTTATCTCTCTATACATACATAAATATATATATATATATAGAGAGAGAGAGAGAGAGAGCGAGAGATAGAGTGAAAAAGAGTGTGAGAATAAGATGTAGGATATGAGAATAGTGAGAGCCTATGAATCGACTCGTTTACACCCCACTAAGCATACTATTCACTCAACACATCAAACATAATGAGTTACTCAAATATTCATACAAATTGTGTGTTATCAGATAAAACAAACTCAATACGATTATAGACTAATGGCAGGTAGTGAGATAGGCGAGTAACAACTAGCGCCAATAAACTATTATATTATATTATAAGTTACTCAAATACTGAACTAATGCCATACAAACCGAAATGTAGCAAAAGATAATATTATGATCTATTGTGCATGCTAACATAGTGGGACCTTGTTTGCATGCATGCTTGTACATTATCTTGTCAAAACTCAAAACGTTTTAGGAAAGAGTTAAATGTCATTTTTTACTCAATGTAGTTTGGCTTATTTTAGCAGTTTAATACAAAGGTTTCATTTTGCATTTGTGGGTTCAAAAATGTTTCATCGTTGTCATTTTAGTCTACTGGGTACTTCATCCATATAAAATGACCGATTGTCCTTCTCGTTAACAGAAAAATGGATGAAGTTAAACCATTGGATTAAAATGGCAACGGTGAAACCTTTTTAGACCTACAGACAAAAAATTAAACCTTTTGACTAAACTAGTAAAATAACCCAAATCACAAGGACTAAAATAACATTTAACTCTTAATATATAAAAAACTACTTTGAGCAGTGGGATTCCACTATCTAAAAAGAAGACAAGTGACACAAAAACAAATCTTTTTTTTTTAAATCTTTTTTACCTAGTTTAAAAGGTTATTGTACAACATACGATGCATAATGTATAAATCTTGAGTAGTTGCCTTACACTTATACATTATTCTCTGGGGAAACAATCAACCTTTAACAGGGGATAATTGTGCTTTCCACTTAGAGCCATATAGTCTTCTTTGTTTGGTCTCGATTCTTTTCAAAAGTGTCACTCATACATGCTTTTTGTAAAGGTGTCATTCCCTTTGCTAGAATTGATTCTCACACTACAATGAAAGCTAAGTGTATAGGGTATATTTTAGTGTTAAGATTCTACATAATTTGAAGTAATGTGCATCTTTTAATGCATAACATACAAGTTGCTACAATATTATTTACTTTGAAGGTATCATCATTGCTTTTTAGCCTTTAGGTTTACGATCCGGTAATCTAGAGTGATATTGTTAGGTCGGAGGGTGTAGGGGCGCCACCCAGGCCACATCACCATCTATAGCGCCCCTAGGCGCTATACATCCACACCGCGAGATTTAAGAGGGGGCGCTATACAAGGGGCTCCATCATGTTAACGCCAAGAATGAGATGTTCAGGTGGGGCCCACTTGATTTAATCTAATGAAATCTTTTTTTTTTAATTTTGTTTAATAGAGGGCTCCATCCCATACCCTGCAAGTTAAAGGGGGCATGATAAAACCCCCTGGCTGACGTGGATCCTACGTGTCGCTTACGTGGCCTGATACTAGAGGGCTCCAACCACACCCTCCAGCCTTACGATGAATGTTTTGAAAACCGGAGTTGATATTGTTATGATGAATGTTTTGAAAACCGGAGTTGTTGGATAACGCTCAATCGATTTACTGGTTAGACCAGTCTTAAAACACGATTATTTTGTAATGTATGTTGATTCTAAAACATGTTCTTTGTGCATTAAAATTTGTACATGTATAATGAGTTATCTAAAGTAATCAAGAAAAGTGATGCAATAGCTTGAACATTATGTGGCCAAAGGTGTACCTTGCTTTGAATTTGAGAATTCTAACCATCTAAATAGAATTGGTATAGAAAAGGATACAAAAGTATGTTCATTTTTGAAATATTCTAATGACTTGCTTTATGCACCCCTCATGCCAATCTTGACTATCTAGTCAAATCAAGATCAACCAATGTCAAAAGATTAAAGGCATTCTTGATTGTGGCTGGAATTTGGATAAATATAGTGATCAATCATAAGATTTTCCACCCAAAATACCATCATGCTATCAAAGAAATTTTGGTTCCCCACATTAGTAAAATGGCATCATCAATGTATATACTCACACACCATTTATCATGATGTGTATGGGTCGGTTTAGAAGTAAACCAAACTTTTGTTTTCGGGTTTAAAAACAACTCGTTTTGTGTTTTTTAGATTTTGGGTTTTCACGGTCGATTTGGTTTGTTTCGGTTTTTCCAAATGGACTTGAAACTTTTGAGCCGAAGCCAAACTAATAAATTTGGACCCTAACCCAAACCCAACAGGAAATTTGGTTTTTGAGAAAATATAAAACCAAACCGATGGTTTTGGGTTGGGGGTCGTTTAGTTTGATTCGATTATGTTGGTTATTTCGATTACAGGTCGGTTATTCGATTTCATGCAGACCACTAGATGTATGTCACTTGTAAAATTATAGAGTTAATTACTGTTTTCGTCCACATGGTTTGCTAAAAATGACTATTTCAGTCCATTAGTTTAAAAATTGCGATTTCAGTCCTTGTGATTTCATTTTCATAACCATTTCAGTCCACCTCGTAACCATTTCAGTCCCTGTACTTAACATAATAATGGATTGAAATGGTTACGAAAGTGAAACCACAGAGACTAAAAAGATTACGAAAGTCAAACCACAGGGACTGAAATCACAAATTTTAAACTAATGGACTAAAATAGTGATTTTTGACAAACCATAGGGACAAAAACAGTAATTAACTCTATAATCTTTTAAATTTCCATGGTTTTTTTATTTAATTAACACAAGGGTAATTTAGGTATCTCGTTAAAAAACTTAACGGTAAAATAGATGGTGTTAGGAGACTGAACTGAAATGGTTATGAATGTGAAACCACAGGGACTGAAATAGTGATTTTTGACAAACCACAGGGACGAAAACAGTAATTAGCTCATTTAGATATCTTTTTGTTTTTTATTAATAAGGGCATTATGGTCAATTCACGTGTACTTAACAGAATAAACGGATGGGGTTAACGGAGGTGGACTGAAATGGTTAAAAAAGTGAAACCACAGGGACTGAAATCGCAATTTTTAAACTAATGGACTGAAATAGTGATTTTTGACAAACCACATGGACGAAAATAGTAATTAACTTAAAATTATATCTGATTAAGTATTAGTTTTTTTTTTTTTTCAAAAGACTAGCGGTATGGTATACTACCACAAGTCTCGTGTAACGGTGCGTGAGATATAACACGTCATGGTAGTTTTTTTTTTTTTTTTTTGGTCCATTTTTCGTCAAGTAGAATATCAGTTATTATTTGTGTACCATGCACCATAAGCTTAAATGGTTTAACCATGAATAAATTTCAATTTATATATTTATGTTGATCGATTTGAATTATAATTTGTTTTTAAATGAATTTATAATAAAAGTCGGTGGTAGGCTAGTACTAGTAGCACGTTAAGCGTTTACATCACTTTAAATCGCTTTATTGACAAGGAAAATAGAGATCATAGTTTTATAAATAAAGTCTAGGTTAGAATTCCGTAGATTACACAGGTTTTATATATCTACGCTGATCGATTTGAATTATATTTTGTTTTTAAATAAATTTATAAGAAAATAGAAAAATTGATTAAAAAGAAAACGAGTGAAACGATATAAAAGTCGGCGGTGGGCTAGTATCATGTTAAGTATTTACATCATGTTAAGTATTTACATCACTTTAAATCGCTTTATTGGCAAGGAAAAATAGATCATACTTTTATAAATAAAGATTGGGTTAGAATTTCGTATATTACACGGGTTTTATATATTTACGTTGATTGATTTGAATTATATTTTGTTTTTAAATGAATTTATAATTAAATAAAAAAATTGATTAAAGGAAAACAAGTGAAAAGATATAAAGTCGGTAATAGGCTGGTTGCATGTTAAGTGTTTACATCACTTTAAATCATTTTATTGACAAGGAAAAATAGATCATACTTTTATAAATGAGTTAAATGCTATTTAGTCCTTCTGGTTTGAGTTATTTTGCTAGTTTAGTCCAAAGGTTTCATTTTTCGTCTATGGGTCCAAAAAGGTTTCACCATTGCCATTTTAGTCCACTGGGTTAACTTCATCCATTTTTTCTGTTAACAAGAAGGGTAATTCGGTCATTTTATATGGCCGAATTGTCTTTCTAGTTCACAGAATTACATATAAAATGACCGAATTTCCCTTCTCGTTAACAGAAAAAATGGGTGAAGTTAACCATGGCAACGGTGAAACGTTTTTGGACCCACAGACGAAAAATGAAACATTTGGACTAAACTGGCAAAATGACCCAAACCATAGGGACTAAAATGGCATTTAACTCTTTATAAATAAAGACTGTTAGAAATTCGTATATTACACGAGTTTTTTATATTTGCGTTGATTGTTTTGAATTATATTTTGTTTTTAAATGAATTTATTTGTAATAAAATAGAAAAAATGATTAAAAGGAAAACAAGTAGTAGCATGTTAAGTGTTTACATCGCTTTAAAATTTAAAGAGTAAACAGCAATTTTACCCCTGATGTTAGGGGTCATTGGCATGTCTACCCCCCTAAGGAAATAATTGCAATTTTACCCCCCACTGTTCACTGTTATGTCGCAACCTTACCCCCTGTTAACAGATTCTGTCAAGTCAACGTTTGTTTTGACTGTTATAATGTGTGAAAAGTCGTTTTTGCCCCTGTCTTATTAAAATTATATAAAAAATCAAGAATCAAGTTCGTCATCATCAGTTCATTCTTCTTCCTCATCATCATCAGTTCATTCTGAGTGTTGGAAGCTAGATCCACAAATCACCTACAAACAATTGCTCTCATAATTCATTCAACATCAAATTTACACAAATCATCAAACCCTAAGTTCCCTAACAACAACAACAAATCCAGATCCACAACACAAATCACAAAATCAACGAAACAAGTTCATCATCATCATCAGGTTCATCATCATCATCAGTTCATCACCACCACCACCACCTCCTTCTTCTCTTCTGACCACCGCCACCATCATCCCACCACTGTTCATTCTTCATATTCAAAACATCCCCATCAATGGCGTAATATCAAATCCCAGATTCTTGCAATCTTGCGTGCTCAAAATAAACCCCAAAATGAGATTCTAATCATTTGATTATTGCTACAAGAAAGAAGCACACAAACGCAGTGATTATTGCTACAAGAAAGAAGCACACAAACCCTAGCCACCACTCCAACTTCTACATCATCTAATAACTTCGATATCACCGCTTCACCTCCACCTAATATCACCAACATCAGCCATTGCCTCACCACCACCTGACATCACCACCATCAGTCACGACTTCACTCACCACTCGACATCATCACCATAAGCCACCGCCTCACCACCACCTGTCATCTCCATCGTCAGTCACCGCCTCACCCACCACCCAACATCATCACCGTAAGCCACCGCCTCACCAACACCCGACATCACCACCATCAACTACCACCACACCTTCTAGACCTGGTTTATTCCATCTGTCACCGCCTCTCTAGCAACCACCACACATCACCAACCTTTTTCTCCAGATCTAGTTATTAGACGCTACCACTAACAAGGAATAAAAAGACGCATCTTATTCTTCACCCAGTAATCTTCGCCGGATCTGAACATCGAGATATTGTTCTAGGGTTTAGATGAGAAAGATTTGAAGCTCTTGACCTGGTTTTAATTATGGCAACTCTCTTCTCTCTCTCTCTCTCTCTCTTATGAGCCCCTGTTTCCTTCTACTTTTTCTTGTTTCTAGAAAGATCTGAAAGCAGATTTGAAATAATGGTTTTGAATAATAATAATAATAATAATAATAATAATAATAATAATAATAATAATAAATATTGGGTAAGATTACCAAAATACCCTCACCTATAAGGGTCAAACTACCGTTGACTGTTAACAGGGGGTAAGATTGCGACATAACAGTGAACAGTGGGGGGTAAAATTGCAATTATTTCCTTAGGGGGTGTTTTGGTCAAAAATTACCGAAGCAATTAAGTGATCAAATTAGTAAAGTGAGGAAGTGTGCTAGAAAGTGTGTTGAAAATATGCCGGTTAAGTTATATGGAAAATCAGTATTCAGGATACGGCTCAGGATATTGAGCTGTATCTACGATCAAACAATGAGTAAAAAGTAAAGTAAATGACACGAGATGTACGAGGAAAGCCCTTGATCAATCTAGATCGCCGGCATAAAACCTCGGGAGCTGACAATCGCAGCTGCCTTGTTCTTCTTATTACTTCAAACTTCAGGATACAGTGCAGGATATAGACCAGATCGCTAAGTGTTACAATGCTTTTGTATGAAAGTGAAAATTGCTAGAGAGCGAGTGTTAGAGTGTATGCAGTGAAAATGTGATGTCCTATTCGATCTGGTATACCCACCTATTTATAGTTACAAAGTAGAAACTAAAATTCCTATAAATATGGGATGCTCCCGAATATTCCATAAATAGCCGTTTGGAACCAAATAAAGCGGGCTTAACGTCTTTCCTTGAACAACTTGGACCGAGTCTTCCGCGGAATGAGTCCTTGTGAACGTTGCTAGCTTCTAACCCACGTACCTGCACATAATCCGTTAGTAATCCTGAGGATACCATTCAGGATGATACCAATATCCTGAACCAGCATCCCGGATGTAAACAGATACTATATACCCAAGATATAAATCAAGATATTTTTCAGGATATGGGCTCATAATTTCACCCATAACAATTGTCCCCAAAAATGTTACCGTTTGTTATCCTGCACTAACGGTTACATTTTTCACGAAGACCGAGGTAATTAATAGATAAGACCAATGATGTGACCGTTTTCAACTACCCGGCCTATATTTACTCATCATACCCTATATCTTCTCATCCTCATCTCTTTTTTATTCATAATTATCACACCCCGATTTCCACGTATCACCGGTGGGCCCGGTGGGGGAGTATCGTGACGTGGTTGGCAACATAATAGTCAAACAACACAATAATTATTATGCACAGCGGAAGGAAATTTAAAATAAGATACAACCGAATTTAATTATTGTAATATCAAGTATCACAACGTTCGATTGTTTATCCACAGAACGGATCAAAATAAAATAGAAACAATGGTTCAACCGACTTCAGGCATCCTAAGCTTGCGAGACTTTTTATTTGATGCTAAGGAGACAATCCAGCCAATTTCGTTTAGTACCTGCATTCAGTCTTTTTGGGAAAATACGTCAGTTTACACTGGTAAATACAATCAACTGACTCATTTTGAGAAATGATTTAAAATTGGTTTGGATGCACATGGCATAAACATTTTTATAACTTGGGAGAATTATTTAATATTATAATCTTGTGAACGAATTACATGTTACTTGTGCGTTCAGTAGCCTGGATCTTGTCCGGGTTAAAGATCAATAGACACACCACAATATAGAGTTATACACTGACAGGTGTACACCTACACCCCGTGCTCAGGTCGTGGCCATCTCGTAAGATGATGCCAAGGATATCCGGGACATGGTCATTAACCCCCCAAAGGCTTTAAGTAATCAAGACTGTTTAAACGAGCCGATCAAATTATTCAACTACCCACCTAACGGTGGAGATTTGATGCCCGATCAAGCGGTATGCTCTATACCGTAACCCAAGCCCGTATAGGGAAAATAAGTTAAAAGTATTTACCTGAGTAAGTATTAATCACAATAAGAAAAATGCACGTAGCTTTTACTGGTCCTCCTAATCTGGAACGAAGGTTTATAATAACCTATTAGAATTCTAACGGGCCTTTTATTAAGCTTAAGCTTAGACCGGCTAGTTTCAAGACACGGTTCGTACGCACGATTAAGCGAAAACCGGATAGAATGTGATTTACACCCGACAAGTTTGAAGACTTGTTTAATATGGTTTTATTATTCACATTATGGATTTTGAGATAAAACCGTTAAGGTTTGACCTGTTTCGGCTAGTTTATGTAAACTTGTTACATAAACCGAACCGTACGCGTAATAAGCGTGACGGGTATTCATGAGAGCTATATACAGGTTTTCTAAGTTAATTATGCATCAAATATGTTGTGACATCAGTAAGATGTCTTTCATTATGCCCGAAACATGTTTAAACACAAACTAGGCCCCGTAGGGGTAGTTTGGTCATTTAAAAGTTTATAAAAGAGTATAAGTAACAACCTGAGTTACAGGTCTGATGTAATCAGCAAATATACTCAATTTGCTAAGTTATATCAGTAGGTTAAAGTATATGTGTGAAATCTATCATTTATAACCAACTATGCACCGTAGGGGCATTTTGGTAATTTCACATAAGCCGAAAAGCTCAAAAATGGAGTCTGAGTTAATCAACCTTTGCTTACTGTTAAAATATTCTAATTTGCCTAAAATATCAGTAGGTATCAACCCGGGTATGTTCAATATGATTTTAAAACATACTATGCGTTAAAAACGCTAAATAAGGCGATTAAAGGCCAATTCCGGGTTCGATACTTAAATCTGATATTTTTATATTTCCAGAAGGCTTAAAATAATTTATTTATCATATGTGATCAGTATCAAAAGGTTTGGAGTCGTTTAGATATGTAAAACTCGTTTTATGGCCCGTAAGGGCAAAACCGACAATTACCGGATTAAGCTTACGACTACTAGTTATGCTCAGCCAAAAATTAATTAAAAATCTTTAAAAATCCCAAAATAATATATTACATCAGTGGGTATTAAGTTTGGTATCAAAAAGTAGGCTTAACTAGGCTATACGCTAATTACGCCATTTTATTAACATAAAGCTTTAAATTTGCGATAATGAGCATAACTCCTAATCTACAAGTCAAACTGATGTCAAACTTTGCATACAAGTTTATATATCAGAAATCAAGGTTTCTACACTTTTACATTTTCATAAATCACGTTTTAAGGTAATAAGGGCATAACGGTCAACATATGAGTAATTAACGGAAACATGCATATTAATTGGATAAATAATGAACCGAGGTGCATAATCACAGAGGGTTATTCTAACATGTAACCTAGTCCAATTAAAGCTCTGAGGCATTTCTAATACATGCCCAAACGGGTCAGAACTGAAAGTCAAAGTGAAAGTCAAACTATGTGACTTTCGGTTCCGAACCGGGTCTAAACAGGAAATTGTCGGGTTGAACATGTCTAGACATGTTCTTACACTTATTACCAAGTTATAACAATGATCCAACAAGTTGTATATGATCTACAATGTTAATCATGTATAAATGGCATTTTAGACTTCCTGTTGACTTTTTAATTACATGTTTGACCCGACATTTGAACTAGTTAGAGTGGTGATCAGAGGGAATCCTTTTGAGGTTTTATTACCCACATAAATACCAACCTATAACTACTTTTAATTTGAGATATGACTGAGCCATTATTGACTAATCTCGAAGTCAAACCGTAATTACGACGGTTTGACTTTTAGCTAATTAACTAAGCTAAACTCAATTTAGAAAGGATTAGAACACTTACTGAAGTCCTAAGCTTGATTAGGGAACACTTGAGAGGAAGTTTGAGCTCCAGAAGTGATCCACAAATGCAGATGAAGGTGTGAAGCAAGAGTTGCAAGTTCATGGCCTTATATAGTGGATTCAAGCACCACAAAGTGTTGACAACAAAGCCTAGCACACACCACAACTGATCAACACTTGGTTCTAGTGTTTAGGGGGTGTTTTAGGGGTCAAGGGATGTGGAGAATCGTGTTAGAATCGAGCAGATTGCACTCAGCAGGCAAAACCCAAAAATTTCGGAGCTGGGCACCCCTAGCGTGACGCTAGGCCTCCCTCGCGTCGCGCTAGGCCCCCCTGATCAGCTTTTTGATTTCTTGCAATTTGATCCTTGGCTCTTCAAAACTTGATTAGGCACTTGTTTTCTTGCATTATAAACCCTCATATTTGATCTACAAAGGCTTTAAAACATATACCCACTTTGCTAAGTCCCCGGGTAACTTTATTGTTACCCGAAAATTCCTAACTTTCAACGTTTACGCTTTAACACTTCGCACACGAATTTGATCATAACTTTCTCATACGTTAACGAAACTTTACGAAATTTAAATCGTGTATTCTCGTGAGCATATTTAACATTTACAAAGCTTCGGGTTTGTCAAAAGGTCACTCAGAGGTATAAATTAAACATGTTGACACATTTGGTCCCTGTAGTTTGAAATCTCTCACTTTTAGCTTCGTATGACCCATGATTTATTCGTTTGAAGGTATGAGCATCGTGTAGGGTTAATGTACATTATATTTATTCACAGTTGACACTTAGAAAACGTATATTCACATACTTTCCATGTTTGTCAACTTTAGTCCTTCTATAATATTTCTTTCACACGTTTCAACATTTGACACGTGTCTACACATTATAGGACGTGAATTTTCGAGGTGTTACAATAATCGAAAAGGAACAGGTAATATTCTCTCTCTAACTTTTATACTCATCTTCATCCTCTTTCTCCAGCGAAAAATTCAGGTGACCAAATGCCGAGGCAAACAAGATCTAGTTCAGGTGACTCGGCTCCCACATTCATCCAACAGAACCTTCTCCAAGAACCGGAGAAGGAGATATGCACCTTTGACAGTGCCCACCTGTCGGCCTTAAAATCCTCCGGTATCTTCCCGGAAGGAACCATATTTAGACCGTTTGACCGGGAAATCCGGTCGGATATGGTTTCCAGCGAGTGGATATGTTTCAGTGCCTTCCCTTTTACCCTAGGGCTACAATTCCCCTTTCCGAACTTCATCACCGAATTCTTTAATATCACAAAAATCTCTTTCAGCCAAACCATGCCAATGCTCTGGCGTGTTTTGTCTATTCTTGACCAGATCAAGAGAAACCACATTCCTGATCTTTCCGTCCATGATCTCCCCTTAGCTTACAAACTTAGATGCCATGGATCATGTAGATTTCTGTTTTACTCTACTTCCGGTGACCCATTGATACTTCGTGCCACCAGGAACGAGGATGGTTGGCAATCTAAGTTTTTCTTTGTAAAAAGGGACTCAATCCCTGGTGGAACGGATTATCCGATGAGATGGTTGAGAAAGGGTAGGACTTAGGGTTTAAGAACGATCCTGTCTCTTATCCTGTTTCATATCCTGAACTAATGAATTTTCTTTTTTATGCAGCTGACTTCAGGAAAATTGCACCTCCTCTTGCTGATTCTCAAAAAAGAATAGACGCCATCAGACTCCTTTCATAGGCAGAGAGAAGCTTCAACCCATCTCCACCAACTCCAAGCCCTCTTTCAAGTGCAAACATGTCTGGTAAGGATCCTACAAGATATCCTGTACACACATGTTTTTATTTGATATTCTTAGGAGAAAAGTTTACTCCCTGTGTGCAGACTCCAGCAAGGTTCCAGTCTATCTAGATCTCGACGAACTTGACAGCTATCCTACTCCAGCCACGGTCAAGAAAGAGACTCCTGCTGCCACCAGCTCCAAGCCACTCCCGGCTCCCAAGGCCAATCCAAGGACCCGTGCTTCCACAGCAAAAAAGAGGAAAGGTCTTGAAGTCAGTGCTCCAGGTTCAGAAGGGTTCTCCTATGACGAACTCAGTTTCTCTGATTCCTTAGAGCCAATGACATCCTTCCTTAACAAGGTAATATCCTGACGCATATCCTGCACATATATCCTGCACGTATATCCTAATAGGATATCCTGACAGGATATCCTGATCAATATATTCTAACTCATACCTGAAATTGATGTGCAGGGCCTCCAGCATTTGCTCCACTTGTATAATGATGCCTGTGGTACTGCTGCACTCCATGAAGCCAGGATCAAACAGCTTTAAAGCACCGTTGCTGACCAAGGTGCCATTGCCGAAGCGAAGACCCGGCACTACGAGGGCATGCTGAAGAAGGTCACCCAAGACGCTGAGCTCAAACTTGCCACCGTTCAAATGGATCATGAACAAGCCATGGTCTCCTTCCGGGAGGGAATCAAGGCTTCCGCTATCGTCTCCCTGCTACAAGCACGCATCAAGATGGCCTACGAGGCCAAGGAGACGGGCCTTGTTTGTCCATCTTGGCCAGTTGAATCCTGGGTGGCCAAGCTAAAGGAGCTCGGGGGCAAAGCTGTGCCACTTCCTGTTGAAGCCGGTGAGTCTTCTAAATCAGCAGAGGTGGTGATCCAGGCTGGAGACAAGAAGGATGCTGGAGCGGATGCTGGGATGGATACTGGTGAGGATGCTGCTCAGGATGCTGGTGCTGAGAAGTCTGAGAAGCTTGTAGAAGATGTCGCTGTGTGAGGGCATTCAGGTGGGCGATGATGGATATACGTGCCAAGGCCGGAGCCCACCTTTTTGAATTTGAATGTTGGTCTGTAGTCCCAAAACAATTTACTTTTCTGCACTTTACTTTTCTGCACCTGAACAATTTACATTTCCTGCATGCTTTTTTGAACAATACAACAGTTGAAGGTGGATGGGTCTCGGTTTGAGATGAAACCTTCAACTGTTGGGTAAATATGGTAAGGAACTATTAGTGCTCTTAGTGGATGGGCCTTGTTTTGAGGTGAAACTAAGAGCACATCTTTTGGTATGTTAATAATATAACTTCTCTTTTGACTTTATTACTGTTGTCACTGATATACAAATTTTACTCGTGAAAACTGTTTTGTTTGAATATTTTTAGGAATATATTGTAAACGTATCCTAGAAGATATCCTGAAAGATATCTTGATCAGAATATTAAAATACAACCTATAAATTGTCCAAATAAAAAGGAGAGATCATACCAGAGATTCTTAGAGAATCAATTACAATCCTCCATTATAAGTTTGTCCCCAGTGCATATTTATAAACTTGGATCCATCCTTTGAATAGTATAATCTATGTCCCCTGTGTTCGACACAGAAACGCAAATGTATTCATACTTTGACTTGAATAAATTCCGAATACCCCAGGGCAAAACCCCTGATATCCTGAAATGAATCCTTAGCATACTTGGGATAAACCCTTAATATCTTGGGGATAAACCCTAATATCTGGAGATAAACTCTAAATTTCATGCGCTACAGGCGAGAGTGTATAAACTCCAATTCTTAGAAAGGTGAAAACCTTTAAACCTTAGAGAGTATGAAAATACTCTTTCGTGAGAGAGGGTGATCAATCCTCATATACCTTCAGGATCCAGGATATAGCCAACAGTAACGAAATTGTCAGCCACTTTTACATGAACTGGTCCCGCTACCTTGAACTATACCTAGATAACTTGCGCTCCAGGCGAGGTGTTTAAACCCAATTTGAAAGAAAGGTGAATACCTTTAAACCTTTGAAGGGACCATGATCCCTTAAACGTAAGAGAGGGGGCCAATCCTCTAATCTTTCGAGTTATCCTGAGTACATATCCTGGAGCTATATCCTGAAACATATGCTGCAAAAAAATTGTAAACTAAGGTGGGTGTTAGCTTGGCTAACACCCCTCCGATGCTTAAGTCAGTATTGGGTTCAAGATAATAAACAAATATAGTTAAAATAGATAGAATACATACCATTCTGAGACAGAAATTAAATACTGCTCTTACTTGAAATAAAGCTTTAAATGTATTGCATTCCAGGATCTTGGTAGCATATCCCCTTCCATATTCTTGAGTCGATATGCTCCTTTCCCTGCTTCTGATTCGACTTCATATGGACCTTCCCATTTAGGAGCTAGCTTGCCATCGGCAGGATTAGTGGTATTTTGAAAAGCCTTTCTTAGCACCCAATCACCAACTCGAAATCTTCTAGTCCTTATGTTCTTATTATATGCTCTGGATGTTCTTTGTTGATATGTTGCTATCCTTAGTCTTGCTGCGTCTCTTTTTTCATCTATAGTATCTAAATCTTGAAATAAGGCTTCAGGATTATGTTCAGGATCCTGTAGGATAGATCTTGCAGTAGGTATCTGTTTTGGTCAAAAATTACCGAAGCAATTAAGTGATCAAATTAGTTAAGTGAGGTAGTGTGCTAGAAATGAGTGTCGAAAATATGTTAATCAAGTTAATTGCAAAAAACAGTTTCAGGATACGGCTCAGGATATTGAGCTGTATCGATGATCAAACAATGAGCAAACAATAAGCAAAAAGTAAAGAAAATGACACGAGATGTACGAGGAAAGCCCTTGATCAATCTAGATCGCCGGCATAAAACCTCGGGAGCTGACAATCGCAGCTGCCTTGTTCTTCTTATTGCTTTAAACTTCAGGATACAGTGCAGGATATCAACCAGATCGCTAAGTGTTACAATGAATTCGTGTGTGAGTACAAATTGCGAGAGAACAAGTGTTAGAGTGTAGTGAGTGTGATTGCAGTGAAATTGTTGTGTCCTATTTGATCTGGTGTTCCTCCTATTTATAGTAACGAAATACAAACAAATATTCCTATAAATATGGGATGCTCCGAATATTCCACCACGAACGTTGTAGACCGGGTAATAAGGTTTCAACGTCTTTCTTTGAACGGCCTGGACCGAGTCTTCCGCGGAATAAGTCTTTGTGAACGTTGCTAGCTTCTAACACACGTACCTGCACATAATCCATTAGTAACCCCGAGGATACCTTTCAGGATATCACCAATACCCTGAACCAGCATCCCGGACGTAAACAGATACTATATAACCAAGATATAAACCAAGATATTTTCCAGGATATGGGTTCAGAATTTCACCCATAACAATTGTCCCCAAAAATGTTACCGTTTGATATGCTAACGGTTACATTTTTTCACAATGGCCAAGGCAATTAAGAGATAAGACTTCTGATGTGACAGCTTTCAACCACCCGGCCAATATTTACTCATCATACCCTATATCTTCTCATCCTCATCTTCTTTTTTACCCACAATCGACAAGAAAAAGGTAATATTCTCTCTCTCATCTTCATAACCATCTTTCATTTTACTCCGGCTAGAATTCAGGCGACCAAATGCCTAGGCAAACGAGATCCAGTCAGGCGACTCGGCTCCCACATTCATCCAACAGAATCTTCTCCAAGAACCGGAGAATGAAACATGCACCTTTGATAGTGCTCATCTGTCGGCTTTGAAATATTCCGGTATCTTTCCGGATGGAACCATATTCCGACCCTTTGACAGAGAAATCCGGTCAGATATGGTTTCATCCGAGTGGATCTGTTTCAATGCTTTCCCCTTCACTTTAGGGCTACGATTCCCTTTTCCAGACTTTATCACCGAGTTTTTTAACATCACTAAAATTTCTTTCAGCCAAACCATGCCAATGCTTTGGCGTGTTTTATCTGTTCTAGACCAAATCAAGAGAAACCACATACCTGACCTTTCTGTCCATGATCTCCCTTTAGCCTACAAGCTTAGATGCCACGGCTCATCTAGGTTTTTGTTTTACTCTAGTTCCGGTCCCCCATTGATACTTCGTGCCACCAAAAACGAGGATGGTTGGCAATCCAAGTTTTTCTTCGTAAAAAGGGATTCAATCCCCGGTGGAACGGATTATCCGATGAGATGGTTAAGAAAGGGTAGGACTTAGAGTTTAAGAATGATCTTGTCTCTTATCCTGTCTCATATTCTGAACTAATAGACTTTCATTTTTGTGCAGCTGATTTCAGGAAGATTGCACCTCCTCTTGCTAACTCTCAAGAAAGGATAGACGCCATCAGACTTCTTCCAGAGGCAGAGAGAAGTTTCAATCCGTCTCCACCAACTCCAAGCCCTCTTTCAAGTGCCAACATGTCTGGTAAGGATCCTGCAAGATATCCTGCACACATATGCTTCTTATCTGTTATTTATAGGAGGGATTTAGAATTTACTCCCTGTGTGCAGATTCCAGCAAAGTCCCAGTCTATCTAGACCTGGATGAACTTGACAGCTATCCAACTCCAGCCATAGTCAAGAAGGAGACTCCTGCTACCACTAGCTCCAAGCCACTCCCGGCTCCCAAGGCCAATCCAAGAACCCGTGCTTCCGCAGCGAAAAAGAGAAAGGGTCTTGAAGTCAGTGCTCCAGGCTCAGAAGGGTTTTCCTATGATGAACTCAGCTTCTCTGACTCCTTGGAGCCAATGACATCCTTCCTCAACAAGGTAATATCCTGACGCATATCCTCCATGTATATCCTACACATATATCCTGCACGTATATCCTAACAGGATATCCTGGTAGGATGTCTTAGTCAGCATACATTCTAAAATCATACCTGTAATTAATGTGCAGGGCCTCCAGCATTTGCTCCACTTGTACAATGACGCTTGTGGTACTGTGGCACTTCATGAAGCCAGGATCAAGCAGCTCGAGAGCACCGTTGCTGACCAAGGTGCTATTGCTGAAGCGAAGAGCCGGCACTATGAAAGCTTGCTAAAGAAGGTCACCCAAGATGCTGAGGTCAAACTTGCCAGCGTTCAAATGGATCATGATCAGGCCTTGATCAACTTTCGAGAGGGAATCAAGGCTTCTGCTATCGTCTCCCTGCTACAAGCACGCATCAAGATGGCCTACGAGGCCAAGGAGACGGGCCTTGTTTGTCCATCTTGGCCAGTTGAATCCTGGGTGGCTAAGTTAAAGGAGCTCGGAGGCAAGGCTGTGCCACTTCCTGCCGAAGCCGGTGAGTCCTCTAAGTCAGCAGAGGTGGTGGTCCAAGCTGGAGAGAAGAAGGATGCTGGCGGAGATGCTGAGATGGACATTGGTCAGGATGCTGCGCAGGATGCTGGTCAAGATGCTGGAGCGGAGAAGTCTGAGAAGGTTGGAGGTGATGCCGCTGTGTGAGGGCATTTAGGTGGGCGATGACGGATATACGTGCCAAGGCCAGAGCCCACCTTTTTGAATTTGAATGTTGGTTTGTAGTTCCACAAACAATTTACTTTTCTGCCTTTTACTTTCCCGTACCTGAACAATTTATATTTCCTGCATGCTTTTTGAACAATACAACAATTGAAGGTAAATGGGTCTCGGTTTGAGATGAAGCCTTCAACTGTTGGGTAAATATGGTTATGAACTATTAGTGCTCTTAGTGGTTGGGCCTTGTTTTGAGGTGAAACTAAGAGCACAACTTTTGGTATGTTAATAATATAACCTCTCTTTTGACCCTATTACTGTTGTTATTGCTATGAAAATCGTAGTTACAAAAATCGTTTGGTTTGTGCACCTTTAGGAATACATATTATAAATGAATCCTGGAAGATATCCTGAAAGATATCTTGAAAAGGATATTGAAATATAATTCATAAATTGTCCAAACAAAAAGGAGAGATCATACCAGAGATTCTTAGAGAATCAATTCCAGTCCTTTATCATAAGTTTGTCCCCAGTGCATACTTATAAACTTGGATCCATCCTTTGAACAGTACAACGTATGTCCCCTATGTTTGACACAGAAACACAAATGTATTCATACCTTGTCTTTAAGTAAATTCCGCATATCCTGGGGCAAAACCCCTGATATCCTGAAATGAATCTTCAGCATACTTGGGATAAACCCTTAATATCCTGGGGATAAACCCTAATATCTAGGGATAAACCCTAAATTTCATGCGCTACAGGCAAGAGTGTATAAACTCCAATTCTTAGAAAGGTGAAAACCTTTAAACCTTTGAGAGTATGAAAATACTCTTTCGTGAGAGAGGGTGATCAATCCTCATATACCTTAAGGATCCAGGATATAGCCAACAGTAACGAAATTGTCAGCCACTTTTACATGAACTGGTCCCGCTACCTTGAACTATACCTAGATAACTTGCGCTCCAGGCGAGGTGTTTAAACCCAATTCGAAAGAAAGGTGAATACCTTTAAACCTTTGAAGGGACCAAGATCCCTTAAACGTGAGAGAGGGGGCCAATCCTCTAATCTTTCGACTTGTTTGAGAGAGGGGGCCAATACAAATTTTACTCGTGAAAACTGTTTTGTTTGAATATTTTTAGGAATATATTGTAAACGTATCCTAGAAGATATCCTGAAAGATATCTTGATCAGAATATTAAAATACAACCTATAAATTGTCCAAATAAAAAGGAGAGATCATACCAGAGATTCTTAGAGAATCAATTACAATCTTCCATTATAAGTTTGTCCCCAGTGCATATTTATAAACTTGGATCCATCCTTTGAATAGTATAATCTATGTCCCCTGTGTTCGACACAGAAATGCAAATGTATTCATACTTTGACTTGAATAAATTCCGAATACCCCAGGGCAAAACCCCTGATATCCTGAAATGAATCCTTAGCATACTTGGGATAAACCCTTAATATCTTGGGGATAAACCCTAATATCTGGAGATAAACCCTAAATTTCATGCGCTACAGGCGAGAGTGTATAAACTCCAATTCTTAGAAAGGTGAAAACCTTTAAACCTTAGAGAGTATGAAAATACTCTTTCGTGAGAGAGGGTGATCAATCCTCATATACCTTCAGGATCCAGGATATAGCCAACAGTAACGAAATTGTCAGCCACTTTTACATGAACTGGTCCCGCTACCTTGAACTATACCTAGATAACTTGCGCTCCAGGCGAGGTGTTTAAACCCAATTCGAAAGAAAGGTGAATACCTTTAAACCTTTGAAGGGACCAAGATCCCTTAAACGTGAGAGAGGGGGCCAATCCTCTAATCTTTCGACTTATCTTGAGTATATATCCTGGAGCTGCATCCTGAAAGATATTCTACAAAACAATTGTAAACTAAGGTGGGTGTTAGCTTGGCTAACACCCCTCCGATGCTTAAGTCAGTATTGAGTTTCAAAGGGTAAATTAAACCAAAACATATTTAAAAAAGATAGAATACATACCATTCTGAGTTAGAAATTGAATTTCAAACTCACTTGAAGTAAAGCTTGAGGTGTATAGCATTCCAAGATCTCGGTAGCATATCCCCTTCCATATTCCTGAGTCGATATGCTCCTTTCCCTGCTTCTGACTCGACTTCATAAGGTCCTTCCCATTTCGGAGCTAGCTTGCCATCGGCAGGATTAGTGGTATTTTGAAAAGCCTTTCTTAACACCCAATCACCAACTCGAAATCTTCTAGTCCTTATGTTCTTATTATATGCTCTGGATATTCTTTGTTGATATGCGGCTATCCTTAGCCTTGCTGCATCTCTTTTTTCGTCTATAGTATCCAAATCCTGACATAAGACTTCAGGATTCTGTTCAGGATCCTGCAGCATAGATCTCGCAGTAGGTATTGTCATTTCTGTTGGAATCATCGCCTCCGCTCCGAATACTAAGGAAAACGGGGTTTGACCGGTTGCATTCTTTACCGTTGTCCTATCAGCCCACAAAACAAAGGGTAACTCATCTGCCCATCTTCCTTTTTTTGGCCCCAAGTCTCTTCTTTAAGTTATTGACTATTATCTTGTTTGAAGATTCAGCTTGTCCATTCGCTTGAGGATGTACTGAGGTAGATGTGATCATTTTGATTCCCCAACTTTTGCAAAAATCAGTAGTTCTTTTGCTTATAAACTGGGACCCATTATCACAAATGATCTCAGCTGGTACTCCAAACCTGGTCAGGATATTCCTCTTTATGAAGGATACTACTTCTTGGTCTCTAACTTGGACAAATGCTTCAGCCTCAACCCACTTGGAGAAATAATCCGTCATTGCTAACATAAAGACTTTTCCTCCCGGAGCTTTTGGTAATTTTCCTACTATATCCATCCCCCATTTCATGAATGGCCAAGGGGAAACTACAGGATATAATGGTTCAGCTGGTTGATGTAGTATGTTACTATGTCTTTGACAAGCATCACATCTTCGAGCATATTCTGCAGCATCTTTCCTCATCGTTGGCCAATAATATCCTGTCCTTAATACTTTCGAGAACAATGATCTGCCCCCGGTGTGATTACCACAATCCCCTTCATGTATATCCTGAAGTACTTCTTTGGCTTCGGGATCTTCCAAGCACCTCAAATACGGTCCTGCAAGAGATTTTTTGTATAAAACATTATTTATAATAGTGAACCGTGATACCTTCATCCTAAATGCCTTAGGATTTTCATTTCTGGGGATGTGTCCTTCTTTGAGATATCTCACAATTGGAGCCGTCCAGGATTTAGGATCCTGTTCAGGATATTCCGCTCCAGGATCCCGAACACCCGCTACTTCTTTATCCTGAGGATTCGTTGCAGGATATAAGACATGTAATATTGGTATTTGGATCCCTTCAGGTATCCTGATCGATGATCCCAAATTTGCTAAGGCATCCGCTTCAGCATTATCCTCCCTTGGTACCTGTTCAAGTGTAAAAATATCGAAATATCCTGCTAATTTTTTGAGAATATCAAGATATTCTGTTAACTTCTCACCCTTAACTGCATAGGATCCATTAAAATGGTTAGTAATTAACAAAGAATCAACATATACTTGTAAATTTTTTATATTCATGCTTTTAGCCAATTCTAATCCTGCAATTAAAGCCTCATATTCTGCTTCATTATTGGTAGCAGGAAATTCACACCTAATAGCCTGGGGTAATATGTCCCCCTGTGGCGATTTTAGTAGTATTCCTAATCCTACTCCTCTTATATTAGATGCACCATTAGTATATAATGTCCAGGATCCTGAGGACTCTCCTAGCTGTTGAACTTCTAGGTCTACCTCATCCTGAATGTCACTACTAAAATCAGCCACAAAGTCAGCTAAAGCATGAGACTTTATGGCATTCCTAGGTTCGTATACTAAATCATAGGCACTTAACTTTACTGACCACTTAGTCATTCTACCCGACATTTCCGGTTTCCTAAGTACATTTTTGACAGGATAATTTGTTTTAACGTGTATCCTATGTGTCTCAAAGTAGTGTCTAAGTTTGGTTGATGCCATAACTAATCCTAGTATTAATTTTTCTAAATGAGAATACCTAGTTTCAGCATCCAACAAACTTTTGCTAACATAATAAACAGGATACTGCTGACCTTCATGGTCTTTTATAAGAACGGCACTTACAGCATTCCCTGATACAGCAAGGTACATGGATAGTGGTTCACCATTTTCAGGTTTCATCAGCAGAGGTGCGGTTGAGAGATATCGCTTCAAATCCTGTAGGGCTGCTTCATGCTTCTCACCCCATTCGAATTTTTTGTTCTTCTTCAGGATATCATAAAAATCCTTGCATTTTTCTGAAGACCTTGAGATAAATCTATTCAATGCTGCCACTCGCCCTGTTAATCGTTGAACATCCTTCATATTTGAGGGAGATTTAATATCCAAGATGGCTTTAATCTGTTCCGGGCTTGCTTCTATTCCTCTTTTGGTCACCATATATCCTAGGAATTTTCCTGCTCCTACTCCAAAATGGCACTTGGCAGGATTCAGCTTCATATTATACTG
The DNA here is from genome assembly GCA_030545235.1 of Helianthus tuberosus. NCBI lineage: Eukaryota > Viridiplantae > Streptophyta > Magnoliopsida > Asterales > Asteraceae > Helianthus > Helianthus tuberosus. Next base: position 178,271,983 of record CM060357.1, read on the forward strand.
ATCCAGGATATCAAATGCTCCTTTAATATCCTGGAGGTGATCCTGAGCTTTCTTTGACTTTACCACCATATCGTCAATGTACACCTCCATGGTGTCCCCCAGTTTGTCTTTGAACATCATGTTTACCAATGTTTGGTATGTTGCACCTGCATTTTTCAAACCAAAAGGCATAGCTGTATAACAATAAATACCTGTTGGTGTCATGAAGGCAGTATCCTCCTGGTCAGAAGGCTCCATTTGGATCTGTTGAAATCCTGAAGATGCATCCATGAAAGTCAGCATTTCATGCCCAGCAGTGGCATCTACCATTGCATCAATGTGGGGGAGAGGAAATGGGTCTTTAGGACAAGCTTTGTTCAAGTCTGTGTAATCTACACAGACTCTCCATTTCCCGTTTTTCTTCTGTACCACAACCACGTTTGCTAGCCACCTTGGGAACTTGACTTCTCGAATCATTTTGGACTTCAACAATCTTTCAACTTCCTCTTGTATAATTGTATTCCGTTCAGGAGCAAACTTTCTTCTTTTTTGTTGCACGGGCTTGAATGATTTATCAATTCCAAGCTTGTGAGTAATAATATCTTTGGATATGCCTGTCATATCCTCATGCTTCCATGCAAACGTTGACATCCTGCATTTTAAAAAGTTAATTAATTGCTCTTCAATATCCTGAGGGATATTGGTTCCCACGAGCACCGAAATATCGGGATTATCCTGGTCCAGGATAATTTTCTTCACATCCTGCTCCGGATCCTCCATGATATCCTGGGCCCGCGTCTTTAATTGCTATGCTGCACTAGGTTTGGTTGAGGATTTCATCGAGGATGAGTAGCATTCTTTCGCCTCCTGCTGATCGCTATCAACTTTAACGACTCCCCAAGGGGTAGGTATCTTGATGCATTGGTGATATGTTGATGGCACGGCCTTCATATCGTGAATCCACGGTCTTCCCAGTATAATGTTATAGCAGGATAGAGAGTCCATTACACAGAAACGTTGTATCGAGTTGACTCCTTCAACGTACACCGGCAACTTTATCTCTCCCACTGTGTTTCTAGCCTCTCCACTGAACCCAACAAGCACGGTAGATTTTGAAGTGATATCCATTGGAGATACATTCATTCTTTTAAGCGTCTCTAGTTGGATTATGTTGACGGAGGTGCCATTATCCACCAATATCCTGCGTACAAAATGGTTAGCCACATATAACGTTATTACCAGAGCATCATGGTGAGGATCCTGGACAGTATCCCAGTCATCAGCATCAAAAGTGATCACTTTGTCAGTTGTGAGGGTGGTCATCCTGATAGGTTTGTCTCCCCTTTCGGCCTTAGCTTCTTTTGCATGTCTCTTTGCTGCCGAATACGAAGTTCCACAAATGTCGGATCCCCCCGAAATGAAGTTGATTATCTTGGCATCCGCGGGAGGTGATGCTGCTCGTTCAGGATCCTTCTCAGTATCCTGACCCTTATTCTTCTTTCTTCCTAAGAGATCTTTCAAATATCCCTTGCTTAGAAGATAGCTTATTTCTTTCCTCAAAGCAATGCAATCCTCAGTCATATGTCCGAAATCTTCGTGGAAAGCACACCATTTTGATTTGTCTTTCCAATCCGCTTTTTGTTGATTCTTTCGAGGCCATCTTGCCTTGTCCCCTAGACCCTGCATGGCATACATCAATTCGGGAATGTTAACAGAAAAGCAATATTCAGATAATTCAGGATACTCTTCAGGATCCTCATCTTCGACAGCATTCACTTTCTTGTTCTCATTTCTGCCATATGGCTTAGGCCGATACGACTTGAATGAGGATTCCGACTTCCTGTTAGTTGACTCATAAGTGTTGGATGAGTTCATCCTTTCTTGCATCTTTCTGTCATCTTCCAACCGGATGTATCTTAGGGCCCTGTTCCGAGCTTCATCCAAGTTCCTGCATGGGTTCATTACAAGGTCTTGGTAAAATTGAGAATCCTTTTGCAACCCCATCTTGAAAGCTTGCACAGCTGTTGCAACATCAAGATGAGGAATGTCTAGCGATTCCCGGCTAAACTTGTTCACATAATCCCTTAGGGATTCCTGAGGCCCTTGTGTTATCTTGTAGAGATCACTTGTTAATTTTTCGAAGCTTCTACTACAAGAAAACTGACTATTAAATAAATTTACTAAGTGAGCAAAAGATGTAATTGAATGTGGAGGAACGTTTAACAGCCATTTTAAGGCTGATCCTGTTAGAGTAGAACCAAATCCTTTACACAAGCACGCTTCCTTGAGCTCCGGAGGGATAGGGTTAATCTCCATTCTTTCCCTATACTGAGCAATATGCTCCTCAGGATCCGTAGTCCCATCATAAAGCTTCATGTTGGGGGTTTGGAATCTCTTTGGGATCTCAGCATCACAGATAGGATATGCAAAACGAGATATCTTGTGGCTGTCCTGGGACACTTCCGGGATCGGCTGGACCACCCCAGGCACACTAGATATCATGTCCTTCAACTTCTGAAGTTCCCTAGTAAGTGCTGATGTTACACCTATATCCTGCAAAGATCCACTATTGTTAGTAGCATGAGTATTATTATTATTTAACATGTTACCCGTTGGAGGATTCTGCCCATATCCTGAAGCATATCCTGAGCTCCTTATGGTCGATATCCTGACCGAGGAGGGTATTTCAGGGGTATGATTCTGAGGAAGGCTGGGCACAATATTCCCCCTGTTATCCTCAGTATACACAGCTGAACTGAAGTTCAGAGCTCTGGGTTGCAATGGAGTGACAATATCCTCAGCGGATCTGCTCGGGCCAGACTTCAGGAGTTGTATTTCCCTTAAAAGCATTTGGTTCGTCTCTTGCTGCTGCCTCATCTGTTCCTGTACACTTCCAAATAAGGTTAAAATTTCGTCGTTAGAAGCTAAAACAGGGGCAGATTCCTGAACATTGCGGGTAGGGATAATATCCTGAGGTCGTGTAGAGGCTGGCATTCTTGGAGGAGGTGGTGGAAGCACCGAACCTGTAGTAGCAGAAGTCGTAGCAGACACAGTAGAGGAACTCATGTTTGATCTTGAGGCCATTATGGACAATGTGGCAAAGAGTTTTGAAAATAAAAAACTGATTAGCGATTTAGCAAAAATTTTTAGTAAAGAGAGCACCACTTGCCCCACGGTGGGCGCCAAATTGTTTTGGTCAAAAATTACCGAAGCAATTAAGTGATCAAATTAGTTAAGTGAGGTAGTGTGCTAGAAATGAGTGTCGAAAATATGTTAATCAAGTTAATTGCAAAAAACAGTTTCAGGATACGGCTCAGTATATTGAGCTGTATCGATGATCAAACAATGAGCAAACAATAAGCAAAAAAGTAAAGAAAATGACACGAGATGTACGAGGAAAGCCCTTGATCAATCTAGATCGCCGGCATAAAACCTCGGGAGCTGATAATCGCAGCTGCCTTGTTCTTCTTATTGCTTTAAACTTCAGGATACAGTGCAGGATATCAACAAGATCGCTAAGTGTTACAATGAATTCGTGTGAGAGTACAAATTGCGAGAGAACAAGTGTTAGAGTGTAGTGAGTGTGATTGCAGTGAAATTGTTGTGTCCTATTTGATCTGGTGTTCCTCCTATTTATAGTAACGAAATACAAACAAATATTCCTATAAATATGGGATGCTCCGAATATTCCACCACGAACGTTGTAGACCGGGTAATAAGGTTTCAACGTCTTTCTTTGAACGGCCTGGACCGAGTCTTCCGCGGAATAAGTCTTTGTGAACGTTGCTAGCTTCTAACACACGTACCTGCACATAATCCATTAGTAATCCCGAGGATACCTTTCAGGATATCACCAATACCCTGAACCAGCATCCCGGACGTAAACAGATACTATATAACCAAGATATAAACCAAGATATTTTCCAGGATATGGGTTCAGAATTTCACCCATAACAGTATCGTCATTTCTGTTGGAATCACTGCTTCTGCTCCAAATACCAAGGAAAACGGGGTTTGGCCAGTTGCATTCTTTACCGTTGTCCTATCAGCCCACAAAACAAAGGGTAACTCTTCCGCCCATCTTCCTTTTTTGGCTCCAAGCCTCTTCTTTAAGTTATTGACTATTATCTTGTTTGAGGATTCAGCTTGTCCATTCGCTTGAGGATGTACCAGAGTAGATGTGATCATTTTGATTCCCCAACTTTTGAAAAAGTCAGTAGTCCTTTTGCTTATAAACTGGGACCCATTATCACAAATGATCTCAGCTGGTACCCCAAACCTAGTCAGGATATTCCTCTTTATGAAGGATACTACTTCTTGGTCTATAACTTGAACAAATGCTTCAGCCTCAACCCACTTAGAGAAATAATCCGTCATTGCTAACATAAAGACTTTTCCTCCCGGAGCTTTTGGTAACTTCCCTACTATATCCATCCCCCATTTCATGAATGGCCAAGGGGAAACTACAGGATATAATGGTTCAGCTGGTTGATGTAGCATGTTACTATGTCTTTGACATGCATCACATTTTCGAGCATATTCTGCAGCATCTTTTCTCATCGTTGGCCAATAATATCCTGTCCTTAATACTTTCGAGAACAATGATCTGCCCCCAGTATGGTTACCACAATCTCCTTCATGTATATCCTGAAGCACTTCTTTGGCTTCAGGATCCTCCAAGCATCTCAAATATGGTCCTGCAAGAGATTTCTTATATAAAACATTATTTATAATAGTGAATCATGATACCTTCATCCTAAATGCCTTAGGATTTTCCTCCCCGGGAATGTGTCCTTCTTTGAGATATCTTACAATTGGAGTCGTCCAAGATTTAGGATCTTCTTCAGGATACCCTGATTCAGGATCCTGAATACGCGCTACTTCTTTACCCTGAGGATTCGTTGCAGGATACAAGATATGCAATATTGGTATCTGCGTTCCTTCTGGTATCCTGATTGATGATCCCAAATTTGCTAAGGCATCTGCTTCAGCATTATCCTCCATTGGTACCTGTTCAAGTGTAAAAACATCGAAATATCCTGCTAATTTTTTAAGAATATCGAGGTATTCGATTAATTTCTCACCCTTAACTGCATAGGATCCATTAAAATGGTTAGTAATTAATAAAGAGTCAACATATACTTGTAAATTTTTGATACTCATACTCTTAGCCAACTCTAATCCTGCAATTAAAGCCTCATATTCTGCTTCATTATTAGTAGCAGGAAATTCACATCTAATAGCCTGGGGTAATATGTCCCCCTGTGGCGATTTTAGTAGTATTCCTAATCCTACTCCTCTTATATTAGATACACCATCAGTATATAATGTCCAGGATCCTGAGGATTCTCCTAAATGTTGAACTTCTAGGTCTACCTCATCCTAAATGTCACTACTAAAATCAGCCACAAAGTCAGCTAAAGCCTGAGACTTTATGGCATTTCTAGGTTCATATACTAAATCATAAGCACTCAACTTTACTGACCACTTAGCCATCCTGCCTGACATTTCTGGTTTCCTAAGCACATTTTTGACAGGATAATTTGTTTTAACATGAATCCTATGTGTCTCAAAGTAATGTCTAAGTTTTGTTGACGCCATAACTAATGCTAGTATCAATTTTTCTAAATGAGAATATCTAGTTTCAGCATTTAACAAACTTTTACTAACATAATAAACAGGATATTGCTGACCTTCATGGTCCTTTACAAGGACGGCACTTACAGCATTCCCTGATACTGCGAGGTATAGGGATAATGGTTCACCATTCTCAGGCTTCATCAGTAGTGGTGCGGTTGAAAGATATTGCTTTAAATCCTGTAGGGCCGCTTCATGCTTCTCACCCCATTCGAATTTCTTGTTCTTCTTCAGGATATCATAAAAATCTTTGCATTTTTCTGAGGATCTTGAGATAAATCTGTTTAATGCTGCCACTCGCCCTGTTAATCGTTGAACATCCTTCATATTTGAGGGCGATTTAATATCCAAGATGGCTTTAATCTGCTCCGGGCTCGCCTCTATTCCTCTTTTGGTCACCATATATCCTAGAAATTTTCCTGCCCCCACTCCGAAATGGCACTTAGCAGGATTTAGCTTCATGTTATACTGATCCAGGATATCAAATGCTCCTTTAATATCCTGGAGGTGATCCAGAGCTTTCTTTGATTTTACCACCATATCGTCAATGTACACCTCCATAGTGTCCCCCAGTTTGTCTTTGAACATCATGTTTACCAATCTTTAGTATGTTGCACCTTCATTTTTCAAACCAAAAGGCATAGCGGTATAACAGTAAATACCTGTTGGTGTCATGAAGGCAGTATCCTCCTGGTCAGAAGGTTCCATTTGGATCTGCTGAAATCCTGAGGATGCGTCCATGAAAGTCAGCATTTCATGCCCGGAAGTGGCATCTACCATTGCATCAATGTGGGGAAGAGGAAATGGGTCTTTAGGACAAGCCTTGTTCAAGTCTGTGTAGTCTACACAAACTCTCTATTTCCCATTTTTCTTCTGTACCACAACCACGTTTGCTAGCCACCTTGGGAACTTAACCTCTCTGATCATCTTGGACTTCAATAATCTCTCAACTTCCTCTTGGATAATCGTACTCCGCTCAGGAGCAAACTTCCTTCTTTTTTGCTGAACAGGCTTGAATGATTTATCAATTCCAAGCTTGTGAGTGATAATGTCTTTGGATATGCCTGTCATATCCTCATGCTTCCATGCAAACGTTGACATCCTGCATTTCAAAAAGTTAATTAACTGTTCTTCAATATCCTGAGGGATATTGGTTCCTACGAGCACCGAAATATCGGGATTATCCTGGTCCAGGATAATTTTCTTCACATCCTACTCCGGATCCTCCACGATATCCTGGGCCCGCGTCTTTAATTGCTATGCTGCACTAGGCTTGGTTGAGGATTTCATCGAGGATGAGTAGCATTCTTTCGCCTCCTGCTGATCGCTTTCGACCTTGACCACCCCCCAAGGGGTAGGGATCTTGATGCATTGGTGATACGTCGATGGCACAGCCTTCATATCGTGAATCCATGGTCTTCCTAGTATGATATTATAGCAGGATAGGGAATCCATCACACAGAAACGTTGTATAGAGTTGACTCCTTCAACATATACTGGCAACTTTATTTCTCCTACTGTGTTTCTAGCCTCTCCACTGAATCCAACAAGCACTGTAGATTTCGAAGTGATATCCATTGGAGATACATTCATTCTTTTCAGAGTCTCTAGTTGGATTATGTTGACGGAGCTGCCATTATCAACCAATATCCTGCGTACAAAATGGTTAGCCACATATAATGTTATTACCAGAGCATCATGGTGAGGATCCTGGACAGTATCCCTGTCATCAGCATCAAATGTGATCACTTTGTCAGTTGTAAGCGTAGTCATCCTGACAGGTCTGTCTCCCCTTTCGGCCTTAGCTTCTTTTGCATGTCTCTTTGCCGCCGAATACGAAGTCCCACAAATGTCGGATCCTCCCGAAATGAAGTTAATTATCTTGGCATCCGCGGGAGGTGATGCTGCTCGCTCAGGATCCTTCTCAGTATCCTGACCCTTATTCTTCTTTCTTCCTAAGAGATCTTTCAGATATCCCTTGCTTAGAAGATAGCTTATTTCTTTCCTTAGAGCAATGCAATCCTCAGTTACATGTCCGAAATCTTCGTGGAAAGCACACCATTTTGACTTATCTTTCCAATCGGCCTTTTGTTGATTCTTTCGAGGCCACCTAGCCTTGTCTCCTAAACCCTGCATGGCGTACATTAATTCAGGAATGTTAACAGAAAAGCAATATTCAGATAGTTCAGGATATTCTTCAGGATCCTCGTCTTCAATAACATTCACTTTCTTGTTTTCATTTCCACCATATGGCTTAGAGCGATATGGCTTAAATGAGGATTCTGACTTCCTGTTAGTTGACTCATAAATGTTAGATGAGTTCATCCTCTCTTGCATCTTTCTGTCATCCTCCAATCGAATATATCTCAGGGCCCTGTTCCGAGCTTCATCCAAGTTCCTGTATGGGTTCATTACAAGGTCTTGGTAAAATTGAGAATCCTTTTGCAACCCCATCTTGAAAGCTTGCACAACTGTTGCAACATCAAGATGCGGAATGTCTAAGGATTCCCGGCTAAACTTGTTCACATAATCCCTTAGGGATTCTTGATGCCCTTGTGTTATCCTGTAAAGGTCACTTGTTAGTTTCTCAAAGCTCCTACTACAAGAAAATTGACTATTAAATAAATTTACTAAGTGAGCAAAAGATGTAATCGAATGCGGAGGAACATTCAAGAGCCATTTCAAGGCTGATCCTGTTAAGGTAGAACTAAAACCCTTGCACAAGCATGCTTCCTTGAGATCCGGAGGGATAGGGTTAATCTCCATTCTTTCCCTATACTGAGCAATATGCTCCTCAGGATCCGTAGTTCCGTCGTAAAGCTTCATGCTGGGGGTTTGAAATCTCTTTGGGATCTCAGCATCACAGATAGGATATGCAAAACGAGATATCTTGTGGCTATCTTGGGAAACTTCCGGGATCGGCTGGACCACTCCAGGTACACTAGATATCATGTCCTTCAACTTCTGAAGTTCCCTAGTAAGTGCTGATGTTACTCCTGTGTCCTGCAAAGATCCACTATTGTTAGTTGCATGAGTATTATTATTATTTGACACGTTACCCGTCGGAGGATTTTGCCCATATCCTGAAGCATATCCTGAGCTCCTCATGGTTGACATCCTGACCGAGGAGGGTATTTCAGGAGTGTGATTCTGAGGAAGGCTGGGGACAATATTCCCCCTGTTATCCTCAGTATACACAGCTGAACTGAAGTTCAAAGTTCTGGGTTGTAATGGAGTGACAATATCCTCAGCAGATCTGCTCGAACCAGACTTCAAGAGTTGTATTTCCCTCAACAGCATTTGGTTTGTTTCCTGTTGTTGCCTCATTTGTTCCTGCACACTTCCAAATAAGGTTAGAATTTCATCATTAGAAGCTAAAACGGGAGCAGATTCCTTAACACCGCGAGTAGGGATAATATCCTGAGGTCGTGAAGAGGCTGGCATCCTTTGAGGAGGTGGTGGAAGCACCGAACTGGTAGTAGCAGAAGTCATAGCAGACACAGTGGAGGAACTCATGTTTGATCTTGAGGCCATTGTAAACAATGCGGTGAAAAGTTTTTAAAATAGAAAACCGATTAACGATTTCACAAAGATTTTTAGCAAAGAGAGCACCACTTGCCCCACGGTGGGCGCCAAATTGTTTTGGTCAAAAATGACCGAAGCAATTAAGTGTTCAAATTAGTAAAGTGAGGTAGTGTGCTAGAAAGTGTGTTGAAAATATGCCGGTTAAGTTATATGGAAAATCAGTATTCAGGATACGGCTCGGGATATTGAGTTGTATCTACGATCAAACAATGAGTAAAAAGTAAAGTAAATGACACGAGATGTACGAGGAAAGCCCTTGATCAATCTAGATCGCCGGTATAAAACCTCGGGAGCTGACAATCGCAGCTGCCTTGTTCTTCTTATTACTTCAAACTTCAGGATACAGTGCAGGATATAGACCAGATCGCTATGTGTTACAATGCTTTTGTATGAAAGTGAAAATTGCTAGAGAGCGAGTGTTAGAGTGTATCCAGTGAAAATGTGATGTCCTATTCGATCTGGTATACCCACCTATTTATAGTTACAAAGTAGAAACTAAAATTCCTATAAATATGGGATGCTCCCGAATATTCCATAAATAGTCGTTTGGAACCAAATAAAGCGGGCTTAACGTCTTTCCTTGAACAACTTGGACCGAGTCTTCCGCGGAATGAGTCCTTGTGAACGTTGCTAGCTTCTAACCCACGTACCTGCACATAATCCGTTAGTAATCCTGAGGATACCATTCAGGATGTTACCAATATCCTGAACCAGCATCCCGGATGTAAACAGATACTATATACCCAAGATATAAATCAAGATATTTTTCAGGATATGGGCTCAGAATTTCACCCATAACAGGGGGGTAGACATGCCAATGACCCCTAACCTCATGGGGTAAAATTACAGTTTACTCAAATTTAAATCACTTTATTGACAAGGAAAAAAAGGATCGTACTTTTATAAATATATATTAAATTATAAATTTGTATATTACACGGGTTGAATAAATATAATTTTATATAGTAACTATAAAAAAGTTACATTTTTTAAAAATCCGTGTATTGCACGGATTAAATAAACACGTGTATTACACAAGTTCAATAAATATAATGTAATCCCATAAAAGATACATTCGTCAAGATATGTTTTTAAAAAATCGACTTTGATGTACTATTTTACTTATTATAACATTTTACTTTGTTTATTTATTTATTATTATGTTAGAAAGTTGTGTACTACACAAGCTATAACATTTTACTTTGTCTTTTTATTTATTATTAGGCTAGAAACTTATATATTATACGAAGTTGGATCAAAGGTGGAAACATAAGAGATAAACGGAAAAATTAAAAGGTTATTTGTCACACCCCAACCGATGGCGGAAACATCGGAGTGAGACGAAATAGATTGCTCGAGACCTCATAACACTAATATTTGTGACAAGTATTTAGATAATAAATTTCGTTCCATTTCTAAAGAGTCAATTACAAGGATTTGAAACAAATACAACAATATGAATAATGAAATACGATACAATAAAAGTACAAAATTTAAAATGTGTATCTAAGCATCCTACTAGATTCCATGCATCACCAACATCATCGTTAAACCTGTAACATGTTTTAAAAGCGTAGTTCAATACAAAAAGTATTGGCGAGTATACAAGTTTGGTGCGTAGTATATGAGTATAAAAATGATAAGGAACAATCCACATGGCAAACCTAGTTATCAAGATTAACGTATAAACTGTCATACGATTTACAAGTCAACCCTCTGTTTACTCAAGTATGAATGAATAAACCTAACATGACCTCTCGTTCACGGGTGGTGCCTTACTCCTATAGCGCTATACATGTTAAGTGGAGGCTTGTACGAAGCTAATGACATGTTCATCACATAAGAATCACCCAGAAAACACGAATCAAACATAACAAATAGTAAGCATGTATTGGATTGTTTGTTTATGTATTTGCATAAGAATATGTATACTAGGTGTGTTGTGTATATAACAACATGTTACACCCAAAAGTGTGAAAACGGTAAAATGGGTCAAGTATACTCACAAAATTGCTAAGTCTTCCGATTATCCAAGTGTTGACGAGTGTATGAGATTGGGAGGACGAATGCATAAGGGTTAAAGTTCAAGGTATGTTTAGAGTCGAGATTCGGGATTTAAAAGGAATATGGAAAGTACATATGCAAAAGTAATCATCTAGTCATATAATACTTGTTTGACACTATGAAACCCCAAGGGTTAGAATGCTTTCATGCGTAAATTACCCATTAGAATCATAACAAGTTATTAAGTCTTAGATGATGTAATCTAATACTTTGACAAATGAACACAAATTCATCATCAAAGGTTTGATTATTTGGATAATATATAAGTATTATATAATGTTCATATTGTCATATAGGTCAAGCATGAGGTAGGAGGATGAATCCCCCATTTAGGAACCTCTTTGTTTATCATAGAAATCATGTAGGAGGTAGGAAGAACAAGTCTTCCATTTAGGTACCTCTTGGTGTTCATCACTACACTTGACGTTATGAACATTCAAGGATGGTCATGAACATACAATAAGAATGGAAATAATTACAACTAATCTAAGAAATCATCAACTAATGTGTGGATTTTTATTAGGATAGCCCAAGCTTGTCCTATAATCACACAAACATCAAGCTTCAAGCTTGAACACTACTTTTGGGTAAAACCCTAAACAAAACAGAAAGTTTATGAGGTTTACACCTCTGATTTTACATGTCTCAACCTTGTTTTTAAGCCCAACTAACCATTCAATTGATTATGAGCATAAGGACATAGGAATGAGTATGAGAAACCTCAAGTTAAGTGAGTTTAGTAAATGTTTAACCAAAACAGAAAGTTTGGAGCCTTATTTGGTGATGTTCCAGCCTTGGTTTTCCATGGAAAACTTGTTGGAAACATACCTAAGGTTTTTCCAAGCAAGTAGGAAGAAGAATCAAGGAAAAAAACTAAGAAATGAGAAAGTTATGCTTGTTTTCGTAACTTGGCATGAATCTGTCCACTCTTGCGAAGTTCAGCTAATTGAGGCTGTTTGAGAGTGAGTTTGAGGTGTTAGAAAAGTGAAAAATGCTTGGGTTATATAGGGAAGTGATTAGGGTTAGTGGTTGTGAGAATTTAATGTGAAAAACACAAAACAAGTTCAAGAAAACACAAATTTGGGCCAATCCCGTAAGCTGCTGATGTTGTGTGCGGATTGGGCCTTCTCGCGGGCCGCATAAGAAATGGGCCTAGTGGGTCGCGGCCCGTGACTCTCCTCCAGGGTGATCCAAGTTTGATTTTTGGCAAGAAAGGCCCTCATACTTCCATATTTGCATGTTTCAAGTATGTTTTAGGATGTTTTAAGTTCAAGGAACATGTTTAAGGGTATGATGTGTAAGTGAATCATAAAAACATTATAAAATAAGCATAAACAAGTATATTTGTCGAGATTAAGTATCGGAATGCATAAATTGAGTATAATAAACACGTGTTTGCATGTTTAACGTGTTTAGCACAAAAGATGAATAAGGTATCATATGATTAGTCGATTCGAACACATGAACATGTATGAGAGGTGTATAACATGGACGTAAGGAATACGAATGATTCAAATCTCGCATTTTACGACGATTAAAGTCTTGGTTTTACGATGATGAAACGAAATACGATTTCGAAAGAGATAAGCTTCCAAAAATAGATTTACAAGATACGATTTCTAAATTAGGAAAGTTGTGAAAAAGCGAAGCGTTACATTATTAATAATTAGAAAAACATGAAAGAGGTGGTTAAGAAAAGAAATATTAAATAAATAAGAGATAAAGATGAAAATTATGATTTCATAATATTAATTTCATAAAATAGAGAAGCGGATTTATTATGATTTAGAGTGAATAACAAGTTTCATCCTCTATCTATATAACAAATTTCAGGCTGTGCCATTTGTCTTTAAAATTGACAAGTTTTATACTTATCGTTGCAAAATATTGCATGTTACGTCATTTGCCCCTAACTTTGTTAATTTTAACTGATAGGTGAAGGATAAATAGGTCTTTTTACCCAATTACTTAAAAACCATTTTAATAATATTACTTTTAAATTCCTTTAATATTCTTTAACAACTTTTCCAATTTATACTGATGCCTAATTTCCTAAATATTCCTAATGATTCTAAAATGAAAATCGAAACATTGATATTCCATTGAATTGAAACACAACCACCACCCCACCGCCACCCTATCCCTACCCACCACCACCAACACAACCATTGCACCAAAAACCACACCTAAATCCATTTCAAAACCATAACCTTACCACAGATATGCAATAATCTGGATGCCGCAGATTATTCCGAAGAATGTTAAAGCTTGGTGGTGGACAGTGGTGGTGCGGTGGTTTTGTTTAGAAAAAGAATTGTGTTTGTGCAGGGAGATATATAATTTATTTTGTTATAATTATTAAAATGATTTTTTTAATAAATGGATAAACGGACCAATTTACCCTTCACTTAATGATTAAAATTAACAGAGTTAGGGTCAAAGGACGTAGCTTGCAAGATTTTGAAACAATAAGTACAAAACTTGTCAATTTTAAAGATAAAGGACACCGTCTGAAATTTGGTATACAGATAAATGACAAAACTTGTAATTCACTTTATGATTTAATATTATTATTTAATAGGAGAAGGAAATCAAAAAATAACAAAGTATCAATATTGGTGATAATAGGACTACTAATAGTAACCTAAACTTAGTTCAACAACAACAACCATACCCAGTAAATCCCGCTAATAGCAAACCTAAACTTAGTTCAATTTATATAATAGATATAGTAACTCAAATAACTTTCATAAGAAGTTTATTTTGTATTAAGTGAGATAGCCAATGTGGGGCTAGCCCGCTTGGTAGAGACATATGCCTCTTAGATGAGATGTCATAGGTCCAAACATGGGCAAAGACAGTTAATTTAGAATTATTGATGTAATAGAGTAAGAACAAGCATTAGCATTAAAAAAAAATTAAGAGAGATATAATCGTTTTATATAATAGAGATTTGAACATGTTATAATAATAAAGATAAAGATTATATATTAACAATACTAGTTAGATATATAATCTAATATATTAATATTAATGATATTACAGTAGAACCTCTATAATTTAATACTCGATAAAATTAATAATTTGTCCGGTTCCAACTTGGGACCAATACAAAATTGGACCCCGATCGATAAAATAATAAGATAATAATTTTTTTGAAATCCCAATGTAACTATTTTGGTCCCAGCGAAACTATAAATTAGTAATTACTAAAATATTTCAAAATTCCAGGATTGTCTATTAAAAATAAATCTATAGTCACTTGTTTTTTTTTTTTTTTTTGTGAACTTCAAATCTGTATTGAGTTCATCTTTAAATCTCTCAATCGCACTTAAGAGTTGAGGCACTGTATTCTCGTATTGCAACAAAAAGTTGTGAAGAGTTGTTGCCGCTTGCAATGTTTCTTTCCGATTGACCGGTTTCAAAGGTACTTTATCATTTGACAATTTATAGTGATCAATCTAGATCTATATACATTGAACTTGACAAGTTCATTAATGTGTGAATGTACATGATAATTTTGAAGGTCTTTGTTTTTGTTTTATTAAAATAGGTAAAGTGAACGGACATGGAAATTTTGAAGGTCGGTGCATTAATTTGAAAGTTGCTCACGAATATAAGCCAACTCTTTAAATTAATAATTTATTTATTTATCGATATGATACTATCTCGCTAAATTAATAAAATATCTCGGTCCCAACATTATTAATTTATAAAGGTTTTACTGTATAATTAAATTGAATGAGAGCATGGCACGTTGCATTAATTGAAATCCTTTATTATAAGTTAGATCAGATTAGATTAGATTTTTCAATAATATTAACATATTAGTTATCTATATTCGAACATCTTAATATTGATTTATATGGTAAATTCTTTATCTATATTCACATCTTAATATTGATTTATATGGTAAATTGTTTATCTATATTCACATCTTAATATTGATTTATATGGTAAATTGTTTAGATGTATTGCCTAACCTGTGAATACCGTCTATACTTAAAATCACGAAAATAAGATTAAGATCGAAGCTTGATTGCTATGCAGTTTGATTATCAACTCTTGATACCCATTTACAAGTGTCAGTCATGTTAGGTTGGTGGCTTAAATTGTACAACCTAAATACGACCCATACTTTTAATCATGTAAAAAAAATTAACGCTAATCCACACACACTTAAAATTGTGTAACACGAGTATAACCCATATATCTAAATGTGTCAAACAGGTTGGCGATTAAACATGTCAGAAATGAGTTAGCGGGTTAATGTGTTTAACTAAAACGTTGACTAGTCAACCTGTTAAACTAAATGGGTTAAACATGTCAACGAACACAATCCATTAATTAAACAAGTTAGATATGATAATTATTTTCATCTCTTCTAATAAATGTTCCCCAGAAAACAATCATAAATCATAATTGATCATATCCACATATCAGACTCTACAACAAGGAACCAATTTTAAATGTCCCAAAAAGAACAATCATAGTTGATAATATCCACTCTGTTTAAAGTTCAAATAAAGAACAAAACTTCATCATCATGATGATGACATAAACTATTTCTAATTGATCCAAATAGTCAAAAAGTAACACACTTTACCACATTGGATTCCAAGTTTCTTGATTGATTTTTGTTTCAATCACTCAATGGACCACTACATATGGTTCTAGCCAATCCAGACACCATGGCTCGAGCCAAAATGTCTAGTCCACTTGACATGTTGGAAACCTCATGCACTAGACTAGTGCGCAGAGTGGTTAACCTCCCACGAGCCATTTCGAGAGCTGTGGATCAAGGACTAGACCTCATGACCGCCGCAGGAGGACGAAGAAACCACCACCAGTTTCCGCCACCAAGTTTTCCCCTCCACCACCACCCTCCACCATATCAGCCCACCAACAATTTTCAATCCAATTGGGATTTTCTAGCCGGTTTTGAGCAACAATTCGGTGTCACGCATCCATTTTTCTACGCGTGTAGGTTCGTAGAGGTTCTAAAGATGGCTCAAGATGAGCACAAGTTTGTGTTCTTGTACTTGCACTCACCTGACCACCCGTTTACACCGCCTTTTTGCAAGGATACTTTGTGTGCTGAGGTGGTGGTGCAGTTTCTTGATGCAAATTTTATGTCTTGGGGTGGTGTTGCCAATATTGGTGAAGGTATGCATTTGGCCGCAACGGTTCAGCCAACCACCTTTCCGTTTTGTGCCATTGTGGCTCGTGGTTCAGACGATAGCTTAGTCGTGGTTCAAAAGGTACGTTAGAACAATGAGCCTAAATCTTCAAATCTTGTAGTCTTGCTTTATGTTGTGGGTGGAGGTGTCAAAATGGATGGGTCAGACAAGTTTGGTTACAATAGTTTTTGTATGAGTCGGGTCGGGTTTGGTTAGGTCACTTTTTTTGTCAAAATTTATAATTTTTTTATTTGGTTAGGTCACTTTTTTTTTGTCAAAATTTATAATTTTTTTTATTAAAAGTCAGTACGTTAGTTATCATACAATAGTTTTAAATTGTTACTTTTTCTAGATGGAAGGGCCGGTGACCCCTGAAGAACTAGTCGAAACACTACAAACAACACTCGAGGAGCAAGGATTGGCATTTGATAACGCGAGGGTAGACAAAGAAGAAAAGAGAAGGGATGATATTCGCTTGAGACAAGAACAAGATGCTGCTTATTTCGCCTCTCTCCAAGCCGACCAGGTTTGGTTAATCATGACTTTATAATCGATTCCATGGGCCCCACCACTCGTATCATGTGTATTGATGTCATAGTATTGACCTCTATACAGTGTATGCAGGCTAAACAAACCTTAACCCTACCCGTTCCTTTTTAACACATTATTTTTTGTTTAGGAAAAAGCGTTGAAACGCAAAAAGAAACCTCAACATCAGGATAATGCAAACCCGAATACTCAAGATATTCAGGTTTGTAATACAACTTATCGGTTATATTTATGCGTGCATTTTCCTTATAGACATGTACTTGATGTCGTTTTTTCTATAGATTTTAATAAGGTTCCCAAACGGAGAAAGGAAGCAGCGAGTATTCTCACTGAGAGACAAAATCGAAGCTATTTTCAAATTTATCGACTCGTTAGGTCTACCAGAAGTTGGTAAAAACTACAGGCTCGTGTCGAGTTTTCCTAGAAAAGTGTACGGGGTAGATCAAATGAAAATGAGTCTCAAAGATGCGGAATTTGGTACAGAAGCAACTTTATTCATCGAACTTGTTTGATAACCGTTGGTTTCGATTCTCGACGTTTTTAATGTTTTCGCTAGAGCTTTATTGACGAACTAAGACTCAAATTTGTATTTTGGATTATTATTTATGATTATGAAGTGCTATAAAGATGATGGGGTCGATTATGTACATTATATTATAAAGCAGCAGTACAAATGTACAATTCCAGCTTGGCCCACAATTTATTGGGCGATAAAGAATATGGGCCTCATATTTATTTGGGCTGATTAAAATTTCTGAGAATAATATCAAAATATTTTCATGATTAAACTTTATAAATTTTCTTAAATAATTATTTCTTAATTAATTAGTTAATTATTATTATAGTAAACTTACTTACTTTATAGTAATTATATTCTTTTTTATAAATTAATTATCAATACGGTGTGACATCAAAATAATTATCAACTTTCTCCTATATATTCAAAACCAATGGGGTAGTGGCTAATTGGCAAAGGCAAAGCCTTTAAACACCTAGGTTAAGAAGGGGAAGATATTGGGTTCAAGTCTCATAGACGACACCGTTCAAAGAACTTGAAAGCATTTAAAGCTTCAGTTTGCACAAGTGTAAACAAAATTCATGAATTAATAAAACACGTGTTATTTCTATCATTTATTATTCACTATTCACTGTTTTTTTCATTATTTACCACCGACATCTACTCTGTGTTATTCATCATTCACCATTCACCTATAAAAACAATTTGCTTTAATTTGCCCAAATGTTTAGAATCTTTATACATATTGAGCCATAATTACACCTTATCGTCTTTTTACTTTCATTGTTAAACTACTCAAGTTAATCGTCACGTTGAAATCGGACAAACCTAAATTGGAAAGTTATAACCGAAGACTGGGGCGATGTAAGATGGGTCGTTTTCGGTCTTTTCAGTTGGATTCATCTCAAGTTGGGTTAAGACCGAATTTGATTTTTTATGCTAAGATAAACTATCTAAACCTAAACTCTCAATATAAGAAAAAGAAAACATAATCTAAATGTTTCCAAGCATAATCTATCAAAAAACTGAATACTTTTTTTTTTTTTTTACTCGGATCAAACTAAACATGAATTCACCCTCAAAATTAAGCAATCTTTTAAAAATGGGAAATTGGATTTAAATAATCCGAACTTTCACCTGTTGGCCAATAACACTCCGAACTTTCAGTTTGGCCAGCAGCACTCTCAACTTTCATCCTATTTTCCCAAAACACTCCCAAACTAACATATCACTAACCAAGTTAGTTTTTAAGTTTTATTTATTACACAAACAGTCCCTGTAGTTATAATTTACTAGTTTTAAGTTTTATTTATTACACAAACAGTCCCTGTAGTTATAAAAAAATCAAAAAAATTCAAAAAAATCATAAAAATTCAAAAAAAATCAAAAAAATTCTAAAAAAATCTAAAAAAATCATAAAAAATCATAAAAAAATCATAAAAATTCTAAAAAATATCAAAAAAATTCTAAAAAAATCATAAAAAACCGTTTCGACCCGTACCGTTTCGACGCGAACCGTTTCGACGCGTACCGTTTCGACCCGGACCGTTTCGACCCGTACCGTTTCCACCCGGACCGTTTCGAACCGTACCGTTTCGACCCGGACCGTTTCGACCCGTACCGTTTTCGACCCGTACCGTTTCGAACCGTACCATTTCGACCCGGACCGTTTCGACCCGTACCGTTTTCGACCCGTACCGTTTCGACGCGAACCGTTTCGACGCGTACCGTTTCGACCCGTACCGTTTTTTGAATTTTTATGATTTTTTATGATTTTTTTTTATTTTTTTTAGATTTTTTTAGATTTTTTTAGAATTTTTTTGATTTTTTTTGAATTTTTATGATTTTTTTGAATTTTTTTGAATTTTTAGATTTTTTTTTTATTTTTATGATTTTTTTTATAACTACAGGGACTGTTTGTGTAATAAATAAAACTTAAAACTAGTAAATTATAACTACAGGGACTGTTTGTGTAATAAATAAAACTTAAAAACTAACTTGGTTAGTGATATGTTAGTTTGGGAGTGTTTTGGGAAAATATGATGAAAGTTGAGAGTGCTGCTGGCCAAACTGAAAGTTCGGAGTGTTATTGGCCAACAGGTGAAAGTTCGGATTATTTAAATCCAATTTCCCTTTAAAAATCGGGTTTTAAACTATACCAGGTTGGGTTTAGAAATGTTTCAACATGTTGTATCGAGGGGTTCAATCGGGTTAACTAGTTAACATTATAATTCCAAAAAAAAAATAACTTTAACCTAAAAAAATAATCCAAAAATATATAATTCCATCATAAAAAATAATCTAAAAGTTAATCCATAATAATAATAATAATAATAATAATAATAATAATAATAATAATAATAATAATAATAATAATAATCCAAAAGTACACTATTTTCTAACAAAGTTTTTTTAAAATAAAGAATTAAATGCCATTTTAGTCCCTGTGGTTTGAGTCATTTTGCCAGTTTAGTCCAAAGGTTTCATTTTTAACATGTGGGTCCAAAAAGGTTTCACTGTTGCCATTTTAGTCCACTGGGTTAACTTCATCCATTATTTCTGTTAACGAGAAGGGCGATTCGGTCATTTTGTATAGTCGAATTGCCTTTCTAGTTAACAGAATTACATATAAAATGACCGAATTGCGCTTCTGGTTAACAGAAAAAATGGATGAAGTTAACCCAGTGGACTAAAATGGCAATGGTGAAACCTTTTTGGATCCACAGGTTAAAAATGAAACCTTTGGACTAAACTGGCAAAATGACTAAAACCATAGGGACTAAAATGGCATTTAACTCTAAAATAAAAGTGTATAATAGGTTTATGGCATTAGAGTGTTAAATGCATTAAGTTCACGATGAAATATCGAAGATTGAAAGTTCGTGAGTAGCGTACGAAAAACTGGGAACACTAGGTTAATTATCGACAATATGAAAGGTCGGTTATTACCTTAATATCATATTTTAATAAAATATAAAAATCAAATTTGGAGATTTTGCAAACTGACTAAACAGTTCAAACCAATAGAATCAAATTTAACAAATACCATATACTAGTTTTACCAACGTTTTTCGTATCGCGCCCGTGTCCGAAATCCGGTATTAGCGGCTTGTATAGTATTTAAAACATTGTAAGAGACCGATTTTCAAAAGATTGAAAAAACCACCAATGGGATGGTGGTCCATTGGCAAAGACAATGCCTTTAAATACCTTCGGATTGGGAGGTCTTGGGTTTAAGTCCCACAGACTAGGGATAAGCATGGTACCCGTTCGGTACCGAAAAACGGGGAAAACCGGTACCGATGTTTTACCTGTAAATACCGGTACCGAAAAACGGGGAAAATGGGAACCGGCACCCAATATACCCAGTACGGTTTGCCGGTTCAGTATCAGTAACCGGTACCAAATGCTCATCCCTATCACAGACGACAGAAGTAAAAAAAATTGTCGTTCAAAAAAAATTGAAAAAAGGGTACCAAATATGCTTTGAAGATCACGAGTTCGATCCCCGAGTTAAGCAAGCAATTATGTATTAGTTGAATTTATATTTTAGTTTCTAAAAAAATAAGAAAAATAGAAAACAGTCATCATTATCTTCCTACAAGCTCAAGTTTGATCCCATTTCACAAAACCACCCACCCACCCACCTCCTTTGTTCATGTTCATGTTTGTGTTCTAGTTCTACATTCATCTTCTGAACTATTTTGTTCATGTATGTGTAGGTGATGAACTGCTGTTGTTGCTTCAGGTAAAAACACAATGTTTTTTTTTTATATTTGTATATTCATGTGGCAAGAAAAGGGTGTGTTTGTTTGAAGCCATTATCCGGAATCAGAACTAGATTTAGGGGTTTTGTTCAAGGCAGTGTTACTTATTTCACACATTTACCTATAGTTTGTCAAGCAATTTATAATTAGGTTTTGGGTTGTCATATTTAATTTGTATAATAAACTTGTTTAATTAAATGGGTCATGTTCGGATTGACGTGTTTTGCCCGTTTAACTAAGGTAGTCCAGCTAACCCATTTCAGACCCATTTAACCTGTTTGTTACAACCCCAAAACCCGTTTATGATCCGTTTACACGATTATAAATATGTCTGCAATCCTCCAACCCGTTTAACGTGTTTACAACTTGATTATGATACTGCAACTTATTTACTACCCGTTTGACTGGTTTCGGTTAAATGGGTCATCTTCGAGTTACATGATTTTTAGCATGCGGGTTAGGGTTGGGTTGATGTCGTTGACACGGATAAATATATGGGTCGTGATCAGTTTAACCTATATTTATGACTGTTTAACATATTTACAACTTGATTACAACCTACCAACCTGTTTGCAACCCATTTTGCTCGTTTAGATAAATGGGTTAAGCAGGTTGCGTTAGGGTTACAAAATTTTAATTGTTTGGGTTTGGGTTGATGTCTTTGACACAGATAAATATCTTTTTATTGTCTCTCAAGGGTTCTTATGCTTAATCAAGATCTTCTTGGAAGAGAGTGATCGAATTGACACTTAGTCTAACGGCATTTTGAACGGTTCAAAGAATGAATATTAATATATTTAAACATACATCTTGTTTGTGGTAAGAAGTTTTCTTTATTAATGCATTTCTGACATTTTAGATTCGCGTATGATATATTATCATGATTGTTATATAGTCAAGGAAACGGGGCGTGAATTTATGACATAACACCGACCTTCACGCAATTCGCGGGTTTGGGTATTGTCTAAACATGTCCGTGTCAGCTTCAGGCCGAACCTACAAACACGTTTAGCTAAACGGATTGTGTTTGGGTCAACCTAGAGAGGTCGTGGGTTGACCCATTTATTTTGTAATTTTTCACAAAAATAATGTTTTGTGTCATTATGTCGTAATCTAAAAGATAAAACAGAAATGATCATGAGGTTTTATATTTTAAACATAATGATTTCATATACATTTGTGCTTTTGGTTCTAAGTTTGTAATTTTCGAGTATAAATAATAATATCCAAAAAAATTAAACAAAATAAAATTTTCGGGTTTAACACGTCGTGTTCCTGTCAATCCGCAAAAACCCACGTTGTCTACAGGTTCATATGTTTGACACAATTTTCGGGTTATTGTCGTGTTCATGTCTAATTTTTGGGTTTGTGTCAGGTTCGACCCACCAACTGGCGGACACTACTCATTTAACACCCCTACATAATTTCTATAAGTATATATCGAAACAGTCCCATTGTTCAACATCATAACATAATATGGTTTTTAATCATATTTAACACAAAGTATGCATAAAATATAGCACAAACGGGCCAACCCAACCCAACCTGATTTGAACCGCGTAAAAAAGTAACTTGTTTTTATCCAAACCCATTAGCCAATCTGCCCATTTTGCCATCTATATCGAATAATAACTTGCTTACCTTTGTTTTACACAGTGGGGAGTCCCCTCTTATCCATGGATCAAATCATAAATCTTTAAAAGTAACATCTTTTAAAGGTAGTGTACAGAGTGATGAATATAAAACCCGAGTCAGGCGGTCAAAGTCCAGAACAAACCCCGTCAAACTTTCATACGCCGCGTGGGACAGTAAACAAAAGGTTCAGCGTATTCATGTTAACTGCACCTCTGATACAGATGTAACCACAGAAGGGTCTCTAGCCATTCATTGCATGTTTAAAAGGTGGTTGACGGTTTTGCCCCTGGTTCCACGAAATCAAGATGAAACATTTTTCTTAATACACAGGATTTTGAAATGGATTTGGTGCAACTTGTTGGGCATGGATGCAACCATAAAGATTCCTGCAATTATATTGTAAGTGATCCTTATATAATATGTTCCTGAAAATGTTTAAGGTTTGTAGGTTCTCTTTGTTTCGTGATATTCCTTTGAATCTGACGGTCTGGGTCAAAACGTTGGGTTGGATCGACTAGAAACACTATTTTTCCAGTATTTTTATAACGCTTTTTTTTTCTTCGAGTGCCAAACCTGATTATAGGAATTATTTATTTAATTTTTTGGAAAAATGATTTACGCGTCAAAAACACATTTGCGATGACTCCTGATCTAGTTGTGCTTTATATTAAGCGCGTCAAATGGGTCAGATAAAAAGTTTTAGCTAAAAAGGGAACGGGTCAAACAAGTTGAAAGTCGTACAATCTATTTCTGATGCGTACAACCTTCTAAAATGTTTTATACAAAGATTCGTACTATCATTGTAAATTTATTGGTTTTATAATTATAACTGATGCACTCATCGTGTATAAATAAAATTTTAAAATGACAAAAAAGTGTTTACGGGTCAATATGGACCCTATGAAAAATGACACTGATTTGACACGTTACCTAACCCGGCTAACCCGTCCATTTTGCGAGTTGTCACCTTCAATCTATGCAATAGTGTCCGGCTTGCAAGTTATAATTTCCGAGGCATAATTTGCAGCATTCCCCTATTTTTGACCGTGAACGTGAAATATGGAGCCCACGTTACAAAGGAACTGATCCCTTTGTGGATCTGCGGGCCTCTACTCATTGCTCTCTACATCAAAACGCTTCAAGTGCTATGCTCACTCTATGTTTTCAGTTTCGAGCAGTCAGTCAAACTGTTGACCACATTACATGGAAAGGTCATAGCTGTCCATTTTTGGCAACATGTGGTCAACTTCATGAACCTTGACCACAAACATGAGTTGAAAAGAATATGGAAGGACTTTCAAGTATGGCTTGTTGACACGGGTCTGGACTTTGTTGGATCGATATGGTCGTATCGCAAAATGATCGTGGTTTTGAAGATGGCTAAGATCATGTAAGAAAAAAAAAGCGATATTTTCGTGTGTAGGTTCATTTAGGCTAACCCAGGTAGATAGGAAGCCCCTTTTTGGATGATTAAAACAGTTGTGTTTGGAATATTTTACTATTTCTAATAACATTAAGATGTTTGCTAGATTGTTAATTTTGTTTTGCAACCATTTGTTGCTTACTAATTATTCTATGGTTGATTAGTGCTATTTGTTATTTTAAGGTGTTACACTAGTGTATAGGAGTGTTCAAAGGGTGTGTAGTGGGTTGCAGGGTCGACGACGACAATCCATCATAAATTCGAACGTGGCTCGAACCCAAAAGTAGTGTTAGACATATGAACTCAAACATAAGAGTTTTATGGTTGATACGAATATGACCTCTCTACTGCATGTTTGTTTTTTTTTTTTTTTTTTTTTTTTTTTTTGTATATTAGTACTCTATAGTAGAAAAATTATAACAAAAGATAAATGAATAAAAATATATATACTAAAATGATTACGGTAAACTATGAGACTTGACACTCAAATGCCCAATCAGTCAACATATAATTAAGAAAATATAGAAAAATTAACAAGTCGTCTCACCATGTGGACTCGAATATGACTTGTTTAGGTAAACATGTTCGAGAGTTCGACCCAAAACTGACATGGATCTGTTAGACTAAGTTCAAACCCTTGAATTTTGTATTAGGCCCGTGTCGTGTTTTCATACCGTAACATACCCTTACTATGAGTGGTGGTGCTTCTATTTTATGCTTGCTAGACAACATGGTACCGCTTTACATTTAAGTTAGAATTCTTGTCGGGGGTTTTACACCAAATTAGTAAAGTTGTTTGCCCTCTTTTCATGCGATCGTTTTACGCGAAGCAAGATATTTAGTAGGCTCCTTTTGATGTTTGATAATTTGTTTAGCGATTCAAAACTTACCATTATCTGACTTTAGAATCGTAATAGTTCTCTTTCGTGTGATAGTGTCAAGTGACTCAGTAGAACTAATTTTAGATGGTAAACACGGATTATGCCTAAAGATCAGCAAACTCACCACCACTAATCCCCCCTAATAATTTGTGTTTGTTAATTAAAAAAATACACATTTTAAATACGTAGTTATAAGATATGTCCCTTTTATTCAAGAGATGAAAGGTTCATATCATATTTAGGAGTAGGTTAGTTTATCATTCAAAAAAATTATACACAATGTATCAGACTACTCATCGAGCTAACAAGCTTTAATCTCAACTCAACATTACGATCAGGGGCGCAACTTCTAGTGGGCGGGAGAGGCAGCAGACCCCCCGAACTTTTCGCTCAATAGTAGAGAGTATGTAGTTTTCGTATAGAAATTTTTAGGTATATACGTTTTCGACCCCCGGTCAAAAATCTCAAGCTTCGCCACTGATTACGATAAGGGGGGTAGGGGCGCCCATCACTCATCACTCACAACTTCCAATCAAGTTCCGACATGTCATCAAGCATTATTCCATCACTAGTGGTGGATTTTAGAGGAAATGTCCATCACTCACAACCTATTTTTGTTTTGTTTTTAAATTATATATTAACAATAAAACAATAAAATTATAAATTTCATTTAAATTAAAAACAATACTTCTAGAAATTGTCGGAAGACGTTTGGCTATCGCTTCAAGTGCGTTATACACCGTCTCGAAAAATTAAAGCGTCTCATTGTCAGAAGACGTTTGCTTATCGCTATCGCTGTCCATCGGAAACGTCGAATCCGTAGGAAAATCCATTTGTGAAATATGTAGAATGTGTGATATATATTTTTTGTGTGGGTAAAATGGGAAGAAAGTGTGCTATATATATAGATTGTTAAGTTTTTTTTTTAATTCCAAACGGTAACTTACAACGGTCAACAAGCAACAGCGTTCCAATTTTTTCAAACATTTAACGCGTGAAAAAGATGACGCGTTCTCCGTTCCACGCGTTGCCAAAACTACCGGTGGCGGTGTGCGTGATGGATCCACGCGTGGTGGAGGTGCGTGCCATCACATGACGCCCCGTCCCCCCTAAGTGTTACATGATTTTATACGTCGGGTCCATTCCTTACCTCGTAGAAAAAGGGGTTGGCTTAGGTAATATATTTAATATAAGGGGTACTTGTAAGTATCTAATTTAGTAAACCGGTTATTACTTATATCATATGACATTTTCAAAATAACACATATAAAGTTTCAAATTATATTTTCAAAACAAAATCTAAAATCAACAATAAGATTGCCCCAAGACTAAAGGAAACTTCTCCAATAACCAAAAATATAAAAAAGGTTTCAGAATATCCTTGCCTCAACTTATAAGCAACAACAAAACAAAAGCAACACAAATATGAGGTATCTTCGTACACAAGGTCCTACAATAACATTGTGTTTTAGATGTTAGGCTACATTATTTTATTGATTAATTGATTTTCGGCCACGGGTGATTCCAAATTTCTTGTTGCATTAATATAAAAATGCTATATTTTTAGCATGGCAATCTTCATAAGTATCTACACGATTGATTACTAATGTTTGTTTATAACTATATATATTTGTTTATTATTAATATCATAACATTTATCGCAATAGGGCTAAATTGTAGAAATACATGAAGTGGAACAGAAAAACATACCGTGAAGTTCGTGGTGGGTGGCTGGCGGTTGACGAGCGTCGGTAGTGGTGGATGGTGGGCAGTGGTCTGGGGTTGGGTTGTCGGTCACATTTGTTGTTGCGTCGCTCTTGTTTCTTTTTCTTTTTAAATGATGTTAAATGCTATTATTATTATTATTTAGTTACCACCGGGGTTGGTGGTATAGTGACAAGGCAAAATCTTTTAAAACACTTGAGTGTGAGGTCTTGAGTTCAAGTTTCACAAAAAGTAAGAAAGTCGCCGTTCAAAAAAATGTATTTAGTTAGTGGATCAATCATTTTTATTTGGTCCTAGCCAATAACTAAGTTATGAGGTTTTAATGTTTGAATAAGAGGGCCCAGTTAGTTTTGAGGCCTTAATGTTTTATATAAGAGCCCAATAAGTGCTTCAGTTTTTATATTTAAAACTAGTACCACAGGGAAAACGAGCCCCGGTCAGGAGTGCGGCTCGCCACCCTTGAGGCCGGCCTTCTGTATCATTAAACTCTTCACAAAATATATTTGCACTCTCATTTTTAACGAATCCTACTCATCTTATACAATATTATTTGATAATAAGATCGATGTTTACCAAGCGGGATAAGTCAAAGAACAATTTTGAAGAGTTAAGTAACAATTTGTTTTAACCTAACGTTTTGATCAAAACACCTGTATCTTCGTATAAACGTATAAAAAAACCATCTTCAAAACCAAATAACATCAAAAACACTAAACTCATAAAAACCATAATCTAAACACCAAACCTATACTTTAACCCAAACCACATCAACCAAATTATAACTTACCCTATCCCTAAGCAAACTCTAATACAAATATTCTCATTCTCTATTCTCTTCTCTTCTCTATGGTCTTTATTTTGCAACCAAACCTTTTGACTTTGACTACAATATATTCCTACTATATCTATAGGCTCTAAAGCCCAACCACACCAACCTCACTCCACTTTTCACACAAAAACAACACAAATCTTCAGAATCATCGCTTCTTCTCAAATGGGTTTCTCCAAATTCCCTTTCTTTCTCATCCAATTCCTCTAAAAATCTAATCTTGACTTCAATTTCATCATACCCACCAAGAATGACAGTCAAAATCGGTTCAATATCTTGTGTTTCCACATCTTTATCTTCTTCATTCCACCCCACAAAAACCCCACAGGTATGATTCTTTAATAATTCCAAGAATACCCTCCTTTGATTTCTTTAATTTGTAATGTTTATATGCAACTTAATTCAGATAAGTTTGTGTTGTTTTTGAATTTTAGGTTTAGTTTTTAATTCTTGTGGATATGTTTAAATGTAGGATTGTTTTTGTTATTAGTTTTGAGATTTATGTAAACAATTAGGGTTTATTGTAATCCAAAAGTTAGAACTATAATCTTTTTTTTTTACCAAGAAACACAAATATGAATAGAAATAATCAGTTTGTAACACATATCCAAACATCCCCTAATCTTGGTTTTGAAAAGTTAAAACTTGGTTAAACATAGGGTCTGGAGATATGTAAAATGACCAAAAGGATGAAGAGTTTATATGTAGTTTACTTGATTAAAAGCTGATGTGTACAAGAGATGAGCTAGATGCAACTTTTGGTTGTGTACATAAAGGTTATTCGCTTGTACAAAGCAACTCCTCGCGCATGCGAAGCTTGCATGGTTGTAAAAATCGCTAGGCGCTAGTCGGCCCGTGGGGTACCGACTAGCGATTAATTGGATTGGGATTTTTATTTGTAATTTTCAGTTTTTTATACACACACACACACACATTTTTTAGGTAAATATTTTAAGTAGACATGTTTTAACCACTTCCCTAATCTACCCATTTTTTAAAGTATACAAGATTAATCGCCGGAATCTACATGGTTTGGTTGGAAACTGGCTGGAATCGCCGATTTTTGGCGGGCCAACTAGGTCCGATTAGGTCTGACTAGGGCCGACTACCGATTAATGGACAAATTAATGAAAAATTGGTCGGTGACAGGCAGTGGCGAAGCTTGAAAATTTCCACCAGGGGATCGGAAGTTACCGGACCTAAAAGTATATACCTAAAAAAATTATTTTTTATAAAACCGGGGGGTCGAAAACGTATATACCTAAAAAATTCTATACGAAACGTACATACATAACACTACTGAGCGAAAAGTTCGGGGGTTGGGCGCCCCCTCCGGCCCCTTCATAGCTGCGCCACTGGTGACAGGACGACTAGCGATTAATCGCCGACTAATCTCGATTTTTACAACACTGGAAGCTCGTGCATTGTCTTTTAGGGCCTAAACGCCTCGGAGCGCCTCACGCTTTTCAAAACCAAGCCCCTAATTCTTTATCTAGGGTTTTTTACATCCTTGAAGTCATAGTCTTAGTCTTTGATATAGGTCCATTGTTTATGATCATGATTTTGTTGAATTTTGTTGTTAACGCTTTGTGGTGCACTTGCATTAAGATGCTTATTACATATTGTATTTGTTACATTTTAAGATGCTAATTTCCCATAATTATTTTTCTTTTTTCCATTTGTAATTCAGCAACTTCTGTTCTCAGGTCAGCTTACCACCAAGATTACATGACTGTAGACAGCTGAAAATCGGAGGTGTGTTTGTAACTTGTTACTCGACTATGTATAAAAAAAATATATATATAAATAAACAACCATCCAAAAGATCCAAGATTATGTTGATTCGTCATTTGGCTTTTGTTCATATAAGTCTACATATGTTGCTTTCGTAGGATGTTTGCTACTTTCTTTAGCAGTTGTTTTTTATGAACATTTTTTTGTTAACAATTTGTGTTAAATGTGATTATAATTTTTTTTTATCATTACAACAATAATATGTTTTAGTTAAGTGATTTAGTAAGTTGCAGACATTAACATTACACTTTAGTTTGGCTAGAGTCGACCCATTTTTCATTTTTAGCTATTTATTTCTATTTTAACACATTTGACAACATTGACCCATTAGAGACAACCAGAATCGACCCATGATAACTAAACGGCTCAAATTTGCCACATGTAGGGCTGCAAACGAACTGAACGTTCAGCGAACCGTTTGGCGGGAAGTTCGTCTGTGTTCGTTCGTTTAATAAATGAACGAACACGGACAAGAGATTTCGCTCGTTTAGTTGAATGAACGAACATGAACAGAGGCCACGTTCGTTCATTTATGTTTGTAAATGTTTGTTAACGTATTCGTTTAAGTTCGTTTGTGTTTGATAGTTCATTAGTGTTTTTAGTTTTTATATTTTATGTAAATACTTCAAAATTCTGACAAATAAAATATTTAATAAGTATCACTGTATTACATATTCTAGTGTATTATATACTATGTTCATGAACACTTGTTTGCGTTCATCTATTTCCATTTGTATTCATGAAAATTAGTTTGTCTTCATGAACGTTCATTTGCGTTCGTGCCTAAAATTAACAAACGAACATGAACATGTTCATTTCCTCAACGAACGAACATAAAATCTCATTCGGTAAGTGTTCATGAACAGTTCTTGGACACATATATTTCCTTAACAAACAAATACGAACAAGGTCTTGTTCGTTGCGTTCGGTTCATTTGCAGCCCTAGCCACATGCACTCAAATCCATTTTTCTCTTTAGTCTATGCATAATTTAGTTTCACAAGTTTTTTTATCATTATTATTCTACAGTTAATACAAGATGTTCCCTACATCGAAGATGGAACACAAACCAAAGGCTCTCAAACCGACGATTTATATTCTCCGCATCTATTAACGAGTCAATCTCCGACAGTGAGATAGAATCAGATTTTAATACAGACCAAGAAGATGAAATTGACGATGATATTCTAATCGAAGATGACGTGGCATCTAAAAAAATTGAACCTGCTGAAGTTAGTAGAGGAAGGCCCGGTTTTATATCGTTTTATAATCAAAGTTACAAAAAAGAACCTGAAATTATTGTATCTACAATCACCACTACCAACCAAACCAATCTTTTATGGTTTGTGGGTCCCGGTGTTCTTGTAGCCTCATTCATTTTCCCATCGCTTTACATGCGAAAAATCCTCTCGGCTGTTTTTGAGGACTCGTTATTGACAGGTATAGTTTCTAAGCACCAGTTAATTAATTTAGAGTAAAGTATACGGATGGTCCCGTGGTTAACCAAAATTTTGGATATGGTCCCTAGCTTTCCAAAAGTACACGCTTGGTCCCTGTGGTTTGCACTTTGTAACGCATTTAGTCCCCAACTTTTGTCCATGTTTTAAGATTTTATAATAAATAGTGAATGTGTCAAGTATGATTCAAAACTTACATTATTACGATAATAACGTGAAACTTGAAAAAAAAAAGATTCAAGAGGTGGTGTATGAGAAATATACACTTTGGGAGACTTTCAGCCCGTTCGACCCATTTGACATGTTCTCTTTTCAAGTATTACGCGTTTTGGATAGAAGTCAAAGTATAACCCAAATTTACCGGTTTAAAACTAAATGAGTCAAATATGCCATCCTTACATTTTAGGTAATTCTTTTCTTTTTGAGTAAAGTACACGGATGGTCCTTGTGGTTTAGCAAAATTTTGGATTTGGTCCCTAGCTTTCCAAAAATACATGGATGGTCCTTGTGGTTTGCACTTTGTAACGTAGTTAGTCCCCAACTTTTTCCAAAAGTAAATGGATGGTCCTTGTGGTTTGCACTTTGTAACGCATTTAGCCCCAAACTTGGACCTGCTAAAACGTTTAGATTTGTGTCTTGGAGACTAAATTCGTTACAAAGTGCAAACCATAGGGACCAAATCCAAAATTTTGGTAAATCATAGGGACCATCTGTGTACTTTACTCTTTCTTTTTACTCATTTGATCTCTTAAAGATTAATATAACCCATGGTTGCAAAAGTCGCTAGGCACTACCTAGTCGGTCGACCGGGGAGTTGAGAGTACTCGGACATGTTAAATTATAAAGAAATTAGTTTTTGGAAATTAAATATATGTCAAATAACATAAATGTACTAATATCTATAACAAAATACGTGAAAATGATATTCATTCTTTAATAAGATAGACATAGAAATTATGTTTTATTATTTTTAAGTCAAACTCGGCCAAAATTGACCTACTAGATACGATTTTGGCCGAGGTTGACCGCGTTTGACCGATTCCGAGTAATTAGGCGGAGTCAAAGAAAGTCGCCTCGGCAGCCTACCTTGTAGCGACTACTCGGGGAGTACTCGGCCTTGGAAACCTTGTTTTACAACCATGATATAACCCAAACCGACCCATTAGGTAAATGGGTCGAAAATAGATCATTCGATTACTTATTTCATATACATCTTTGTTATTTGCAGATTTCCTCATATTATTCTTCACCGAAGCACTTTTCTACTGTGGGGTAGGCATGTTCCTTTTCATAGTAGACCACTTGCGTGGGCCGGTTAATGCGAAAAATAGCCCGATCCCTTCACCTCAACTGGTGTACCGAATCACATCTGTGGCTGCATTGGTTCTTAGTCTTATGATACCTATGGTCACAATGGGCCTCGTTTGGCCATGGACCGGCCCAGCAGCTTCCGCTACACTTGCACCGTATCTTGTTGGCATTGTTGTGCAGTTTGCATTTGAGCAGTATGCAAGATACATCAAGTCGCCTTCTTGGCCTCTCATTCCCGTCATCTTTCAGGTAAATTACGCGTTTATGAATCTTTTTTTAAGTTTTATGACTTTTAGAGGTGGCAAAATGGGCGGAGGTCAGGCGGGTTGAGTAATTGATCAAACTGGTCATTTTGGTACTGAGCTACTGAACATTTTTGTCCAAGATTTTTACTTTTTTTTTTCAAAAAGAACCACTGTCAATTACGATTACAGGTCAGGCGGATATAAATGTGTGTGTATATGTACATATATTATACTTAATTTTATTTTTTTAATTTTGAGGTACAAAAGATGTGTGACTTCTTATTTCTATATTCTTTGACTTGGTGTGTTGGTGGTATGTTGTTCGTTTTCGAGCCGAGTGTCTCTCTGGAAGCAGCCTCTCTATCTCTATAGAGGCAAGGTCTGTCTACATCCCACCCTCCCCAGACCCTATAATTAGCTTTGCTATTTGTGGGATTTACTGGGTATGGTTGTATTTAGAGGTAAAAAAGAAAATAAAAAAAAAATAAGTGTGTGTGTGTATATATTGTAATTATAATTATTTTTATTGTTTTTATTTAAAGGTAAAAAAATTTAAAAAAACAGA
Organism: Helianthus tuberosus; assembly: GCA_030545235.1. Lineage (NCBI taxonomy): Eukaryota > Viridiplantae > Streptophyta > Magnoliopsida > Asterales > Asteraceae > Helianthus > Helianthus tuberosus. The sequence continues at coordinate 178,305,125 of CM060357.1, forward strand.
AATATGGGTAATTTGCCAAAATCGTCCCTGAGTTAGCGATACATTTTAACTGGGTTTGTGATTTGGATGGAAATGGCAACAAAATCAAAACGTCAAGTGTCCAGGTACAAAAAAAAAAATTTTTGGATGTAACAGGCAAATCAGCCCATGCCTTAGGGACAATTTTGGCATTTTATTCTATATATTGTGATATGAATGTAAATATTTATGTTATTTTTGTCCAAGTTTTCTTAATTTGTTATAAATAGTATACATAATTAGTTTTTTTTTAACAACAATATTTTACACCTAAAAATATGAATAGTTGATTACAAAAATCACAGTATTTTAACAGTAATCTAATTTTCTGAATTAAATTAATTAGAAGGAATTTATTATACCACATCATGTATTTAAACCACACGCAGGTGATTTTCTACCCATTTTAAGATATTCGTATTTTATCTGTTTGACCCATTAGAAATAAAAACATAATCCTAGTTGACCCGTTCATATAGAAACATAATCCTAGTTGGCCCGTTTGTATATGTTTACAGGTGTATAGATTGCACCAGCTAAATCGAGCGGCACAACTTGTGACCGCACTTTCGTTCACAGTTAGAGGGGCGGAATCGACACCACATAATTTGGCCATAAATACTTCATTGGGTATGCTTTTGAATGTTCTTCAAGGTCTTGGGGTCATTTGTATTTGGTCTCTTTCTAGTTTTCTTATGCGGTTTTTACCATCCGCTACAATAACCGAACAATGACCCTTGTCTGTATTCGTAGCAGTTTTATATCGCGCGGGACATCTTATTATAAGTTTTCAGAAACTGCTAAATTTCAAAATACCCATTTGTTGTAGGTATGAAAGAAGCTGTTTGTTAGTGATTAGTTGCTTTCTTGAAACAAAGTTGGAATTTTTATACTGCAATTTTTTTTCCTTTTTTTAATGACACCAACCTAACATGTATCTCGCGGTTTGGGCTTTGTCTAAATGGATTCGGGTCAGTCTTAATGAGCTGGTTCAATCCAATGAGTTTGTGGTTTGACCTGTTTAATTTCGTATCTTTTTCAAAATAAAAGTATTTTATGTCATTACTTAAACTAGCCAAGTATGTCTTTGTTAAGAGTTTAAAGATTAAAAGAATAATTGTTAAGTAAAGGGGTATAGTGGTAAACTCGAAACAAATTATTAGTAATAACTTAATAGGTTAAATACGTTCTTAAAATAGTGACAAGTAGCACTAATGTCACACCACTGACAACGACCATCAACGTTAGAAGAGCTTGTAAAAATAAAATAAAAAAGTAAAAAAATAACACCGAATGAAAAACAGACGTAAAATCGTTGAACACGCACGCCCGTTGCGACGTGTTAGTGCGAAGAAATTAGCCATAAACGTTAAACGTTGAAAATAATAACTAAGTCGATCTAGGGTCCGCGCGTTGCAACGAACTTGTTAAACGAAGAAAAATAGAAGCGTTGTGACTGGTTTGTCAAACGAGAAAAAACGGTTGAAATCTCACACGCACGTTGCGGCGTGTTGACTTGCAAAATTTAGAACGAAACGTAAAACGAAAAACTTGCGAAACATGAAAAGTAGGGGGGGGGGGGGGCGAAAGTTAAAAATAAAAAGTGTTGGGGGTTAAATTGTAAAAGATGAAAAGCTTTGGATTAAAAATGAAAAATACAAAAACTTTTTTGAAAAACTCCCAATGCAACAAACGAACTTGTTAAACGAAGAAAAATAGAAGCGTTGTGACTGGTCTGTCAAACGGGAAAAAAACAGACGAAAAACGGTTGAATCTCACACGCACGTTGTGGCGTGTTGACTTGAAAAATTTAGAACGAAACGTAAAATGAAAAACTTGCGAAACATGAAAAGTATTTGGGGGGGGGGGGGGGGGGGGGGGGGGGGGCAAAGTTAAAAATAAAAAGTGTTGGGTTAAATTGTAAAAGATAAAAAGCTTTGGTTTAAAAATAAAAAAAGTCAAAGAGGTTAAATGCAAAAGATAAAAATCTTTGGGTTAAAAATGAAAAATACAAAAACTTTTTTGAAAAACTCCCAATGCATAGGTTACAATAATGTAGAGCAACAAAATAATGCTGATTTATATTTTGTAAATATATATAATTTTCAAGCTTATGTCATTAAAGAATTTTGGCTTTGCTAGATAGTTGGAATTTTCTTTGAAAGCAAAAATTGGAATATATCTTCATGACAAATAATAAAACATTTAACCATGAAACAGGGAAATGATAATATCAAACTTGCATTTCTAACATGTTTATGTTTCATTCGGATGGTTTTGATGGAAACCTTTGGTTTGAACCGCTAACTATGGTTTAAGAAAAAAGATAAACCAAGTGTATCGGAACATCGGGTGGGTCAGCCTTATTGGTTTGACAGTTTGAACCAATTGCTTTTACTTTTAAAATCATTAGTTGGCGTAAAAAGTTTTAGAATGAGAAAAGATTCCTCATGATTGTAATACATATCATCATCATCATACTCAGTAAATCCCACCGATAGCAAAGCTAAAGTAGGGTCTGAGGAGGGTAAGATGTAGACAACCTTACCTCTACCCCGTAGCAATAGAAATGCTGCTTCCAGTAAGACCCCCGACTCGATAGTAGTTTTGCATCAAGCCTTGGACATAAGGCACATAACACTTAACAATCGAGACGAAGGTCGATTAGTGCATGTACCCTTTTGTCTTTCGGCTATCAACACTACCACATGATGCATGGTTAACCGCTCGCCGCTTTTAACGTTATTTTCACGATATTAATAAAGTAATACATACATATGCCTAACTATATATTCTATAAATGGAAATAAAATATAGTGTTGGGGTTGCAAATTTGGATATGATTAGCTACATTTCATTAAAGGAATTCAATAACATGCCTTGCATAATATTTACAAAATCCCCTTTCAAGTTATGATCCAAAAACACTAGCTAGTCATATGAGTCACTGCATCTGTGTTGTCTTCTTTAGTTTCTAGTGATATACTATGTAGCTCTAATCTTCCTATCAAGGGTTTTAGTTAGACCCCAAAACAGCTTCAACTTGTCATATACAACTTCTATAATTAAGCATTTACACCTTCACACACCTTTCCCACACCTTCACACTCTCCAAACGCTTCAACTCCGTCAACAAAGAAGCGTATTCTTTTTCAGCCTCTTCTAACACGGTTTGAAGGTTCATCGCCTGCCATTCAACATTAATCAACCAAGGAATCTACATATTGATTTTACTTAACCCACCCAATTTGACACCCCTAGAAGTATTCCGTTTTTTGCAACTGTAAAATGAACTAGCATCGTTTAAGTACCTTAAGACTAAGTTCCTTCTCACTCATCTCGAGATCCGAGCATCTGAAACCAAAAGAAAAAAAACATATGACACCATCAACTAACTATACTAGAATCGCGTTATCAAATAAATTAAAAAATCATGCTCATTCATAAACAGCCTCAAAGTATAAGGGGATACTCACTGCTGTTTAAGCTTCTGGTTTTCTTGCATCAGGTTTGCCTTCTTTGGATCCTGTGCATTATATATTTCTCAGAACTAAGTATATTTTCCAATGTATATTTTTATTAATTTAAGAGACAATATTACCGTATCTGCTGCACTGGTCGTTATCAACGGGGAACCCTCTGGTGGATCAGGCATTTTCCTCTTCAAATTTGATCCTGAATTAACAAAAATAAAACCATTATAAACATAGTAAAAATGTGACTGAACCCAACTAACATAAACAGATTAATATGATAAATTTTCAAAAAAAAAAAAAACCAGCAGAAATTATCTGCACAAACATAGGGGGTTTTCTGAATTTTGCCAAAATTAATTGGGCAAATTTCACATTAGCCCATAGACTTAATTTTTTTGTATGAATAAATCCAATAACTTGTTATCAATTATTTTTTGAAAATTATTTTGTCATTATTAAATCCATTAAAAAGGATAATTTCTAGCTAACTTGAAGGATTCGATTTATAAAAAAGAAAAAATGAAAGTCCGTGGAAAAAAAAAAAAAACTTATTATTGTCTTTTTAGGTTTTTATAAAAAAAATATAATTTTGTTTCTCTTTTATACCTTTATTAATATAAGATGTTCCACATTTATTCAAACATGCCATTACGATGTGTTTATTTTATACTTTCATTTCTATGTGACTTTCCAAAAAAAAAAAAAAAAAAACTGAACCATATAAATTATACATACTATAAATAAGCTATTTTGTCAACATCAAACACCTTTAGCCCCTCAACTTTAATAATGACATGTTTAGCCCCCTTAACTAAAACAACAAACAACGTTAACTCTCGCGATTTGCTTATTTTTATCTACGTTTCGAACCCGCTGCGGAGCGTGGGGTGGTCCACTATTAGATAGTAGTGTATATGTATTATGAGTTAGTTGAGTTTTGTTATGTTAGTTACATGCTACCTCTATATATAGAGGATGTACTTGTACTCTTGATGTAATGATATTCAGTTGAATAAGAGCTTTATACAGTTTCTTTATGGTATCAGAGCCTAAGAGCTCTTGATTCCGGTGACTTCCATAGATTCCGGCGACTTCCATAGATTCTGGCGATCTCCATTGATTCCGGAAATCCTTTTGGTTTTTCTTCTAATCTTTCTTCTACTTCGTTTCTACCAGGTGACTTGTGACCAAACACTTCTTCCGCAAAATACCTAATTCTCCGGCCATCTTCTCCGGTCATCTTCTCCGGTGACCTAACACATCATGGCAACTACTAGTGATAATTCTTCATCTAACACATCTACTTCATCAAATTCTTCCAAAAATTTACCAAATATCACTCAATTGGTACCAATTAAACTTGATGACACAAATTTTCTCGAATGGAAACACCAGATCTTGACTATTTTAAGAACTTTTGGACTTCTGCAATTTCTCAATCAAGAACTACTGATTCCCTCTATTGGATCTGAGCAAAGAGATATATGGGACAGAAATGATAAATACGTATTGGACTTCATAACAGCTACTCTTTCGTCTTCATTGTTGTACTTAACACAAGGAACACCTTGTTCATCAAAATTATGGAGAAAGATTGAAGATTCTTTTGATCAGCAGTGTAAATTTGGTGAAAATCATTATTGTAGTGGTGGTGGCTATGCGGCTCACAAGGACGATTACAGGTCCAGGTTTGAAGCATCATCTCAAAATATAACTAAGCTCAACAGTAATGATAATATCAACGCTTTTGTTCAGATTCCGATTGACGGAACGGTTCAGATTCAGTCGACGGCGTTACCGGGAACAAGTTTGAACAGTTACGAGCTTCATGTTGAACAAGCAAACACAAAGCTTAATTGTGGTGCGCATAGAATTCGTAATGAAGAAGAAATGGTTTACGGCAGTGGGTATTTGCAAAGAAATTTTAGGGTTCTATCAATTGAAGATGATGCTCCTGATTGTATACGTGAGTCAGTGGGTTACAAAATATTTGGGCAGTCTTTATCTTTATTGGGCTCTGACCCAAACTTGTCACAATATTCTTTCAGTTCAAAACAACAAACCCACAAGTCAACACAGGCTCTTACACAAACTGTCCAGCCCAATTCTGGTCCAGATTTTTATCATTTTGGGCTTACAGCAGATTTATCCAACATATGTGAGCGTGTTGACTCTTGGATACCTGATTCCGGTGCCACTGCGCATATGACCGCTGATTCTTCTATTGTATTTGATGCTGCTCCCTACACCGGCTCTGAGCGAGTCGTTGTAGGCAATGGTATGGCTCTTACTATTTCTCACATTGGCACCGCTTTGCTTCATTTATCTGATCGTACTCTTACTCTTAGACACGTTCTTGTGGTTCCTGGCTTAGCTAAGAACCTTTTATCGATCACGCAGTTAGTGATTGATCATCCTATAGCTGTTGTTTTCTCATATCTTGGTCTGTCCATTCAGACTCTTGATGGACAGACCCTTCATCACACACGTGGTAGTCCGCATCAGCTATATTCGCTTGCTGCTTTCACTTCTGTTTCTCGTGAGACTTGGCATTCTCGATTGGGTCATCCGTCTGATGATGTTCTGTCTAGATGTTCATTTCTACATTTGACAAACAAACCCACACACACACATTGCACAGCTTGTAGTCTTTCAAAATCAACTAGATTGCCTTTTACATCAGTTGTATCCCATTCTACTTTACCTTTACATATTATACATTGTGATATTTGGGGTGCATCACCGGTTATGTCTAGAGATGGATACCGATATTTCATTACTTTCATTGATGATTTCAGTCGATTTACATGGATGTATCCTTTGACTTGTCGTTCTCAAGCGGTTGATTGCTTTCGGCATTTCAAACCGCTTGTTGAGAACCTTTTCTCCTGCACCATCAAGCATCTTCAGTGTGATGGTGCTCCTGAGCTCATTCGTGGATCTATGGCTCGTTTTCTTTCAGATTCTGGCATCGCTTATCGCATTTCATGTCCCTATACTCCCCAACAAAATGGGGTTGCTGAGCGGAAAAACCGCCATCTTTCTGAGGTAGCTCGAGCTTTATTGTTTCATGCTCGGTTACCAAAGAAATTCTGGTATGATGCATATGCCACTGCTGCCTTCCTTATTAACCGGTTACCATCACCGGTTCTTCATCACTCATCTCCTTATGAGGTTCTTTTTGGATCTCGTCCTGGTTACTCTCTTCTTCGTACTTTTGGGTGTTTGTGTTATCCGTTTCTAGGTGATACTCGAGCGGATAAACTTTCACCCAAGTCTACTCCTTGTATCTTTGTTGGCTATGCTCCATCTCATCTTGGTTATCTTTGTTATGATCCTCATACGTCTCGTACGTATACTTCTCGACATGTTCGATTCCATGAGTCGATTTTTGACATTCCGGGGAGTTCTACTACTCCCACAGCTTCTTCAGATTCTATTCCTTTCTCCATTCCTCCTCCTTCGCTTTCTACTTCTGTTTCTTCTCTTTCTTCTTCATCTTCTCCTATTATTCCTTCCTCATCTTCTCATGTTATTCCCTCTCCTGATATTACTTCACCTTCTTTTCCTCCTTGTCCTCATCCTTCTCCTCCTCCTCCTCCTCCTACTACTACTACTACTACTACTACTACTACTACTACTCTTGTTCCGACTCACCCGATGGTCACACGATCTCGTGATCATACACGGCAGCCGCGTCAGTTTCCTGATCATGTTCTTTTTCATGTCTCTACTACTCCCACCACTGAGCCTTCCACATTTCGGCAGGCTCAGCAGTATTCTGTTTGGTGGGATGCGATGCGTGCTGAGATTGATGCTCTTCATGCCAACCAGACTTGGCGTCTGGTTCAGGCTCCCACTGATGTCAACATTGTTGGTTGTAAGTGGGTTTACAGGATTAAACATAATCCTGATGGATCAGTGAGTCGTTATAAAGCCCGGCTTGTTGCCAAGGGCTTTCATCAGACTGAGGGTATTGACTACACTGAGACTTTTAGTCCTGTGGTCAAACCTACTACTATTCGTCTAGTTCTTTCAGTCGCTTTCTCTCGAGGGTGGTCTATTCGTCAGGTTGATGTCAACAATGCGTTCTTACATGGGGATCTTTCTGAGACTGTGTATATGACCCAGCCCCCAGGCTTTGTTGACTCATCTAGACCACATTATGTTTGTCTCCTGCAGAAGGCTCTTTATGGCCTAAAGCAGGCTCCTAGAGCTTGGTTTTCCAAGCTATCCACTGCTCTGCTTGCTGATGGTTTTACCCAGTGTCTTTCAGATGTATCTCTCTTTGTTTACAGTCGAGATTCGATACTCTGTTATGTCTTGATCTATGTTGATGACATCATTATTACTGGGAGCTCATCTGATTTTGTTACTGGTTTGATTGGGCGCTTGCACTCTCAGTTTGCACTCAAGGATTTAGGACAGTTATCATATTTTCTGGGTATTCAGGCTACGTTTTCTGAGGATGTCTTACATTTATCACAGCAGCGCTACTTACTTGATTTGTTACAGCGCACGGGTCTTGCCGATTGTCGTCCATTATCTACACCTGTCTCTTCCGGTAGACAGCTTTCTCGGCACACTGGTGATCCTTTGTCTGATCCTACTATGTATCGGAGCACTGTCGGTGCATTGCAGTATCTTGTGTTGACACGACCAGAGATTGCTTATGCGGTCAGTAAGGTGTCACAGTTTCTTCAGACACCTACTGATCGACACTGGGTCGCTGTTAAACGGATTTTGCGGTATCTTAAGGGTACCATTTCTCATGGGTTGTGTATACGTCGGTCTACTTGTGTTGATTTACATGCTTATAGTGATGCTGACTGGGCTGGGTGTCCTGATGATCGACGTTCTACCACAGGTTATTGTGTTTTTCTTGGGCCCAACCTCATCAGTTGGAGTTCCAAGAAACAACATACAGTTGCTAGGTCGAGTACTGAGGCTGAGTACCGAGCGCTTGCTCATACAGCTGCTGAGTTACGATGGATTACATCTATATTACATGAGTTACATATTACGATGACTTGTCCACCATCTCTTTGGTGTGACAATATTGGAGCTACATATCTTGCAGTCAACCCGGTGTTTCATCAGCGCACCAAACACTTGGAGATTGACTTGCATTTCATCCGTGACATGGTTTTGGCGGGTATTTTACATGTTCGGTATGTTTCCACTACATTTCAGATTGCGGATCTTCTGACCAAAGGATTGTCTGGTGCTCGGTTTGACAATCTGCGGTCCAAGCTTCACGTGGATACTCCCCGTTCAGCTTGAGGGGGCATATTAGATAGTAGTGTATATGTATTATGAGTTAGTTGAGTTTGTTATGTTAGTTACATGCTACCTCTATATATAGAGGATGTACTTGTACTCTTGATGTAATGATATTCAGTTGAATAAGAGCTTTATACAGTTTCTTTATCCACCCACTAGTTTTATTAAAAAGTTAGAATGGTAACGTCAAAAGATGCAAAAAGTAAGGACTTCTTACCCTGTTGTTTAGGGCAACTGCCAGAAGCAACTGAAGGTCGAACTTTTTTAGGGACCGTATAACCAAGGAGTTCACAATGAGTATCCCTGCCAACATACAGTAAAAAAATGGCTTATAAATTATAATTCTGAGCTCATTTTATATTGTATATCTGGCATGAAACAAATAACTCACCAGTATTCAATTGCCATATCCTTCAATCGGGTTACAAGTTTTTGAAAAAGATCAGTTTTTTCGAAATCTTGTTTACTGTGTGTAGGCTGCATAAAATCTGCTTCAAGCACTCCTAAACAATGAAATACCACAAAGTTAACTAAACAGGTTAGGGTGTTCAAGGTCTGGTTTTGATGATTATTTAGGCCAGACTGCTTTTTGTGCAAAGAGAAACCGAACCGGCCGGTTTTAGCGGGTTGATAGTTCAGTTTTGTATTAACTAGTCTTATGCCCCCCGCGTTGCGGGTTAAGGGGCGTAAAACTGTGCTAACTGAACAACAACCAAAATCAGAAAAAACGTAAAACAAACAAATAAATTTCTAACACCAAGTGACTCACATGATGTAAAACGTAGACGAAGTTGAATAACGGCGGGGGTGTTCGGTTATGAAAGTGAAATAGACCGAGTAAAGTACACGGATGTAAATGAAAATTCACTAAATTACTAAGGAGTAAAGTACAGGGGTTGTAAACAAAAATTAACTAAATGACAAAGGAGTAAAGGGGGTGTAATTTAAACTAGTGAAATAAAAAGAAAAGAAAAATAGACCGAAGAAAGTAAAGGGGGGTAAATGAAAATTACTATATAGGTATATAATTTCTATTTTTTTTTTCAAACTCTTTATTTTGTATTAAAATGAGTTAAATACCATTTTAGTCCCTGTGGTTTGGGCTATTTTGCTAGTTTAGTCTAAATGTTTCATTTTTTGCCTGTGGGTCCAAAAAGGTTTCACCGTTGCCATTTTAGTCCACTGGGTTAATTTCATCAATTTTTTCTGTTAACGAGAAGGGCAATTCGGTCATTTTATATGTAATTTTGTTAGCTAGAAAGGCAATTTGTCCATATAAAATGACCGAATTGCCCTTCTCGTTAACAGAAAAAAAGGATGAAGTTAACCCAGTGGACTAAAATGGTTACGGTGAAACCTTTTTGGACCCACAGGCGAAAAATGAAACCTTTGGACTAAACTAGCAAAATAGCCCAAACCACAGGGACTAAAATGGCATTTAACTCTTATAAAATATTAAAGATGTTTCATGAATTATACAATACTACAAATGACAAGGTCGGTTGTTGCCTCCCATTGGCCAAAATGGGCGGCAACTTTAATAGGTTTTTTTTTTTTTTTTTTTTTACCGTTTTGCCCCTAGCTCAAACTAAAATTACGCTTTTGTCTCCATCTCAAAAATACGATTTTGCCCTCAGGTGAAAATTACGATTTCGTCTGCCACTCTCCCATTGGACCAACCAGTTTATTATTTTATATCCATTTTAAAATGACGGTTTTGCCCCCCAGCTTAAAATAATATTACGCTTTTGTCCCAAATAAAATGATATTACGATTTTGCCCTCTGTAAAAAAATGTTTTTTTTCCCCGTTAAAAAAATTACGATTTCGCCCTCAGTTGAAAATTACGTTTTTCCCCCCTTCAAAATAAAATGATTCTTTTGCCCCAAACTAAAAATTACGATTTTGCCCTCGGTTCAAAATAAAATTGTGCTTTTGCCTCCAGCTTAAAATTACGATTATTACGCTGTTACCCTAGGTGCAAAATTATGAATTTGTCCCTATTAAAATTTCAAATTCCCCCCCCCCCCCCCCCCCCCCCCTTCAAATTTACAGTACTGCCATCACTTTAGCTTTTGGCAATTTACGATTTTACCCCAATCAAAAAATACAACTTTCCCTCAGTTAAAAATTACAATTTTGCCATTTTTATAGTTTTTTTATCAAAAATATAAATTTAATTGGTTGACTCGATTTAGTGGTTTTTCGTGTCAATGAGCTGCTGCCTAACACTCGCTCATTATTCGTCCACCGCCCCGCAACGCGGGCGGGGCATCTAACTAGTATAATACAATTTACAGCTTAAATGCATATTCAAAAAAACTAAAAATAAATAAATAAAAGGTTAAACGGCTGCATCCAAGTTCAAAAACGTGGGTCGGACTGTTAAATGGCCAAACAGTCAAAACCGAACCGTACAAATCTAGAAGAATATGTTTTCTGTAATTATCAACTAAAACACTCAAAACTTACCGACAACGCCTCGTCCTTTGCCGTTGCTAGCACAGACGACCGGTAAATACGGCTGGACAGAAATGTCAACCATATGCAATTGTTATATTTCCATTTTACAAAACAAAGATATGAAAAATGAAGAATAGAAATCACCAGTATCAGACGACTCTTGTGGTAGATGTTAAAGCCATGAACTTTCACATGTGGGGCCTCCTTAAGGAACCCGATTGTTGTAATCACTGATCCCTGAGGAAGTTAATCTTGCTAATTATATAATATATAATATTTGTAAAAATCAGATATAATGATCATAATCAGTGGCGGATCTTGCCCGTTGAACCTGCCAGGGCCGAAAGACACGGGCACTAAAATTAGCACTACGGCCGAACATAGTATATATACAAAATTTCGATCGAAATGCGGAAAATTAGCACTACGGCCGAAAAACTTGCCAGGGCCGTGGCCCTGCCACTGCTCCACTAAGATCCGCCCCTGATCATAATAAGAGTAAATTACGATTTTAGTCCCTATAATTTGGCCAAAATAACCCTTTTAATTCAACAGTTCTAACTTGACTTTTTTGGTCATTGTGATTTCATTTTCGTTTCAACTAAGATGGGTGTCTAACACCTTCTATTTCTTCTGCCAAAATTAAGGGTATTTTAGTCTTTTCACACATGAGAGATTAATTAAGTATATCATTAAAATAGTTTAATAGTTAAGGGGCGATTGTGTAAATCAATATGGGCCACCCCTATTATGTAAATTAATAAAAAGATAATAATAATTACCTCTTTTGATCCACCACCCTTATGAGGCTTATACAAGATAAACTCAGGATGCATCAAATCTCTTGCAGTGTTATGATACAGAACATAATTTCCACGCAACACGATGCTGAAGGTTGCCGGGAGTTTAACGTACAAGATTGATAAGTATGCCTGAAACAAGAATTTAAAGAAAATCTTCAACACGAACATGTAATCGAACACATTGTTTTGGTTATGTGTTATTAGGCCTATAAATGAACCGAACGAACACAAACATGTAATCGAACACTTTTTTTTGTTCATGTTCGTTTATTAAGAAAATGGGCATGACGTGTTCGTTTAAAACCTAAATGAACAGTTCACGAACGTAAACGGACATAAACATACAAACTTAAACGAACATAATTTAACAAACAGTAAACAACGCAAATCAACATAAATTAACATAATTTACTATACATAAACGAACATAAAGTAAATTTTATATAAATTAGTGATTAATTACGATAAATTCCATTGGAAAGTTCCAATTAGTTATAGTTATATAAGTAGTTAGAAAGTTCCATATATGTTTAATATTTATCTAAATATAACCACTTATATAAGTAGTTAGACTAGTTCTTTATACTTCTTAAAATTATTTATTTTGACCGGAACTCATACTAATGAAGTGTTTAGGTCAACCCGATACATATTGTACTTAAAATGACCCATTTTGACCCACCCTGATGCTTTTTCTAACATATAATATAGCATATAACATGTGGATACAAATAGAATTGTAGAATGTAAACTCACACGAAGAGAATACTGAAGGCGATTAGCAAGGTGGTTATCGGTAATTGCCTGTTTAGAACCGTCTTTTGCTCTAGTTTTTTCAACCAATGCAAGACGAATATCCTGCATCAAATTGCGGTTTTGACTCATGGGAATCACATGGTAGATATAAATAACCACAAAAATATACAAAAGGAAAGAGTTAGAAACCTCAGTGTCAGACTCAAAATCAAGCTCCATGTTACCATCATCGTTGAGCCATAAATTGTAAATGATGATTTTCGTCCCGTGCTCACCAATATCATCAAACTACATAAATCATATATGCTTGTTTCATTCCACAAAAGTAATATCCAATCAAGTATCATGGAACTATTTTGTAAAAGTGATTCAAAATGAACTAAGAAGATTTTAGTTATTATGGACAAAATATCGCTTTTGGTAACTACCAGTTTATAGAATAAAGACTAATATGAATAAGATGTGAACGGGTCTATCAACATACTTGTTTTAGCAGTTCTGCTTCTGCTGTATATGGAGACCACTGCAGCAGCACGGATAAGTTTACATCAGAGCGTCTGTCACTTTTTGTTTGTAGCGACTCAAAAGCACCTGTTATAAAATTGAACTTGTAGTGCACCTACAGTTTACATAAAAACTAATATAACTAAGAACCATATAAATGTATGGCTAAATGTGTTGGCAGATAAAAGCAGATATTTAATTAAAAAAAGGCAAACTTCTCACCATTGGAACCACTATTCTATCATAGCCTGATCGAGTCAAGAATGTATATGACAAAAGGCCAATGCTTTGTGTGAGAGTCCTATCAACAATAAAAACAAAGTTAAAAATGGTAAAATACAAATTACCCCTTTTGGGTTTGACTTCCGGAAAGTCAAAATTCAGCATTTCTCTTGTAAATACTTCCCGTCTTTTTTTTTTAAAACATGTGTATATCGTAATTGCGATGTAATAGTATTAACAGTTATAAACTATATCCGTTACGGATATAGTTTATTTGTTAATAAATAGACCACGGAAAAAGCACGTATGTAGAGCATACCCGTCAACTAAGGTACGTGTGAAAACTAGAGCATCTGCCCCGAGCCTCATTGAACTAGTTTTAAATCCATTCCCATCTAAAGGTCAACAAGTCAACCAGTTAAAAACTTAAAATGAAGAATATTTATAATGATCACTTTCACACAATAAGAAGAACACGTTCATACACTTTCCAATTGCAGATTCTGACTTATCTGAAAAGCCAAAACTCATACATTTCCGCATCGCTTCTGGGTCCATACCACTTCCATCATCTAGTTTAAATCATCCAAGCAAAATGTCATGTGTGTGTGTATATATATAATTTTGCAAGATTGTAATTAAAATAGGAAAGCCTAAAACTTTGGATACCTTGAATCAATAATGCAGGACTTCCTTTCCTTGGGGTTGAGATCTTATCTATCATTACATATGTGGCCCCATTTCGTATCTACGCAACGGTCAACATATAAAGAAAAACTGACATGAGGATTGATGGCATGTTTCCCAATCATATGAAATGTTCATATTCCATATGATATATTAATGAGTGGATATCGTATAACTTTGCTTCACATAATTAATTATAACTAGTACTTTTGTCCCGCGCGTTGTGGTGGGAGTTTGATTATCAGTACGAAACTCGGTATAGCAACAATGTAAAACCACAGGGAAAAGAACATCGAAACGTCAATGTACGTATCGGAAGAAAAACACTAAAAGACAAAATAGTAAAGCAAAAAAAATCCAGTTCTGATAATACCAATACCGGTAACGATATTGTTCGGTTTGAGTCGGTTTGGTTTGTCACGTCAGCGAGAAAAAGCCATTAAAAGGCGAAATGTTAAAAGGAATAAAAGTGATGGACGAAACATATATATATTGGTAAAGTTATAGAGGGAGTGAGGGACGAAACATGTATATTAGGAAATTTACAGTAGAAGGACTAAAAAAATAAATTAGCAAAGTTAAAGGTTAAAGGAGTAAAATCGTGTGGCTAACCGACATAGCATATTTATAGTTTGTATATGTCGCCCAAGATAAGAACTCGGCAAGGGGAATTCACCGCGAAGCTAGCTTGGTCGGGTAGCGGCTCCCGGAGTGGGATCACTCCGGCGGTTGGGAGGACCGTGCTCTATCCCCCCCCCCCCCCCCCCCCAATTATAAAAGAATACATGAACACTTGAATGACTATATCATTCTGCTTCCTTTCAATATATAGGTATATCCCCAAAACTATTCAAACTTTTGAATTAGGATACCATCTTAGTGTAATACCTTCTTGTTGTTATACAACTGGCTCATAGTATAATAGTTCCTTTCAAGACACAGGTACAAGTAATTTAAAAACTATGTTAACTTTAAGTACTTTAATGTTTCATGTAATAATGCAAAAAAAATTAAGAAATACTTTATGTAAGTTATCATAAAGAATAATGTAACAACAAGAAGATTGTTGGTGGCGAGAGAGAACTAAAAAAAATACTGCTAAACAAAATCAACATGAAATTTTAACATGACTACCTCATCCACAGCATTATCAAGAAGCTCAGCAATGGCTGCAAATACAAGAAGACAAATAGACTTTTAAGAATATACAAAATTACAGCTTATTATAGCATTTTACAGCAATGACAATGTACAATACGTGAAGATCAACATACCACCAAAGGCCCATTTGTGTGAAGTAGCATTGGAATGAAGAAACTTAGGGTGTATATGTAGATAACTTGAGCCCACTGTTGATTACACAATCAGTAATTAGAACTTGATACAGAATGCAACAGAACATACAATCCAATACATTAGTATAAAGATTCTGATGATAAATTACCGTGAGTTTTAGACGCAGGAGCTAAATTATCATCATAGCTTCCAGCTTGCCAAAACTGGCGACGAATGGGAGGTCCACGTTCCGATGACGTGGAACAAGGGGTTGACTGATCAACTGCTGAACCGGTGCCCGAACTTCCTTCAAAGTCGTCGTCATCTATTATCACAACTGACTTTGGTTGCGTATTAACCAATCCAGTATCCACTTCAACAAAGCCATAATCCCAGCATGAATCAGCCATCTCCATCTTTTTACGATTTCTGAAAAGCCATTTAAGTATTCATAACGGTGTTGGCGTGTGATAGATACCGGAAAATAAAGGGCTGATTTATTGAAATTAAGATAGTTGGCCCGATTGAGAGGGGCTAATCTCCAATACAAGAAAACTTAGACAATCAAACTATACAAGACATAAGAAAATAAACAGAAATGAAATACTAAAATAACAAATAGATAAGTTACTAATCCCAAATTCAGCCCTTTGGTTCAAGGTAACTGAACCAGGACCCATTGGACCCAGATGGGTCGACCTGCTGACAAGGTGCAGCAGTCTAGTCAGCGTCTTATCTGAATTATAACTTCAGTCATCAAGACTGAGAAATTTGAAATAGAAAACCTAAAATTCCTAAGAACAAAACTGACATACAGCCTGAATCTCGTATATTTAAACCATAAATGCACAATGTTAAAGATGCGAAGAGTATACTGAGCAAATAAAGGGAAAGCTATAATAGCTCTTTCAATGTATATACCTACAATAGAAGAGATTCAAATTAAAATAATGAACACCAATATCATTTTTCAACCCAAACAACATCCCAGAAGGAAACAAACAGTAAATAAAGAATCAATGTGAACCTAGAGCTGCAAAATAGTCGACCATGATTTCCTATTTATAATTTCTACCTATTCGAGTCCTTGAGTCAACCCCATGTCTTCCTAAAGTCATCATCAAACAAACTATCAAATCAAGCTAGGGTTTCGGGTTGAGTTCGGATCATTTGTACCCTAAATAAGGTATCAACCAAGCCCTAAATTAATTAAGAACAACTAACTCACACAACCACTAATCATCATCATCATCATCATCATTCATCATCATACTCAGTAAATCCCACCAATAGCAAAGCAAAGGTAGGGTCTGAGGAGGGTAGGATGTAGGAATAGAGAGGCTGCTTCCAGTGAGACCCCCGGCTCGATATAACACAACCACTAATCCTACTCCTAAATATACACCACTGTCCACCACGAGACCCGTACCCTCAACCTCATAACAAACAACACCTTTCCATCACACCTCGATACCACTAGCCTACAACCCCTCTGATGCATTATTCCAACTGAAATCCACACGTCTAGGACCGATAAATAACGTAAACATCATATTCACAAACTGTCACTTCTAACACACTAAAATCATAAACTAACCCTAAATTTTCCCCCAAATGCAGTACAAACACAATCACCACCAGCACAACACCTCACCCTGTACTTAACAACAAAATATCAAACACAAAACACTCAAATAACATACTCAAACAACTCTACATAACCCTAGATCGTAACATTAATCACGCAAAATCAGCAACAACAAAAACATTTTACACTAACAGTAATCAAACACATCAGCTGAAAATAAACTTCAACTAATCTGTTACTTAACAAATAATAATAATAATAATATACGAACATTAGATTAGATTCCATTTCAATACGCAACAAGCAGATAAAATATTATTACTAATAACATGTGAATAAAACTTTAAAAGTAACAATTATGATGAAATGAAGGTTCTAGAAGAAGTGTAAAGAGTCTAGCATGCGAATGTATACGATCGTCGGAGAAAGGTGAACGGCGGAGGAGGTGAAGTGGATGATCGTCGGAAAATATGATCGGAAAGTACGCCGGAGAAAATGTGTTGATCGTAGAGTGGTATGAAAATGGAAACAAAGTTGATATGATGATGTTCACACACACATTTCATATGGGGAAATTTTTTACATAATAGCCCCTATGATGGTTTTTGATGAAGATTCGGACCTTTTAAAGTTGAGGATTGACATCTTCTACCCTTGTTGTTATGACAATTAGGTTATTTTTAATAGGAACGTGTAAATGGTACCAAATTTTGAAACTGAACTTGTACCGGGTGTTTTTAGACCTGGATCGGATCGGGAACCAGAGGTTGAGTCGGTCTAGGTCATGGTATCGGGCCGGAAATGCATTGAACCGGAGTTGAACCGTCGACCCGGCGGTTGTTTTTTATATATTTTTTTTTCAGATTTAACCCTATTAGTTTTTATAATATTTACGATAACTTCCGGTTCTTACGTCCGGTCCGGTTCTGAAAACATTGGAATTTACCTACCATACCGAATCATTTTTGGTATCCACCTTTTGGCATTTAGAGATTGGTACTTTTGGTTCGGTTCTGTACGGTACTGGTATTTTACCTATTTTGACCTTCAAATAGCGTACCATACACCAGTACTGAATTTATTGTACTGAATCATTTTCGGTACCCACCTTTATGTTTTCGGGACTGTACTTTCGGTTCAGTGCGGTGCCGGTATTTTACCGATTTTTATCTTCAAATACTGTACCTTACCGGTACTAGTACCCAACTTTAGCGATTTTTTAGATCGATACTTTAAGTACCGGTACTGAGCTCTTAACTTTGTATAATTAATTCTTTTTAACTTTTTTCAATTAAAAGTGTAAAACTGAAAGTAACACTCAGTGTCACTCACTAACTTTTTAGTTGATATAAAAAGTATTAGTGCTGGTAGTGAGCTCTTAACTTTGTTTGTATAATGAACGCTTAACTTTTTTTTAATTAAAAATCACACTTACTAACTTTTTAGTTGATAAAAAAGGTTAAAAAAAAACAATTATATATCACATCTGATACATCTTAAAAGTTTAATAATACATTATGATTTGACTCATAGACATTACATTATCTATTAACATCGAAAAAAAAAAATTCTATATCATATCCAATACATCTAAAAAGTTTAATAATACACTAATAATATGCCAAGACATTCCATTATTTATTAACATCAACTTTTTTAACATGTTGCATCAAATGATGTGACATTAGCTGGTTTGTTATTTTCTTTTTTCTTTTATAACTTCTTAACATATAACATAGGGATGAGCACGGTACCCGTTCGGTACCGAAAGTACCGGTACCAAAAACGGGGAAAAGTGGTACTGGTACCGGTACTTACCGGTGTTATATCCGTAGATACCGGTACCGTATTGGTATCGAAAAACGGGGAACATGGGAGTTGGTACTGGTACCAAATATACCTGGTACGGTTCGGTACCGGTACCAAATGCTCATTCCTAATGTAACATTCATAAAATTCGTCGGAGACGTGACCTCCATAAATAATTGAACGAAAGAGATGAAGAATACGATTCCGAAAACTGTATACCATCGCTAATTGGAAAAGTACGTAGGGAAGAATACGGGTTTATTTGGTAGAGTCTACTACGAATGAAAAAGGAAACAAAGTAAACACTACGCTTACAGACATTTCATATGGTAATATATTTACATAACAACCCTTAGACCATGTGTAGTGGTTAAGAAAAATAATGCCCCCATCATGGGGCATTATCCGACACGTGACAGTCCAGTCAGCATGGGGCGTTATTGCAAAAGTGGAGTAGTGGGAATAATGCCTGATAATGCCCCTTCCAATCATTAAACAAAAAAAAACAAAGTATTTTCTCATTGGCCAGTCAAACCTCCCACAATCCATTTTGAGCGTTTTAATAAAAACGCCAAACCATTTTTTTTTTTTTGCCCCATAATGCCCCAAAACGCCCTATCTAATGGGTGGAGAGGCGTTTTTTTTGGATTTTTTTTCAAAAATACCGCCCCACTACGGGTGGTCTTATGGTGTTTTTAAATCTAGATTCAAACCCTTCAAATATAAGCATTAACATCGCAACATCATATTCCTTTTTTTTAATTTTATAAAACATGATGTATTAAATGTTAAAAGAAAAGAATAAAAGCTAGATTAACTAGTGTGACGCATTTAATGTTCTTGAAACGATAAACTCTTTAATAGAAGACACAAAACTGTATACACAATTGTGGAGGAAATAAGGATCGGGTCTTTTTGGTTGATGGTGAAGAGGAATAAAATGGTCAGTCTTAGTATAGAGAGGTGGTATAATTTTGAGAACTTAGACTTTGGTTAATCTGATTTTTTTTTAATGTTTTCTGTTCGGACCTTCACGCCGTTAAGTAACCCAACGGTCAACTGACGGAAGTTAGTGTCAGGGTTTTAATTGTGAGCAATTGAATACGTCAGGGACTGGAGTGTTGATTTTTTTTTAAACAGGAACTGAACCTGAGAGCGGGTGTAAACATCATAGACTAAAACTGTACTTAGTATGTAGAATTCACAATTCTTTAAATTTATTTGTCATTTTCTAAAAAGCTATAGATACCGTGGGAAGTGGAGGGGGTGGCCATGAACTTCCAATTATCCAGAGAAGAGATTTTCTCATATAGAACATATCTTGGAGGTAGTAGGCAAAGGTTACTTTTAAAATAAAAATAAATGTAAGGGTGTATGTAGCTGAAAAATTATATATTATATATATGGAACCATTAAGTCTAACTGTTTTTCAAATCATTCTCCACCATTGGATCTTACTGGAATCAAATCCTAACCATTTAAACTCCATTTTACAACTGCTATTGTGGCAGTTCTGGGCGGTTATGTACGCTCCCCTCATTTTCCGGCCCATCCTTCCCACTCAACACGGTTGCTACTAAACTGGGACGTGGGTAGAATGAAACCCTTGCATTCAAATATTCGCCTCCATACATCCTTCTATTTGCAGTACAATTCGCCTGTAAGCTTCGTATACAACCCTAGCTCCATCATCAGAAAGGAAGTTCAAGAAGATGAATACCTTCAATTATCAATGGCAGTTGCTCTACTTTTCTTCTCCTTACTACTCAGGTATTTCTCATTACCCCAATTAATGTAATTTAATTTTGCAGTTCTTTCATACGGACGTTTTGATTCATGAGATTTTGATAAAATGCTATAAACTTGATGCTTAGGGTTAATATTTTTTCAATTCTTTGAAAATTAGGGTTTATTCAAAGGTGTTATCACTAATTGAGGATGACCTGATTAAAAGGTCTTATTACTAGATTCAATTTAATATGTGCATTTCACATGTTCGATGAAATGTCTGTGAGAGAATTTGAGGTGATTTTGGTACATGTTTCAACAGTTTTTTATGGATGTATGGTGCTTGCTTATTTTTTATTTGATTACAGTTGTACAAGGACTAATTTTTTTTCGATTGAAGACGACACACGCGTTTGTCTCCTCCTCAATCGTCAGCCCAGTGTTTGCATGTACTGTTTTTCGATTTTTCATTGAAATTTGATGGAAACCTGACTGATATTTCTCAATTTTGTAACAATTGATTTGCAATTTATGGATAAACTGTAACAGGTTCTCGTATTATGTTACTCAGATGCATTTCTGAGATGAACAGTTTTGGAATGTGAGTATGATTCCAGTTGTCAATGTACAAACCCTAGGTTGTGGGGAGATGACTTTGATGATTTCAGTTCAATTGGAAGTCTTTCTAATGACAATAATGTTTAGTTTCTTGATCCAACTCTTAATTTACCCCTGATTTAATTCTATTTTCAATTGTATGATTCAACTTTGTTTTCAGTGATGCAATAAAAGGGGAAGAGGTTGAAATTGGAAAAGAATACTGTTTGGTTTCGTGAGTATTTCCCTACTATTCTGTTGTTAAAGTGTAAAGAACCACAATATGATAGTGGTGGCCTCCGGTATTGTGATCTCACACTTGCTTTCACTTGATAAGATAAACTAATATCTTAAATTGTAATACTGTTATGTTCAAGGATTCATGTCGTGTAGATGAAGGGGGGAGAGAGAGAGAGAGAGGGGAGTGTTGTGTGTGTATTGTGAGAAGAGGTTTTTGTATAAGTAAAAAAAACAAACACTCTTCTCCTTACAGACTGCAGACCTTTGGTCCACCTCTTCTCTTGCAGATGTGGTCCGCAGACTGCAGACATTTTAACTCTTCAAAAACAAACAGCACCTTAATGTTACAAACATTAGTGTTTCTTCTAGCATTTTTATTAGTTAGGCTTTTAACAATATCATAGTTCTCATGACAGGATACAAAGAAGTGTTAATGAATGTTATGAAAAAATTGTGATACATATTAGTTATTAGATATTTGTTAGGGATTATTACCAATGTCAAATTGAATCCGATATTTGTTATCTGTTATTTGTTATAATTGTCGGTCCCAAGCACGAGTTAAAGATGAATGTTTTGTTACTAAATATGTTGAAAAGGATAATTTGCAAAAGGGGCTTCACTTCGTAGTTCACTTAGGGTCCCAAAAAACGTAGAAACGGCCCTGATGCAAGTTTTCACACTTGCATTATCAATTAGACGATCAATGAAAAATAACCATGACATATTAAATGTAAGGTTGTGAGTTCAAATACTTGCAAGATAAAGATGAAATTAAAGTGTTTAAAAATTTGACGTTAAAAGAAAAGACCGTCAACGAAAAGATAAAGCAAGAAAAAACACTTTTAGAGCATTTACATGTATTTAGTCAATTTCTTAAAACTATAGAAAAAATGTAATGTTTTTTTTTGTTCATTTGTACTCTCCATCAACATTTTTAAAATAGAAATTAGAGAACCTACGCTACTTCTTTAACTATTGAGGTTCACTATTTATCTTTAAATATAACTAGGGGTATTCGGTGTACGCGCGTTGCGCGACATTAGATGTTGGTCTCACTTGGTTAGGGTGTAGAGAATTCATTATGTTAATAACTGAGACAGACACAACCATCAAAAAGTGTTATGTCTAGGCATACATATTAGTGTCATTAAGATTCAACCATTAATTACAATTTTTATGTGGCTCATGTGTTGCACTGCTTGTATATGCAGCTTGCAATTAGTAGGCGGTCAACATCATGTACAAAAAGAACAAGTTGATGATAAGCAAATGGTATTGGTTAGCAGTACCGAATTTCCCGAACTAAAAATTTTCAATATCAATTCGGTACCGACGTTTGATGTTTTCTGTACCAGGCTGGTGCCGGTTTTTACCTTCATGTACCGAGACCGAACAGGACCGTACCGGTATTTTGATAAAAGATGGATAAATGGAAAAAAATACCGAATTTCCTGAACCGAAAGATTTTAAGTCAATTCGGTAGCAACTTTTAGCGTTCCTTGTACCGGTTTGCTACCAGTTTTTACCTTCATATAACGTACCGTAACCGGTATTTTCGGTACCAGTACCGATTTAGTATCGGTTGGCACCGAGCTCATCCCTAACGCTGAAATTAAAAAAAAGGAAACACTAAAAGTTGAAGAAAATCAATAAAAAAGTTGTACGATACCGTTGATGTTTGTACGATACCCGTGATCAAGGATGAGCAAATGGTATTGGTTAGGAGTACCGAATTTCCCGAACTAAAAATTTTCAATATCAATTTGGTTCCGACATTTGATGTTTTCTGTACCAGGCTGGTGCCGGTTTTTACCTTCATGTACCGAGACCGAACAGGACCGTACCGGTATTTTGATAAAAGATGGATAAATGGGGAAAAAAACTTGTCACATGGCAAGCTTTGAATGGAGGAGGTACTATTCATTAAATGAAAAAAAGGGCTTGCCATATGGCAAGATTTGAGTGGTGAGGGTACTATTTACAAAAAAAAAAACTTGGCACGTGGCAAACTTTGAGTGGTGAGGGTACTATTCATACTATTCAGAAGATTTCCTTTTTAATATATAGGATAATTTTGTGAGTGTATAAAATCAAGAAAAAAACAATAAAATAAGTGTTTGTGAGGAATACAAAAGGTCAACAATAAAGATAGAGAATCTTATTTTAGATGTTTTAACAACTAATTAATGTTAAGAGAAAAATAAGTATTCTAGTTAAATTATAGTGATAGATATAGAGAACCTACTATGAATGCTCTTATATATGCTACCCACATCTCTTTCTCTACTTATATCTTTATTTGTAAATCATCGAGAAAAGAGCTCAAACGCCTCTATATTCCATTCTCTATTTTGCTCTACATCTCTAAATTATATAGTGTAGAGTGATATTAACTCTTTATATTTGATAAGTTACTATTCATTACTCTCAAAAATGTTTTGAGTGTACAGGACAAAGAAAAATAATAATAAAATAAATGTTTTGAGTAAGATGAAGAAAGGGATGTAAGAGTTTTTAAGAAATAAAAAAAAAGTTTAAAAATATGTTTTTATAGTTAAGTTATAAAAATGATGAAGAAAATTAAAAAAATATATGTTTTTTTGGTTAAATTATAAAATAGAAGTAAAAAGTGAGACGCGAATGCTTCGTTGGATAAACATAACCTATTTTAACCATATAACAAAAGGGTAGGGTTCTAGAATAAACATTAGGTTGAGAGTGACTGTGTGAACTAATTTGAGCCATAAATTGTTTAGAACTTGGAAATTTCAATAATGACAGTTTTGTAATTATTTATATGTAAAAAAAATATTTACTACATATACAATTATAAGTTGAGGGAATAGTGCCAGGCAGCTTGCCTGGCACTTCCCTATTGGACCAGCCTATTTTTAATTTAATTTTATTCCCAATTTAAAATTACGGTTTCATCCTTCGTTTAAAATTACGTTTTTGCCCCCAACTCAAACTAAAATTATAATTTTTCCCCTAGCTCAAAATTACGCTTTTGCCCTCTGGTCAAAAACTCATTTTTAATTTTGTTCGCAGTTTAAAATTACGGTTTCGCCATCCGTTTAAAATTACGTTTTCGCCCTCAGTTCAAAATAAAATGTTGTTTTTCCCTCTATAGCTCAAAATTACGATTCTGCCCTCATCTCAAAATTACGTTTTCGCTGACAGTTCAAATATTTTCCATTGGAGGGAATAGTGCCAGGCAGCTTGCCTGGCACTTCCCTATTGGACCAACCAATTTTTTTTTAATTTTATTCCCAGTTTAAAATTACGCTTTCGTCCTTCGTTTAAAATTTCGTTTTTGCCCCCAGCTTAAAATAAAATTATAATTTTGCCCCTAGCTCAAAATTACACTTTTGCCCTCGGTTCAAAAACTCATTTTTAATTTTGTTCCCAGTTTAAAATTACGGTTTCGCCCTCCGTTTAAAATTACGTTTTTGCCCACAGTTCAAAATAAAATGTTGTTTTTTCCTCTAGCTCAAAATTTCGATTCTGCCATCAGCTCAAAATTACGATTCTGCCATCAGCTCAAAATTACGTTTTTGTCCACAGTTCAAAATAAAATTATGTTTTCCCCTAGCTCAAAATTATGATTTTGCTCTCAGTTTAAAATTATAATTTCGCATCCAGTTCAAAATATAATTACGATTTTGCCCTCTGTACAGACATACATGTTATGAGAGAGAAATATTCGGCTTATTGCCCCGCAACGCGGGCGGGGCAAAAACTAGTTACTATTCATTACTCTCAAAAATGTTTTGAGTGTACAGGAAAAAGAAAAATAATAATAAAATAAATGTTTTGAGTAAGATGAAGAAAGGGATGTAAGAGTTTTTAAGAAATAAAAACAAGTTTAAAAATATGTTTTTATAGTTAAGTTATAAAAATGATGAAGAAAATTTAAAAATATATGTTTTTTTGGTTAAATTATAAAATAGAAGTAAAAAGTGAGACGCGAATGCTTCGTTAGATAAACATAACCTATTTTAACCATATAACAAAAGGGTAGGGTTCTAGAATAAACATTAGGTTGAGAGTGAACTGTGTGAACTAATCTGAGCCATAAATTGTTTAGAACTTGGAAATTTCAATAATGACAGTTTTGTAATTATTTATATGTAGAAAAATAAATGAAAAAGGTATAAAAGTAAATTGTTAACTACTTCTCTCTCCAATTGAATAATTAATTACATTCTCTCTCATTTTTTTCTCTTACCAATTAACTAATTTTTTTAATTCTAAAAAATATAACAATTATATAATATATTGTTCCATGTAGAACATGATTAAAAACACTCTAGAAGTGAATGTATATATATGTATTAGACGTATTCACAATTTAAAAACGTATGTACATATATGTACATTAACGAATATTGTTTCATCCAATCATCTTCTTTAAGTGTACATGTCCGATTTGTAATGTGCACATATGTACATTCATAATATACTTCTAAAAAAAGTTAATGATATGGTTGTTCAACATGGTACATATGTGTATAGCGCGTATCTGAGATGATTATTCGGCATTATACCTATGTGTACATAACAGTCTCAACACGTATATACATATATGTGCATTAACAAGTCATATTCTTAACACGTATGTACACATATGTACATATCACCTATGTTCAAAACAAGTGTGCATTATCACACAAGATTAATGATGAGTACATGAAGAATAATCATGGATAAGCAATTGTAACAAAAAAAAATTGAATATTTAATCCAAAAATAAAAAAAATATGTAATCAAACTTTCTTTAAATAATTCATTCTTGCATGATTATGCAATTAAAAAAATCCATTATTTTGAATTAAGAGGGACGGAGAAGATAATTATGCAATTTAAGAAAACTACCAAAATTAAAAGTGTAACTGAAATTCAATGATTAAAATAAAGATTGAAAACTAATTTATTGTATAATTACAGTCTTACCTTTAACAACTACAAAGAAAATCAATGATCCTGATTAGTTCAAACAGTTCACTATGGAAATGTTGTTCACAAATGAACCTAATCCTATGTAACAAAATCAACTAACAATTTACCAAAAACACTCACTATTCTCACATCCTTGCATCTTTTTTCTCACGCTGTTTTTCATTATCAAAGGCTCTCACTATTCTCACATTCCTACAGGGCCGACTACAAGCAAGTGCAGGGTGGGCCTGTGACCAGGGCTCAATTCAATATAGGGCCCGAATAAGTTTTAAAATTTTTTTATTTATAAATATTTAAGAAAAAATCTAGATGTTTTTATACATAAGGGCCTTTTTTATAACAAATTTAAAACACAATTAAAAGTTTTATAAATAAGGGCCGACTTAAAAGACCCAATGGTCAATCTTAAAAAAGCTGGATGTTTTTATAAATAAGGGTCTGTGTATAAGAATTTTAAAACCCAATTAAAAAGTTTTATAAATAAGGGTCTGCTTAAAAGACCCAAAGTTTTATAAACCCAATTAACAAGCCCAGCCCCAAGACCCAAGTGAGTAATAAACAAAAGTTTTTTAAAATTATAACCCAATTGTGGGAAAACAGAACGTCGATCGACATTCACGTTCAGTCGTTCATCATCATCAGACATCAGACGACGGCTCTGACTTAGGGGATTCATCATCATCGCAGTAGAGGAGGGGATTTATAGGTCGAAACCGAGTGAGAAATCAAGGATATCATCATCATCATCCTAATGCAGTACTACTTATCTTAATGCTACACTATTTTTGTTAATTTGTTTTATCAATTTCATAACAATTATCGTTGTATTTATATATTTGGTTGAATGATTGATGAGTTTATATTATATGAAGATTTGTGAATAGAGCCCAAAATTTTTATCTCGAACATTTTTTTTTTTGGTGATTTTTTGGAGAAGTCCCTGCATTCCTACATCTTATTCTTACACCCTTCTTCACTCTATCTCTCTTATACAACAATTTAGCAAAAAAAAAAAAAAAAGAAATTAAGGTTGAACTTGTACCTGAGATGGGTGGCGATCTAAGATAGTTTCACAGAAGATGGTGAGCATCGAAGGTGGGTGGTCGTTTGCTTGGGGTGAAAATACTTTTGGTTGAACATTTTTTTTTTTGAGTTAAATGCCATTTTAGTCCCTGTGGTTTGGACTATTTTGTCAGTTTAGTCCAAATGTTTCATTTTTAACCTGTGGGTCCAAAAAGATTTCACAGTTGCCATTTTAGTCCACTGGGTTAACTTCATCCATTTTTTCTGTTAACGAGAAGGCCAATTCGGTCATTTTATATGGCTGAATTGTCCTTTTAGTTAACAGAATTACATACAAAATGACCGAATTGGCCTTCCCGTTAACAGAAAAAATGGATGAAGTTAACCCAGTGGACTAAAATGGCAACTGTGAAACCTTTTTGGACCCACAGGTTAAAAATGAAACCTTTGGACTAAACTGGCAAAATGACCCAAACCATAAGGACTAAAATGACATTTAACTTTTTTTTTTAACAACAAAAACGAATTCAGGAGATGGAGTGAGCTCTTATATTATTTTCTTAAAATTTAAGTATGTGGGTGAGGATGAGAATGCTCTCATTGGTGACTCATTTCATGGGCTGGTCACTTGGATGACGTCTGGAAGTAATAAAAAAAGAAAATCATTATTTTATGGTAAACCAACTTAGGTTGCAACTCAAGAGCTTGCCACATGTCAAACAACTATTGCTTTGTATTTTATTTTCTGTTTTCTTTTTGTTTTTTTAATAACTAGTTTTACTTTTACTAGCGCTGTTATGGAGCCGAACAAGATCTAGCTCAAGCTCGAATTACAAATCAAGCTGAATATGTGAGCTTAAGCTCGACTCGATTAAAAAGCGAGCCAACTCGACTCAATTTAGCTTGATTCAAGCAAAAATGGTTAGCTTTACTAGTCTTATAAACTCGAAACAGCCAAACACAACTTAATTAAGCCAAAAGGCTAAAATGCATCTTCCTATAGATATAAAACTAGAGATGTAATTTATGGTTTATTAATTTTACGAGGGCTTCTTGTGCCTTTTATTGAGATAAGAGATTTGTGACGTTTAATATTATGAGTGATGTGGGACAACAAAAATGTAGATTTGTATAAAAATGTAAAGATAAAACAGGATTATAGTATGAAACACTGATCAACAACTTGAAAGATAGGATAATTAGAAGGTTAGAGCAAATTACAAATCATGGGTTGGTAGACGGGCAACAAGCTGCGCCGCCACCCCCTTTTGAATTGCAAATCCTACTCGGCTAAACACATAAATGAATTAAGTAACGTTGATTAAAATTCAGCAAACTAGTTATAAGATTTGATTCCATTAAATAATTCTTGCCAATTATCTGCCACAGAAACATGTTAGCACAACAGGTAATCACTTAAAACAGATAAAGTGATGCAAAATTTGCAAACAATAAAATAGTCCCACCTTTAGATGGCTTGAAGATGCTAATAAGTACAATAGGATGAGATTTAATACTATGGAATCAAGATTGAGCTTGATGACTTGATGCCAGCTACCATAGGATTATACTTTCAAAAATAAAACATATATATATATATATATAGGGGGCCGCTAGAATGAGAACCACCACGAGTTATGAGAACCACGAGAACCGCGCCCCGCGGGTGGCCGTTGACCACGAAATTTTTTTTACACCTAGATCCGTATATTTTAAGACCGGGTGTAAATTTTGGGTTCAAACGGCGCGCCCGAGGGGGTAGTTTTTTACGCCCAAAGTTTGAGTAACTTTGGGCGTAAAAAACTACCCCCTCGGGCGCGCCGTTTGAACCCAAAATTTACACCCGGTCTATATATATATATATATATATATATATAGGCCGGTTAACGTACAATACCTCTTATCCTACATTATGTACGCGATGCCCTCAGCCGTACGATCTTCAATCGATCAAACGCGGGCGAAACTAATTTAAATGATTAAATTAATCATTTTAATATATCTAAATCATACCAGGAAGGTTAAAAACATCATTGCGAGGTCATAAATCTCTGTAATTGACCGATTATAGTTCAAAATCAAACCCTAAATCAAATTCAAAAACCTGAAAATCTTCTTCCCCAACCTCCCTTCGTTCCTTTTAGTGCGATATCGATAATAAGAACTACTAATTCGGGAGTTGTAATGGTCAAACGGAAGAAGACTGACAATGATCGACCAACAATCGAAGAAGATGAACAGTAACACACACACACAGATTTTTCACATGCGATATTCAATTTTCCACATGCGATTCTACACACCCCATGCCATTTTTCACATTACCCCATGCTAGCCAATTTTTCACATGCGATATTCAATTTTCCACATGCGATTCTACACACCCCATGCCATTTTTCACATTACCCCATGCTATTTTTTCACATGCGATATTCAATTTTCCACATGCGATTCTACACACCCCATGCCATTTTTCACATTACCCCATGCCATTTTTTCACATGCGATATTCAATTTTCCACATGCGATTCTACACACCCCATGCTATTTTTCACATTACCCCATGCTAGCCATTTTTTCACATGCGATATTCAATCTTCCACATGCGATTCTACACACCCCATGCCATTTTTCACATTACCCCATGCCATTTTTTCACATGCGATATTCAAATCTTCCACATGCGATTTTGTCCATCTACACACCCCATGCCATTTTTCACACTACCCCATGCTAACCATTTTTTCACATGCGATATGTATTGAATTCGCACCAGATCAGCACCTGATCGAACGGCTGGGATGATCGCGTACGTATCGTACGATAAGCGCATTTGTATTTTACTCTTTACCTATATATATATATATTTATTGTAACATCCCATCTTGGGATTTACATTAGATAGGAAAAATGGAAGTTGTAGTTTGGGTCCATAATATCAAAAACCAAATTATAAGGATTATTTGTGCGATTTAACCCCTTTGGTTACATGCCTATGTGAATGCGAAGGTGTACCTGTAATATGGTTAGTGGGAAACTAACAATGTAAGCAAGTTGTAAGAAAAGTGAAAGTTTTGGCAAATAGTGGAAATACCTAACGACGGGGACTAAAGTTGTAATTATACCTAACTTAGTAAATTCCCACAAGTTTATGTTGAAAGGAGATGGGCCGTCACATAGTGGGATTACATGGGTTAAATAGGGGTGAAAAGTGGAAGTATGGTGGCAATTAACCAAAAACCCAAACTAGAGGGACCAAAGGTGACATATGGGGAAAGTTGATTTATAATTCAGCTTTTAATGGGTGAAAGAACCAGAATTTTCTGGTTCATATGCGTGTGTCGCATATGGGGGAGAGGAGAAAGGAAAAGAGGAGAAATCCAACAATCCAAGAAATTGATAAATGAATGGATGATACTTGAGCTTAGTATGAGAACATGGTGTTTGATTCTTTGAATTAGGAAGATTAAGCATGAATATGTTGTACATTGTGCTTACTATGCACACTAAGTGTTTGATGAAATACCTAGACCAAGACTATTGTTGAATACATGATTAAATGAGAGTAAAGACTTGAATATTTACGACACGGATGAGAGTAAAGACTTGAGTGCCATGGGTGAGCCGCAATGTTTTCTTGGATTACAAGTAAAACAAAAAGAAAATGGAACTTTCATTCAACAAAACAAATATGTTAAACTCTTTTGAAAAAAAATTGATATTAAAGATTGTAAACCATGCAGCATTTTCCCAAATGTACAAGCAAACCATTCATTTCGATGAAAAAGATGACTTGGTAGATCATACTCTTATAGATGTATATTGGGTCCTTGATGTACTTAATTGCATCAAGGCTTGATATTATGTTTGCAACTTGTGTCTGTGTTAGATACTAAGCATCACCTAGCAAGTCTCATCAAATAGCTGTAAAAAAGATACCTTAAAGGTACACCCACACTTGGTATTTGATATCCTGCTAATGAAAACATTGAGTTTTCAGGTTATTCGGAGATTTTGCTGGTTACCGCACAACAAGAAAGCCCACATCTAGAGGATGTCAATGGCAATGCCTTGGCCTCTTGGCAGAGAAAAAGGGCAAAAAGGACAAAAATCAGAAATTAAACTAATTATTTCTCAACATTAACTATCTAGAAAACCCATTTTGTATTAAATCAATCAGATTTTCAATACGCACAACAAAATAAATAGTATAAATGAAAGGGCTAAGCCTACAAGATTAATTGCTATTCAATAGTGTCATTGGTATAAATATTAATGCACACTAAATCACTAATTATCTCATAAAATCATAGTAGTATTTCCTACTAATTATGGTGCTTATTTTTCATACATGTTAAGTCTAGAAATGAAAATAGGATACACCTTTGCAAACAAAAAATGAATGTTATTTTACAAATCTAAATACATATTAATAATATTAATATTATTATTATGCTAATAAAACATCTAAATATATTGAAAACTTGTTTCACACTTCACCTTCTCCAGGCATTGCAACTCATCCAATAAACGAACATACTCCTTTTGGGCCTCTCCTAATTCCATTTTAAGCTGAATCACCTGCGCCAACAATCGATAATGAAACCACGATCAAACACAATGTCAACCATAAAAATATAGGTGGAAAAACATGCGGGTCACGTAACGGATCAAAATGCTAATTTGTACGGGCCGGGTTGGGTTGACCACCTCGACCCGCTAACACTGTCTTAGTTTTTATTTCTTTTAGAGTAAAATGCACGGATAGTCCCTGTGGTTTTGTAAAATAACAGTTATAGTCCCCAACTTTTGGAAATTACACCGGTGCTCCCTGTGGTTTGACAGTTTGTTACTCGGATAGTCCCTGGAGTGGATGTCCGTTAGTTTTCTCAGTTAGATTAGTATAAAATGACTAAATTACCCTTTCTTCAATAAAATATTCAATTATGAGTCTGTTTGACAGTTCAAATAGACCACCCAATCATCCTCTCCAACAATCTTTGTGGGACCCACCCTCAACCACCATCATCTTAACTTCATCCATCTTCCACCATGTTCGGCCAAAAACTCCTTCACCACCACCGCTCACCAACCCAATGCCATCTACACCAGCTCCGGCCAATCATAAACAACCAATCTGAAACAGACAGTGAACAAAATATAACAATAACAAATAACTGACATGTTGGACAAATCGTGTACTCCTCGATTGGGCCTGTTTTTAGATAAACTGAAATAAGGCAAAGATTTAAGATATTTATCAATTGACCCTAAACTTTCTATGGAAAGTTTGACCTTTTCAAAAATTACGTTTCATCACTTTGACACAATTTTGCAAACCTTATTTAATCGTATAAGAACAGTTAACTAAGAACAAATCTATAGTAACACATCATCACTTTCAAATTTTCATGATGCAACTTAATATAAAACTCAAAAACACAAACATATGTCCAACACTAACCTCTAAAACAAGACACATCATCACTCTCATAATTTGGATCTCTCAACAGAGCATCATAAATCACTTCATGGTCAAGTCCTCTGTAACTTCCGTCGCCGTATACGGTGTCTCCGGTGCCGTCATGCCGTGAGAATACACGGTACGCATATGCATCAATGTCCAGATCTAAACTCTGCTCCGATGTTGGTGTGAAACACATTTCAAGAAGATCTCCTGGGGGTTGGGTTGCGGCGACGGTGGGGAACTGGATAAGAAAGGGAGGGAGGGTGGACGGTTGAAGAAGTTCTGAACTCTGCATCGATGTCTAGATCTGAACACGGTCGCAGTTGGGGTGCGGCGACGGTGGGGAACCGGAGAAGAAAAGGAAGGAGGGAGGGAGGGTGGATGGTGGTTGTAGGCTATTTGTTGAAGATCTGCTGGATTGGTTTATATAATAATATATATAAAATATTTATATTTTAATAAGTGGGTCCAAGAAGCTATAAATATATTTATTAAATACTTAATTAATTTATTTTGTTTTATCATTAAGGGTATCTTTGTCATTTCACAGCCATTTAACTGAGAAAACTAACCTTCATCCATTCCAGGGACTATCCGAGTAACAACTAGTCAAACCACAGGGAGCACCGGTGTAATTTTCAAAAGTTAGGGACTATAGGTGTTATTTTACAAAACCACAGGGACTATCCGGGCATTTTACTCTTTCTTTTAAATAAAACGATTTGAACATTAATGAACCCTTGACTATATAATCAGCTTTCCTTCAACCCGTTTGGGACGTTCACTAATTACTAGAGATGTAAACAAGCCAAGTTGCTCGTGAGCTACTCAGGATCAGTTTGTAAAAAACTTCGACACGAGGCGAGCTTAAACGAGCTCCAGCCTAAATTGGAGCACACTTGATATACGAGCTTGAGCTTGAGATTTACATACAAAAGTTGACTAGGCTTGTGAGCCTAAATGAGATCGTTCTTTATATAAATGTTATAGTTTTAATTTTATACATAAATATTTAACTACATAATAAATATTTAATAATATGATAAAATAACTAAATAATATATATTTTATAAAATTTATAGAAGTATAATTACTAAAGGATAATAATCATACCCACAAGTAAAGTAATTATATGTTTATTATTATATATTTATTGAATAATAAACGAGTCGAGCCCAATCATGAAAAGTCATTAGCTGGCCTAGCTTGGGCTCAGCTGGGTCCATTTACACACTAATTACAATCAGGGAGGTAAATGGCACAAAAGTATAACTGTTTAAGCATCTTTTATAGAAATAAACAGCCAATATTACCTTGAGCTTGAGTCCTTCTTCCGCCTTCTCAAATTCTGAGCATCTGAAAAAAAAAAAAAACAAATCATTAAACGAAATCACATAAAGGTTTCTAAATTGGATTTAATAAAGGTCTTTATTAAAATTTAATTCTTTATATTCCACCCAAAACAAAACAAAAAATCTAGCTAAGATCATTAACATTCTTAAAATAACAATGATAAATAAAGAAAATAATCAAATGTGTGAACGATACGTAAAGAATACTAACTTTGCTCGAAGCTTTCTGTTCTCTTCCATCTGCACCTCTGATTTGAACATTATCGGTAGTACACTTAATTTCCTCTTCAAGTTTGACCCTTTTTACAGAAAACACGACAAAATAAGAAGTGATAACGATGACGAGAGATCCTCATTTTCAAAAATATGATCACCCTTTAACAATATTAGTTTTTTACATTTCTAACCTTGTTGGAAACCTGGAGGGAAGCTTGGTTGTTGTACTATGTTCGGTAACAAATTTGATTGAAAAGATGCCCTGCTATTTATGGTAGTTATCATTGGCGGTATTTTGGTTTTCTCACTGCCAGCGGTGTGTTTGAATATCCTCGAGAGAGGGGGTTGTTCTGGACCGTGCTGATGAACGAAATTAGTGGCACCTGGGGTAGCGGATGGTGGTCGAGGTTTTCGGTGAATTTGATGACCGATCAGTCCACAATGGTAATCCCTGCAGTATTGGTGGGAAAAATAAATAAGCATACTATTCTCTATATAGTATTAATTCTGAACATAACCGAGGAATAGTGACTTAACGCTAACGGACTAACAGCGTAAGATGACTTTCTGGTCATTATCATTATTATTATTATTATTACTAAAACACAACCCTTAGCTACAGTAGCTAAATCTTTTAGTGGATTTTCTAATTATACCCCATGTTCTCAACTTTATTTACTATACAACCCCTCAACTTTAACTTCTCTAACATACATGTTTAGTCCCTCTACTTTAATAAAGTTTTTTCCTTCTAAAATTAACTTTGCTTATATACATGTTTAGATCCTCTACTTTAACTTTGCTAACATACATGTTTAGTCCCTCTACTTTTTTTCCTTTCGTATTTTGCCTTTTAGTGTTTTTCCCTGGCTAACGTGACGAACCAAACCGACTCCAACCGAACAATATCGTTACAGGTATCCGTATTATTAGAACCGGTATTTTTTTTTGCTTTTAGTGATTTTTTTTTCGAATACGTACGTTGACGTTTCGATGTTCTTTTCCAGTTTCCCCATGGTTTTACGTTATCTCTTTCGGTTGCTACACCCAGTGTCGGTACTGTAATGATAATCAAACTCCCGCCGCAACGCGGGGGTAAAACTTCTAGTTCATAGCTAAATTTTATCATTTGATCTGTAACATACAAATGGGTTGAAATTGGCACCACTATTTTTGGGATATACAAAGAATTGCTTACCAGTACTCCAATGTCATTTCTTTTAACCGATGAACAAGTTTTTGGTAAACAGAAGTTTTTTCAAAATCTTGCTTATCATGAGTTGGCTCAATGAAATTTGCTTCAAGAATACCTGTAAGGAATCTTTTAGTTGTAAGAAACAAACTAATTTACTTTGGGACCAGCACGATTTTAGGTTCTTACCAACTACGCATCTCCCTCTGTTTGAAGAATAGCTAACCACGGGCCAAAATGGCTGATAAAATATGGACAAGAAATGACAAAAGTATGTTTAGTTGCAAAAAATGTGACTAGGGGAGTTCATAAACCTTTAAAACAACCAAAACACACAAATCGAAGCAAGTCATGAACCATCTTTTACTATATAAAAACAAACTAATGGGTTATCACCCGCGCTCCGCAACGGGTTCGAAACGTAGATAAAACTAAACAAATCGCGAGAGTTAAAGTTGTTTGATGTCATTATTAAAGTTGTGGGGCTAAACATGTCATTATTAAAGTTGAGGGGGTAAACATGTCCTTATTAAAGATTGAGGGGCTAAACTTGTTTATTATAAAGTTGAGGGGCTAAAGTTGTTTATTATTGAAGTTGAGGGGCTAAAGTTGTTTTAGTTAAGGGGCTAAACATGTCTATTAAAGTTGAGGGGCTAACATGTCATTATTAAAGTTGAGGGGCTATAGTTGGTTAATACCAAAGTTGAGGGGCCAACTTTAGCTGACTAACTGACTTTCAACATGTTCAGACATTTGACATATTTGAAATAAAAACAACCCAAATCGACCCATTCTAAAAGTAAACGGGCTTAAAGTGCCAAAACAGTATGACTCTGTAGTTTGATTTTTGAGATCATACGAGCCTTAAAAGCTATAATATCAGTAAATATTTCTTTCAATCTACATAAAGAAATAGAAAGCAATGCGCCAATGCTCACCAGTATCAGGCGATTTTTGTGGTAGACGTTAAATCCATGAACATTGATATGTGGTGCCTCCTTGAGAAAACCGATCGTTGTAACCACCGAACCCTGAATTGATCAGAATAACTTCCGTCAACTTTTATTTTTACTTCAAAACCAAAAAAAAAAACACTAAACGAGTATACATAAATTCAACTCAACCTCAAGAGGTTTATACATGATAAATTCTGTGTACTTCAAGTCTGTAGCAACGTTATGATACAGGACGACTTTCCCACGCAATACCATTGCGAAAGTTTCAGGTAATTTTAAGTACAAGATTGATAAGTATGCCTGAAATAAGATAAAATGTAGACCTTTTAGAAGAGTTTAGTGATAAATTTTTTTTTTTGAGTAACGTGCCATTTTCGTCCCTGAGGTTTGGCCAGTTTTACAACTTTCGTCCAAAGTTTTGTTTTTCCACGTCGGGATCCAAAAAGGTTTGAAATCTTGCCATTTTCATCCGGCTCGTTAACTCCATCCATTTTTCTCTGTTAAGTCAGGGGAATTTCCGTTTTTTTGTTAATTTAAAGGCAATTTGGTTTTTTCAGGGGTATGCGGTCTTTTTACATAAAGTGAAAAGGGCCGAATTGCCCTTTAAGTTAACAAAAAAGACGGAAATACCCCTGAATTAATAGAGAAAAATGGACAAGATTTCAATTTTTTTGGATCTAAATGCGGAAAAACAAACCTTTGGATGAAAGTTGCAAAACTATCCAAACCTCAGGGACGAAATGGCATTTTACTCTTTTTTTACTATACACGCATTATCAAACCATAGCACGTGGATTAACTTACACGGAGAGAATAACGAAGCCGGTTGGCAAGATGTCCGCTTGTGGCTTGACGAGAACCATCCTTTAGCTTGTTACTCGCAATCCGAGTTATACAAATATCCTAAAACAAAATTACGTGCAATTTACGTTTTCTTACATATTTCTCATAGGTTTATAAAATATTCTCCCAACTTGTATTCTGCTTACTTGTTAGACAGTTTTATTTTCACATAGAGCTAGAAGTAGAAATTTTGACCCATTTTTCTTATAGGGTAAAGTAAAATATATAACTTACAAAAAAAGATTACGACTTACGATACCTCGGGATCCGAGTCGAAATCTAGCTCCATACCTCGATCCTCATCAAGCCATAGATTGTATATGATGATTTTTGTGCCATGAGGACCCACGTTTTCAAACTACATATCATTAAAAAAATTGTTATGCAAAGAAGGGTTAGGTATCAAGTGGCGCAGCGGAACCAACACATAAGTGCACAAACGATAAACACGCAGATAACAAGAACACGACAATTTACGTGGTCCGGATTCGATGTAAATCCTACGTCCATGGGCTACAACTAGATATTTTTTATCATGCTCAGTACAAAGATTGCAATACATGACATAGGTATATAGAGATATAATTAGGGTTTGTAACGCCCCAAGAAAACAAACATGGATCAAAACAGGCCCAAAGTCTTCTAACCCGTCACCAAGCCCAATAAGCAAAAGGACTTCAAACCCAATAAAGGGTCAGGTTTGAAAGAAGGTGAAAGTTGAAGGGGTGAATCATAAAAGAGTCTAAACATAAGTTTAAATATTTTCCTAATATTAGGTGTTTTGGTGAGTAAGTTTGAATTTTAATGTAAATACAGGATTAGGGTCTATGTAATTTGTGTGCAAGTTTGTTTCCAACATATATTATTATATTGTGAGTTCGAACCTAATAGTTTATAAACACAATCAAAAGATATTTTTTTAAATAAGCAAATACTCACTTGTTTAAGTAGTTCCTCTTCTGTTGAATATGGAGACCATTTCAACAGCATAGACATATTTAAATTAGGGTACTCGTTATCTTTTGATTGTAGGGAAACAAAAGAGTTCGTAACGAAGTTGAACTCATAGTGAACCTGCAGTTTTCAATAAACAAGTTTAATCATAGATTAGGATGTAAAAATAAGTTGCTTTTGTATCCATTTTTCCATTTTATAGTATATTTTAACAATGATTACCGGAACAATATCATTATCATAATAGCAGCAAATCTTACCATGGGAACTACTATTCTGTCATAACCCTCTCGAGTCAAAAATGTATACGATAAAAGCCCAATGCTTTGAGTCACCTTGCTGCTCATAAGAACAATGACAGAATAAAATAAGCAGAATATATAAAGATTCGGGGAGCTAAGTAACTATGAAATCAAGAAGACTATATTTCTGCTTTTTTTTCTCACTAAAGTCCCTCAATCCACTTTTTGCATATTAAAGTCCCGCTGTCCTGCTACTTGTTAAATTTGAATAAGATTTTACAGGGGTTAAAAGGTAATATAAATGATTCTGAAATTTAAGTTGGCAAACATTTACTAACTTTAGGGGGTAAAAGAGTAACTTAAGGAAAGTTTTGTACAGAGTCGTCTTCTTCACCTTTCGAACTGCATCTTGACGCAATTTTATGACTTTTTAGTTTCGGCTCATTTTAGATTCAGTTAATATCTAAAATCCCTTCTTCAGCACCCGATATATATATATATATATATATATATATATATATATATATATATATATATATATATAGGGTTGAGTTCATTTCAGAACTCTAAATAACTACAGAACTTTCAGAACTCCTAATAAACAATCAGTTTATACATAAGTTTTTGTATTTAGGATCTTTTTATCATCTATTATATGTATTTCTTTGATTACATACATGTTAAAAGTAGTTTACATATGTTTAATTGCCAAAATTATATATATGTGTCATAACTAATTACATATATGTAAAAAAACTAGTTTACATATGTGTAATTATAAAATTACATATAAAAAATGATAAAATTACTTTTAACATGTATGTAATCATAAAAATACACATAATAAATGATAAAATTATCCTAAACATAAAAATATATAAATAAAAAGATTGTTTATTAGAAGTTCTGCGAGTTCTGTAAATATTTATGGTTCTGAAATGATCTTGGCCCTATATATATATAGGTAAAGGGTACTGTACAAATTCCCTTATCGTACATTACGTACGCTACAATCTCAGCCGTCAGATCATCTTCCCGCAATGAAAATCGCATGTTGTTTTTTTTTGTAATAATTTCGCATGTGATAATTTTGATGAAATAGCAGGTGTTTTTTTGTAACAATTTCGCATGTGGTAATTCAATTTCGCATGTGATAATTTTGATGAAATAGAAGGTTGTTTTTTTTTAACAATTTCGCATGTGGTAATTCAATTTCGCATGTGATAATTTTGATGAAATAACAGTTTGTTTTTTTGTAACAATTTCGCATGTGGTAATTCAATTTCGCATGTGATAATTTTGATGAAATAGCATGTTGGTTTTTATAACAATTTCGCATGTGGTCAAAAAAACATGCGATTTTCAATGCGGAAGATGATCTGATGGCTGAGATTGTAGCGTACGTAATGTACGATAAGCGCATTTGTACGTTAACCAGCCCCTATATATATATATTAAAAGGCAAAGCATTGTGTCTCACTATTCACTCAGGCGAATCACATGCCGCCACTTGGCAGCCTCTTTTTTTAAGCTCTTTCGTCTTTTTTCACCCTTAACTTTGCTAATATACATGTTTAGTTTTTCTACTTCAACTTTCTTAATATAGATGTGTAGTCCCTCTACTTTAACAAAGGTTTGTTCTTATTAGTTAACTTTATTTATATACATGTTTAGTCCCTCTATTTTTATTCCTTTTAGTATTTCGCCTTTTAGTGTATTTTTCTTGCTAATGTGACGAACCAACCAGACTCCCAACGCAACGCGCGGGGTTAAATTACTAGCTAAAAAAATAAACAACTCAAAATCAATTTCTAGCAAGTAATACAATGATAGCTTGAACATCAAATTGAGATTTACAACTCCTTTTTAATTAAAAAGAAAAAGAAAAAAAAAGAAAAGCCACATAACAGCCATACAACCAAAACAACCGGATGCACCGGTTTCAAGACCTTTTAAAAAAACACACACACAATTTTGTTCAGTTTTAACATGTAGAGCGACGTTAATATGTAAAAAGTGGGTTGAGCGACTATTGTGAGAGAAAAACAGAAAATAGGTTGTTTTTTCATGGTATTTGCCCTTATTGTACTATAATAGCTTCTCTTAACATATTTCAACGCAAACTATATATTTAATAATGTAACTTTTAGAACATGAAGTGTTTGACGATTTTGACCCGTACCAGAAATTACCATTTTGACCCATTACAAAACCCACTCATTTTGCCACCTTTAATACAAACACTCATTGATTTTAACATTATTTTACTAATTTTAACGTTATTTTACTAATTTCCTGAAAATAACGTTAAAAGAGGGGGATGGTTAATCATGCATCATGTGGTGGCGTTGATAGCCGAAAGACAAGGGGGTACATGCACTAATCGGCAGTTGCTGAGTGTTATGTGCCTTATGTCCAAGGCTTGATGCAATACTACTATCGAGTCGGGGGGTCTCACTGGAAGCAGCCTCTCTATTCCTAGTTTCCTACGGGGTAGAGGTAAGGCTGTCTACATC
The DNA here is from genome assembly GCA_030545235.1 of Helianthus tuberosus. Taxonomy (NCBI): domain Eukaryota; kingdom Viridiplantae; phylum Streptophyta; class Magnoliopsida; order Asterales; family Asteraceae; genus Helianthus; species Helianthus tuberosus. The sequence goes on from CM060357.1 coordinate 178,346,296, forward strand.
TTACCCTCTTCAGACCCTACCTTAGCTTTGCTATTAGTGGGATTTACTGAGTATGATCATGATGATAATACAAACACTCATTGATGTTGATGACATAAAAGATTGAAACCAGATTAGAAATTACACCTGTTAGTTATGTTACGGCTGAAAACTATGACATCAGCTCCAAGCCTCATAGTACTGGTCTTAAAGCCATTTCCATCTGAACATTACTATGTCTATTAATAAAATGGATAAACAATAAATAATAAAAAATGGTATTTTTCAAGAAGAGCATGTACATACACTTTCCAATCGCTGATATTGAGGATTTATCGGAAAATCCAAAACTCAGACATCGGCGCATTGACTCTGGATCCATCCCGTTTCCGTCATCTAGTTTGAAATTAAAAAAAAAAAGATACAAAAGAAACTCTAAAAATCAGAACATTCAGCTAAAAATAATGAAAGCTTTGTAGTTAAGGCAGTATAAAATCAGATATCGGTCAAGGACCGATATTTGAGATATAATAGGTTATCGCGGTTGAATATCGGTAATTTTAACATCATGCAGAATATATATATAGGAATTTAACACTTACAATTCAGTATACTCTCCTACCATTAACAAATTAACCTTTTGCAACTTGCAAAACACTAACAATTGTAGCAAGTATGAACTGATTAAGACTTAAAAGACTAAGGGGCTGTTTGTTTACCTCTTAATGAGACTCTTAATGGTTCAGACCTCTTACTGGTTCAGCACTTAATGGTTCAGACTGTTTGTTTCACGAGCAGATGTCTTAATGGTTCAGACATTTTCCTCTGAATGGTTAAGATTTATACAGAGTCTGAATGGTTAAGACCTCTAATCTGAATTGGTCAGGCATTTGCCTCTGAACGGTTAAACATTATACGGGCTCTTAATGGTTCAGACCTCTTACTGGTTCAACACTTAATGGTTCAGACCTCTTACTGGTTCAGCACTTAATCATTAAGATGTTGCCAAACAGCCCCTAACATTTAACACTAACAATTAAGACTTAAAACACTAACGGCAGCAATAAGAATGTAGAACTAAAAAGGTAGGTCCTGAAATCGGGAAAATCAGTGATATATCGGTCGGTTATGTCGGTCAATATCGCCGATAATATCGGTACCGATATTCTAATTAATATTTGACAGCGATATTTTACATGGGGACCGATAACCGATATATCACCGATGTTAACTGTATAGCTAAAAATAATGAAAGAAGTGTCATTTGCACAAGGAATAAAATATATGCTACCTTGGATTAACAATGCTGAGCTTCCGTTTCTTGGGTTTATGTATTTATCGATAACTACAGATGTAGCCCCATTTTGTATCTACAAAATAATAGGAGGTGATATGAAGAAGCATATAGCAAAACCGAAACAACAGAAGTCATAAAAAGGAAAATAGATTTGGAATCATGTAAATAAAAAATATGATATAAAGGTGTGAAATCAGTAGTGGTTTTATTACCTCATCTACGGCATTGTCGATAAGCTCAGCTACAGCTGCAAAAACAAAACAAAACAATAAATAGTTATAACATGTTTATATTCAGCCAATGTTGTTGGACTTATGACAGTATATGCCTATATGGCACTACAATATATATACTTTGGTGAAGCTCAACATACCACCAAAAACCCATTTGTGAGAAGTAGCATTAGAGTGAAGAAATCTCGGATGTATATGTAGATAAGTTGAACCAGCTGCAAAATCATTTTATCACAACATCCATTAAGCATACATACAGTAAAAGCATATGTTGAACATAAGACTGATAGATACATTGAGTTGTGGGCTTAGAAGCAAGCTCATTGTTGTAAGCTCCAGCTTTCCAGAATTGCCGAATTATAGGGGCTTCACAAACTGGTGACGTGGAACAAAAGTTCGCAGCATCAGCTGCTGACTGTTCTTGTTTTTCAAATCTTCTACCTATAGAGATAACGGTATGGGACTGTTTTAGTTGACTTGATACGCTGAGTATGTCGGGCTCCAACTTAACACCGTTAGCATCCATGTTTGCATAAACATTACCGCTAAGTAACTCTTTCATTCACTGCAACAGGCGTTCCGGAAATCGGTTAGCATCTATTAAAAAATGTGATTTCAAAAACTTGAGAAGACTGATAGAACCAACCCAGATGGTTTTGATATTAATATAAATGATATTAAGCATAATGCTTGTGTTCCCCTAATGCTTATTTATAAAGTTGTGTGTGTTAAGAAAAGAATATGGTTTCCTTTTATAGTTAAGGAAATGCTATGAATAGATATCTATTTATGCAAAATAAATTTTTTGCTTAATTTACTAATTAACCATAAATAGCACAAGTCTTACAAAACACTCATGGTTCCCTTAGGGTATGTTTGGCATTGAGCTTTTAGGAGCTTCTAGCTTTAGGGTATGTTTGGCAAAAGTAGCTGGTGGCTGCTAGCTGTAAGCTGGTGGCTGGTAGTTAGTAGCTGTAGCTTTTTAGATATATTTGGTGTTTGGTAGAGTAGCTGGAGCTTTTAATAAAATGTATAAAATGACCAAAATGGACATAACTAAAAATTTAGAAAGTTGATGCATTAAAAAGTTTCCTATTTTTAGAGGTTAAAATAGTCATTTTTTCCCTAAAAGCTTGTAGCTCCTTCTAAACGCTACTAGTAGTAGCGTTCAACCAAAAGCTTCAAGCTCCTAACCTAAAAGCTTAAAGCTCCTAACCTAAAAGCTTAAAGCTCCTTCAACCAAACAAGACTTTTTATTGAGTAGGAGCTTTTTCTTAAAAGCTTAAAGCTAGAAGCTCCTAAAAGCTCCTAAAAGCTCCATGCCAAACATACCCTTAAGCTTTTAAGAAAAAGCTACTACTCAATAAAAAGCCTTGTTTGGTTGAACGAGCTTGAAGCTTTTAGGGTAGGAGCTTGAAGCTTTTGGTTGAACGCTCCTAGTAGCGTTCAGAAGGAGCTACAAGCTTTTAGGGAAAAAATGACTATTTTAACCTCTAAAGATAATGAACTTGTTGATGCACAAACTTTTAAATTTTTAGTTATGTCCATTTTGGTCATTTTATACATTTTATTAAAAGTTCCAGCTACCCTGCCAAACACCAAATATATCTAAAAAGCTACAGCTACTAGCTACCAGCTGCAACTACAGCTACAAGCTACCAGCTTCCAGCCACCAGCTACTTTTGCCAAACATACTGTTCACTTTATTATGAAATAATATTGTTACCTGGTTTAGAGAATTCACATTGGCTTCTCTATCTCTATAATATAACTAAAACTCATCTTTTTCTCTAAATTTTATTCATCTTTTATAAACCCACAACATCCAGTTCTCTGTATATATCCTTATTCAATTAAATAATATTTTTTTACTCTTTTTCTATTATTTTTTATCTTTCTTTCACTTACAAACACCTATAGAGAATGTATGGTAAATCTCTATATTTAGAGACTAATTGTAGCATCTCTGTGATTTTTCTCTATTTAGAGAATCGGATGGTGGAAGTATTTAGGTAGTTTTTTTTATCATTCTCTATATTTTTCTTTAAATTTTAAAGATTAGCATGTTTTAAAGGCTCCAATGTGAATGCTCTTAGTTAAGGAAATACTATGAATGGATATTTTGATTGTGCAAAATAACATTTTGCTCGATATTAACCTTAAATAGCACATTTTTTATAAAACATTGTCCATTTGGTTCACGGATTATTTTGTAAATGAATTGGAATTGGAATTTGAATGAAATCCTTTCAAACTTAATAAAATGTTTTGTTGCTAAATTTATTGATGGAAAGTTTTTTTTGGTAATTTAAACGGCTCGCTTTATTATGAAATTAATATATTGTTACCAGTTTTGGTTAAAGAGATACCATAAATGGCCATTTTGATTGTGCAAAATAATATGTTACCTCAATTTACTAACTAACCATAAATAGCTCAAGTTTTACAAAACACTCAAAAGTCACAATTCCTCGTATAGATTACTAAGAATAGTTGTTATACTACGGTCGAATATCGAACCTAAGTATTATCCTAAGGTCTGTTTGGTATGAGGTAATGGAATGAATGAGAGAATGGAATGAACAAAGTAATGGAATGAAATGGATCATTTCATTCCAGTGTGATGTTTGGTTACTCATATGTGAATAGAATGAATCATTACTTTATACAATTTGATAGACAAAAAAACGAAGTAACGAAACACAATAGTATTAAAAACGAAAAGAATATAATAATAATAATAATATATTAATGGTAAAAAAGATTAATAATAAAAATATTGATATTAATATTATTTTTAATATAAATAGAAATATGAACATAAATATAATAATATATTTCTTTCCATTCCTTGAAGGAATGAAAAAAACACCTCCTACTAAAGAATGGAAATTGTTATATTTGGAAAAAGTTACATTCCTTGTGGAATGCTCCATTTCATTACCATATGATAACCAAACATATTTCTTTTCATTCCATTACACCTTCTATTACTTTATACCAAACGCTACCTAGTGAAATGAGTGACCGAGCATGTAAAAGTTGATCATATGTCGAACACTTAGCATATAAATAGAACGATCTTCATCATATCTACGGGGTATAAATTAGGGAAAATGACTTGTTCTGGATTTTAAGCCAAAATGTACATAATTTGAATTCAAATTAGATTTTAATAATCCAAATTGTGACTCATTGCCCCTGACTTTTATTTATGTCGTTTCAAAACAATTTATAACATTCTAGTTAGGATAAAAATCAGTTAATTGTTCGTCAGCGCAAATGAAGTTACTTATGTGTTCCCGAGTTTACTAATGGAAGGAAATAAAAGGAAGGATCAAAATCAATTAATTGTAGTCGGCGCAAATGAAGTTACCTATGTGTTCCCGAGTTTACATGGAAGGAAATGAAAGGAAGTGGAAAGAAAGAAGAAAATATTTGTGTTCGAGAGTCTTTTTATTGGAAGCGAGTGAAGAGAAATGAAAGGAAGATCTTCCCTAATATAACTTCCATTCCAAAATGGAAGGAAGAAAAATATTAAGGTTTACCATTACCATTTTACCCCGCACATAACCCATTATAAAACCCAACGGCGTATCATTGTAAAATATATTTCAGTCCTCTTCGTTTCAATTCGGGAACACATAAAATCTTTAATTTCTTTTCATTTCCTTCAAACTCGGAACACAAAATGAAATTATATCTTTCCCGCCTTCGATAACGAAAGTGAAACTTAAAATGTCATCGGTCACATTACGAAAAAGGATTATCATCGGCAACATGTCATAGTTTTGATAATTAAAATCCAATTTTCCTAATTTGAATCAAATCCAGAGCAATTTTCAACTTAGCAAATTGACTTAAGCACAACTCAAATTTTAACATTACCTAAACACCTAAACAGAGAAACCATAAACAACTTATTATCACCATTAACCCTAATTAACATTCAAAAAAACATATAACTATAAAAATTAGATAAATTTCATAAACGAAATCAAAGCAAATTCATACCAGTGTACTCTCACATCTACGTACAGACTCCCGATCAAACGAATTTCAAAACAAATAACTTAACACGTTCCGATGAGGCGAAAATTAGGGTTTTCAAGGTCACCGAGAGTTTACAATTCATTTATCTGAAGATCTGCAAAGAGTTGAGTGAAGATAATAACCGACATAGAGGTGGTTAAGTTGTGGCGGTGGAGCATCGGTCTCCGGTGGCGAACGACGGTGATACGGCGGCGATTCGCCGGTTGCCGGCTGCGTTTGTGTTTATTATTTTCTGATTTTGTTTTTTTTTTTGGTAACTGGTTATTATTTAATTGTTGTGTTTATTATTATACTTGACCACTTTCTACTCATTGTCAATTATTATTCTCGATCATAATTACCCCGCGCTTTTGTACCAATCAGATCAACGCATTTTTATTTTTGAATTTGAGTTTTTCAGATAAATATTTACCCCCGCTTCACGGTCGTTTTCACAATCACGCCAACAACAATTTTGATCGACTCACGCTCTGAGGGTGGTGTACTGGACAATATGGGGCGTGAACTTTGCCACGCTTCAGGTCCAATCAGTGGCGGACCCAGGATTTTTTTTCATTGGGGTCCATTTTTTTGTGTTAGATTTTTTCATAACCAAACATTAAAATTTCCGGGTCGCTCATCGTTAGTGGTGTACAAATCGGGTTTCGGGTAGGATCGGGTTTCGGGTAGGATCGGGTTTCGGGTAGGATCGGGTTTTACAAAAGCGGGTTTTTTTAAAAACCGGGTCGGGTCCGGGTCCGGGTCTTCTATCAAAAATGTATACCCTATATACCTGGGTTCGGGTAGGGTTCGGGTCGGGTTTTATAAAACCCGGGTATTATAATACCCTATTTCCGGGTTCGGGTCCGGTTCGGGTATTCATCGGGTACGGTTCGGGTATGCATCGGGTTGGGAAAAAACCCGCACCGGAATTAATACATACGATAAGTAAGATGCTAAATATTTCAACATTTAAACAATAGGAATTAATTTCACAACCTCCAAATATTAAAAAAAAGGTCACATGCTTGTCAAGGAACTTTTTTTGCACCACTGAAGCACATAACTGTCCAAATGAAGACAGTCACATGCTTGTATTTTTTTTGCACCGATAATTCCCCAGGTACATCAATACATTGAACAACCAAAATAGTATGAGACTGCTTACATTGTTGAGGAGATATGTTCCTGTTCTCAAAATTTAACACCCTCTAGAAATCTTCATGTGCACTAGCTGCGCGCCACTGCCTACAAACCTTAGCTGCTCCACAAAGACTAATTTGGTCCAAGAAAGAAAATACCATATGCAACAAGTCATAAGAACAAAATTACATCAAAGTGCATACATAATTGTTAAATCATAAGAACTAGAAGTCTTAATGCTTGAAACCTAATAATTAAACAAGATTACATCAAAGTGCATACTTTTTGGTCGTCTTCGTTTTTTGATCATCTTCGTTTAGTCTTCTTCTAGTGGGCTTGACATTCCCATTTCGACCTCTTCCTCGTGTATATCCGTTTCAACGCCATTTTCATCTTCAAGTGACTCCACATGTTGAATCCGCTCCGCCGCATCCAAATAGTCCTTTAAGCAAATACACATTTCAATCGACTCGGGACTAAGCTTCGTCCTCCTTAATGAAATGACTCGGCCACTAAAAGAAAAGGCGGACTCCGAAGCTACCGTGGAAGCTTGGACACTTAGTAGATCACGGGCCATTGCGGCTAGAACCGGAAATTGGGGTTCCTTTTCTTTCCACCAAGCCAAAATGTCGAAATTATCAAATTCTTCTTCGGAAGTGACGAATGCTAAAAAATCCGATGCAATATATCTCCCGAACTCGCTACTTGGGGTGTTACCACGAGCTCGTTTAGCATTGTCACTTCGCAAAGTATTAAACAAACAAATTTCTAAATTTCTATTACGGCTTGTTGAACTACCACTAGAAGAACCCGCATTTTCATAAGCTTGATGAACTTGTGAACTTAATTGACCATATTTTGCATAATAAACATCAAACAACTTTTCAAATTGTTTGTTAAAACTTGCTTGCGCTTTTGGCACAAAATAAGGATCTTCTTCTTGCAAATCCAAAGCAAAACATATTTTCTCAATCAATGTTTCCACACCTCCTTTGTTTACGTATGGGTTTAGAGCGGCCGAACAAGTAATAACGGGAGGCAAAACTTCAAAATACTTTCTAAACTTTTCTTTCATCGGCTTCATCATTTTAACAAAAATCGGACCTTTATATTCCAAATCTTGAAGCTTTGTTGCGATTATGAAAAGTTGATTAAGAACTTCGCAACTTGTGGGATAATAAACTCCCGATAAAAACTTTGTTGCACTTTTAAAAACCCCAAGCACATCGGTTAAAGTTTCAATAATAGCCCAACTAGTTATTAAACCTAGAATTGTTTTTAGTTATTAAATTATTATATTATATGAATCTTGATGAGATAAAGGGCCGGATGTCTTTAATCATGAATATCACTTGGGCCAATTTGGAGGGTTGGGCCTTTCATGTAATTGGCTAAACTATACGGTCGACATAAAACACAAACAGTAAAAACACAATGATTTAAAGTTGATATCTATTTATTTCTTTGAAGGTATCTCACCATGTGGCCCCTGCCAACCAATTTGGCTTAATCTAAGCCGGGTTTCGGCCTTTCGGGTATTTATAAAACCGGGTTTCGGGTATTATAAAAACCGGGTTTTGGGTATTTATAAAACCGGGTTTCGGGTATTATAAAAACCGGGTTTCGGGTATTTATAAAACCGGGTTTCGGGTATAAACCGGGTATAAAAAAAACCGGTTTCGGGTTCGGGTTTTAGACCAAATATGCATACCCGGTCCCTACCCTACGGGTAGGGTCGGGTTCGGGTTCGGGTATAAAAAACCCGGGTTTTATAATACCCGGTTCCGGGTTTTTTTTTCGGGTCCGGGTCCGGGTTCGGGTTTTTTGTACACCACTACTCATCGTAGTCGGGTCGGGTCGGGGCTAGGAAATAATGTAGAAGCATTTAGTGGACATGAAACCACTACATTATTAAAAACCATTTTTAAGAATCAAGTTATCAAATTGTGGTGATTAATAAGTTGCTTGAAACCAATAGCTACCTAAACAACACAACTACTTCACATGACTTCAAAAATTTGTTTAAGTTTTTTTTTTTTTTGAATGCCACTATATGTTGAAAGTCGTATTTGGTAATCAAATGTGAAATAAATCATTTGGAGACATTAAATTTATCATTTAAAAAAAAAGCAAATTAGAGGATCAATGGGTGGTTGTTGTGTTTTAAAACACTAGTTTAATTTTGATGGAAAAAATAAACTAAAAAACAAGAGATGCAAGACTTGAACTTGAGACCTACTTATTCGAACACAAGGAGATTTACCACCATGCCATCTTTGCTTTTAATACTATGGGGTCCAACTAATTTATTTTATGGGGTCCTTGGAAAATTTAACATACCGGTTCTACTATTTTTTTAAAAAACATTGGGATCCGTGGACCCCGACCCACATCATGTGGGCCCGCCCCTTCGTCCAATCACAATACCACTACGTGTGATCTTAGATGAAATTCAACTAAAGGGTTCATTAAGTCCTTTACAAGTTTTTGTGTGGTCTGGTTAAGACTCATCATTTTTTCTAGATTAAAAATCATTTTTGTAGATTAAAAATCATTTTTTGTAAACGGTATTTTAGCAAAAGCTATGATACCAACTTGCCCAACTAACAGACCGGTTTTTGTAAATGCAAAATTCATTAATTTAAATGAATCTTTTTGAATCAATCGAATGATTAAAAGAAAAAGATGCACATTTTTTTTTTCTTTTTAGTCGAATAAAAAGAAAAAGATGAATAGTATTTTGAATATAATATTCATTAACTTTAATCATATAAAGTTTTCTTTGAAAATAATATTTCATTATTAGAATTATTAATCGATTAAAACAATCGATTGATAACTTGGATTTCAATTTATTGAATATAAAATTCATAACTTGAAATTTAATTTAATGAATCTAAGATTCATATTAGTCGACAATTGTAAACTAACATAAACAATTTTGAAATTGTTTAATTGTGGAATTAATCCTTTGAATTTACAAAATTCACTATTTTTTTAGTCATATTTTTACTAAATTTTTTAGATTGAAGAATCATTTGTTTCGATAGTTGTTAATCGATTTCTTTTTGTATTTGTTTATAAACATCATTTTATGATTTAATCAAAATCTTAGTTTTTTGTGTTGAAATAAATTCTTCAAGTTTGATATTTCATATATCTCCTTAAAATCTTAAAAAAAATTATTTCAACACAAAAAACAAAGTTTAGTTTCTAGAGTCTTTTCTAGAAAAAATAAAATATTTTATTGTTTTAACACTGAAGAATTTTCAGTTGACATAAAAAATACAGCTGGTGAAGTTTATTTGCCACTCTTAACAAAGGGTGAAATAGCAAAAAAAAACTTTTGCATATTAAACCAGAGTTGAGAAAGTCTCTCAATATGGTACATATAGGAGCGGTTAAAATCCTTCTAAAAGCACAGTTTAGAGATGAAATTAATTTTCCTATAAAAATGGCACTCGTTGGTAATAGAATTATCAATAGGCAAGATGCTCTTCTGGGAGCAATTCAAGGAAATTTAGCATATGATAAATTTATGTTTACTGTTTATCCTAAATTTGCTTTACATCGAGATTCAAAAGATTTCGACAAAACTTTAAGTTTTATACATCAGTGTGAAAGAACTGATCTTATGGAACCAGGTAATAAAGTGTTTACGATTAATTATTTAATCTCTTATGCTTTAACCAATAGCACTCATTCAATTGAGTACAAAGAAAAAGAGAGTATAACAATTGAGGATATATTCTCAGACATTGAAATTGTTGAAGGCAGCAAATTCATTGAGCCATCACAATTACAAGAAAATTGGGCAATTGATATTGCACGAAATAAACAAGTTTTAGTTTCAAAACCTAGACACAGTTATGCTGGAAACTCTTTACAAATAAGAGAATCAAGTAATACTGAACAATTAATTCGTTCTTTGTCAGAAAGAATAGACGGGTATGGTAAAGTTTTAAAAGGGATTATTGGAGAATAATGTCTTCAAAACCAATTTTAGATTATTTACAATATGTTGATTAACAAATCATCTATGAAGAGGCTGATATACAAATTTGGTTTATTAGAATAAATCAAATTAAAGAAAATTTTATGTTAAGTCATAAAACAAAATATCTTAATATAAAGATTATTAAGAAAAACATTTTTGCTTCTAAGCAAAAATTTATGGAGCTTAGAACTAAAAAGGCAATTATATCTGTAACATGACTACTCTTTTAAAATTAGAGGAACTTGTTAAAGATTTAATTAGAAAGTTGGATAGTCTATCTACCAACGAAAATCTTGATGTAACTGCTGCAAAAATCATCAAGGATGTTTCAGACAAAATTGATGAAAAAATGGACTCAAAAACTTTTATGCCCGAAAGGCAAAAAGAAAAAATTGATGATGAAAAAAGCTTTCAAAAGTATTCATTTCCAAACTTCAACGTTGGAAATCCATCTCTAGGAAGTTCTAAAAGTCCGAATGCATTATCATGGCCTTACGGATCAACTTCAAATGACCAATAAAGGTCAAGCGAAAAACCTTTTTAGAAATATAAATCTAGAGATTTCTAGACATTATTTCTATATAGAAAGAAATAATCAAAGAATTTATGAATTACATTCGGATTGGAGCTTCATCCTTATGACAAACTTTTTGAATTAACTGATTTAAAAAGAAAAAAATCTTTTATGGAAAAAGATATTCAAAGACTAAAAGATAAAAAGATTATTTTATCTTGTGGATAAAATGAGTTCCATCATTCAAAAATTGGAACAAATTTTAGATGAACAATTGGATACCCTTCCAGTTGAACAAATAATAGAACTTGTTAATCTCATTACTTTGAATGACAAAGAATGTGAACAAAAGTTTTCTGAAAATAAAATTTTAAACGAAAGATATTTTTCTGAAAATAAAGAACAAATCTTTGTTTTAAAGAATGAAGAACCAAAGGCCTTTCCTTTAAAGAAAGAAGAACCCGAAACTGAAGAAAGTTCTTCAAACATGGAAATGTCTCCAAGACAAAGAACTTACAATGCCTCTACTAGCAAAAGTAACAGGTGTAGAAAAAAGGATACAGAATTTTCCATGTCGTATCATAAAGGTATACCTGATTATAATAGTAATGACAATGGTAGTGCAACTACTATTAATACTATTAAAATTGATTGTATCTTCAACCTCGACAAAAGAAAAAAGGTAATTGATAAATGGAACACTGAGATCAGTCTAATCATTCAGACTAATTCAGTAGAGTTCTCTCATGCTAAGGCTTTGTTATTATTATTAGAACATAAGTCTGCAGGAATTATACAAAATTTCATCAAAGGAACAACTTGGGATGAAAATTTACATGGTGAGGATCTTTTTGATCAAATCATAAATGCAATATACATGATGTTTTTAGGTCTCGACCTCATTACAGATAAAGACCGAGAAAATCAAAAAACATTAGAAAAAGCAAGACAAAATCTTGCTAAGGCACAACTTTGTGACATATGTCTTTTAGACGATTTCACTTGTCTTTATGAAACAAATTTATATAAATTAGGCACAGGTGAATTCCATTCTTGGATTGATGCTTACCTAATGAAAATTCCCATCGTCGGAGAAAAGGCGAAAGAACGATGGAATAAGGAAAAGAATCAATTTACAATGCATTCTCTTGGGTTTGCTACTAGAATTGTTAAAGAAGAAATTGCATCTTATTGTGATCTTTCTGATAAACAAAAACAGTTAAAACGTTTTAATGAAAACTGTTGTAAAAGACTCGCTGAGTTACCACAATTATCTTTTGGCTGTGAACCAACAAAAGAGAAAAGTTATTTCAAAAAGAGATATAAAAATAAATATAAAACAAAAACAAAAAAACGTTTTTGGAAAACCAAGAAAAGAAAATTTTCACCGGGAAAATAATTTTCTAAAGAAAAACCTAAGGTCTGTCCTCAAGTTAAGAAAATGTAACACCCTGAAAACGGGTTTGGTAATCAAACCACATTAATGCTACTGGACGGGTAAAATACAGTTAGTGGCAAAACTTAACCGGTAAATTTTAGGATTTAAATAAATAAATCTAATATTTATTAAAAGGATGAGAAATACTTTGAGAAAGCAAAGTATATAAAAGGCTCGAGATTTAACGGGACTTAAAATAAAACGGGTTGTAAACAAGATAAAGTAACTAGGAAATAAATAACCTAGTACAAGTCTTGTAATTAAATGAAAGAACAAAATATCAAGTTATAAACCAAACTAAAGTTGAGGGGCCTAAAGGGTGTAAATTGAAACTAATACTATTAAAACAAAAATTAAAACTCAAAACCCACTTAGGGGCGTGGGTGGAGGTCGAACCAGGCAAGGGGAAGGCGAACAGGGTTCTTCAAAACCCAAGCTTCCATAAATCTCATAAATTGAGGGTTCAAATCTGATCAAAAACGAAATCCGAGCTAAGATTAATGATCCCCATTGCAAGGAGATCATAAGGTATGTAAAATTTGACAAAAACCCTCTACTTGAAATTCTCATGAATTTAGAGAACTTGAAATCTGATGATGCATGTGTGATTTGTAGATGAATTAGGAACGTTAAAACGTCTAGGAGCAAACCCTAGACAAGTACATGTTGAAATTATGCTAATTCTAGTGAAATCCATGGTCATCATTGTAGGTGATTAGTGGGTTATGTAGAACTTGATAAACACTAGGAAATTTGGGGTTTATTCTAGTGTAAATTGACATATGTAAAGTTATTTCAGAATTTTAAAGGCAAATATTTGTGTTAGATAGTTTGATTGATGAAAATTCGGGTTATATGACAAGTTGTGAGCTTGTTAATGAATTATTTAAAATTCTGCCCTTAAGGTGTTTGTATAAATGCCTCAAAGAAGACTTAAACCTGAAATTTAAAGTTAAAACGCATAATTAGGATGATATGGCAAATTGTGCGTTAAGACTTATAAAAAGGGTTATAAACGGATTGTGAATTGAACTCTTTAGGAGAGGAATCCGGATCGTCAAGTGGACAAGCCGGTGGGAAATACGCGTTTGAAAAGGATGCTTAAAAGGTACGTAACCGCGATTTCGTTACGTTATGTTTGATTTCGTATTTTCGCTAGTAGACTTTAAATTAGCATAATACATGATATTTGCATTTAGTTGAAGTGACAAAGATCACTAGGTAAATAAACGGGTCAAAAGGTGAAATTATCACCCTTGACAATATTGACTAATGGTTTGTCGAGTTACATGTTTATAGGAATAAATATCAAATGGATACGCACATCACTATTGTTTAGCGGCTACTAAGGCAAGGTATTGAAACGGGTCAATATATTGATCCGAGTCAGGTATGTATAATGATACAACTCATCATGTAGAACTTGAGATTCTATAAGAGTTATTCAAGGTTAAAGTATAGTTATTCGGTTATCTTTTAGGTAAACCGAATAAATTGAGTTACGGTTATGGTGTTTTAGAAGCACATGGGTTTATAAACAAGGTTATAGTTAAAAGGTAGGATTTTGGGTCAAACAAGTATTCAAAAGTTCCTTGTAGTAAAAGAAGGATGAAAATTGACCAAGTTGCCCTTATAGGCTAATTCGAACGAACGATCCTTAAAAGGGGTTCGGAAACGATTTTTATGATTAAATAAATGCTTAGAATAAGAAAAGATAGTGAAAGATGTAAATTCTTGGGTCGAATGACTTTATATAGGTCCTTGCCATAAAATGATAATCCGAGGGGTAAAACTCGGAACGTATAGATATCCACATTAAATCCAACACACATATAGTTGTGGTGGAAGATTACTTGGTAAGCAATGTAGGAATAAGATGCTAGAAATGTATGAAAGCGAGTTCAGGTTCTAAAGTGCTTAAATACCCTTAACGGGTCAAAATAAGCATACGAGCGAAAACGTACTTAAATTGTGTAAGAAACCTATGATTAGAACCTAACATGGTAGATAACATTAATTGGAAGAGGTGCATGTGGAATAAGGATTAAACAAATATGTTGTTTGATAAAATACATAAACGAGTTAAAAGTCGGTAAAACGGCAAGGAGTCGAAGGCTTAGAAGTCTCAAAATCTATTATGTAGGATGTTGGATTTTAACTCCATATGATGGAGGATCAAATTACAATCACGTAGGAAGAAACGGTAGGTCAAACGGACAAGCGGATTGAAAGATACGAAAGTTTTCGTGTCAAAAACGGCAAAAAGGGAAGGGGCTGATACAGGGGCCACCGTAACTTACGGTGGGCACCGTAAGTTACGGTGGGGCAGAAATCATTACGGTTGATACCTCCTGAGTTACGGTGGGGGCTTTGTAAACCAAGGGCCACTGTAACTTACGGTACCCACCGTAAGTTACGGTGGAGGCCAGATTCGAGTTCTTGGTTCGGAAATCAAGATATAAATGTTGGAATTTCCTGATTTTTCTTTAATTCAATTATTCGACCCAATCTTCCTTGTTGTATTAGTTATGTAACTATCAAAACTGACTTTTAAGTTGGTTTTGAATACAGGTGAATGTTGAGAGCCCCGGATGAAGATCAAGCGACGAGCAAGAACCGAACACGCATTAAATGAAGCTTCCGCAAGTTGTTTCGTCGTTATTCTAAAATGGAGAATTAAATCATATTATGTTATATCACTTTAAATTGTAAAAGTTTTTAATAAACCAGTATTTTAGCATGAATGTTTAAATATAAATACTTAGTAATTGCGATTATTTACGAAAATCGCTAAATAAAAATTTATGGTTCTTACAAGTTGGTATCAGAGCCTTGGTTTAAGAGATTCAAGTATGGTGGGAAAACTATGCTTGGACTTAAACCTTATGCTCTTGATAAAGATTGGTGTTCGGTTCAAGGCTTGATCGCAAATCCGGTAAGTACAAGTATGTCAATGATTTAGAATGATTAAAGTGTCGAGATCAACTTACAGGGTTATCGCGTAATACACGTTACCCCAGTCACATCGATAAATGATAGATACAGTTAATGAATTACGTGCGTTGACACGTACAGTAAAAAGCCTTGTATTACAATACGGGCGTTTATTAATGTCGAAATTACTAACTTTTGTAAATGTTAGTTGAAGGACAACCGCATCTGAAGATGACGCGAGTTGAACGAATTAGGGATATGACAGTGGAACGGTCCGAGGTATGACAAGCAAAGCATACTTATTAAGGAACTAAATCGCGTGACGATCGTGAACAAAGTTAGCGGCAAGAGAAGCCCGTTAGAACAAGCATTACCAGGTGCACGCTTTTAAATTAATCGCACAAAGTAGTAATATGCAACTAACACGTAGGGAATAACGGTTGCATATATCTGATAAAATCTGAATAGGATATCTATTCAGGATGATGTTTCTAAGAAAATTTTAATAGAAACATGTGCTATTCACAATGATGAATAACAAGGAAATAATAAGATTAGTTCATATGGAAACTAGGACGAGGGGTAATTATCCAAGTGGGAAACTCTCAATATAACGCTATTGAGAAAGGTAGAGATCACATTAACGAATGTGATTATATAATAGTTCGATAGAAAAGAAAAACATTTTATATGTTCGAATGTAAAACTAGTAAAACTAATGATTGTTGTTTTGCAATTAAATAAAGTTTTACTAAATGAAATTACAAGTATGAACTAAATAGAGGCATTACTTACATAGGGGGTGATGTGAAAGCTATAAAAAGGTCATGTGTGTCATGTGCTGATTGCTTACTCTGGCCAAGTAAGTAGTGGCATATGATACCATGAACTTCTTGTAGCAGACACATTTACGTCCGATGTAGTAAGGGCGGGATAGATGGGACTAACTTAAAAGGTACCCAAATAAACCAAATAATCAAGATGTTTGATAATAAACGTAGACGCAAGTCGGATGACAGAAGCGTATTACGTTAGAGTAAAGAGCCCGAGAGAAGGGACAAGGATCAAAGTAAGAGGAAATACAGACCAACTAATGAGAATGCTAAGGCATAAAGATAAAATTTGACAGTCATAAGTGATGAAAATTCACACAGAAAA
The DNA here is from genome assembly GCA_030545235.1 of Helianthus tuberosus. Taxonomy (NCBI): domain Eukaryota; kingdom Viridiplantae; phylum Streptophyta; class Magnoliopsida; order Asterales; family Asteraceae; genus Helianthus; species Helianthus tuberosus. The sequence goes on from CM060357.1 coordinate 178,363,021, forward strand.
TTCAAAGGGGTAGAATAAAAGATAAAGGACTTGATTGAATAAAAGCGATGGATCTCGCTAAGACGACCAAATAAATTAAAATAACGTCTAAAACCATATAAGAATGATTACTTGAAAATGACCTTGGTAAAGATACCCGATTGATGGGTAGGACTTTGAAAGCATGCGTAAACCAAGAGATGGGTACGCGAAATAGAAATGTCAAAGGACTCGGATTAAGAGTCATGACTAAAAGACGATGAGAAATTGCAAACAGAATTTTTGATAACTATGTTCAACTAATCTAAAGTTGAACGGGTTGAATAAAGAATGAAGTGTGACGTTCGTGAGTAATGAAATCTCACACGAATAAATCAAACGAGATAAATAAAATATAAAAGCTCGGTAGTGCAAGTAAGCGCAAATCGAAAAATGGAAGCACGAAATAATAAAGAACCCGGGTAACGGGTCGTAGAGAAGTATAATTATGAACCGGGGAAACGGTGAGCGTAGAACAAACCGACGTGTAAATGACGTAAAGAGTCATAAAGTCGGAAGATTAGTCCAAGAGTAAACGAACGAAGCTTTAGACTACGGTCAAGGCCAACTAAAGTTCAAAAACGAAAATAAACAATTCCAAACATAATAAAAGATGCTTTGAAGCTATATATGTATATATACATTTGAATATAGACATGGATAAAAGACGATCTACGGGATCATAAATAGTGTTAAAGTCTACGGGACCAAAAAGACCTTCGGGTCACAAATAGAAAGAAACGAATTGTAAAGGTCTCACCTTAGAAAGGATAAAAAGGTGAAAATCTGAATAAATAGCCTACGAGGCTAAGGGAAAGAACCTACGGGTCATAGGGGTTAAGCTTGGGAAATTGTTATAATTCCCCGCATTAAATAATAACGAAAAGGACTAGATTCTCGGAAGTAACATTCCTAGAAGCGGGAGAAAGATGTACGACAAGGAGGAAACATAAACTAAGAATTTAGTTTTTAGTCACAAGTAACGTTTTAAACAAAACATAAGAGGTATGGGTAACTTAGAGAATTTTAAACACACATAAGGCCGGTGATGGCAAATAGCATACCCGGGTAACGGGGTATGAAGTAACCGGTGACTAACAAGTCTAACCGCCAAAATGAATAAACAATAAAGATAATGGATACAAGCAGAAAAGTAACGGCCTGCGAGGCCTTACACACGAAAGACTTACATGTCAATATAAATGGAAATGTTAGATCGAAAGGAATGAATGAATGCCTTGAAAAACGAAACTAAGTACGTTTAATCCAAATTAAAGGAACTATGTAAACAAGGTTTCGAGGACGAAACCTCTTTAAGGGGGGTAGACTTGTAACACCCCGAAAACGGGTTTGGTAATTAAACCATGTTAATACTACTGGACGGGTAAAATACAGTTAGTGGTAAAACTTACCCGGTAAATTTTAGGATTTAAATAAATAAATCTAATATTTATTAAAAGGATGAGAAATACTTTGAGAAAGCAAAGTATATAAAAGGCCCGAGATTTAACGGGACTTAAAATAAAACGGGCTGTAACCAAGATAAAGTAACTAGGAAATAAATAACCTAGTACAAGTCTTGTAATTAAATGAAAGAACAAAATATCAAGTTATAAACCAAACTAAAGTTGAGGGGCCTAAAGGGTGTAAATTGAAACTAATACTATTAAAACAAAAATTAAAACTCAAAACCCACTTAGGGGCGTGGGTGGAGGTCGAACCAGGCAAGGGGAAGGCGACCAGGGTTCTTCAAAACCCAAGCTTCCATAAATCTCATAAATTGAGGGTTCAAATCTGATCAAAAACGAAATCCGAGCTAAGATTAATGATCCCCATTGCAAGGAGATCATAAGGTATGTAAAATTTGACAAAAACCCTCTACTTGAAATTCTCATGAATTTAGAGAACTTGAAATCTGATGATGCATGTGTGATTTGTAGATGAATTAGGAACGTTAAAACGTCTAGGAGCAAACCCTAGACAAGTACATGTTGAAATTATGCTAATTCTAGTGAAATCCATGGTCACCATTGTAGGTGATTAGTGGGTTATGTAGAACTTGATAAACACTAGGAAATTTGGGGTTTATTCTAGTGTAAATTGACATATGTAAAGTTATTTCAGAATTTTAAAGGCAAATATTTGTGTTAGATAGTTTGATTGATGAAAATTCGGGTTATATGACAAGTTGTGAGCTTGTTAATGAATTATTTAAAATTCTGCCCTTAAGATGTTTGTATAAATGCCTCAAAGAAGACTTAAACCTGAAATTTAAAGTTAAAACGCATAATTAGGATGATATGGCAAATTGTGCGTTAAGACTTATATAAAGGGTTATAAACGGATTGTGAATTGAACTCTTTAGGAGAGGAATCCGGATCGTCAAGTGGACAAGCCGGTGGGAAATACGCGTTTGAAAAGGATGCTTAAAAGGTACGTAACCGCGATTTCGTTACGTTATGTTTGATTTCGTATTTTCGCTAGTAGACTTTAAATTAGCATAATACATGATATTTGCATTTAGTTGAAGTGACAAAGATCACTAGGTAAATAAACGGGTCAAAAGGTGAAATTATCACCCTTGACAATATTGACTAATAGTTTGTCGAGTTACATGTTTATAGGAATAAATATCAAATGGATACGCACATCGCTATTGTTTAGCGGCTACTAAGGCAAGGTATTGAAACGGGTCAATATATTGATCCGAGTCAAGTATGTATAATGATACAACTCATCATGTAGAACTTGAGATTCTATAAGAGTTATTCAAGGTTAAAGTATAGTTATTCGGTTATCTTTTAGGTAAACCGAATAAATTGAGTTACGGTTATGGTGTTTTAGAAGCACATGGGTTTATAAACAAGGTTATAGTTAAAAGGTAGGATTTTGGGTCAAACAAGTATTCAAAAGTTCCTTGTAGTAAAAGAAGGATGAAAATTGACCAAGTTGCCCTTATAGGCTAATTCGAACGAACGATCCTTAAAAGGGGTTCGGAAACGAGTTTTATGATTAAATAAATGCTTAGAATAAGAAAAGATAGTGAAAGATGTAAATTCTTGGGTCGAATGACTTTATATAGGTCCTTGCTGTAAAATGATAATCCGAGGGGTAAAACTCGGAACGTATAGATATCCACATTAAATCCAACACATATATAGTTGTGGTGGAAGATTACTTGGTAAGCAATGTAGGAATAAGATGCTAGATTGGTAAGTGAAGACTGCATCTGCATCAGGACAAATTACGAAAAGACTTCAGGACTTTTTATCGTCTGAATAAATCTTTTCTGCTTCATAAACCTTTATGGAGAGAGCTCTTGCTTTGGACCATAGGATTCTGAAATCTGGGAAGCTTATTCCTTCTAAAATCTCTGAAGATGGATCTTTGGATGGAACTTCTTCTTTCTCTTTTATGAAGACCACGTGTCTTCTTTGACCTGTATGATTCTGGACTTTGGGCACTAATATTGGTGCTTTGAAGATTATCTTCTTGCCTCCGAAGTTAGCTTGGTTCTTATCTGCTTCTTGTTGAGCTTGAAAAAGTGTCCTGTACTTCTTGTGGACGAAAGATGTTTCCTTTATTAGATTGGATACAATGTCCCAATCATCATAGATTCCTGCATTTGGACCTTCAAATATCACGTAGAACTTTGAATCATCCTTTGCTGGCATTCTTGTCTTGTCCGCATAACTAGGCCGAAGACTAGTTTCTCCAACTTTTTCCAAGTTGTCAGGAGTCAACGGATTTGACTTCTTAGCTACAAAGCCGTTTGCATCTGAGCTGCTGGAAGAAGATGAACCTTCTCTTTCCATTTTTCGTAAATGGACAACCTCCGAAAATGTAGACCCAGGGGTCAATCGGATGTTAGCCTTCTTTGAATGAAGGTCTCGCCTGGCTTGTGAGGCCTCTGGCATGCTTTTTCCCAAAGCATCAGGGATCAACGGATTTGTTGAGTCTTTACCAGTCGCCGTTTGCACTGGACTAGATTCTGTTTTTAGCTTTTCAGCATCCTGGACAGAATTTCCAGTTAAGATCATGGTCGTGTAGACACTGATCTGATCTCTGATGGATCTTAATTCTATTTCTAGAATTTTTTCCTTGAGACGTAGAGCTTTAAGATCTTCTTCCATACTGGAAGTTTTTTATAAAGACAATTTCTTTAGGCGTAAAGCCCTTAAATCTTTTATCTCCCTTTCTTTTTAAAGGTTTTTTGTAAATGAAGGTGATGATTTTGGATGAAGAAAAACTTTCTATTTATAGGAGCAAGGATGACAATGATATCATTGCTTATGATTTCTGAAAATCTCGTGTCAAGCTATCAGTTAACACGTTTTTGGCCCCCTTAAGATGCTCATTGTTGAATGAATATCTTGAAAACCGTGTCTGCCATTTGACAAAATGTTTATTATTTCCAAAAAAAATTTGTTTTCAGAAAATGAATAATTTTTTAATAAACAAATTTCAAAAAATCGTTTTGTTTATCTTTATCCCCCCAACTAAAAGAGTGGTTGGACTTCATTCTGAGTCTTCTATAGAAGAATCGGATGACAGGTTGTCTAATATTTCTAAAGCATATACTTGTGTATAGCCATCAAAAATATTCTCAGAAGGAAAATATCCCTCAATTTCGGTTTCTAAGATAATCTTTATCTTTTCCGGAAATTTTTGTCTGTTGGGACATTCGTTGGCATAATGTCCTTCTTTAGAACATATCCAGCAACGACATTTTTTCTTACCTTGAGGACAGACCTTAGGTTTTTCTTTAGAAAAATATTTTCCCGGTGAAAATTTTCTTTTCTTGGTTTTCCAAAAACGTTTTTTAGTTTTTGTTTTATATTTATTTTTGAAATAACTTTTATCTTTTGTTGGTTCACAGCCAAAAGATAATTGTGGTAACTCAGCGAGTCTTTTACAACAGTTTTCATTAAAACATTTTAACTGTTTTTTTTATCAGAAAGATCACAATAAGATGCAATTTCTTCTTTAACAATTCTTGTAGCAAACCCAAGAGAATGCATTGTAAATTGATTTTTTTCCTTATTCCATCGTTCTTTCGCCTTTTCTTCGACGATGGGAATTTTCATTAGGTAAGCATCAATCCAAGAATGTAATTCACTTGTGCCTAATTTATATAAATTTGTTTCATAAAGACAAGTGAAATCGTCTAAAAGACATATGTCACAAAGTTGTGCCTTAGCAAGATTTTGTCTTGATATTTATAATGTTTTTTGATTTTCTCGGTCTTTATCTGTAATGAGGTCGAGACCTAAAAACATCATGTATATTGCATTTATGATTTGATCAAAAAGATCCTCACCATGTAAATTTTCTTCCCAAGTTGTTCCTTTGATGAAATTTTGTATAATTCCTGCAGACTTATGTTCTAATAATAATAACAAAGCCTTAGCATGAGAGAACTCTACTGAATTAGTCTGAATGATTAGACTGATCTCAGTGTTCCATTTATCAATTACCTCTTTTCTTTTGTCGAGGTTGAAGATACAATCAATTTTAATAGTATTAATAGTAGTTGCACTACCATTGTCTTTACTATTATAATCAGGTATACCTTTATGATACGGCATGGAAAATTCCGTATCCTTTTTTCTACGCCTGTTACTTTTGCTAGTAGAGGCATTGTAAGTTCTTTGTCTTGGAGACATTTCCATGTCTGAAAAACTTTCTTCAGTTTCGGGTTCTTCTTTCTTTAAAGGAAATGCCCTTGGTTCTTCATTCTTTAAAACAAAGATCTGTTCTTTATTTTCAGAAAAATATCTTTCGTTTAAGATTTTATTTTCAGAAAATTTTGTTCACATTCTTTGTCATTCAAAGTAACGAGATTAACAAGTTCTATTATTTGTTCAACTGGAAGGGTATCCAATTGTTCATCTAAAATTTGTTCCAATTTTTGAATGATGGAACTCATTTTATCCACAAGATAAAATAATCTTTTTATCTTTTAGTCTTTGAATATCTTTTTCCATAAAATAATTTTTTCTTTTTAAATCAGTTAATTCAAAAAGTTTGTCATAAGGATGAATGATCCAATCCGAATGTAATTTATAAATTCTTTGATTATTTCTTTCTATATTGAAATAATGTCTGGAAATCTCTATATTTATATTTCTAAAAAGGTTTTTCGCTTGACCTTTATTGGTCATTTGAAGTTGATCCGAAAGGCCATGATAATGCATTCGGACTTTTAGAACTTCCTAGAGATGGATTTCCAACGTTGAAGTTTGGAAATGAATACTTTTGAAAGCTTTTTTCATCATCATTTTTTTTCTTTTTGCCTTTCGGGCATAAAAGTTTTTGAGTCCATTTTTTCATCAATTTTGTCTGAAACATCCTTGATGATTTTTGCAGCAGTTACCTCAAGATTTTCATTGGTAGATAGACTATCCAACTTAATAATTAAATATTTAACAAGTTCCTCTAATTTTAAAAGAGTAGTCATGTTACAGATATAATTGCTTTTTTAGTTCTAAGCTCCATAATTTTTTGCTTAGAAGCAAAAATGTTTTTCTTAATAATCTTTATATTAAGAGATTTTGTTTTATGACTTAACATAAAATTTTCTTTAATTTGATTTATTGTAATAAACCAAATTTGTGTATCAGCCTCTTCATAGGTAATTTGTTGATCAAGATATTGTAAATAATCTAAAATTGGTTTTGAAGACATTATTCTCCAATAATCCCTTTTAAAACTTTACCATACCCGTCTATTCTTTCTGACAAAGAACGAATTAATTGTTTAGTATTACTTGATTCTCTTATTTGTAAAGAGTTTCCAGCATAACTGTGTCTAGGTTTTGAAACTAAAACTTGTTTATTTCGTGCAATATCAATTGCCCAATTTTCTTGTAATTGTGATGGCTCAGCGAATTTGCTGCCTTCAACAATTCCAATGTCTGAGAATATATACTCAATTGTTATACTCTCTTTTTCTTTGTACTCAATTGAATGAGTGCTATTGGTTAAAGCATAAGAGATTAAATAATTAATCGTAAACACTTTATTACCTGGTTCCATAAGATCAGTTCTTTCACACTGATGTATAAAACTTAAAGTTTTGTCGAAATCTTTTGAATCTCGATGTAAATCAAATTTAGGATAAACAGTAAACATAAATTTACCATATGCTAAATTTCCTTGAATTGCTCCCAGAAGAGCATCTTGCCTATTGATAATTCTATTATCAACGAGTGCAATTTTTATAGGAAAATTAATTCCATCTCTAAACTGTGCTTTTAGGGGGATTTTAACCGTTCCTATATGTACCATATTGAGAGACTTTCTCAACTCTGGTTTAATATGCAAAAGCTTTTTTGCTATTTCACCATTTGTTAAGAGTGGCAAATAAACTTCACCAGCTGCATTTTTATTTCAACTGAAAGTTCTTCAGTGTTAAAACAATAAAATATTTTATTTTTTCTAGAAAAGGATCTAGAAACTAAACTTTGTAAAGTTTTTGGTTGATTAAACACTTGTTTTGTGTCAAGCTTGAATTTAAGCTTGCTAATTTTTGTTAGTTGATCAGAATTAATCATGTAATCTGATACAAAACTTTTTTTGTTTTCACTAAAGTTTATTACTTCAATTATTTCTTTAGACTCATCTGAATCGTTTTTAAATAGATTATTATTTTCCATTAATTTATGAAAACTAATATCCTATTTTTTTAAAAAGAGCAACAAGGCTCTGATACCACTTGCGGAGGTACTTTAGAATTTCTACCAAAAACTTCTAAAGGACTTAATGAACCCTTTAGTTGAATTTGGTAGAAATTCTGAAGTACCTCCGCAAGTGGTATCAGAGCCTTGTTGCTCTTTTTTAAAAAATAGGATATTAGTTTTCATAAATTAATGGAAAATAATAATCTATTTAAAAACGATTCAGATGAGTCTAAAGAAATAACTGAAGTATTAAACTTTAGTGAAAATGAGAAAGGTTTTGTATCAGATTACATGATTAATTCTGATCAACTAACAAAAATTAGCAAGCTTAAATTCAAGCTTGACACAAAACAAGTGTTTAATCAACCAAAAACTTTACAAAGTTTAGTTTCTAGAGCCTTTTCTAGAAAAAAAATAAAATATTTTATTGTTTTAATACTGAAGAGCTTTCAGTTGACATAAAAAATACAGCTTGTGAAGTTCATTTGCCACTCTTAACAAAGGGTGAAATAGCAAAAAAGCTTTTGCATATTAAACCAGAGTTGAGAAAGTCTCTCAATATGGTACATACAGGAGCAGTAAAAATCCTCCTAAAAGCACAGTTTAGAGATGGAATTAATTTTCCTATAAAAATGGCACTCGTTGATAATAGAATTATCAATAGGCAAGATGCTCTTCTGGGAGCAATTCAAGGAAATTTATCATATGGTAAATTTATGTTTACTGTTTATCCTAAATTTGCTTTACATCGAGATTCAAAAGATTTCGACAAAACTTTAAGTTTTATACATCAGTGTGAAAGAACTGATCTTATGGAACCAGGTAATAAAGTGTTTACGATTAATTATTTAATCTCTTATGCTTTAACCAATAGCACTCATTCAATTGAGTACAAAGAAAAAGAGAGTATAACAATTGATGATATATTCTCAGATATTGGAATTGTTGAAGGCTGTAAATTCGCTGAGCCATCACAATTACAAGAAAATTGGGCAATAGATATTGCACGAAATAAACAAATTCTAGTTTCAAAACCTTGACACAGTTATGCTGGAAACTCTTTACAAATAGGAGAATCAAGTAATACTGAACAATTAATTCGTTCTTTGTCAGAAAGAATTGATGGATATGGTAGAATTTTAAAAGGAGTTATTGGAGAATAATGTCTTCAAAACCATTTTTAAATTATCTACATTGTCTTGATCTACAAATTAATTTTGAAGAAGGAAAGATTCATATTTCTTTAATTCGGATAAAACAATTAAAGAAAATTTTTATGATGAGTCATAAAATAAAATCTCGCAATATAAAAATTGCTAAAAGAAATATTTTTGCATCTAAACAAAAAATTCTTGAGCTTAAAGGTAAAAAGGCAATAATCTATAGAGATGAAAATATTGAAGCAATTTATGCCAAGAATATCAATGATGTTTTTGATGAAAAAATTGATGAAACAAGGCCTTTCGGTTCAACTTCAAATGACCAATAAAGGACAAATAAAAAAATCTTTTAGAAAAATTAATCTAAAGATTTTTATGCATTATTTCTATTTACAAAGAAATAATCAAAGAATTTATGAGTTACACCTTGATTGGTGTATTCATCCTTCTGAAAAACTTTCTGAATCAAATGATTTAAAAAGAAAAAATTATCTTCTGGAAAAAGAAATACAAAGACTTAGAGAAACAAAAATTATGAGTTGTGTGATAATGTTTGATTAATTGTTGCCTGGGCCGATCAAGTGTATATATATGTTGAATGTCTAATATTGTTCGATTAGGATGTCTGATCAGTGGTAATGATAGGGTTATTGATTGAATGTTTTAAATAGATAGTGTTGTTATTCAAGCTTGTATGATACCAGCCGGCTATCAAGATAGTTCCTTAATGTAACCAATGATCATGTTTCCTAGACACGATATATTTGATAAGTCTTGCGTGATACTGTTGATGTATGTAACATGATTCTTTTCGGTTATTTATGATTAATTGCTTTGTGATGTGTGTGAGAGTGTAGAACATTGTTATAAAGTCAGATTTGTATGCATAAATAATAGTGGGATCTCTTATCGAAATCGGTAGCCATGTGATGATCTAGCATCGTTTTATGTTAGGAGGATTAATGATTGTTGTCAGAACATCAATCAATGGGCCATGTTAAGGATTAAAGAATGGTAGGCTATTATTGTTTCTATAGGTAGTGATTGATGGTAGGTTTGGGTGTAATATAGTTGTCAAGCAAATAATGAATATGTAACAATATAAATATATGGAACCGACTTAGTATTGTTTTGTGTGGGGGGGGGGGGTGTTTATTTAAGGGTAACATAATAACTCAAACCTGAAACTTCCGATTTGTTGCTAGACTAGTACAAATTAGCCGGACTGTTAGGATGTGTTTGATAATAGCATTTTCCTTACTGATGGGCCGGTTGTGATGTGGGCCGCACACGGTTACCGAACAGTGGCATACTAGTTTAAATCAATTTGTCACTTGGGCCAGATACAAATCGGTTGTATCCGGGTCACCACGAAGCCACTGAACCTCGTGATCTGAACTGGGCCCACGAGGCTTGGGCCAAGAGAAACTGCCGAGAAAGTGGGCCGCACATGATGCAATTTGGCCGGACTTTGAGTGTTGGATTTGTTAGTTATCGTGATATACACATGATTTAGCTTTGGGCCATACAAACATTAGTTGATCATGTAGGTATGTATATGGTATATTTGTGTGATTACATGTTAAGCATTGTTTGATACTTTAGACGGACGAATAAACTGTCACGAGTTGGAATGCATATGTGTGTTACGTGAGCAATGAATATATTTTATGTGAACTTCGAATGCGTGAATTAACTATACGTGAAAGGTGTGGTATATGTGCATGTGAAACTGACCATAACTGGTAACCTTTTTAGGACTTGTTTATTCAACTGTTAATCAAGTAAACAATCTTACCGAGCAAAACCAAGGTGAGTTCACTACTTTTGAGCATGCGTCCCGGTGGTTGGGACAGTCAGTGGGTATCCCGGGGAGGGATAAGTCTTTTGGGTAAAAACTGGTATATATTTGATAATATTCTCATCCTATCATTCTTAAGTCCCATCTTTTGTTACCGGGGAGGTAACGGGGTATTAGTTGGTAGCGCTACTTAGGTTTGGCACCCTCACGCCGTACCAGGGAGGACAGTTGTGAACTAATTACCCAGTCGGGCCCAGTGCTTTGATAGGAGCACTGGGGAAAGGGCAAATCATACATCAGGAGCCGTCTTGTTATCATCGAGATATTATCAATATTACTTGCTTTTGTTAATGAACTGAAATAATCATTTGGTAACCGACGTTTTCATAAATTGTGAACTCGCCAGCTTTGTCTGATACACTTGTTGCATGCTCGCAGGTCGTTAGGTAACTTGGATGTGGAAACTTGCTGTCTGGAGATGCAGGAGTGGTCATGGGTCGACTAAAGGGGACTCATGTGAATACTTGTTTATTATTTTACTTTGGTTTTTGAACAACATAGTTATGGTTTGTTATTTGCTTTCGCTGAACATATTGGTTTTCGAATAAACTTGTGATGGGATTTATTTAATAATTTAAGAACTTCATTTTAAAACTTGTGGGTTCAATGTAATTAGTGGCTCATTGTCAGTACGTCATACGCTTATCAGGGACACTCCCTAGGTGGTATTTTGGGGGTGTGACAGTTTGGTATCAGAGCCACTAGTTATAGTGAACTTGGTTTTAAAATGTTTTTATAAAACCAGACTATAACCGAACAAATCCGAAATCGACAATGACACTCAGCTCCAGATTGCAAGGTTCGTCTTTCTCATTTGTTGCATACATTACATGATCAGTACACAATTGCTTATGACATAACCTACGAACACACACTCGTCACTATAGTATGATTGCATGAGTTACTTGCTTACATCATGACTCGTTTTGAAAACCGTGAGGGGCAGACGTGGGGAGCGTGCTGGCTGCCCAAGGCGGACAATAGCATGATGCATTGATAGTATGCCATAGTCCTTGGATTCCCGTGATTTTATTACATTGGCAACCTCCGTTTGACATTTGAGTTTGAAGAACCATTTGACATGAGTTAGGAGGAACTGAGATGAGCATGCAAATCACAATATTATTGTGGGTGCACACATAATAATAATGTGGGGTGCATGCGAGTCCTAGTGAGCCCTAACAGGTGAAAAAGAGGTTCTATTTTGTTATCTAATCAATGAGAAATGTAACAAACCCATGTGGGGTCATAGCAGTGATTGTCTTTTACTCGAACGTGATCTTTTCACTCCTTTCTGAATCCTTACGAATCTCGATGCTATCAAGTATTACCTGAACACACATCTGAACGCCTAGCGAAACGTGTAGAATGTTAGGTGCTTGCATGAACGTCCGTGTGTTGGTCTATACCTTTCTCGCTTCTCCTCGTTTGCTAGAACTCTGTGTATTGACGTCTTATACTCCGAAGTGTGATCACTTCTGCAACACTCTCGCAGCATACCGCGTTTTACTCAAACAACTTGCAACATTGATGGGCAAGAGGATGAGTGTAGCACTTTACCGACCTCAGTATTTGGACGACCCCAACTTCCAGCAATGAACATCAGCAATTTGACTCCAATTGAATCTTTAACCCTAGTCTGCGACTCATGGGAGTCAACTCTTATAAATTAATCAGGACGTAAGCGATGGTAACTGAATTATAGGGTGGAATGAGTAACTTCCCACGCAGTGAGTAGTGTCTTAGGACGCGACACGGAATGAGACAGGATGGACCCTGTTGTTGAAAGACTGTAAGGCCCCGTTTCAAGCAACAACATTAGAGGCAGCAGTCACGACAACAACCAAGGGAACGACAGCCGTATTGGAAATACTCGTAACGAAAACAACAGACACTGGAAATGATGCTCTTGAAAGGGCGTTTAGGATTGGCGTAGGCAACGCCAGGTGTAATAACAACATGGTAGCTTGCATGTTTTTGGATAACTAATCATTTTGGCTCTGTTCTGCTTGACTCTGATGCTTCTTGAAACCGAACCTGCTGTGGAATCGGCTGAGGGCAAGTCAACTGAAACCTCATACGATTGTTGGGATGCAACTCGACCTTGTGGGACAAGTATTCGACGCCGACCTTCCTTCTACTACCCATGAAAGTTTGATGCAATAGTTAGTATGGATTGGTTATTCATACATCGCGCATATATACTGTGTGAAAGGAAAACTTTGTGTACCCCCTCCCTAGTGGGGAATTGTCAACTGTTCCAAAGTACCAGAGTTGTGTAAAGGTTAGCATCAATTCTACAATGAAAGCCCAGAAGTGTCTACGGAGGGATTATCCCGCTATGTTAGCAACCGCTTCTGATTGTCAGGCTAAGGAAAATAGGATCGGGGATCCACCAATTGTTCGTGACTCCTCTCGGTGTGCTACTCAAGGAACTTTCAGGGTTACTTTCACAATTGTTAGTCGGAATCTCAGTTGATCTCGCGCCAGATGCAACCCTGATTACTCGTACTTCTTACCGTCTTGCACCAGAAGGATTGCAAGAACTGTCCAATCAACTTCAGGAAACTACAGGATGGGTGTTTTATAGATCTAGCTCCTCGTCATGGGGAAAACGCGCTCTATTGTGGAAACAAAGAACGAGTCCTTTCGTACGTGTACAGACTACCACAAAGTGGCTATCATAGACCGTCACCCCCAGCCGCGCATCGACAACCTGCTTGAACCATTGTAATAATCAAGAATCTATCCGAAAACTGACTTAAGACCGGTCTGTCATCGGATGGAAGACCATGGGGAGGATGATTCATAACACGGCGTTACAGATCCAGTATGGCCACTATGATTTTTCTGTGTAAATTATTTAAGATATCTAACACACCAGCAGCCTCAGGAATCGCATGAGTAGTATGCACCAACCTAGTTTTGTCAGAATTCGTCGATCGCGTTTATCTGTGATGTTTAGAATCGCTACCAGGGGAAAGGAACACTATGAATGGCACCTGTATCTTGACCTAGGACTCCTAGGGGAGGAGAAACACCACGCGAAATCTACCTAAGTGTGACTTCAGGATTAGGAAGGTACACTTTCTTGGACACGCAGTCAACGAAGTAGGGATACATGCAGATCATGCTGAAGATCCATTTCATTAGATATGGATCGGCACTAAATAGTCCATCGGGAGTACAGTAATTTCTTGGTCCAGCTAGATACTATCGTAGATTCATCACGGGATTTTCGAGGATCTCGCAATTTTAATCTCTTTAGCACAGCGGGGTGCTGTGAACTCGTGGGAGACAAAATAGGAGAACGTCATTTCAACTTTCTAATCCCAACTCTACAAAGCACTGAGCATCGTCTTTACCTAAGGGTGCGGGTGATCTAGCGGTATACCATGATGCTCCGAACCAAAGTCCCAGTTACACGCTGATGCAACACGAGAAAGTAATGACTTACGTAATGGAGTTACGAAGAGGAATTGCACCACATACAACCTGAGGTGGAAACCGTGGTCGTTGGATTTAAGTGGGAGGCATTACTTGGACGGTACCAAATGCACTACTTAGACCGATCGCAAGGGCCTCCCGTGTACCCTGGTTACGAGATAGCTAAATCAGTTAATGGCATCACTGGATGGAACTTTTGAATGAATACGACCGTGAAACCTGAACGTACCCGAGCCTTGCAGCTCGCTATCCACTTTAACATACCTGATCAGATTCGCCTTGTTGAAACTGAAGAACTGAAGGAAGAGAGTTCTCAAGATAGACCCATGCAGGGCATGGGGAAGCAACCTTTGGCAGGTCGGACGATATTTGCTACTTCATGGAACGAATATGGACCTCACTATACGGCAACCTTTGGGAACTGGTGCATGCAAAGCACTCTGGTTTCGATATCCCCTTTCATTTGAGTTTTGATAGGATGAATTAAAAACCTGAAGACCATGTATGGATGACCGGGCCTGAAGGCCCACATAACAACGCATGAGATTGATGTTTGACTTGAGGGAAAGTCAAGGTGGGATATTGGCAACCAAAAACACATATATGGAAATGAGAACAGACTGCCATGGATTTTATCACTGGTCCACTTACAACTCGAAACGAAAACAATATCATCTGGATGATCATTGATGGACTCACGTTACCAGCACACTTTCCTTCAATCAAGAAAACTGACGAGCCTTCATAGTCGTGAATGTTCCTCTGAGAGAGGCGGCTTTTAGGCACGAGGTGCCAACTCCTGTTACCTCTGAATTTGATACATGCATGATTTATGTCAAGCAATACACAACACCCTTGGCTCACGTCAGGACCAGAGCATTGCTTATCACCGTTGGACAAATGATCAAAGTAAATGAACTCACCTGGCACTGGAAGACATGCTGCGAGCATGTGTGTGACTGAATTTGGTGCAAATCTAAAGGACTCTTACCTATGGTTGAGTACTGCTGCGGTAGTTATCATTCTGGTAACCAGACAGCTCTGTTGAGACATTACATAGACGATAAGGCCAACCTTCTTATTAGACTAAGATGGTTGACAACTTAATTACTGGTCCAGGACTGGTACTCGAAATTCTTGGGAAGGTTGTTTGGATCGGGAGTCGATTGGCGGCAATGCGTGACTGTCAAGAAAGTTGATAAACTTGGGAAACGCAGGAAGATCGCTGTAGATGATCGTATCATGTTGAAAGTCTCATCCTGGGAGGGTGTGGAACGCTTGGGAAGCATGGTGAGCTTAACTGACGTCACGATAGGACCATTCAATAGTCTGGGAAGAATCGGTAACGTAACCTGCAAACTTGAGTTATCTGCTGAGCTGGGTAACATTCATGATGTCTTCCATGTTTCTCAGTTGAAGAGGTGTCTGTCCGATGAGACACCGGTTGTGCCATTTCAAGAGCTGAAGATTGACGACAAGTTGCAGTTTGTCGAAGAATCTATTGAGATTATGGACCGGGAGGTCAAGGTGCGCAAACATAGTCGTATTCCGATTGTTAAAGTTCGTTGGAACTCAAGACGTGGACCGGAGTTCACGTGGGAGCGTGAGGATCAGATGAAGCTTAAATATCCTCAACTTTTTCATGATGACAAGGCTAAGCCTGGTGAAACTGGTGAATTTCGGGACGAAATACCTCTTCAAGTTGGGGATGATGTCACACCTGAGCAAAATCCGCAACAATCCTGATTATCACTTCACGCCTTGTGCTTACTTGTCAAATTTCGGGACAAAATTTCTTTCAAGTTGGGGATGATGTGACAACCCAATCTTCCGAGGTTAGTAACGTTTTACCTTGCGATCTTAACTCCTCTTTATCTCTTGCTTATGCGCTAAAACGTCCTATTCAATTATAACTTCATTAAACGTGAACGTTTGGTAATTAAGCAAAGTATCATATTGGCATTTGTTGGGCCGCGCACATCTTGGGCCGTTTAGTCACACTCTACGGCTAATGGACCACCCGAACCCAACTCATTCCATTTAAATGTAAACCAATATCCGGCCCAAGTATGTGTAACCCAAAGTCTCATATCCGGCCCAAAATGTGGGGTTTTAACACAATAATTAGAAGCACGTAACCCCCATATGCCCTCATCTTCTCATTGTAACAAACTCAAACCCTACGACCCTACGTGTGACGGCAGTAGCAAGGCCCTTCTGTTTCGGTTTGCATCTCACTTTGTCAGATTATTTGGTTAGTAATCCCCACTTATTCATTTCATGGTTGTGTGATAATGTTTGATTAATTGTTGCCTGGGCCGATCAAGTGTATATATATGTTGAATGTCTAATATTGTTCGATTAGGATGTCTGATCAGTGGTAATGATAGGGTTATTGATTGAATGTTTTAAATAGATAGTGTTGTTATTCAAGCTTGTATGATACCAGCCGGCTATCAAGATAGTTCCTTAATGTAACCAATGATCATGTTTCCTAGACACGATATATTTGATAAGTCTTGCGTGATACTGTTGATGTATGTAACATGATTCTTTTTGGTTATTTATGATTAATTGCTTTGTGATGTGTGTGAGAGTGTAGAACATTGTTATAAAGTCAGATTTGTATGCATAAATAATAGTGGGATCTCTTATCGAAATCGGTAGCCATGTGATGATCTAGCATCATTTTATGTTAGGAGGATTAATGATTGTTGTCAGAACATCAATCAATGGGCCATGTTAAGGATTAAAGAATGGCAGGCTATTATTGTTTCTATAGGTAGTGATTGATGGTAGGTTTGGGTGTAATATAGTTGTCAAGAAAATAATGAATATGTAACAATATAAATATATGGAACCCACTTAGTATTGTTTTGTGGGGGGGGGGGGGGTTATTTAAGGGTAACATAATAACTCAAACCTGAAACTTCCGATTTGTTGCTGGACTAGTACAAATTAGCCGGACTGTTAGGATGTGTTTGATAATAGCATTTTCCTTACTGATGGGCCGGTTGTGATGTGGGCCGCACACGGTTACCGAACAGTGGCATACTAGTTTAAATCAATTTGTCACTTGGGCAAGATACAAATCGGTTGTATCCGGGTCACCACGGAGCCACTGAACCTCGTGATCTGAACTGGGCCCGTGAGGCTTGGGCCAAGAGAAACTGCCGAGAAAGTGGGCCGCACATGATGCAATTTGGCCGGACTTTGAGTGTTGGATTTGTTAGTTATCGTGATATACACATGATTTAGCTTTGGGCCATACACACATTAGTTGATCATGTAGGTATGTATATGGTATATTTGTGTGATTATATGTTAAGCATTGTTTGATACTTTAGACGGACGAATAAACTGTCACGAGTTGGAATGCATATGTGTGTTACATGAGCAATGAATATATTTTATGTGAACTTCGAATGCGTAAATTAACTATACGTGAAAGGTGTGGTATATGTGCATGTGAAACTGACCGTAACTGGTAACCTTTTTAGGACTTGTTTATTCAACTGTTAATCAAGTAAACAATCTTACCGAGCAAAACCAAGGTGAGTTCACTACTTTTGAGCATGCGCCGGTGGTTGGGACAGTCAGTGGGTATCCCGGGGAGGGATAACTCTTTTGGGTAAAAACTGGTATATATTTGATAATATTCTCATCCTATGATTCTTAAGTCCCATCTTTTGTTACCGGGGAGGTAACGGGGTATTAGTTGGTAGCGCTACTTAGGTTTGGCACCCTTATGCCGTATCGGGGAGGACGGTTGTGAACTAATTACCCAGTCGGGCCCAGTGCTTTGATAGGAGCACTGGGGAAAGGGCAAATCATACATCAGGAGCCGTCTTGTTATCATCGAGATATTATCAATATTACTTGCTTTTGTTAATGAACTGAAATAATCATTTGGTAACCAACGTTTTCATAAACTGTGAACTCGCCAGCTTTGTCTGATACACTTGTTGCATGCTCGCAGGTCGTTAGGTAACTTGGATGTGGAAACTTGCTGTCTGGAGATGCAGGAGTGGTCATGGGTCGACTAAAGGGGACTCATCTGAATACTTGTTTATTATTTTACATTGGTTTTTGAACAACATAGTTATGGTTTGTTATTTTCTTCCGCTGAACATATTGGTTTTCGAATAAACTTGTGATGGGATTTATTTAATAATTTGAGAACTTCATTTTAAAACTTGTGGGTTCAATGTAATTAGTGGCTCATTGTCAGTACGTCACACGCTTATCAGGGACACTCCCTAGGTGGTATTTTGGGGGTGTGACATAATCATTTTATCAAAAAAGAAAGCTAATCTTTTTAAAACAAAGATAAACTTTTTGGGTCTTGAAATAGATCAAGGGACTCATTGTCCACAAAAACATATCTTGGAAAATTTACACAAATTCCCAGATACTTTAGAAGATAAAAAAACATCTTCAAAGATTTTTAGGCATTTTAACCTATGCTGAAGGATGCATTCCTAAACTCGCAGAACTTAGGAAACCTTTACAGGTAAAATTAAAAAAAGGATTACATATGGGAATGGAAACAATCCGACGTAGACTATATAAAAAAGATAAAGAAAAACCTAACCAGTTTTCCTAAACTTTATCTTCCAAAAGAAAATGAATTTTTAATCATAGAAACAGACGCTTCTCATGATTATCGGGGAGGAGTTTTGAAGGCCAGAACAACCGAAAAAAAGAAATATGTAAGTATACTTCTGGAAGCTTTAAACAAGCTGAAAGAAATTACCACAGTAATGAAAAAGAATTACTTGCGGTAAAAAACACTATTTCTAAATTTTCTATTTATCTTACTCCTGTAAAATTTCTTGTCAGGACAGATAATAAAATTTTTACTTATTTTCTGAAAACAAAAATTTCGGGAGATAATAAACAAGGCCGTCTTGTTAGGTGGCAAATGTGGTTTTCAAGATATTCTTTTGATATTGAGCATCTTGAGGGGGCCAAAAACGTGCTAGTTGATTGCTTGACACGAGATTTTCAAAATACGTAAGCAAATACGTATTTCAAATTATTTTATAAATTTAAATGCTCTTCATAAGGAGCACACACCCCTTCAAACAAGGGCATCACATATCATTCTCACAAAACAAAAAAATTTATTTTTTGAAAAAATGGAGAATTTAAAGGCTTTACGCCTAAAAGAAAATTTTCTTTTGATAGAATTAAAAGCTATTCAAGAAAAAATAGCACTCTACGACGAAAGTCTAGACACAACTGTTATTTTAGAACAGGATTCCGAAAGGATACAATCTGAATCTATTCCTTTACAAAAGGCTAAAGGTAAAGAAAAATCAAGTCCGTTGATTCCTGTTGCTTTGGATAAAAGCAAATATAAAGTTAATGAAGAACTACGATCTTCATCTAGCCCAGTAGCAAACGGCTCTGGTAAAGGCACATCAAATCCGTTGATGGCTGACAGTTTGCCAAAAACTGAACAGGTCTCTCTTAGACCAAGTTACTCCCAAGATACTCAAGAAACGGTAAAATCTAAATCTAGATTTTATGTCATTTTTGATGGAGAGCATAGAGGCATATATGAAGATTGGTCCATAGCGTCTCAACATGTTTCTGGAAGACCGGTAACATACAAGAAGTTTGGGTCTTTATCATAAGCCCAACAAGAAGCCACTCGATACTTAGCCGAGTGTGGAAAAAAGGAAATTCCTCTAAAGCAATTTCCATATCTTCACGAGTTATAGTGGAACCCCATTATCAAAGGAAGCTTTGGAAAAAATGGAGCAACGCACTATCTTCAACAAAGTTGATGTGAGTCCTACTACAAAACAGAGACTCTGCAAAATAAAGCAAGGTGCGCAGGAAAGCCATCAGTTCATGAGCTGTAAGGAATCCTACACCAAAGAAAATTCTGACAAAAGTGGTCCTTCTATTAAAGACAACTACTTTTCAGATAAAGACAGGCGGAAGCCAGACCCAACACATGGGTTTGTCGACTAAAAAACGTCACCCATGACGATTAATTAAGGGCTATAATGGTCTTTTGTAAAATTCACTTCACCTATAAAGAAGTTGAATTCATAAGGATACATCATCATCTAACCACCATCCCCTACTCAATCCCTCGTTCAAATTCTCAACCACCCTCACCTACTTTTCTTTTTCTTTGATCATTCATATGATCATTTCTTTTAAGTTTATGTGTGCTAGTATGGAGTAGAAACTCCTTTAATGAGTTGATGTAAATATCAAGAAGTTCTCATTCGGGAGAATAGTTATGAAATAAAAAACTCCTTTGTAAACCTCTATCTTTTATCTTTTATCATGAAAGTTTTTTCTGTAAAACCTGGAGTCCTGGAGCCCGTTGAAGTACCGCTGAGGCAGGAGGCCGTTAGGGAAATTAAGGGTTGGATTGGTCCCTTGTAGAAGAAATAGAAACTTTTAAGAAGAAAATACAAGAAGAAAAAAGGTATAATTTTTATTTCAAACTGTTAAATTACTTCAAGATTGATATTTCATATCTCTCCTTAAAATCTTAAAAAGAATTTATTTCAACACAAAAAACTAAGATTTTGATTAAATCAAAAAATGATGTTTATAAACAAACACAAAAAGAAATCGATTAACAACTATCGAAACAAATGATTCTTCAATCTAAAAAAATTAGTCAAAATATGACTACAAAAAATAGTGAATTTTGTAAATTCAAAGGATTAATTCCACAATTAAACAATTTCAAAAGTGTTTATGTTAGTTTACAATTGTCGACTAATATGAATCTTAGATTCATTAAATTAAATTTCAAGTTATGAATTTTATATTCAATAAATTGAAATACAAGTTATCAATCGATTGTTTTAATCGATTAATAATTCTAATAATGAAAGATTACTTTCAAAGAAAACTTTATATGATTAAAGTTAATGAATATTATATTCAAAATACTATTCATCTTTTTCTTTTTATTCGACTAAAAAGAAAAGAAAATACTGTGCATCTTTTTCTTTTAATCATTCGATTGATTCAAAAATATTCATTTAAATTAATGAATTTTATATTCTATATTGTAAATGCTATTTACAAAAACCGGTCTATTAGTTGGGCAAGTTGGTATCATAGCTTTTGCTAAAATACCGTCTACAAAAAATGATTTTTAATCTACAAAAATGATTTTTAATCTAGAAAAAATGATGAGTCTTAACTAGACCACACAAAAACTTCTAAAGGACTTAATGAACCCTTTAGTTGAATTTGGTAGAAATTCTGAAGTACCTCCGCAAGTGGTATCAGAGCCTTGTTGTTGGTGCATAATGTCAGAAGAGCCACGTTCGGGCAATGAATCTGATTCATCAAAATCAGAGGAGCCACAAGTTGAGCTAAAAAGTGAAAATTCAGTTCCGCCAATGGATGACGCAAACTTTCCACCATTGCGGTCTGAAAATTTTAAACAGAAGGTTGGAAAAGTTGAAATTTCGAATCAATTCTATGCTGAAAAGAAAGAATTTGATGTCGAAAAGGCTTTCAATGGGAAAGTAAAACATATCTTTGGTAAGATGGTCGAGGGTAAGGTAAAAGGGGTTAAAGAATTTTATGAATCAAAAAGATATGTTCAAACCCCGAGTGAAAATAATTCAGATGTACCCAAGGCTGGTCAGGCTTGGGTGCCTGCATTCGTTGCTTAAAATCCTGACTTGCCGGAACTCCCAGGTTGGTAATTGGGGAGTAGGAATATGCATCTTTCTTGAGAAATTCACATCTGTGACATTTCGACTTACAAGTGGTTAATCAAGGACATTAAGTTGTACTTGATTTAACTATCTTACAAGTGGTATGATTATTGGAAATTGTTTTTGTGATAAACCTACAAGTGGTTGAAAACAGTGTGATGAATTAAACCCCATGTTTGTGAAATGGCAAACAAAACTAATTTTCCGGAAAAAACATTTTGATTAAAACAAACTTAAGTGTTTTGAATTCATAATGGGAAAATAGTTTGTTGTCAGGGGGAGTTCTGATTGTTTAAGCCAAGTGGATGGCGAATTGAAGCAATTCAAATCAGTTTGTCAGTTTGTTTGTACAATCTATTTTCAAAATTTCCCAGAAAATCAAAATTGAAACATATTTCGATTTTAGGGGGAGTAGAAAATTTTAGAAATTTTGAAAATTTGAAAAATCCAAAAACATGATAAAATCTAAAATCCAAAAACATCGAAAAATCAAAAACGAGTTTTGTGTAAAAAGAGGAAATGATAGTACATCAGTGGACTATCAGTGCACGCTAGAGAAATGTAAAGTTTTATAAAGTTTTAAACAGTCTCACTAGGGATGTGTCGATAGGCTCAGCTAAGACTAGTAGTTTTACGAAAATGATACAAACATAAAGCAAAAAGCCTAAGTCTGGTGGGAAACACGGTCGAACGCATAGTACTTAGTTTTGTCCTTCTTGACTGTGTGCCTGCTTGGTAATTGCTGATTGTCGAAAGACATAAAACCGGTTAAATTTGTGAGTTTTCACAATTTTGCTGAAAAGTCACTGTGATTCTGTGTTTTCTTTTTGCAAAGACTTAAACTTGTTTTATTTCTTTATTTTGTTTAAGCATTGGACATCCTCTGCGTATACGTGAGTATCGAAATGGATGTTATTGCCTAAACGTTCTGCTTTATTTTCTTTGGTGTTTCGTTTAAGCTTTGGATCACCTCTGCGTATACGGGAGTATCGACCTGGTGGTTAAAGCCTAAACAACTTCAACTTGTTTTTTATTTCTGATTTTGTTTAAACATTGGACTTTCTCTGCGTATACGGAAGTATCGACCTGATTGTTAATGTTTAAACATTCTGCATTGTTTTTTACACAAATCACAGTTGATGAAAGTTTAAAGGCATTACGTGAGTTAGTGTATTGCATGATGAGGGGATATGCTAAGATCATGGGGCGCATAAGACTTTAGTGCTATCTAAATATACCTTAATCGTATCAGTAAGCATTACGAACATCTTAGAGGAGTTTAAGTGGATCACAATATCGATGATCTAAGGTGAATTGTTTAAAAGCTTTAAGTGATATGTTTAGATCAACGGTGCAGCTGATTTGTCTCAATAAACTGATATGATCCTCTAATGCAAACTCACAAAAATATTGTTTGTAAATATCTCTTTACTGCTTTTCATTAAAAACAAAAATCCAAAAAGAATGTGTTTTAGCATAAAATTTTGAAAAATCAAAAAGATTTTACTTCATCTTATTTTCAACAACTGATGTTGAAAAGCTGATTTTCAAAAATTCCAAGTGCTAAACATGATGAACGATAGTGGGTTGGGAGAGTTTGTTTGTGATGAGGAATGATTTTGAAACTTGAATTTCAAAATGAAAATTTAAAAAATGATAAGTTGGATAATCAAGGTCATTAATTTGAACTTGATCATCTGTGAGGGTTACTGATTTTTATCATGCTTAAAAGTCAAATATGATAATAGACATTTATATGTTTAGAAAACTTTCACCAGTCAAATCTAAACGTTTGAATAATGATAAGATTTGACAGGAAGCTAAATGAAAAGGGGAGCAAGATTAAACGTCAAATCTTAGAAATTCGGGGCATCATTCAAGGGGGAGACTGTGGTTTCACTTGAAGATGTTATCCAAGGCAGTTCAAGACTAAACATCACAGATTTCTAGCTATGTCCAAGGGGGAGATTGTTAGTGCACGATGTGTGTGGCCATAGATAGAAATCTAACTGTACATGTAAAGTCTAGTGTCTTGAGTCTGTAAATTACCGGACAGAGATTTCACTAGGTGTCAGGTCAGTATACGGTATGACACGATACGAAGGGAGCGAATCTGAACAAGAATGATGTCATCATTCTCAATGATGACATCATACATATGACATCATATATACAACATCATGTTCAAACAAGAAAGTACGCATGGAATTGGTTTCGCACGAAAAGGAAGGAGATATACATTCATACGAAATGGCATACACATTTGATTTCGCACGAAATACATGCATATTTGATTTCGTACGAAATACAAGCTTGACCAACTATACATATCAAGTGATCTTATTTCGCACGAAACAAGGGATCAGAGAACAACTTCACAACCGTTCATAACCGTCAAATACAAACTGATCAGATGTTCATCATCTACATCAAGAACACTCCGATTACATCACGTTGATTAGATTACGAGTGTCTAGTGTGTAAATCGAGTCGAAACTCTGTCCGGTTGTCGTCGTTACGTAATAAAACGTTGTTTAATTACGTTTTCACGCACGATTACGGTTTGATTTAACGGTTTCCGCACGTTAAATCGAATTCATCGCAGATCTAGTGATCGTTTATGATCCGATCCTGAACTCACAAGTGGTATCAGAGCTCAGGATGAGTCAATTCACTTGAATCAGTGCTTAGAATTCTGTTTTTCTACACATTCTTGGATTTCTGGACAAATTAACAGACAAAATGGACTGATCTTTTGATATATCGTGTAAAATGCAGTTTTAACAAATCCTTGAAAGAATCAGACCTAAATTCAGACTAAAAGTGACATAAATGGGCCAAAAAGTTAATTTCGTTTGAACGAGCCTTTATTTCGTTTGAAAAGTTGAGGTTATTTCGCACGAAATAACTGATTTCATTTGAAAGATAATTTCGTTTGGCTGATTTCGCATGGAATTAAGTTTTGAGGTTAATTTCGTACGAAATAACACTTGATTTCGCTTGAAGGTGTTATTTCGTTTGAAAAGTTGATTCGTGTGAAAGGTGATTTCGCATAAAAGTTTGATTTCGTTTGAAAACCTGTTTTTGTGTGAAGTCCATTTCGTTTCTGTGATTTCGTTTGAAGTCTATTCCGTGTGTAGAAACTGATTTCGTTTGAAAATAACTGTTTTAAAAAACTTGAATTTTTTTTCCGAAACTGTTTTCGTAAAATGGATAATCAAGAGTTTTCCAACTTCTTTGCCGGTGGGGGAATGATGGCAGCACAAACACCAGCTAGTATCGTACAAAATGTGAACATGGAAAATGAACTCGGTACTATGCAGAAACCGCCGAAGTTGATGAACATTGATGAGTATGCTGGGTGGTCGGAAAGGTTTAAGACTTGGGTGCAAGCCAACCATTTTGAATGCTGGATGAAAATCGAGTCTAAATATGTTCCTCCAAAGAATGGTTCGGGTTTAGAGAAATCTATCGGAAGTTTGACTCCACAAGAACAAGAAGATTTCAAGGCAGAAAAGAAAATGATGAGTATCCTACAGCAAGCCATCAAAGAGGATATCTGTTAGGAAACTTTATTTGTAAGTATTGAAGAAAAACACAATCAACTAGATCTATGAAGAGATCACAGTCCTGAAGATCACGAACTAGAAAAAGAAGATCAGATGTGACAACCGGAATACATAGCATCTACTTCAAAGAATCACAAGTTGATCAAGAGCTGAATTGGATTATCAGAAAAGGTCATTTCTGATGGATCTGATGATATTTCTGATGAAATATCATCAGTATCTGACGATTCTGATCATCAAGGATTTTCTGATGATTTGTTCATCAGAATTTCTGATGAAGTGGTTTTTCAGAATTTCTGATAAAATAACCCACTTGTCTGAAATTGGCTCTGTCCTGCTACACTTACCGAAGCAAGTTGACATTAAATGATATCATGATGAAAAAGGCAACTTGAACGTTGGAATCAATGAATATGTCAATTGGCTACTTTTTGCAGGAATTATTGTATGAATAAACTATTGTTTATTCATACAAGCCGTCTATAAATAGAAGGCTAAACCAGGAGAAGCAAAGTGAGTTTGAAGCTTAGCATTCACACATACATCAAAACTCCATTGCTCTCTCCCCCCACAGAATTCAAGATTCGTTTGTATTAGATAATAATCTTACAATCACCTTGTAAACCATTTTTGTTTTCAAAGTGATATAAACTTGATAATTATGTAGGTCTTGTTTCTTGAAAGTCTGATTTCCATTTCCGCACATCTTTTTCACATCTACTGAAATCACTTGCCATATTACGTGAAAAGAAGTTGTTTTGAGCCTGAACTGGGTCTAACAATTGGTATCAGAGCAGATTGAATAAACTATTTTCAAACGATCAATCGCTCATCTTCTTTTCTCTAAATATGGCCAGCTTTCAATCCTGGAATAATGCTTTTAACATTGGTTCTATGTCTAAACCTCCGACTCTGGTCAGAGAAGAATACCCCCAGTGGAAAATCAAGATGGTCAATTTCCTTAATGGTCATGACCGAGCTCTGTTTCAATCCATTGAAAGGGGTCCACATACACCAATGACTGATATACCTGCTATTCCAGCAACTGACCAATCACCAGCAATCCCTGCCTCCCGCGCTCCTAAAAGTGAAATAAACTGGAGTGCAGAAGACAAGGAACTGGTGGCTGGGGATGAAAGGGCTAAGTCACTTTTAATTATGGCCATCCCCAATGACATATTTTCACAAGTTGATGCATGTGTATTAGCTAAGGAAATATGGGATCAGTTGGAAAACCTTTGTGAAGGAGGAGAAAGGATGAGAAGAAACAAGAGAACAAATAATGTCTCATCTTATGAAAGGTTTAAAAGTTTGCCAAATGAAAGGCTAAATGATACATATCAAAGATTTACAAAACTTTTAAACGAGCTAAAGAAATTTGGTATAACAAAATCAAACGATGAAAGAAACATAAAACTTCTTGATGCCCTTCCTAGAGAATGGAGAAGTCTAACCATGACTTTATCATCAACCTTAGAACTAGGAAACATGAGTCTTCATGACTTATACAACATCTTGATCCCCAGAGAGGAAGAAATATTTGAAGAAACCATTCAAAGAGGGGGATCTTTAGCTCTAATCTCAAACTCACAAAGATCAACAACAACAAATGATCCACAACCATCAAACAGTCAAAATCTTGAAACTTCTGATGCATCATCAGACTTTTCAGCTTTTGCTGAAGAAATAGCACTGCTCACCAAAACATTTGAGCAGAGGTTGAGGGGAAGTAACCAGAGATACCAGAGGAGTGACAAAGGAAGGATAGATGGAAGATCTAAAGAAGAGTTTAGATCTAAGGATAAAGGGAAGGCTGAAGTTGTGTGTTACAAATGCAAGCAAAGAGGTCATTATGCATCAGAATGCAAGACCAAAAAGCTGAAGGATGTTGCTTATTATGAGAAAAAGCTTGAAGAAGCAAAGAAGCAGCAACAAGTAAGGTTAATTGCTGGAACAGATACATGGTTATCTGATGATTCTTCTGATGATGAAGAAGAAGGATTGGCAAATTTTTGCCTCATGGCACTCTCTGAAGGACTACCAGAAACTTCAGAACAAAAGGTAAATTTAGACAATCTTGATCTTGAACACAAACTAAACAAGCTCATGTCAGATTTTCTAAATCTGCAAGAAAAACATCAATCAGATATTAGAAAATCTGATGAGTTGCAAAGGACTTTGAATAAAATCATTCTTGAAAACCAACATCTTATAGAGGACAGTTTAGATCAAAGAGCAAAAATTGAGTTTTATGAAAATGAAAGAAAAGATCTTTACAAGAAAATCAATGACAAAGAAATCAACGTAAGAGGTTTTCAACAGGCTAAAGAATTCATAAATTTTATTGAGTCCACACCAAAGAACAAAGGAGAGGGTTTAGGCTATACAAGTACCACAAGATCAAATAGAAATAAACCCACTATCTTTGTACAAGCAACTCATCAAATTTCTGATAATTTAGTATCAGAATCTGAATCTGAATCTTGCAAATCAATCTATTCTGAATATTCTTTTGACAAACCAAACTTCAAAACAAACAAGAGTGAATGCAGTCAAGAATCTGTAAAAACTCCAGAAGCAGTTCACTCATCTTTTCAAAATTATCCAATCATTCCATCACAAGAGGAACTATCAGAAAATTCTGATAACTCTTGTATATGTGTTGATATACTGAAGCTTGTCCAACACCATCTTCAAAAGAAAAATGTAAACTGTTAATGGCTCAGCATTTAACAGAGTTTCTGATGCAAAACCAAGAAGAAATAAAAATAAAATGTTTCAAGTTTCATCAAAAATAGTACCCAAGCATGCCTGGGTACCAAAAACCCTCTAATCATTTCATTTCAGGACCATCATGTGCAGCAGATCTGGTACTGCGACTCAGGAAGCTCCAAGCACATGACTGGGGACAGGAGGTTACTTAGCAACTTTGTTTCAAAGCTAGGTAGAATGGTAAACTTTGGAAATGGTGTGAAAGGAAGGATCATGGGATATGGTTGCATAAAATATGGATGTTTGACCATAGAGAAAGTAGCCTATGTTGAAGGCTTAAAGTATAATTTGCTGAGTTGTGGTCAATTCTGTGACAAAGGTTTTCAGGTAACCTTTTTACCAGAAAAATGCTTGTTAATAGGTATAGATGATAACAAAATTTATTTAAGTGGGAAAAGGATAAGAAAATCAATCTACTATTTTGACTTCAAAGAAGAAAGTGAACATCCAAAACTATGTTTATTTTCAAAACATAACAAAGGTAGTAGTTGGTTATGGCACAAAAGGCTTGCTCATTTAAATTTCAAAAACCTAAGCATATTAGCAAGCAAAGGTCTGGTAAAAGGATTACCTTTGATATCCTCAAAGAAGGATAAAATTTGTGAAGCATGTGAAATGGGAAAATCCAAAAGAAGCTCACACAAATCAATTTCTGAGTCTTCTATTTCACAAAATTTGGAACTGTTACACATGGATTTGTGTGGACCCATAAGTACAGAAAGTTTTTCTGGAAAGAAATACATACTAGTAATAGTGGATGATTTCTCCAGGTACACATGGGTAGAATTTTTGAGAAAGAAAAGTGAAACTCCTGATCTGGTCATTAATTTTATTAAGAAAATTGAAAATTTGTTAAAACTAACAGTGAGAAGGATCAGATCAGACAATGGAACAGAATTTAAAAATGCAAAAATTGAGAATTTTTTAGTAAGTAAAGGAATTTCTCATGATTTTTCTGCTCCAAGAACACCACAACAGAATGGTGTGGTTGAAAGAAGGAATAGGACCTTGGTAGAAGCTGCCAGAACCATGCTAGCTTATGTTAAATTGCCCACTCACTTTTGGGCAGAAGCTATAGCAAATGCATGTTTTACACAAAACAGATCCATAATCAACAAAAGGCACAACAAAACACCTTACAACATTATAAATGGAAGAATACCAAGAATAAAATTTTTGCATACATTTGGTTGTAGATGTTTTGTTTTTAATGATTTTGAAAGCCTTGAAAAATTTGACAGAAAAGTAGAAAAAGGTATTTTTCTTGGTTACTCTTTGTCCTCAAAAGCATACAGAGTTTTTATTCTCAACACCAGGACCATCAGAGAAAGTTTGTATGTCTCATTCGATGACTCATCAGAAACAGAGGTTTCTGATGAGTACATAAAAGAAATAAACTTTTCTGACAAACAAGAAAATTATGAACATCTCTTTGAAATATTAAATGAAGATTTCCTAGAACATGATAATGCCTACAAAAATAAATCAAAAGAATATTCATGTTTTAACCCTGCAGATCAAGTATGTAGTACATCAGAAATCCAGATTTCTGATACTTTTCAGACAAATGTAGCACCAGATCAGGGGGAAACTTCAAATTCATCAGAACCATCAACATTTCACAACAAGTTAAGATGGATCAAAGGACATGTTCATTCTGACATCATAGGCAATCCTGCAGATGGTGTCAGAACAAGATCTGCCACTGCACATGAGTGTGCATTCTCTGGGTTCTTAAGCAAGATAGAACCCAAATCTGTCAAAGAAGCTCTAAATGATCCAGACTGGATTCAAGCCATGCAAGAAGAGCTCGATCAATTTGAAAGGAGCAAGGTATGGGATCTGGTACCCAAGCCAAATGACAAATCTGTCATAGGCTCAAAATGGGTGTTCAGAAACAAATCTGATGAGAACGGTATAATCACCAGGAACAAAGCAAGGTTAGTGGTCAAGGGTTACTATCAACAAGAAGGTATTGATTATGACGAAACTTTTGCACCAGTAGCTAGATTAGAAGCTGTAAGAATTTTTCTTGCTTATGCTGCATCTAAAGATTTAAAAGTTTATCAAATGGATGTAAAATCAGCTTTTCTGAATGGTAAAATTGAGGAAGAAGTTTATGTGTATCAACCAGAAGGCTTTGTTGATCCAAAATTTCAAAATCATGTTTATAGATTAAACAAAGCCTTGTATGGGTTGAAGCAAGCTCCTAGAGCCTGGTATGAAACCTTATCAAACTTCTTACTCAATTCTGGATTTACCAAAGGAACTATTGACACCACTCTTTTTCTCAAAACACACAAAGGTCACACTTTGCTGGTCCAGATATATGTTGATGACATTATATTTGGATCAACAAATGAAAAATTTTGTGACAAATTTCAAAAATTGATGACCAGCCACTTTGAAATGAGTATGATGGGTGAGTTAACCTTTTTCTTAGGGTTACAGGTAAAACAAAGAATTGATGGAATATTTTTAAGTCAATCAAAATATGTGAAAACAATTCTACAAAAATACTCACTTGAAAACTGCTCTGTTTCAAAAACTCCCATGGCAACAGGGAACAAGTTAGATTATGATAAAAATGGAATAAGTGTTGATATTAAAACCTATAGAGGGATGATAGGATCACTGCTTTATTTAACTGCAAGCAGACCAGATATCATGTTTGTAACATGTTTTCTGGCCAGATATCAATGTGATCCTAAAGAATCCCATCTGAAAGCTGTAAAAAGGGTTTTTAAATATCTCAAAGGCACATCAGAAATTGGTCTCTGGTATCCAAAGGATACAAACCTTGAATTAATTGCATACATAGATGCAGATTATGCAGGGTGTAAAATTGACAGGAAAAGCACATATGGTACCTGTCAACTTTTGGGAGAAAAATTGGTATGTTGGGCAAGCAAGAAACAAAACTGTGTTGCCACATCAACAACAGAATCAGAATATGTAGCAGCAGTAAGTTGCTGTTCACAAGTGCTGTGGATGCAAACTCAATTGAAAGATTATGGAGTAACTCTGACAAGAATTCCAATTCTATGTGACTCAAAGAGTGCCATTGCAATAACTGAAAATCCTGTTCATCACTCAAGAACTAAACACATAGATGTCAGATACCACTTCATAAAAGATCATGTGGAGAAAGGTAACATTGAAATGTATTTTGTTCCAACTGAAAATCAAATTGCTGATATCTTTACAAAACCTCTTGATGAAAAGAGGCACAATTTTTAATCAGCAAACTAGGCATGGTTAATCTAAATGATGAAGATTTCTCAGAAAACTCAAAAACACAAATTGAAGACCAACTTGTTGAAAATCAAAATTATGATATTCATAGAACAAATCAACTAGTTTCTGATAAAACAATCCATCAATCTGATGGAACACAAGAAAATCTGATGAACTATCCATAAATGATAGTTTATCAGATATTCTGAAGAAATATCAGGATATCTGGTAAAAGCACCAGAAGTTCTGATATAAAATCAGAAATTATGTTTGAAACATCAGGATAATCTGTAAAAATACATCCTCATGCACATTCCACATATTGTAATTACTTATTTTCGTGTATTTTTTTTGTTTTGTTTTTTAATTTAAAAAAAAACAAAAAGGGGGAAAAGTAACATGCATACTGATGGAGTTCCATACAGCTGTAAAAATCAACCGTCTCATTTTCTTTTCAGTTTATTGAATTTCATTTTTTTTGCATGCAACGTCATTTCTTCATAAGGAACTTAAATGTGACACGTAGGCACTAGAATCATTAGGAGCTATGAAAATAGATGCCTAGTCATTAAATGCTTACTCACACATGGGGCTTAATAGACTGTCAAAATCACTGTTACACTCACTGTTACATTCACTGGGATATATATCTTCTTAATTGAAGAGAAAAAGGTTGGCTGTTAACATCACTTTCACCTATAAATATTAACAACCTGAAAAGAACATTTGTAACAAAAACCAGTTCTTCAAAAGCCTTTCAACAGTTTTTCCTTATCAAAAATGGGTCGCCCAAAATTGATGAAAGCCACTCAATTCCCTTTTCCGTTTCACAGACTTCACAATCTTAGATTAAGATCCAACTTGGAAGGACCTGCATGGGAGGACTGCAGGTTTGTGTACAATATGATCATGCGAAGTCCTTTAGGCTTTGCTGTGTCATCACATGTCACCATATATCCAGAAATTCTCCAAGAGTTCTGGTGGAACTCTCAAATCATTTTTGGTGGTACTTCCATGTGGATTGAAAGTGAGGTTATGGGAGTAAAAATTACTCTAAAAGAAGAAACAATCAGAAATGTCCTCAAACTGGGTGATGATCATGAAATCCAACTTCCGGAAAAATCAAATGTGCAACAAACCTTGACTGAAATGGGCTATCACACACTCAACTCGTCAAGGGCCATTAGCAAGTCTGGTTTTATACCACCTTTCCAGTTTTTGGTAACACAGCTAAGTGTCTGTTTTTCCAAGAAAATTGGACACTTTAATGAGCTGTCGAATAGGATGATGGAAGTAGTGCATGCTGTGATACAAGAAAAACCTTTCAACTATGCTAAGTTTCTAATGAGAGACCTAGAAGCAAACATCCACGACCGTCAACC
This sequence comes from Helianthus tuberosus, assembly GCA_030545235.1. Classification (NCBI taxonomy): domain Eukaryota; kingdom Viridiplantae; phylum Streptophyta; class Magnoliopsida; order Asterales; family Asteraceae; genus Helianthus; species Helianthus tuberosus. Next base: position 178,395,860 of record CM060357.1, read on the forward strand.
CTTTCTGATTTATCCTTGATTTGTTACCAAGGTGATCACTAGTCAGCTGGGCTTTGGAGGAGTGAGAAGCTGCTATTCAAGAACTAAGCTGGTACTTCAAGAAAACATTAGTGAAGCCACCTTGACGCCATCAACGAATCACACCGGACAAGTAACCAGTCTTTGATTATATGTGAAGTGCATGTTCAATGTGTTAGAGGAGGAGTAGTTTTCTTTGTTTTATGTTTTGTTTTCGTTTAACATGTTTGTTTTATGTTTTCTTTCAACAGGTTTGTTTTAAATTTTTTTTTTGTAAATAGATCTAGGGGGAACTAACACAACCTGACTGATAAAATCAAAGAAAATCTGGTGGATTACACATGAATACTGACAGAAGTTAGTAAAACTCAAAATCTGATGATCAATCAGAAAAACTGATCATTCACCAGAAAACTGTGAAAATTCTGATAACCAATCAGAAAATCATATTTTGTTTTGAAAAACCAGAAAGTTTAACATATCATCAGAAAAACAATTCTTTTAATCAGATTTAATTAGATTTATGAAAATCCAAATTTTTAAGAAAAAGTTTCTTTCTAATTTTTTTTTTCTGAGAACTGGAACAAGCTAAAAAATACCTCTGGTATATCAGAACAAAGGTGTGGAGTTCAGAACTGCAAGACTACAATGTAAGTAAAATCTCAGAACTCTACTTATTCCCTCTCATCTAAAAAAAAAAAAAAATTCTGATGATATATATATCATTATGAGAAATATATGGGGAGACACACAAAGGGTTCCGATTGGACCTTTTAAAAAGGGGTCCCACATAGAGAAAAGGTGCAAGTTGGAAAATAGTGTTTATCTGCAAAATCTTTGAAGTCTCTAAATATCTTTAAAATGATATACATTAAATTAGAGATAAATCAAAGGTTTTTCAAAAACGGTTGTCTCCTTAAAGGATTAAAACATCTTAAAGGTGTCATTAATCACCCTGAACTCAAACAACCCACGACAAACACTCAAAAATCTCTGTCGCTACACCCTATAAATACTTCATTCAAAAACAGAGTCTTTCATCTTCAACCTTCAAATTCAAAACCCTAAAACCCTTTTCCAAAAACAAAAACCCAAATTCTCAATGGCTGCTGTCAACATCAACATACCTCAACAAAAACACTCAGTTCCTTTCATCACTGAAGATGAATTTCTTCCATTAAAGAGCAACAATGAAGCAATGAATGATAACATCGAAGAATATGATATGAAGTGTCAAATTCTCATTGAATTTCTAACAAGATGCCCGTTAGCTCAAGTTCTTACAAAGACCAGAGAGGTACCACAAGAACTCATACAACAAGTTGTAAAAACTCTCAAAATCTCAAGTCAAACTGAGCTAACAGCACATGTATGGGGAAATATCTTCATTAAAATTTCACCAGAAAAGATAAGGGAATGTTTGGAGCTACCCTTACATCAGAACTTTGAAAAGTCACCAGAAAGAAAAGATATGTTTTCACAACTTGATGCTGTAATGGGATACAAAACAAAGATTTCAACAATCAATAAATTCAAGAGAAACAAGCTACCTGCATTCTGGCAAGTTTTAATGGAAATTCTGAACAAGTGTCTATCGTCAAAGATTGGAGGTACAGATCAGATAAATATGAACATTCTAACAATCATGTTCAGTCTAATTAATGGATTGAACATTGATTATGGAGCAGAAATATTTATTCTGATTAGGAGATCAATTCTGACCAAAGATGGTAGAATAGATTCACATCTACCCTTTCCAAGATTTCTATCTATCATAATTTCTGATGCTTTTCTGAAAAGAAACATGACAATACCAGCATCAGAAAATATGTGGAAGACAGAAATTATGAAACCTTGGAATGCTGCAGGGTCTTGGAAGTCAGATTATGATGTACCTGCTCTGACAGAAAAAATGATGAGTATGATACCAGAAGAATCACCATACAGAGCAGAATACCTGAAAATGTTGAACAAAAAGTCAGAAAGAAAAGGAGTTTTTGAACAAGTGTCCCCTATGGAGCATGATGCACAGGAGTCAAGCACACCAAGAATGGAACAGCAGGATGAATCTGATCCTCATCTAGCTGATAAAGATATAAATATGAATCCTGTGGCTGAAGGACATCATGCTGAAGACTCACACATTGGAGAAACAGGTGCACAACAGTCTAAAATAAACATATTTTATGATTCTGAGAATGATTCTGATGAATCAATTCAAGGAAAACATGAAATCTTACTTAGAGAAACTATTTCTTCAAAACAAGATGTAAGTAAAACAAAAGACTCATTTTCTGAATCAGATTCTGAGGAGGAAACTATAGTAACAACAGGTGGAGATCAGCCTGCTGATCAAGGAAACCTGGGTGAGAAAACAAAAAGTTTCTCAACAACTCATGGAGAACCTGAAAAGGTTCAAGGATATGAGGAAACCCAGAACTTGAATTTGTTTCAATTTTCTGGTGAGGATATAGGGAATTTGGATTCGTCCAATCCTTTTAACCTTAAAACAGCAGAGAATGTGTTTTCTGCTGGTGGTAGAAGAGAAACATCTGTTGTTTTTCCAATTTCCCAAGAACATCAATCTATGTCACCTAAACAATTTCAAAAAGAACCTGAAGGTGAAGCTGCTACTGTGAAAACAGCAACAGAAGAAAAACTTGATCTAATACTAGAAGAAATCAGAAATCAAAAGTCAGAAATCAAGTTTTTGTCAGAAACTGTCAAAGCTGTGCAGAAGCAAACTGAAGACAATACTACAACTCTCAACAAATTGCAAAAATCATCAGAAAACAAAGAAAGCTCATCAGAAATTGAGAAAGCTATCAAGGAACTGAATGATATCAAGAAAAAGATGGCTGAGGGTGCAACTGCAGGAGAAAGCTCAAGTTCAGGGAAGCTTCTTGAAGAAATACAGTTCCTCAGAGCCAACAACAGCAGCATGACTGAGGCTTTTGAGAAACTGTTGATGGAATTAGCTGCACAAAGAAATCAAGAAAATCAAGAGTTACAGAAAATGAAGAAACAAGAGGAAACAAATACTCAAGCTCTTACTAATGTTCATCTGTTAGTTAAGAGATTGCAGTATAATGTTGCCAGACTAGCAAATATTGATCTTCATGAACTGAAAGTCCCAATTCCACAAAAAAGACAAGCAAGAAGATCAGAAACTTCTCAACAGCAACCAGAAATTGTTCAACAAGATCAAACCAAACCAACAGAAACCTCAACAGCTCAAAAACAGAAGCAACCCATGGGTCCACCTCAAGATAAACAGAAGATACTCATGGGTCCTCCACCAAATGTCTTAAAGCCAGACACATCAAGGGTACAACCAAAAGATCATGTTCCAGTACAACCAGTTTCTACAACCATCACAGGAGAAACAGAGTTGAGCATACTAATGGATACAAAAGAAAAGAGAAGAATGGAACATGAAGTGACATCCTCAAAAAGGCCAAGAAAAGAAATGATAGAAGATTCAGAAGGGAACATCAGAGAAATGGAAGTGATAAAAGGTGATTTACACACTATTATGTACCCTGAAGAACATTTAAAGAATTACTATTGGAAAGGTCCAGAAGACAACCCAAAGAGATCACTCTCTCCAATAAGCAAAGGTATTGTTGAAAACAGAAACAATGGAGGTTGGGTAATTTTACACAAGCACACAACCAATCTAATAGTATCAATTGAAAGAATTGATACAATGACCACTGGAGGAGGCATTGTGACAACTCGAATTTCCGACATTCTTTATTCGCATTTAATGCACGTTGACTTTGACTATTTAGTTGTGATATGATAAAACGTAGTGTACTTGCATGGTTATGTGTAATATGATAACTTGCATGCTGTTTGAAAAACTTAGACTTGTTAACCATAAAACAACTTGACGAAACAAGTGAGATTCGCCAAGTTCGACCTCGACGAAACAGGTCAGTTTCGTCAACAACCTACTCGACGAATCAGGCTGTTTCGCCGAGCCCAGTTTCGCCAAAAGCCCAGTATGGCCCAGAACGTTAAATCGCAAATATTAACGTGAACCGACTTCTGTTTTCATATCTTTGGCAAAAGTTGAAACCCTAGAACACTCTCCCTTCTGTGCGACGGCCACAACCATCGTTCACCATCATCCCTAGCTCTCGAATCCTTGTTCCTTCGTCTCGAATCGGTTAGTGTGTGTTTGTTAATCGATTCTATGTTTCTGTATTATATAGATTCTTGCTGGTGCATATGATTGATGTGTGTTATTGCTGTGATGAGAGTATGATGGCGATGATATAGATTTCGTTGTGTATGATATGATATAGTAGGATATATAAATGATATGCGAAACTTGATACAATCGAATGCTCGGTTCTGAATGTTGTTTAATATGGCCTGATTCTGATTTCATTAGTATCTTGATAGGGATTGATGTGATGATGTTGTATGTTATTTGATATGCTATACACATAAACTAGGGTTTATTCTAGACAATGATTCTTGGATGCTTGATTTATGATGATTCGATTTGCACATTGATCTTCATATGATTTCTGTTATTGATGACGGCTGCTAGAATGATTAGGGTTTATGTGTTATTCGCATCTGCTGTAACTGATGTCTGCGAAACTGAACTGTCCGACGAAACAGGACTCTCGGCGAAACAGAATGTGTTTCGCCAAGGACCATCGACGAATTAGAATCCTGTTTCGCCAAGCAAGATCACGATGAAACAGAACGTGTTTCGTCAAATATGTGTTTCGCCAACTTATGTGTTTCGCCAACTTATGTGTTTCGCCATATATGTGTTTCGCCAAGCTGTGCTGTAACTGGAGTTAATTCTGTTAAGTGTTAACTGGAATATTTAACTGCTGTTAGATGTTAGACATGACTTGTATGATTGTGATTACGTGCTACATGTATATACGTGAACAACTTGAACACAAACTAATTTCACATACATGCATACTTTAGGACGTGATTGATTACTTGCGAGCATACACTTAGCATACCGAGCAAACCCAAGGTGAGTTCACACAAGCCAAGGCATGGGGTTCCCGGGGTGGGAATGGGGATTTGATGATTTACGGTACATACATAAATGGTAGAACCTACTGCTAGACTAGTAACACTTATTGAACGATCTTCGCACACCTGCCAAGGATTGGCCGCGATATTATGACTGACTTCGCACACCTGTCATATGATGGCCGCGAACTGAATTTACAAATCTTCGCACACCTGCCTAAGAGAGGCCGCGATACAAATAAACCTAGTCTAGAATACTTGGGGAATAACATTCCCCAACATCTTCGCACACCTGCCTGGAGGGCCGCGATGGGAAATAATACGATACTTTGTAACGAACGAACATACTACTACTCACGCTATACTAATACTGAACTATTAACTGTGAACTCGCTCAACTAGTTGTTGACTCTCTCTTGCATGCCTTGCAGGACCTTAGGTACTTATGGAGCTTGCACAGGGAGGAGCAGGTCGTTGTGGGACATGGATCGATGATGCCATGTTATCTATCTAAACATTTGAATTTACTATTTACATTGGGTTTACATACTTATGCTTCCGCTACACACTTGTTGATGTTTGGTTTTTAAAAACACCTTTCGTATTGATGAATGATTTTTGGTATTTACTTATATGTTCAATATGATTGGTGGCTTGATCCTGGTCAGTCACGCCTCAAAGCGGTGATACTCCGCGAGTGGATTTTGGGGGTGTGACAGATTGGTATCAGAGCCATTGGTTATAGAGAACTTGGTTTTAATAAAGGGAAAACGATTTTGTTAAAACCAGACTATAACCAGAACAGTGCTCTCAACGATCCACAACGACGCTTCGCTCCACGTGCAAGGCTCAACACCATAGGTATTACTATTCATGTTACATTACCTACATGCTAGAACTACATAGAACTTTGCTCGTGGTATGCCTAGAGTACAGAACCCACTATATGCTATTACTTGAGAACACTTGTGTGCTCACTCTCTTCTGTCATCGCACTATTCGGGAACCTATCTCACTTATGTTATCTTTACTATGAAGATCATGTCTGGACGTATCAACATGACTCAGGACCAGTTGACGGCCCTCATTAACGAACGAGTTACTGCGGCAGTTGCAGCCGCACAAGCAGGAGGTATACCCTGCAGTTACAACTCACACTAGGATCCTTAGATCCTACATTCCTAAATCAACTCTCATGTTTAAACTTGTCCTAATTCTTATACACAACAGGTCAAGCACCTGTTTGCACTTTCAAGACTTTCATGGACTGTCGTCCAACCACTTTCAGCGGCACTGAAGGAGCCGTAGGTCTCCTGCACTGGTTTGAAAAGATAGAGTCTGTGTTTGAGATGTGTGAATGCCCTGAGGCACGCAGGGTGAAATATGCTACCGGTACCCTCGAGGGTTTAGCCCTCACATGGTGGAAAGCTCAGGTCCAAATACTGGGGTTGGTTGCTGCTAACGCCACCCCATGGAACAATTTCAAAGAGATGATCAAGGAAGAATACTGCAGTCGAGATGATATTCATAAGCTGGAAGTCGAGTTTTTCAACCTCAAGATGACGGGGTCTGAGATTGAAGCGTATACCAAAAGATCGAATGAGCTTGCGTTACTGTGTCCTACTTTGGTGGACAAACGTATCGAACTATATCTTAAGGGTCTGGTGCCAGAGATCCAAAGTCATGTGACTTCAGCAAATCATGCCACTTACCAGCAGGTTGTTCAATTGGCTCACCGTCTCACTGATCAGGCGGTGGAGCAAAACAGGTTGCCTAAACGCATCAGCGCTACTGCTACCGCTACCACTTCGGTTACTCCTACTACTCCCAGCGACACTAAGAGGAAATGGGAGGGGGATTCTAGCAAAGGTTCAGCTACTGTTCAGTCTCAAGCTCAGCAACGTAAGACAAATGACTACCAGAGTCCGAATCAGCAATCATCAGGTAGTCAAGGGCAGAGTGGCTATCGGGGAATTCACCCATGGTGTAGAAGGTGCAACAAACACCACAGCGGAAGATGTCGCAGGGAACAGTGTCAAAGATGTTTTAAGGCGGGTCACGAGGCTAAAGATTGCAGGAGTTCACGACCTGCGAATCAGAACCAGCAACAACAACCACCTGCTCCACGAAACCAGCCTCAGCAGCAGCAGCATGGAAACATGGGATGCTACCAGTGTGGGGCTGAAGGTCATTACAAGCGGGATTGCCCTCAGTTAAACCAGAACCAGAACAATAACAACAACAACAATCAGGGCAACGGGAACAACAACGGTGGGAACAACAACAACAATGGTGCTAGAGGCCGTATGTTTGTGATCGGGCAGGGTGATGCAAGGAATGATCCCAACGTAGTTATGGGTAAGTTTCTTCTAGACGACTTTTATGTTACTGTACTATTTGATTCTGGTGCGGATACAAGTTACATGTCTTTAAAAGCTAGTGAAATGTTAAAACGTGCACCAACTCTCCTAAACACCAAGCATGTCGTAGAGTTAGCTAACGGTAAAAGTTTAGAAGCCACACACATAGTTAAAGGGTGTAATCTTATTCTCGCTGGTCAGACTTTCTCCATCGATCTCATCCCTATAACCCTGGGTAGCTTTGACGTCGTCATTGGCATGGATTGGTTATCTCAACAACAAGCGGAGATCTTATGCAAAGAAAAGGTTATTCGCATTCCTCGTTCTGGCAAAGAACCTCTCGAAGTTCAAGGCGACAAGAGTGGTGTCGTGAGTGGTATTATCTCCTTTTTGAAGGCTCAGAAGTGTTTGCGCAAGGGGCACACTGCTATATTGGCACTCGTTACAGATACCTCGAAGAAAGAGAAAAAGATGGAAGATATTCCTGTAGTACGTGACTTTCCTCAAGTGTTCCCTGAGGAATTACCTGGGTTACCGCCTCATCGTCAAGTCGAATTCCAGATCGAGCTCGCTCCAGGAGCAGCACCCATAGCTCGAGCACCTTATCGTCTAGCTCCAACTGAATTGGAAGAACTGTCAAAGCAGCTACAAGAACTATTGGAAAAGGGTTTTATACGTCCTAGCTCTTCGCCTTGGGGAGCTCCAGCGTTATTCGTAAAGAAGAAAGACGGTACGTTCAGGATGTGTATAGACTACCGTGAACTCAACAAGGTGACGATCAAGAATCGTTATCCTCTTCCGCGCATAGATGATTTATTCGACCAGCTGCAAGGGTCGAGCTACTACTCCAAGATAGACTTAAGGTCAGGATATCACCAGCTGAGAGTCCGGGATGAGGACGTCTCTAAAACAGCATTTAGAACTCGCTACGGCCACTACGAGTTTATGGTCATGCCATTCGGGCTAACGAACGCGCCTGCCGTATTTATGGATCTTATGAACAGGGTGTGCAAACCCTATCTCGACAAGTTCGTCATTGTTTTCATCGACGACATCCTGATTTATTCGAAGAGTCAGGAGGAACACGAGCAGCACTTACGACTTATACTGGAACTTCTACGAACGGAACAGCTATACGCTAAGTTTTCCAAATGTGACTTCTGGCTTCGTGAAGTCCACTTCTTAGGCCACGTGGTAAACAAAGATGGGATCCATGTCGATCCATCCAAGGTAGATTCGATCAAGAATTGGCCTGCGTCTCGTACACCAACGGAAATACGTCAATTCTTAGGTTTGGCAGGTTACTACAGAAGGTTCATCAAAGACTTCTCAAAAATTGCTCAGCCACTTACACTACTGACGCAGAAGGGTGTTGTTTATCATTGGGGTAATGCACAGGAAACAGCGTTTCAGCACTTAAAGGATAGACTTTGTAGCGCACCTATCCTCTCACTGCCTGAAGGCACGGACGATTTCGTAGTCTACTGCGACGCATCTATCCAAGGTCTTGGATGTGTATTGATGCAGAGGGATAAAGTTATTGCTTATGCTTCGCGCCAACTTAAGATTCACGAACGAAATTATACGACACACGACCTAGAGCTGGGAGCGGTTGTTTTTGCACTTAAGATATGGCGACACTATTTGTATGGTACCAAGTGCGCAATCTACACTGATCACAGAAGCCTCGAACATATCTTCAAACAGAAAGAGCTGAATATGCGACAGCGACGATGGGTTGAACTGTTAAATGACTACGAATGCTCAATCAGGTATCACCCAGGCAAAGCCAACGTTGTGGCTGACGCCCTCAGTCGAAAAGACACTGCGCCTAAGCGCGTACGAGCTCTACAACTCACTATACAGTCTCGTCTTCCTTCCCAGATACGAGATGCTCAGGTAGAAGCATTAAAACCAGAAAATGTCAGGGCTGAAGCCCTACGTGGCTCAAGACAACGTTTAGAACAGAAGGAAGATGGTGCTTACTACGTTACAGGACGCATTTGGGTTCCACTTTATGGCAACTTACGTGAGCTAGTGATGGATGAAGCTCATAAGTCTCGCTACTCGGTACATCCAGGTGCGGATAAAATGTACCACGACATCAAAACTACATATTGGTGGCCTAGCATGAAGGCCCACATAGCCACATACGTTAGTAAATGCTTGACTTGTGCGAGAGTCAAGGCAGAATATCAGAAACCGTCAGGACCACTCCAACAACCTGAGATACCACAATGGAAATGGGAGCAAATTTACATGGACTTTGTTACTGGCTTACCTAGATCTCAGCGCGGAAATGATACTATTTGGGTGATCGTGGATCGACTCACAAAGTCTGCTCACTTCTTGGCTATCAAAGAAACAGACAAGTTCTCTACCTTAGCAGACATCTACTTAAAAGAAGTGGTCTCAAGGCACGGGGTGCCCACCTCCATCATCTCTGATCGTGACGCACGTTTTACTTCAGAACTGTGGCAAGCAACGCATAAATCTTTTGGCTCTCGTTTAGACATGAGCACGGCGTATCATCCTCAGACCGATGGGCAGTCTGAGCGCACTATTCAAACTCTAGAAGACATGCTTCGGGCGTGCGTAATTGATTTTGGCAATGGTTGGGAGAAACATCTGCCACTAGTGGAATTTTCATACAATAACAGCTACCACACCAGCATTAAAGCTGCACCATTCGAGGCATTGTACGGGCGTAAGTGCCGGTCACCTCTCTGTTGGGCAGAGGTGGGGGAAAGTCAAATCACAGGTCCAGAAATGGTAGTTGATACTACTGAAAAGATTGCACAAATACGACAACGCATGGCGGCAGCACGCGACCGTCAGAAAGCATACGCTGATTTAGACAGGAAACCACTCGAGTTCCAAGTTGGGGATCGAGTGCTACTCAAAGTTTCACCCTGGAAGGGTGTGGTTCGTTTTGGCAAACGCGGCAAACTAAATCCACGATATGTTGGACCTTTCGAGGTTATTGAGAAAATAGGCAAAGTGGCTTACAGATTGAACTTACCACCTGAACTCAGTGTAGTTCACAACGTCTTTCACGTGTCGAATCTGAAGAAGTGTACGTCAGATGAGATCCACATAGTTCCCTTAAAGGAACTCACTATCGACGAGCGGTTGCACTTCGTCGAGGAACCTGTTGAAATCACGGACCGGGATGTTAAGGTCCTCAAGAACACGAGAATCCCTCTTGTACGAGTTCGTTGGAACTCCCGCCGCGGCCCAGAGTTCACCTGGGAGCGTGAAGATCAAATGGAACTCAAATATCCCCAGTTATTCGGAAACCAAGCAACTACTACTGAGGCTGAAGCTACCGATGCAGAATTTCGGGACGAAATTCCAAATCAACGGGGGGATAATGTGACACCCCAAGAAAACCAGTAATCTTCGCAAACCTGCTCGGGGAGCCGCGATACGATACAGGTAAAGAACGTCACACTACTAGCTTCCTTAGTAACCGCATGGTAAATTTCGGGACGGAATTTCTTTCAAGTTGGGGATAATGTGACAACTCGAATTTCCGACATTCTTTATTCGCATTTAATGCACGTTGACTTTGACTATTTAGTTGTGATATGATAAAACGTAGTGTACTTGCATGGTTATGTGTAATATGATAACTTGCATGCTGTTTGAAAAACTTAGACTTGTTAACCATAAAACAACTTGACGAAACAAGTGAGATTCGCCAAGTTCGACCTCGACGAAACAGGTCAGTTTCATCAACAACCTACTCGACGAATCAGGCTGTTTCGCCGAGCCCAGTTTCGCCAAAAGCCCAGTACGGCCCAGAACGTTAAATCACAAATATTAACGTGAACCGACTTCTGTTTTCATATCTTTGGCAAAAGTTGAAACCCTAGAACACTCTCCCTTCTGTGCGACGGCCACAACCATCGTTCACCATCATCCCTAGCTCTCGAATCCTTGTTCCTTCGTCTCGAATCGGTTAGTGTGTGTTTGGTAATCGATTCTATGTTTCTGTATTATATAGATTCTTGCTGGTGCATATGATTAATGTGTGTTATTGCTGTGATGAGAGTATGATGGCGATGATATAGATTTCGTTGTGTATGATATGATATAGTAGGATATATAAATGATATGCGAAACTTGATACAATCGAATGCTCGGTTCTGAATGTTGTTTAATATGGCCTGATTCTGATTTCATTAGTATCTTGATAGGGATTGATGTGATGATGTTGTATGTTATTTGATATGCTATACACATAAACTAGGGTTTATTCTAGACAATGATTCTTGGATGCTTGATTTATGATGATTCGATTTGCACATTGATCTTCATATGATTTCTGTTATTGATGACGGCTGCTAGAATGATTAGGGTTTATGTGTTATTCGCATCTGCTGTAACTGATGTCTGCGAAACTGAACTGTCCGACGAAACAGGACTCTCGGCGAAACAAAATGTGTTTCGCCAAGGACCATCGACGAATTATAATCCTGTTTCGCCAAGCAAGATCACGACGAAACAGAACGTGTTTCGTCAAATATGTGTTTCGCCAACTTATGTGTTTCGCCAACTTATGTGTTTCGCCATATATGTGTTTCGCCGAGCTGTGCTGTAACTGGAGTTAATTCTGTTAAGTGTTAACTGGAATATTTAACTGCTGTTAGACGTTAGACATGACTTGTATGATTGTGATTACGTGCTACATGTATATACGTGAACAACTTGAACACAAACTAATTTCACATACATGCATACTTTAGGACGTGATTGATTACTTGCGAGCATACACTTAGCATACCGAGCAAACCCAAGGTGAGTTCACACAAGCCAAGGCATGGGGTTCCCGGGGTGGGAATGGGGATTTGATGATTTACGGTACATACATAAATGGTAGAACCTACTGCTAGACTAGTAACACTTATTGAACGATCTTCGCACACCTGCCAAGGATTGGCTGCGATATTATGACTGACTTCGCACACCTGTCATATGATGGCCGCGAACTGAATTTACAAATCTTCGCACACCTGCCTAAGAGAGGCCGCGATACAAATAAACCTAGTCTAGAATACTTGGGGAATAACATTCCCCAACATCTTCGCACACCTGCCTGGAGGGCCGCGATGGGAAATAATACGATACTTTGTAACGAACGAACATACTACTACTCACGCTATACTAATACTGAACTATTAACTGTGAACTCGCTCAACTAGTTGTTGACTCTCTCTTGCATGCCTTGCAGGACCTTAGGTACTTATGGAGCTTGCACAGGGAGGAGCAGGTCGTTGTGGGACATGGATCGATGATGCCATGTTATCTATCTAAACATTTGAATTTACTATTTACATTGGGTTTACATACTTATGCTTCCGCTACACACTTGTTGATGTTTGGTTTTTAAAAACACCTTTCGTATTGATGAATGATTTTTGGTATTTACTTATATGTTCAATATGATTGGTGGCTTGATCCTGGTCAGTCACGCCTCCAAGCGGTGATACTCCGCGAGTGGATTTTGGGGGTGTGACAGGCATCCTAGGCAATGAAGCACAAAACAAGTATACCTTGATCAGAAAAGACAACAGTCAATAAAAGGTTACTGATGCAAATCTGGCTGATGATATTCACCCATTGGGAATAGTCAAAATGAAGAATATCATTGATGAAATGAAAGGTAATTCAGTTATAATCAGAAGAGCCCTTGAAAGTCTCAAAAGTGCAGGAGCAAAGTCATACAAAAGGGCTGCACTAGCAGACTTTGATCTATGTATCAATTTTGAGTACAGCAACAAAGTGCTAATACCACCCCCGAACACTTCAATTCCAGCTGAAATTGCTTCTAAACAATTAAGAACTGGAGCAATCTTTGATCAACCAGAAATGAGTGTAGTCTTCAAAGATGCTAACAAAGAGAAAGCTCTGTTCAGAATCAGTGATATATGCAGGTATTCAAATCAAACTCTGAAATATATAAAAAACTGCATGAATGAAAAACAAGAGCAGCTCAAAAAGAAGGGAAAGAACAATGAAAAGCTGAGAAAAACAATTGAAGAGTGCATTGAAAATTGGATGGAAGCAAGAGGATGGTATAAAGAAATGTACAAAGAAACTCAAAAGGCACTTGACTACAAGAAAAGACTGAAACCTGGAGACAAATACAGAGGTGGAGTGAAGATCAACTAACGATTTAATAAGATTAAATTTCCTGTTTATGAACAATATTTTATCAATGTCTGTTTTATAGTTTGGTTTGACTATGTTCAATGTTTCTGAACTTAGTTGTTTTTGAATTTCTCTTTTAAAGAAAGTTGTTTATGTTTGATATAGAGGTAGTTCATTTTCTTACAATACTTAGGGGGAAACTGTTAGGAAACTTTATTTGTAAGTATTGAAGAAAAACACAATCAACTGGATCTATGAAGAGATCACAGTCCTGAAGATCACGAACTAGAAAAAGAAGATCAGATGGGACAACCAGAATACATAGCATCTACTTCAAAGAATCACAAGTTGATCCAGAGCTGAATTGGATTATCAGAAAAGGTCATTTCTGATGGATCTGATGATATTTCTGATGAAATATCATCAGTATCTGACGATTCTGATCATCAAGGATTTTCTGATGATTTGTTCATCAGAATTTCTGATGAAGTGGTTTTTCAGAATTTCTGATAAAATAACCCACTTGTCTGAAATTGGCTCTGTCCTGCTACACTTACCGAAGCAAGTTGACATTAAATGATATCATGATGAAAAAGGCAACTTGAACGTTGGAATCAATGAATATGTCAATTGGCTACTTTTTGCAGGAATTATTGTATGAATAAACTATTGTTTATTCATACAAGCCGTCTATAAATAGAAGGCTAAACCAGGAGAAGCAAAGTGAGTTTGAAGCTTAGCATTCACACATACATCAAAACTCCATTGCTCTCTCCCCCCACAGAATTCAAGATTCGTTTGTATTAGATAATAATCTTACAATCACCTTGTAAACCATTTTTGTTTTCAAAGTGAAATAAACTTGATAATTCTGTAGGTCTTGTTTCTTGAAAGTCTGATTTCCATTTCCGCACATCTTTTTCACATCTACTGAAATCACTTGCCATATTACGTGAAAAGAAGTTGTTTTGAGCCTGAACTGGGTCTAACAATATCTTAGTTCTACTACAAGATCAAAGTTGCTCACAGTCTGTCTGGAATTGTCTAAAAGTCAAGTTTCAGAGAAGTGTGTCTATGATAAAAAGCAAAACTGCTTTGTTGAAGATGGAGTTTGATATCTTTACGGGTATGAAGGGTGAAACAACAAAACAGTTGATTGAAAGATATTGCCATCTGGTTGTTGAAATGAAGAGGTTGGGCATAACCAAAACGGATGAGGAATGGGTTGATAAATTGGCGGATGCATTGCCATACGATGAATGGGGCACCTATCTGTTGGTGTTGAAGAATAATTTGGAGTATGTCGGATTTAACCTTAGTTCATTCATTGAGAAAATAGAATCTCATGAGCTTGAGCTGGCAAAGATTAGAAAGATGAAGTCTTCAAGTGTACAACAAGATGTTTCATTGTATTACAAAGGAAGTACTCCAGCAACATCGAATCTAAGTCCAAAAGTGCAGACAGCCTTTAGTGCAGATTCAACATCCGGAGTATCATCTGTCACATCAAGCAACAATAACTCACCATTTGCAAATTTTGAACCAAATCCAAAAGTTCAAAACTCACCTGATCAATCCTACACTCAAAGTTTGTCAGGATCAAACAGTCAGAGTCAAGGTCCAGGAATTCTGTGCAACATAGTGGTGAACATAAAGAATGCTCAAGACTTTATTGAATCATCAGCGAAGCAGCACATAACACTTCTTGCTTCGGTGCTTGAATCGTATGAAAGCTTGGTTGCAGGTAGAATTGGGAACCCCCATATGACAAAGGAAGACTATGATCAGATCGATCCAGAGGAGCTGGAGTTAATCGACATCAAATGGGGAATGGCAATCTTGGTGAGAAGAGCTCAACGTTTTATGTAAATCACTGGTCGAAACAGTCTTTCAGGACCTGATCAAAAACTTGGGTTTGATAAATCGAAAGTCACATGTTTCAAATGTAAAGAGAAGGGTCACTTCAAACGTGAATGTCCTAATCGGGAAGTTAACAGTCATCAAAACCCGTTCTCAAATGACTATTACAGACAAGCGATCTACCATAAGACAAGTCAACAACCATTCACACAAAGACCTCAGATCGAGAATAAGCCTGAAAAAGCTCTCTTAGTCAACCAAGATGATGAGAAAGTTGCTGAAGGTTTTAGTTGGGATAAGTATATCCCTGGTAGTGAGGGTAGGGCAATGATGGTAGAGATTGTGGAAGAACCGGAATGCGTTGTTGAGACAGAAGAAGTCAGTGAAGTGACGTCTAAAGAAAGTTTGGCTGATCTTGAAGAAGTTGATGCAGAAGTCTATTACTACCAGTCTGAACAGAAGATTATTGCTAGTTCTTTCAAATCAATAATGCCTCCTAATATGTTTGACTCTTTTGCAGGTTTTTTCAATGAGCCAACCACAGGATTCTGTCCACGATACGATGTTGAAAAAGAGCCAGTCGAAGAGATAATAGATGTCTCAAAAGAAATGAATGAAGAGACTCTAAAAGAGATTGCTGATAAAGCATTGATGGGCAAGCTAAAAGTGGTAGAAACAGAATCTGTCGAATCATAGTCTGTCGAAACAGAGTCAGTTGAAAGTGTGTCTGTCGAAACGGTCAAAAAGGTGTCTGATGAGAAATCGGAAATTGAGGAGATCAAATCTGGAGACGAGTCTGAGTCAGAGTCTGATGGTTTTGGTAAAACAGATATTAAAATTGATCAAGAAGAAAAGGTTACCGAAAAGGTTGATTCGATTCTTGAAATTCCATGCAAAAGCTGTTCAAAATCATGCATGGATTGTCTTGAAAAAGACAAGCAATTTCAAGAATTGAAGAAATTTACAGATGAAGTAAAATTTGATCTCAGTGAGATAAAAGAAGCATATGACACTTTGGCTCAATCAATCAAAATGATTAAAAAGGAAAGTTTTGAAAATGACAAAGCCATGAAATTGCTAAAATCTACAGTTATGGATAAACAAATGGAAATTAACATTCTTTTAGACACGATTGCTTCTTTGAAAAAAGAACTTGAGTTAATGAGAATTGAAACTGAAAGGGTTGATAAGAAACTGATGAGTTATGATGCTTCATCATATGTTATTGATCAAATTGTTCCGAAACAACCTGATGCGAAACCTGTCTTCAAAGGTGTTCCACCCCCAATGTGGAATCATTACACTCAAAAGTATCTAGATGGGGTGGAATCTGCATTGAATCTCAAGTTAAGAACATTTGAGAATGAGTTACCTGAGAGCATTGATGTTACATTTTCTCCATCCGACACTGATAATGAGTCACAAGTGATCAAAACCGTTGTTGACCAGGTGTTAGATGAAGAAAGTGATAACTCGGAGTTTGATACTGTGAAAACTCATTTTGAAAACTCCATTTCTGATTCTGAAGAAGATGGCAATTTCTTAGACAAGTTCGTACCAAAATCAGATACAGTTGTGAATGATGATTCGATCATTGTGGTTTACACAATGACCGGAACTGACAAACTTTATTCTGATTTTGAGTATCCAATTCAAAATGCCAGAATGGAAAATATTGAAAAGGTGTTTAAACTTGTTGAGATTGACATTTCTGAGGTTAACAACAACGAGTTTCTTTCAAAACCTAAAAAGTCTTTTGTGAAACCACAATCAAACAACCCGGGAAAGAAAGAGTGGGTGGGCAATGGTGGTAATAACAAGAGAAATGGAAACAATTTCAAAAACAAAGGTATTGGTTTTGAAAAGAAAATGGCTAAGAAGAATGTCAAGCCAAAAGAAAAGATAAGTGATGTTTTTGTTGCTGGTCCTAGTGTTGATGCTGAAAAGGATTATATCTTCAGTCAAAAAGCCATTGACGATTTCAATGCAACTAAGAAGTTGAAACAGGAGACCTACAGATCAACTTTTGTCGAATATGACAAAAGAATCTGTTACCGCTGCAATGAAATTGGTCACATGGCCAAGCAGTGCATGAAAAAGCTTGAGAAACCAATTTTGCAAAAGCCCAAACCTAAAATTTCAACTGATGATAAGGGCAAAACACCAATGATTTCTCCCGTTCGAATTTTGAAAAGGGGTGAATCTTTGAAGTCCGAAGAAAAGCCGAAATCAACATTTGAGATTGGTGAATCTTCGAAAACTCAAAAGACTTCAAAGATTTATCCAAAGACAAAAATCTTACAAAATCAATCATGGGTGGCAAAACCAAAACAATCAGTTGGAGAAATGAAAATGGAAAATGAGCTAAAATTTGAACCAAAAGTGTGTGCAAATGATGTTAAGAAACTTGAATTTGAACTAGACAAATTGCTTGAGGAATTTCCTCCAATTAAAGAGAAAAATTTAAAACCAAAAGCTGAACCTGTTGTTCCAAACGTCATCCTTAACATTATGAAAGTTGATGTGTCATGTGATCTAGTGTTTGGTAGTGTTCCAAAGGTAAAGAAATCATGGGCTTCTTTGTTTGAATGAATTTCTTTGATGTATGCAGGGGCTTCCGAGGTCAATAATCTCGAAGTGGATCATGGACAGCGGAGCTTCAAGGCATATGAATGGAATGCTGGCTTTACTCTACGATGTTAAATCAATCAACGGTGGATATGTTGGATTTGCAGGGAATCAGGGTGGCAGAATATTTGGTGAAGGAACTCTAACAAATGGAGTTGTTTCGTTTGAAAAAGTGAACTATATCATCGAACTTGAAAACAATCTGTTGAGCATATCACAGATCTGTGACAAGTCATTTACAGTACACTTTACTAAAAATGAATGTTTAATCATAAAACCTGGTTTTAAAATTCCTGAGGACATGGTGTTGATGCGAGCTCCACGAGAAAATGATTTGTATGTTCTCGATATGAGTGTCGCAACAACAACAGATTATCAGAAACAATGTTTTGTGACAAAAACAAAAGCGACTGAAAAAGAATAAAGAATGTGGCATCGAAAGATGGGTCACATTCATGTGCAAAAAATGAATTTTCTTGTGCACAATGATCTTGTAGAAGGTGTAAATCTGAAAATTTTTCATTTAAATGATGATTGTGTAGAGTGCAAGAAAGGAAAACAAACGAAGAAGACACACCCACAGAAGTTGCTGAATTCAATCAGAGTACCACTCGAGAGGCTCCACATGGACCTTTTCGGACCAGTTAATGTAAAGAGCTTAAGCGGAGACTTATACTGTCTTGTGGTCACTGACGACTACACAAGATTTTCATGGGTGATGTGTATTGAAAGTAAAGACCAAACGTTTGATTCATTGATGGTGTTGTTAAAAAAGATGGAAACGCTGTACAAATTGCCGATCAGAAGAATAAGAAGTGACAACGGAACGGAGTTTAGAAACAATCGCATGCTCGAGTTTTGCAATGAGAAAGGAATTCTTCATGAATTTTGTACACCATACACTACACAGCAAAATGGTGTAGCTGAACGAAAGAATCGCACCTTAATTGAAACAGCTTGAACGATGCTCGCTGATTCCAAGTTGCCAATATTTTTCTGGAGTGAAGCAGTTGCAGCAGCGTGTTATACATTGAATCGCGTTCTCACAGTGAAGAAATACAAGAAAACCTGTTTTGAACTTCTTCACCGTTATAAACCAAATTTGAAGTTTTTAGAACCGTTTGGATCGCCTTGTACTTTCATTGATCCAGATGGTAAGTTTGGTGCTAAAAGTAATGACGGTTTCTTTGTAGGTTATGCGAGTCCGCTGGAGAAGGTGTTCGTTCCATGCCTGGGGAAGATAATTCAAGTTCAGCATGTTGATTGTCAGAATCATACTGCTCCACCACAACTTCCCGGACAAAGATTTCTGTTCGATTACGACAAACTCTGGGAGTCTTTCCAACTGCCGACTGAGCCAAGTGAAAAGGAACTAGCTTACTTATACCAACATCAACAATCTATGTCACAAGATCAGGTGCCAAGACCGTTGGTAGTTTCTCAGCCTGATGTGGGTACAAACATTCCTACAAGTGGTACAAACGATCACGAGGCCGGTCCAAGTGGAACTGCTCATGAACCACCAGAGGAACCAGCTCCAACGTTTGATAATTCTGACGACTCAGAATCGGAAGACGGTCCGAGTTTTGACGAGGAACCAAATGTTGCTACGACTGAAGCTGAGGATCACACTGGTGATCAAGATATTACGAACTTACAATCGGAAGTGAGCGTGCCTGACACTGCTATGCCAAGAACTCTGTCTTATCATCCTTCAAATCAAATAATTGGTGATCTTCAGAGTGGAGTAAAAACGCGGGATCAGATCAACAGAGCTCTTACATGTTTTTATACATCTGTTGCTCCTTTACAGGAAGAGTTCTCACTTAAGTGTTTCATTTCGCAGGTTGAACCAAAAACGTATAAAGAAGCTTTAACTAAAGAAAGCTGGGTTAACGCTATGCAGGAAGAGCTGCAGCAGTTTGAGAAGCTGGGAGTATGGAGACTGGTAGACCTTCCTGAAAATCAAATGTTGATCAAAACAAAGTGGGTATTCAAATGTAAAAGAGATGATAGAGGAGTCATTGTTCGAAACAAAGCACGATTGGTAGTACAGGGATTCAGTCAGCAAAAAGGCATTGACTTTACCGAGGTGTATGCGCCTGTTGCTAGACTCGAGGCGATTAGGATCTTCCTGGCATTCGCGTCCTGGAAAGGATTCAAAGTCTACCAACTAGATGTGAAATCTGCATTCCTGTATGGCAAAATTAAAGAAGAAGTGTATGTTGGACAACCGCCGGGGTTCACTGATCCACTACACAAAAACAAAGTCTATCATCTGGATAAAGCGCTTTACGGACTTCACCAGGCCCCGAGAGCCTGGTATGAGACGCTTTCCCAACATCTGCTGGCCAACGGGTTCACCAGAGGGACAGTTGATAGCACTTTGTTTACAAGAGAGGTTGCAGAGCATCTATTGATCAAGTAGATCTACGTTGATGATATCATATTTGGTTCGACAAATGATGATTTGTGTAAAGATTTTGAGAATGTTATGAAGAAGAAATTTGAGATGAGTTCAATGGGGGAGATGAAGTTCTTCCAAGGGCTACAGGTGGAGAAAATGCCCGAAGGAATCTTCATTCATCAACCAAATACGTGAACGATGTTCTGGAAAAGTTCAACATTTCTGAATCTACTCCAACATCAACCCCCTGGCTCAAAATCACGGAATCTGTCCAGATGAGAGTGGAGAGAAAGTGGATGAGACTTATTACAGGTCGATAATTGGATCTTTGATGTATCTTACTGCTTCCCGCCCAGACATCATGTATCCGACCTGTTTATGCGCCCGATATCAGTCCCGCCCACGCCAGTCACACTTGACGACCGTGAAACGTATTTTACGGTATTTGAAAGGCTGCCCAAGCACCGGCTTGTGGTATCCTAAGTCTGGTGATTTCTCTCTGACAGGTTTTGCTGATTCGGATTTTGGTAGCTCCAAGCAAAATGCTAAGTCCACCACTGCAGGCTGTCAGTTCTTTGGAACTCGACTAGTCACTTGGCAGTGCAAGAAACAAACCTCAGTAGCGCTCTCTACCTGCGAGGCTGAATACGTTTCGGCCTCGAGCTGTTGCTCTCAGATCCTTTGGATCCAACAGCAAATGCGAGACTTTGGTTTGCAGTTCTTGGACACGCCTATATTTGTGGACAATGAAGTAGCGATTAACATAACGAAAAACCCGGTTCACCATTCTAAAACCAAACATATAGAAATTCGACATCATTTCATCCGTGATTGTCACGAGAAGAAATTGATTAGAATCGAACATATACACACCGATGAACAGAAAGCTGATTTTTACACCAAACCGTTTGATAAAAAGAGATTTAACTATCTTTTAAAATTAAATGGGATGAAAAATTTGTTTTCTGGGAGGGTTGTTGAATGTGAAGCCGAGGAGGACGGCGATCTGATGTGATCCATGTTGTGTTGTCAAAGTTTTTGTACAGTTTATTTTCTGCATTTGATAAAAACAAAAACACAAAAATATATCTTTGTTTTTAGGGGGAGAAAGTTTGCAGAAAATCCAAAAACATGATAAAATTTCAAAAATCCAAAAACATTGAAAAAGTGAAAATGAGTTTGTGTAAAAAGGGGAAATGATAGTACATCAGCTAGACAGGTGCAGTACGCTAAAGAAATGTAATGTTTAAATGTGTTAAGCAGTCTTGCAGATGATATGCCGATAGGTTTTTACACATTTAGTAGATTTTTTTGGGATATAAACATAAATAATTACTTGCTTTTACGTGGGGAACATCTCTCGGATATATGGGTAACCCCCGAAATCTTGTTTGAAAGGTCCCTCTTTCTGAGATACTAGGTCTTTATGCTTAGTGATATCTGGGGTATTATCCCGGGACTTCTGATTTTGCGGAAGCAATGGCCTAGTCCCCGGAGAATACTTTACATTGCTTGAAATAAAAGCCCCCCCCTCAGCATAAAAAATGATGAAACATTGGAAAATGCTAATCATGTGCTGTTGAAGAAAAGATTCTCTAAAGGGAACCCACCAAAAGTCGAAGCCGTCATCTCTCTGATTTTGCGGAAGCAATAGCCTGAGCTCTCACGGCCCTCGCATTTAACCCCTTACATATATCATCTAGGTATACTCACCTGTAAGACTGAATATTGGGATCTGGATACGGGAGTATATTATGAGGTGGGACACGCGTGAAAGTCAAGATCTTAAAACACTAAATCTGTATCCTGAACAGATTGAACTTTGTGTGAAAATTTAAGAGGATCAGTATATCGGCAATCAATGCGAACTGTTTAATACTGAAAATGTAATCAAAACTTAACGGTGCTTGTATCTCGTCGGCAGCTGATATGATCCCCTAACACACTCATACAAATATTGTGTGTACAGTTTATTGCTTATCATAATAAATAATAAAAAAAGATTTGCATTTCATCTTATTTTAGACAACGAACGTTGGAGATCAGATGATCAAAGTCTTATGTGCTGAACAAGTCTGGATCATGAGGGTTGGGTAAGCAGTAGATTGAGAAAATGATTGGTAATTGCGTAAAAGTTTTATAGTTCATTAATTTGAACTAAAATCAGTTTCAGAAAATCAGCATCTTCATAAACTGGTCAGCTAAGGTCATTAACTTGGACTTGGCAGGCTAAACAGTTGACCAAGGTCATTAACTTGGACTTGGTTAACTGGGTGTGGCGGTAAAATATCAAAAAGTTAAAAATTTTGAAAAAGTGACATTTCAAACGAAATGACTATTTCGCACGAAATAGCTATTCCGCTTGAAATGTGATTTCGCTTGAAAACGTAATTCCGTTTGTAACATGATTTCGCTTGAACCGGTGATTTCGTTTGAAAAGGCCTCAATGCCTATTTCGCACGAAATTAGGTTGTCTATAAATAGAGGAGCTGATTTCGCTTGAACTCATTATTCTTGTTATTTCGCACCAAACCACTGTCAAAGCGATTTCACGTGAAATCACAAATTCATCGATTTCAAGCCGTTATTCTGCCCACTTGTTGTTTGTAATCAAGATTTTAGTTGGTTTACTCAACTATAATCATGGGAAAGGTGAGAAATCTGGTTAATTTGACCCAGATCTGAACTGATTTCGTTTGGTCGGCGATGAACATGATTTTAAACTTAGATCTAGGGTTTATCAGTGTGTAATATTGAACGATAATCATAACCTTGAACTCGGAATATGATGTAGATCTTGCTTAGGGATTAAATTTGATCTGAATAACATGTTTCCGTTTGAATCGGTAGATCTGAGATTTCAGACTTAGATCTAGGGTTGATTGATGGTCTAAAGTATGAATAAAACACACCCACATGTTCGGAATTTGATAAGGAACAAACCCAGTTAATCAATTTCATCATTATAAAATTTTTTGAAAAATTTGTTCATGATTTCGTTTGAAACATGTTATTCCGCTTCAAATGACCATTTCGTTTCAAAATGGTATTTCGTTTCAAATGGATATTCCGCTTCAACATGGCATACTGTATGAAATGGGTATTTTGTTTGAAACAGACTATTTCGTTTCAAACTGTGATTTCGCTTCAAACTGTCATATGTGATTTCGTTTGAACTGTCATTCCGCATGAAGTGTGATTTCGTATGATTGTTATTTCGTTTGAATGTTGTTTGGTTTTAAAAATTATTCTAAGTGTTAAGTTGATTTTATGTTGTATTTTTTCAGGCATCTAATGTGCAGTTCGATCCATTGCACACCATATGTTGTGTTTATGATAAAGAGATACCAAATATGGCTAAATTCAATAGTATTCTGGAGTTCATGAAGAGGTTGCCGATACAGAAAGCTTTGACAAATCAACATTTGGTATTCGAATCGCATATTGAACGTTTTTGGGAAAATGCCACATATGATGAAGGAAGTAAAACAATAAATTCAATTGTGAGTGTGAACGGCCAAAATAAACCAATAATTATCACATAGCAGCTTGTACGAGAGGTGATAAACTTTCCGGATGATGAGAATTCACCTACAAAGTTCCCAGAGAGGATGGTAAAAGGATGCATGTTGCGGATGGGTTACAATGGTCCATTAAACAAGGCAAACTACTTGAAAGCGTGTTTTCTGAAGCCTTACAAGTTTCTTACTCACTCAGTGTTGCATGAACTAAGTCATCGAAAAGGAGGTTATGATGTGATGAGGGATTATCAAATGAATATGGTGACAGCACTCGTGCTAAACAAGAAGTATAACTTTTCAAAGATTGTATTTCATTACATGGTAGAAAATATCACTTCAAAGAGCAAGACTTTGGTATATCCACGATTTGTTCAGATGATGATAGATCACGCTTATCCTGATTTGGAGAGAGATGAAAATAATGATCTGTTGGTATTATTTCACATGGATAATGATTCTTTGAAACAATTGGCCAGATATCATCCAAACCATCCAGAGCCATCAACAAAAGCTGAATTCTTTGGTTTCATCAAAGATAAGAATTATCAAGATCCAGATCCAATCAATCATCAAAACTGGAGAAATGAGAAAGAAATGAAAGAAGCAAGTTATGCGAATGAGTTGAAAATACTTGCAGATTTCAAAGAAAGTCGAAACGAGTGGTTCTTGAAGGAAGAGAAGAAAAAGAGGAGTAGGAAAGCAACTCCAAAAGTTCAAGTAGAGGAGGGTTCATCTTCTAAACCTAAGAGAAAGCGTCAAAAGAAAACGGTTGAGACTATGCATGTTGATGAATCTGATAAAGAAGATGAAGCTGAAGCAGAAGTTAATGTTGAAGGAGATGTTCGTTTGTCTCCTAAATCTGCAAAGTTGTTGAAATCTCTTACTGATTATAATGCTGAAATAGGGAAGTCAGTTGATGAAGAAGGTGACGATGTAGACAAAAGTACAACAAGCTCGTCTGAAGAAGAAATTGATGAAACAGAACGTGCAACAAGAATTAGAGCTGATATTGAAAAAGAGAAACAGTTAAAAAGAAAGAGGAGAGAGGATAAAGATGATGAGTTGTACAATCCATCTCCTGAGCATGTTATAGAATCTCAGACACCTCCATCATCTGGTGGTAGGAAGAAGCAATCTGCAAGAAAGAGAGTTGTTACTCCGAAGGCAGCACCAAGGTTGAGAGTTTTGCTAAAGAAGAAACCAATTCAAGAACCTAGTAAACCATTTTCACCACCGCCTGAACCACTTCATCAATCACCACCAAGACAACCATCACCAATCCAATCACCACCACATCTTTCACCACCATATATTCATATTGCTACACCTCCACATGAACAACAACCTGTTGTCACATCTCAGCAAATCTTTCAAACACCACCATCCACACAACCACCTGTCCAAACTACACCTGGTTCTTCTGGTTACAAAACTTTCCCAACTGTTCCGGAGGGTATTACTCTTGAAGAAATTGGTGATTTCAGTTTTGTGAATGATGAGCAAGTGAAAAAGTTGGAAAAGAAAGTTGAAGAAGTATTGGTTGAAAACAAGAAGTTGTTGGATCGTGAGAAGAAGCTTGAGAAGCATGTAAAGTCTGTGGAAGCTGAAAATTCTTCATTGTTAAAGAAAGTTGAAGCTGATTAGACAGAAATTGATGGAAAATAATAATCTATTTAAAAACGATTCAGATGAGTCTAAAGAAATAACTGAAGTAATAAACTTTAGTGAAAACGAAAAAGGTTTTGTATCAGATTACATGATTAATTCTGATCAACTAACAAAAATTAGCAAGCTTAAATTCAAGCTTGACACAAAACAAGTGTTTAATCAACCAAAAACTTTACAAAGTTTAGTTTCTAGAGCCTTTTCTAGAAAAAATAAAATATTTTATTGTTTTAATACTGAAGAACTTTCAGTTGACATAAAAATACAGCTGGTGAAGTTTATTTGCCACTCTTAACAAAGGGTGAAATAGCAAAAAAGTTTTTGCATATTAAACCAGAGTTGAGAAAGTCTCTCAATATGGTACATATAGGAGCGGTTAAAATCCTCCTAAAAGCACAATTTAGAGATGAAATTAATTTTCCTATAAAAATGGCACTCGTTGATAATAGAATTATCAATAGGCAAGATGCTCTTCTTAGGGCAATTCAAGGAAATTTAGCATATGGTAAATTTATGTTTACTGTTTATCCTAAATTTGCTTTACATCGAGATTCAAAAGATTTCGACAAAACTTTAAGTTTTATACATCAGTGTGAAAGAACTGATCTTATGGAACCAGGTAATAAAGTGTTTACGATTAATTATTTAATCTCTTATGCTTTAACCAATAGCACTCATTCAATTGAGTACAAAGAAAAAAAGAGTATAACAATTGAGGATATATTCTCAGACATTGGAATTGTTGAAGGCAGCAAATTCGCTGAGCCATCACAATTACAAGAAAATTGGGCAATTGATATTGCACGAAATAAACAAGTTTTAGTTTCAAAACCTAGTTGAGGATATATTCTCAGACATTGGAATTGTTGAAGGCAGCAAATTCGCTGAGCCATCACAATTACAAGAAAATTGGGCAATTGATATTGCATGAAATAAACAAGTTTTAGTTTCAAAACCTAGACACAGTTGTGCTGAAAACTCTTTACAAATAAGAGAATCAAGTAATACTGAACAATTAATTCGTTCTTTGTCAGAAAGAATAGACGGGTATGGTAAAGTTTTAAAAGGGATTATTGGAGAATAATGTCTTCAAAACCAATTTTAGATTATTTACAATATCTTGATCAACAAATCACCTATGAAGAAGCTGATATACAAATTTGGTTTATTAGAATAAATCAAATTAAAGAAAATTTTATGTTAAGTCATAAAACAAAATCTCTTAATATAAAGATTATTAAGAAAAACATTTTTGCTTCTAAGCAAAAAATTATGGAGCTTAGAACTAAAAAAACAATTATATCTGTAACATGACTACTCTTTTAAAATTAGAGGAACTTGTTAAAGATTTAATTAGAAAGTTGGATAGTCTATCTACCAACGAAAATCTTGAGGTAACTGCTGCAAAAATCATCAAGATTTAATTAGAAAGTTCTAAAAGTCCGAATGCATTATCATGGCCTTTCGGATCAACTTTAAATGACCAATAAAGGTCAAGCGAAAAACCTTTTTAGAAATATAAATCTAGAGATTTTTAGACATTATTTCTATATAGAAAGAAATAATCAAAGAATTTATGAATTACATTCGGATTGGAGCATTCATCCTTATGACAAACTTTTTGAATTAACTGATTTAAAAAGAAAAAAATCTTTTATGGAAAAAGATATTCAAAGACTAAAAGATAAAAAGATTATTTTATCTTGTGGATAAAATGAGTTCAATCATTCAAAAATTGGAACAAATTTTAGATGAACAATTGGATACCCTTCCAGTTGAACAAATAATAGAACTTGTTAATCTCATTACTTTGAATGACAAAGAATGTGAACAAAATTTTTCTGAAAATAAAATCTTAAATGAAATATATTTTTCTGAAAATAAAGAACAGATCTTTGTTTTAAAGAATGAAGAACCAAGGGCCTTTCCTTTAAAGAAAGAAGAACCCTAAACTGAAGAAAGTTCTTCAGACATGGAAATGTCTCCAAGACAAAGAACTTACAATGCCTCTACTAGCAAAAGTAACAGGCGTAGAAAAAAGGATACAGAATTTTCCATGCCGTATCATAAAGGTATACCTGATTTAATAGTAATGACAATGGTAGTGCAACTACTATTAATACTATTAAAATTGATTGTATCTTCAACCTCGACAAAAGAAAAGAGGTAATTGATAAATGGAACACTGAGATCAGTCTAATCATTCAGACTAATTCAGTAGAGTTCTCTCATGCTAAGGCTTTGTTATTATTATTAGAACATAAGTCTGCAGGAATTATACAAAATTTCATCAAAGGAACAACTTGGGATGAAAATTTACATGGTGAGGATCTTTTTGATCAAATCATAAATGCAATATACATGATGTTTTTAGGTCTCGACCTCATTACAGATAAAGACCGAGAAAATAAAAAAACATTAGAAAAAGCAAGACAAAATCTTGCTAAGGCACAGCTTTGTGACATATGTCTTTTAGACAATTTCACTTGTCTTTATGAAACAAATTTATATAAATTAGGCACATGTGAATTCCATTCTTGGATTGATGCTTACGTAATGAAAATTCCCATCGTCGGAGAAAAGGCGAAAGAACGATGGAATAAGGAAAAGAATCAATTTACAATGCATTCTCTTGGGTTTGCTACATGAATTGTTAAAGAAGAAATTGCATCTTATTGTGATCTTTCTGATAAACAAAAAAACAGTTAAAACGTTTTAATGAAAACTGTTGTAAAAGACTCGCTGAGTTACCACAATAATCTTTTGGCTGTGAACCAACAAAAGATAAAAGTTATTTAAAAAAGAAATATAAAAATAAATATAAAACAAAAACTAAAAAACGTTTTTGGAAAACCAAGAAAAGAAAATTTTCACCCGGAAAATATTTTTCTAAAGAAAAACCTAAGGTCTGTCCTCAAGGTAAGAAAAAATGTCGTTGCTGGATATGTTCTGAAGAAGGACATTATGCCAACGAATGTCCCAACAGACAAAAATTTCCGGAAAAGATAAAGATTATCTTAGAAGCCGAAATTGAGGGATATTTTCCTTCTGAGAATATTTTTGATGGCTATACACAAGTATATGCTTTAGAAATATTAGACAACCTGTCATCCGATTCTTCTACAGAAGACTCAGAATGAAGTCCAACCACTCTTTTAGTTGGGGGGCTAAAGATAAACAAAATGATTTTTTGAAATTTGTTTATTAAAAAATTATTCATTTTCTGAAAACAATTTTTTTTGGAAATAATAAACATTTTGTCAAATGGCAGACACGGTTTTCAAGATATTCATTCAACAATGGGCATCTTAAGGGGGCCAAAAACGTGTTAACTGATAGCTTGACACGAGATTTTCAGAAATCATAAGCAATGATATCATTGTCATCCTTGCTCCTATAAATAAAAGGTTTTTCTTCTTCCAAAATCATCACCTTCATTTACAAAAAACCTTTAAAAAGAAAGGGAGATGAAAGATTTAAGGGGTTTACGCCTAAAGAAATTGTCTTTATAAAAAACTTCCAGTATGGAAGAAGATCTTAAAGCTCTACGTCTCAAGGAAAAAATTCTAGAAATAGAATTAAGATCCATCAGAGATCAGATCAGTGTCTACACGACCATGATCTTAACTGGAAATTCTGTCCAGGATGCTGAAAAGCTAAAAACAGAATCTAGTCCAGTGCAAACGGCGACCGGTAAAGACTCAACAAATCCGTTGATCCCTGATGCTTTGGGAAAAAGCATGCCAGAGGCCTCACAAGCCAGGCGAGACCTTCATTCAAAGAAGGCTAACATTCGATTGACCCATGGGTCTACATTTTTGGAGGTAGTCCATTTATGAAAAATGGAAAGAGAAGGTTCATCTTCTTCCAGCAGCTCAGATGCAAACGGCTCTGTAGCTAAGAAGTCAAATCCGTTGACTCCTGACAACTTGGAAAAAGTTGGAGAAACTAGTCTTCGGCCTAGTTATGCGGACAAGACAAGAATGTCAGCAAAGGATGATTCAAAGTTCTACGTGATATTTGAAGGTCCAAATGCAGGAATCTATGATGATTGGGACATTGTATCCAATCTAATAAAGGAAACATCTTTCATCCACAAGAAGTACAGGACACTTTTTCAAGCTCAACAAGAAGCAGATAAGCACCAAGCTAACTTCGGAGGCAAGAAGATAATCTTCAAAGCACCAATATTAGTGCCCAAAGTCCAGAATCTGTTGGATCGTCGTGTGACCCTAACGAGTCAATCTAAGTAGTTCATCATCAAATACAAAGGCGGAATCAATGTAAATGATGTCAACACAGCTTGTTCCTTTCTAATTATCTTCTTATTGATTTCCTCTGAGTTTTTTACAAACAATTCTGACAAAAATTCGGCAGCACCTCAGCTCTCACACAGTAATTCCGTACCAAATGAATCAGGGGCATCAGGTATATATAGGCATTGTAATTTCGCACGAAACTTGTTCACGCGAAATTACGATTTCATGCGGCATTACTAATTCCGTGCGGAATTAGTAATCTCGTGTGAAATGTCTAATTCCGTGCGAAATTACATTAGTGTAATTTCGTGCGGAATTACCCTAAAACCCAGTTTTTTGATTTCTGTGCCCTGATCTATACAAATACAATACAAGACTTAATAAAGACGAAGTTAACAGACATTAGTGCACCAACAGACTCCCCCTTGGATGTTGACGAAGTCTTTAGCATCCTTTCTTCAGTCTTTAGTCTTGATTGATCGATCTTTGCTCCAAATTGTCTTGACATTGTAAAAGCCTCCTTCAATATTTATCTTCAAACTTTAATCTTTACTCTCCCCTTTGAATATTGATCCAGAATCTTGACTCCCCCTTTCGATGACTCCTCCTCTCGATAAGCTGGGACTTGAAGTCTGGTTCAATCTTTGACATTTTCTTTGCCATGGGGATATTGACTCCTGGTTCCTGCACAATCTCTACCTAAATGTAAGATATATGACAATAACAGTTTCAATTCAAAACTTACCATTCAACCTCAATTGATAGTCTAATCAGGGTTTAGAAATCCACTTAAGTATCCAGTTCCAAATTAATGACCCTGATTACTCAATTTATCTAACAAGTCCAACTTAATGACCTTGGTTGACCTGAGATAAATCACACTGACATTTGTTCAACTTTGTTCAATCAATTTTCTGAAAATTTACAAGTTTCAAATCAATGAACTTGTTTTGACTTTTCAATTTCTCAAGTTTTAACATATTAAACTCCAAACTCATCATCCAGCGCCCAGAAACTTCCTGCATCTGCTTCAATTCGAATCTGAAGATTAGCTTTCCACTTTGATTTGTCGGAAAATAAAGCAGAAATGTAAAATCTTTTTGGATTTTTAATAAAGTTTCTAAACTAGAAATGAAATGCAGAAATAAAATGCAGTAAAAGTAAACTATTTACAAACATATTTTTGGTGAGCGTGTTAGGGAATCATATCAGCTATTAGACAAGTCACGAGTACCGTTAAGCTTTAATTTCATACTCAGAATTAAACAATTCACTTAGATTGTCGATATACTAATCCACTTAAATTCTCACACAATTTTCAATCTGTTCAGGATACGAATTAGGTGAATTAAGAACTTAAACTTATTCATGTATCCCACCTCTTGAATATACTCCCGTATCCAAATCCCAATATTCAGTCTTACAGGTGAATATACCACAGATGATATCTGTAAGGGGTTAAATTGCGAAGAACCGTGAGAGCTCAGGTCAGAACTTCCGTTCAGCAGAGAGATGACGGCTTCGACTTTTGGTGTGTCCCCTTTAGAGGATCTTTTTTACAACAGCACATGATTTACATATTTTTTCAATGTTTCATCATTTTTTATGCTGAGGGCGGCGCTATATTTCAAGCAATGCAGAAAGTATTATTCGGGGACTAGGCCATTGCTTCCGCATTATCAGAAGTCCCGGGATAATACTCCAGATATCACTGAGTATAAAGACCTAGTATCTCAGAAAGAGGGATCCTTCAAACAAGATTTCAGGGGTTACCTATATATCCAAGTAGTGTTCCCCACGAAATAAGCAAGTAAGGATTTTAGGTTTATATCCCGAACAAACCTACTAAATGTGCAAAAACCTATCGGCACATCATCAGCGAGACTGTTTAAGACTTTTAAACTTTACATATCTTTAGCATACCATAACAGTCAAGCCAATATACTATCATTTTCCCTTTTTACACAAGCTCTTTTTCAGTTTTCTATTGTTTTTGTATTTTAAAAAATATCTCATGTTTTTGGATTTTTGAAATTTTTTACTATTTTTGTATTTTCTGAAAATATTAGCCTATCTCCCCCTAAATACCAAAACAAGTAAAAAATCGACAAACCATTGCAGATTGCTTCTCAACATCATCATCTACAGTGGTACCTTCATCAACGCCAAGAATCTCCTCCAACACCGATAAAAGCTTCATACCGTTCAATTTTAACAAGTATTGAAAACGAGTTTTGTCAAATGCTTTGGTATGTAAATCAGCTTTTTGTTTGTTAGTGTGGATTTTCTCAATTCGTATCAACTTCTTCTCGAAACAATCTCGGATGAAGTGATGACGAATTTCTTTGTGTTTCATTTTAGCGTGATGAACAGGATTTTTCGTAATGTTTATCGCTGCCTCATTATCAACAAATATAGGGGTGTTAAGAAATTGCAAACCGTAGTCGCGTATCTGTTGCTGGATCCACAAGATCTGAGAGCAGCAGCTGCTAGCAGATACATATTCAGCTTCACATGTGGATAAATCTATAGAGGTTTGCTTCTTGCATTGTCAGGTAACCAATCTTGATCCAAAGAACTGGCACCCCGCTGTTGTTGATTTAGCGTTAATTTTGCAGCATCCGAAATCGGAATCGGAATACCCTTCGAGCGTGAAATCGCCTTTTCTTGGATACCACAACCCCAATGATGGAGTTCCTTTCAGGTAGTGTAATATCCTTTTCACAATCACCATGTGCGACGCTCTTGGGTTAGATTGAAATCTTGCTGCGAGGCAGGTTGGGTACATGATATCAGGTCTTGAAGCTGTCAAGTACATCAGCGATCCGATCATGGAACGATACAATGTTTCATCTACCTTCTCTCCGGTGAGATCAGGATTTATCCCATGGTTCGTCGCTAATGGGGTGGAAGCCGGAGTAGAACCTGACATCCCGAATTTCTCCAAGATAACATGAACATACTTCGTTTGATGTATGAAAATTCCCTTAGGCAGTTGATCAACCTGAAGTCCCAAGAAGAATTTCATCTCACCCATCGATGACATTTCAAATTTCTGCTTCATAACTTTTTCAAAATCTTTGCAGAGTTGTTCATTTGTTGACCCAAATATGATGTAGTCCACATATATCTGAACTATCAGAAGATGTCCGTCGACCTCTTTGGTGAAGAGAGTGGCATCCACTTTTCCACGAATGAAGCTGTTGGCTAGCAGGTGTTGAGACAATGTCTCGTACCAAGCTCTTGGGGCCTGGTGTAAACCATACATCGCTTTGTCGAGCAAGTAAACCTTGTCTTTGTGGATTGGATCAGTGAAGCCCAGTGGCTGTCCGACATATACCTCCTCTTTTACCTTCCCATAGAGAAACGCCGATTTCACATCTAACTGATAAACTTTGAAATTTTTCCAAGATGCAAATGCTAGGAAGATTCTGATTGCTTCAAGTCTAGCAACCGGAGCATATACTTCAGTGAAATCTATCCCCTCCTGCTGACTGAAACCCTGGACTACGAGTCAAGCTTTGTTACAAATAATAACCCCTCGATCATCTCTCTTGCACTTGAACACCCACTTGGTGTTGATCCTCCTTTGACCATCAGGCAAGTCTACCAATTTCCACACTCCTAACTTCTTGAATTGACTCAACTCTTCTTGCATAGCATTGACCCAAGAATCTTCAGTTAGCGCCTCCTTGTATGTTCGCGGTTCAATCTGCGAAATAAAATAACTAAGTGAAAACTCAGTTTGTAAAGGTGCTACTGTAGAATAAAAACAAGTAAGGTCTTGGTCAATTTGACGTCTAGTGCGAACGTGACTGTAACTCTCCAATTATCAACTCCTCTGGATGGTATGAAAGAGTTCTTGGCATCACCTCACCTGGAACATCTACCTCGCCCTCCAGATTTGTAATATTTTGATTTGCACCTTATTCACTGACTTGATTTGTTTGACTTGAAATCTGAATTTGCTCCCCCTTAGAATCTGAATCACCACGATCAAATACTGGCATGTTCTCAGATTCTTGATTATCATTCTGTGCCGTCTGATTATCATGAGCAACTTCATTTTGTTGGATATCATTGCTTGGACCAGCTTCATTGTCATTTGAAGTTTGTCGCGATCGTCTTGAATACTCAGCTGGGAACCTTTCCTGCGAAGACTCATACTCTCTCAGAATATCCAACTCGTCAAAGAAATCTTCTTCTTCTTCTTCTTCCATGTCAAACGAATCCCACAAAGTGTCATAATGAAAACGCCATGAATCACCTGGATTCTGTGGTGGCATTGTGTAACCTTGACACTCAACATTCGATGCTTCAATAATCCGCTTCAAGCTTGGAACAAAGACTCGTTTCAATGGACTTGAGTAACCCACGAAAATTCCTTCGATGCTCTTTGGACCAAATTTACCAAAAGGCTCTAGAACTGTGCAGGGAGACCCAAACGGTTCTAAATACTTTAGGTTCGGCTTGCGTTTATTGATTAGCTCGAAACAAGTCTTATTGAATTTCTTGACAGTGAGAACCCGATTGAGTGTATAACATGCGGCTGACACTGCTTCTGCCCAAAAATTTACAGGTAATTTAGAATCAGCAAGCATCGTCCTGGCCGTTTCAATTAGCGTCCTGTTCTTTCTTTCAGCTACTCCATTCTGCTGCGGAGTGTAAGGCGCGCTAAATTCATGCAATATACCTTTTTCATCACAAAACACTTCCATTTTGCTACTTTTGAACTCTGTACCGTTGTCACTTCTTATTCTTCGAACACGAGTTTGGTACAAGTTTTCAAGCTTTTTGATCAACGTGATTAAACTCCCAAATGTTTGGTCTTTTGATTGCAAAAATGAAACCCATGAAAACCTCGAGTAACCATCTGTAACTACTAGACAATAGAGATCCCCAGTTATGCTTTTGACGTTTACTGGACCAAACAGATCCATGTGGAGTCTCTCTAAAGGTCTCGAGATAGAATTTTCTTTCTTCCTGGGGTGAGAATTCTTCTTTTGCTTCCCTTTAATGCAGCTAATGTACTCCCCCTTAAGATGAAAACCTTTCAAATGAACACCAGTTACTAAATTATTATGCACCAAGTGATTCATTTTTCTCAGGTGAATATGACCCATTTTTCGGTGCCACAATCCAGATTCTTTTTCTGTTGCTCTTGACATAAAACAATGAGCCTGACCCATGGTTGTAGTTGCTATGCTCATATCCAACACGTACAGATCATCAACTCTTGGTGCTCTCATGATAATCCATTCTTCAGGGATAACAAATCCTGATTTCAATATCAAACATTCTTTGTCTGTGAAGTGTGTTGTATACATCCTATCACAGATCTGAGAAATACTCAGAAGATTATTCTCAAGCTCAGCAATGTAGTTAACTCTTTCAAACGTGACAATGCCATTGGATAACGTTCCTTCTCCAACTATTCGACCTCCTTGATTGCCTGTGAAACCTACATAACCTCCATTGAAATCTCTAACATCGTACATCAGGATTTTCTTTCCTGTCATGTGCCGAGAAGCTCCACTATCCATAATCCATCGCGAAACGGATCTTGGAAGCTCCTGCACATATCACAAATACTTTAGTTAGATTTGGATGCTACCCAAGCCTCTTTTGACTCAGGCAACTCAACGTTAACAACAGTTCTTTTTAGGATTAAAGGTGGAAAGTTTTTGTCATTCATCTTCAAATTTTCTTCAGACCCAATCTCAACCTCTTTGTATAAAATGAAATCATTTTTTGGAGGTTGACCAGATGATTGGTCTTTCTTTTGAACATCTTTCTTTTCAGAAATCATTTGTTTTTCAAGTTTCTCATAATGATCCAAAGGAACATTCATCTTTACCGGTGTAGTAGAAGATGATTGTTTTTCAGTCTCAGAAACCTTTGGTTTTGGAACACTTGATTTCTTTTCAACCACTTTTGGCTTCCATGTTTGTTGAGACGATGCAACCCGTTTGTAAAACTTGTCATTTTTAGTTACCATATTCTTAACAGGTTCAGTTTTGATCTTGGTGTTGTCATGTTTCAAAACCTTTTTCTCAAAAACCAATGGAGTTTTTCCTTTCACATCAACTTTCCTTTTCTGAATCTCAACAACTTCAGTCTTAGGCTTCGAGTTGGTACACTTTCGTGCAATATGTCCAACTTGATTGCATTTGAAGCATATTCGGGTGTCAACTACCAGACTTGTGCCTTCAGACTGAGGCTGTGAGGCCTTCTTCTCAAAGAACTCTTTATTTGATTTTGAAAAAATCTCAGATTCTTCATTAGAAAATGAACTTGAACTTGTCACAAACACCTTTTTCTCAGCAAACTTCTTGTTTTGAACATTCTTTTTGTGATAATTCTTACCACCCTGATAACCATCCGACCATCTGTTTCGATTGTTGTTATAAAAACGCGGTGGAACAACAGGTTTCTTGCAGTAAGCTTTATCTTTTTCAAAATTCATTTGCCTCTTTGTCTGATTTAAACTTTCTACTTCAGACAGATCAATTTCAATCAATTTGAACACTTTTGTCAATTTAGCAACATTAACATTCTCCAGCGGAAAATCAGAATCCGAATACAACTTATCCGATCCCGACATCTTGTACATGACAAGAGTAGATTCTTCATTTAAGTTGGTTTTGGATTTTGGTTTCGGAATGTATTTGTCCAGAAAACACTCATCATCATCAGCTGAATCACTATCAGACTTCAAAACACTTTCAGCCATGGTTTTAATAATATCAGTTTGAACACTATCATCAGATGATGATGAAGAAAATGTCACATCAATTGACTCTGGAAGTTTTATTTCATTTGTTTCATCTTCATCATTAACCAACCCGGACTTTTTCTTTGAATAATTGTTTAAAACTGGTGGTGGAACCTGATGAAACCCAACCCCAGCTCCATCCGAGAAAACATCTTCGACTGCTTTGTTTTTCCCGATAGGTTTGGGAACAATGTGCTGTAAAACAAAGCTTGCGGAGTTGTAACTGGTTAATTTTAGATTGATGCGTTCATTTTCAATTTTAGCTTCTTGGAATTGAAGTTTCAACTTAGCAATTTCGTCCAACTGTTTATTGATTAACTCCTCTTTCACTCTAAGAACACCGGTCAGCTGAAGATTTTCTTTGTCCGTCTTACCATTTCTTTCATCAGAATCTTTAACCGTTCGTTTAAGCTTCTCAAAATTTTCTGAGATTTGACAATTTTCAAGAATCAATTTTTCATTTTCTTTCCTAATTCTTTCTACGTCAATTTTATCGTTTTCAATTTTCTCAGTTAATTCTTTTAATTTGTCGTTTGAAGCTTTTAACAACTTATCACGGTTTAAGATCTGATCTTCAACACATCTGACTCTACTAGTTAGATCTTCAACTTTCTTACCACTGAGGTAAGCATTTGTACTACAAACTTTGCACTCTTTCATGCAATTTTTGCAGTTGTTCTCAGATTTACCATTCTTACCTGACTCATGTGTATTGTTTGAACTGACCTTGTTTTTGGACTCAGTTCCAGAACCAGAAACTACCTCTAGTTCTTTTGCAGCTAGAACTTTGTCAGCCATCTTTGTCAGGTTTTCAGCGGTGAAATCCTGTGATGTATCAATAATTCCATCATCCACTTTCTTTGGCTGCGGTTCTTTTGCTGTCTCTTTCTCTTTCTCATCAGATTCTCCTCCTCCCCACCATTCTCTTTGTCTGGCTTCTTCTTCATCAGCAAGTTGTTTGGTGAGAACTTCAATATCAACAGTATCTGGATCCACAGCTATATTCCCATTAGGATCAAGATAACATTCTCTATCAGGATCCCATCGCCTTGCTTTCTTTGCTTCCATCCAAGTACGATAAATTTTGCTTTTCATGACTCGAGCTGTTTCCTTTCTGTTCACATACTTCACTTCTTCAGATCTTTTATCTTTAAACGGAACAATCTTTGCTGCTGTGAAAGCATAACCAACTGCGTCTTCCTCAGGCAAAACATCACTCCAATCATATCCTTCATCGTCATGGAAAACTGCAAGTGCCCTGGATTTCTCTTAGGGTACATCCTCTATCTGCTTCATCCTGGGAGGTTATGCTTTATTCTGATGATAAATTGCCTTTTTGTAATAATCCTCTCGAAAAGGTTTTGCAGTATCATCAGTGTAAGCATTTCTGCACTCACGCTTAAAGTGACCTTTCTGTTTACATTTGAAGCACATCACTTTTGACTTGTCAAAGCCTAACTTGGTAGAAGGTCCACCGATAGACTGTCTTCCAGTAATCTCCATGAAACGCTGTGCTCTTCTCACTGCACTAGCCATACACCACCTTATATCGATCAATTCCATCTCCTCAGGATCGATTTGATCGTAGTCTTCCTTTGTTAGGTTGGTGTTGCCTATCTTTCCTGCAACGAGACTTTCGTACGATTCTAACACAGAGGCTAAGAACACCATCTGTTGTTTTGCAGATTCTTCGCTAAAATTCTGACCATTCTTCAGATCCACAACGATGTTACATTGAAATAGATTCTTTGGTGCAGATTGATTTGAAGCATTTGACGAAGAACCAACATGATAGCCACTGCTAGGAGTTTCTTGATTCATTGTGTTTGAACTTTCTGCTGAAAACGTTGTCTTAGGAGATGCAGTCTTTGGGATCACACTGCTTCTATAATACAGCTCCACATTCTGCTGATAAGATGTGTTATTGACTTTATTGGATTTTTTGATCTCCAATTCATGGCTTTCCAGTCTTTCTATAAGCAGATCAACCTTCAAATCAGCCGGCTTTATCGTATTCTTCAGCATCAATGCAAAATACTGCCAGTCTTGCTCATTTGGTAGAGCGTCAAACAATTTGTCTACCAGCTCTTCTTGAGTATAAATGATGTCATGTCTAGCAAGCTCCATCTTCAGATGCCCAAATCTCTCAATCATCTTGGAAACAGACTCGTTCTTTAAACAGCCAAACAAATCAAACTCTTTTCGTAATAGTTTCTTTTTGTTCTTAACTATTTCAGCACTACCAATACATTTAATTTTTAATTTTTCCCAAAGGTCTCTTGAATCTTTGTACTCGATCAGTGCGATAATGTCATCTCGAATAGATTGGTGAAGCAGAGCAATACACTTTTGTTCAGCAACATATCTTTCAATTTGATTTTCTTCCAAGTTTTCATAATCATCTCTCCCCAAATCAAAACCATTATTCAAACTTCTCCAACTCTGATAAGCAAACGCCTTAAGCCATTCCTCAAATCTTGTAGCCCACCTGTTGTAATCTTCAATCGCCATCAACTTGGGCGGCTTGTTGTATGTTCCATACGCACTGTCTACACTCATAGCATCAGACATACTTTTCTTTGCACTCGGTGTTGGTGTAGTTTCATTCGTATTGCTTGATATAGCATCTCCAGAACCACCAGTAAAAGCAAACACATCACCGAAAGGATTCATGAAATCATCCATTTTAAGTACCTGAAACAATCAACAAACACTTAGAAAAAATTTTGAATTTTGAAAAATAGCTTTCAAACGGAATTAGTTCACACGAAATTGTGAACTTCAAACGAGATTACAACTTTCAAATGAGATAACTTTCGAACGAAATTAGCCTTTTCACACTTCAAACGAAATTACTGAATGATATCTAATTCCGTGCGGAATTAGATTAACTTCAAACGAAATTATACACCTTGAAACGAAATTACCAAACCGGATCTAATTCCGTGTGGAATTAGTTCAAGTTTAAGCGAGATTAAGTTTCTGTCAAGCGGAATTAGTCACAAAGTATAATTCCGTGTGAAATTACACCAGAATTTTTCAAGCGAAATTATTTGTTCGTTCAAGCGGAATTAACTCTTAGGCCCATTTTTGTCACTTTTACTTCGAATTTTGATCTGAAACTTTCAAGGGTTTGTTAAAAGTGTATTTCGCTTATGATATGTGAAAATCAAGCCATTTTGTTCGTTAAATTTTGTTTAAATCAGAAAAGAATGAGTAGAAGTGAGAGAATCGGCTGAAATCAAGCTGAATTGGTATGAACTCCTCGTCCTGAGCTCTGATACCACTTGTTGGATCGTCGTGTGACCCTAACGAGTCAATCTAAGTAGTTCATCATCAAATACAAAGGCGGAATCAATGTAAATGATGTCAACACAGCTTGTTCCTTTCTAATTATCTTCTTATTGATTTCCTCTGAGTTTTTTACAAACAATTCTGACAAAAATTCGGCAACACCTCAGCTCTCACACAATAATTCTGTACCAAATGAATCAGGGGCATCAGGTATATATATGCGTTGTAATTTCGCACGAAACTTGTTCACACGAAATTACGATTTCATGTGGTATTACTAATTCCGTGCGGAATTAGTAATCTCGTGTGAAATGTCTAATTCCGTGCGAAATTACATTAGTGTAATTTCGTGCGGAATTACCCTAAAACCCAGTTTTTCAATTTCCGTGCCCTGATCTATACAAATACAATACAAGACTTAATAAAGACGAAGTTAACAGACATCAGTGCACCAACAGAATCATACTGGTCAAAGAAGACAGGTGGTCTTCATAAAAGAGAAAGAAGAAGTTCCATCCAAAGATCCATCTTCATAGATTTTAGAAGGAATAAGCTTCCCAGATTTCAGAATCCTATGGTCCAAAGCAAGAGCTCTCTCCATAAAGGATTATGAAGCAGAAAAGATTT
Source organism: Helianthus tuberosus (assembly GCA_030545235.1). Classification (NCBI taxonomy): domain Eukaryota; kingdom Viridiplantae; phylum Streptophyta; class Magnoliopsida; order Asterales; family Asteraceae; genus Helianthus; species Helianthus tuberosus. The sequence continues at coordinate 178,436,446 of CM060357.1, forward strand.
ATTCAGACGATAAAAAGTCCAGAAGTCTTTTCGTAATCTGTCCTGATGCAGATGCAGTCTTCACTTTCCAAGCTTTTTGTGCAGGGTTAGTCAAGACCATTTATCCCAGCAAGGATCTTAAGGAGTTAAGGTCATTTCCTAAGGGATTAAGAAAAGCAGCTGGAAAATTCATCCAAAAAATTGCTAAGGATGCTAATATTTACATCCAAGTCACATCCAGCATTCCAGACTGGGTAGATGGAAAAGTCCTTTCAGCCTATCACTACATTGAGCTAGGCTTAGCGGCAAAAAGAGAAGTTCAACCGTCCAAAGTCATAAACGAGGAAGACGACTTCATCAGCATGGGAATCTATGCTTACCGAGTTGAAAAGATTATTTCCATAATCCAAAAAGACTCAAAAGATTAATACAAAAAGCAAAACCAAGGTCAATTATGCCAACCCAAATTGCCTGATCACCAGCGATACAGGGAAGACGCTCTGTCAAGAAGATCAACGCGCAATCCACGCGCTTGAAGATAAGATCTTAAAAAATCAGATCGCGGCAGGTCCTACCACAAAGAAGATGCTTTGTGAAAGGCACCAAAAGGTCGACAAAGACCATCAGTGCGCATTATGTAAAAGCACCAAAGTTGATAGGGACACTACACCAAAAACAGATGCTTTGTCCACTACCACCAGTGAGGGGTCCTTCACAATAATTCTATGAAAAACGTAAGCACTTACATCATTCAAAAGAAGACAAGCGGCCACAGCTGTAAAGACATCTTTAATAATTCAATAAAATTATTGGTAGGTCTTGTAAGAGGAAATCTCCGTCTATATAAGGAGAAATACCTCATAAGGATAACTCATCATCAGCTATCATCTAACCACCATCCCCTACTCAATCCCTTGTTCAAATTCTCAACCACCCTCACCTACTTTTCTTTTTCTTTGATCATTCGTATGATCATTTCTTTTAAGTTTATGTGTGCTAGTATGGAGTAGAAACTCATTTAAGGAGTTGATGTAAATATCAAGAAGTTCTCCTTCGGGAGAACAGTTATGAAATAAAAAACTCCTTTGTAAACCTCTATCTTTTATCTTTTATCATGGAAGTTTTTTCTGTAAAACCTGGAGTCCTGGAGCCCATTGAAGTACCGCTGAGGCAGGAGGCTGTTAGGGAAATTAAGGGTTGGATTGGTCCCTTGCAGAAGAAATAGAAACTTTCAAGAAGAAAATACAAGAAGAAAAAAGGTATAATTTTTATTTCAAACTGTTAAATTACTTCAAGATTGATATTTCATATATCTCCTTAAAATCTTAAAAAGAATTTATTTCAACACAAAAAACTAAGATTTTGATTAAATCAAAAAATGATGTTTATAAACAAACACAAAAAGAAATTGATTAACAACTATCGAAACAAATGATTCTTCAATCTAAAAAATTTAGTCAAAATATGACTACAAAAAATAGTGAATTTTGTAAATTCAAAGGATTAATTCCACAATTAAACAATTTCAAAATTGTTTATGTTAGTTTACAATTGTCGACTAATATGAATCTTAGATTCATTAAATTAAATTTCAAGTTATGAATTTTATATTCAATAAATTGAAATCCAAGTTATCAATCGATTGTTTTAATCGATTTATAATTCTAATAATGAAAGATTACTTTCAAAGAAAACTTTATATGATTAAAGTTAATGAATATTATATTCAAAATACTATTCATCTTTTTCTTTTTATTCGACTAAAAAGAAAAGAAAATACTGTGCATCTTTTCTTTTAATCATTCGATTGATTCAAAAAGATTCATTTAAATTAATGAATTTTATATTCTATATTGTAAATGCTATTTACAAAAACCGGTCTGTTAGTTGGGCAAGTTGATAAGATTCCTACAAACCTTATTTAACTTAATGACTTCCTTGTTAGCAACTATAACCTTAATATCTTTGGGAGTGTTTTCCCATAAGTCATTAGGAATTACGTGTTTGCTTGCCAAACAAAGACTTGCCCCTGTGTCAACCTAGCAATGTAGGGCGATTGTTTTATATCCTTTGATATAACTTGAATTTGGATTAGTTATATTTGAATAAGCTAATTCAAAATTATGTGTTTTATGAATCTCTTCTTCCCCCAATTAAAAGAGTGTACATAATTCATTTTTACCCGCAAGATAAAATAATTTTTGTTTCTCTAAGTCTTTGTGTTTCTTTTTCCAGAAGAGAATTTTTTTCTTTTTAAATCATTTGATTCAGAAAGTTTTTCAGAAGGATGAATACACCAATCAAGGTGTAACTCATAAATTCTTTGATTATTTCTTTGTAAATAGAAATAATGCATAAAAATCTTTAGATTAATTTTTCTAAAAGATTTTTTCATTTGTCCTTTATTGGTCATTTGAAGTTGAACCGAATTTTTTCGTCAAAAACATCATTGATATTCTTGGCATAAATTGCTTCAATATTTTCATCTCTATAGATTATTGCCTTTTTAGCTTTAAGCTCAAGAATTTTTTGTTTAGATGCAAAAATATTTCTTTTAGCAATTTTTATATTGCGAGATTTTATTTTATGACTCATCATAAAATTTTTCTTTAATTGTTTTATCCGAATTAAAGAAATATGAATCTTTCCTTCTTCAAAATTAATTTGTAGATCAAGACAATGTAGATAATTTAAAAATGGTTTTGAAGACATTATTCTCCAATAACTCCTTTTAAAATTCTACCATATCCATCAATTCTTTCTGACAAAGAACGAATTAATTGTTCAGTATTACTTGATTCTCCTATTTGTAAAGAGTTTCCAGAACACATATGTCTAGGTTTTGAAACTAGAATTTGTTTATTTCGTGCAATATCTATTGCCCAATTTTCTTGTAATTGTGATGGCTCAGCGAATTTACTGCCTTCAACAATTCCAATATCTGAGAATATATCTTCAATTGTTATACTCTCTTTTTCTTTGTACTCAATTGAATGAGTGCTAATGGTTAAAGCATAAGAGATTAAATAATTAATCGTAAACACTTTATTACCTGGTTCCATAAGATCAGTTCTTTCACACTGATGTATAAAACTTAAAGTTTTATCGAAATCTTTTGAATCTCGATGTAAAGCAAATTTAGGATAAACAGTAAACATAAATTTACCATATGCTAAATTTCCTTGAATTGCTCCCAGAAGAGCATCTTGCCTATTGATAATTCTATTATCAACGAGTGCCATTTTTATAGGAAAATTAATTCCATCTCTAAACTGTGCTTTTAGGAGGATTTTAACTGCTCCTATATGTACCATATTGAGAGACTTTCTCAACTATGGTTTAATATGCAAAAGCTTTTTTGCTATTTCACCCTTTGTTAAGAGTGGCAAATAAACTTCACCAGCTGTATTTTTTATGTCAACTGAATGTTCTTCGTTGTTAAAACAATAAAATATTTTATTTTTTCTAGAAAAAGGCTCTAGAAACTAAACTTTTAAAAGTTTTTGGTTGTTAAACACTTGTTTTGTGTCAAGCTTGAATTTAAGCTTGCTAATTTTTGTTAGTTGATCAGAATTAATCATGTAATCTGATACATGTAGGATCGTTTTATGACCCAAATGAGTCAATCAGAAGAGTTCTTATCAATTCAAGAGGCGGAAACAGATGAATTGACTTGTAAAACAGCTTGATTCACTTCTAATTGTCTTGTATTATTGATATAACACGTTTACAGATCAGTAGACACGTCGGCGGCACTTCGGTACCGGAAACATGAACATTACAAATGATTTCGCTCCAAGGGTATATATAGAAGAGGTGATTTCGCTTGAAAGTGGCAAGTGCCATTTCAAGAAAAATAGCTGATGTTGATTTCGCTTGAAAGTGGCAAGTGCCATTTCAAGCGAAATTAGCTCAATCACATACCAACCCCTAGATTTCTCGTACAACGTGCCCTGAACTAATAATTCTAATATAAGACTCGATACAAGACGAAGTCGACAGACGTATGCACCAACAGACTCCCCCTCGGATGTTGACGAGTCTTCAGTATCGAATCTTCACAATCTTCAGTCTTTATGAGACAAATCACCAACACCGTTAAGCTTTAAACATTTTAAGTTCTAAAGGATTCACTTAGATTGTCAGTATACTGATCCACTTAAATTTTCACACAAAGTTCAACTGTTTTGAGATACGAGATTAATGTTTTAGAGACTTAAACTTATTCGCGTGTCCCACCTCAGAATATACTCCCGTATCCAGATCCCAATATTCAGTCTTACAGGTGAGTATACCTAGATGATATCTGTAAGGGGTTAAATGCGAGGGCCGTGAGAGCTCAGGCTATTGCTTCCGCAAAATCAGAGAGATGACGGCTTCGACTTTTGGTGTGTTCCCTTTAGAGAATCTTTTCTTCAACAGCACATGATTAGCATTTTGCAATGTTTCATCATTTTTTATGCTGAGGGTGGTGCTATATTTCAAGCAAGCGGAAAGTATTATACGGGGACTAGGCCATTGCTTCCGCAAAATCAGAAGTCCCGGGATAATACCCCCAGATATCACTAAGCATAAAGACCTTGTATCTCAGAAAGAGGGACCTTTCAAACAAGATTTCGGGGGTTACCCATATATCCGAGAGATGTTACCCACGAGATAAGCAAGTTTGAAATTTAGGTTTATATCTCATCACAATCTACTAAATGTGCAAAAACCTACTGGCATATCATCAGTGAGACCATTTATCACATTTTAACTTTCCAATTCTTTAGCATGTTGTGATTATCCACTGATGTACTATCATTTCCTCTTTTTTCAACAAAACTCATTTTTGATTTTATCATGTTTTTGACATTTTCAAATTTTCTAATGTTTTTGGATTTTCTGAAATTTCTTACTCCCCCTAAAATTCAAAATCATTTAAAGGAAATTTGAAACCAAACTATACAAGCAATGTGACAACTGTTGTGAAATGCTTCAATTCGCCATCCTCTTAGCATAAACAATCAAAACTCCCCCTGACAACAAACTATTTTCCCATTGTGATTTCAAAACACTTAAGTTTTTTTTAATCAAATGATTTTTCCGGAAAATAAGTTTTGTTGAATTTACCTCTTGTAAAATTGGGGTTCAATTCATGACCCAAACGAGTCATTCAGAAGAGTTCTTATCAATTCAAGAGGCGGAAACAGATGAATTGACTTATAAAACAGCTTGATTCACTTCTAATTGTCTTGTATTATTGATATAACACGTTTACAGATCAGTAGACACGTCGGCAGCACTTCGGTACTGGAAACGTGAACATTACAAATGATTTCGCTCCAAGGGTATATATAGAAGAGGTGATTTCGCTTGAAAGTGGCAAGTGCCATTTCAAGCGAAATTAGCTCAATCACATACCAACCCCTAGATTTCCCGTACAACATGCCCTGATCTAATAATTCTAATATAAGACTCGATACAAGACGAAGTCGACAGACGTATGCACCAACAGACTCCCCCTCGGATGTTGACGAGTCTTCAGTGTCGAATCTTCACAATCTTCAGTCTTTATCAGTCTTTGAGCTCTTTCAAAATATCTGACAGAGTAAGCATCCTCAATCTTTATCTCTCTTATCATCAGGATTCGATTCTGACTCTTGCATCTACTGTGACAACTCGTATTTCCAAACCGATCTTGTACTTGATGCAACGTAAACATTATGTGACTATGTGAATTAGATGATTTAATGGAATGATATTTTATTGAATGTTATGTGTTATATGTTGTGTTGTATGTATGTACGTATATGAACGACCCAAACGCACAACACTCACCCGATCGCACAAGCCCATTTGGGCCACCACTTGTATCCGGATCATGGGCGGCCCATTGGGGGTTCGGCCCACTCCCCCATATCGCATAACATTAAGGAGTTAGGGCAAACTTATCATTGTTGCAACTCTCATAATACACAAACCCTAGTGCTCTCTCTCTTCCTCACGAACAAGAAGGCAGCCAAGCACCCCCTCCATCGAAGATCCTCTTGATTCGGATCACCTTTGTGTCATCTCCTAATCGGTTAGTGTGTCACCTTGATTTGTGTTATGATAGATGATTGAACATGATATAAACTATTGAATCTTAGAGTATTAGAATCGACTCACATGCATGTATTGGATAATGATTCACATCAATCAGATTTGTCATATTAATCGGATTATAATTGATGATGCTTGATAAGTTGATAATCGGCTGCTATGTTACATGTTTTGGATTGTTAATCATGTGATGGTGTTTAGCCAATCGGATAAGTAGGGTGATGTTAATCGACTAGCATGTCATGTTCTTGGATTTGTTTGCATAATGATTTGATTCAGATGCATGTAATCGGCTGGATACTCATGAAATCGGACCAAATAATAGTATTTGATAGGTTGTTGTTCATGTGTTGTTTATGTGTTCATTAGGGTTTGTGGGAATCAAATGATTATAAATCCCTGTTTGATCGATTAGGAGGTTAGTTAGAATTGATAATTATGTTAATTGATAAGTGGCAAATTTGGAAATCACTAAATGTTTGGAACTGATATGCATGAAATCTGGAATCTTAAAACAAATCGCACAAGGCATCTTGGTAGCACAAGATGTCCACTCGCACAAGGGATTTCAGTCGCACAAGACCTTCTGGTCGCACAAAGAGTCCCTTCGCACAAGACATACACAGTCGCACAAGGCTATTAAAGTCGCACAAGCTGGTTATTTGTTTTTAATTGTTGGGCCGTAGACATGGGGGGGGTAATAGAGCTGATCGCACAAGATGATTTGTTTATTGTTTTTGGGCCGTAAGTTATATGTTGGGCTGAGTGCTATTGGGCTTATTTAAATCGCACAAGTTGAATGTGTTGTTTGACTGTTAAAATGCTGCCATGATCTATACGTGCTTGAAACCTGTTAGTTATGCGTAAACTTATGTGCATTACTTGAGTCAAAACCTGACTTGTATGGTAACCCTATTAGGACGCGGTTGACCACTCATAGTTCAAGAAACCCTTTTGTGTATCTGCCGAGCAAACCAAGGTGAGTTCACACAGCCAAGGCATGGGATTCCCGGGTTGGGAATTGGGTTGGATTATTTGAAATGGATAACTACTCGTACTTACGCTAACGCTAGACTATAGACCATCGTCCTCAGGATAGTCAGGACACTTACGTAAAACCTACGTAACCTAGTATCTACCATTGTCTCCCGGGTCGGGAGGACACTTACGTAAAACCTACGTAAACTAATACCTACCATTGTCTTCCGGGTCGGAAGGACACTTACGTAAAACCTACGTAAAACCCCACACGTACCACTGTCCTCGGGGAAGGGCACTCACGTAAATCCTACGTGACCTTGTACGTATTCATGTTCTCGGATTTAGAAGAACACATGGTTGCCAATAGTCTAGTAAGTACAAACATGGGAAGCCCCCACTAGTAATACATATGACCATGGGAAACCCCCACTATTAGCACATACCTACATGGGAAGCCCCCACTAAATGCATATATGATTTGTTATAACGAACTTATTAACTGTGAACTCGCTCAACTAGTTGTTGACTCTCTGCTGCATGCCTTGCAGGACCTTAGGTACATTTGGAGCTTGCACAGGGAGGAGCAGGTCGTTGTGGGACATGGATCGATGATGCCATGTTAACTATCTAAACATTTGAATTTATGATTTACTTTGGGTTTACATACTTATGCTTCCGCTACACACTTATTGATGTTGGGTTTTGAAAACACCTTTCGTATTGATGAATGACTTTTACTATTTACCTATATGTTCAATATGATTGGTGGCTTGATCCTGGTCAGTCACGCCTCCAAGCGGTGATACTCCGCGTGTGGATTTTGGGGGTGTGACAGATTGGTATCAGAGCCATTGGTTATAGAGAACTCGGTTTTAATAAAGGGAAAACGATTTTTGTTAAAACCAGACTATAACCAGAACAGTGCTCAACGATCCACAACGACGCTTCGCTCCATGTGCAAGACTCAACATCCTAGGTGATAAGGTTTACGTTTATTGCCTACATGCTAGAATTACATAGAACTTTGCTCGTAGTATGCTTAGATTACATTGCTCACTATTTGTTAGTGCATGAGAACACCCGTGTGCTTACTCTCTTCTGTCATCGCACTATTCGCGAACCTCTCTCACTTACGTTATCTTTACTATGAAGATCATGTCTGGACGAATCAACATGACTCAGGACCAGTTGACGGCCCTCATTAACGAACGAGTTACTGCGGCGGTTGCAGCTGCACAAGCAGGAGGTATACCCTGCAGTTACAAACCACACTAGGATCCTTAGATCCTACATTCCTAAACCAACTCTTGTGTTTAACATTACACTGATTCTTACACAACAGGTCAACCACCTGTTTGCACTTTCAAGACATTCATGGACTGTCGTCCTACTACTTTTAGCGGCACGGAAGGAGCCGTAGGTCTTCTCCACTGGTTCGAGAAGCTAGAGTCTGTGTTTGAGATGTGTGAATGCCCTAAGGCACGCAGGGTGAAATATGCTACTGGCACTCTCGAGGGTTTAGCCCTCACATGGTGGAAAGCTCAGGTCCAAATACTGGGGTTGGTTGCTGCTAACGCCACCCCATGGAACAACTTTAAGGAAATGATCAAGGAGGAATACTGCAGCCGTGACGACATTCATAAGCTGGAAGTCGAGTTCTTCAATCTCAAGATGACGGGGTCTGAGATTGAGGCGTACACCAAGAGATCAAATGAGCTTGCATTACTGTGTCCTACTCTGGCGGACAAGCGTATCGAACTCTATCTTAAGGGTCTAGTACCGGAGATCCAAAGTCATGTGACTTCAGCAAACCATGCTACCTACCAGCAGGTTGTTCAGTTGGCTCACCGTCTCACTGATCAGGCGGTGGAGCAGAACAGGTTGCCTAAACGCATCAACACTACTACTACCGCTACCACTTCAGTTACTCCTCCTACCCCCAGTGACAATAAGAGGAAATGGGAGGGGGATTCCAGCAAAGGTTCAGCTACCATTCAGTCTCAAGCTCAGCAACGCAAGACCAATGATTATCAGGGCCCGAGTCAGCAGTCATCTGGTAGTTAAGGACAGAGAGTTTATCGAGGAAACCACCCCAAGTGCCACAATTGTAACAGGCACCATAGTGGCCAGTGCAACAAGGGTCGTTGTCAAAGATGTCTCAGGATGGGTCATGAGGCCAAGGATTGTAGGAGCCCACGACCTGTAAATCAGAACCAGCAACAACAGCCACCAGCTCCACGAAACCAGCCGCAACAACAACAACAACCAGGAATCAGGGGATGCTTTCAGTGCGGGGCTGAAGGTCACTTTAAGCGGGATTGCCCTCAGTTGAACCAGAACCAGCATAACAACAACAACCAGGGCAATGGGAACAACAACAATGGGGGAAACAATAACAACAACAATGTTGCTAGGGGTCGTGCATTTGTGATTGGTCAGGCTGATGCAAGGAACGATCCTAATGTGATTATGGGTAAGTTTCTTCTCGACGACTTTTATGTTACTGTACTATTTGATTCGGGTGCGGATACTAGTTATATGTCTCTAAATGTTAGCCAAATGCTTAAACGCGCACCAACACGTTTGAACACTAAACATGTCGTAGAGTTAGCTAACGGTAAAAGTTTAGAGGCCACACACATAGTTCAGGGTTGTAATCTTATCCTCGCTGGTCAAACTTTCTCCATCGATCTCATTCCTATAACTCTGAGTAGTTTCGACATTGTCATCGGTATGGATTGGTTATCCCAACAACAAGCAGAGATCCTATGCAAGGAGAAGATCATTCGTATTCCACGTTCTGGTAAAGAACCTCTCGAAGTCCAAGGCGACAAGAGTGGTGTCGTGAGTGGCATCATTTCTTTCTTGAAGGCTCAGAAATGTTTACGAAAGGGCCACACAGTTGTTTTAGCTCTCGTTACGGATACATCGAAGAAAGAGAAAAAGATTGAGGATATTCCTGTAGTACGCGACTTTCCTCAAGTGTTTCCTGAAGAGTTACCTGGGCTACCGCCTCATCGTCAGGTCGAATTTCAGATTGAGCTTGCTCCAGGAGCAGCACCCATAGCTCGAGCACCTTATCGCTTAGCTCCAACCGAACTGGAAGAACTGTCTAAGCAACTGCAAGAACTCTTGGAAAAGGGTTTCATACGACCTAGCTCTTCGCCCTGGGGAGCTCCAGTGCTATTCGTGAAGAAGAAAGACGGTACATTCAGAATGTGCATTGACTACCGTGAATTGAACAAGGTTACTGTGAAGAATCGCTATCCACTCCCGCGTATCGACGACTTATTCGACCAGTTGCAAGGGTCGAGCTACTACTCCAAGATAGACCTGAGGTCAGGTTACCATCAGTTGAGAGTCCGGGATGAGGACGTCTCCAAAACAGCATTCAGAACACGCTACGGCCACTACGAGTTTCTGGTCATGCCTTTCGGGCTAACGAATGCGCCTGCGGTTTTCATGGATCTTATGAACAGGGTGTGCAAACCCTATCTCGACAAGTTTGTTATCGTCTTCATCGACGACATCCTGATCTATTCGAAGAGTCAGGAGGAACACGAGCAGCACTTACGACTTATCTTGGAACTCCTTCGAACGGAACAACTATACGCTAAGTTTTCAAAGTGCGACTTCTGGCTTCGTGAAGTCCACTTCTTAGGCCACGTGGTAAACAAGGATGGGATTCATGTCGATCCATCCAAGGTGGATTCGATCAAGAATTGGCCCGCTCCTCGCACACCAACAGAAATACGCCAATTCTTGGGTTTGGCGGGATACTACAGAAGATTTATTAAAGACTTCTCAAAGATTGCTCAGCCGCTCACACTACTGACGCAGAAAGGTGTGGTTTACCGTTGGGGTAATGCACAGGAAACAGCGTTTCAGCACTTAAAGGATAGACTTTGTAGTGCACCTATCCTCTCATTGCCTGAAGGCACGGACGATTTTGTAGTCTACTGCGACGCATCTATCCAAGGTCTTGGATGTGTATTGATGCAAAGAGATAAAGTCATTGCTTATGCTTCGCGCCAACTTAAGATTCACGAGCGGAATTACACTACACACGACCTAGAGCTGGGAGCGGTTGTCTTTGCACTTAAGATATGGAGACACTACCTGTATGGTACCAAATGTGCTATTTACACTGACCACAGAAGCCTCGAGCATATTTTCAAACAGAAGGAACTAAATATGCGGCAGCGACGATGGGTCGAACTGCTAAATGACTACGAATGCTCAATCAGGTACCACCCAGGCAAAGCCAATGTGGTGGCTGATGCCCTCAGTCGAAAAGACGCTGCGCCTAAGCGCGTGCGAGCTCTACAGCTCACTATTCAGTCTAGTCTTCCTTCTCAGATACGAAACGCTCAGGTAGAAGCATTGAAACCAGAGAATGTCAGGGCTGAAGCCCTACGCGGCTCAAGGCAACGTTTAGAACAGAAGGAAGACGGTGCTTATTATGTAACAGGACGTATTTGGGTCCCATTTTATGGCAACCTACGAGAGCTTGTGATGGATGAGGCACACAAGTCTCGCTACTCAGTGCACCCTGGCGCAGACAAAATGTACCACGACATCAAAACCACATACTGGTGGCCTAGCATGAAGGCACACATAGCAACATACGTTAGCAAGTGCTTGACTTGTGCGAGAGTCAAAGCGGAGTACCAGAAACCTTCAGGCCCCCTTCAACAACCAGAGATACCACAATGGAAATGGGAGCAAATTTCCATGGATTTTGTTACTGGCCTGCCTAGATCACAACGTGGTAACGATACTATTTGGGTGATCGTGGATCGACTCACGAAGTCTGCTCACTTCTTGGCTATCAAAGAAACGAATAAGTTCTCCACTCTAGCAGAAGTATACCTAAAGGAAGTTGTCTCGAGGCACGGGGTGCCCACCTCTATTATCTCGGATCGAGATGCACGTTTTACATCAGAATTGTGGCAAGCAATGCACAAGTCCTTTGGCTCAAGGTTAGACATGAGCACGGCTTATCACCCGCAAACGGATGGGCAGTCTGAACGTACCATCCAGACTCTCGAAGACATGCTTAGGGCATGTGTAATTGACTTTGGCAACGGCTGGGAAAAGCATCTGCCACTTGTGGAATTTTCGTACAACAACAGCTACCACACCAGCATTAAAGCTGCTCCGTTTGAGGCATTGTACGGGCGTAAATGCCGGTCACCTCTTTGTTGGGCAGAGGTGGGGGATAGTCAGATTGTTGGTCCAGAATATGTAGTTGACACAACAGAGAAAATTGCTCAGATACGACAACGAATGGCGGCAGCTCGTGAGCGCCAGAAAGTCTACGCCGATAAGGATAGAAAATTACTCGAATTCCAGGTTGGGGATCGAGCGCTACTCAAAGTTTCACCCTGGAAGGGTGTGGTTCATTTTGGCAAACGGGGCAAACTTAATCCACGATACGTTGGACCCTTCGAAGTCATTGAGAAAATAGGCAAGGTGGCCTACAGACTGAATTTACCAGCAGAACTCAGTGCAGTTCACAATGTTTTCCACGTGTCAAACCTGAAGAAGTGTTTATCAGATGAGCCCCACGTAGTTCCTTTGAAGGAGCTCACGATCGACGAGCAGTTACGATTCGTCGAGGAACCTGTGGAGATCACGGACCGGGATGTGAAGGTCCTCAAACATACCAGAATACCTCTCGTTCGAGTTCGTTGGAACTCACGTCGCGGCCCAGAGTTCACCTGGGAACGCGAAGATCAGATGAAACTCAAGTACCCCCAACTATTCGCAACCGATACAACCACCACTGAGGCTGAAGCTACGGAATTTCGGGACGAAATTCCAGATCAACGGGGGGAGGATGTGACACCCCAGGGAAACCAGGAAAACCATGCAACTTAACTAGCTTCCTCAGTGAGTACGTGCTAAATTTCGGGACGAAATTTCTTTCAACTTGGGGATAATGTGACAACTCGTATTTCCAAACCGATCTTGTACTTGATGCAACGTAAACATTATGTGACTATGTGAATTAGATGATTTAATGGAATGATATTTTATTGAATGTTATGTGTTATATGTTGTGTTGTATGTATGTACGTATATGAACGACCCAAACGCACAACACTCACCCGATCGCACAAGCCCATTTGGGCCACCACTTGTATCCGGATCATGGGCGGCCCATTGGGGGTTCGGCCCACTCCCCCATATCGCATAACATTAAGGAGTTAGGGCAAACTTATCATTGTTGCAACTCTCATAATACACAAACCCTAGTGCTCTCTCTCTTCCTCACGAACAAGAAGGCAGCCAAGCACCCCCTCCATCGAAGATCCTCTTGATTCGGATCACCTTTGTGTCATCTCCTAATCGGTTAGTGTGTCACCTTGATTTGTGTTATGATAGATGATTGAACATGATATAAACTATTGAATCTTAGAGTATTAGAATCGACTCACATGCATGTATTGGATAATGATTCACATCAATCAGATTTGTCATATTAATCGGATTATAATTGATGATGCTTGATAAGTTGATAATCGGCTGCTATGTTACATGTTTTGGATTGTTAATCATGTGATGGTGTTTAGCCAATCGGATAAGTAGGGTGATGTTAATCGACTAGCATGTCATGTTCTTGGATTTGTTTGCATAATGATTTGATTCAGATGCATGTAATCGGCTGGATACTCATGAAATCGGACCAAATAATAGTATTTGATAGGTTGTTGTTCATGTGTTGTTTATGTGTTCATTAGGGTTTGTGGGAATCAAATGATTATAAATCCCTGTTTGATCGATTAGGAGGTTAGTTAGAATTGATAATTATGTTAATTGATAAGTGGCAAATTTGGAAATCACTAAATGTTTGGAACTGATATGCATGAAATCTGGAATCTTAAAACAAATCGCACAAGGCATCTTGGTAGCACAAGATGTCCACTCGCACAAGGGATTTCAGTCGCACAAGACCTTCTGGTCGCACAAAGAGTCCCTTCGCACAAGACATACACAGTCGCACAAGGCTATTAAAGTCGCACAAGCTGGTTATTTGTTTTTAATTGTTGGGCCGTAGACATGGGGGGGGGGGGTAATAGAGCTGATCGCACAAGATGATTTGTTTATTGTTTTTGGGCCGTAAGTTATATGTTGGGCTGAGTGCTATTGGGCTTATTTAAATCGCACAAGTTGAATGTGTTGTTTGACTGTTAAAATGCTGCCATGATCTATACGTGCTTGAAACCTGTTAGTTATGCGTAAACTTATGTGCATTACTTGAGTCAAAACCTGACTTGTATGGTAACCCTATTAGGACGCGGTTGACCACTGATAGTTCAAGAAACCCTTTTGTGTATCTGCCGAGCAAACCAAGGTGAGTTCACACAGCCAAGGCATGGGATTCCCGGGTTGGGAATTGGGTTGGATTATTTGAAATGGATAACTACTCGTACTTACGCTAACGCTAGACTATAGACCATCGTCCTCAGGATAGTCAGGACACTTACGTAAAACCTACGTAACCTAGTATCTACAATTGTCTCCCGGGTCGGGAGGACACTTACGTAAAACCTACGTAAACTAATACCTACCATTGTCTTCCGGGTCGGAAGGACACTTACGTAAAACCTACGTAAAACCCCACACGTACCACTGTCCTCGGGGAAGGGCACTCACGTAAATCCTACGTGACCTTGTACGTATTCCTGTTCTCGGATTTAGAAGAACACATGGTTGCCAATAGTCTAGTAAGTACAAACATGGGAAGCCCCCACTAGTAATACATATGACCATGGGAAACCCCCACTATTAGCACATACCTACATGGGAAGCCCCCACTAAATGCATATATGATTTGTTATAACGAACTTATTAACTGTGAACTCGCTCAACTAGTTGTTGACTCTCTGCTGCATGCCTTGCAGGACCTTAGGTACATTTGGAGCTTGCACAGGGAGGAGCAGGTCGTTGTGGGACATGGATCGATGATGCCATGTTAACTATCTAAACATTTGAATTTATGATTTACTTTGGGTTTACATACTTATGCTTCCGCTACACACTTATTGATGTTGGGTTTCGAAAACACCTTTCGTATTGATGAATGACTTTTACTATTTACCTATATGTTCAATATGATTGGTGGCTTGATCCTGGTCAGTCACGCCTCCAAGCGGTGATACTCCGCGTGTGGATTTTGGGGGTGTGACATCTACAGACTCCCCCTTAAGTTGTGCTGGGATCGTAGTCTAGCTTTCACAGGTTCACAGGTTCAAGAATCGCAACCTGGCTCTCTAATAGCCGTAACCTGCACATTCTCTACCTCAAAATAAGATTTACAAATTAAACAATTTGAGAAATTTTAGTCTATGCTTACCACTTGTAGACAAAATTATACAAAATGATTTAACATTTAAAATCTCTGATAAAACACTTGTAGAAATACTCTTTTCCTTTTCAAAATAATTTTTCATCTCAAACATTTCAAACAAAATCTCCCAAACCTTTTGTTCATCATGTTTAACACTTGGAATTTTGAAAATCAGCTTTTCAACATCAGTTGTCTAAAATATTTTTGGATTTTTTAAATTAATGAAATGCAGTAAAGAAATATTTACACACAATATTTTTGTGAGTTTGTGTAAGAGGATTATATCAGTTTATGAGACAAATCACCAACACCATTAAGCTTTAAACATTTTAAGTTCTAAACGATTCACTTAGATTATCAGTATACTGATCCACTTAAATTTTCACCCAAAGTTCAACTGTTTCGAGATACGAGATTAATGTTTTATAGACTTAAACTTATTCGCGTGTCCCACCTCAGAATATGTTGGACCGTTGTATGACCCTAAAATGTCAGTCAAGGATGTTCATCTCAGTTTACAGAGGCGGAATCAAAGTAAACTAAGTCATAACAGCTTTAATCATTTTAATCTTTCTTTTCTGATTGATTTGAGTGCTTGTACAAGGTTTTCTGATACAAATCCGTCAGCACTTCGTCACACGTACAATGACAACTGTTCCAACTCAAATGACCAACACACCTATTTATAAGACACATGATTTCGCTTGAAGAAGTCTGAAGCGAAATCATCACACCTTGATTTCGCTTCAAGCATTCACATAACCTTTCAAGCGAAATCTTGTGTTTAATATATAAAAACTCTAACTTAAACCCTAATACATGATCATTCAAACACTCCTAGACACAAGACTTGATAATGACGAAATCAACAGACATTCAGTGCACCAACAGAATATACTCCCGTATCCAGATCCCAATATTCAGTCTTACAGGTGAGTATACCTAGATGATATCTGTAAGGGGTTAAATGCGAGGGCCGTGAGAGCTCAGGCTATTGCTTCCGCAAAATCAGAGAGATGACGGCTTCGACTTTTGGTGTGTTCCCTTTAGAGAATCTTTTCTTCAACAGCACATGATTAGCATTTTGCATTGTTTCATCATTTTTTATGCTGAGGGTGGTGCTATATTTCAAGCAAGCGGAAAGTATTATACGGGGACTAGGCCATTGCTTCCGCAAAATCAGAAGTCCCGGGATAATACCCCAGATATCACTAAGCATAAAGACCTAGTATCTCAGAAAGAGGGACCTTTCAAACAAGATTTCGGGGGTTACCCATATATCCGAGAGATGTTACCCACGAGATAAGCAAGTTTGAAATTTAGGTTTATATCTCATCACAATCTACTAAATGTGCAAAAACCTACTGGCATATCATCAGTGAGACCATTTATCACATTTTAACTTTCCAATTCTTTAGCATGTTGTGATTATCCACTGATGTATTATCATTTCCTCTTTTTTTCAACAAAACTCATTTTTTATTTTATCATGTTTTTGACATTTTCAAATTTTCTAATGTTTTTGGATTTTCTGAAATTTCTTACTCCCCCTAAAATTCTAAAATCATTTAAAGGAAATTTGAAACCAAACTATACAAGCAAAGTGACAACTGTTGTGAAATGCTTCAATTCGCCATCCTCTTAGCATAAACAATCAAAACTCCCCCTGACAACAAACTATTTTCCATTGTGATTTCAAAACACTTAAGTTTGTTTTAATCAAATGATTTTTCCGGAAAATAAGTTTTGTTGAATTTACCTCTTATAAAATTGGGGTTCAATTCATGACCCAAACGAGTCAATCAGAAGAGTTCTTATCAATTCAAGAGGCGGAAACAGATGAATTGACTTGTAAAACAGCTTGATTCACTTCTAATTGTCTTGTATTATTGATATAACACGTTTACAGATCAGTAGACACGTCGGCAGCACTTCGGTACCGGAAACATGAACATTACAAATAATTTCGCTCCAAGGGTATATATAGAAGAGGTGATTTCGCTTGAAAGTGGCAAGTGCCATTTCAAGCGAAATTAGCTCAATCACATACCAACCCCTAGATTTCTCGTACAATGTGCCCTGATCTAACAATTCTAATATAAGACTCGATACAAGACGAAGTCGACAGACGTATGCACCAACAATACAAAACCTTTTTTTTCCACTAAAGTTTATTACTTCAGTTATTTCATCAGACTTATCTGAATCGTTTTTAAATAGATTATTATTTTCCATTAATTTATGAAAACTAATATCCTATTTTTTTAAAAAGAGCAACAAGGCTCTGATACCACTTGCGGAGGTACTTCAGAATTTCTACCAAATTCAACTAAAGGGTTCATTAAGTCCTTTAGAAGTTTTTGTGTGGTCTGGTTAAGACTCATCATTTTTTCTAGATTAAAAATCATTTTTGTAGATTAAAAAACATTTTTTGTAGACGGTATTTTAGCAAAAGCTCTGATACCACTTGCGGAGGTACTTCAGAATTTTTATCAAATTCAACTAAAGGGTTCATTAAGTCCTTTAGAAGTTTTGTTTGCTCTGGTTAAGACTCATCATTTTTTGTAGATTAAAATCATTTTTGCATATTAAAAATCATTTTTTGTAGACGGTATTTTAGCAAAAGCTATGATACCAATTTGCCCAACTAACAGACCGGTTTTTGTAAATAGCATTTACAATATAGAATATAAAATTCATTAATTTAAATGAATCTTTTTTAATCAATCGAATGATTAAAGTTAATGAATATTATATTCAAAATACTATTCATCTTTTTCTTTTTATTCGACTAAAAAGAAAAGAAAATACTGTGCTCTCTCCATAAAGGATTATGAAGCAGAAAAGATTTATTCAGACGATAAAATTCTCAACCACCCTCACCTACTTTTCTTTTTCTTTGATCATTCATAATTCTAATAATGAAAGATTACTTTCAAAGAAAACTTTATATGATTAAAGTTAATGAATATTATATTCAAAATACTATTCATCTTTTTCTTTTTATTCCACTAAAAAGAAAAAAAAATACTGTGCATCTTTTTCTTTTAATCATTCGATTGATTCAAAAAGATTCATTTAAATTAATGAATTTTATATTCTATATTGTAAATTCAGAATTTCTGATACCAAGGCTCTGATACCAACTTGCGGAGGTACTTCAGAATTTTGGTACCAACTTGCGGAGGTACTTCAGAATTTTTATCAAATTCAACTAAAGGGTTCATTAAGTCCTTTACAAGTTTTGTTTGGTCTGGTTAAGACTCATCATTTTTTGTAGATTAAAATCATTTTTGCAGATTAAAAATCATTTTTTGTAGACGGTATTTTAGCAAAAGCTATGATACCAATTTGCCCAACTAACAGACCGGTTTTTGTAAATAGCATTTAGAATATAGAATAAAAAATTCATTAATTTAAATGAATCTTTTTGAATCAATCGAATGATTAAAAGAAAAAGATGCACAGTATTTTCTTTTCTTTTTAGTCGAATAAAAAGAAAAAGATGAATAGTATTTTGAATATAATATTCATTAACTTTAATCATATAAAGTTTTCTTTGAAAGTAATATTTCATTATTAGAATTATTAATCGATTAAAACAATCGATTGATAACTTGGATTTCAATTTATTGAATATAAAATTCATAACTTGAAATTCAATTTAATGAATCTAAGATTCATATTAGTCGACAATTGTAAACTAACATAAACAATTTTGAAATTGTTTAATTGTGGAATCAATCCTTTGAATTTACAAAATTCACTATTTTTTGCAGTCATATTTTGACTAAATTTTTTAGATTGAAGAATCATTTGTTTCGATAGTTGTTAATCGATTTCTTTTGTGTTTGTTTATAAACATCATTTTTTGATTTAATCAAAATCTTAGTTTTTTGTGTTGAAATAAATTCTTTTTAAGATTTTAAGGAGAGATATGAAAAATCAATCTTGAAGTAATTTAACAGTTTGAAGTAAAAATTATACCTTTTCTTCTTCTTGTATTTTCTTCTTGAAAGTTTTGTATTTCTTTTGCAAGGGACCAATCCAACCCTTAATTTCCCTAACGGCCTTCTGCCTCAGCGATACTTCAACGGGCTCCAGGACTCTAGGTTTTACAGAATAAAAACTTTCATGATAAAAGATAAAAGATAGAGGTTTACAAAGGAGTTTTTTATTTCATAACTGTTCTCCCGAAGGAGAACTTCTTGATATTTACATCAACTCCTTAAAGGAGTTTCTACTCCATACTAGCACACATAAACTTAAAAGAAATGATCATATGAATGATCAAAGAAAAAGAAAAGTAGGTGAGGGTGGTTGAGAATTTGAACGAGGAATTGAGTAGGGGATGGTGGATAGCTGATAGCTGATGATCAGGCAATTTGGGTTGGCATAATTGACCTTGGTTGTGCTTTTTGTATTAATCTTTTGAGTCTTTTGGATTATGGAAATAATCTTTTCAACTCGGTAAGCATAGATTCCCATGCTGATGAAGTCAAGCTCAATGTAGTGATAGGCTGAAAGGACTTTTCCATCTACCCAGTCTGGAATGTTGGATGTGACTTGGATGTAAATATTAGCATCCTTAGCAATTTTTTGGATGAATTTTCCAACTGCTTTTCTTAATCCCTTAGGAAATGACCTTAACTCCTTAAGATCCTTGCTGGGATAAATGGTCTTGACTAACCCTGCACAAAAAGCTTGGTAAGTGAAGACTGCATCTGCATCAGGACAGATTACGAAAAGACTTCTCGACTTTTTATCGTCTGAATAAATCTTTTCTGCTTCATAATCCTTTATGGAGAGAGCTCTTGCTTTGGACCATAGGATTCTGAAATCTGGGAAGCTTATTCCTTCTAAAATCTCTGAAGATGGATCTTTGGATGGAAGTTCTTCTTTCTCTTTTATGAAGACCACCTGTCTTCTTTGACCAGTATGATTCTGGACTTTGGGCACTAGTATTGGTGCTTTGAAGATTATCTTCTTGCCTCTGAAGTTAGCTTGGTGCTTATCTGCTTCTTGTTGAGTTTGAAAAAGTGTCTTGTACTTCTTGTGGACGAAAGATGTTTCCTTTATTTGATTGGATGCAATGTCCCAATCATCATAGATTCCTGCATTTGGATCTTCAAATATCACGTAGAACTTTGAATCATCCTTTGCTGGCATTCTTGTCTTGTTTTCATAACTAGGCCGAAAAATAGTTTCTCCAACTTTTTCCAAGTTGTCAGGAGTCAACGGATTTGACTTCTTAGCTACAGAGCCGTTTGCATCTGAGCTGCTGGAAGAAGATGAACCTTCTCTTTCCATTTTTCGTAAATGGACAACCTCCGAAAATGTAGACCCAGGGGTCAATTGGATGTTAGCCTTCTTTGAATGAAGGTCTCGCCTGGCTTGTGAGGCCTCTGGCATGCTTTTTCCCAAAGCATCAGGGATCAACAGATTTGTTGAGTCTTTACCAGTCGTCGTTTGCACTGGACAAGATTCTGTCTTTAGCTTTTCAGCATCCTGGACAGAATTTCTAGTTAAGATCATGGTCGTGTAGACACTGATCTGATCTCTGATGGATCTTAATTCTATTTCTAGAATTTTTCCTTGAGACGTAAAGCTTTAAGATCTTCTTCCATACTGGAAGTTTTTTTATAAAGACAATTTCTTTAGGCGTAAAGCCCTTAAATCTTTCATCTCCCTTTCTTTTTAAAGGTTTTTTGTAAATGAAGGTGATGATTTTGGATTAAGAAAAACCTTCTATTTATAGGAGCAAGGATGACAATGATATCATTGCTTATGATTTCTGAAAATCTCATGTAAAGCTATCAGTTAACACGTTTTTGGTCCCCTTAAGATGCTCATTGTTGAATGAATATCTTGAAAACCGTGTCTGCCATTTGACAAAATGTTTATTATTTCCAAAAAAAATTTGTTTTCAGAAAATGAATAATTTTCGAATAAACAAGTTTCAAAAAATCATTTTGTTTATCTTTATCCCCCCAACTAAAAGAGTGGTTGGACTTCATTCTGAGTCTTCTGTAGAAGAATCGGATGACAGGTTGTCTAATATTTCTAAAGCATATACTTGTGTATAGCCATAAAAAATATTCTCAGAAGGAAAATATCCCTCAATTTCGGCTTCTAAGATAATCTTTATCTTTTATGGAAATTTTTGTCTGTTGGGACATTCGTTGGCATAATGTCCTTCTTTAGAACATATCCAACAACGACATTTTTTCTTACCTTGAGGACAGACCTTAGGTTTTTCTTTAGAAAAATATTTTCCCGGTGAAAATTTTATTTTCTTGGTTTTCCAAAAACGTTTTTTAGTTTTTGTTTTATATTTATTTTTGAAATAACTTTTATCTTTTGTTGGTTCACAGCCAAAAGATAATTGTGGTAACTCAGCGAGTCTTTTACAACAGTTTTCATTAAAACGTTTTAACTGTTTTTGTTTATCAGAAAGATCACAATAAGATGCAATTTCTTCTTTAACAATTCTTGTAGCAAACCCAAGAGAATGCATTGTAAATTGATTCTTTTCCTTATTCCATCGTTCTTTCGCCTTTTCTCCGACGTTGGGAATTTTCATTAGGTAAGCATCTGTAGGATCGTTTTCACGACCGAAACGAGTCGTTCAGAGGTGTTCTTCTCAATACGAGAGGCGGAAACTAACATATCGAGTTCAAAATAGCTAGATATTCACTTTAATTGTCTTGTTTATTGATTTGACAAAGTTTTACAGCGAGTAAACACTTCGGCAGCACTTCGGCTCTCAAACCAGAAAGTTGACACACCTCCAAACGAAATCACAAGGCACCTATATATAGGCAAGCTAATTTCGCACGGACTGGTTCATACGAAATCACTTTCACACGAAATTACAATTTCGTGCGAAATTACCAAGTTGATTTCGTGCGAAATTACACTATGTAATTTCGTGCGAAATTACCTTTTAACCTATATTTGACATTTTCCTCGTACTACGTGCCTTGATCTATCTAAACACATACAAGACTTGATACAAGACGAAGTCGACAGACGTATGCACCAACAGACTCCCCCTCGGATGTTGACGAGTCTTAAGTATCGAGTCTTCAACGTATTCAGTCTGTTGGTGCATCTAGTGTCTGTTAACTTCGTCTTAATCGAGTCTTATGTCTAGATATGATAAACGAGCACACAACAGGGTTGAAATTAGGGTTTTATATGTTATAGTGGGTAATTTCGCTTGAAAGTGACATGGACCAGTTCAAGCAAAATCAACACATGTTATTTCGCTTGAAACAGACATGTCAAGTTCAAGCGAAATCACCACTCTATAAATACCCATGTGCTAGTGTCATTTGGAGCGGAATCTGGTCATTATCTCTGAGCCGAGGTGCTGTCCGTTTGTCATTTGAACATGTAAAAGCTCAGGATTGATTAATAAGAAGATAATTAGAAAGGAACAAGCTGTGTTGACATCATTTACATTGATTCCGCCTTTGTACTTGATGATGAACTACTCATACTGACTGTTTAGGGTCACTGATCGATCCAACAAGTGGTATCAGAGCTCAGGACGAGGAGTTCATACCAATTCAGCTTGATTTTACCGGATTCTCTCACTTCTACTCATTCTTTTCTGATTTGAACTAGATTGAACGGTTGAAATGGCCTGAATTTCACACATATCAAGCGAAACATACTTTTAACTAATCCTTTAAAGAATTGGACCTTAATTCGATCTAAATTTGATAAAAACTTGTAATTTCGCTTGAAAGTCTGTTCGAAAATGCTGACATCATCTTGATTTCGCTTGAACTTGCACGAGCGATTTCGAGCGAAATAAGCTATTTTTGTTGATTTCGCTTGAAACTGTTGTTGATTCCGCTTGAAAGTTCAAGCGAAATAAGAGATTTCGCTTCAAAACCTGATTTCGCTTGAATAGTCTTATTCCGCTTGAAAAGCAATCTAGCTTAAAATCTGATTTCGCTTGAAGCTATTTCGCTTCAACTGATTTTGCTTGAAATTGCTGGTTTTCAAAATTTCAAAAATTTTCTAAGTGTTTGTTGATTCTTTCAGGTACGTGAAATGGAGGATTTCATGAATCTGTTCTGTAATGTGTTTACATTTACCAGTGGTTCGGGATATGGCACTTCAAATAATACGAATGAAACTACACCAGCACCGAGTGCGAAGAAAATTCTTCAGGATGCTATGAGCGTAGACAGTGCATACGGAACCTACAATAAGCCGCCCAAGTTGATGGCTATTGAAGATTACAACCGGTGGGCTACCAAATTCGAAGAATGGCTAAAGGCGTTTGCTTATCAGAGTTGGAGAAGTTTGAAAAATGGCTTTGATATGGGAAGAGATGATTATGAGAACTTAGAGGAAAATCAGATTGAAAAATACGTTGCTGAACAGAAGTGTATTGCTCTACTTCACCAATCTGTCCGTGATGATATTATCGCACTGATCGGGTACAAAGATTCGAGAGATCTTTGGGAAAAATTAAAAATAAAATGTATTGGTAGTGCTGAAATAGTGAAGAACAAAAAGAAACTGTTACGAAAAGAGTTTGATTTGTTTGGTTGTTTAAAGAACAAGTCTGTTTCCAAGATAATCGAAAGATTTGGGCATCTAAAGATGGAGCTTGCTAGACATGACATCATCTACAGTCAAGAAGAGCTGGTAGACAAATTGTTTGATGCTTTACCAAATGAGCAAGACTGGCAGTATTTTGCATTGATGTTGAAGAATACGATAAAGCCAGCTGATTTGAAAGTTGATCTGCTTATAGAAAGACTAGAAAGCCATGAATTGGAGATCAAGAAATACAACAAAGTTAATAACACATCTTATCAGCAGAATGTGGAGCTGTATTACAGAGGCAGTGTGATCCCAAAGACTGCATCTCCAAAGACAGCCTTTTCAGCAGAAAGCTCAAAATCAGTGAATTAAGAAACTCCTAGCAGTGGCTACCATGGTGGTTCTTCGCCAAATACTTCAAATCAATCTGCATCAAAGAATCTCTTTCAATGCAGCATTGCTGTTGATCTAAAGAATGGTCAGAATTTCGGTGAAGAGTCTGCTAAACAACAGATGGTGTTCTTAGCATCTGTGTTAGAATCGTACGAAAGTCTTGTTGCAGGAAAGATTGGCAACACCAACCTAACAAAAGAAGACTACGATCAGATCGATCCTGAGGAGATGGAGTTGATCGATATAAGGTGGTGTATGGCCAGTGCAGTGAGAAGAGCGCAACGATTTATGGAGATTACTAGAAGACAGTCTATTAGTGGACCTTCTACCAAGTTAGGCTTTGACAAGTCAAAAGTGACGTGTTTCAAGTGCAAACAGAAAGGTCATTTTAAGCGTGAGTGCAGAAATGCTTATGCTGATGATACTGCAAATCCTTTTAGAGAGGATTATTACAAGAGAGCGATCTATCATCAGAATAAATCAGAACCTCCTAGGATGAAGCAGATAGAGGAGGCACCCAAAGAGAAATCCAGGGCACTTGCAGTTTTTCATGACGATGAAGGTTACGATTGGAGTGATGTTTTTCCTGAGGAAGATGCAGTTGGTTATGCCTTCACAGCAGCAAAGATAGTTCCATTTTAGGACAAGAGAACTGAAGAAGTGAAGTATGTGAACAGGAAGGATCAAGCTCGATTCATGAAAGCCAAAATCTATCGTACCTGGATGGAAGCAAAGAAGGCTAGGCGATGGGATCCTGATAGAGAATGTTATCTTGATCCTAATGGTAACATAGCTGTGGATCCAGATACTGTTGATCTTGAAGTTCTCACCAAACAAATTGCTGATGAAGAGGAAGCCAGACAGAGAGAATGGTGGGGAGGAGGAGAAGCTGTTGAGAAAGAAAAAGAAAAAGAGACAGCAAAAGAACCGGAGCCTAAGAAGATTGATGACGAAGTTATTGATACGTCACAAGAACTCACCGCTGAAAACTTAAAGAAGATGGCTGACAAGGTTCTAGCTGCAAAAGAACTAGAGGTGGTTTCTAGTTCTGGAACTGAGTCCAAAGATAAGGTCAGTTCAAATGATACAGATGTGTCAGGTAAGAATGTTAAATCTGAGAACAACTACAAAAATTGCATGAAAGAGTGCAAAGTTTGTAGTACACATGCTTACCTTAGTGGTAAGAAAGTTGAAGAGCTGACTAGTAGAGTCAGAAGTGTTGAAGATCAGATCTTGAACCATGATAAGTTGTTAAAAGCTTCAAACGAAAAATTAAAAGAATTAACTGAGAAAATTGAAAACGATAAAAATGACGTAGAAAGAATTAGGACCGAAAATGAAAAATTGATTCTTGAAAAACGTCAAATCTCAGAAAATTTTGAGAAGCTAAAACGAACGGTTAAAGATTGTGATGAAAGAAATGGTAAGACAGACAAAGAAAATCTTCAACTGACCGGTGTTCTTAGAGTGAAAGAAGAGTTAATCAATCAGCAACTGGATGAAATTGCAAAGTTTAAGCTTCAATTTCAAGAAGCCAAAATCGAAAATGAACGCATACAGTTGAAATTGAACAGTTATAACTCTGCAAGCTTTGTTTTACAACACACTGTTCCCAAACCCATCGGGAAAAACAAAGCAGGCGAAGATGTATATGCTGATGGAACCGGGGTGGGGTATCATCAGGTTCCACCACCAGTTCTAAACAATTTCTCAAAGAAGAAATCCGGGCTGGTTAATGATGAAGATGTTCATGAAGTGAAACTTCCAGAGTCAATTGATGTCACATTCACTTCATTTTTCGATGAAGATAGTGTTCAATCTGAAATTGTTAAAAGTATGGCTGAAAATGTTTTAAAATCTGAAAGTGACACTACTGAGGATGATGAATGTTTTCTGGATAAATACATTCCAAAACCAAAGTCCAAAAAACAACTTAAATGAAGAACCTACTCTTGTCATGTACAAGATGTCGGGATCGGATAAGTTATATTCGGATTCTGAGTTTCCACTGGAGAATGTGAATGTGGACAAATTAAAAAATGTGTTCAAATTGATTGAGATTGATTTGTCTGAAGTAGAAGGTTTAAATCAGACAAAAAGGCAAATGAATTTTGAAAAAGATAAAGCTTACTACAAGAAACCAGTTGTTCCACCGCGTTTTTATAACAACAATCAAAATAGATGGTCGGGTGGTTATCAGGGTGGTAAGAATTATCAAAGGAAAAATGTTCAAAACAGAAGGTTTGCTGAGAAAAAGGTGTTTGTGAACAGTTCAAGTTCACTTTCTGATGAAGAATCTAAAATCTTTTCAAAATCAAACAAAGAGTTCTTTGAGAAGAAGGCCTCACAGCCTCAGTCTGAAGGTACAAGTCGGGTAGTTGACACCCGAACATGCTTCAAATGCAATCAAGTTGGACATATTGCACGAAAGTGTACCAACTTGAAGCCTAAGACTGAAGTTGGTGAGAGTTCGAAAAGGAAGGTTGATGCAAAAGGAAAAGCTCCAATGGTTGTTGAGAAAAAGATTTTGAAAAATGAGAAAATCAATGTCTAAACTGAACCTGTTAAGAAGTTGGAAACTAAAAATGACAAGTTTTACAAACGGGTTGCTTCGCCTCAACAAACATGGAAGCCAAAAAGTTCTCCAAAACCAAAGGTTTCGGAGACAGAAAAACAATTGTCTTCTACCACTCCGGTAAAGATGGATGTTCCTTTGGATTATTATGAACAATTGGAGAAACAATCTTCTACTCCACCAGAGAAGAAGAATGTTCAAAAGAAAGATCAACCAACCGATCAACCTAAGAAAGATGAGTTTTTCTTATACAAAAAGGTTGAGGGTGGATCAGAAGAAAGCTTGAAAATGAATGACAAAAATTTTCCGCCACTTTATATTGCAAAATCTCACATTAATGTCAAGTTACCCGAGTCAAAAGAGGCTTGGGTGGCATCAAAATCTCACTAAATGTTTTGAAATGTGCAGGAGCTTCCAAGATCCGTTTCACGATGGATTATGGATAGTGGAGCTTCTCGGCACATGACGGGGAAGAAGACCCTACTGTATGATGTTAGAGGGTTTAATGGAGGTTATGTAGGATTTGCGGGAAATCAAGGAGGTCGTATAGTTGGAGAAGGGACTTTATCAAATGGGATTGTCACATTTGAAAGAGTGAACTACATTGCTGAGCTTGAGAACAATCTTCTGAGCATATCTCAGATCTGTGATCGCATGTATACAACTCACTTCACAGACAAAGAATGTTTGATCTTGAAACCAGGATTTGTTGTTCCCGAAGAATGGATTATCATGAGAGCACCAAGAGTCAATGATCCTACGTGTTGGACATGAGTGTAGTAATTACTACCATGGGTCAGGCTCATTGTTTTATGTCTCGAGCAACAGAGAAAGAATCACAACTGTGGCACCGAAAGATGGGGCATATACATTTGAGAAAAATGAATCACCTGGTGCACAATGATTTGGTTATTGGTGTTCATGTGAAAGGATTTCATCTTGAAGGAGAGTGCATTAGCTGCATCAAAGGAAAGCAAAAGAAGAAATCTCATCCCAGGAAGAAAGAAAATTCGATTTTGAGACCTTTAGAAAGACTCCATATGGATCTATTTGGTCCAGTGAACGTCAAAAGCATTACATGGAATCTCTATTGTCTTGTCGTCACAGATGATTACTCAAGATTTTCATGGGTATTATTTCTAAAGTCAAAAGATGAGATGTTTGATCGTTTGATGACGCTTTTCAAAAAGATGGAAAACTTGTACCAGACACGCATTCGAAGATTACGTAGTGACAATGGTACTGAGTTCAAGAATATCAAGATGGAAGAGTATTGCGATGAAAGGGGTATATTGCATGAATTTAGTGCTCCTTACACTCCGCAACAGAATGGAGTAGATGAAAGAAAGAACAAGACACTAATTGAAACGGCCAGGACGATGCTTGCTGATTCCAAGCTACCTGTTAACTTTTGGGCAGAAGCAGTATCAGCCGCATGCTATACGCTCAACCGGGTTCTTACTGTGAAGAAATTCAACAAGACATGTTTTGAGTTAATCAACAATCGCAAGCCGAACCTGAAGTATTTAGAACCGTTTGGGTCTCCCTGCACTGTTCTAGAGCCTTTTGGAAAATTTGGTCCAAAGAGCATTGAAGGAATTTTCGTGGGTTATACCAGTCCTCAGAAACGAGTCTTTGTTCCAAGCTTGAAGCGGATTATTGAAGCACACAATGTTGAATGCCAAGGTCACACAATGCCACCATAGAATCCAGGCGATTCATGGCGTTTTCATTACGATACTTTATGGGATTCGTTTCACATGGAAGAAGAAAAGGAAGAAGAAGAAGATTTCTTTGACGAGTTGGATTTTTTGAGAGAGTATGAGTCTTCGCAGGAAAGGTTCCCAGCTGAGTATTCAAGACGACAAGCTTCGAATGACAATGAAGCAGGTCCAAGCAATGCTGGAGAACATGATGATATCCAACAAAATGAAGTTGCTCATGATAATCAGATGGCACAGAATGATAATCAAGAATCTGAGAACAGACCAGTATTTGATCGTGGTGATTCAGATTCTGAGGGGGGGGGGGCAAATTCAGATTTCAAGTCAATCTAATCCAGTCAGTGAACAAGGTGCAAATCAAAATATTACAAATCTGGAGGGCGAGGTAGATGTTCCAGGCGAGGTGATGCCGAGAACTCTTTCATACCATCCAGAAGAGTTGATCATTGGAGAGTTACAATCAGGCGTTCGCACTAGACGACAAATTGACCAAGGCCTTACTTGTTTTTATTCTACAGTAGCACCTTTACAAACTGAGTTTTCACTAAGTTGTTTTATTTTGCAGATCAAACCGCGAACATATAAGGAGGCGCTAACTGAAGATTCTTGGGTCAATGCTATGCAAGAAAAGTTGAGTCAGTTTGAGAAGTTAGGTGTGTGGAAGTTAGTAGATTTGCTTGATGGTCAGAGGAAGATAAACACCAAGTGGGTGTTCAAGTGCAAGAGGGATGATCGTGGGGTTGTTGTTTGTAACAAAGCTCGACTCGTTGTCCAGGGTTTCAGTCAGCAGGAGGGTATAGATTTCACCGAAGTGTATGCTCCAGTTGCTCGACTAGAAGCGATCAGAATCTTCCTAGCATTTGCATCTTGGAAAATTTTTAAAGTTTATCAGTTAGATGTAAAATCGGCGTTTCTCTATGGGAAGGTAAAAGAGGAGGTATATGTCGGACAGCCACCGGGCTTCACCGATCCAATCCACAAAGACAAGGTCTACTTGCTAGATAAAGCGCTGTATGGTTTACACCAGGCCCCGAGAGCTTGGTACGAGACATTGTCTCAACACCTACTAGCCAACAGCTTCATTCGTGGAAAAGTGGATCCCACTGTCTTCACCAAAGAGGTCGACGGACATCTTCTGATAGTTCAGATATACGTGGACGACATCATATTTGGGTCAACAAATGAAAATTTGTGCAAAGATTTTGAACAAGTTATGAAGCAGAAATTTGAAATGTCATCGATGGGTGAGATGAAATTCTTTTTAGGACTGCAGGTTGATCAACTACCCAAAGGAATTTTCATACATCAAACGAAGTATGTTCATGATATCTTGGAGAAATTTGGGATGTCAGGTTCTACTCCATCTTCCACCCCATTAGCGACGAACCATGGGATAAACCCTGATCTCACCGGAGAGAAGGTAGATGAAACACTGTATCGTTCCATGATCGGATCGCTGATGTATTTGACAGCTTCAAGACTCGATATTATCTACCCACCGTGCCTCGCAGCAAGATTTCAATCTAATCCAAGAGCTTCGCACATGGTGATTGTGAAAAGGATATTACGCTACCTGAAAGGAACTCCATCATTGGGGTTGTGGTATCCAAAAAAGGCGATTTCATGCTCGAAGGGTATTCCGATTCTGATTTCGGATGCTGCAAAGTTAACGCAAAATCAACAACAGCGGGTTGTCAATTCTTTGGACCACGCTTGGTCACCTGGCAGTGTAAGAAACAAACCTCTGTGGCTTTATCCACATGTGAAGCGGAGTATGTATCTGCTAGCACTTGCTGCTCTCAGATCTTGTGGATCCAGCAACAGATGCGCGATTAATGTTTGCAATTTCTTAACACCCCTATCTTTGTTGATAATGAGGCCACGATTAATATTACTAAAAATCCTGTTCATCACGCTAAAACCAAACACATTGAAATTCGACATCACTTCATTCACGATTGTTTCGAGAAGAAGTTGATACGAATTGAGAAAATCCACACTGATGAACAAAAAGCTGATTTACATACCAAAGCATTTGATAAAACACGTTTTCAGTATTTGCTAAAACTGAACGGTATGAAGCTTTTATCGGTGTTGGAGGAGATTCTTGGTGTTGATGAGTAGATGATGTTGAGAAGCAATCTGCAATGGTTTGTCGATTTTTTACTTGTTTTGGTATTTAGGGGGAGAGTATAGGGTAATATTTTCAGAAAATACAAAAACAATAAAAATTTCAAAAATACAAAAACATGAGATATTTTCAAAATCCAAAAAACAATAGAAAACCAGAAAAGAGCTTGTGTAAAAAGGGAAAATGATAGTACATCGGCTTGACAGTTACGGTATGCTAAAGATATGTAAAGTCTAAAATGTCTTAAACAGACTCGCTGATGATGTGCCGATAGGTTTTTACACATTTAGTAGGTTTGTTCGGGATATAAACCTAAATCTTTACTTACTTATTTCGTGGGGAACACTACTTGGATATATAGGTAACCCCTGAAATCTTGTTTGAAAGATCCCTCTTTCTGAGATACTAGGTCTTTATACTCAGTGATATCTGGGGTATTATCTCGGGACTTCTGATAATGCGGAAGCAATGGCCTAGTCCCCGGAGAATACTTTATTGCTTGCTTGAAATATAGCGCCACCCTTAGCATAAAATGATGAGACAATAAAATTGCTAATCAATGCTGTTGTAAAAAAAGATCCTCTAAAGGGGACCCACTAAAGTCTAACCGTCATCTCTCTGCTGAACGGAAGTTCTGACCTGAGCTCTCACGGTTTCGCAATTTAACCCTTTACAGATATCATTTGTGGTATACTCACCTGTAAGACTGAATATTGGGATTTGGATACGGGACTATATTCAAGAGGTGGGACACATGTATAAGTTTAAGTCTCTAAAACACTAAATCCGTATCCTGGACAGATTGAAATGTGTGAGAATTTAAATGGATCAGTATATCGACAATCTAAGTGAATTGTTTAATTCTGAGTATGTAATTGAAGCTTAACGGTACTTGTGACTTGTCGAATAGCTGATATGATTCCCTAACACACTCACCAAAATTTGTTTGTAAATAGTTTACATTCATTGCATTTTAGTTTCTGTTATTCATCTCTAGTTTAGAAACTGTTATTAAAAATCCAAAAAGATTTTACATTTCTGCTTTATTTTCCGACAAACGAAAGTGGAAAGCTGATCTTCAGATTCAAATTGAAGCAGATGCAGGAAGTTTCTGCGCTGGATGATGAGTTTGGAGCTAATCATGTTAATTGAGAAAATGAAAAGTCAAAACAAGTTCATTAATTTGAAACTTCTAAATTTCAGAAAATGTTTGAACTAGTTTGGTTTCAAAATGTCAGTGTGAATTGTCTCAGATCAACCAAGGTCATTAAGTTGGACTTGGTAGATAAATTGAGTAATCAGGGTCATTAATTTGGACCTGAATACTTAAGTGGATTTCGAATTCTGACAAATTTTAACAAATGAGATTGAATGGTAAGTTTGAATTGAAACTGTTATTATCATGTATCTTATATTTAGGTAGAGATTATGCAGGAAACATGAATTAAGTTCCCCATGGCAAAGAAAATGTCAAAGTTTGAACCAGAACTCAAGTCCCAGCCTATTGAGAGGGGGAGTCTGCGAAAGGAGGAGTCAGAATTCTGGATCAACACTCAAAGGGGAGTTTGTAGATTAAAGTTTGAAGAAAAAGATTGAAGGAAGCTTTTACAATGTCAAGACAATTTGGATAGAGAGACAAAGACTAAAGACTCGACGCCGAAGACTTCGTCAACATCCAAGGGGGAGTCTGTTGGTGCATCTAGTGTCTGTTAACTTCGTCTTAATCGAGTCTTATGTCTAGATAGGATAAACGAGCACACAACAGGGTTAAAATTAGGGTTTTATATGTTATAGTGGGTAATTTCGCTTGAAAGTGACATGGACCAGTTCAAGCGAAATCAACACATGTTATTTCGCTTGAAACAGATATGTCAAGTTCAAGCGAAATCACCACTCTATAAATACCCATGTGCTAGTGTCATTTGGAGCGGAATCTGGTCATTATCTCTGAGCCGAGGTGCTGTCCATTTGTCATTTGAACGTGTAAAAGCTCAGGATTGATTAATAAGAAGATAATTAGAAAGGAACAAGCTGTGTTGACGTCATTTACATTGATTCCACCTTTGTACTTGATGATGAACTACTCATACTGACTGTTTAGGGTCACCGATCGATCCAACACAGACTTTATCAGTCTTTCTACTCTTCCTGAAGTATCTGACAGTGTAAGACATCCTCAGTCTTCTCTCTTTTCTTCATCTGAAGGATCTCGACCTGGCTCTTATCTCAATCTAATTCTCTTGATCAGATATGTTGATTCTTTAAGTTCATCAGCACCAGCAATTTGCATGGACTTCAATTCCAGGCTCAGAACTTGGCTCTTTCACAAGTTCAGAATCGCAACCTATCTCTCTAACACTCAAAATCAGGAACCTGGCTAACCTGCACACATCTCTACCTCATAATAAATTTCACAAATTTAAAATTTGACAAATTTATATATCACTTGCAGGTATTAATCAATCACTAAATGATTTCACAATGTTAATATCTGATGAACCACTTGTAGAAATAGAATGATTTAACATTTAACAGCTACTAATGACCACTTGTAGGCAAACATTCAAAAATTTATACATTTTAAACACATACTCTCCCTCACGAAATGTTCATCATGTTTAGCACTCGGAATTTTGAAAATCAGCTCTTCTCTCAATTGTCGAAAATCTTTTTGGATTTTTTCAAAAATTTATGCTAAAACATACTTAAAATCTTTTTGTATTTTTGATATAAATGAAATGCAGTAAAGAAATATTTACAGGTAATATTTTTGTGAGTTTGTGTAAGAGGATCATATCAGTTTCTGAGACAAATCACTAACACCGTTAAGCTTTAAACATTTTAAGTTCTAAAAGATTCACTTAGATTGTTAGTATACTGATCCACTTAAATTTTCACACAAAGTTCAACTGTTTCGAGATACGAGATTAATGTTTTAAGCACTTAAACTTATTCGTGTGTCCCACCTCAGAATATACTCCGGTATCCAGATCCCAATATTCAGTCTTACAGGTGAGTATACCTAGATGATATTTGTAAAGGGATAAATGCGAGGGCCGTGAGAGCTCAGGCTATTGCTTCCGCAAAATCAGAGAGATGACGGCTTCGACTTTTGGTGTGTTCCCTTTAGAGAATCTTTTCTTCAACAGCACATGACTAGCATTTTGCAATGTTTCATCATTTTTTATGCTGAGGGGGGGTGCTATATTTCAAGCAAGCGAAAAGTATTATACGGGGACTAGGCCATTGCTTCCGCAAAATCAGAAGTCCCGGGATAATACCCCAGATATCACTAAGCATAAAGACCTAGTATCTCAGAAAGAGGGGTATTTTCAAACAAAATTTCGGGGGTTACCCATATATCCGAGAGATGATCCCCACGAGATAAGCAAGTTTGAAATTTAGGTTTATATCTCGTCATAATCTACTAAATGTGCAAAAACCTACTGGCACATCATCAGTGAGACCATTTATCACTTTTTAACTATCCAATTCTTTATCATACTGTGATCGTCCACTGATGTACTATCATTTCCTCTTTTTCACAACAAAACTTATTTTTGATTTTTATCATGTTTTTGGCTTTTTACAAATTTTCTAATGTTTTTGGATTTTCTGAAAATTTCTTACTCCCCCTAAAATTCAAAATCATTTAAAGGAAATTTGAAAACAAACTGTACACAAAAACTGACAACTGATATCAAATCACTTCAATTCGCCATCCACTTGGCATAAACAACCAGAACTCCCCCTTACAACAAACTATTTTCCCATTATGATCTCAAAACACTTAAGTTTGTTTTAATCAAAATGGTTTTTCTGGAAAATTAGTTTTGTTGACTTCACTTGTAAGAACAGGGTTTATTTCCTCACTTTGTTTTCTCAAACATTTGAAAATTTTAACATTTTCAGATTTTAACAACAATACCACATGTAGGAAATCAAGTACAACTTAATGTCCCTGATTAACCACTTGTGAATCGAAATATCACAGAACAAGTACTATTCACATCTATGATATATCTCAAGAAAGATGCCGATACCTGCTCGACACTTACCAAACTGGAAGCTCCGGCAAGTCAGGATTTTTAAGTAAAGAACACAGACACCCAAGCCTGACCAGCTTTAGGTGTAACCTTCTCAACTTCACCTGGGGTTTGAACATTTCTTTTTTCTTCATAAAATTCTTTCACCCCTTTTGCCTTCCCATTGACCATTTTTCCAAAAATCTTTTTAACATTCCCATTAAACGCTTTTTCAACATCAAATTCTTTCTTTTCAGAATAGAATTGATTTGAAATCTCAATTTTACCAACCTTTTGTTTAAAATTTTCAGTCCTCAATGGTGGAAAGTTATCATCATCCATTAGAGGAACTGAGTTTTCTTCCTTTTTAACAACATGTGGCTCCTCTGACTTTGTGGAATTAGATTCATCGCCAGATTTCACATCAGATATCTTAACAACCCACATTTGGTTGTCAAGATTCACCCTTCTTTTGTAAAACTTTCTCGAACATTCACCAACTTCATATGTTGAGTTTTTAAACACTTTGAATTTTTCAGTTGGTGGTTCGGTTTTATAAACAACTTTTTCTTTTAGTTTAGAAACAACTTCCTGTTTAGTGTTGATTGCCTTAGGACAGTTCCAGGCGATGTGTCCAACTTCTTGACATCTGTAACAGGTTCTTGTCTCCTTTCTTTGATAAACTCCGTTCTTCATTCCTTCTTGCTTTTGAGCAAGGAATTCTCTGTTTGATTGCTTCCAGAATGAGCTCTTTTCTTCTTCTTTCGTACTAGCTCCTGAAACAAATACAGTTTTTGGTTTATAAGTTTTCTCATTTTTATAATTTTTCGGTGGAATAAAACCGAGACCCTTCTTTTTGAAATTACCGTTATGGTTTGGTTTCTTTTGATAACTTGAACCAAAACTGTAACCCTTTTTCTTGTTTAAACGTTGTTGAAATCTTGAGGTGTAAGGTTTAGGTTTTTCAGAAATATTTACATCTTTTATTTCAGAAATATTGATTTCTGTTAGTTTGAAAACTTTTTTTTATCATTTCAGGTTTAACACCTCTTATTGGAAATTCCTCATCAGAATATAATTTGTCTGAATCATTCAAAGTATAAGCCACTTTGATTGGTTCGTCATTCAAATTAGATTTTGATAACAAGAATTCTTTATTATAAACCCTTTTAACCAACGACTTTCGACTATCAACTGATGAACTCGAACTCTTGGATTCGTACTTTGACTCTGACTCCTCATCTTTTTCCAACACTTGATCGACTACTTTCTTTATTAACTCAGACTCATGATCAGTGTCAGACGATGTAAATGTGACGTCAATATTTTCTGGTAACTCATCAGTTGTTTCGGACTTTAACTTTATATTGACAGCCTTTTTGACTTGCTCCTCATTTGGTTTTCTGGGAGAATAACCTTCCCAGATCGGAGGCGGACACTTGTTATAACCGACACTCTGTTTCTTACCAGTATCCTTCTCTTTCGTCTTCTCATCTTGAAATGCTTCTAAACCTGCAACAGTTGGATAAATTCGATCAATCAGATAATCAGAACTAGAATAGCTTTGTAACAATTGTCTGATTCTTTCATTTTCTATCTTTTCTGTCTCCAACTCTTGCTTCCACTTTGCACTTTCTTCAATGTAAAAATTTATGGCTTTCTGCTTTGACATCATCACAGCATTCATCATTGTCAACGCACCTTCTCTTTCAGAATTTGTCTTTTGTAGACCAGTTACCGTTCTATTCAACACATCATATGATTCTTTCACGTAGTTGAGATTAAACAATAATGTCTCTTTCATTTTATCTTGCTCACTTAATTTTTCTTCTTTTTCTTCACAATGCTTGCAAGGTTCCAAACATTTTTGACACGGTTTGACGACCTCAACAATCTTTTCAACTTCAATCACTTTCTCAATTTCAATCACCTTCTCAGCATCAACCATCTTTTCAGCAACTTTAACTCCTTCACTTTGTTCAGAATTCTCCTTTTGAGCAACACTCTCACATTTTATCTTTTTCTGTTCTTTTGCTGCTCGTCTCTCCTTCAACTTCTCCAATCTATCTGCAAAATAAAATTCAAAACTTTCAGGAGATAACATAGATTTTCCAATATTTATTTGTGTCTCCTCTTCATCATCACTATCATCAGATGATGATTGATCAAAGACTGGCTCTTGAATGATTTGTGCAGTGAGAGCTGTCACTTTGGAATCAGGTGGAATGTATTTGTCCCAAGTGAAACCTTCAGCCACTTTCTCATCATCTTGATCGATTATACCATAATACGCTTTCTTATTTGCTTGTACGATCATTTTAGCATGAGCAGTTTGTGGTTCTTTTTGTTGATATGGTTGATGAGCAACTTGTTGATAAATGGCTTTCCGATAGTAATCATTGCCACCAAACGGATTCTTTGCTTCACTTGCTTCTTGATTTTTGCATTCTCTTTTAAAATGTCCTTTCTCCCTGCATCGAAAACAATTACCTTTAGATTTATCAAAACCCAAAGTAGAGACATTTGCATCCAAGAAATCATTTCTCCCTGTAATCATCTTAAATTTTTCAGCTCTCCTCAAAACACTCGCAAGACACCATTTAATGTCCATAAGCTCCATCTCTTCAGCATCTATCTGATCGTAATCCTCTTTCGTCAGCATAGGATTCCCGATCCTCCCTGCAACTAATCCCTCATATGACTCTAAAACTATAGCAAGTAATGACATGTGACTTTTGGCGACCTCTTCAGAGAAATTTTGACCATTCTGAAGATGCAACATGATGTTGAAGTGTAAAACTTGACCATTACTGCTGTTTGAGCTTTGAAATTGATGACTTGATGTAGAACTCTTTGGATTAACATTCGGATATGCAGAAAATCCACTACTGATGCTTGAACTTTGATTGACTGATCCAGATGAGTTTTCAGCACTTAAAGCAGTTTGAACTTTTGGACTTACTTCAACCTCTTGAACACTTCCTTTGTAATACATTTTAACATCTTGTTGACCACTCGGACTGTTCATTCTTGCAATCTTCTGCTGTTCCAGATCTTGACCCTCAATCTTTTCAACTAACTGTGAAATAGTCAGCTTGTCATATTCTCCCGTGTTCTTCAAGATCATCAAATACGTACCCTACTCTTTCTGAGGTAATGCATCAGCTAATTTGTCGACCCATTCTTCTTGATCTTTGACAATTTCTAACAAAGACATAGTTCGCACTAAGTGGCAATATCTTTCAATAAGCTTCTTTGATGATTCACCCGGCAAACTTGAAAACAAATCAAACTCTTTCTTTAGCAATGCTTTCTTGCTTCTGATCATCTTTTCACTACCCTCAAACTTAGTTTTAAGCGCATCCCAGATTGATCGTGAAGTATTGCCGTGCTGAAGCAAAATGAAGATGTCTTCTTTAATAGCTTGTTGTAACAAACCGATCATCATCTTTTCTGCTTTGTACATGTCTCGTTCTTTGTCCGTAAATTCAGAAACTGTTTTGATAACTCCCAAATCTGTACGCGGCTTGACATACTTTTTCTCAATACACTCCCAAGATCTCAAATGATTAGCTTGTGCCCAGTTTTCAAACCGATCTTTCCAACCATAATACTCCTCAATGCCCATAAGTTTCGGGGGTTTTTGCAAAGTTCCAGTCTCATTTTCCATGTTCATGCTTTGAGCAATAGCAGCCGGAGTAGTCGGGGATGTAGCAAATGCGTTATAGAATTCCTCTTCCATGACTTGGCAAAATTTTTCAAACTCAGACACTTTCAAACGAAATAACCTGTTCAAGCGAAATAACCTGCAATATAGCTACAAACGAAATACCAACTCAAACGAAATCAGAATCTTCAAACGAAATATGATTTCGAACGAAATTAACTGATTTTCAAACGAAAATAGCCTCTTTGGAACGAAATATTGATTTCGTGCGAAATTACCAGCAATTTCAAGCGAAATCAAGCACAAATGTAATTTCGTGCGAAATCAAGAAGGCTATTCATGCGAAATACTGTTGATGTCATCATCTCGAGCTGTTTTTGCCAAAATTGATCAGGTTTTAGCTCGATTTTAGGTCCAATTTTCTCAAGGCTTTGTTAAAACAGTAGTTCGCTTATAATGTGAAAAATTCAATCCATTTTAACCATGAAAACTTGTTCAATTTTGAAAAGAAGATGTAGAAGTTAGAAAACTGATGAAATATATCTGAAATCGGTAAGAACTCCTCCTCCTGAGCTCTGATACCACTTGTAGGATCGTTTTCACGACCGAAACGAGTCGTTCAGAGGTGTTCTTCTCGATACGAGAGGAGGAAACTAACGTATCGTGTTCGAAACAGCTAGATGTTCACTTTAATTGTCTTGTTTATTGATTTAACAAAGTTTTACAGCGAGTAAACACTTCGGCAGCACTTCGGCTCTCAAACCGGAAAGTTGACACACCTTCAAACAAAATCACAAGGCACCTATATATAGGCAAGCTAATTTCGCACGGACTGGTTCATACGAAATCACTTTCACACGAAATTACAATTTCGTGCGAAATTACCAAGATGATTTCGTGCGAAATTACACTATGTAACTTCGTGCGAAATTACCTTTAACCTATATTTGACATTTTCCTCGTACTACGTGCCTTGATCTATCTAAACACATACAAGACTCGATACAAAATGAAGTCGACAGACGTATGCACCAACAGCATCAATCCAAGAATGGAATTCACCTGTGCCTAATTTATATAAATTTGTTTCATAAAGATAAGTGAAATCGTCTAAAAGACATATGTCACAAAGCTGTGCCTTAGCAAGATTTTGTCTTGCTTTTTCTAATGTTTTTTGATTTTCTCGGTCTTTATCTGTAATGAGGTCGAGACCTAAAAACATCATGTATATTGCATTTATGATTTGATCAAAAAGATCCTCACCATTTAAATTTTCATCCCAAGTTGTTCCTTTGATGAAATTTTGTATAATTCCTGCAGACTTATGTTCTAATAATAATAACAAAGTCTTAGCATGAGAGAACTCTACTGAATTAGTCTGAATGATTAGACTGATCTCGGTGTTCCATTTATCAATTACCTCTTTTCTTTTGTCGAGGTTGAAGATACAATCAATTTTAATAGTATTAATTGTAGTTGCACTACCATTGTCATTACAATTATAATCAGGTATACCTTTATGATACGGCATGGAAAATTCCGTATCCTTTTTTCTACGCCTGTTACTTTTGCTAGTAGAGACATTGTAAGTTCTTTGTCTTGGAGACATTTCCATGTCTGAAGAACTTTCTTCAGTTTCGGGTTCTTCTTTCTTTAAAGGAAAGGCCCTTGGCTCTTCATTCCTTAAAACAAAGATCTGTTCTTTATTTTCAGAAAAATATCTTTCGTTTAAGATTTTATTTTTAGAAAACATTTGTTCACATTCTTTGTCATTCAAAGTAATGAGATTAATAAGTTCTATTATTTGTTCAACTGGAAGGGTATCCAATTGTTCATCTAAAATTTGTTCCAATTTTTGAATGATGGAACTCATTTTATCCATAAGATAAAATAATATTTGTATCTTTTAGTCTTTGAATATCTTTTTCCATAAAATAAGTTTTTCTTTTTAAATCAGTTAATTCAAAAAGTTTGTCATAAGGATGAATGCTCCAATCCGAATGTAATTCATAAATTCTTTGATTATTTCTTTCTATAGAGAAATAATGTCTAGAAATCTCTAGATTTATATTTCTAAAAAGGTTTTTCGCTGGACCTTTATTGGTCATTTGAAATTGATCTGAAAGGCTATGATAATGCATTCGGACTTTTAGAACTTCCTAGAGATGGATTTCCAACGTTGAAGTTTGGAAATGAATACTTTTAAAAGCTTTTTTCATCATCAATTTTTTCTTTTTGCCTTTCGGGCATAAAAGTTTTTGAGTCCATTTTTCCATCAATTTTGTCTGAAACATCCTTGATGATTTTTGCAGCAGTAACCTCAAGATTTTCGTTGGTAGATAGACTATCCAACTTTCTAATTAAATCTTTAACAAGTTCCTCTAATTTTAAAAGAGTAGTCATGTTACAGATATAATTGATTTTTTAGTTCTAAGCTCCTTAATTTTTTGCTTAGAAGCAAAAATGTTTTTCTTAATAATCTTTATATTAAGAGATTTTGTTTTATAACTTAACATAAAATTTTCTTTAATTTGATTTATTCTAATAAACCAAATTTGTATATCAGCCTCTTCATAGGTGATTTGTTGATCAAGATATTGTAAATAATCTAAAATTGGTTTTGAAGACATTATTCTCCAATAATCCTTTTTAAAACTTTACCATACCCGTCTATTCTTTCTGACAAAGAACGAATTAATTGTTCAGTATTACTTGATTCTCTTATTTGTAAAGAGTTTCCAGCATAACGGTGTCTAGGTTTTGAAACTAAGACTTGTTTATTTCGTGCAATATCAATTGCCAAATTTTCTTGTAATTGTGATGGCTCAGCGAATTTGCTGCCTTCAACAATTCCAATGTCTGAGAATATATCCTCAATTGTTATAGTCTCTTTTTCTTTGTACTCAATTGAATGAGTGCTATTGGTTAAAGCATAAGAGATTAAATAATTAATCGTAAACACTTTATTACCTGGTTCCATAAGATCAGTTCTTTCACACTGATGTATAAAACTTAAAGTTTTGTCGAAATCTTTTGAATCTTGATGTAAAGCAAATTTAAGATAAACAGTAAACATAAATTTACCATATGCTAAATTTCCTTGAATTGCTCCCAGAAGAGCATCTTGCCTATTGATAATTCTATTATCAACGAGTGCCATTTTTATAGGAAAATTAATTCCATCTCTAAACTGTGCTTTTAGGAGGATTTTAACCGCTCCTATATGTACCATTGAGAGACTTTCTCAACTCTGGTTTAATATGCAAAAGCTTTTTTGCTATTTCACCCTTTGTTAAGTGTGGCAAATAAACTTCACCAGCTGTATTTTTTATGTCAACTGAAAGTTCTTCAGTGTTAAAACAATAAAATATATTATTTTTTCTAGAAAAGGCTCTAGAAACTAAACTTTGTAAAGTTTTTGGTTGATTAAACGCTTGTTTTGTGTCAAGCTTGAATTTAAGCTTGCTAATTTTTGTTAGTTGATCAGAATTAATCATGTAATCTGATACAAAACCTTTTTCGGTTTCACTAAAGTTTATTACTTTAGTTATTTCTTTAGACTCATCTGAATCGTTTTTAAATAGATTATTATTTTCCATTAATTTATGAAAACTAATATCCTATTTTTTAAAAAAGAGCAACAAGGCAGAATTTCTACCAAGTGGTATCAGAGCGGTTGTTGCTCTTTTTAAAAAAAATAGGATATTAGTTTTCATAAATTAATGGAAAATAAAAATCTATTTAAAAACGATTCAGATGAGTCTGAAGAAATAACTGAAGTAATAAACTTTAGTGAAACCGAAAAAGGTTTTGTATCAGATTACATGATTAATTCTGATCAACTAACAAAAATTAGCAAGCTTAAATTCAAGCTTGACACAAAACAAGCGTTTAATCAACCAAAAACTTTACAAAGTTTAGTTTCTAGAGCCTTTTCTAGAAAAAATAATATATTTTATTGTTTTAACACTGAAGAACTTTCAGTTGACATAAAAAATACAGCTGGTGAAGTTTATTTGCCACTCTTAACAAATGGTGAAATAGCAAAAAAGCTTTTGCATATTAAACCAGAGTTGAGAAAGTCTCTCAATATGGTACATATAGGAACAATTAAAATCCTCCTAAAAGCATAATTTAGAGATGGAATTAATTTTCCTATAAAAATGGCACTCGTTGATAATAGTATTATCAATAGGCAAGATTCTCTTATGGGAGCAATTCAAGAAAATTTAGCATATGGTAAATTTATGTTTACTGTTTATCCTAAATTTGCTTTACACCGAGATTCAAAAGATTTCGACAAAACTTTAAGTTTTATACATCAGTGTGAAAGAACTGATCTTATGGAACCAGGTAATAAAGTGTTTACGATTAATTATTTAATCTCTTATGCTTTAACCAATAGCACTCATTCAATTGAGTACAAAGAAATAATCAAAGAATTTATGAGTTACACCTTGATTGGTGTATTCATCATTCTGAAAAACTTTCTGAATCAAATGATTTAAAAAGAAAAAATTCTCTTATGGAAAAAGAAATACAAAGACTTAGAGAAACAAAAATTATTTTATCTTGCGGGTAAAAATGAATTCTGTACACTCTTTTAATTGGGGGGAAGAAGAGATTCATAGAACACATAATTTTGAATTAGCTTATTCAAATATAACTAATCCAAATTCAATTTATATCAAAGGAAATGTCTTTTTCAAAGGATATAAAACAATCGCCCTACATTGCTATGTTGACACAGGGGCAAGTCTTTGTTTAGCAAGCAAACACGTAATTCCTAATGACTTATGGGAAAACACTCCCAAAGATATTAAGGTTATAGTTGCTAACAAGGAAGTCATTAAGTTAAATAAGGTTTGTAGGAATCTTATCATCTATTTTTCTGGAGAACCATTTACCATTCCTACTATCTACCAACAAGATTCAGGTATGGATTTACTTATTGTAAATAATTTCTGTCAACTTTATGGACCTTTCACTCAATGGTTAGACAGAGTATCTTTTCATCTTAATCAAGATATGATTTTGATTAAAAAGGTCACAAAGGCTTTTCAAATTGGAAAACCAGATTTTCTTGAATCTATGAAAAAAGATTCAAAGATAAAAGAAATTCCTGGAACTAATATAGCTCAAGAGGTTATAAAAGCAGAAAGGATATTTTTAATTGAAATACAAAAATTTCAAAAAATTGAAGAACTACTTGAAAAGGTTTGTTCAGAAAATCCTATTGATCCCGAAAAATCCAAAAATTGGATGAAAGCATCAATAGAACTCATAGATCCTAAGACTGTTATTAGAGTGAAACCTATGAAGTACAGTCCACAGGACAGAGAAGAATTTAATAAACAAATTAAGGAATTACTTAATTTAAAATTAATTATTCCAAGTAAATGACCTCACATGTCTCCAGCATTTTTAGTTGAAAATGAAGCTGAAAAAAGAAGAGGGAAAAAACGCATGGTTGTGAATTATAAAGCAATCAATGCAGCTACTAAAGGCGACAACCATAATCTTCCTTGTATGCAGGAACTACTAACTCTTTTAAGAGGAAAAACCTATTTTTCCAGTTTCGATTGCAAAAGTGGTTTTTGGCAGGTACTGTTAGATTAAGAATCTCAGTTACTAACTGCATTCACATGTCCAGATGGTCATTATCAATGGAAGGTAGTCCCTTTTGGATTAAAGCAAGCACCAAGCATATTTCAAAGACATATGCAAAATGATTTAAGAGGTTTAGAAAATTACTATACCGTCTATGTCGACGATATTATAGTTTTCTCAAACTCAGAAGATAAACATTATTTTCATGTTTTATCAGTTTTAAAAACAATTGAAAAATATGGAATCATTTTATCAAAAAAGAAAGCTAATCTTTT
Source organism: Helianthus tuberosus (assembly GCA_030545235.1). Lineage (NCBI taxonomy): Eukaryota > Viridiplantae > Streptophyta > Magnoliopsida > Asterales > Asteraceae > Helianthus > Helianthus tuberosus. Next base: position 178,480,814 of record CM060357.1, read on the forward strand.
TAAAACAAAGATAAACTTTTTGGGTCTTGAAATAGATCAAGGGACTCATTGTCCACAAAAACACATCTTGGAAAATTTACACAAATTCCCAGATACTTTAGAAGATAAAAAAGATCTTCAAAGATTTTTAGGCATTTTAACCTATGCTGAAGGATACATTCCTAAACTCGCAGAACTTAGGAAACCTTTACAGGTAAAATTAAAAAAGGATTACATATGGGAATGGAAACAATCCGATGTAGACTATATCAAAAAGATAAAGAAAAACCTAACCAGTTTTCCTAAACTTTATCTTCCAAAAGAAAATGAATTTTTAATCATAGAAACAGATGCTTCTCATGATTATTGTGGAGGAGTTTTGAAGGCCAAAACAACCGAAAAAGAAGAAATATGTAAGTATACTTCTGGAAGCTTTAAACAAGCCGAAAGAAATTACCACAGTAATGAAAAAGAATTACTTGAGGTAAAAAACACTATTTCTAAATTTTCTATTTATCTTACTCCTGTAAAATTTCTTGTCAGGATAGATAATAAAAATTTTACTTATTTTCTGAAAACAAAAATTTCGGGAGATAATAAACAAGGCCGTCTTGTTAGGTGGCAAATGTGGTTTTCAAGATATTCTTTTGATATTGAGCATCTTGAGGGGGCCAAAAACGTGCTAGTTGATTGCTTGACACGAGATTTTCAAAATACATAAGCAAATACGTATTTCAAATTATTTTATAAATTTAAATGCTCTTCATAAGGAGCACACACCCCTTCAAACAAGGGCATCACATATCATTCTCACAAAATGAAAATTTTTATTTTTTGAAAAAATGGAGAATTTAAAGGCTTTACGCCTAAAAGAAAATTTTCTTTTGATAGAATTAAAAACTATTCAAGAAAAAATAGCTCTCTACGACGAAAGTCTAGACACAACTGTTAATTCAGAACAGGATTCCGAAAGGATACAATCTGAATCTATTCCTTTACAAACGGCTAAAGATAAAGAAAAATCAAGTCCGTTGATTCCTGTTGCTTTGGATAAAAGCATGTTGGTGCATATGTCTGTTGACTTCCTCTTGTATCAAGTCTTGTAATAGAAATGATAGATCTAGGTCATGTCGGTAGCTTGTATAGGGGTCAAAATGTAATTTATGTTGTTTTGTAGTAATTTCGCTTGAAATGTCACACCCCCAAAATCCACATGCGGAGTACCACCGCTTGGAGGCGTGACTGACCAGGATCCAGCCACCAATTATACTGAGCATGGGTCAATAGTAAAAATGTTCACCAACCACAATAGTTAGTAAACATTATAGTTCGAAGTTTTAAAAGTTTAAGTTCAAATAACAATTTAAGTAAACAGCGGAAGCATAAACCAAACAGTTTCAAAACAAAGTTCATAGTTCAAGATTATTTAAAACCCAACACACGGGCTAGACGACCACTACACATTCCCAAGCTGCAAGCTCCTGAGTCACTGGGTACCTGCAAAGCATGCAGTAGGGTATCAACAAAAATGTTGGCGAGTTCACGAGTTGTCCAGTTTTAATTACCAAAAACTTGTTTCACCAGTTAATTTATCCGTTTATACATGCGATGGGGAGCTACCCCATAAGTAAGCGACTAAACTGTTTTACAATACCGAATACTTACTTAACCGTACGTTTCCGCAGTGCCCCGTTTGTCAATGTTCTATCGTCATTGACGGTTTGCCAGAGTACATTAGTTCACTCCCGTTCCCAGTAACAAGTGTCGGTGTGAGGCTGGTTACACCAAAATAGCGCTATTAACTAATAACCCGTTCGCTAGGCCCCGACGACTAATCGGTATTAAATGGTAGGGACTTAAGTGCTAGAGTTTCGTTTAGTGTTGCTTGTCACATTTCCGTATAAACAATAATTAACTAAGAGTCCCATTTAAGGGGAAGAAAGTAGGTTTGTATCCCTTACGAGGGGATAGCGTTGTTTAAGTTTCTGTTTCCCAAAACCACCGGGAACGCATGCTTTAATAGTTGTGAACTCACCCTGGGTTGCTCGGCAGATTAGTTACTTGGTCAAACACGTTGGTCACCACGTCCTAACATGGTTACCAGTATAGGTCAGGTTGGGTACAAATAAGTCACGTAAATTCTACACCTAACTAACACATAGCATGCTTAGCATATATTTATCCTTTAGGTTATTGGGCCTGCCTAAGTTCTTAAACAGTAACAGTTAACACATTGCCCACTTAAACAGTAAGAAGCACAAGTAGTTCACACACCTCGGCCCAATAACACGGACAAGCAACCCAGTCGAGACAGGAGGGTCTCCACTCGAGATCATGCGGTCTCGAGTCGCAAACAGGAGATCCCGAGTCATGGACATCTGGTCTCGAGTAGTGCATGCATGAGTCGAAACCTCTGAGGTCTTGAGTCCAGTCTCGAGTCGAAATCATAGAATCTCAAGTCGAGACCTTGCTGGTCTCGAGTTCCAGAAGTCTGTTTTGAGTTGTTTGGTCAAGGTCTCGAGTCGCAATTGATGTGGTCTCGAATTGTAACTTAATGGACTACTTGCTGAGTTGAAACCTTTGTCGAGACCACTGATGAAACAACCGTTCTTGAGTAATCAGTTGCTGGTCTCGAGTTGTCTCCATGATGGTCTCGGGTCGAGATCATAGGTTTCGACTCCAACATCTGTGGTTTCTAGAATGTTTGCACAAATAGTACTATCCAATAGAATTTCATGTTCATGATCCTTAGTACTAACCAATACAATTTCACCAGCATCTTTTCTTGTCTAACCTAAAATCAAATAGATCAAACATACAGTTTTTCAAATATTTTCGTGGCACTCATGTTGTTCTTCATTAGGGTTTTCATCATTTTCAAAACACATTCAGATATTCATAACATGTTCATGTATTTCAACACTAGGGTTTTATCATTCATCTTTATCTTCAAAGCATGTGCATATATCCTTAGTTCTACAACATATGACACGATATTTGTGAACAAGAATTATGTGACATATATTCTAAGTATCAAGACAATCATTAAACACAATATTTGCCCTATTTTATCAATCATGAATCGGATGGTGATAAGCATCATCAATCATTCAAAGCACAATAGTTCACATCTCATTCATCATTTAATCAATCAAGCAAGTAACACCATTATTCACATAAATACCTAGTGAGTATCTAAAAACACTAATCGGTTGATATATACTCATGACTTATCATTTGTTTTAACCAAACAACTACAAGGTACTAACCGGTTAGATGTTGAGGGTATGAAGAATCAATGAACCAACTTCCGGGTGACGATCTCGAGCTTGATCCGAGAGTCTTAGTGCTTCCGGTTGAATCCGAGAGAGATGAGAGGAGGTTTGTGGTGGTGTTCTAGGGTGTTAGTGAGAGGGAGAGAGTGTGTAGGAGAGTGTGTGTGAGAGTGAGTGTGGGTTGCCCAAAAATGGAAAGGTTGGCTATCATCATGGGTTACATACTCGTTCCAAGTTGGTGCACCCTAATGGGCTTTCGGGTAGACTAAAGGAGGTCCATGTCCCAACCGGCCCACTGTTTACTGTTTACTCGAGACCGAGTGGTCTCGAGTCGTGGTCTTGGTGGTCTCGGCTCACCAATACTCTTATTCATATATGTATACAGAACTTATACATTATACGTACACATTATCGACACATAGCACATCAAGATAAATCACCACTTTCGTTTAATATTATGTACACGCAAATTCAATACAAGATGGTTGCTCGGGAAAACCCAGAGTGTCACATTATCCCTAAGTTTTAAGAACTTTCGTCCGAAAGTTAAGGCAATCACTGTCAAGCTAGTATAAGTGAGAACGTTTCAACGGGGTGTCACATCATCCCCCCGTTAGTTTGGAATTTCGTCCTGAAATTCGGTTGTAGCTTCAGTGCTGGGAGTTTCATTTGGGAACAACTGGGGATACTTGCGCTTCATCTGGTCTTCCCGCTCCCAGGTAAACTCTGGGCCACGGCGCGAGTTCCAACGAACTCGTACGAGAGGTATCTGGCTACGTTTGAGGGTTTTGATTTCTCGATCCGTGATCACAATCGGTTCCTCAGTAAAGTGTAGCTGTTCGTCAATAGTGAGTTCCTTGAAAGGAATGATGAGTGTTTCATCTGACGGACACTTCTTCAGATTAGACACGTGAAAGACGTTGTGCACAACGCTCAGTTCTTCAGGCAGATTCAATCTGTAAGCGACCTTACCGATCTTTTCGGTAATTTCGAATGGTCCGACATATCGCGAATTAAGCTTGCCCCGTTTTCCAAAACGAACCACACCCTTCCAGGGTGAGACTTTAAGTAGAGCCCGGTCACCAACCTGGAACTCTAGCGGTTTCCTATCCTTATCAGCGTAACTCTTCTGACGGTTACGAGCTGCCGCCATGCGTTGTCTGATCTGGACAATCCTTTCCGTAGTGTCTACCACAAGTTCTGGACCTGTGATCTGGCTGTCACCAACTTCCGCCCAGCAAAGAGGCGATCGGCATTTACGACCGTACAATGCCTCAAAGGGTGCTGCCTGAATGCTGGTGTGGTAGCTTTTGTTGTAGGAGAATTCCACTAACGGTAGGTGCTTTTCCCAACCCTTGCCAAAATCGATTACACATGCCCTAAGCATGTCTTCAAGTGTTTGGATGGTGCGTTCAGACTGCCCATCCGTTTGTGGATGATAAGCGGTGCTCATGTCTAAACGTGAGCCAAAGGATTTGTGCATAGCTTGCCACAACTCAGAAGTGAAACGCGCGTCTCGATCGGATATAATAAAGGTTGGCACTCCGTGCCTCGAAACCACTTCCTTTAAGTATACCTCTGCTAAGGTAGAGAACTTGTCTGTTTCTTTAATAGCCAAAAAGTGGGCAGACTTAGTTAATCAATCTACTATCACCCAAATGGTGTCATTTCCGCGTTGAGACCTAGGCAGGCCAGTAACAAAATCCATGGAAATCTGCTCCTATTTCCATTGCGGGATTTCTGGCTGTTGGAGTAGGCCCGATGGTTTCTGATACTCAGCCTTGACTCTTGCACAAGTCAAACATTTTCTGACATAGGTTGCTATGTGGGCCTTCATGCTAGGCCACCAGTATGTAGTCTTTAAGTCGTGGTACATCTTATCCGAACCAGGATGTACTGAGTAACGGGACTTATGGGCTTCATGCATTACAAACTCGCGCAAATTCCCATAAAGTGGGACCCATATACGCCCGTTTACGTAGTAAGCACCATCTTCTTTTTGTTCTAGCCGTTTCCTTGATCCTCACAGGGACTCAACCCTGACGTTCTCGACTTTGAATGCTTTGACCTGAGCGTTTCGGATTTGCTTAGGGAGGTTCGAATGGATGGTGAGCTGTAAGGCACGAACACGCTTAGGTTTGGTTTCCTTCCTGCTGAGGGCATCTGCCACCACATTAGCCTTGCCTGGATGATATTTAATTGCACACTCGTAGTCATTTAGGAGTTCGACCCATCGGCGTTGCCGCATATTCAACTCCTTTTGTTCCATTATGTGCTGGAGACTCTTGTGATCGGTGTAAATCGTGCACTTGGTACCGTATAAGTAATGTCTCCAAATCTTGAGCGCGAAGACCACAGCTCCGAATTCTAAATCATGTGTCGTGTAGTTCCGTTCGTGGATCTTGAGTTGTCGCGAAGCGTAAGCGATAACCTTCTCGCGTTGCATCAACACGCAACCAAGTCCTTGAATAGAAGCGTCGCAGTAAACAACAAAGTCATCGGTACCTTCAGGTAAGGAAAGAATAGGAGCACTACAGAGGTTCCTCTTTAGTTCCTGAAAGGCAGATTCCTGAGCATCACTCCATTTGTAAGCAACACCCTTCTGAGTGAGGGTCGTAAGTGGTTGAGCGATCTTAGAAAATCCCTTGATAAATCTTTGATAGTATCCTGCCAATCCCAAGAATTGACGAACTTCGGTCGGAGTCTTGGGTATAGGCCAATTCTTAATGGATTCGATCTTAGCGGGGTCGACGTGAATCCCATCCTGATTGACTATGTGCCCAAGGAAATGGACTTCTCTAAGCCAGAAATCATATTTCGAGAATTTGGCGTACAGTTGCTCATTGCGAAGGAGTTCAAGAATAAGACGCAGGTGTTGTTCATGCTTCTCTTGACTTTTCGAGTAGATTAGGATGTCGTCAATAAACACAATTACGAACTTGTCGAGGTAGGGTTTGCACACTCGGTTCATGAGATCCATGAAGATCGCAGGTGCGTTGGTCATTCCGAAAGGCATAACGAGGAATTCGTAGTGACCATAGCGGGTTCTGAAAGCAGTCTTAGAGATGTCCTCATCGCGGACTCTCAGCTGGTGATAGCCCGATCGCAGATCGATCTTGGAATAATAGCTCGACCCTTGCAGCTGGTCGAACAGGTCGTCGATACGGGGAAGTGGATAACGATTCTTGATGGTAACCTTATTCAGTTCGTGGTAATCGATGCACATTCGGAATGTGCCATCCTTCTTTTTGACAAAGAGCACTGGGGCTCCCCAGGGTGACGAGCTAGGACGGATAAAACCTTTGTCCAAAAGTTCTTGTAGTTGAGTAGAAAGTTCCTTGAGTTTTGCGGGAGCTAGTCGATAAGGTGCACGAGCTATAGGTGCTGCTCCGGGAGTTAGTTCGATTTGAAATTCGACCTGACGGTGAGGAGGGAGTCCAGGTAGTTCTTCAGGAAATACCTCAGGATAATCGCGTACAACTGGAAAATCTTCAATCATGTTTTCCTTTTTCTGCGTGTCGGCAACAAGTGCTAAGATAGCGGTGTACCCCTTTCGTAAACACTTCTGGGCTTTTAAGAATGAAATGATGCCTGTGACTTCTCCGCCTTTGTCGCCTTGGATGATAAGGGGTTTGCCAGGAGGACGGGGAATACGAACAGCTTTCTCTTGGCAGAGGATTTCAGCCTGATGTTTGGATAACCAATCTATACCAATGACGACGTTGAAGCTTCCGAGAATGACGGGGAAGAGATCGATACGGAAGGTCTGACCAGACAATTCTAGTTTGCAGTTACGAATAACGTGTGAGGCCTCGAGGTTTCTACCATTAGCTATTTCAACGATGTGCTTAGAGCTTAACGGCGTAAGAGTGGACTTAAGCTTCTTACTAATACGTAGGGATACATAACTAGCATCTGCTCCAGAATCAAATAATATGGAAACATAACGATCATTAAGTAGGAACTTACCCGCCACCACGTTGGGGTCGTTCCTTGCTTCAGCAGCCCCAATCACGAATGCGCTTGCATTGTTTCCAGCTCCCTGGTTGTTGTCGTTGTTTCCAGCACCTCGATTATTGTTGTTGCGATTCTGGTTCAGCTGAGGGCAATCCTTTCGCATGTGCCCTATTGCCCCACATTTGTAGCATTCACGGTTGTTTCCTTGTTGCTGTTGTGGTTGTTGTTGATTCTGCCTAGCTGGAAGATGGCTCCTGCAGTCTTTGGCTTCATGCCCCATCTTGTTGCATCGCTGACATTGACTTTTACCACATGGCCCACTGTGGTGTCGGTTACATTTGTTACACTTGGGGTGGTTTCCTCGATAGCCACCCTGTTGCTGAGGGCCCTTGTTGCTTTCAGTCTTCCTTTGTTGAACTGAGGCCTAAGTGGGGTTAGCATCCTTCCCTGATTTCCATCCCACTTTCATTTGTTATCGCTAGAGGTTCCGGCAGTAGCACTGATCCTTTTGGGCAGCTTGCCCTCCTCCACAGCCTGATCGGTGAGTTTGTGAGCAAGACGGACCACTGGCTGAATGGTATGGAGGTTGGCTAAGGTCACATGGCTCTGGATCTCTGGGGCCAAACCTTTGATGTACAATTCGATCCTTCGATACATAGGTCGGGACATGTTCGGGAAAAGTGCAGCATAGTCGTTGGACTGCTTGGTGTAGGTCTCAATCTCTGATCCAACCATCTTGAGCTCATAGTATTCGTTTTCTAGTTTGTGGATGTCATCCCTGTGACAATACTCCTCTTTGATCATGTCCTTGAAATCTTCCCACACAATAGCATTAGCAGTTTCCAGACCAAGCATCTGAATCTGCGCCTTCCACCATGAAAGCGCGCTTCCTTCAAGCGTACCAGTCGCAAACTTTACCCAATTAGCAGGGGGACACTCGCAGACAGCAAATACAGCTTCGGCCTTTTCAATCCAGTGTAGAAGGCCTATGGCACCCTCGGTGCCGTTGAAAGGGAGAGGCTTGCAATCCATGAAGGTTTTGAAAGTACAAACACGTGGTTGCGCAGGCGCTTGCTGACCTGTTGTGAGAAGCGAAGCGAATAGGTTTAGAGGTGAAAAGACGATGCGGGGGTAGGATCTAAACATCCTAAAGTAACGAGTTTACCTCCAGGGTGAGCTGCGAAAGCTGCAGCCACCGTGTTGAGCAAGTTAGTGAACTGAGCCTGAGTCATGTTAACGTTTCCTCTTCCGCGTCCACTCATTGTCTTCATAACCAGAAAACTCAGTATGAGTGTGATGTCGTAATGTAGCGAGAATGAGGTAAAGGAGGGATACGTATCTATCTAATTAGGCACACTAGTATGTATAGTAGGGCAATCAACATAAAGTAAACAAGCAAGTAAACACAAGTCCGAGTTATGAGGTCTAATTTCGTTGAGTCTTGCCCTTGGAGTGTAGTGTCATCACGAGTCACGGGTTATAGTCTGGTTTTTCTCAAAAAGACTTTCTTTTTAAAACCGAGTTCACTATAACCAATGGCTCTTATACCAATCTGTCACACCCCCAAAATCCACATGCGGAGTACCACCGCTTGGAGGCGTGACTGACCAGGATCCAGCCACCAATTATACTGAGCATGGGTCAATAGTTAAAATGTTCACCAACCACAATAGTTAGTAAACATTATAGTTCGAAGTTTTAAAAGTTTAAGTTCAAATAACAGTTTAAGTAAACAACGGAAGCATAAACAAAACAGTTTCAAAACAAAGTTCATAGTTCAAGATTATTTAAAACCCAACACATGGGCTAGACGACAACTACACATTCCCAAGCTGCAAGCTCCTGAGTCACTGGGTACCTGCAAAGCATGCAGTAGGGTATCAACAAAAATGTTGGCGAGTTCACGAGTTGTCCAGTTTTTAATTACCAAAAACTTGTTTCACCAGTTAATTTATCCGTTTATACATGCGATGGGGAGCTACCGCATAAGTAAGCGACTAAACTATTTTACAATACCGAATACTTACTTAACCGTACGTTTTCGTAGTGCCCCGTTTGTCAATGTTCTATCATCATTGACGGTTTGCCAGAGTACATTAGTTCACTCCCGTTCCCAGTAACAAGGGTCGGTGTGAGGCTGGTTACACCTAAATAGCGCTATTAACTAATAACCCGTTCGCCAGGCCCCGGCGACTAATCGGTATTAAATGGTAGGGGCTTAAGTGATAGAGTTTCGTTTAGTGTTGCTTGTCGTATTTCCGTATAAACAATAATTAACTAAGAGTCCCATTTAAGGGGAAGAAAGTAGGTTTGTATCCCTTACGAGGGGATAGCGTTGTTTAAGTTTCCGTTTCCCAAAACCACCGGGAACGCATGCTTTAATAGTTGTGAACTCACCTTGGGTTGCTCGGCAGATTAGTTACTTGGTCAAACACGTTGGTCACCACGTCCTAACATGGTTACCAGTATAGGTTAGGTTGGGTACAAATAAGTCACGTAAATTCTACACCTAACTAACACATAGCATGCTTAGCATATATTTATCCTTTAGGTTATTGGGCCTGCCTAAGTTCTTAAACAGTAACAGTTAACACATTGCCCACTTAAACAGTAACATGCACAAGTAGTTCACACACCTCGGCCCAATAACACGGACAAGCAACCCAGTCGAGACAGGAGGGTCTCCACTCGAGATCACGTGGTCTCGAGTCGCAAACAGGAGATCTCGAGTCATGGAAATCTGGTCTCGAGTAGTGCATGCATGAGTCGAAACCTTTGAGGTCTCGAGTCCAGTCTCGAGTCAAAATCATAGAATCTCAAGTCGAGACCTTGCTGGTCTCGAGTTCCAGAAGTCTGTTTTGAGTTGTTTGGTCAAGGTCTCGAGTCGCAATTGCTGTGGTCTCGAATTGTAACTTAATGGACTACTTGCTGAGTCGAAACCTTTGTCGAGACCACTGATGAAACAACCGTTCTTGAGTAATCAGTTGCTGGTCTCGAGTTGTCTCCATGATGGTCTCGGGTCGAGATCATAGGTTCCGACTCCAACATCTGTGGTTTCTAGAATGTTTGTACAAATAGTACTATCCAATAGAATTTCATGTTCATGATCCTTAGTACTAACCAATACAATTTCACCAACATGTTTTCTTGTCTAACCTTAAATCAAATAGATCAAACATACATTTTTCAAATATTTTCGTGGCATTCATGTTGTTCTTCATTAGGGTTTTCATCATTTTCAAAACACATTCAGATATTCATAACATGTTCATGTATTTCAACACTAGGGTTTTATCATTCATCTTTATCTTCAAAGCATGTGCATATATCCTTAGTTCTACAACATATGACACGATATTTGTGAACAAGAATTATGTGACATATATTCTAAGTATCAAGACAATCATTAAACACAATATTTGCCCTATTTTATCAATCATGAATCGGATGGTGATAAGCATCATCAATCATTCAAAGCACAATAGTTCACATCTCATTCATCATTTAATCAATCAAGCAAGTAACACCATTATTCACATAAATACCTAGTGAGCATCTAAAAACACTAATCGGTTGATATATACTCATGACTTATCATTTGTTTAACCAAACAACTACAAGGTACTAACCGGTTAGATGTTGAGGGTATGAAGAATCAATGAACCAACTTCCGGGTGACGATCTCGAGCTTGATCCGAGAGTCTTAGTGCTTCTGGTTGAATCCGAGAGAGACGAGAGGAGGTTTATGGTGGTGTTCTAGGGTTTTAGTGAGAGGGAGAGTGTGTGTGTGAGAGTGAGTGTGGGTTGCCCAAAAATGGCAAGGTTGGCTATCATCATGGGTTATATACTCGTTCCAAGTTGGTGCACCCTAATGGGCTTTCGGGTGGACTAAAGGAGGTCCATGTCCCAACCGGCCCACTATTTACTCGAGACCAAGTGGTCTCGAGTCGTGGTCTTGGTGGTCTCGGCTCACCAATACTCTTATTCATATATGTATACATAACTTATACATTATACGTACACATTATCGACACATAGCACATCAAGATAAATCACCACTTTCGTTTAATATTATGTACACGCAAATTCAATACAAGATGGTTGCTCGGGAAAACCCAGAGTGTCACATGAAATGACATGTGGTCATTTTATGCGAAATCAGTAGCCTATAAATAGGCATGTGTAGTTTCTCATTTGGCACGGAATTAGTTGTGGTGTACCGAAGTGCTGCCAAATTTTCAAGTCAAATATTAATGAGAAGCTTGTTTTAAGTATCATACTCTGTTTTCTACACCTTCTATCACTGATTCTAGGCTGTTTGTCTGTTTCCGCCTTTCAAACAGTTATGTGTTGACTCTGATTGACTCATTTGGTCGTCAAAACGATCCTCCAAGTGGTATCAGAGCTCAGGATGAGTCAATACACTTGAATCAGTGCTTAGAATTCTCATTTTTGGATTTCTGGACAAATTCACGGACAAAATGGACTGATTTTTTGATATTGTGTGTAAAATACAGTTTTAACAAACCCTTGAAAAAATCAGATCAAAATTCAGACTAAAAGTGACAAAAATGGGCCAAAAGGGTAATTTTGTTTGAACGAGCATCTTATTTCGTTTGAAAAATTGAAGTAATTTCACACGAAATTACTAATTTCGTATGAATTACATCTGATTTCGTTTGAAAAAGTAATCCCGTTTGGATATTCCGCACAGAATTAAGTATTTCGTTTGAAGGTACTAATTTCGTGTGAATGTGCTTCATGTGAATGTGTCATGATTTCGTTTGAAAATAATAATTTCGCGTGAAACATATCATCGAACCATGTATGTTGACTGAATAAAGTTGAGAGGTTCAATGAGAATTAAGTACACAAATACAGTTGTCGGCCACATTCAATTTGAAGGTCCAATAGAGATTAAAGAGGTGTCAGCCCACTATAAAATAAACCGATCTTATCAATTTTGTCGGTCATTTGATACAATCCATGTGAAATAATAATTGTGCACGTGAATTTTCTCTTGGGCAAATAAACAAAATTAACAAGTGTCACATTTTGTCGGTCATTTGATTCATTCAATGTGAAGGTCCATGTGAAGGTGTTGTCAGTTTTGTCCATCGGCCCTATAAGAATTGAAATTGATTGTTGTTTTATCGATTAAGTGGAAATTGATTGGCCCAATAAAAGTGAGTTGAAAATTGATGTTATCGGCCCATGTGATCACACTTAAAGTTGTCGGCTTTAGTGGGTTTGTTGGTCCAATTAAATCCAGTGTTAAGATTGTCGGCCCAATCTATCGTTAAACATATTCATTAAAATAATCGGCCCAATACAAGTTAAGGTCCAATTAAATCAATTTGTTAGTTAAAGTTGACTTTGTTTGACTCACTTGATCGGGTTACAATCCTATTCAGGGGATTTTATTTGATTCAAAAGTTTATAGTGCAACGAATCGAGTGGCAATCCAAACGAGTTGTCACCCGATCCTAATCAGTTTTATTTGTTTGTGTTTCAAGTGATTTGTTAAGCATCGGATACCCGCCCGATCAAATCTCCAACCGATCCGTTGTCACTTGATTTTTGTCACTTAATCGGATATTCATCTGATTCAGTTGTTTGATAAAGTGATTGAAATAATCTTAGATTGTGTGAATTTTCGTATCGTTTGAAAATCTGTCTTCGTGAATCTTTCAATACTGAAACATGGATTCTGAGTCTTATAACTCGTCTTTTGGAAATGGTATGTTTGTTCAGACTACATCAAGTATCAAACAGAAGTTTGATAGTTTTACAGCTATCAGGGGAGAATCTACAAAAGAGTTGATCGAAAGGTATTGCAAGTTATATGTAGAGATGAAGCGTTTGAACGTTAGCAAAAGAGATGACGAGTGGGTTGACAAGTTGGCAAATGCTTTATCGCGTGATGAGTGGGGCACATATCTGTTGATTTGGAAGAAAAACATGGAATATTTTGGATTCAATTTGAGCACGTTCATTGAGAAGATTGAAGCTCAAGAACTTGAACTCCATAAGATTAAAAAAAATGAAGTCTGATTCAGGAGAGGAATCTGAGTCCAAGTCTGGAGAGATTGGTAAACCCGGAAGTAAAATTGACAAACAAGAAAAGGTTTCAGAAAAAGCTCAAATTTTTGATCAATCATCAGATGAAGAAAGCAATGATGACAGTGAAAAAATTCGAATACTTGAAAATTATCAAAGAGAATTATCACCTGAAAGTTATAACTTTTATTTTGCAGGTAAGATGGAAGAGATAAAAAAAAAGACAAGCTGCAAGAGAGAAGAATCAGAAAGAAGCAACTGTTGAAGTAAAAGTCAAATCTGAGGAAAATGATCAAGTGGTAAAGAATCAGGTTGAAGAAATTTCAGCTATCAAGGTTGAGAAGAAAGTTGAAGCTGAAATGATGTCCGAGAAGTGCTTAAACTGTGATAAATCTGAAGCAGACAATGTCAAAATCTTGAAAGATGTGGAGAGTTTGACATTGGAAAACAAAAACTTAAAAGAAAATGAAAAAGTTTTTCAAAATAAAGTAAAAATTTTAGAAAATGAAAAATTGAAAATTGAAAAAGATTTTGAAAACAAAATAAAAATTTCGGAAAATGAAGATTTTTGGATAAAATTGGAAAATAAAAATTTAAAAGAAAAAGTAACAAAATTTCAAAGTCAAATAAAAGTTTTAGAAAATGAAAAATCTGTTCTTGAAAAGAATAAGATTGAAAATGAAAAAGCAATAAATTCTCATCGTGAAAAAATATCTCAACTTGAAAAAGAAGTTGAGAATGCTAGAAATAAAATTATTGAGTTAGAAAAGACATTGAAAGGTTTTATGACCTCGTCTGCATTGCTAGATCATATATGTCCAAAACCGATCAATGAAATTCCAATAAGTGACAATGTCACAAATTATGACAAAGTCATAATTGAGGATTGTGATGATAAATCTGATGATGAAAATGAGAAAAAGAAAATATTTTTGAAATTAAAAGAAAAGTTTCAAGAAACTGTTTTACAGTCTACTGAAAAATGTGAATGCTCAACGCAAAAACCTTTTAAGAAGAATGTGGAACAAAAACAAAATGTTAAAAATTCTAAACGTTTTCAAAGCATTAATAAAAGTTCATCAGTTCAATCATCCAATCATTGTAAAAAACCACAAAAAGTTGAAAATCAAAACTCACAAAAAGTTGGTAATAAGTGGTGCAGGTCTGACCACAGTGCTCAAAAGTCAAATCAAGTTTCTAAGAGAAGATGGAATGAAGATTCTTCAAAGAAAAATCATTACAATGATAAGAAACAGAGAAATGATGAGTACTACAAATCAAATCAGTGTTATGATTTGAGTTTGTGGTTTGAAAATGGTGAATGGTACGATAACAGAGTGTGTTACAAATGTGGTATTCAAGGACACATTGCTGTTAACTGCTGGAGTCAGAGATTTGAGACAAGGAGATGCTATGAATGTTAAATCAAAGGTCATATTGCAAGAGATTGCCCAATGATATCAAAGGGAAGATCGAGGCTGAATCTCATGGAATGGTGAAGAAATCAGTTAAAAGTGATAAAAAGCCCAAAGAACCGAAAGTGAAAGAACAGAAAGTGAAGCTTTCACAAGGGCAGAAAGATAAACCGAGAAAAAAAGAGAAAGAAAGCAAGGGAGTATCTTGAAAGGATTTTGTCCTCGGGTACAACTGGTGTTCAGATAAAAGTTCTGATGAATCGATTTACTCAACAAAAAATGATCAGTCAAGTAAAACGAATTCATCAGATACAAATTTGAGGACAAAAGGGATAGTAAAGAAAGAAACAGTGGTTAATCAAAAGATCAACAAATCAAAGAAAGTGAGATTTTCACTTCCTGGCGATGAATTTGTTTCTTCAGAAGCAAAAGAGCCACGTTTTGGCGATGAATCTGATTCGTCAAAGTCAGAGGAGCCACCAGTTGAGCAAAAAGGAGAAAATTCAGTTCCGCCAATGGATGATGTCAACTTTCCACCATTGCGGACTGAAAATTTTAAACAAAATGTTGGGAAAGTAGAAATTTCGGATCAATTCTATTCTGAAAAGAAAGAATTTGATGTCAAAAAGGCGTTCAATGGAAAAGTGAAAAATATTGTTGGAAAACTGGTCGAGGATAAGGTAAAAGGGGTTAAAGAATTTTATGAATCAAAAAGATATGTTCAAACCCCGAGTGAAAATAACTCAGATACACCCAAGGCTGGTCAGGCTTGGGTGCCTGCATTCTTTGCTTGAAAATCCTGACTTGCCGGAACTCCCAGGTTGGTAATTGGGGAGTAGGAATCGACATCTTTCTTGAGAAATTCACATCTGTGATATTTCGACATACAAGTGGTTAATCAAGGACATTAAGTTGTACTTGATTTAACTATCTTACAAGTGGTATGATTATTGGAAATTGTTTTTTGTGATAAACCTACAAGTGGTTGAAAAACAGTGTGATGAATTAAACCCCATGTTTGTGAAATGGCAAACAAAACTAATTTTCTGGAAAAAACCATTTTGATTAAAACAAACTTAAGTGTTTTGAAATCATAATGGGAAAATAGTTTGTTGTCAGGGGGAGTTCTGACTGTTTAAGCCAAGTGGATGGCGAATTGAGGCAATTCTCATCAGTTTGTCACTTTATTTGTATAGTTTACTGCTTTATTTTTCAAATTTTCCCAGAAAATCAAAATTTGAAATATAATTTTGATTTTAGGGGGGATAAATTAAAAAAAAATAGAAACTTTGAAAAACTCATAAACATTGAAAAATTCAAAATGAGTTGTGTTGTAAAAAGAGGAAATGATAGTACATGAGTGGACTATTAGTGCATGCTAGAGAAATGTAAAGTTTTATAAAGTTTTAAACAGTCTCACTAGGGATGTGTCGATAGGCTCAGCTAAGACTAGTAGTTTTGTGAAAATGATACAAACATAAAGCAAAAAGCCTAAGTCTGGTGGGAAACACGGTCGAACGCATAGTACTTAGTTTTGTCCTTCTTGACTGTGTGCCTGCTTGGTAATTGCTAATTGTCGAAAGACATAAAACCGGTTAAATTTGTGAGCTTTCACAATTTTGCTGAAAAGTCACTGTGATTCTGTGTTTTCATTTTGCAAAGACTTAAACTTGTTTTATTTCTTTATTTTGTTTAAGCATTGGACATCCTCTGCGTATACGTGAGTATCGAACTGGATGTTATTGCCTAAACATTCTGCTTTATTTTCTTTGGTGTTTCGTTTAAGCTTTGGATCACCTCTACGTATACGGGAGTATCGACCTGGTGGTTAAAGCCTAAACAACTTCAACTTGTTTTTATTTCTTATTTTGTTTAAACATTGGACTTTCTCTGCGTATACGGAAGTAATGTTTAAACATTCTGCTTTATTTTTACACAAATCACAGTTGATGAAAGTTTAAAGGCATTACTTGAGTCAGTGTATTGCATGATGAGGGGATATGCTAAGATCGTGGGGCGCATAAGACTTTAGTGCTATCTAAATATACCTTAATCGTATCAGTATGCATTACGAACATCTTAGAGGAGTTTAAGTGGATCACAATATCGATGATCTAGGGTGAATTGTTTAAAAGCTTTAAGTGGTAATGTTTAGATCAACGGTGCAGCTGATTTGTCTCAATAAACTGATATGATCCTCTAACGCAAACTCACAAAAATATTGTTTGTAAATATCTCTTTACTGCTTTTCATTAAAAAAAATAAAAAAAAAGGAATGTGTTTTAGCATAAAATTTTGAAAAATCAAAAAGATTTTACTTCATCTTATTTTCGACAACTGATGTTGAAGAGTTGATTTTCAAAATTCCGAGTGCTAAACATGATGAACCACATTGGGTTGGGGAGTTTGTTTAAATGAGAAATATTTTTGAGAATGATTATATGATGAGTTAATCAAGGTCATTAATTTGAACTTGATGTAACTATTAATGTTTGGTCAATGAATGCTCTCTATTAGTAAGTTTTTCAAAGAGATATAAATAAAAACTTGTGTTTTGGGTAGAGAATGTGCAGGAAACATTGAAAAAGCTAGGTTTCGATTCCTGAGGGTTAATGCCAGGTTTTAGATCCTAAGCTACAAGTTCCAGACTGAGATCCCGGAACAACTTAAGGGGGAGTCTGTTAGCAAAGGGGAGTTTGAAGAGTGAAAGAGCCAGACTCAGAGTTTGGAGAATAGCTAATAATGGTGATTGAAGAAAAGAGAGAGTTTGAAGGATGCTTCAAAGTCAAATACTTTGAAAAAGTGTGAAGACTGATCAAGACTGAAGTTTTGACGTACTAAAGTCTCGTACTGAAGACTCCGTCAACATCCAAGGGGGAGACTGTTGGTGCATATGTCTGTTGACTTCGTCTTGTATCAAGTCTTGTAATAGAAATGATAGATCTAGGTCATGTCGGTAGCTTGTATAGGGGTCAAAATGTAATTTTATGTTGTTTTGTAGTAATTTCGCTTGAAATGACATGTGGTCATTTCATGCGAAATCAGTAGCCTATAAATAGGCATGTGTAGTTTCTCATTTGGCACGGAATTAGTTGTGGTGTAATGAAGTGCTGCCAAATTTTTAAGTCAAATATTAATGAGAAGCTTTTTTTAAGTATCATACTCTGTTTTCTACACCTTCTATCACTGATTCTAGGCTGTTTGTCTGTTTCCGCCTTTCAAACAGTTATGTGTTGACTCTGATTGACTCATTTGGTCGTCAAAACGATCCTACAAAGCAAATATAAAGTTAATGAAGAACTACGATCTTCATCTAGCCCAGTAGCAAACGGCTCTAGTAAAGGCACATCAAATCCGTTGATGGCTGACAGTTTGCCAAAAACTGAACAGGTCTCTCTTAGACCAAGTTACTCCCAAGATATAAAAGAAACAGTAAAATCTAAATCTAGATTTTATGTCATTTTTTATGGAGAGCATAGAGGCATATATGAAGATTGGTCCATAGTGTCTCAACATGTTTCTGGAAGACCGGTAACATTCAAGAAGTTTGGATCTTTATCACAAGCCCAACAAGAAGCCACTCGATACTGAGCCGAGTGTGGAAAAAAGGAAATTCCTCTAAAGCAATTTCCATATCTTCACGAGTCATAGTGGAACCCCATTATCAAAGGAAGCTTTGGAAAAAATGGAGCAACGCACTATCTTCAACAAAGTTGATGTGAGTCCTACTACAAAACAGAGACTCTGCAAAATAATGCAAGGTGCACAGGAAAGCCCTCAGTTCATGAGCTGTAAGGAATCCTACACCAAAGAAAATTCTGAAAAAAGTGGTCCTTCTATTAAAGACAACTACTTTTCAAATAAAGACAGGCGGAAGCCGGACCCAACACATGGGTTTGTCGACTAAAAAACGTCATCCATGACGATTAATTAAGGGCTATAATGGTCTTTTGTAAAATTCACTTCTCTTATATAAAAAAGTTGAATTCATAAGGATACATCATCATCATCTATCATCTAACCACCATCCCCTACTCAATCCCTTGTTCAAATTCTCAACCACCCTCACCTACTTTTCTTTTTCTTTGATCATTCATATGATCATTTCTTTTAAGTTTATGTGTGCTAGTATGGAGTAGAAACTCCTTTAAGGAGTTGATGTAAATTTCAAGAAGTTCTCATTCGGGAGAACAGTTATGAAATAAAAAAACTCCTTTGTAAACCTCTATCTTTTATCTTTTATCATGAAAGTTTTTTCTGTAAAACCTGGAGTCCTGGAGCCCGTTGAAGTACCGCTGAGGCACGAGGCCGTTAGGGAAATTAAGGGTTGGATTGGTCCCTTGCAGAAGAAATAGAAACTTTCAAAAAGAAAATACAAGAAGAAAAAAGGTATAATTTTTATTTCAAACTGTTAAATTACTTCAAGATTGATATTTCATATCTCTCCTTAAAATCTTAAAAATAATTTATTTGAACACAAAAAACTAAGATTTTGATTAAATCAAAAAATGATGTTTATAAACAAACACAAAAAGAAATCGATTAACAACTATCGAAACAAATGATTCTTCAATCTAAAAAGTTTAGTCAAAATATGACTACAAAAAATAGTGAATTTTGTAAATTCAAAGGATTAATTCCACAATTAAACAATTTCAAAATTGTTTATGTTAGTTTACAATTGTCGACTAATATGAATCTTAGATTCATTAAATTAAATTTCAAGTTATGAATTTTATATTCAATAAATTGAAATCCAAGTTATCAATCGATTGTCTTAATCGATTAATGATTCTAATAATGAAAGATTACTTTCAAAGAAAACTTTATATGATTAAAGTTAATGAATATTATATTCAAAATACTATTCATCTTTTTCTTTTTATTCGAATAAAAAGAAAAGAAAATATTGTGCATCTTTTTCTTTTAATCATTCGATTGATTAAAAAAGATTAATTTAAATTAATGAATTTTATATTCTATATTGTAAATGCTATTTAAAAAAACCGGTCTGTTAGTTGGGCAAGTTGGTATCATAGCTTTTGCTAAAATAACGTCTACAAAAAATGATTTTTAATCTACAAAAATGATTTTTAATCTAGAAAAAATGATGAGTCTTAACCAGACCACAAAAAACTTCTAAAGGACTTAATGAACCCTTTAGTTGAATTTGGTAGAAATTCTGAAGTACCTCCGCAAGTGGTATCAGAGCAGATTTCTAACCACCAGTTGAATGAGTGCTTTGGTTAAAGCATAAGAGATTAAATAATTAATCGTAAACACTTTATTACCTGGTTCCATCAGGACAGATTACGAAAAGACTTCTGGACTTTTTATCGTCTGAATAAATCTTTTCTGCTTCATAATCCTTTATGGAGAGAGCTCTTGCTTTGGACCATAGGATTCTGAAATCTGGGAAGCTTATTCCTTCTAAAATCTCTGAAGATGGATCTTTGGATGGAACTTCTTCTTTCTCTTTTATGAAGACGACCTGTCTTCTTTGACCAGTATGATTCTGGACTTTGGGCACTAATATTGGTGCTTTGAAGATTATCTTCTTGCCTCAGAAGTTAGCTTGGTGCTTATCTGCTTCTTGTTGAGCTTGAAAAAGTGTCCTGTACTTCTTGTGGACGAAAGATGTTTCCTTTATTAGATTGGATACAATGTCCCAATCATCATAGATTCCTGCATTTGGACCTTCAAATATCACGTAGAACTTTGAATCATCCTTTGCTGGCATTCTTGTCTTGTCCGCATAACTAGGCCGAAGACTAGTTTCTCCAACTTTTTCCAAGTTGTCAGGAGTCAACGGATTTGACTTCTTAGCTACAGAGCCATTTGCATCTGAGCTTCTGGCAGAAGATGAACCTTCTCTTTCCATTTTTCGTAAATGGACAACCTCCGAAAATGTAGACCCAGGGGTCAATCGGATCTTAGCCTTCTTTGAATGAAGGTCTCGCCTGGCTTGTGAGGCCTCTGGCATGCTTTTTCCCAAAGCATCAGGGATCAACGGATTTGTTGAGTCTTTACCAGTCGCCGTCTGCACTGGACTAGATTCTGTTTTTAGCTTTTCAGCGTCCTAGACAGAATTTCCAGTTAAGATCATGGTCGTGTAGACACTGATTTGATCTCTGATGGATCTTAATTCTATTTCTAGAATTTTTTCCTTGAGACGTAGAGCTTTAAGATCTTCTTCCATACTGGAAGTTTTTTATAAAGACAATTTCTTTAGGCGTAAAGCCCTTAAATCTTTCATCTCCCTTTCTTTTTAAAGGTTTTTTTGTAAATGAAGGTGATGATTTTGGATGAAGAAAAACCTTCTATTTATAGGAGCAAGGATGATAATGATATCATTGCTTATGATTTCTGAAAATCTCGTGTCAAGCTATCAGTTAAAACGTTTTTGGCCCCCTTAAGATGCTCATTGTTGAATGAATATATCTTTAAAACCGTGTCTGCCATTTGATAAAATGTTTATTATTTCCAAAAAAATAATAATGTTTCAGTCAGAATGTTAGGGGTTGAATGACTTGATTTTCTGCAGTTAGGGAGTCGATTTCATATATGAATACAACTGTTTGATTGATGCGATGATCATGCTTATGTGTGTTAACTTTAGAGGATTAGGGTGGTTATTGTTCATGACCCATCATGGGGAAGAAAGCCCTTGACGAAAGTTGTTATGTTTCGTCAAGGAGGCACTCGACGAAAGCTATCATGTTTCGTCAACATGGGTTCGACGAAAGGTGATGAGTTTCGCCGACAGGAAATCAAGCAGAATGTGATTTGGAATGATTTAATATTGTATGATTAGACAAATCATTAATTATACACATCAGACATCATGTGATTCACTATACACAATCACTTTGGTGATTAAGTTGTCGGCCCCTGTGTAGACTTCATTAAATACATATGAATATGTGTATACCTCATTAGATCACACTATGGTTTGGCGGCCCATGTGATTAGGTTGAGAGACCCAAGGAAGCTTTATCATTAATTGAAATTATGTCAGCTACCTTTATTAAAGTTATTATATGTTCATGAGAATTGATAGTGTTGTCAGATTGCGTATGCTTTGCTAGTAATTCCTATTACATAGTGTGATCACTCGATCGAGCCACATAGTCACCCGATCCTGATCAGTTGACTATTGGATATTGTTACGAAACATACATGTGGGTTCGGATATACATGAGTAGAATAACTGTTATGTGTCATTCGGTGATTATTGCATGTACGCACACTATGATTATGATCTATACGTAAACCTTATGAATGTAAACTAATTTCGCATACGTGAATACCATAGGCTGTGACTGTTTGAGTGTGAACAAGTAGTTAATCTTACCGAGCAAACCAAGGTGAGTTCACTGCCCTTTTCCAAGCATGCATCCCGGGAAGGGATATCGGGTAACGTTCCAGGGAGGAATGCAGGTTAATGGGGTGTTGGTTATTACTCAGTTTCTATCATATAAGACCCCTTACATCTACCGATTGTTGCCGGCAAGGCAACGAGGTATTTAGTTGATAGCGCTATTAGGTTTGGCACCCTCACACCGGGCCGGAAGGACGGGCGTGAACTAATTACCTTGACCACTTGACCAATGCTTTGATAGAGGCATTGGGGTTTGGGCAAACACATCTAGTAGCCACATACGGTAATCGAGTTAATAACATCATCAAACCATAACGTTGAACTGTTCTAAACACACATCTGGTAACTAAACGCGTTAACAAAACTTTGAACTCACCAGCGTCGTCTGACACACTTTTCTGCATGCTTGCAGGTCGTTAGATTTCTTGACATGGACTTGCTATCCGGGAGTGCTGGAGTGATCATGGATCGAGGCTCTTGGATATATATTTGATACATTGGTTTTGAACACTTATTATGAAACAGTTGTTTAACGATTTACTATATGCTTCCGCTAAACATCTCTTTTGGTTTAATCTTATGATTTGGATTTACATTTGGCAATTAATGATATGTTTTATTTAAATACTATGCGTGGTTCAATGTGATTGGTGGCTTGGATCCTGGTACGTCACGCATCCCGCGGTGTTCCCGCATGTGGTATTTTGGGGGTGTGACAGCTGTGCCTTAGCAAGATTTTGTCTTGCTTTTTCTAATGTTTTTTGATTTTCTCGGTCTTTATCTGTAATGAGGTCGAGACCTAAAAACATCATGTATATTGCATTTATGATTTGATCAAAAAGAGCCTCACGATGTAAATTTTCATCCCAAGTGTTCCTTCGATGAAATTTTGTATAATTCCTGCAGACTTATGTTCTAATAATAATAACAAAGCCTTAGCATGAGAGAACTCTACTGAATTAGTCTGAATGATTAGACTGATCTCAATGTTCCGTTTATCAATTACCTCTTTTCTTTTGTCGAGGTTGAATATACAATCAATTTTAATAGTATTAATAGTAGTTGCACTACCATTGTCATTACTATTATAATCAGGTATACCTTTATGATACGGCATGGAAAATTCCGTATCCTCTTTTCTACGCCTGTTACTTTTGCTAGTAGAGGCATTGTAAGTTCTTTGTCTTGGAGACATTTCCATGTCTGAAGAACTTTCTTCAGTTTCGGGTTCTTCTTTCTTTAAAGGAAAGGCCCTTGGTTCTTCATTCTTTAAAACAAAGATCTGTTCTTTATTTTCAGAAAAATATCTTTCGTTTAAGATTTTATTTTCAGAAAACTTTTGTTCACATTCTTTGTCATTCAAAGTAATGAGATTAACAAGTTCTATTATTTGTTCAACTGGAAGGGTATCCAATTGTTCATCTAAAACTTGTTCCAATTTTTGAATGATGGAACTCATTTTATCCACAAGATAAAATAATCTTTTTATCTTTTAGTCTTTGAATATCTTTTTCCATAAAAGAATTTTTTCTTTTTAAATCAGTTTATTCAAAAAGTTTGTCATAAGGATGAATGCTCCAATCCGACTGTAATTCATAAATTCTTTGATTATTTCTTTCTATATAGAAATAATGTCTAGAAATCTCTAGATTTATATTTCTAAAAAGGTTTTTCCTTGACCTTTATTGGTCATTTGAAGTTGATCCGAAAGGCCATGATAATGCATTCGAACTTTTAGAACTTCCTAGAGATGGATTTCCAACGTTGAAGTTTGTAAATGAATACTTTTGAAAGCTTTTTTCATCATTAAATTTTTTTTTGCCTTTCGGGCATAAAAGTTTTTGAGTCCATTTTTTCATCAATTTTGTCTGAAACATCCTTGATGATTTTTGCAGCAGTTACCTCAAGATTTTCGTTGGTAGATAGACTATCCAACTTTCTAATTAAATCTTTAACAAGTTCCTCTAATTTTAAAAGAGTAGTCATGTTACAGTTATAATTGTTTTTTTAGTTCTAAGCTCCATAATTTTTTTGCTTAGAAGCAAAAATGTTTTTCTTAATAATCTTTATATTAAGAGATTTTGTTTTATGACTTAACATAAAATTTTCTTTAATTTGATTTATTCTAATAAACCAAATTTTTATATCAGCCTCTTCATAGGTGATTTGTTGATCAAGATATTGTAAATAATCTAAAATTGGTTTTGAAGACATTATTCTCCAATAATCCCTTTTAAAACTTTACCATACCCGTCTATTCTTTCTGACAAAGAACGAATTAATTGTTCAGTATTACTTGATTCTCTTATTTGTAAAGAGTTTCCAGCATAACTGTGTCTAGGTTTTGAAACTAAAACTTGTTTATTTCGTGCAATATCAATTGCCCAATTTTCTTGTAGTTGTGATGGCTCAGCGAATTTGCTGCCTTCAACAATTCCATTGTCTGAGAATATATCCTCAATTGTTATACTCTCTTTTTCTTTGTACTCAATTGAATGAGTGCTATTGGTTAAAGCATAAGAGATTAAATAATTAATCGTAAACACTTTATTACCTGGTTCCATAAGATCAGTTCTTTCACACTGATGTATAAAACTTAAAGTTTTGTCGAAATCTTTTGAATCTCGATGTAAAGCAAATTTAGGATAAACAGTAAATATAAATTTACCATATGCTAAATTTCCTTGAATTGCTCCCAGAAGAGCATCTTGCCTATTGATAATTCTATTATCAATGAGTGCCATTTTTATAGGAAAATTAATTCCATCTCTAAACTGTGCTTTTAGGAGGATTTTAACCGCTCCTATATGTACCATATTGAGAGACTTTCTCAACTCTGGTTTAATATGCAAAAGCTTTTTTGCTATTTCACCATTTGTTAAGAGTGGCAAATAAACTTCACCAGCTGTATTTTTTATGTCAACTGAAAGTTCTTCAGTGTTAAAACAATAAAATATTTTATTTTTTTTCTAGAAAAGGCTATAGAAACTAAACTTTGTAAATTTTTTGGTTGATTAAACACTTGTTTTGTGTCAAGCTTGAATTTAAGCTTGCTAATTTTTGTTAGTTGACCAGAATCATGTAATCTGATACAAAACCTTTTTCGTTTTCCTTAAAGTTTATTACTTCAGTTATTTCTTTAGACTCATCTGAATCGTTTTTAAATAGATTATTATTTTCCATTAATTTATGAAAACTAATATCCTATTTTTTTAAAAAGAGCAACAAGGCTCTGATACCACTTGCGGAGGTACTTCAGAATTTCTACCAAATTCAACTAAAGGGTTCATTAAGTCCTTTAGAAGTTTTTGTGTGGTCTGGTTAAGACTCGTCATTTTTTCTAGATTAAAATTCATTTTTGTAGATTAAAAATCATTTTTTGTAGACGGTATTTTAGCAAAAGCTTTTTTGTTATTTCACCATTTGTTAAGAGTGGCAAATAAACTTCACGAGCTGTATTTTTTATGTCAACTCAAAGTTCTTCAGTGTTAAAACAATAAAATATTTTATTTTTTCTAGAAAAGGCTCTAGAAACTAAACTTTGTAAAGTTTTTGGTTGATTAAACACTTGTTTTGTGTCAAGCTTGAATTTAAGCTTGCTAATTTTTGTTAGTTGATCAGAATTAATCATGTAATCTGATACAAAACCTTTTTCGTTTTCACTAAAGTTTATTACTTCAGTTATTTCTTTAGACTCATCTGAATCGTTTTTAAATAGATTACTATTTTCCATTAATTTATGAAAACTAATATCCTATTTTTGATATTGAGCATCTTCCTCTAATTTTAAAAGAGTAGTCATGTTACAGATATAATTGTTTTTTTAGTTCTAAGCTCCATAATTTTTTGCTTAGAAGCAACAACCATTGAACAAATAATAGAACTTGTTAATCTCATTACTTTAAATGATAGAATGTGAACAAAAGTTTTCTGAAAATAAAATCTTAAACGAAAGATATTTTTCTGAAAATAAAGAACAAATCTTTGTTTTAAAGAATGAAGAACCAAGGGCCTTTCCTTTAAAGAAAGAAGAACCTGAAACTGAAGAAAGTTCTTCAGACATGGAAATGTCTCCAAGACAAAGAACTTACAATGCCTCTACTAGCAAAAGTAACATGCGTAGAAAAAAGGATACGGAATTTTCCATGCCGTATCATAAAGGTATACCTAGGGCTGTAAACGAACCGAACGTTCAGCGAACAGTTCGTGAACTGTTCGGCGGGAAGTTCGTTTATGTTTGTTCGTTTAATAAACGAACGAACATGAACAAGAAATTTCGTTCGATTAGTTAAATGAACGAACATGAACAGAAGTATCGTTCGTTCGATTGTGTTCGTGAACGTTCGGTAAGGTGTTCGTGAACATTCGTTGATTTGCATTCGTTTATATTCGTATGTTTGTGTTTTAATTGAAGATCTTTGTACTTTCTTATATTTTACTTGTACTTTTTATATTATTAAACTTTTATTTATTTTATTTCCCTAACAATTAAACTAGGAAACCCACTTTCACCTTGTTTATGCATCATTTCCCTTTCATTTCTCATTATTTACATCGGCGAATATGATCGACCTCGGTTCCACAATAAGGGATTCAAGTTCAAGTGCTACTCACTGGGCCATCTATCTTTATCCTTCGCCGCGTTCGCCAAATTTATTTGTGTTCGTTTGTGTTCGTGAACTGTTCGCGAACAAGCTCATTTCCTTAATGAACGAACACGAACATAAAATCTCGTTCGGTAAGTGTTCATGAACCGTTCGTGAACACATTTATTTCCTTAATGAACGAACACGAACAAGGGCTTGTTCGTGTTCGTTCGGTTCGTTTACAGCCCTAGGTATACCTGATTATAATAGTAATGACAATGGTAGTGCAACTACTATTAATACTATTAAAATTGATTGTATCTTCAACCTCGACAAAAGAAAAGAGGTAATTGATAAATGGAACACTGAGATCAGTCTAATCATTCAGACTAATTCAGTAGAGTTCTCTCATGCTAAGGCTTTGTTATTATTATTAGAACATAAGTCTGTAGGAATTATACAAATTTCATCAAAGGAACAACTTGGGATGAAAATTTACATGGTGAGGATCTTTTTGATCAAATCATAAATGCAATATACATGATGTTTTTAGGTCTCGACCTCATTACAGATAAAGACCGAGAAAATAAAAAAAACATTAGAAAAAGCAAGACAAAATCTTGCCAAGGCACAACTTTGTGACATATGTCTTTTAGACGTTGTCACTTGTCCTTATGAAACAAATTTATATAAATTAGGACAGGTGAATTCCATTCTTGGATTGATGCTTACCTAATGAAAATTCCCATCGTCGGAGAAAAGGCGAAAGAACGATGGAATAAGGAAAAGAATCAATTTACAATGCATTCTCTTGGGTTTGCTACAAGAATTGTTAAAGAAGAAATTGCATCTTATAGTGATCTTTCTGATAAACAAAAATAGTTAAAACGTTTTAATGAAAACTGTTGTAAAAGACTCGCTGAGTTACCACAATTATCTTTTGGCTGTGAACCAACAAAAGATAAAAGTTATTTGAAAAAGAAATATAAAAATAAATATAAAACAAAAACTAAAAAAGGTTTTTGGAAAACCAAGAAAAGAAAATTTTCACCGGGAAAATATTTTTCTAAAGAAAAACCTAAGGTATGTCCTCAAGGTAAGAAAAAATGTCGTTGCTGGATATGTTCTGAAGAAGGACATTATGCCAACGAATGTCCCAACAGACAAAAATTTCCGGAAAAGATAAAGATTATGTTAGAAGCCGAAATTGAGGGATATTTTCCTTCTGAGAATATTTTTGATGGCTATACACAAGTATATGCTTTAGAAATATTAGACAACCTGTCATCCGATTCTTCTACAGAAGACGTCCTCAAGGTAAGAAAAAATGTCGTTGCTGGATATGTTCTGAAGAAGGACATTATGCCAACGAATGTCCCAACAGACAATGATATCATTGTCATCCTTGCTCCTATAAATAGAAGGTTTTTCTTCTTCCAAAATCATCACCTTCATTTATAAAAAACCTTTAAAAAGAAAGGGAGATGAAAGATTTAAGGGCTTTACGCCTAAAGAAATTGTCTTTATAAAAAACTTCCAGTATGGAAGAAGATCTTAAAGCTCTACGTCTCAAGGAAAAAATTCTAGAAATAGAATTAAGATCCATCAGAGATCAGATCAGTGTCTACACGACCATGATCTTAACTGGAAATTCTGTCCAGGATGCTGAAAAGCTAAAAACAGAATCTAGTCTAGTGCAGACGGCGACTGGTAAAGACCTAACAAATCCGTTGATCCCTGATGGTTTGGGAAAAAGCATGCCAGAGGCCTCACAAGCCAGGCGAGACCTTCATTCAAAGAAGGCTAACATCCGATTGACCCCTGGGTCTACATTTTCGGAGGTTGTCTGATGCGTAGTCGAGTGTTATATTTATTAGGTGTATATTTTAAGCCCCTTTAACACTTATTTTAGCCAAGTTTTAAATTTATAAAACACGATATTTACTAACACTAGACACACATATGGGCAAGTGCACCCATCGTGAGCGTAGTATAGTGTTGGTAAGATACCGAGGTCGTCCAAGGACACAAGAGCTTTTAGTACCGGTTTATCCTCAACGTCTAATCAAATCAAAAAGTTTAGAAAAATGTTTTTAAACTAAGAAAAATAAAAACTAACTAAAATGCTGAAAATAAAAATAAAAAGAAAAACAGATAGACAAGATGAATCACTTGGTTCCGACTCGTATCTAGTATAACCTTTTATTATTTCCGCACTTTTGCACATAATTAAGAGATTATCTTAGTTATTGTAGTAGGCCCCTCTTTTAAGGGTGACGTTACCCTCACCCCAGTAGTTTGAGTCAGCAAGGATACAATCCTAAAAGGGTGGATTATTGGAAGATAATGAATTAAGTTATTAATGCAATATTATGGTAGGCCCCGCTTTTGGCGGTGACGTTACCCTCGACTAAGTAGTCTGAGTCAGCAGGGATCAAAGAGTTTGGACCCCCGCCATCCAATACCGTGAAGCATTGAAGGAGGTCCTACTAAATTTGACCCAGGTCCATTGTAGGACCTCTAAACGCTGAACAATGGCAAGACCTTTACCAAACCGTTCCCTTAACCCCCGACCAGGTAGCCAACATACCTCCATATAGACCGTGGAGATATGAATGGTGAAAATCTTTTATTTTATATAGACAGTAAAATAATGCCAAGACGCCACGGAAAAACGATAAGGAAAGATCACCTTCAACATAAGTAACTAGTTATTAAAGTTATTAATACAAAACCAAATAAAAAGTGCAAAAGATTAGAAATAAAAAGTATTATACTAGACACTTTGTCTTCACCAAGTGATGTAAGAGACTTAGACAAACATGGCCTTGATTGTCAAGAACTCTTACGATCAATCTTGGATCCCGAGACGACTCACACACTCTATGATGGACAATGGATGATGGTGGTGGATGATGGTGTTGTGATGGTGGTGGGTGGTGGATGAAGTGTGAGAGAGGTGGTGTGCCAAGGGATGAGTTGAAATGAAACCAAGCACTCCTATTTATAGGCTGAACAGAAGGCTAGGCACGGCCCCGTGTCCGCTGGACACGCCCCCGTGCCCGTCTGACACTCTCTCTCTTCATTAATTGTAATTCGCAATTACAATTAATGCGCCCGCTGTACTTTCGCCACGCCCCCGTGTTCACTGGGCACGGCCCCGTGGTGGGCAATAGAAGCTTCTATAGGTTTGTCTTTTCTGCTGCTTCTTGGGCACGGCCCCGTGCTGGCTGAGCACGGGGCGTGTTCAGTCTTCTGCCTTCTCTATTTTGCTTGGGAAGATGCCGTTGAGGGGTCGGGCAGTCCACTTATGTTCCTTTCCTTGTATTTATGTTAGATTTAGCTGTCTTTTTGCTTCTTTTGTGAATTTGAGCTCATTTAATCCTGAAAATACAAAAGGAAGACAAAAACACTCTTTTTCCAACATTAGTATTTAAAAAGGGTTAGTTTTATGCCTCATTTGATGTAATTTATATGTTGGATTTTACACACATCAAATACCCCCACACTTAAACTTTTGCTTGTCCTCAAGCAAAACTCTTTAATATGTGGCTTACACTCCCAAATGGAATGGGTAGAAGAGAAGGTTTTGGCTTGTCATAGAGTGTTGGGAATCCAAGATCTTTTTGGGTTTTATTTTTATCTATTTACATTCCTATTCGTCATGATTTGTTTAGAACGTTTCATAGGAGAAATTACTTATTTGGGCATAACATGCCTTTTTAAAATTCCATTTATATACAAGTTCACATACCTCACGGGAGAAATCACTCACACTCGGCCGAAGGTGTATTTTTTAGTGAATCACTCGAGAGCGGCATGGAATTTACTCCTACCATAGGCTTGCCAAGCAATCAATCCTCCTCCTTTTTAACTTTTATACCTTTGTAAATATCAAGAGGACTTTGTGGGTGAAGGGTTAGGCTTGGGTTAAAGGTAGGTGGTTGGGTTAGTGGTTAGTAGAAAAAGGGCTAAAAGCGTAACAAGTGTCGGTTTTCGTAAGACTTTTCTTCCTTTTAACTTTTATTTTGATGAAGCTATTATTCAAACAAAGTAATTTTTTTTTGATGAACTTGTTTGTTTATTTTCTTTTGCTTCATCATCAATACACTTTTTTTTGAAAGATCATACGAAAAACCGAACTTGTTACTAAAACAAAGGGTTAAAATAAAAAAAGGGTTTTTGGTGGGTAAAAGGGTATTTGGTTTAGGTTATGAAATGAAAAGGTTTAGGCTCAAAGGGGTTAACTAGGGGGATTTTGGGTAGGTGGTAAAAAAAAATAAAAATAATGGTGTAGAAAGAAAAAGGTTAGTCCTAATGCCTCCATCATTTACTTACTCGGGTTTAAGTTGGGAAGGACCGGGAATGTATCGTCATGGCAAGTTCTAGAGTCGTAAGAACCAAGCGGCTATTCACACAAGAAACGAAAAATGAGCATTTAGTTTAATGATATGTAATTGTATGCTCAATAAAGGCTCAAAACTCACTTTTTGTGGGAATGGGTTTTTATGTGATCAAGTATATATATACAAATTTTAACTAAGTTTGTCATGCCTTTTCATAATTTTCTTATGTTGGTTCTTTTTATCACGACGCTATCGGTTGTAAATTTGTAAAAATATAACCTTTTTAGAACTTTGAAATTCCCAAGTTAAACCTAGACAAGTAAAAAAATGAAATTTTTGAAAAAAAATTGGGGTGATTAGCGGTTCCAATAGAGTTTTGTGTAAGGCTTGTATTTAGGACTTGCAAGATTCAAGGTTTTAGCATCCCCCCCACACTTAAATTACACATTGTCCTCAATGTGTCCCAAAAATAAATTTTTAGGTTGATTAGATGTGTAATATGGTGTTAAAAGCAGAGATTTATGTTACTGGCAGTCTGGACACGGCCCCGTGTCCACTGGACACAACCCCGTGGCGAACTGCCAGTAACGAAAACTTACAGAAGGCGAACACGGGGGCGTGTGGGTTAGGCACGGCCCCGTGTCTGACAAAAATCTGCAGGACAGTAATCAAACAGCAGGTCTGGGATGTGAGCACGGGGGCGTGTTGGCTGGACACGTCCCCGTGTGGACAGTCTGTAAGCCTGAAAAACAGGTTTCTTCCCCCGATTTTTCCATCCTGGCCCTATAAGTGCTGAGGCTTAGCATTCCAAGCCTCGGTTTGTACCTGTTTCATCACTTAATACCACACCAAGTAACACAAACATCCTACATTACCATAGTTAATTGTCCCAAGCATAAAGTAAAAGAAAAATAAAACGGAAAATAAAAGTGGTCAAGGAAAGTAAATTGTTCAACATTTGGCACGCAGGCCACCAATTGTTCGATAGATAAAGGGACTTAAACCTGTGGGCTTGCTATCAACCCGCCTCTGCTTCTTCAAACCCCCTACTCCATGTCCTCATCGCTATTATCACCTCCATCCCCATGCCCCGCCATATATTCCCGGATGCTGCCGATATCGTCTTGTATATCGTTGATGTTGCGTTCAATAGCTCCGACCGGTGGTATGTGTTGTTGGCGAGGTTGTAGGTGCTCCTGGTACACATGAGGTTTTCCTGCAAAAGAGCATGTAAGCTTTGAAAGTTAGGAAAACCGCCTCCTTGTGAGGAGGATTGACCCGGATCACCATGGGGTTGATATTGGTAGTGGGGAGGTGGTGCGTGAAGAACTAGGGCCTCCTGTGGATTCCATGCATAGCCTTGCGTCCTTTGGAAGCTCACCGACCCGTCTTCCGCCTCATAAAGTAAGTTCATGGCTCGGCAAATGTGGTAGTCAACTCGTCCCGACCATGGGCTTCTTTCAAAGG
This sequence comes from Helianthus tuberosus, assembly GCA_030545235.1. Classification (NCBI taxonomy): domain Eukaryota; kingdom Viridiplantae; phylum Streptophyta; class Magnoliopsida; order Asterales; family Asteraceae; genus Helianthus; species Helianthus tuberosus. The sequence continues at coordinate 178,513,280 of CM060357.1, forward strand.
ACTTTGGAATTCGTGTGAAATGCTTGAAGAGACGGTACACCCATTCTCCGAAGAAGATAGGTGTTGGAGCGCGAGCAAGGCGGTTGAGATGCATGTTTCGTAATAGGAGATATGGAACATCGAGAGGCCTCCGGTTGTGGATACAGTGAAGGACAACCAAATCTTTCAACCCTACAACGCCACTACTGTCGTGACGTTGGTTAAGAGAGTAGGAGAGAAGCCTGTGAATGTAGCGATAGAGCGGATCCCTTAGCTTAGTACTCTTGGTGCTGCTAGGGTTGTAGATTCCTTCACCGATTTGAGCCCATGCGGCTTGTCGTTCATTTTCATCCAAGTCTCGTAATCCCCCGGTATTTTCCTCGTTTCCCGATTCCTCTTCCCCGTACAGTCCTATTATAGCTCCAAATTGTGCCACAGAGATCGAGTATTTTGTTCCGCCACACCGAAATGCAACCCCTTCATTGTCGAATGGGTTACACCTTGAAGTGAAGGTGAAAGTACTGTAGAACTCCATGGTGCATTGATGCACCGACCGAAGCCGAGTGTTCAATGCAACAGCTAGTGGTCCCGTAACGATGTTGTTGAATCGGTCCAGCTGGTTTACCAAGGTCAACAGGTCCGTGCATGCTCGCCTGGGGTACTCCTCGGGTCTTGTTTGAAGTATTTCGTATCTTGCCCTGGCATCGAGCTCACTTGCATTGAACCTTGTGAACTTTGCCATCTGAAAGAAAACACCAAAAATTAGCACGAAACAATGAGATTTTTAAAGAAACTGCAAACAGTGGGCTGGACACGGCCCCGTGTTCAGCGGGCACGACCCCGTGTCCAGACGTCTGTAACTCAAAAATTCCATTTTTCGTCCCGGTTTCGAAAACTTGAAAATTTTTGATCCACTATGTGTGGTTTCCCCTGAAAATGAAACCCTAAGTGCCGTTTTCCCAAAATAACCCGTTTACCCTATCAATTTCATCTTTTTCGGTTAAGAACAAGGGTTTGGGGTTTTTGTAAGAAATCGGGTGAATCTATGAACAATACAAGTGTATTTACTTTCATTAACACTAATCTAACTAAATACAAACAGATTTAGGTAAAAATCTTAGGTTCGATTCGAATGGACTTCAAGAACCCTAGATTTTTCCCCAAATTTGTGGTGTTTTAACTACATGCAAGAAACTAATCTAACTACTAAAAGTGATAGAATCATACCTTGATGTTGTTAGAGTGATAGGAGACGTCAAAATTCTGTGAAAAATCGCCTGAAACCAGAGCTTTTTCGGGGAAACGGGGCGTGTGGAATGAAGAAACTGTTTTGAAAAAGGGGATATATCCCGACTGCAGCGCGGACACGGCCCCGTGTCCAGCGGACACGGCCTCGTGCCGAGCAGAGTTTTTTTTTTAAGTGCTCGTGTGAGTGCCCTCTTTTTCCCATAAGCTTATGGTTAGAAAACTTACCGCTTTATTTTGGTTGTCTCAATCGTTCGTAACTTACCAGGCATGATGTTTTTATTCATCCACCGTTTGAAGCGAGATCTCTTCTTCTTCATCCTCAATGAATCCTTGATAGAGTTTCAGCCGTTGGCCATTAACTTTAAATGGAGGACCATTTCGAGATTTAATTTCTACTGCACCGTGTGGAAAAATATGGGTGATGGAAAAAGGTCCTGACCACCTAGACTTTAATTTACCAGGAAACAATCGAAGTCGTGAATTAAACAAAAGAACTAAATCTCCTACCCGAAATTCATTAGGTTTAATATGTTTGTCATGCAAATTTTTCATTCGTTTCTTATAAATTTCAGAGTTTGAGTATGCATAATTCCTAAGCTCATCTAATTCATTTAATTGACAAAATCGATTTTTACCAGCAAATTCTAAATCTAAGTTTACATTTTTGATTGCCCAGTAGGCTTTGTGTGCAATTTCTACTGGTAAATGACAACTTTTTTCATAAACTAGCTTATATGGGGTTGTACCTATTGTTGTTTTATAAGCAGTTCGAAAAGCCCATAAAGCATCATCTAATTTATCAGCCCATTCCTTTTTATTTATCCCTACAGTTTTTTCAAGTATTCGTTTTAAACCTCTATTAGTCACTTCGGCTTGTCCGTTGGTTTGAGGGTGATATGCTGTTGAGACCCGGTGATAGACCCCATATCTTGTTAAAAACATTTCGAGTTGATGGTTGCAAAAATGGGCACCTCTATCACTTATTAAAGCTTTTGGTGTGCCAAAACGAGAGAATAACTTTTTTAGAAATTTTACCACGACTCTTCCATCATTTGTTGGAAGTGCCTCGGCCTCGGCCCATTTAGACAAGTAATCTACTGCCACAAGTATATATTTGTTTCCTTTCGATGGTGGGAAGGGTCCCATAAAGTCGAGTCCCCACACATCAAAAATTTCACAAACAAGAATGCCATTTTGTGGCATTTCGTTTTTGGAAGAAATATTACCTGTTCTTTGGCAAGCATCACATGTTTTTACAAGACTTTGGGCGTCTTTGTAAATGGTTGGCCAATAAAATCCTGAATCGAATACCTTTCGTGCGGTACTAGCAGCACCATGATGTCCTCCGTATGGACCTTCATGACAATGGCGGAGAATTCTTCGTGCTTCACTACCATGTACGCATCGTCGGACGAGTTGGTCGGCACTCATTTTGAAAAGATATGGATCTTCCCAAAAGTAGTGTTGCACATTGGCAAAGAATTTTTTTCTTTGATGATGCGGCCACCCTTTTGCGACTATACCGCTAGCTAGGTAGTTAGCATAGTCGGCGTACCATGGTTCTTCCTTGTATTCCACCATTTCCAGGGACTCAGTTGGGAATTTTTCGTTGATTTGCTCGTCCCTGGTTGCTTCCAAAGCTGGGTCTTCTAAGCGTGAAAGATGATCTGCAGCGGTGTTTTCTGCTCCTCTTTTGTCCTTGATTTCAATGTCAAATTCTTGGAGGAGTAGAATCCAACGAATCAAACGTGGTTTTGCATCTTGCTTTTTGAAGAGATATCGGATGGCTGCATGATCTGTATAAACTATAGTTTTAGAAAGAACAAGATAAGAGCGAAATTTATCAAAAGCAAATACCACAGCTAGTAACTCTTTTTCAGTTGTTGTGTAATTTTCTTGTGCATCATTAAGTGTTTTACTAGCATAATAAATTGGGTGTAAATGCTTTTCTTTTCTTTGTCCCAAGACAGCTCCAACTGCAAAGTCACTAGCATCACACATGATTTCGAAAGGAAATTTCCCATCAGGCGCTATCATGATAGGTGCATTGACTAACATTTCTTTTAAGGTGAGAAACGCTTGATTGCAATCATTGTCAAAGATGAAAGGAGCATCTTTTTCAAGTAATTTTGTTAGAGGTCTAGAAATTTTAGAAAAGTCTTTGATAAACCGCCTATAGAATCCGGCATGCCCTAGGAAACTTCTGATAGCTCGTACGGAGGATGGAGGTGGTAATCTAGAAATGGTATCTATTTTGGCTCGATCCACCTCCATTCCTTCGCTTGAGATCTTGTGACCGAGTACTATTCCCTCCGTTACCATGAAATGGCATTTTTCCCAATTAAGGGCGAGGTTAGTTTCCTCACATCGGGATAGCATTCGTTCAAGGTTATCGAGGCATTGGTCATATGAATCCCCAAAGATAGAAAAGTCATCCATGAAGACTTTCATTGTCTTTTCTATCATGTCATGGAAGATGGCTACCATGCAACGTTGGAATGTTGTCGGGGCATTACATAGACCAAACGGCATGCGTCGATAAGCAAAAGTTCCATAGGGACATGTGAAAGTTGTCTTTTCTTGGTCTTCGGGTGCTATCGAGATTTGAAAGTAACCTGAAAAACCATCCAAGAAACAGTAAAATTTATGACCGGATAGTCTTTCTAACATTTGATCAATGAAGGGTAAAGGAAAGTGATCCTTTCTTGTTGCTTCATTTAATCGTCTATAATCTATACATACTCTCCATCCTGTGACGGTTCTTGTTGGTATTAATTCGTTCTTTTCGTTAGTTATTACCGTCATACCTCCTTTCTTTGGAACTACTTGGACGGGACTCACCCAAGGACTATCAGAGATAGGATAGATAAGTCCGGCGTCAAGTAGTTTGATGACTTCATTTTTAACCACTTCTTGAACATTTGGATTTACTCGACGTTGTGGTTGTATGACCGATTTGTAGTCATCATTCATCATAATTTTGTGCGTGCACATAGAAGGACTAATTCCTTTTATGTCTACAAGTTTCCAAGCTATTGCGTTTTTGTGTTTTTTCAAAAGATTAATTAATTTTTCCTTTTCTAAGTTATCTAATTTAGACGAAATAATTACAGGTAAATTACCATCTTTGTCTAGAAAAGCATATTCCAAACCTTTTGGAAGTTCTTTGAGCTCAAGTGGTGGGTCTTTGGGAGACTCCTTATTTGGTTGCTCATTTCGATCAAGAACCTTAAAAGTTTGTTCTATGGCGACCTCTTCTTCAACAAAGTGGTCAAATTCTTCACTTGTATCGGGTGGTTCATCTTCATCTTCAATTAGGGGGTCATTATTGCCGAAAGGATATTTCATTGACCGTTCAAGATCGACACTTCTTTTAAATGCCCCTAATTGAAGAGGTAGATTTTTGAACTTCCGGTTTTTCAAAGCTTCGTGAGTTTTTACAAATGGCCGCCCCAACACTAGAGGAGCGTCATCGAGGATGACAAAGTCGGTTGGGATTACCATTTGATTTGTTTGAACCAAGACATCTTCAACTATACCGATTGATTTTATTACTCTCCGATTGGATAGAAAAATGGGTATTTGAAGTGGAGAAAAATCACTAATACTTAATTTTTCGAAAATGTAGTGAGGCATTATGTTAACACAAAGATCTTTATCGATTGTGACATTACTAATAAACGAATTTTGAAAGAAACATGGAACCGGTGTAATGTTAATTTCAAATGGGTCTTCTTTTATTAGTGAGGTTTGATCATTAGTTAACTTAACACTTACCGTTTCGTCAATTTTAGTGTTAGTGTTTAACTCTTTTAAAAACTTAGCATGAGTGGGTACTAAATAATGATTTTCAAAAGAAGGTGACAAGAGATTAATTTCTTCAAAATTAGACTCTTCTTGAATTTTAACGTTGTTGGACTCACCTTTTTCGTTGTTTAACTCATGTGTCGGTTTTTCACTTATTTGTTCTTCCATTTTTACACTTTTGGTTATCTCTTCTTTTTTTAACTCTTCTCTTGCGCGGGACTCCTCTTCCCTTGCGCGAGCTTCTTTTATACATCGATCGATAACTCTAATGTGTTCTAATATCCTATCGGTCACTTCGATTATAGAAAAAGAATCAGTATTTTCTAAGCTTGAATCCGGTTGTTCGATCCTTTGTTCCTCATAATACTCATGTGAAGTAGATGGTTCACACCATTGTTCTTCATTGTAAGTATATGATGGATAAGGGTCGTAATTTTGTTCTTCGTAATACTCATTTGAGGTGGGTTGTTTATGCCATGGTTCCTCATAATAAGCATACGAAGGTGGTGGCTCATATCTTGGTTCCTCAAAGTATGAGTAAGAAGGCTCATACCTTGGTTCATCAAAATATGAGTATGAGGGAGGAGGTTCATACCTTTGGTCTTCATAGGATGTGTATGAAGTCGATGGCTCGTACCTGGGCTCCTCATAGTAGGTGTATGAATTGGATGGTTGATATGAGTGATTATTTTGAACCGAGCGTGTGTTACGACAATTAGTGCAATAATTACCCCTATAATCATCCTCCTCATAGGTGTAGTTGTAACCTCCTGAGTATTGATCCATAAGAATCACTCAGCAGACCACAACCGAGTCTCGAGATCAGAAAACAAAAATAAAAAGCGGAAACAGAGGCTGGACACGTCCCCGTGTTCAGTGAGCACGGCCCCGTGTTCAGAATCTGTATCTGGGCGTTTTAATTAAATTTACTGATTTCGTTGAGCACGGGGCGTGTTCAGTGAGCACCGCCCGTGTTCAAGCTACTGTTACTGGGTATTTAAAAATTTTCTGCAGCACGGCCCCGTGTTCAGCGAGCACGGCCCCGTGTACAGGTTACTGTAAATGCAAATCTAAACTAAAATGCAGAAAAATGTGCGCGCGTTTAAAAAAGGTTTTGAAAAACTGATTAGGCCGTTGATTCCTAACTTTCTTAAAATCCTTGTGTCCCCGGCAACGGCGCCAAAAACTTGATGCGTAGTCGAGTGTTATATTTATTAGGTGTATATTTTAAGCCCCTTTAACACTTATTTTAGCCAAGTTTTAAATTTATAAAACACGATATTTACTAACACTAGACACACATATGGGCAAGTGCACCCATCGTGAGCGTAGTATAGTGTTGGTAAGATACCGAGGTCGTCCAAGGACACAAGAGCTTTTAGTACCGGTTTATCCTCAACGTCTAATCAAATCAAAAAGTTTAGAAAAATGTTTTTAAACTAAGAAAAATAAAAACTAACTAAAATGCTGAAAATAAAAATAAAAAGAAAAACAGATAGACAAGATGAATCACTTGGTTCCGACTCGTATCTAGTATAACCTTTGATTATTTCCGCACTTTTGCACATAATTAAGAGATTATCTTAGTTATTGTAGTAGGCCCCTCTTTTGAAGGTGACGTTACCCTCACCCCAGTAGTTTGAGTCAGCAAGGATACAATCCTAAAAGGGTGGATTATTGGAAGATAATGAATTAAGTTATTAATGCAATATTATGGTAGGCCCCGCTTTTGGCGGTGACGTTACCCTCGACTAAGTAGTCTGAGTCAACAGGGATACAGTCCTAAATAGCCGGGTTATAGTATTAATAGTAGTTAACTTATGAGGGGATCAAAAAGTTTGGACCCCCGCCATCCAATACCGTGAAGCATTGAAGGAGGTCCTACTAAATTTGACCCAGGTCCATTGCAGGACCTCTAAACGTTGAACAATGGCAAGACCATTACCAAACCGTTCCCTTAACCCCCGACCAGGTAGCCAACATACCTCCATATAGACCGTGGAGATATGAATGGTGAAAATCTTTTATTTTATATAGACAGTAAAATAATGCCAAGACACCACGGACAAACGATAAGGAAAGATCACCTTCAACATAAGTAACTAGTTATTAAAGTCATTAATACAAAACCAAATAAAAAGTGCAAAAGATTAGAAATAAAAAGTATTATACTAGACACTTTGTCTTCACCAAGTGATGTAAGAGACTTAGGCAAACATGGCCTTGATTGTCAAGAACTCTTACGATCAATCTTTGGATCCCGAGACGACTCACACACTCTATGATGGACAATGGATGATGGTGGTGGATGATGGTGGTGTGATGGTGGTGGGTGGTGGATGAAGTGTGAGAGAGGTGGTGTGCCAAGGGATGAGTTGAAATGAAACCAAGCACTCCTACTTATAGGCTGAACAGAAGGCTGGGCACGGCCCCGTGTCCGCTGGACACGCCCCCGTGCCCGTCTGACACTCTCTCTCTTCATTAATTGTAATTCGCAATTACAATTAATGCGCCTGCTGTACTTTCGCCACGCCCCCGTGTTCACTGGGCACGACCCCGTGGTGGGCAATAGAAGCTTCTATAGGTTTGTCTTTTCTGCTGCTTCTTGGGCACGGCCCCGTGCTGGCTGAGCACGGGGCGTGTTCAGTCTTCTGCCTTCTCTATTTTGCTTGGGAAGATGCCGTTGAGGGGTCGGGCAGTCCACTTATGTTCCTTTCCTTGTATTTATGTTAGATTTAGCTGTCTTTTTGCTTCTTTTGTGAATTTGAGCTCATTTAATCCTGAAAATACAAAAGGAAGACAAAAACACTCTTTTTCCAACATTAGTACTTAAAAAGGGTTAGTTTTGTGACAACCCTCACTAAACTAGGTATCCATACGACTTAATTAATAATTAATTACTGCTTAATTACTGTGCTTGTTTGAAATTACTGATGAACTGCTACTTGATTTCTGATACATGCATATACCTGCATCATACTTTACTTACCGTCACTACATTATTTACATGCTGAACCTTAGTGACAAACATGATGCACAAAAAGCACAGTAGCACTATAACGGATAACCTATTGAACATGCTGACAAAGCCAGCATCAGGCAGACACTGCCTCTAAGGCCTGTATGAGCCAGAAATATTTTACTACACTAGTGGTGAGTGTAGGGATACAAGGGTTGTAGAACTGCGTCTCTAGGAATAAGTTACAATGACTGGATGTGCCTAAAACGTACTCTATGTACAAAAACTCAGCACTTTGCATAATAATTCAGCTTTTAGCTAACTAATAAAGTGCCAAAACATGAGAAAAATGTTACCAGACACTTTCCAAAGTGTCAGAAATGAGTTGTGTCACTAAAAAGGGTAATAACGACACTTTAAAGCTTTGTTAAGCACTTTAACAGATTACTATCCAACCGAGCAACCGGACTATACCCGGAACATGAAAATATTGTCATTTTCATTGTTTATCTTTTTCTGAGCCAGTTAGGGTCCCTAAATACCCTAACACCCGTCACAACTTACAACACACTAGTAACCGGGTTAATCACTTAACTTAACAAGATTAACCTAACTAATGTCTAACTATTTGGTTGGATTTGAACTAGTACCCCCCCCCCCTTTTACAAACCGTCCCCAAGAGGGGGACACCCTTTTGTCCTTCTTGAATATTATAATTCTAGTGTTTAATATCTAGGATACACATAAACCATTGGTTAATCACCTTATGGAATGTCTTTAAGTTCAAGGTTTGATCCACCATCACTTCACTTAACACAAACTCAACAACAAACACTCCTCTCTCTCTCTCAAAGGCTTCGGCCGAACACACCCCACCCCCATCCATCATTTTCGAGTTTTGTTCATCACATTCCAAGTATCTACAAGTGATAAGGATCGTGTATAAGGAACCTTGGTGCAATCGGAAGGCGAAGGACCTCACTCTATTGCTTTTATCCACGCATTTTTCGCTTAGATTCTTCCCTAGCCTCGAGCTAGTAGTAAGTTGCTTAAATCACCTTCTCGAACTATTTTAAAGTGGTTAATATGATTTGTAACGGTTAAAACTCGTGAACATACAAGATGAAGCTTAAAGGTCTACTTAAAACACTAAAAATGTTGGTTAAAAGCTCATATGTTGTGTAAATCTTGTAGTATTTGATTTGTATAGTTATTTGGACCCGATCTATGTTCTAGTAGCTCGGATCATCATTTAACCCGGGTTGGTCATGATCATGGATCATGACATAAGGTTGTTTTGGAAGTAAAAAGGGTTAAGTGATGAAACTCTACCACACATCAAACTTGAACTTGTGTAAAAATGATTTCACTTACGAAATAGTGTTTAAAACTTGTAGATCTACGGATCTACAAGCGGTATTTTCAAAGAACCAAGTATCAAAGAAATCATGTTTTCTAAAGACGGATCTTACACTAACACGAGAGATTTTACACACTTGTGTAGCACACACTTTCGACAAAATAACTATTTTTGAAAAAGACGACGAGAAGTTGTAAAGATGGAATTTCTTTAAAAACGGGGTTTTTACGAAACCGGATTGATTTATATAAAGATCCGCTTAAAGTATTGGGATTTACATCATATTTTGTAAAAACCACAAGTTCATGTATTTTTGCGATCTACATCTGTTTTGACTAGTTTGATGGTTTGAATAATGCTTATTGGTGATTGAGAAAATTGTTGGTTTGATTTGTAAAAGAAAATGATACGCTTGAAAGCGTGGCCACCTCCAGTTACAGAGGAAACTCTGGCGAAATTTTTCTAAAAACCTAACACTTAGAATTATTTTCACCATAAGTGTTAGAAATACTTGTCGACTTGTTTTCAAACTACGGATTTCGCCACAACTTTATTTACAAAACTTCGGTGGTGGGATTTCACAAAATAAAACTTGGTAAATATATATTTAGTATATATTTTTCATAAAGTCACTTGATATGTGTTTATGATTATTTTGTGAAAATACTAGTATTATTTTTAGGGTAAAAATAATACTATCGAATGTTAATGGATCCAAAATAATACGAACGCCTCTACGATAAATATATAAGTTACACCGGTAATTATTATTACCACTCGATCGTTAAAACGTAACTTACGCATTTTAAGAAAATATGACTTAACGCGTATTTTGTCAAAGTATTATTTTGGGAAAATTTATGTAATAGAAAATATAATATTTTTGAGAAGAATATTTATATTTTGAAGTTAGAAATAAAATATATTTTAAGTGAGACTTAATAATATATCTTGAACACACATGTATTAAATCCCCCATCCTTGGGAAGGAAAATGATTACCAAGTATACAGAATGTAAACACGAAATAGTTGTCTAACTATTTCCCGAAAACTTAAACCATAAAGCTAAGGAACGGCCGTCCGTCTAATAGAATTAGTACGTGTAGGTCGTCACACAGCTGCTTGATCAGGAGACATACTTGGTAGAGACGCACCACTGTGAGTTCATGTCCCCCTTTTCTCTTAACTGTTTTCAGTTTTCTAAACTGCGGGGGTGAAATACATGTTACTATGATTACGAGTACTTTTTACATGGTATGGTTAACGTAAGGAGGGTTACTACTTAGATCATGTGAGTGGGTAGGCAGAAACTGGAGGCCATTAATCCTCATTGTAGGACCGAGGGACGTAAGCGGTAGATCTATCTGGGTGTAGCGAGCCCAACTCCAGGTCCAACAGTACGGACCTTGGGGTGACTTTGTGCCCAACGCAAAATCGCTAGGTTTGAGTCTTCCTACTTGCACTTCACGCATATCAATGGCCTTGCAAACCATTGGTGATCTCTTTTTCCTTATTTGCTACATACCAGGATTTTTATATATACAAAGGTTTATTTACTCACTTACACATGAACTCGCTCAACATTATTGTTGATTTTTCAACTTACATGTATTTCAGGGAATTAAAGGATCTGGCGCGGTATGACACGTTTTCCCGCTGCACTAGTTACGAGGTCATCCGGGTTTGGGGAATGTGACTCTTTCCTGGACAAGTCACAGTCCTTAAACTGTGTTTATGTCATGTTGATGTTTGTGTTTGTTGAACAATGTCGTTAGGATGTGTTTCCGTTGAGACAATGTTGTTGTATTTGGTTTTTAAAACTTAATTAAATGGATGATCTCTCATGGTTTTATTTCATATAGCTTTGTTATGGTTAAGCTATGGTATTAAGAAGTCACACCAAAATAACCACGCTTCCGCAAAGCCAGGGTGTGACAGCTTGGTATCAGAGCTCTGTTCATAGCGAACTAGGATTCTTTCTCGAGTCTAGACTATGATCACTAGGGCTCTCACGAAAACATTTTTACTGCATACCACTTAAGTCCAGATCCAAAACGTTTTTACAAACAAATGTTGAGCACATTTTATTTATTATTTATAGGCTCAGTCTGAGAGGCTGAGGCTCGGTCTGAGAGGCCGAGGCTCGGTCTGAGAGGCCGAGGTAGTGGGCTAGTGGGACTAGGAAGAGCAGTCTGAGAGGCTGTGAGAATTGGCTAGTGGGACTAGGAGATTTGGCTAGTGGGACTAGGAAGAGCAGTCTGAGAGGCTGGGAGAATTGGCTAGTGGGACTAGGAGAATTGGCTAGTGGGACTAGGAAGAGCAGTCTAAGAGGCTGGGAGAATTGGCTAGTGGGACTAGGAGAATTGGCTAGTAGGACTAGGAAGAGCAGTCTGAGAGGCTGGGAGGCTAGTGGGACTAGGAGAACTATTTGAATGCTTACTTGGTGACTTATGTGATTATTTGATTGTATGATTGACTGTTTGTGCATGTTTGTGTTTATGTTACAGACACCATGGACACCTCTGGCACAGGTGACTCAGACACCACAGGACCTAGACCTATAGTATCAGATGACCTAGAGCCTTCAAAGCACGAGGTCCACACCTCCGACGTTACTAGCACGGACGAGGACGACTTTCAGCCCTTTGCTTTACCTGATGGTGCTGACGAGCTCGCTGATGGCCCTTTGGTCGGGGACCTACCGTTAGTGGAGATCCCTGCTCCCATACCACTTGCTTCTTATCCTGCTTACGATTTGCTTCTCGACGCCGACGATGATGACGACGTCGATCTGTTTGATGACGAGCCCTTAGAGGATGAGGTTCAGGGCGAGGCCCTTCTTCCTGCTGGAGATCTTATGTTGATCGCAGATGCTCCCGCTGAGGAGTCACCTGCTCACTCTCCGGTCCCAGACTCTTTCGAGTCTGTGGCCTCCGCACCTTCACACACCCAGAGTGCGCAACACTTCTCACATGGATCAGATCCCGACCAGGCATCCTCTGTTGCCCCCATTCCTAGCTTTACTTTCGACCACGATGATGTGGAGGACTCCGATCCTGTCTTTCCCCCAGGATTCGACTCAGATTAGGATATAGAGTTTATACCCATGGATCAGCCTATGGAGGATCCAATCGACCCAGTAGACCCAGTTGATCCCATCGACCCTGAGTTTGATTTTGAGATGGCCTTTGATGATCCCGAGCAGCCACTGGACCCTGCTCCTGGCCCAGTGCTTGAGCATGACCCAGTTCATGCTGACGCACCTATTATTGAGCCTGTCATTGCTGACCCACCTATTGATGATCACCTAGTGGATGCCCCATTGTTGGAGGGCGATCATGTTATTGCTGCTGATCATGTTGATCCCCCACTTATTGCTGATGCACCAGTTGACCCTCTTGTTGCACCTCACCATGATCCTATGCCAGTTCAGTTTGATCGTGCACTTTTTGAGGCACAGATTGACCCACGAGATGAGCACGCCCAGCATGGGTGGATTCCTGCTGATGATGAGGTTCCACCTATTCCCCCTCGGATCACTGATACCCGTCACGTTGACACCTCTTTTACTTTCCCTCAGTTTACACCTCCAGCACGACATGGAGAAGGTTCTTCGGCTCACCCTTTTGGACATGTACCAGTATCTATCCCTGCTATACCACCGTCTGCTACTTTTCCCCCTGTTTCTCCATTTCATGTGGCACCTTTTGATCCCACCAGTGAGCCGTTTCTCTGGTCGTCACCTTCTGCCATGCCACCGACCGACCCCTACCATTCTTTCCACATGGGGTATACTATTGAGGACGTTTTGATGTCTTTTGTCGCCCAGCACGAGGCACACACGTAGCGCATTCAGGAGCTTGAGAGAGCTCAGCCACCGCTGTGTCAGTGCCAGGGTCAGACCCACTCTCCTTTGCAGCCCTCTGACCTTTACCACCAGACTATGCTGCACACCTTTTTGCCCTTGAGCAGCAGGTTGCTTCTTGGTTGCGTACCCAGAGAGCCATGGAGGAGGACCGGCTCCATTTGCGTCGCTTGTTTTACACTCACTTTCCCCCTCCTCCACCGCCATCCGTGTAGAGCTCTTCAGTACCGTATGGGTAGACGCTGGTGAGAAGACGGCGATTGCTTTTGACTGCACAACATTTTTGGAGACTACATTATGATTCTGACTTTTGTTGACATGCATTTGATGTACTGACACTAATTTGATATAGTTTTTGGACTAGGGTGATGTAGCCCTTAGTCGACTGATGTTGTATGACACTGTGATGTACTTGTACGCTTACTATGTGGTCTCAATATATGGCAATCGCAGTATTCTCATCATATTTGATGCTTGATTTGGTTATTTATATTCTATGACATGGGATGTTGTGTGATTAATATCTGTAACATGGGATGTTGTGTACTATTACTATCATAATAAAGCATACGTATTATAACATGGGATCTTTATTATGGCCTGACCGACGTGAACCCATCTTTTAGAAGATGCCGCCGAGACGTCAAACACCGATGCCCACCAATGAGGAAGAACTCCAGCAAATCATCACTGCTGCCATCGCACAGTACGCCGCTTCGCAAGGAGGACCCAGCGGAAGCAGCTCAAACAACAATGGCAACAACAATCCACCTCATGGTAACACTGAGTCATTTAGACATACCATGACCTAATTGGATATCTATAGCAAAGACGCTAATGCCGTTCACATGTTATAATGTATGTGCAGGGTGCACCTACAAGCAGTTTTTAGACTGCAAACCGGTCAACTTTGATGGCACAGGAGGTGCTGTCGCCTTTGTTCGTTGGGCTGAGAAAACTGAATCTGTTCTTCGCATAAGCAAATGCGCACTAGATCAGCAAGTCACTTATATCTCAGGGCTATTCTTGGATGGAGCCCTCTCTTGGTGGAATTTGCAAGTACAGACACTTGGTGAAGCTGCTGCCTACGCGCTAACCTGGACCGAGCTGAAGGAACTTATGCGCAAAAAGTACTGCTCTCGCGTGGAAATCCAAAGGTTGGAAACCGAATTCTGGCATTTGAAAATGGAAGGTCCAAAGATCGCAGAATACGTTCAAAGGTTCCATGACTTATCGCATGTGGTACCCTATATGGTCACTCCGGAGTTCAAGCGGATTGAACGTTTCATTTGGGGATTAGCTCCTCAAATCATAAGCATGGTGACCTCATCCAAGCCTGCGACCATTACTGAGGCAATCGATTTGAGCGTGGCTCTCACAGAGGAGGCTATTCGCCTGAACAAGTTTGTTGATGCTGAGACTAAGAAGAAAGAGACTCACGTCGAGTCATCAGGAGGTAACAAACGGAAGTTCTCGAACTTCAAGCAGGGCGCCAGTGTGGTTGTTAGGAAAGGAGAGCCAAATGCGCCAGCTCAGGTTACAGCTGGTAGTGGAAAGAAAGGGAAGGGATATATGGGCACCCAGCCCAAGTGCAACACCTGCCAACGTCATCATTCGGGCCGATGCGGGCCAAAAGTATGTGAAGCTTGTGGAAAGACTGGTCACTTGAAGGATCCTTGTTGGGCTAGTGCTGGCCGGGGAGGCCAAGGAGGATTTGGGAGTAGAAATAATAATCGTGGTGGTATTGGGAATCGCCCACAAGGAAGCAATGGAGGAAACGGGAATCGAGGCAACAATGTGAATCAAGCTGGTAATGCGAACCAAAACCACAACCAAGCTGGAAATGGAGGTGGAAACGGGCAAAGACTTGGATGCTTTAACCGTGGAGATATCGTGCACTTTAAGAGGAACTGCCCAGAGTTAAACCAAGCCCGTGGAAGAGTGTTTAATATTGAAGCAAGGGAGGCGCGCCAGGATCCCAATGTTGTCACTGGTACGTTCCCTGTAAACCAACGCTATGCATCCGTTTTATTTGATACTGGTGCCGACTATAGCTTCGTATCGTTAGAATTTAAGAATATAATTGGTTTAACCGCTAGTAAGTTAGATATTCCCTACTCAATCGAATTGGCTAATGGGAAGTTAGTGGAAGCCAATGAAGTTATCAAAGGTTGTGTGATCGAATTGGGAGAGCGTGAGTTTGCTTTGGATCTACTACCAGTCCAGCTGGGGAGCTTTGACGTAGTAGTAGGAATGGATTGGTTATCAGGTAACAAGGCTGAGATTGTTTGTCACGAAAAGGTCATTTGTATCCCAACCGAAGATGGCGAAACAATTGTGGTTCACGGGGAGAAGCGTGATACGCCGTTAAGAATTATCAGCTGCCTGAAAGCGCGAAAGTGTTTGCAGAAGGGATGTGATGGCTTCCTGGCACACATCGTGGATAAGAAGGCTGCTGAGCCAAGAATAGAAGACATCCCTTTCGTGAGGGAATATCCAGAAGTCTTCCCAGAGGACTTACCTGGACTGCCACCTCAGAGACAAGTAGAGTTCCGCATTGACTTAGTTCCAGGCGCCGCGCCTGTGGCTAAGGCACCTTATAGACTTGCTCCGTCTGAGATGCAGGAACTGTCGACACAACTTCAAGAGTTGTTAGACAAGGGATTTATCCGACCAAGCTTCTCGCCTTGGGGATCTCCGGTCCTGTTTGTCAAGAAGAAGGACGGTAGTGTTCGTATGTGTATTGACTACCGGGAGCTGAACAAGCTGACGATCAAGAATAGATATCCTCTGCCAAGAATTGATGATCTGTTTGACCAACTGCAAGGCTCAAGCTTTTATTCAAAGATCGATCTTCGATCTGGATACCATCAGTTAAGGATACAAGAAGAGAGTATCCCGAAGACAGCCTTCAAAACTCGATATGGACACTACGAGTTCCTTGTTATGCCGTTTGGCTTAACAAACGCACCTGCAGTCTTTATGGACTTGATGAATAGAGTTTGCAAGCCGTACTTGGACAAGTTCGTGATTGTGTTCATTGACGACATCTTGATTTATTCAAGAACAAAGGCTGAGCACGGACAGCATTTAAGAGCCATTTTGGAGTTGCTGAAGAAAGAACAGCTGTATGCCAAATTCTCTAAGTGCGAATTTTGGCTACGTGAAGTCCAATTTCTTGGACACGTGGTGAACGGAGATGGAATCCATGTGGATCCAACCAAGATCGAAGCGATTAAGAATTGGGAAACGCCAAAGACGCCAACCGAGATTCGACAATTCTTGGGTTTGGCTGGCTACTATCGAAGGTTCATTGAGGATTTTTCGAAGATCGCTCAACCATTGACGCTCCTCACGCAGAAAGATAAGAAGTTTGATTGGGGAATCAAACAGGAAGAAGCGTTCCATATATTGAAGGATAAGCTGTGCAATGCGCCAATCTTAGCACTACCGGAAGGTACAGATGATTTCGTGGTATACTGTGACGCCTCACGTCAAGGATTGGGTTGTGTGTTGATGCAACGCCAAAAGGTTATTGCTTACGCATCACGTCAATTGAAAGTGCACGAAAAGAACTATACCACACATGATTTGGAACTTGGCGCAGTGGTATTCGCATTAAAGATCTGGAGACACTACCTTTATGGTACAAAGTGTACAATTTTTACAGATCACAAGAGCCTACAACACATATTCAACCAGAAGGAGTTGAATATGAGGCAAAGACGATGGGTTGAGTTGCTGAATGATTACGACTGCGAGATAAAGTATCATCCAGGGAAGGCGAATGTGGTCTCCGATGCCCTAAGTCGAAAGGAGAGGATCAAGCCCATAAGGGTTAGGGCTTTAGAAATGATTATCCGAACCGATCTTTCCTTGCGCATTCGTGCCGCGCAGAAAGAAGCTCTCAAGGAAGGAAACCTTGGATAAGAATATCTCCGTGGGATGGAGAAGCTACTGGTACCAAATGAGGAAGGAACGTTATGTTTTGAGAAAAGGATTTGGGTTCCTCTGTTTGGTGGTTTAAGGAAGGTTATTTTCGATGAAGCTCACAAGTCGCGGTACTCTATCCACCCTGGAGCGGATAAGATGTACCAGGATCTCAAAGATTATTATTGGTGGCCTAGGATGAAAGGCGATGTTGCTGTTTATGTGAGCAAGTGTCTAACGTGTGCTAAGGTTAAAGCGGAATACCAGAAGCCTTCAGGACTTCTGCAACAACCTGAGATTCCCAAGTGGAAATGGGAACAAATCTCAATGGATTTCTTTACAAAGTTGCCAAGAACGCCAAGAGGCCATGACACTATTTGGGTAATAGTGGACCGATTAACGAAGTCAGCACACTTCTTACCTATCAGAGAGAAGGATAATACGAGCAAGTTGGCTGAAATTTACATGAGAGAGATCGTCGCACGTCATGGAGTGCCTCTCTCGATCATCTCTGATAGAGACGAAAGGTTCATATCAAGGATTTGGCAATCCTTCCAAGAAGCCTTTGGCTCGCAATTGAATATGAGCACCGCATTTCACCCACAGACCGACGGGCAAAGCGAGCGGACGATACAGACTTTGGAAGACATGCTGAGAGCGTGTGTTATGGATTTGGGCGGTAGCTGGGATAAGCATTTGCCTCTGGTCAAATTTTCATACAACAACAGCTACCACACCAGTATTGGTGTCGCGCCATTTGAAGCCCTTTACGGACGCAAGTGTCGATCACCCTTATGCTGGGCTGACGCAGGTGATAGACAGCTTGCTGGTCCCGAAATCGTCCAAGAGACGACAGACAAGATTGCGCAGATTCTAAAACGCATCGAAGCAGCTCGCCACAGACAGAAAGCCTATACGGATCCAAACTGGAAACACTTGGAATTTCAAGTTGGAGAAATGGTTTTATTGAAAGTTTCACCCTAGAAGGGTGTGGCACGCTTCGGAAAGCGTGGGAAGTTAAATCCGCGCTACATTGGTCCTTTCAGAATTTTGGAAAGAATAGGACTAGTAGCATACAAGCTGGACTTACCTGCGGAACTCCATTTAGTTCACGATACATTTCAGGTATCCAACCTGAAGAAAAGTCCAACTCAAGATACCATTGCCATTCCCATCGACGAGATTCATGTTGACGACACACTCCATTTCGTTGAAGAACCGGTTGAGGTTACGGATTGGAAAGTAAACAAGACCCACCGGAGCAGTGTCAAGCTCGTCAAAGTTCGTTGGAATGCCAGACATGGTCCTGAATACACCTGGGAGCGTGAGGACCGGATGAAAGAGAAATACCCCCACCTATTTCCTAAGAACCCTGCATCTACAAGCAGAACTTAAAATTTCGGGATGAAAATTTTCTAACGGGGGGAGAATGTGACAACCCTCACTAAACCAGGTATCCGTACGACTTAATTAATAATTAATTACTGCTTAATTACTGTGCTTGTTTGAAATTACTGATGAACTGCTACTTGATTTCTGATACATGCATATACCTGCATCATACTTTACTTACCGTCACTACATTATTTACATGCTGAACCTTAGTGACAAACATGATGCACAAAAAGCACAGTAGCACTATAACGGATAACCTATTGAACATGCTGATAAAGCCAGCATCAGGCAGACACTGCCTCTAAGGCCTGTATGAGCCAGAAATATTTTACTACACTAGTGGTGAGTGTAGGGATACAAGGGTTGTAGAACTGCGTCTCTAGGAATAAGTTACAATGACTGGATGTGCCTAAAACGTACTCTATGTACAAAAACTCAGCACTTTGCATAATAATTCAGCTTTTAGCTAACTAATAAAGTGCCAAAACATGAGAAAAATGTTACCAGACACTTTCCAAAGTGTCAGAAATGAGTTGTGTCACTAAAAAGGGTAATAACGACACTTTAAAGCTTTGTTAAGCACTTTAACGGATTACTATCCAACCGAGCAACCGGACTATACCCGGAACATGAAAATATTGTCATTTTCATTGTTTATCTTTTTCTGAGCCAGTTAGGGTCCCTAAATACCCTAACACCCGTCACAACTTACAACACACTAGTAACCGGGTTAATCACTTAACTTAACAAGATTAACCTAACTAATGTCTAACTATTTGGTTGGATTTGAACTAGTACCCCCCCCCCCTTTTACAAACCGTCCCCAAGAGGGGGACACCCTTTTGTCCTTCTTGAATATTATAATTCTAGTGTTTAATATCTAGGATACACATAAACCATTGGTTAATCACCTTATGGAATGTCTTTAAGTTCAAGGTTTGATCCACCATCACTTCACTTAACACAAACTCAACAACAAACACTCCTCTCTCTCTCTCAAAGGCTTCGGCCGAACACACCCCACCCCCATCCATCATTTTTGAGTTTTGTTCATCACATTCCAAGTATCTACAAGTGATAAGGATCGTGTATAAGGAACCTTGGTGCAATCGGAAGGCGAAGGACCTCACTCTATTGCTTTTATCCACGCATTTTTCGCTTAGATTCTTCCCTAGCCTCGAGCTAGTAGTAAGTTGCTTAAATCACCTTCTCGAACTATTTTAAAGTGGTTAATATGATTTGTAACGGTTAAAACTCGTGAACATACAAGATGAAGCTTAAAGGTCTACTTAAAACACTAAAAATGTTGGTTAAAAGCTCATATGTTGTGTAAATCTTGTAGTATTTGATTTGTATAGTTATTTGGACCCGATCTATGTTCTGGTAGCTCGGATCATCATTTAACCCGGGTTGGTCATGATCATGGATCATGACATAAGGTTGTTTTGGAAGTAAAAAGGGTTAAGTGATGAAACTCTACCACACATCAAACTTGAACTTGTGTAAAAATGATTTCACTTACGAAATAGTGTTTAAAACTTGTAGATCTACGGATCTACAAGCGGTATTTTCAAAGAACCAAGTATCAAAGAAATCATGTTTTCTAAAGACGGATCTTACACTAACACGAGAGATTTTACACACTTGTGTAGCACACACTTTCGACAAAATAACTATTTTTGAAAAAGACGACGAGAAGTTGTAAAGATGGAATTTCTTTAAAAACGGGGTTTTTACGAAACCGGATTGATTTATATAAAGATCCGCTTAAAGTATTGGGATTTACATCATATTTTGTAAAAACCACAAGTTCATGTATTTTTGCGATCTACATCTGTTTTGACTAGTTTGATGGTTTGAATAATGCTTATTGGTGATTGAGAAAATTGTTGGTTTGATTTGTAAAAGAAAATGATACGCTTGAAAGCGTGGCCACCTCCAGTTACAGAGGAAACTCTGGCGAAATTTTTCTAAAAACCTAACACTTAGAATTATTTTCACCATAAGTGTTAGAAATACTTGTCGACTTGTTTTCAAACTACGAATTTCGCCACAACTTTATTTACAAAACTTCGGAGGTGGGATTTCACAAAATAAAACTTGGTAAATATATATTTAGTATATATTTTTCATAAAGTCACTTGATATGTGTTTATGATTATTTTGTGAAAATACTAGTATTATTTTTAGGGTAAAAATAATACTATCGAATGTTAATGGATCCAAAATAATACGAACGCCTCTACGATAAATATATAAGTTACACCGGTAATTATTATTACCACTCGATCGTTAAAACGTAACTTACGCATTTTAAGAAAATATGACTTAACGCGTATTTTGTCAAAGTATTATTTTGGGAAAATTTATGTAATAGAAAATATAATATTTTTGAGAAGAATATTTATATTTTGAAGTTAGAAATAAAATATATTTTAAGTGAGACTTAATAATATATCTTGAACACACATGTATTAAATCCCCCATCCTTGGGAAGGAAAATGATTACCAAGTATACAGAATGTAAACACGAAATAGTTGTCTAACTATTTCCCGAAAACTTAAACCATAAAGCTAAGGAACGGCCGTCCGTCTAATAGAATTAGTACGTGTAGGTCGTCACACAGCTGCTTGATCAGGAGACATACTTGGTAGAGACGCACCACTGTGAGTTCATGTCCCCCTTTTCTCTTAACTGTTTTCAGTTTTCTAAACTGCGGGGGTGAAATACATGTTACTATGATTACGAGTACTTTTTACATGGTATGGTTAACGTAAGGAGGGTTACTACTTAGATCATGTGAGTGGGTAGGCAGAAACTGGAGGCCATTAATCCTCATTGTAGGACCGAGGGACGTAAGCGGTAGATCTATCTGGGTGTAGCGAGCCCAACTCCAGGTCCAACAGTACGGACCTTGGGGTGACTTTGTGCCCAACGCAAAATCGCTAGGTTTGAGTCTTCCTACTTGCACTTCACGCATATCAATGGCCTTGCAAACCATTGGTGATCTCTTTTTCCTTATTTGCTACATACCAGGATTTTTATATATACAAAGGTTTATTTACTCACTTACACATGAACTCGCTCAACATTATTGTTGATTTTTCAACTTACATGTATTTCAGGGAATTAAAGGATCTGGCGCGGTATGACACGTTTTCCCGCTGCACTAGTTACGAGGTCATCCGGGTTTGGGGAATGTGACTCTTTCCTGGACAAGTCACAGTCCTTAAACTGTGTTTATGTCATGTTGATGTTTGTGTTTGTTGAACAATGTCGTTAGGATGTGTTTCCGTTGAGACAATGTTGTTGTATTTGGTTTTTAAAACTTAATTAAATGGATGATCTTGCATGGTTTTATTTCATATAGCTTTGTTATGGTTAAGCTATGGTATTAAGAAGTCACACCAAAATAACCACGCTTCCGCAAAGCCAGGGTGTGACAAGTTTTATGCCTCATTTGATGTAATTTATATGTTGCATTTTACACACATCATTGTCCATTTACGAAAAATGGAAAGAGAAGGTTCATCTTCTTCCAGTAGCTCAGATGCAAACGGCTCTGTAGCTAAGAAGTCAAATCCGTTGACTCCTGACAACTTGGAAAAAGTTGGAGAAACTAGTCTTCGGCCTAGTTATGCGGACAAGACAAGAATGCCAGCAAAGGATGATTCAAAGTTCTACGTGATATTTGAAGGTCCAAATGCAGGAATCTATGATGATTGGGACATTGTATCCAATCTAATAAAGGAAACATCTTTCGTCCATAAGAAGTACATGACACTTTTTCAAGCTCAACAAGAAGCAGATAAGCACCAAGCTAACTTCGGAGGCAAGAAGATAATCTTCAAAGCACCAATATTAGTGCCCAAAGTCCAGAATCATACTGCTCAAAGAAGAAAGGTGGTCTTCATAAAAGAGAAAGAAGAAGTTCCATCCAAAGATCCATCTTTAGAGATTTTAGAAGGAATAAGCTTCCCAGATTTCAGAATCCTATGGTCCAAAGCAAGAGCTGTGACAACTTGAGATTTCAAGGCTTTTCTTGTACGCACTACTTGTTCTATGATTCAGTTGTTCATTGTGTAACGTGTACGTGTTATTAGTATGGTTAATGTTAGTGCATTGTTATGTCTTAATGATTAATATTTAAACATGAAATCACATGATACTTGATAATATCAAACATGTATTGAACCGATTAATTCTAAAAATTGATTGGACCGAATCTAATTAGTGCTTATCTAAATGGGCTGCTTGAATTGTCTTTTGTACTTACATGGGCCGTCAAAACAATCAAATGACTATATGATCTAACAACAGCAGATGTGATGACAACTAATCCCCAATATCACGTGAACTTTGATTGCAATAAATGGACCTTCTCTTAAAATAATTAGATCACATGGGCCACCAACATTCAAAACAAATCACATGGTGTCAGACATTTTCTTGGGCCGATATATGTATGCAAACAAATAAACAAATAATGAGTTTGATCACCATTAGTTATTATTTACACAATTGCAACAAACCCTATTTCCCCACCTACTTGCGACGGCAGTGAGACACCCCCTCTCGAAGAATTATTCCTGTCGATCGAGTTGATTGGGTTAGTGAATTCCTTTGTATGTTAACTCTTATTGATGATCCTTGTTTTTGGTGTGAATTCCTTTGAATGATAATTGGTTAATATTAGAATATGGAATCCTAATGTCATATGAATATATGTTGCACAATGCATCTCAAAAATAATAAGTGTGATTAAACAGTATGCTATGCATGAACCGAATCTGTTTAGGGGTTGTTTATAAATTGAATGAAGTGCTAGTATGATGATGATGATGATTTGCAAAGTAACAGTAGGGTTATTATGATGATGATATATCAAAGTCAACAAGCCTTTTGAATGTTAGCTAATTATTGGACCGATAACAAAACTGAATAGATCAAGGATTCACATGGGCCTGACACATATGTGTTGCATAAGTGGTTTCACGTGATTTGCTTTAAATGATATTCTTAAAACTTGAACCATATGCTGTGTTTGACTATTGACCTTTAGTAACATGCAAAAACAAATGAATCCAATACCTTGTCTGACAACAATGATACATAATTGGACCAAATAATTGATAGTGGGCTGATGCTTTTAGTGGGTTGTTAGTCTTATATTAATATCAGTTAATTGGTTGGGCTGTGATGCTTTGTGTAATCTGGATTGAATGTTCTTGCGGATAGTTACTTGATAACTCTTTGAAATGTTGAATCACTAGGTCTACATTAAGCAGGAATTATGACTTGATATAATAAACTAAAGCATGAAAATTCACATGAAACTCGTGACTGTGATTATGTGATTGGGCATATTAGCGTGTGGAATGAGATCATGATCACACATTAGAAATCCAATAGGAATTATGATTGAGATCATTGCTAGTTTAATCGAATGGATTGGGTAATGGGTCAAGTTGGAACGGTTCGAACATGTTTGGCAACAAATTGTGATTGGCCGTATGTGAATAATAAACGGTGTAAATGAGAGGCCCATCAGGGCTTATGCGGGCTGTAAAAGGGGCCGTTATAGAGTACAACCGCACACCGAGTTGGGCTGGGCACTTTGGTTGGGCCGCATGTACCTGAGCCCACTCGGGATTGGGTTTCATTTAGGACATACGCACTTGAACGAGTAATGTGGTAATGGTGATATGTTATAACAGGGTCTTATGAATAAAGCGCCATAGTGCTACATTGGTTTGTATTAGTTTCGGGCCGAGCCGCCCAGAACTTGCATGATTTGTTGGGCCTGGTATTTAGGTCTTGTTGGGACCTCGGGCCCAGTTTTAATGGGATAAGATTCGTGTCTTTTGGGCCGGTGGTTTTGTTGGGCTTTATGTGTATTGAATCTTACATGGTTAATGAAACGTTATGCTACATGCTTAACTGACTAGACTAGTGTACAGGGTGATGAATGCCACTATTTGTATTTTGTGCATTATCTGATGAATGAATGTGGTATGATATGTACTGGGCTTGTATGCAAACTGACTGTTATGTGCAACTATCATAGGGCTTGGTTGACCACTTTTGTTAAACGAGTAATTAAATCAACCGAGCAAACCAAATGTGAGTTCATTACTTTGAGCATGCGTCCCGGTGGTTGGGACAGTCAGTGGGTATCCCGGGGAGGGATAAGTCTTTTGGGTAAAACTGTGATGTTGGATAATATTCTCACTCTCTATCTCTTAAGTCCCATCTTTTGCTATCGGGGGTGGTAGCGGGGTATTAGTTGGTAGCGCTACTTAGGTTTGGCACCCTCACCCCGTTCCTGAGAGAGGGCGGGTGTGAACTAATGACCCAGTCGGGCCCAATGCTTTGATAGGAGCACTGGGGAACGGGCAAAACATACATCAGGAGCCGTCTTGTTCAGTATCGAGATATTATCAACATTACTTCCGGATTTAAATTCAATAGATTAACTAAACACTTGGTAACCAACGTTTTCGTAAAACTATGAACTCACCAGCGTTGTCTGATACACTTGTTGCATGCTCACAGGTCGTTAGATATCTTGGATTTGGGAACTTGCTGGCTGGAGTAGTTGGAGTGGTCATGGGTCGACTAGAGGGTTTCATGTGATTGACTTATTGATTTTATACATTCGATTTGAAACAGCTAAACTATGATTTCTTTTATTTGCTTCCGCTGAAATGTTGGTTTTCATTTAAACTTATTGAAGGTGCTTTTCAGTAATAATTGATGATTTTATTTAACAACTTGTGATTGGTTCAATATGATTAGTGGCTCATTATTGGTTTGTCACATGCCTAGTAGGGTTTCCCATGGGTGGTATTTTGGGGGTGTGACAAGAGCTCTCTCCATAAAGGATTATGAAGCAGAAAAGATTTATTCAGACGATAAAAAGTCCAGAAGTCTTTTCGTAATCTGTCCTGATGCAGATGCAGTCTTCACTTACCAAACTTTTTGTGCAGGGTTAGGCAAGACCATTTATCCCAGCAAAGATCTTAAGGAGTTAAGGTCATTTCCTAAGGGATTAAGAAAAGCAGTTGGAAAATTCATCCAAAAAATTGCTAAGGATGCTAGTATTTACATCCAAGTCACATCCAGCATTCCAGACTGGGTACATGGAAAAGTCCTTTCAGCCTATCACTACATTGAGCTAGGCTTAGCGGCAAAAAGAGAAGTTCAACCGTCCAAAGTCATAAACGAGGAAGACGACTTCATCAGCATGGGAATCTATGCTTACCGAGTTGAAAAGATTATTTCCATAATCCAAAAGACTCAAAAGATTAATACAAAAAGCAAAACCAAGGTCAATTATGCCAACCCAAATTGCCTGATCACCAGCACTACAGGAAGACGCTCTGTCAAGAAGATCAACGCGCAATCCACGCGCTTGAAGATAAGATCTTAAAAAATCAGATCGCGGCAGGTCCTACCACAAAGAAGATGCTTTGTAAAAGGCTCCAAAAGGTCGACAAAGACCATCAGTGCGCATTATGTAAAAGCACCAAAGTTGTCACACCCCCAAAATCCACACGCGGAGTACCACCGATTGGAGGCGTGACATGACCAGGATCAAGCCACCAATCATATTGAACATAAGTATAAAGTAAAAGTCATTCATCAATACGATAGGTGTTTCCAAAACCAAATATAAACAAGTGTGTAGCGGAAGCAATAATGTAAAAACCCAACATAAGTATTAAGTACAAAATGTCATAATGTTTAACAACACATTCACGATCCATGTCCACAACGACCGTGCCTCCTGTGCAAGCTCCAAAAGTACCTAAGGTCCTGCAAGGCATGTAACAGAGAGTCAACAACTAGTTGAGCGAGTTCACAGTTGGTTATTTAGTTATAACGTCCGTATCTTAAATCGTATGTTCGTTTAGTAATCATGTATCGTATGTAATAGCATCGCGGCCCTCTAGGCATGTTTGCGAAGTTTAGTGGGGGTTTCCCATGTTTTCTAGACTAGTTATATTTGTATCGCGGCCCTCCAGGCATGTTTGCGAAGATTAAAGTATAGTTCGCGGCCATTCCAGGCATGTTTGCGAAGATTGTTCTAGTATCGCGGCCGATCCCGGCATGTGTGCGAAGAGAAGTATATGTATCACTAGTCTAGTAGTATCTACCATTGACCTTCATCTCCCGAGGCCTATGGTATGTAATTCCGATAACTCTTAAGCATAAATAATCAATCAACCCATTCCCAACCCCGGGAATCCCATGCCTTGGTAGAAGTGTGAACTCACCTTGTTTCGCTCGGTATGCTAAGTATGTGCTCAAAGTAATTCAATCACGTCCTAAAGTACACACGTATACATAATCAGTTTGTATTTACGAAGTTAGCTCGCAAATAAAATCATAGTGGACAACGCATAAAAAATCACCAAGTAGCACATTGCACGTATACATAATCAGGCGTTGCATCTAACAGCAGTTAGTTAACTCAGTTAAGCTCAACAGAATCAAATTTCCAAACAGTTTACCCAGTCGACGAAACACTTCTGTTTCGTCGATTACTCTTGGCGAAACACTCTGTTTCGTCAATTACTCTTGGCGAAACACTCTGTTTCGTCAATTACTCTTGGCGAAACACTCTGTTTCGTCAGTTCTGTATCAGCAATAAATAAACAATGACATTAAGATCTAAATGCCCTAGTGGCCGACATCTAGCCACCACCGCCCAACCTCATTGGACCGAAACACAAATCAAAGTTTTACATTGGGCCTTTAAGGTGAATCATCAAAACACTAACTAACATCATCATTATGAATCGGCAGTTCATAAATCCCCACCCATTGACCACCGATTTGTCCCACCAACTCGATTACAATGAGCATCCCATGTTACTTTCCATAATCTTATCAATTCCAGCCGACAATCCATGTGGTGTTCTTTATCTTACATATCGACAACGTATATACAAACAATAAACAAGTGAATCATGACTAACATATCCTGACAACACACACATGGGCCGCAACTAAAAGCATTCATCAAACAGACTTTTTAATCAATAACAAGTAATCGATTCGGTATAATACACACTAACCGTGATGAAAAGAACGATGGATTGAAGGCTAAGGGAGGCTTCGAGAGTTCCAGACTGCCGTCACACAGAGGAGAGGCGCTCTAGGGTTTCTAATTTGTTAACGTGTGACGAATGAGACAGTTCCGTGTAATTTATATGCGTACAAGTGAACTGTGCCCTAATGGGCTTTGGTGAAACTGGGCTCGGCGAAACAGCCTGTTTCGTCGAGATGTATATGACGAATGGCACTTGTTTCGTCGAGCTTATATAAAGCTTAATTAGTTTAAGTATTTCCAAGCAAGATACAAGTTATATCAGCAAACATATATTTGTAACAATCACAATTCGTTATAGTATATCACGACGTGTACAGTTACAAGTCAAACAAGTCAAACAACTAACAGTCAAAGTCAACGCGAAATAAATACGAAAGTGAAAGTCGGGAACTCGAGTTGTCACAGTATCCCCAACTTGAAAGAAATTTCGTCCCGAAATTTAGCATGCGGTTACTGAGGAAGCTAAGTAAGTTGTATCGTTTACTGGTTTTCCTGGGGTGTCACATCATCCCCCCGTTGAGTTGGAAATTTTGTCCTGAAATTTCGTAGTAGCTTCAGCCTCAGTAGTAGTTGCATTGTTTTCGAACAACTGGGGATATTTGAGTTCCATTTGGTCTTCTCATTCCCAGGTATACTCTGGGCCACGACGGGAGTTCCAACGAACTCGAACAAGAGGTATTCTAGTGTTCTTGAGGACCTTAACATCCCGGTCCGTGATTTCAACTGGTTCCTCGACGAAATGCAACCGTTCGTCGATAGTGAGCTCCTTCAAAGGAACTATGTGGGTCTCATCTGACAGACACTTCTTT
The DNA here is from genome assembly GCA_030545235.1 of Helianthus tuberosus. Taxonomy (NCBI): domain Eukaryota; kingdom Viridiplantae; phylum Streptophyta; class Magnoliopsida; order Asterales; family Asteraceae; genus Helianthus; species Helianthus tuberosus. The sequence continues at coordinate 178,541,752 of CM060357.1, forward strand.
AGATTCGACACGTGGAAAACGTTGTGAACCGCACTGAGTTCAGCTGGTAAGTTTAGTCTGTAGGCCACTTTGCCTATTTTCTCTATGACTTCGAATGGTCCAACGTATCGTGGATTGAGCTTGCCTCGTTTGCCGAAACGAACAACACCCTTCCAGGGTGAAACTTTGAGTAGCACTCGATCCCCAACCTGGAATTCGAGTAGTTTCCTGTCTTTATCTGCGTATGCTTTCTGACGGTCACGAGCTGCCGCCATGCGTTGTCGTATTTGAGCAATCTTTTCAGTAGTATCAACTACCATTTCTGGACCTGTGATCTGACTATCACCCACCTCTGCCCAACAAAGAGGTGATCAACATTTACGCACGTACAATGCCTCAAATGGAGCAGCTTTAATGCTGGTGTGGTAACTGTTGTTGTACGAAAATTCCACAAGTGGCAGATGTTTTTCCCAGCCCTTGCCAAAGTCAATTGCGCATGCCCGAAGCATGTCTTCTAGAGTTTGAATAGTGCGCTCAGACTGCCCATCTGTCTGAGGGTGGTAAGCTGTGCTCATGTCTAATCGAGAGCCAAAAGACTTGTGCATTGCTTGCCACAGTTCTGAAGTAAAACGTGCGTCACGATCAGAGATAATAGAGGTGGGCACCCCGTGCCTCGAGACAACTTCCTTAAGGTATACGTCTGCTAGAGTGGAGAACTTATCCGTTTCCTTGATAGCCAAGAAGTGAGCAGACTTTGTGAGTCGATCCACGATCACCCAAATAGTATCATTTCCGCGCTGAGATCTAGGTAGGCCAGTAACAAAATCCATGGAAATTTGTTCCCATTTCCATTGTGGTATCTCAGGTTGCTGGAGTGGGCCTGATGGTTTCTGATATTCCGCTTTGACTCTCGCACAAGTCAAACACTTGCTAACGTAAGTGGCTATGTGAGCTTTCATGCTAGGCCACCAATATGTTGTTCTGAGGTCGTGGTGCATCTTATCCGAACCAGGATGTACTGAGTAGCGAGACTTATGAGCTTCCTCCATGACAAGTTCGCGTAAGTTGCCATAGAGTGGGACCCAGATGCGTCCTGTTACATAGTAGGCTCCGTCTGCCTTCTGTTCTAACCTTTGCCTTGAGCCGCGTAGGGCTTCAGCCCTGACGTTTTCTGGTTTCAATGCTTCTACCTGAGCATCTCGTATCTGTGAAGGAAGACTAGACTGAATAGTGAGTTGCAACGCTCGTACACGCCTAGGTGTAGTATCCTTTCGACTGAGGGCGTCGGCCACCACATTGGCTTTGCCCGGATGGTACTTTATAGCACATTCGTAATCGTTCAGTAACTCGACCCATCGACGTTGTCGCATGTTCAATTCTTTCTGCTTGAAGATATGCTCAAGACTCCTGTGATCGGTGTAGATGGTGCACTTGGTGCCATACAGATAATGTCGCCATATCTTGAGCGCAAAAACAACAGCTCCCAGCTCTAAATCGTGTGTTGTGTAATTTCGTTCGTGAATCATAAGTTGGCGCGAAGCATACGCAATTACTTTATCCCGTTGCATCAACACACATCCAAGACCTTGGATAGATGCGTCGCAGTAGACTACAAAATCGTCCGTGCCTTCAGGTAATGAGAGGATAGGTGCGCTACAAAGTCTATCCTTTAAGTGCTGAAACGCCGTTTCCTGTGTATTACCCCAACGGTAAGCAACACCTTTCTATGTCAGTAATGTAAGCGGCTGAGCAATCTTTGAGAAGTCTTTAATGAACCGTCTGTAATAACCCGCCAAACCCAAGAATTGGCGTATTTCGGTCGGTGTGCGAGGTGCAGGCCAGTTCTTGATCGAATCTACCTTGGATGGATCGACATGAATCCCATCCTTGTTTACCACGTGGCCTAGAAAGTGGACTTCACGAAGCCAGAAGTCGCATTTTGAAAACTTAGCGTACAACTGTTCCGTTCGAAGGAGTTCCAGAATAAGTCGTAAGTGCTGCTCGTGTTCGTCCCGACTCTTCGAATAAATCAGGATGTTGTCGATGAAAACAATAACAAACTTGTCAAGATAAGGTTTGCACACCCTGTTCATAAGATCCATGAAAACCGCAGGCGCGTTCGTTAGCCCGAATGGCATGACGAAAAACTCGTAATGGCCGTAGCGAGTTCTGAATGCTGTTTTGGAGACGTCCTCATCCCGGACTCTCAATTGATGATAACCTGACCTTAGGTCAATCTTCGAGTAATAGCTCGACCCTTGCAACTGGTCGAATAAGTCGTCGATACGTGGAAGAGGATAGCGATTCTTCACGGTGACCTTGTTCAGTTCGCGGTAGTCTATACACATGCGGAAGGTACCGTCCTTCTTCTTTACAAATAATACTGGAGCTCCCCAAGGCGAAGAGCTAGGGCGTATGAAACCCTTTTCCAAGAGTTCTTGCAGTTGCTTAGACAGTTCTTCCAGTTCAGTTGGAGCTAAACGATAAGGTGCTCGAGCTATGGGTGCTGCTCATGGAGCGAGCTCGATCTGAAATTCAACCTGACGGTGAGGCAGTAACCCAGGTAATTCTTCAGGAAACACTTGAGGAAAATCGCGTACTACTGGAATATCCTCAATCTTTTTCTCTTTCTTCGTTGTATCGGTAACGAGTGCTAAAACAGCTGTGTGGCCCTTTCGCAGACACTTCTGAGCCTTCAAGAAGGAGATGATGCCACTCACGACACCACTCTTGTCGCCTTGAACTTCGAGAGGTTCCTTGCCAGTACGGGGAATACGAATGATCTTCTCCTTGCATAGGATCTCTGCTTGTTGTTGGGATAACCAATCCATGCCAATGACGATATCGAAACTACTCAGAGTTATAGGAATGAGATCGATAGAGAAAGTCTGACCAGCGAGGATAAGATTACAACCCTGAACTATGTGTGTGGCCTCTAGACTTTTACCGTTAGCTAGCTCTACAACATGTTTGGTGTTCAAAAGTGTTGGTGCGCGTTTAAGCATTTGACTAACTTTCAGAGACATATAACTGGTATCCGCACCCGAATCAAATAATACAGTAACATAATAGTCGTCGAGAAGAAACTTACCCATAACTACATTAGGATCGTTCCTTGCATCGCCCTGACCAATCACAAATGCACGATCCCTGGCACCATTGTCGTTGTTGTTTCCCCCATTGTTGTTCCCATTGCCCTGATTATTGTTGTTGTTATTCTGATTCTGGTTTAACTGGGGGCAGTTCCGCTTGAAGTGACCTTCGGCCCCACACTGAAAGCATGCCTTATTTCCTTGCTGTTGTTGCTGTGGCGGGTTTCGTGGAACTGGTGGCTGTTGTTGCTGGTTCTGATTCGCAGGCCATGAGCTCCTACAATCTTTAGCTTCATGACCTACCCTTTGACATCTCTGATAGCGGCCTTTACGACAATGACCACTGTGGTGTCTGTTGCACCTGTTACGCAGTGGATGAATTCCCCGATATCCACTCTGCCCCTGACCACCAGACGATTGCTGACTCGGACTCTGGTAATCACTAGTCTTGCGCTGCTGCTGTGTTTGAGACTGTACGGTAACTGAACCCTTACTGGAATCCCCTTCCCATTTCCGTTTGTTGTCACTGGGAGTAGCAGGAGTAACTGGAGTGGTAGCGGTAGTAGTAGCGCTGATGCGTTTAGGCAGCCTGTTCTGTTCCACTGCCTGATCGGTGAGGCGATGAGCTAACTTGACGATCTGTTGAATGGTGCCAAGATTCGCTGAGGTTACGTGACTTTGAATTTCCGGCACCAGACCATTGAGATACAGTTCGATACGCTTAATGGGAGGGTCCACCATAGTAGGACACAGAATAGCCAACTCATTCGATCTTCTGGTGTACGCTTCAATTTCTGACCCCGTCATTTTCAAGTGGTAAAACTCTACCTCCAGCTTATGAATATCATCACGGCTACAGTATTCCTCTTTGATCAATTACTTGAAATCATTCCAGGGTGTGGCGTTAGCAACAGCCAACCCTAATATCTGAACTTGCTCATTCCACCAAGTCAGTGCAATGCCTTCTAGAGTACCAGTGGCGTACTTCACCCTGCGAGCCTCAGGGCATTCACACATTTCAAATACTGATTCAAGCTTTTCAAACCAATGGAGGAGTCCAACTGCTCCTTCCGAGCCACTAAAAGTAGTAGGACGACAGTCCATGAAAGTTTTGAAGGTGCAAACAGGTGGCTGAGCGTGCTGACCTGTTGTGTATAAGAATCCAAGACAAGATTAAACACAAGAGTTGGTTTAGGAGTGTAGGATCTAAAGATCCTAGTGTGAGTTTACAACTGCAGGGTATACCTCCTGCTTGTGCGGCTGCAAGTGCCGCAGCAACTCGCTCGTTAATGAGAGCCGTCAGTTGGGCTTGTGTCATGTTGATACGTCCAGACATGATCTTCATAGCAAAGATAACATAAGTGAGAGTGGTTCGCGAATAGTGCGATGACAGAAGAAAGTGAGCACACAAGTGTTCTCATGCAATAGTGTTACGTTAATCTAAGCATACCCTGAGCAAAGTTCCATGTAATTCTAGCAAGTAGGCAATAAAATATGTACCATATTACCTAGGATGTTGAGTCTTGCACGTGGAGCGAAGTGTCGTTGTGGATCGTTGAGCACTGTTCTGGTTATAGTCTGGTTTTAATAAAAACGTTTTCCCATTATTAAAACCGAGTTCTCTATAACCAATGGCTCTGATACCAATCTGTCACACCCCCAAAATCCACACGCGGAGTACCACCGCTTGGAGGCGTGACATGACCAGGATCAAGCCACCAATCATATTGAACATAAGTATAAAGTAAAAGTCATTCATCAATACGATAGGTGTTTCCAAAACCAAATATAAACAAGTGTGTAGCGGAAGCAATAATGTAAAAACCCAACATAAGTATTAAGTACAAAATGTCATAATGTTTAACAACACATTCACGATCCATGTCCACAACGACCGTGCCTCCTGTGCAAGCTCCAAAAGTACCTAAGGTCCTGCAAGGCATGTAACAGAGAGTCAACAACTAGTTGAGCGAGTTCACAGTTGGTTATTTAGTTATAACGTCCCTATCTTAAATCGTATGTTCGTTTAGTAATCATGTATCGTATGTAATAGCATCGCGGCCCTCTAGGCATGTTTGCGAAGTTTAGTGGGGGTTTCCCATGTTTTCTAGACTAGTTATATTTGTATCGCGGCCCTCCAGGCATGTTTGCGAAGATTAAAGTATAGTTCGCGGCCATTCCAGGCATGTTTGCGAAGATTGTTCTAGTATCGCGGCCGATCCCGGCATGTGTGCGAAGAAAAGTATATGTATCACTAGTCTAGTAGTATCTACCATTGACCTTCATCTCCCGAGGCCTATGGTATGTAATTCCGATAACTCTTAAGCATAAATAATCAATCAACCCATTCCCAACCCCGGGAATCCCATGCCTTGGTAGAAGTGTGAACTCACCTTGTTTCGCTCAGTATGCTAAGTATGTGCTCAAAGTAATTCAATCACGTCCTAAAGTACGCACGTATACATAATCAGTTTGTATTTACGAAGTTAGCTCGCAAATAAAATCATAGTGGACAACGCATCAAAAATCACCAAGTAGCACATTGAACGTATACATAATCAGGCGTTGCATCTAACAGCAGTTAGTTAACTCAGTTAAGCTCAACAGAATCAAATTACCAAACAGTTTACCCAGTCGACGAAACACTTCTGTTTCGTCGATTACTCTTGGCGAAACACTCTGTTTCGTCAATTACTCTTGGCGAAACACTCTGTTTCGTCAGTTCTGTATCAGCAATTAATAAACAATGACATTAAGATCTAAATGCCCTAGTGGCCGACATCTAGCCACCACCGCCCAACCTCATTGGACCGAAACACAAATCAAAGTTTTACATTGGGCCTTTAAGGTGAATCATCAAAACACTAACTAACATCATCATTATAAATCGGCAGTTCATAAATCCCCACCCATTGACCACCGATTTGTCCCACCAACTCGATTACAATGAGCATCCCATGTTACTTTCCGTAATCTTATCAATTCCAGCCGACAATCCATGTGGTGTTCTTTATCTTACATATCGACAACATATATACAAACAATAAACAAGTGAATCATGACTAACATATCCTGACAACACACACATGGGCCGCAACTAAAAGCATTCATCAAACAGACTTTTTAATCAATAACAAGTAATCGGTTCAGTATAATACACACTAACCGAGATGAAAAGAACGATGGATTGAAGGCTAAGGGAGGCTTCGAGAGTTCCAGACTGCCGTCACACAGAGGAGAGGCGCTCTAGGGTTTCTAATTTGTTAACGTGTGACGAATGAGATAGTTCCATGTAATTTATATGCGTACAAGTGAAGTGGGCCCTAATGGGCTTTGGTGAAACTGGGCTCGGCGAAACAGCCTGTTTCGTCGAGATGTATATGACGAATGGCACTTGTTTCGTCGAGCTTATATAAAGCTTAATTAGTTTAAGTATTTCCAAGCAAGATACAAGTTATATCAGCAAACATATATTTGTAACAATCACAATTCGTTATAGTATATCACGACGTGTACAGTTACAAGTCAAACAAGTCAAACAACTAACAGTCAAAGTCAACGCGAAATAAATACGAAAGTGAAAGTCGGGAACTCGAGTTGTCACAAAAGTTGATAGGGACACTACACCAAAAACAGATGCTTTGTCCACTACCGGCGGTGAGGGGTCCTTCACAATAATTCTATGAAAAACGTAAGCACTTACGTCATTCAAAAGAAGACAAGCGGCCACAGCTGTAAAGACATCTTTAATAATTCAATATAATTATTGGTAGGTCTTGTAAGAAGAAATCTCCATCTATATAAGGAGCAATGCCTCATAAGGATAAATCACCATCAGCTATCATCTAACCACCATCCCCTACTCAATCCCTCGTTCAAATTCTCAACCACCCTCACCTACTTTTCTTTTTCTTTGATCATTCATATGATCATTTCTTTTAAGTTTATGTGTGCTAGTATGGAGTAGAAACTCTTTTAAGGAGTTGATGTAAATATCAAGAAGTTCTCCTTCGGGAGAACAGTTATGAAATAAAAAACTCCTTTGTAAACCTCTATCTTTTATCTTTTATCTTTTATCATGAAAGTTTTTTCTGTAAAACCTGGAGTTCTGGAGCCCATTGAAGTACCGCTAAGGCAGGAGGCCGTTAGGGAAATTAAGGGTTGGATTGGTCCCTTGCAGAAGAAATAGAAACTTTCAAGAAGAAAATACAAGAAGAAAAAAGGTATAATTTTTATTTCAAACTGTTAAATTACTTCAAGATTGATATTTCATATCTCTCCTTAAAATCTTAAAAAGAATTTATTTCAACACAAAAAACTAAGATTTTGATTAAATCAAAAAATGATGTTTATAAACAAACACAAAAAGAAATCGATTAACAACTATCGAAACAAATGATTTTTGTTATGGGTCATTTTATGAGCATATATATCCTGACTAATATTCTGCTTTTGATCGTTTACTTGTGATCAGGATACCGGATTAGGATATTGGTAACATCCTGGTGCGATATCCTGGTATTAACTGAATTAACCACGTGCAGGTTAGAAGCTGTGGGTCACTAACGGTCAAGTGGACCTCTTCTCCTTAAGACTCGGGTAAACCAGTTATATGAGAGACGTTGAACCCGAAAGACCAGGTCTACAACGTTCGTATGGGGAATATCCGCCGAATCCCGGTTTAATAGGGTAGTTTGTTGAATTTCTTTTACTATAAATAGATGGGTCGGATCAGATTAAGGCACGCAATTTCACTCTTACTCTTTTTCTCTAGCTACTAGCAATCACTACACACAAACACTTGTACTCGAATTACCTTGTAACACCTAGTTGATCCGCATCACATCCTGCACTGTATCCTGATATTTGAAGTAATAGAAGAACAAGGCAGCTGCGATTGTCAGCTCCCGAGGTTTTGTGCCGGCGATCTAGATTGATCAAGGGCTTTCCTCGTATATCCGGTGTCACCCTTTACATTTTTTGCTCATTGTTTTATCATAGATACAACTCTATATCCTGAGCCGTATCCTGAAAACTGTTTTTACAAACAACTTAATCAGCATATTTTCGACACATATTTCTAGCACACTACCTCACTTAACTAATTTGATCACTTAATTGCTTTGGTAATTTTTGACCAAAATAATTTGGCGCCCACCGTGGGGCAAGTGGTGCTATTTTTACTAAAAACTTTAGTAAAATCATTACTCAGTTTTCTATTGTCAAAACTTTTTGCTACATTGTTTTCAATGGCCTCAAGATCAAACATGAGCTCTTCCACCATGTCTGCTACAACCTTTGCAACAATTGGTTCGGTGCTTCCACCTCCTCCTCCAAGAATGCAAGCCTCTTCACAAGGAGCTGAAAGTCATGTGGCTCGGGATGTTATCCCCGCTCCCAGTGCCCAGGTATCTGGTCCTGTTTTGGCTTCTAATGACGAAATTCTGAATTTGTTTGGTAGTGTACAGGAACAGATGAGGCAGCAGCATGAAACTAATCGGATGCTGATGAGAGAGATACAACTCTTGAAATCCGGCCCAAGTAGGCCTGCTGAAGAAACTGTCACTCCTTTGCAACCCAGGGCTTTGAACTTCAGTTCTGCAGTTTTCACTGAGGATAACCGGGGGAATATCGTGCCAAGTCATTCCCAGAATCATACTCCTGAGATACCCTCTTCAATAAGAGTATCAACCGTGAGAAGCTTAGGATATGCTTCAGGATATGGCCAGAATCCCCAGACTGAGAACTCCAAAAGCTGAAAGACATGATATCCAGTGTGCCTGGGGTGGTCCAGCCGATTCCAGAAGTGTCCCAAGACAGTCACAGGATATCCCGGTTTGCGCATCCTATCTGTGATGCTGAAATCCCGAAAAGATTTCAAAACCCCAAACATGAAACTCTATGACGGAACCACGGATCCTGAAGAGCATATCGCCCAGTATAGGGAAAGGATGGAGATCAACCCTATCCCTCCAGATCTCAAGGAAGCATGTCTCTACAAGGGTTTTGGTTCTACCTTGACAGGATCAGCCTTAAAATGGCTGTTAAATGTTCCTCCTCACTCAATTACTTCGTTTGCTCATTTGGTTAATTTATTTAATAGTCAGTTTTCTTGCAGCCGAAGTTTTGAGAAACTAACCAGTGATCTTTACTGGATAACTCAATGGCCTCAGGAATCCTTGAGGGATTATGTGAACAAGTTTAGTCGGGAATCCTTGGATATCCCACATCTTGATGTTGCAACAGCTTTGTAGGCTTTTAAGATGGGATTACAAAAAGATTCTCAGTTTTATCAGGATCTTGTAATGAATCCCTACAGGAATCTCGACGAAGCTCGTAACAGGGCCTTGAGATATATTCGCTTGGAGGAGGATAAGAAGATGAAAGAGAGGATGAATTCCACCTCAACCTATGAATCAACCAATAGGAAATCAGAATCCTCGTATAAACCATATCGCTCTCAGCCGTATGGCAGAAATGACAACAAGAAAGTGAATGTTGTTGAAGACGAGGATCCTGAAGAATATCCTGAATTATCTGAATATTGCTTTTCTATTAACATACCTGAGTTAATGTATTCTATGCAGGGTTTAGGAGACAAAGCTAGGTGGCCTCGAAAGAATCAACAAAAAGCTGATTGGAAGGATAAATCCAAATGGTGTGCCTTCCATGAAGATTTCGGACATGTAACTGAGGATTGCATTGCTCTAAGAAAGGAAATAAGTTATCTTCTAAGTAAGGGATATCTGAAGGAAATCCTAGGAAGAAAGAAGAATAAGGGTCAGGATACTGAGAAGGATCCTGAACGAGCAACATCACCTCCTGCGGATGCCAAGATAATCAACTTTATTTCAGGAGGATCCGACATTTGTGGGACTTCATATTCTGCGGCCAAGAGACATGCAAAGGAAGCTAAGGCCGAGAGGGGAGATAAACCAGCCAGGATGACTACCCTCACAACTGATAAAGTGATCACTTTCGATAGTGATGACAGGGATACTGTCCAGGATCCTCACCATGATGCTCTCGTAATAACATTATACGTGGCTAACCATTTTGTACGCAGGCTATTGGTGGATAATGGCAGCTACGTCAACATAATCCAACTAGATACTTTGAAAAGAATGAATGTATCTCCAATGGATATTACTTCAAAATCCACCGTGCTTGTTGGGTTTAGTGGAGAGGCCAGGAACACAGTGGGAGAGATAAAGTTACCAGTATATGTTGAATGGGTCAACTCAATACAACGTTTCTGTGTGATGGACTCCCTATCCTGCTATAACATCATACTAGGCAGGCCATGGATCCATGATATGAAGGCTGTGCCATCGACTTATCATCAGTGCATCAAGATCCCTAACCCTTGGGGGTTGTCAAGGTTGATAGTGATCAGCAGGAGGCGAAGGAATGTTACTCATCCTCAATGAAATCCTCAACCAAGCCTAATGCAGCATAGCAATTAAAGATGCGGGCCCAGGATATCATGGAGGCTTCGGAGCAGGATGTAAAGAAAGTTATCCTGGATCAGGATAATCCGGATATCTCGGTGCTCGTAGGAACCAATATCCCTCAGGATATTGAAAATCAATTGACTAATTTTCTAAAATGCAGGATGTCAACGTTCGCATGGAAACACGAGGATATGACAGGTATTTCCAAGGATATTATAACTCACAAGCTTGGAGTTGACAGGTCTTTCAAGCCTATCCAGCAAAAGAGAAGGAAGTTTGCTCCAGAACGAAACATAATTATTCAAGAAGAGGTTGAAAGACTATTGAAGTCCAAGATGATCAGGGAAGTCAAATTTCCCAACTGGCTAGCAAATGTGGTCGTGGTTCAAAAGAAGAATGGGAAATGGAGAGTTTGTGTAGATTACACAGACTTGAACAAAGCATGTCCTAAAGACCCATTCCCTCTGCCTCATATAGACTCGATGGTGGATGCCACTGCCGGTCATGAGATGTTAACCTTCATGGATGCATCCTCAGGATTCCAGCAGATCCAAATGGAACCTTCAGACCAGGAGGATACTGCTTTCATGACACCAAAAGGTATTTACTGTTATACTGCTATGCCTTTTGGTTTGAAAAATGTAGGTGCAACGTACCAGAGATTGGTGAACATGATGTTTAAAGACAAACTGGGGGACACCATGGAGGTGTACATTGACGATATGGTAGTAAAATCCAACAAGGCTGAGGATCATCTCCAGGATATTAAAGGAGCATTTGATATCCTGGACCAGTACAATATGAAACTAAATCCTGCCAAGTGCCATTTTGGAGTGGGGCAGGAAAGTTTCTAGGATATATGGTGACTAAAAGAGGAATAGAGGCAAGCCCGGAGCAGATTAAAGCTATCTTGGATATCAAATCACCTTCAAATATGAATGATGTTCAACGGTTAACAGGGCGAGTAGCAGCATTGAACAGATTTATCTCAAGATCCTCCAAGAAATGCAAGGAATTTTATGATATCCTGAAGAAAAACAAGAAGTTCGAATGGAAAGAGAAGCATGAAGCAGCCCTACAGGATTTGAAGTAGTATCTCTCAACTGCACCTCTATTGATGAAGCCTGAAAATGGTGAACCACTGTCCCTATACCTCGCAGTATCAGGGAATGTTGTAAGTGCCGTTCTTATAAAGGACCATGAAGGTCAGCAATATCCTGTCTATTATGTTAGTAAAAGTTTATTAGATGCTGAAACTAGATATTCTCATCTAGAAAAATTGATATTAGCCCTAGTTATGGCATCAACCAAACTTAGGCATTCTTTTGAGACACATAGGATTCATGTTAAAACTAATTATCCTGTTAAGAACGTGCTTAGGAAACCCGAGATGTCGGGCATGATGGCTAAGTGGTCAGTAAAATTAAGTGCCTATGATTTAGTTTATGAGCCTAGAAATGCCATAAAGTCTCAGGCTTTAGCTGACTTTGTGGCTGATTTCAGTAGTGACATTCAAAATGAAGTAGACTTAGAAGTACAGCAGCTAGGAGAAAACTTAGAATCCTGGACATTATATACTGATGGTGCATCTAATGTAAGAGGTGTAGGTTTAGGTATACTACTAAAATCGCCACAGGGGGACATATTACCCCAGGCTATTAGATGTGAATTCCCTGCTACTAATAATGAAGCAGAATATGAGGCTTTAATTGCAGGATTAGAGTTGGCTAAAAATATGAATATTAAGAATTTGCAAGTATATGTTGACTCCTTGTTAATCACTAATCATTTTAATGGATCCTATGCAGTTAAAGGTGAGAAGTTAATCGAGTATCTCGAAATTCTTAAAAAATTAGCAGGATATTTCGATATTTTCACACTTGAACAGGTACCAAGAAAGGATAATGCTGAAGCTGATGCCTTGGCGAATTTAGGATCATCAGTCAGTATACCGGAAGGAACCCGAATACCAATGTTACATATCTTATATCTTGCGACGAATCCTCAGGATAAGGAAGTACTAAGTATTCAGGATCCTAATGAGTATCCTGAGAAGGATCCCAAGTCCTGGATGGTTCCAACTATAAGATATCTCAAGGAAGGACACATCCCAAAGGATGAGAATCCTAAGGCCTTCAGAATGAAGGTATCACGATTCACTATTATAAATAATGTCTTGTATAAGAAATCTCTTGCAGGACCATATCTGAGGTGCTTAGAGGATCCCGAAACTAAGGAAGTGCTTCAAGATATACACGAAGGGGATTGTGGTAACCATACTGGGGGCAGGTCATTATTCTCAAAGGCGTTAAGAACAGGATATTATTGGCCGACGATGAGAAAAGATGCTGCAGAATATGCTCGAAGATGTGATGCATGTCAAAGACACAGTAACATATTACATCAACCAATTGAACCACTATATCCTATAGCTTCCCCTTGGCCATTCATGAAATGGGGGATGGACATAGTAGGGAAATTACCAAAAGCTCCAGGAGGAAAAGTCTTTATGCTGGCAATGACTGATTATTTCTCTAAGTGGGTTAAAGCTGAAGCATTTGTTCAAGTTAGAGACCAAGAAGTAGTATCCTTCATAAAGAGAAATATCCTGACCAGATTTGGAGTACCAGCTGAAATCATTTATGACAATGGATCCCAGTTTATAAGTAAAAGGACTACTGACTTTTGCAACAGTTGGGGAATCAAAATGATCACGTCCCAAGCAAATGGACAAGGAGAATCCTCAAACAAGATAATCGTCAACAATTTGAAGAAAAGACTTGGAGCTAAGAAGGGAAGATGGGCAGAAGAACTACCATTTGTCCTATGGGCTGATATAACAACCGTGAAGAATGCTACTGGGCAAACCCCATTTTCCTTAGTATTTGGAGCAGAGGCAGTAATCCCGATAGAGATGGTGATACCTACAGCAAGATCCAACCTCCGGGATCCTGAGAAGAATCCTGAAGTCCTATGCCAGGAACTGGATACTATTGATGAGACAAGAGACGCAGCAAGGCTAAGGATGGCAGCATATCAACAGAGGATGTCTAAAGCATATAACAAGAATATAAGGACTAGAAGATTTCAAGTTGGAGATTGGGTATTGAGAAAGGCTTTTCAGAATACTACTAATCCTGCTGATGGAAAGTTGGCTCCAAAATGGGAAGGACCCTATGAGGTTGAATCAGAATCAGGAAAAGGAGCATACCGACTCAAGAATATGGAGGGGGATATGCTACCGAGATCCTGGAATGCTATACATCTAAAACTCTATTTCAAGTGAGTATGGAATTTAAATTCTAACTCAGGATGGTATGGATTCTGTCTCTTTTATTAAATTTTAGTATTATTTACTGTTTAGAACCCATTACTGACTTAAGCATCGGAGGGGTGTTAGCCAGGCTAACACCCACCTTAGCTTGCAGTTGTTTTGCAGTATATGCTTCGAGATATAGCTCCAGGATATCCATCCAGGATACTTCAGAAGATTAGAGGATTGGCCCCCTCTCTCATGTCTAAGGGATCCTGATCCCTTCATAGGTTTAAAGGTATTCACCTTTCTTCCGAATTGGGTTTAAACACCCCGCCTAGAGCGCAAGTTATTCGGGAATAGTTCAAGGTGACGGGACCAGTTCATGTAAAAGTGGCTGACAATTTCGTTACAATTGGCTATATCCTGAATCCTAAAGGTATATGAGGATTGATCACCCTCTCTCACGAAAGGGTATTTTCATACTCTCTAAGGTTTAAAGGTTATCGCCTTTCTAAGTCTTGGAGTTTATACACTCCCGCCTGTAGCGCATGAAAATTTGGGATTTTCCCCAGGATACTAAGGATTTATCTCCAGTATATTTTTGGGTTTTACCCCTGTAACACAAGAATTGTCTAAACAGTTGGAACTGATATTCAAAAATTTTCTAAGTGTTTATAGACTTCATGCACAGGGGACATTCCTTCTGAAGCAATTGTGTGAAGCTCAAAAGATCAAAATTGGGCTAAGTGTCTCGGACTGGGGACATCTTAGTGGGAGAAGTCGCAAAAGGGGTTGGAGTTTAATACTAGGGTTACACTCAATTCCTGGTATGATCTTTCCTTTGTGAACCTTACATGAATTATTTAACTCTGTTTAAGGCTCAAAGTATCCTGAGAAGGATATATCTTTAGGATATGTCTTCAAAATGTGTTTTTGGGATACGTTTTGGGATATTTGATTGGAATATTTGGGAGATGATACTTGGATTGAAAATTAATACTCTGATCAAACAAGTGTTATCAAAACAGGTTTTGGAAAATAGACTATCTTTTATTTTTTAGAAATTTTGTCTAAAATTGATTGGATTTTGAGAAATTCTATTTGGTCTTCATAAGATATCACTGAATATATTGATCAGGATATTTTCAAAAGATAGTTGCACAAATTTTAGCAAAGCTAAAATCTAAACTAAGAAATGTATGACAGAAATTAGAAAGCAACAACAAATAAGTCAAACGGTGGTTATACTATCAACAAGTCAAAAGTTGTGCTTTTGGTTTCACCTCAAACCGAGGTCCATCCACCAAAAGCACTATTAGTTTTTACCATATTTAAGCAACGGTTGAAGGTTTCGTCTCAAAATGAGACCCATCCGTCTCTAACCATTGCATCATCCAAAATAAATTATACTAAGTGATGACCAAGGGTTTCATCCTGAAATACAAGACCCATCCACCTTTGGTTTTCGTTTTGTTCTAGTGCAGGAAATGTAAATTGTTCAGCAGCAGGAAAAAGTAAATTGTTTGTATAGACCGTGTCACACCCCCAAATTCCCACCTAGGGTATGTCCCTGTTAGGAGTGCGACGATCCAACAACGAGCCACTAATTATATCAAACACATTCAATTAATGGTGAAGTACTTAATTGTAAATGAAATATTGTATGTAAGTTTAAATGAAAACCAAAGTAATCAGCGGAAGCAAAGTAAATAGTTTGAAACTCAAGTAATGTATCAGAAATCATTAAGATAAATACGCCCTGTATGACCATGCCCACTCCCGCTGCTCCAGATAGCAAGTTCCAAAGTACCTCAGCTAACGACCTACAAGCATGCAAACAAGTGTGTCAGACTACGCTGGTGAGTTCAAAGTTTTGTTTACCGAGTTTAATGACCAGTCACATGTGTAAAACAGTTAACAAGATGATATGTTGTTTCGTTGTTATGATGATTTGATGTTTCGATGTTGTTATTACTCGATTACCGAATGGCCATATGATATGTGATTGCCAACCCCAATGCCTCTATCAAAGCATTGGTCATGTTTTAAGGTAATTAGTTCACGCCCGTTCTCCTCGAACGTCGTGAGGGTGCCAAACCTAATAACGCTATCAACTAATAACCCCCGTTGCCCTACAAGCAACGTGCCGGTATATATTGTGGTCTTACAATGATAGAAAACTGAGTACGATAACCAACATCCCATTACACATGCATTCCTCATCGGAACGTTACCCGTTATCCCTTCCCTAGGATCCATGCTTGAGAAAGAGCAATGAACTCACCTTAGATTTGCTCGGTATGTTTCGTTACATTACCCGTTCCCAGTTGATCAACCAAACCCTATCGTGGTTATACCAATAACAGTCAGTTTCGTATGCACATAGAACACGTATTCTCTACAAATACCACACTTGTAGCGTACACTGATTTCACATTACATAATACAGGTCACAACAGTAATTCATTCAACACGCTAGTTCATTATCATCATATGTTCACATAGTATATATTCGGGTCACGTACTAGGTCACATTGTTAGTTCATGTTCAACAAACACCCAACAGACCATTATTTCTCATCATGCAACTATGCGGCCCATTAACATGGTCCAATTAAAATGAGACACAATGTTCAATGAATTGCAACTCGTAATATATCTGTTCACCAAATCAATCTTTTGTTACTCACGTTATAGTGATTCATGCATTCTAGTCCAGAATATAGTCTAATTAAATGTACGGCTCAATGTGCACTGTTGGCCCCAAGCCTCGTGTATGATCCAACAATTATTCAACCCAAGTGTTTGAGTATGTGCGGTACAATCCCATACCCGACCCAAGTGTGATTGTGCGTGATCCGTTTTAACCTGCTGTTTGTTAATAGCTAATCCCTTATCACAATCTAAATCAATCGGCTCCATTTATCCATTATATACACATTATCATAAAACGGCTTTATAACAATCAACATTATCAGAATTCGAATTGGATTGACTATGCTATACCACACACCCCAAACTGCTTCTATACATCCTTACGACAAGACAGGAGCAATCAAGAGAAGGATAGTTATAGGAGTTTTTGAATAAAATCAAAAGATGAAGCAATCACATGGTAGTGCGGTCCAATCACACTTAAATGGCCCATGTGATACAACACTTGTTGACGGCAACAATACCCAGATCATGTGATACATTAATTATTGACTTTAGCAAACCCTATGTCATACTTATCATCATGCAAGTCTACATCACACAATTCAAACAACATCGGGTAATGGTTATTTAACATCGTCACTATCCATTTATTAACATTACCATCTATCTATGCATAATCAATTATACGAACATCACACGTACACATACAGATCCGTTAATCGATTTCACAAATAAACAAGAACAACCAACTAAGAAATAATACAAGAACATCTACTAACCAAGAGTCTACGAGACGAAAGGAGATGTTCGCTGCCACTGCTACCGCCCGATTCGGAGCTCCGACGGTCCGCCGCCGCCGTCGTCACCGGTGACTTCTCTGCTGCTATCAGTCGTCTTCCCCGCTCTCGTCTGATCAGAAACACACCACCACCATTCTATCGTTGTGCCGTCATATCCAAACAGACGGAGTTGAGCTCCATCAACACTTGTCGCGATCGCCGTGAAACACCACCTCCGTCAGTCTTCCGCTGTTGACATGTTGTTGTCGGCAACCGGTTATTGGCAGAAGATATCTTCGGCGATCGGAGGTAGAGAGGATATAGAGGTGTGAGGCTGAATTGTTGTTATGGTGGGTAGGGTTTGTAGTTTTCTTTTGTATATTGCAAAAAGATGCAAACTGCATCCCTGATCGTGTATGCATGCATTTTATTTAAGTAGGTTGGGTTCCAATTGGGCCGATCAAGACTGGGCCTATAGAAGCCCACAACATGAATGAAGTGTGCGACTGATGAATGAAGGTGTGTAGCCCGACATCGTGCGCGGCTGAATTTATGAACCAACGCTTAGCGTTTAACAACTTACCATTATCCAAGCGATAGTAATTACGTATAATTAGATCGTATATACTCAAATCACGAGCTAAGTGTTACGAGTTTAGACGATGCTAAACTTGAAAGTTTGAGTTGTCACATCATCCCCAACTTGAAAGAAATTTCGTCCCGAAATTCGACAATGACAACAGAAGTTGATTCAACTGTTCAATCAATTACAGATACTAGAGCTTCATCAGATTTCAACTAAGTCAACAAACCTTGACTTCCTGGTCCATGTTTTCGATAGATTCCTCGACAACTGCAACTTGTCGTTAACCTTAGGCTCTAGAAAAAGTATCACAAGTGCTTCATCAGACAAATACTGCCTTAGATTCCAAACATAACTGACATCGTGCTCATTACCCCATTCGTCGGGTAACTCGAGTTTGTAGGCCATGTCACCAATTCTTTCCAGAATTTTGAATGGCCCGACGTAACGTAAGTTTATCTTGCCACGCTCCCCAAGCGCACTGCACACTCCCAAGGTGAGACTTTCAATCATGACACGTTCGCCTGCAGCGAACCCCTAGCGTTCTCCTAAACTTATTAGCTTTCTAGCGATCATGCATTGTCGCCAAACGATTTCCGATCTAAGCAACCTTCCCAATAGATTCGAGTACAAGTCCTAGACCAAGGAGATTAGCGCTACTGTCCAGGCAATGCCTCAAGCAGAGCTGTGTGAATACTAGAGTGGTAACTGCTACAATAGAACTCACCCAAAGACAAGTGTCCTTTCCAGTTTTACTAACGTTAACCATACACATGCTCGCAGCATGTCTTCAAGTGTCAAGATGGTTCGTTTACTCAGGCCATTGATCCCACGGTGATGAGCAATACTCATGTCTAGACGTGAGTCGATGATGTTGTGTTTTGTCCGCCCTAAATCAGGTATAGATCAAAATCGAGGATGTCAAGAGTTGGCACCTCGTGCCTAAAAACCACCTCTCTCAGAGGAATATTCACAAACTTTGGAGACTCACAAGTTTCCTTGGTTGCAAGAAAGCGTGCTGGTTTCATGAAACAATCAATGATCACCCAGGTGTTGTTTCCGTTTCGAGTTGTAAGCAGACTAGCAACAAAATCCATGACAGCCTGCTCTCATCTTCCATATGGTTGTTGCCAGTTGCTGATACTCCACCTTGACTTTCCCACAAGTCAAACATCATATGCATACATAGCTAGGTGGGTCTTCATGCCCGATCATCAGTACAAGGTTTATAGATCCTAATGTCTCTCTTCAAAATCCAGACGACTAGAATATCGAAGCCGGTGTACTTTGCTCAACACAAGTTCCCTAAAGTTGCCGTATAATGAGATTCACATTCGTTCCATGAGGTAGCGAATATCATCCGACCTGTCAAAGGTTGGTTCTCCATGCCCCGCATGGGTTCAACTTGAAAATCTTCTTCCTTCAGTTCTCCAGTTTGAACAGAATGAGTCTGATCAGGTAGGTTGGAGTCGATAGTGAGCTGCAAAGCTCGTGTACATTAAAGTTTCACAGTCGTAATCATCCAAAAGTTCCATCCAGCGATGCCATTAACTGATTTAGCTCATTTGAAACCAGGGTACACGGGAAGCCCTTGTGATCGGTCTAAGTGGTGCATTTGGTACCGTCCAAGTAATGCCTCCAGCTTAATCCAAAGATCACGGCTTCTACTACAGGTTGTGTATCGTGTAGTTCCTCCTCGTAACTCCATTACGTAAGTCATCACCTTCTCGTGTTGTATCGGCGCGTAACTGGGACTCTGACTCTCGGATAGAAGCGATGCTCAATGCGTTGCAGAGTTGGGTTTCCAAGGCTGAAAAGACGTCCTCCTATTTTGTCTCCCATGAATTCACAGCACCCCGCTGTGCTAAAGAGGTTACAGCGGCGCAATCTTCCAAAAATCCTGAGATGAATCTGCGATCGTACTTAGCGAAATCAAGGAATTACTGCATCCCCGAAGGAATCTTTGATGTCGGTCAGTTTCTAACAAAATGGATCTTAGCGAGGTCCACGTGTATCCCCACTTCGTTGGCTACATGGCCAAGGAAAAATATGCACTTCTCAAATCCAGAAGTTACACTTAACGAGACTTCGCGTGTAGTGGCTCCTCCCTCGGGAGCTCTAATGCCGCCCATAGTTCCTTTTCTCCTGGGAATGATTCAAAACATCCTCAATAAACACAGTCGATTCATGCGATCCATGAGGCTGCTGGTGTGCTGATTAACCCAACGGCCATGGGGTACAAAGTCGCAATTGCCGCGCTACGTTTGATATACCGCTTTAGGAATATTTTCCCCTTGGACTTCCACCTGATGATGGCTCTTTCGTTAATCAGTCTTCGAATAGGAGCTTGACCCTCGCAACTGGTCGATGGATTGTCAATACACGGTCGTGGCCAACGATTCTCGACTGTCGCCTTGTTGAGTTCTCGATAATCAGTACACATACGGAAAGGCTTATCTTCCCAGATATAACTGGGGCTCCCCGAAGCGAAAAGCCAGATCTGACAAGACTCTTGTCCAATAGTTCCTGAAGTTGATTAGGCAGTCCCTGCAACCTTCCTGCTGTGAGACAATACGGAGTACTAGTAATAAGGGCTGTTTCTGACATGATACCGATCTGATATTCCACCTGACGATGTGAAGGTAAACGTGATAGCTCTTCTGGTAGCATATAGGGAGAAATTACGAACAATTGGTGGATTATCGATCCTCTTTTCCTTAGTCTTAACTTCAGTAACGAGTGCTAACATAGCGAGGTAATCCTTCCGTAGACACTTCTAGGCCTTCATAGCTGAAATGGCGCTAATCCTATGTACCACTCTGATGCTTGAGAAAAAAAAACGAGTCCCCACTGGGGAGAAAGATACGCAACATTACTTCTCACAGAGTATATCTACGTGATTTCTGGAAGAATCCAATCCACACTAACCACTGCAGCAAAACTATCAAGGGTAGTAGAAAGAAGGTCGATGTCGAACACTTGTCCCACAAGGTCGGGTTGGCATCCCAACGAGCGTATAAAGTTCCGATTGATTGCCGTCAGCCGATTACACAGCAGGTTCGATTCCACGAAGCATCAGGGTTAAACAGAACAGAGATGAAGCGATTCGTTATCAAGAACATGCAGGCCACCATGCTGTTGTATTCCTAGCGTCGCCCACGCCAATCCTAAATGCCCCTCCACGAGCATCATTTCCAGTGTTGTTGTTATTGTTATGAGGTTTTCCAGTACTGCTGTCGTTCCCTTGGTTGTTGTCGTCTTGATTCAATAATAGGCGATCCATATCGTAGGCACCTTCTTTTCCCTACTATAGACTGCGATCACGTGTACCTTGACTGTTGCCATGACTGTTACTTCTAATGTCATTTCCTGAAACGGAGCCCTACGATCTTTCACCGGCAAAGTCCGTCTTGTCACATTTCCGTGCCACGTCCTAAAGCACTACTCATAGTGCTGGCCGTTTCACATTCCACACCATGGTCAATTGTCATTGTTTATGCCCCGATTCATCCGTAGGAGTTGACTCCCATAAGTCGCTGACTAGGGTTAAAGATTCGATTAGGATTAAATTGCTGATGTTTGTTGCTGGTAATCAGGGTCGTTCAAATACTGGAGTCGGTAAAGTACTACGCTCATCCTCTTGTCCATCAATGTTGCAAGTTGTTTGAGTAATACGCGATACGCTGCGAGAGTGTTGCAGAAGTGATCACACTTCGGGATCTAAGACGCCAATACATGGAGTTCCTGCAAACCGAGAGAAGTGTGAAAGGTGTAGATCAACTCAAGGACGTTCATGCAAGCACCTAGCATTCTACACGTTTCGCCAGGCGTTCAGATGCGTGTTCAGGTAATACTCGATGGCATCGAGATTTGTATGGATTCAGAAAGGAGTGAAAAGATCATGTTCGAGTAGGAGACAATCACTGCTATGACTCCTATAGACTGTTGTTTTTGACATCGATCAAATAACGGAACGGAACCCCTTTTTCACTTGTTAAGCCTCACTGGGAATCGCATGCACCCCACAATATTATTATGTGTGCACCCACAAAAATTTTGTGATTTGCATGCTCATCTCAGCTCCTCCTAACTCATGTCAAATGGTTCCCCAAACTCAAGTAGTAAACAAAGAGCATCATGAAACGTGAGTCACGCATGTTTAGGGAAATGCCACCCTACCAGTCATATAACACATGCAAGTAATACAGGAATTCATACTGTTGTGCTAACCGTGCAATCACATGAAATATCATATGTAAGTGTTCACTAGTTATGCAGTACAATGAGTATACAAGAGACGAACCTTGCAATCCGGAGCTGAGTGTCATGGTCGTATTCACGTTTTCAGAACTGTTTGGTTATAGTCTGGTTTCATAAAAATCGTTTTTAAAACCAAGTTCACTATAACCTGGCTCTGATACCAAACTGTCACACCCCCAAATTCCCACCTAGGGTATGTCCCTGTTAGGAGTGCGACGATCCAACAACGAGCCACTAATTATATCAAACACATTCAATTAATGGTGAAGTACTTAATTGTAAATGAAATAATGTATGTAAGTTTAAATGAAAACCAAAGTAATCAGCGGAAGCAAAGTAAATAGTTTGAAACTCAAGTAATGTATCAGAAATCATTAAGATAAATACGCCCTGTATGACCATGTCCACTCCCGCTGCTCCAGATAGCAAGTTCCAAAGTACCTCAGCTAACGACCTACAAGCATGCAAACAAGTGTGTCAGACTACGCTGGTGAGTTCAAAGTTTTGTTTACCGAGTTTAATGACCAGTCACATGTGTAAAACAGTTAACAAGATGATATGTTGTTTCGTTGTTATGATGATTTGATGTTTCGATGTTGTTATTACTCGATTACCGAATGGCCATATGATATGTGATTGCCAACCCCAATGCCTCTATCAAAGCATTGGTCATGTTTTAAGGTAATTAGTTCACGCCCGTTCTCCTCGAACGTCGTGAGGGTGCCAAACCTAATAGCGCTATCAACTAATAACCCCCGTTGCCCTACAAGCAACGTGCCGGTAGATATTGTGGTCTTACAATGATAGAAAACTGAGTACGATAACCAACATCCCATTACACATGCATTCCTCCTCGGAACATTACCCGTTATCCCTTCCCTGGGATCCATGCTTGAGAAAGAGCAATGAACTCACCTTAGATTTGCTCGGTATGTTTCGTTACATTACCCGTTCCCAGTTGATCAACCAAACCCTATCGTGGTTATACCAATAACAGTCAGTTTCGTATGCACATAGAACACGTATTCTCTACACATACCACACTTGTAGCGTACACTGATTTCACATTACATAATACAGGTCACAACAGTAATTCATGCAACACGCTAGTTCATTATCATCATATATTCACATAGTATATATTCGGGTCACGTACTAGGTCACATTGTTAGTTCATGGTCAACAAACACCCAACAGACCATTATTTCTCATCATGCAACTATGCGGCCCATTAACATGGTCCAATTAAAATGAGACACAATGTTCAATGAATTGCAACTCGTAATATATATGTTCACCAAATCAATCTTTTGTTACTCACGTTATAGTGATTCATGCATTCTAGTCCAGAATATAGTCTAATTAAATGTATGGCTCAATGTGCACTGTTGGCCCCAAGCCTTGTGTATGATCCAACAATTATTCAACCCAAGTGTTTGAGTATGTGCGGTACAATCCCATACCCGACCCAAGTGTGATTGTGTGTGATTCGTTTTAACCTGCTTTTTGTTAATAGCTAATCCCTTATCACAATCTAAATCAATCGGCTCCATTTATCCATTATATACACATTATCATAAAACGGATTTATAACAATCAACATTATCAGAATTCGAATTGGATTAACTATGCTATACCACACACCCAAAACTGCTTCTATACATCTTTACGACAAGACAGGAGCAATCAAGAGAAGGATAGTTATAGGAGTTTTGAATAAAATCAAAAGATGAAGCAATCACATGGTAGTGCAGTCCAATCACACTTAAATGGCCCATGTGATACAACACTTGTTGACGGCAACAATACCCAGATCATGTGATACATTAATTATTGACTTTAGCAAACCCTATGTCATACTTATCATCATGCAAGTCTACATCACACAATTCAAACAACATCGGGTAATGGTTATTTAACATCGTCACTATCCATTTATTAACATTACCATCTATCTATGCATAATCAATTATACGAACATCACACGTACACATACAGATCCGTTAATCGATTTCACAAATAAACAAGAACAACCAACTAAGAAATAATACAAGAACATCTACTAACCAAGAGTCTACGAGACGAAAGGAGATGTTCGTTGCCACTACTACCGCCCGATTCGGAGCTCCGACGATCCGCCGCCGCCGTCGTCACCGGTGACTTCTCTGCTGCTATCAGTCGTCTTCCCCGCTCTCGTCTGATCAGAAACACACCACCACCATTCTATCGTTGTGCCGTCATATCCAAACAGACGGAGTTGAGCTCCATCAACACTTGTCGCGATCGCCGTGAAACACCACCTCCGTCAGTCTTCCGCTGTTGACATGTTGTTGTCGGCAACCGGTTATTGGCAGAAGATATCTTTGGCGATCGGAGGTAGAGAGGATATAGAGGTGTGCGGCTGAATTGTTGTTATGGTGGGTAGGGTTTGTAGTTTTCTTTTGTATATTGCAAAAAGATGCAAACTGCATCCCTGATCGTGTATGCATGCATTTTATTTAAGTAGGTTGGGTTCCAATTGGGCCGATCAAGACTGGGCCTATAGAAGCCCACAACATGAAGGAAGTGTGCGACTGATGAATGAAGGTGTGTAGCCCGACATCGTGCGCGGCTGAATTTATGAACCAACGCTTAGCGTTTAACAACTTACCATTATCCAAGCGATAGTAATTACGTATAATTAGATCGAATATACTCAAATCACGAGCTAAGTGTTACGAGTTTAGACGATGCTAAACTTGAAAGTTTGAGTTGTCACAGACCGCAACCATGAAATTTAAAAAAGTGGGCTCCGGCCTTGGCACGTATATCCATCATCGCCCACATCGCTGCACTTAAGGGGCAGCTCCTTCCTTCATCGTGACGTATCCACCAGCATCCTCTTCAACATTTGTCCCAGCATCTTCAGTAGCATCCTCTCCACCAGCATTTTCTCCAGCATTTGCCCCAGCATCATCAGCAGCATTCTTTGAAGCACTAGCATCCACTATCTTGGCAGGTTCTTCCGCAGCAGATTTGGCAGGGGGCTCCACAGGATTCCCCCCAAGATCTCTCAGTTTCGTCTCCCAGGCCTTGGTGTTCCAAGAAGGGCATTGCAAACCCAAAGCCATTGCCTCGTAAGCCATTTTCAGTCTGGCCTGGAGAAGGGAGATGACGACAGAATTCTTGAGGCTCTCCCGGTATGAAGCCATGGCCTGCTCGTGTTGAACCTGAGCTGCGTTGAACTTATCTTGAGCCTCATGGGTGATCTTCTGGATGACAGACTGATGATCTTGAGTCATAGCCTTGTATTTAGCTTCGTAGTGCTCTGATTTGGCGGTGGCAATTGCTGCTTGATCTGCGATGGTGGCCTCGGCCTTTTTCAGCTGACTTTCAAGCATGACATTCGAGCCACATGCATCCTCATAGAGAAACACCAGGCGTTCGAGACCCTGCAAAGAAATCAGGTATTGACTTTAGTTGACTTTATTAACTAGCATATGTTGCAGGATATGGGTCATGATACCAACCTGGTTGAGGAAGCCGGTCATGGATTTGCTGGATTCCGTAAAACCGTGGTTCTCGAATGGGAACACATGGGGTGTAGCGGGGGGCTCAACTTCCTTTCTCTTCCGGGAGCTAGAGGCCCGGGTCCTGGATGCTGGAGAAGCTTTAGGAGCAGAAGTAGTC
Organism: Helianthus tuberosus; assembly: GCA_030545235.1. Lineage (NCBI taxonomy): Eukaryota > Viridiplantae > Streptophyta > Magnoliopsida > Asterales > Asteraceae > Helianthus > Helianthus tuberosus. The sequence continues at coordinate 178,567,482 of CM060357.1, forward strand.
TTTGAACTAGTAGGCTTCGGAGTGACAGATGACTTCGGATTGGATTCTTGCTTGGGAGGTGCGAGGCTAGAGTAACTGTCCAACTCGTCAAGCTGGAAGCCTTCAAGGTTAATGACCGGCATTGCACAAGGGAAGAAATATTTAGTTTGTAACACTTATACTTTATATTCACTATAATCTTGTGCTTACCAGACATGTTGGAACTTGATCTTTGACTTTGACTTGTGAGTAGCAGGGTAAAGGACCTTTCACTTTCCAAAAGCTTGTAGATTTCTTTTATCCTCCCTTCCGATTCGGCACTTGGGGGGATAATTCCTTGAAGTTTGCTACAAAAAAGGAATAAACATATCAGGATATCAGTTCAAGATGTAGTCTCGGGATATGATTGGGGATATTCCTAAAACCCTAAATCCTACCAGAAGTCAACCATATCTTAGGAAGGTCAAAACCCCTATCAATGGAATCCCTTTTTACATAGAAGAATTTTCTTGTCCATTTATCCTCGTTCTTGGTAGCCTTAAGAATGAGAGGATCTTTGGAGATAGAAAATAGAAGGAACCAGCTGGATCCATGAGATCTTAAGCGATAGGCCATCGGCAGATCTTCGATGCAAAGGTTGGGCATATGACTAGCCTTAATCCGCTCCAAGGTGACTAACACGCGCCAAACCATGGGCATGATTTGGGCGAAGCTAAGGCCTGTGAGCTCGAAGAAACGAGAAATAAAAGGGGAAAACGGATACTGCAGCCCTATGGAGAAAGGATAAGCGAAGAAGCATACCCACTCGTCAGAACAAAAATCCGATCGGACCTCTCGATCAAAGGGACGGAAAATTGTACTGGCGGGAAAGGCGCCGGAAGCTCGTAAAGCCGCAATATCGGCAATATCGAAAGAACATACCTCTTTCGAAGGTTCCTTAAGCAGGTTTTGTCTGTGAAAAGGGGGAATGGAGTCCGCCGTTTGGGATCTAGTGCGGGTAGCCATGGAGGATCACAACCGGAGAGTAGCGGATTTAAACAGGGAAAATAGGGAAGAGAGAGAGAAAAAGTACCTGAAATTCGCTTGGAGATAGAGATGATCATAATGCAAAGTATTTTGGCTAATTATAGGCTAAAGGATAGGGGGTAAAGAGTAAATAATGCCTTGGAAGTTGCACGTTGTCATTTCAAAAGTCTCGTAGTATTGATTGCCTCGATCCAGGTGAAAAAGTTTAAAATATATCTGTTTGAATTCAGAATTCCAACAGATATATTTTGGGGACAATTGTTATGGGTCATTTTTTGAGCATATATATCCTGACTAATATTCTGCTTTTGATCGTTTACTTGTGATCAGGATACCAGATCAGGATATTGGTAACATCCTGGTGCGATATCCTGGTATTAACTGAATTAACCACGTGCAGGTTAGAAGCTGTGGGTCACTAACAGTCAAGTGGACCTCTTCTCTTTAAGACTCGGGCAAACCAGTTATATGAGAGACGTTGAACCCGAAAGACCATGTCTACAACGTTCGTATGGGGAATATCCGCCGAATCCCGGTTTAATAGGGTAGTTTGTTGAATTTCTTTTACTATAAATAGATGGGTCGGTTCAGATTAAGGCACGCAATTTCACTCTTACTCTTTTTCTCTAGCTACTAGCAATCACTACACACAAACACTTGTACTCGAATTACCTTGTAACACCTAGTTGATCCGCATCACATCCTGCACTGTATCCTGATATTCGAAGTAATAGAAGAACAAGGCAGCTGCGATTGTCAGCTCCCGAGATTTTGTGCCGGCGATCTAGATTGATCAAGGGCTTTCCTCGTATATCTGGTGTCACCCTTTACATTTTTTGCTCATTGTTTGATCATAGATACAGCTCTATATCCTGAGCCGTATCCTGAAAACCATTTTTACAAACAACTTAATCAGCATATTTTCAACACATATTTCTAGCACACTACCTCACTTAACTAATTTGATCACTTAATTGCTTCGGTAATTTTTGACCAAAACAATTCTTCAATCTAAAAAATTTAGTCAAAATATGACTACAAAAAATAGTGAATTTTATAAATTCAAAGGATTAATAATAATGAAAGATTACTTTCAAAGAAAACTTTATATGATTAAAGTTAATGAATATTATATTCAAAGTACTATTCATCTTTTTCTTTTTATTCGACTAAAAAGAATAGAAAATACTGTGCATCTTTTTCTTTTAATCATTCGATTGATTCAAAAAGATTCATTTAAATTAATGAATTTTATATTCTATATAGTAAATGCTATTTACAAAAACCGGTCTGTTAGTTGGGCAAGTTGGTATCATAGCTTTTGCTAAAATGCCGTCTACAAAAAATGATTTTTAATCTACAAAAATGATTTTTAATCTAGAAAAAATGATGAGTCTTAACCAGACCTCACAAAAACTTCTAAAGGACTTAATGAAATTAGTTTAGTGAAAACGAAATAACTATTTAAAAACGATTCAGATGAGTCTAAAGAAATAACTGAAGTAATAAACTTTAGTGAAAATGAAAAAGGTTTTGTATCAGATTACATGATTAATTCTAATCAACTAACAAAAATTAGCAAGCTTAAATTCAAGCTTGACACAAAACAAGTGTTTAATCAACCAAAAACCTTACAAAGTTTAGTTTCTAGAGCCTTTTCTAGAAAAAATAAAATATTTTATTGTTTTAACACTGAAGAACTTTCAGTTGACATAAAAAATACAACTGGTGAAGTTTATTTGCCACTCTTAACAAAGGGTGAAATAGCAAAAAAGCTTTTGCATATTAAACCAGAGTTGAGAAAGTCTCTCAATATGGTACATATAGAAGCGGTTAAAATCCTCCTAAAAGCACAGTTTAGAGATGGAATTAATTTTCCTATAAAAATGGCACTCGTTGATAATAGAATTATCAATAGGCAAGATGCTCTTCTGGGAGCAATTCAAGGAAATTTAGCATATGGTAAATTTATGTTTACTGTTTATCCTAAATTTGCTTTACATCGAGATTCAAAAGATTTCGACAAAACTTTAAGTTTTATACATCAGTGTGAAAGAACTGATCTTATGGAACCAGGTAATAAAGTGTTTACGATTAATTATTTAATCTCTTATGCTTTAACCAATAGCACTCATTCAATTGAGTACAAAGAAAAAGAGAGTATAACAATTGAGGATATATTCTCAGACATTGGAATTGTTGAAGGCTGCAAATTCACTGAGCCATCACAATTACAAGAAAATTGGGCAATTGATATTGCACGAAATAAACAAGTTTTAGTTTCAAAACCTAGACACAGTTATGCTGGAAACTCTTTACAAATTGTAGGATCGGTTCTTGACCCAAACGAGTTAATCAGAAGAGTTCTTTGTCTGTTTCAGAGGCGGAAACCAAGAAACAGACTTGGAAAACAGCTTGTTTCACTATAAATCATCTTGTTTATTGATTATAACAGCAATACAGATCAATCGACACGTCGGCAGCAGTTCGGTACCGGAATCGCAGAAGTTTACAAATGATTTCGTTTGGAGAGGTATTTATAGAGTTCTAATTCCGTTTGAAAGTGGCGGTGTGTCAGTTCAAACGAAATTAACTATGTTAATTTCGCTTGAAACTGCACATTACTCTTTCAAGCGGAATTACCCACTTCAAACGAAATTACCTCAAACACACCCTAAACCTCCTATTTACTCGTACAACGCGTCCTGATCTAACATTCTAAGTACAAGACTCTATAATGGACGAAGTCGACAGACGTATGCACCAACAGACTCCCCCTCGGATGTTGACGAGTCTTAAGTGTCGAGTCTTCAACGTCTTCAGTCTTTATCAGTCTTCGGGCTTCCAGAATCTTGATCTGGCTCTTGCCTCACTCCAAATTATTCTTTCTATCTTCAGGATCTGATTCTGGCTCTTGTATCCACAGACTCTTCTCTCCCTCGGATGTTGATCTACTAGCAGACTCCCCCTTGAATTGTGCTGGGATCGTATTCTGGCTTTCACAGGTTCTAGAATCGCAACCTGACTCACATTCCTTCTCAGGATCAGGATCGATTCCTGGCTCACCTGCAAGATCTCTACCCAAAACATAAGTTTCATAAAAGATAAGATATAACAAATTTAGACACCCTGCTACCCACTTGTAGACATAAACTAAAAACATCATTTTCAAGTATCGTATAAAATGATTTAACATGTTAATTTCTTATGAACCACTTGTATGTATATCAGTTTTCAAATCACACACACTCCCAAACCTGTTCGTCATGTTCAGCACTTGGAATTTTTGAAAATCAGCTTTTCAACATCAGTTGTCTAAAATCTTTTTGAATTTTTCAAAATTTATGCTAAAACACACCGAAACTCTTTTTGGATTTTTGATATAAAGGAAATGAAATGCAGTAAAGAAATATTTACATACACTATTTTTGTGAGTTTGTGTAAGAGGATCATATCAGTTTTTGAGACAAATCACCAACACCATTTAGCTTTAAACATTTTAAGTTCTAAACGATTCACTTAGATTGTCAGTATACTGATCCACTTAAATTTTCACACAAAGTTCAACTGTTTTGAGATATGAGATTAATGTTTTAGATACTTAAACTTATTCGCGTGTCCCACCTCAGAATATACTCCCGTATCCAGATCCCAATATTCAGTCTTACAGGTGAGTATACCTAGATGATATCTGTAAGGGGTTAAATTGCGAGACCGTGAGAGCTCAGGTCAGAACTTCCGTTCAGCAGAGAGATGACGGTTCGACTTTTGGTGGGTCCCCTTTAGAGGATCTTTTTTACAACAGCACATGATTTGCATTTTGTAATGTTTTATCATTTTTAATGCTGAGGGTAGGCTATATTTCAAGCAAGCGTAAAGTATTCTCCGGGGACTAGGCCATTGCTTCCGCATTATCAGAAGTCCCGGGATAATACCCCAGATATCACTAAGCATAAAGACCTAGTATCTCAGAAAGAGGGGTCCTTCAAACAAGATTTCGGGGGTTACCCATATATCCGAGAGATGTTACCCACGATATAAGCAAGTTTGAATTTAGGTTTATATCTCGTCACAATCTACTAAATGTGCAAAAACCTACTGGCATATCATCAGTGAGACCGTTTATCACCTTTGACATTCCAATTCTTTAGCATGTTGTGATAGTCCACTGATGCACTATCATTTCCTCTTTTTCACAACAAAACTCTTTTTTGATTTTATCATATTTTTGCCTTTTCTGTCACACCCCGACCACGTAAAACAACAAGACATGGCGGAAACGTCGAGGAGTGTTGTAACAGAATCATTGTTTCACCACCATGGAAAAAATAATTTTGTTTTATTGAATAAATGAACCCATTGTTTTAATACAATCATATAAGTACAACTATGGTATTCCAAGTTTTAAAGTTGCTAAGGCACGAGTCCATCCTAAGTGTAGCATATATCATCAATCATCACAAAGCAGTACCTGAAACATGTGTGAAAATAGGTACGTCAGCATAAAAATGCCTGTGAGATACATAGGTTTTGTGAAAATAGGATTCATGACTTGAGTTTAAATAAGATGTTTAATAAAAATTAGCCATGAATCTTGTTAAGTGATTTCTTTCATAAATCATTTGAAAAGTGATAAATAAACCAATTGATATATATGTATAAAAGGATAATGTATGGTTAAATGAATAACCATGTAAAATGAGTTTGTATAAAACAATGTTTTGATAAAAAGGTTTATGGTATATATAAAAATATACTTTGTTTTTAAGAAAAAATGAATAAGTAAGATATATTAAAATATATTTCAGTTCCAAGTTCGTTAACCCAAGTGTACTAAATAACGCCACGGTATGTAATATGATAAAAACCCTTATATATAAGAAGTACCAGCGGCGTATCTACCATGTTTCCATCATATTTCACCCATCCCGTTATTTAAACACTTAACCAAAAACTAGTCGTTAAATAATTAGTATATTAAATTTACTTTAGTTGTTAGCAACAATAACCTTCAGTAGTATATTGTAACACCTCGAAAATTCACGTCCTATAATGTGTAGACACGTGTCAAATGTTAAACGTGTGAAAGAAATATTATAGAAGGACTAAAGTTGACAAACATGGAAAGTATGTGAATATACGTATTCTAAGTGTCAATTGTGAATAAACATAATGTACATTAACCCTACATGATGCTCATACCTTCAAACGAATAAATCATGGATCATACGAAGCTAAAAGTGAGAGATTACAAACTACAGGGGCTAATTGTGTCAACATGTTTAATTTATACCTCTGAGTGACCTTTTGACGAACCCGAAGCTTTGTAACTGTTAATTATGCTCACTAGAACGCACGACATAAATTTCATAAGGTTTCGTTCTCGTATGAGCAAGTTGTGATCAAATTCGTGTGCGAGGGGTTAAAGCGTCAACATTAAAAATTAGGCCTTTTCGGGTAACAATAAAGTTAACCGAGGACTAATCAAAGTAGGTAAATGTCTTGAAGCCCTTATACGTCAATTACGAGGGCTCAAATTGCAAGAAACAAGTGTCTTTACAAAGTTTGAAGAGACAGGGACTGAAACTGCAATTTTGAAAAGTTTGTGTTTTCTGGTCTGGCACGCTCGCGTAGCGCGAGCCCTAGGGCTCATGCAGTCGCGCTACGCGACTGCCTCTTCTGATCAGCTAGCTCCGATTTCTTTGGGGACTTGTCTGCCTTTGCATTTGTGAGCGATTCCAACTCGATTTTTCACAACACTTGGCCCCTAAAACAACCCCTAAGCACTAGCAACACCTGTTGATTGATTGTGGGCACTCATAGACTTATTTGTCAAGCTCTTATGGTGAGTGAAGCCACTATATAAGGCCCTTCAATGTCACAACCATTCTCACACCTTCTCTGCATTATTGGATTGATTCTGGAGCTCAAGCTTGCTTCCTAGTGATCAAATCTCGTGCATAGAACCTCAGTAAGTATTCTAATCTTTCCCTAATTGCTTTTAGCTTAGTTAATTAGCTAAAAGTCAAACCGTCGTAATTACGGTTTAACTTTGAGATTAGTCAATAATGGCTCAGTCATATCTCGAATTAAAAGTAGTTATAGGTTGGTATTTATGTGGGTAATGAAACCCCAAAAGGGTTTCCCCTGATCACCATCCTAACCAGGTCAAATGTCGGGTCAAACGATTAAGTAAAAAGTCAACATAATGCTTAAAATGTCATTTATGCATAATTAGCTATCTAGAACATGTATAACCTGTTTGATCATTGTTGTAACTTAGTAATTAGTGTTAGAACATGTCCAAACATGTTCAACCCGACTATTTCCTGTTTAGACCCGGTTCGGAACCGAAAGTCGCATAGTTTGACTTTCACTTTGACTTTTAGTTCTGACCCGGTTAGGCATATTTTAGAAATGCCTCAGAGCTTTAATTGGACTAGGATACATGTTAGAACAACCCTCTGTGATTATACACCTTGGTTCACTAGTTATCCAATTAATATGCATATTTCCGTTAATTGCTCATACGTTGACCGTTATGCCCTTATTAACTTAAAACGTGATTTATAAAAATGTAAAAGTGTAGAAACATTAGTTACTGATATATAGTCTTGCATGCAAAGTTTGACATCAGTTGGACTTGTAGATTAAGAGTTATGCTCATTATCGCAAAACTAATGCTTTATGTTAACATAATGGCGTAATTGGCGTATAGCCTAGTTAAACATACTTTTTGGTAGCAAATCTTTTACCCACTGATGTAATATATTATTTTAAGATTTTTAAATATTTCTAATTAATTTTAGGCTGAGCATAACTCATATTCGTAGGCTTAATTCGGTAATTGTCGGTTTTGCCCTTACGGGCCATAAAATGAGTTTTACACATCGAAACGACTCCAAACCTTTTGCTACTGATTAGTTATGATAATCAAAGTATTTTAAGCCTTCTGGAAATATAAAAATATCAGATTTAAGTATCAAACCCGGTAATGGCCTTTAATCGCCTTAATTAGCGTTTTTAACGCATAGTATGTTTTTAAAATCATATTGGACATACCCGGGTTGATACCTACTGATATAAGAGGCAAATTATAATATTTTAACAGTAAGCAAAGGTTGATAAACCCAGACTTCAGTTTTGAGCTTTTCGGCTTATGTGAAATTACCGAAATACCCCTACGGGGCCTAGTTTGGTTAAAGATGATAAATTTCACATATATACTTTAGCCTACTGTTATAACTCATCAAATTGAGTATGTTTTCTGTTTACATCAGACCTGTAACTCAGTTAAACATTTAAACCCTTTTACAAACCTTAAAATGACCAAACTACCCCTACGGGGCATAGTTTGTGTTTAAACTAGTTCGGGGCATAACGAAAGACATCCTACTGATGTTACAACATATTTGAAGCATATTAACTTAGGAAACCTGTATATGGCTCTTGCGGATACCCGTTACGCTTATTTCGCGTTCGGTGCGGTTTATGTAACAAGTTTACATAAATTAGCCGAAACGGGTCAAACCTTATCGGTTTTATCTCAAAATCCAGAATGTGAATAGAAAACCCATATTAAACAAGTCTTCAAACTTGTCGGGTCTAAATCACATTCTATCCGGTCTTCGCTTAATCGTGCGTACGAACCGTATCTTCGAAACTAGCCGGTCTAAGCTTAAGCTTAATTTAAGACCCGCTAGGATTCTAATAGGTTATATTTAACCTTCGTTCCAGATTAGGAGAACCAATAAAAGATACTTGCTATTTGCTTATTGTGACTATACTTTGCATCAGGTAAATACTTTTAACTTATTTTCCCTATACGGGCTTGGGTTACGGTACATAGCGTACCGCTTGATCGGGCATCAAATCTCCACGCTTAGTGGGTAGTTGAATAATTTGATCGGCTCGTTTTAAACAGATTTGTTTACTTTACAGCCTTTGGGGGGTTAATGACCATGTCCCGGATATCCCTGGCATCATCTTACGAGATGGCCATGACCTGAGCACGGGGTGTAGGCGTACTCCCGTGTATAACTCACTTAAAGTGGTGTGTCTATTGATCTTTAACCCGGATACGTTCCGGGCTACTGAACGCATAAGTAACATGTAATTCGTTCACAAGATTATAATATTAAATAATTCTCCCAAGTTAAATAAAATGATTTATGCCACGTGCATCCAAACCAATTTTCAATCATTTTCCAAAATGAGTCAGTTGAATGTATTTACCAGTGTAAACTGACGTATTTTCCCAAAAAGACTGAATGCAGGTACTAAACGAAATTTGGCTGGATTATCTCTTAAGCATCAATAAAAGTCTCGTAAGCTTAGGATGCCAGAAGTCTGTTGAACTATAAATGTTATTTTGTTTCGATCCGTTCTGTGGATAAACACCGGATATTGTGACTTTGATTACAATAAATAAATTCGGTTGTATCTTATTTTTAAATTGCTTCCGCTGTGCATTATTATATTGTGTTGTTTGACTATTACGTTGCCAACCACGTCACGATACTCCCCCACCGGGCCCACCGGTGACACGTGGAAATCGGGGTGTGACATATATCAAAGGTATACTTTGGATTTATAAATAACATATTTAAACTATGCTTTGGTTATGAAAACAACATATTAAACTATGTGTTAGTTAAGAAAATAGCATATTAAACTATGCCTTAATGATTAACAAAATACATGTTGGTTTCGTACGGTATCACATATGGGAGTATATCAAACTATACCTTCGGGAGTATAATTAAATACACAAAAATAATGTGATTTAAGAATTCATTCAAACCTAGTGCATCAAAATACACCTTTGTGACTATAGGGATACCACAAAGGAAATCCCTATTTGGATGGAGAAACAAATTGGTTTCAGACATTCCATGACAACAGGAATGGGGTGTCAAATCCTATAGCACTATATCATACTACTAACCGGTCTGGTGAACAAAAATAAGTACAATTCAACAATTAATTTTATAATCTTTGAAAAAATCAGTGTTTAAACCATAGATAGTCATTTAGTTTGCCAACAGATAAGTACTAACATGTATAATCAAATATACTTTGAAATCATGAAAATAACAGATAAGTACACATGCTTCACCCCAAAACAGTTGAAAATAGTAAAAGAGGGGTCTATGTACTCACTTGAGAGTGCTTAGGAGTCTTGAACAACTATCAAGCAAGCTAGAGGGAGCATGGAATCAAACGGTACCTAACATCGATAACTACATAAATAAACCGGACCTAAATCGGAAGATCGGATAGGATGAGGTCTTGTAAACCAAATGAGCGTGGGATCTCATATGATATGGTTTAACAAGGCCTACATACTAAAAATGAAACCTAACATAAGTGCTTCTGACCCATTACAACCCGTTTAGGTAGCTTATGCTACTTTAACGCGTCGTTCGCGTAAAACGCGTTCGGACTGCCTAACTAGTCCTATGACAAGTAAAATGTGCCTTAACATGTTTAATATTGTTGCCAAATCAGTTTAGATATCAAAAGTTATGTTACAAATGCTTAAAATGAATTTTGGCGTAAAAAGGGCATTTTGGTAATTTACCTAAGGCATATAAACTACCTATCATACAACTACTTAAACGAAGCGACCATAAGGTATAACATCGGAAGGTTATTCCCTATATACTATGGTCACCTAATGAGTTTGGTCGGATCCTAATGATCGACCAAATGGGTCGGGTTCGAAAGTATAAGCGATTGATTAGATCGCTTACCTTACGACCCTATATAAGCACTAAACTAAAAGTGACGAGCTAAGCATGTTAAAACATGCTTACCTAAGTTAGAAAACAAGTTTGGTATCAAAACAAACGGTTTTGATACCTAAGAGTAGTTTGGTTACAAAATACGCAAGAATGCGCATTTTGGCCGAAACTACGACTCGTCACTGAGCCTAGATAACGTGGTAATCAGTAGGTATAGTCACCTCGAAAATTTACGTCCAATAATGTATTGACACGTGTCATAAGCTTTGAATATGAGAAAACAAACTTTAGAGGGACTAAAGTTGACAAACGGTGAAACTATTTAAATTTAAGGGTTCAAAGTGTCAACAATGAATAAATAAGTCCTACAATAACCCTACATGGTGTATATAACCTTAAACGGATAGATCATGGATCATACGAAGCGAAAAATGAAAGAAAGTGAGGAATTACAAACTACAGGGGCTAAATGTGTCAACATGTTGAAAGTATACCTCTGAATGATCCTTTGGCAAACCCGAAGCTTTGTAATAATAAAATATACTCACTAGATTATGTGATAAAAATTTCATGAAGTTTCGTTATCGTATGAGAAAGTTATGGCCAAAACCGTACACGAAAGGTTAATTACGTTAACGTTGAAATTCGTGACTTTTCGGGTAAGCACAAAATTAACCAAGGACTTTACCATGTTTATAAAAGTCCCAAGCCCCTTAAAAATAAGATTTTAGGGTCTAATGTGCAAGATAGATGGCCAAAACCACGTAACAAAGGACCAGGGACTAAATTGTAATTGTTGGAAACTTGATAAGCTGGTAAACCAGGCGCTCGCGTAGCGCGAGCCTTATGCCTTCAGCCGTCGCGCTACGCGACGGCCCATGCTGGGCAGAAAACACTTGACACCTGCCAGTCAGTTCGTTTTCGAGTTGTTAACAGCTGTTGTCGACTTAGGGAGCTGGCCAATCGTTTTTCATGCAAGGAGGGACACTTGTACTCTTCTTATAACACTCTCAAACATCTGTAACACCCTTAAATCAGATCAAAATCATCAAAAAGGGCACTAGTTGTTACAAACACATGAACACTTGAATTTCAAAACTTCACAAGAACTTTTCTGGGGCATTCTGGACGACAAGGCAGGCTCATAGTGATCTCTAAGCTTGTTTAGGACCATTGTAAGTATTTATACCATTCTCTAATTCGTTCTAGCTTAGTGTTCTAGCCAAAAGTCAAACTATCGTAAATTACACTTGACTTTACGATTAAACGAGATTGGCTCTGTCTTTTTTCAAATTGAAAGTACCCACATGTTGGTATTTATGAGTATAACAAACCCCTAAAAGGGTATTTTCAGATTCCCACTCTAAGCATGTCGATTGTCGAGTCAAAGCTTTTCTTAAAAAAGTCAACAGAATGTGTTTTTGCAAAATTAAGCATTTATAGCAATGTAGGTTACATGCAACCTGTTTGATCATCAAAATAACTTGTAAATAATGTAAGAACATGTTTCTTCATGATCAACTCGACAATTTTCAGTTTAAACCCGAATCGGAACCGAAAGTCACATAAATTGACTTTTCCTTTGACTTCCAGTTCTGATTCGTACATGCATGTTAAGATCTGCATTAGAGCATATTTTGGACCAACCTTCATATATGTTTAACTCTCTGGAATTTTACAACTTGATTCCATGGTTAACCGATTCATATGCATGTTACCGGTTTATGCTTAAAGTTGACTATTTTGCCCTTTTTAATATAAAACGCGATTTTTGAAAAAGTGAAAGAGTAAAATCATTTGTTACTGATTTATAAACATGCACCGAAAATTTCATATCAGTTTGTGGCCTAGTTTAAGAGATATGCTCAATATCGTAAATCACAAGCTTTATGTTAAGTAAATAGCGCATTTAGCGCAAAGCCTATTTTAACCCACTTTTCGGTATCAAACTTTTATACACTGATGTTATATAATATTTTGAGATTTTTAAAGATTTTTATTTAATTTTTGGAAGAGCATAACATAGGTCTTTAAGTTAAATTCGGTAAATACCGAAATTGCCCTTGTTGGCCATAAAACGAGTTTTATAAATCCGATTGACCCCAAACCACTTCCTACTGATTTTATTTATTAAATAATGTATGTTGAACCTTCTGGAAGTATAAAAATCTCAGCTTTCTTTTACAAACCCGGAAACGGCTCTAAATCGCCTTTTTAGGCATTTTAACGCATAATGTATACTATAACCATATCAAGCATGTAAGACTTATACCTACTGATGTAATTAGCATATTTTCATATAAAAACAGTAAGTACAATGTTATAAACTCAGATTTCCAGTTTTGGCATTTTTATCCCTTGTGAAATTACCAAAATGCCCCTATGAGGCATAAATTGATTCTAAATCCGTTCCGGGCAAAATAGAAAATAACTTACTGATATTTTAACATATCTAAAGCATATCAACTCAGGAAAATTGCATATGACTCTCATGGTCGCCCGTAACGCACTTTTCGCATTCGGTTCGGTTTTTGTAACTAGTTTACATAAATTGACCGAAACGGGTCAAACATTATCATTTTCGTCTCAAAATCCAGAATGTGTTTAGTAAACCCATATTATACAAGTCTTCAGACTTGTCGGGTCAAATTCACATTCCATCCGGTCTTCGCTTAATCGTGCGTAAACCGTGTCATCCTTAAAACTAACCGGTCTAGGCTTAGGCTTAAATAAAGACCCGTTAGAAATCTAATAGGTTATTATAAACCTTCGTTCCAGATTAGGAGCACCAGTAAAAGATACTTGCATTTTTCTTGATTGTGATTGATACTTATTCAGGTAAATACTCTTTGGCTTATTTTCTCCTACACGGGCTTGGGTTACGGTATATAGAATACCGCTTGATCGAGCATTAAATCCTCCACCGTTGCGTGGATAGTTGAATAATTTAATCGGCTCGTTTAAACAGTCTTGTTCACTTAAGGCCTTTGGGGGGTTAATTGACCATGTCCCGGATATCCTTGGCATCATCCTACGAGATGGCCACGACCTGAGCACGGGGTGTAGGCGTACACCTTTCCGTGTATAACTCTTTAATGTGGTGGGTCCATTGATCTTTAGCCCGGACTAGATCCGGGCCACTGAACGCAAGTAACATGTAATACGTTCACATGATTATTATGCTAAATAATTGACCCAAGTTAATAAAATGTTTTGTGCCTTGTGCATTTAAACCAATTTTCAACCTTTTCAAAATGAGTCAGTCGAATTGTATTTACCAGTGTAAACTGACGTATTTTTCCCAAAAAGATTAAGTGCAGGTACTACACGTAATAGGCTGGCAGGCTTCTAGAGCGTCCACAATAAGTCACGCAGCTTGGACGACATTAAACTGTTGAACAATGATCCTATTTTATTTTCGATCCGCCTGTGGATTCGTTTCAACTACTTGTGAAAATTAATATTACAATTTTTATTTAAAGTTGAAATGTATCGATCTTTTGCTTCCGCTGTGCATTATTATATTGTGTTGCTTGTCTATGATGATACCAACTACGTCACTATACTCCCCACCGGGCCCACCGGTGACACGTGGAAAATAGGGGTGTGACAGGTTGGTATCAGAGCCAACTCTGAGTGAATTAAACACTAGCATTTTGTGTTTAATCTCAGTTACACAATTGCACATTCTCGACCTTCTGAGTCTAGACTTAACATAGGAATACTCTTGTCCCTATTCGGAGGATTATTACTTTCAATTATATATTTCTAATATGTCGCCAAGTAAGAAGCTGTAATAAGAATTCTCCACATCTGGAGCCTTGAAATGCTGAGCTTCGTACCGCGACCAGGATGAGACGTGCAACCAAGGAGAAAGTATTCGGAAAGTGAATGAAGAAGAAACTCCTTGCTGAAAGATCGTTTCCTCAATAGTCCTTATAAGGACATAATTATCTTTTCAGTTCCTTCGAGAACAACACTTTTCCTTTCAAGTCCCGTTTAGGGAAACTTTATACTCTTCTTTTTATAAAGTGGAATGATTAAGCTTAAACTTTCATTCTAAACTTGAAATATGAAATAAATGAGAAATAACATTTTTTTTATAAGATCTACCATTATAATACAATGGCAAAATCTAAAAAGGACAAGACCTAGCCTCGGGTCATACTAAGACCGGCCAAGATGGCAGTTCCTCAATTTAGATTCCGATCCTTATTAATATCTCAATTTGAAAATTTGTTATGCGTTAATTATTAAATAAGAATCTTAAGAGTGAAACCTAGCCTTTGGGTCATTATAAGGCCGGGCCATGATGGTAAGACCTGTTTAAAGGATTCGAATCCCTGTTAACATCTGAGAACAAGTTAACATTCATGGCAGACGTGATTCATTAAAAATCACACACGTCATTCTTATATATGGATTCTTTAAAAGATCCCTAACCCAACTTAATGATCTCTGAATCATGGGTTAGATCATCAATTAAGATGTCCATATTTTGACCATACGTTGGTAATATAATGCCTACGGGCCTTGCTCATTTTTGCATGAGTCAACAGACACTGACATTGTAATCTTTATGATTCCTTGTCTAAGGTGGTGAGCTATGCTCAAGCCTAATAGTCTATATGATCAATGCGATCATGACTAATATAATATAACATCCTAGTGATGTTTTGCCTACGGGCTATACTTTATAACTTTGTCAATACGACAATGACAGTCGTAACCATTATGGTTCCTGCCTAAGGTGGTGGGCTATGCCCAAGCCTCATGGTCAATATGATCAATACTATCATGACTACTATCATCAGTGTAATGATTATTATTTTCTTAAAACATCGTTTTGTAATTGATTTGCCTACGGGCCATATAGTATCATCAATTATCACAACGACAGTGGTAGCAATGACTCCCTGTCCGAAAAAGGGTAATGAACTTTGATTCAACCCTAAATGCCTCGATTCTTTGAAATCATGGCTTATAAACTTGTCTACGCAACTAGGCCATTCGTGCTATTATTAAATTGTAAATTTGGATTTATGATAAAACCCTGAAAATAAATAAATATCATTCTTTCCTAACAGTATTAAAAGTACAACCTAGCCTATATGTCATTCCAGACGAGGCCAAGGTGGTAGAACCTATTCAAAGGATTCAAATCCTTGTGACATTGTAAATATGTTAACACTCCCGACAACAGTGATGCGATAAAATCACGCTTGTTATCTTTATAGTAAGAAAATTTTCCAAACCCCTTATTTAGTCTAAATGATCAATAGGAATCATGGCTAATAAACGTCGAACATGATGTACACATCTAAACATCCATCTGGGATGTATACCTACGGGCAAATATGTATACATGAAAAAAGATAGTTTATTTCATAACTTCTTGTCAAGGCAATGAATTATGAAATTTTCAATTCCAAAGGAATCATTGAATATGTTTTAAAATTTCCCTAATAACAAGGCATCTGTGCCATCGAAAAGTCCTTGGGGAACAAGCCATTGTGCTATATAAGATGTCAGTATGACATTGACAGTCGTGACTTATATCCTCTGTCTAGTAAATATGAAGGATTATATTCCGTTTAAACGCCAAAGATGGTTATTTATAAACTTAGGCAAAACATAATCAAATAAATTAAATACTATCTGTTGGCCCATATGGTTTATTCGCACCATGGCTACTAAATTATCAAGTTCGACAATTCGCTATATAATTAAACCAATTTGTTACTACTTGGTTTGTAGCCTTCAAAGATTCACCATGGCGAACTCCTCTGAAGCTTGCAATCGCCTAGTTGATCAGAATGATGATACAAGACTAAACTTAACAAGCACCGAGTTACAGGCTATGATAGATACAGCCGTAAACAACGATGTGGACCGTGCGCTGAAGGATCATAAGCGAAAGTGCGATGATACCCCGAATAAGGGTTGCAAAAAGGGTAAGACCGGTTCAAACTATAACCAGTCCAAGCCAAAGGAGGCAAAACCCAAATGTAAAACCTGCAAGAGGAAGCACTTCGGAAAATGTTTCTATGAGCAGACCGGGGGATGTGCCATCTGCGAGGAGATGGATCACAAGACCCACGAGTGCAAGGACTTGAAGGACGCCACTTGCTATGGTTGTGGCGAGAAGGGGCACATAGATACCCGCTGTCCAAAGAAGGCAACTAAAGGGAAATGCACTCTGGAGTCACAAGCTAGACCTTGTGGGATTTGTAACAAGAAAGGGCACAAGACCTTGGAGTGCCAAGGCATAAAGGATGCAACCTGCTATGGTTGCAATGAAATAGGGCACATCAAGACAAATTGCCCAAATAAAACCAAGAAGCCTGAGGAGTCTAAGAAGACCAGAGATGAAAGCTTCCAAGTGGATACTAAAGAGGCTATTCAGGATGGAAATGTCACAATAGGTACTTTCTTTATTAATAACGCTCATGCTAGAGTATTATTTTATTCAGGTTCAGTTAAGTCTTTCATAAGACGACAGATTTTGTATATCATTAAATCTGCCTGTTAAAACTCTAAGCGTTAAGTAGAATTGACCGATAGTACCTCAGAGTCTGCTTCAGCAATATTAGATGGATGTTTTATATCCATTAGGAATCATTCGTCCGATGTCCTAGTTTCCGTTAAAATATAAGGACTCAATAAAGTGATAAAAAAAAATCGATTGGTTGCCTTAAAAATCAAGCCCATATTGTGGGTAATAAGGAGCAATTAATTATCAAGACTCCTTATGAGACAACTCTCATAATTACACGTATCAGTGCGATTAATTAATATTAAACAAAAAAAAAATGGTGGAACTGGCCGTCCCCGGAATCGAACCTGGGTCTAGGCCGGCCGCACCCTTTCGCGCGCCTAGCCAACTGAGCTAGGTGCCTAGTTTGTGAAATCTCCATTTTGATTAAATATAAGCACATGTACAATCACATAACACTCCTTAGGAATGTTCATATGGTTTGATAATACCATGATCGAAGTATGATAAGTCGTCAGGATGATGACTAACTGTGAAATGCACTCAATTAATTGTTAAATTGGTACTTAATACCAAAAGATGTGAGTATGCAAAACTCAGATGAAACAAACAACAGTCGCGATGCTAGGAGTGCGACAAATATTAATGGTGCATCAAGTGTGAACCTCAATATTAATGGAATTAATCTCCAAAACTGAAGTTAACGCAGTCGTTAGAAGGGTTATGAGAAAACACATGAGAAGATTCAAGAAGCCAAATGTTGTTTGCTCTAAAACACATGTCGCTACTCATGATAAGAGTTTTATTCATACTCCATATGCGAGGAATAACCCAAATAAAAATCATATGTGGCAAGGAGCCCATTCTTTTTAGGATATACTTAAAAGTACTTCGTCTCTTGGAAGTCAAGAGACTTCAACAGTAAAAAGGGACCATCGATTGCAGGAAATTGTTAAACGAAGTAGAAGCCATTGGATATGTCAGCAGTTATGCTGGAAAGGGGCACGGTAAGGTATGCATCACAATCATTCAATTGGAATACCCCTGATTAGTGAGGACATTTATGGGGTCCATAAGAGCGATTCCCTTATACAGTATGGGATGGATCGAGTGTTAAGGACCTTATTAAAGGGACCTATTGTTCGCATCGAAATGGAAAAAGATGGAATAAGAATTTTTTTGACTCCCCCATAAGAGCTATAAACTATCGCCAGTAGGTTGCAAACCTTGGTTCATTGGTTGAAATAGTGCTCTTATTCGGTTAACCTAGAATTTTAGCATAATGCGCTATATATATATTATGTTTTAGCATCGGCAGTAAGAGGGCACATTAAGGTTTCAAAGCCTGCTTATTAAGAACCCATTATGGATCTACCTCAGCTACTCACGTTTTATAGATGAAGAAACGACCAGTCAAAGCTGAGACTGCCCTAAATTTTGTCAAAGATTTTATAGCTAAGTTTAAAGGGTTTAAGAATGGAGGAGTTTAGCCCTCCTGATGTATGGTTAGAGGCAGCTCATATTAGTAATGACACCAGATAAATCCCTTATTGTGATTTATTGTTAAGAGTTACATTTGGTTTTAGATACCGCTAAGTCTCTTATAAAATCATAAGCTTAGCAAACTTTTAGAAATTGTCCCGTAAGAACCCCAGATATCAGGTGAAGGGTAAAACTTACAGGCGAAATCATAAAAACCATTTCTTCTGTTCCTGTTAGAAATCTCTAATTATGGAATTCTAGAAGCATCCTCTCTCTAGAAGATGTGCGTCAACATATATAGTTGATATCTCCTTGATCTCTATCGATTGCGAAAACCAGACAGTATGATAAAAGCGTCATATGAGGATTGATGTATCTTAATAAGTTCCATAGATTGCTTCCATGCCTGATCAGTATGGAGGTTTAATGCATGGGACCTCAAAGATATTCTGATGGTCATATGGTACTAAAGTCAACTAATGGTATTCAAAGAAGATATCCAGAATGGAATTGTCCAGGTGAATGTCTTCGATTAAAGAATTCATGGACTCATAACGTAAATGTGTCACCTATCTGACACAAACAATGATAGATGAACTGGAGCCTGAGATTTCAAAAATCTCTGTAACTTCCTGGTATCTTGATTATCTCCTCTTAAGATTACCCTGTTTACCTCATGAGAGGCCAGTAGAATTAAGATTTATATCCCATTTAGGGTTGTAACATTATGAAGTCTCCAAGATGGCTAATACCATCATTGGAAGAATGGAAACCCTGATTGAGTGAATATAGGATTCATAAAGCCTAACTCAACATTCTGAGAATTCGTTCTAGTTAATTAAGAAAGACGGTTCATTTTGCTTATGCATTGATTATCGCAACCCTAATTAGGCAACAATTAAGAATTTTCCATCAGCTGCCCAGGACCGTCAATTTGATCGATTAACTCAAGGATTAACTATTCCTTGGGATTAGTTCTAAGCATGGTCGAAATAACCATTTCACCTTAAGATAAGTTCTTTTATAACAGTTGTTATATAAGTATCAAGGTTGTTCCTCTGGAGACCCTGTATAGATAGGATATCAAAACATCCATTTGATGGATGAGACTTTGGGAAGTCCAATTTTCAGGATCAGAAGGTTACCTTGGAAATGACAGATGGAATCATACAAATCCATAATCGATTGTAAGTCGCCAGTATACGGCAAGAAGTCGAGGAATTATGAAAGTAGCAACCCTCCTAAAGTTCTTGTGAAGGAATAAGGTTCAACAAAGATATCACTCTGGAAGGGTGTGCCAATTTGTTAATTACCAAACTAGTTAAGCTCTGGATATATAGAATCATTCGAAGGAATCGAATGTATCAAAGATCAAATAGCTTATAAGCTAAAACCTGTTTAAGGAGCTTGGCAGAGCATACAATCCATTATACACTAATGATTTAAGGATGTGTTCCATTAATAAGTCGAGAGGCATTATCACATAATGATATACAGATTTATGACATAATAAGCAACCTGTACCGATTGAGGGTCGATAGGTGAAGAAGCTCCAAAAAGACAAATGTGCCCATTATAAAGGTCAACTTGAGAGCTTGGAAAAGCTTCAGATATGCTACAAAGATTAAGTCCATTATGCGACAAAAAGTGCTTCCCGCATTTTATCAAATCTCGAGGTCGAGATTTCTTTTAAGGGGGTGAGGATGTAACACCTCGAAAATTTACGTCCAATAATGTATTGACACGTGTCATAAGCTTTGAATATGAGAAAACAAACTTTAGAGGGACTAAAGTTGACAAACGGTGAAACTATGTAAATTCAAGGGTTCAAAGTGTCAACAATGAATAAATAAGTCCTACAATAACCCTACATGGTGTATATAACCTTAAACGGATAGATCATGGATCATACGAAGCGAAAAATGAAAGAAAGTGAGGAATTACAAACTACAGGGGCTAAATGTGTCAACATGTTGAAAGTATACCTCTGAGTGATCCTTTGGCAAACCCGAAGCTTTGTAATAATAAAATATACTCACTAGATTATGTGATAAAAATTTCATGAAGTTTCGTTATCATATGAGAAAGTTATGGCCAAAACCGTACACGAAAGGTTAATTACGTTAACGTTGAAATTCGTGACTTTTCGGGTAAGCACAAAATTAACCAAGGACTTTACCATGTTTATAAAAGTCCCAAGCCCCTTAAAAATAAGATTTTAGGGTCTAATGTGCAAGATAGATGGCCAAAACCACGTAACAAAGGACCAGGGACTAAATTGTAATTGTTGGAAACTTGATAAGCTGGTAAACCAGGCGCTCGCGTAGCGCGAGCCTTATGCCTTCAGCCGTCGCGCTACGCGACGGCCCATGCTGGGCAGAAAACACTTGACACCTGCTAGTCAGTTCGTTTTCGAGTTGTTAACAGCTGTTGTCGACTTAGGGAGCTGGCCAATCGTTTTTCATGCAAGGAGGGACACTTGTACTCTTCTTATAACACTCTCAAACATCTGTAACACCCTTAAATCAGATCAAAATCATCAAAAAGGGCACTAGTTGTTACAAACACATGAACACTTGAATTTCAAAACTTCACAAGAACTTTTCTGGGGCATTCTGGACGACAAGGCAGGCTCATAGTGATCTCTAAGCTTGTTTAGGACCATTGTAAGTATTTATACCATTCTCTAATTCGTTCTAGCTTAGTGTTCTAGCCAAAAGTCAAACTATCGTAAATTACACTTGACTTTACGATTAAACGAGATTGGCTCTGTCTTTTCTCAAATTGAAAGTACCCACATGTTGGTATTTATGAGTATAACAAACCCCTAAAAGGGTATTTTCAGATTCCCACTCTAAGCATGTCGATTGTCGAGTCAAAGCTTTTCTTAAAAAAGTCAACAGAATGTGTTTTTGCAAAATTAAGCATTTATAGCAATGTAGGTTACATGCAACCTGTTTGATCATCAAAATAACTTGTAAATAATGTAAGAACATGTTTCTTCATGATCAACTCGACAATTTTCAGTTTAAACCCGAATCGGAACCGAAAGTCACATAAATTGACTTTTCCTTTGACTTCCAGTTCTGATTCGTACATGCATGTTAAGATCTGCATTAGAGCATATTTTGGACCAACCTTCATATATGTTTAACTCTCTGGAATTTTACAACTTGATTCCATGGTTAACCGATTCATATGCATGTTACCGGTTTATGCTTAAAGTTGACTATTTTGCCCTTTTTAATATAAAACGCGATTTTTGAAAAAGTGAAAGAGTAAAATCATTTGTTACTGATTTATAAACATGCACCGAAAATTTCATATCAGTTTGTGGCCTAGTTTAAGAGATATGCTCAATATCGTAAATCACAAGCTTTATGTTAAGTAAATAGCGCATTTAGCGCAAAGCCTATTTTAACCCACTTTTCGGTATCAAACTTTTATACACTGATGTTATATAATATTTTGAGATTTTTAAAGATTTTTATTTAATTTTTGGAAGAGCATAACATAGGTCTTTAAGTTAAATTCGGTAAATACCGAAATTGCCCTTGTTGGCCATAAAACGAGTTTTATAAATCCGATTGACCCCAAACCACTTCCTACTGATTTTATTTATTAAATAATGTATGTTGAACCTTCTGGAAGTATAAAAATCTCAGCTTTCTTTTACAAACCCGGAAACGGCTCTAAATCGTCTTTTTAGGCATTTTAACGCATAATGTATACTATAACCATATCAAGCATGTAAGACTTATACCTACTGATGTAATTAGCATATTTTCATATAAAAACAGTAAGTACAATGTTATAAACTCAGATTTCCAGTTTTGGCATTTTTAGCCCTTGTGAAATTACCAAAATGCCCCTATGAGGCATAAATTGATTCTAAATCCGTTCCGGGCAAAATAGAAAATAACTTACTGATATTTTGACATATCTAAATCATATCAACTCAGGAAACTTGCATATGACTCTCATGGTCGCCCGTAACGCACTTTTCGCATTCGGTTCGGTTTTTGTAACTAGTTTACATAAATTGACCGAAACGGGTCAAACATTATCATTTTCGTCTCAAAATCCAGAATGTGTTTAGTAAACCCATATTATACAAGTCTTCAGACTTGTCGGGTCAAATTCACATTCCATCCGGTCTTCGCTTAATCGTGCGTAAACCGTGTCATCCTTAAAACTAACCGGTCTAGGCTTAGGCTTAAATAAAGACCCGTTAGAAATCTAATAGGTTATTATAAACCTTCGTTCCAGATTAGGAGCACCAGTAAAAGATACCTGCATTTTTCTTGATTGTGATTGATACTTATTCAGGTAAATACTCTTTGGCTTATTTTCTCCTATACGGGCTTGGGTTACGGTATATAGAATACCGCTTGATCGAGCATTAAATCCTCCACCGTTGCGTGGATAGTTGAATAATTTAATCGGCTCGTTTAAACAGTCTTGTTCACTTAAGGCCTTTGGGGGGTTAATTGACCATGTCCCGGATATCCTTGGCATCATCCTACGAGATGGCCACGACCTGAGCACGGGGTGTAGGCGTACACCTTTCCGTGTATAACTCTTTAATGTGGTGGGTCCATTGATCTTTAGCCCGGACTAGATCCGGGCCACTGAACGCAAGTAACATGTAATACGTTCACATGATTATTATGCTAAATAATTGACCCAAGTTAATAAAATGTTTTGTGCCTTGTGCATTTAAACCAATTTTCAACCTTTTCAAAATGAGTCAGTCGAATTGTATTTACCAGTGTAAACTGACGTATTTTTCCCAAAAAGATTAAGTGCAGGTACTACACGTAATAGGCTGGCAGGCTTCTAGAGCGTCCACAATAAGTCACGCAGCTTGGACGACATTAAACTGTTGAACAATGATCCTATTTTATTTTCGATCCGCCTGTGGATTCGTTTCAACTACTTGTGAAAATTAATATTACAATTTTTATTTAAAGTTGAAATGTATCGATCTTTTGCTTCCGCTGTGCATTATTATATTGTGTTGCTTGTCTATGATTACCTATTTGTCTTGAAAGTTGCATCGAACGATATCACATCCCCGAACTTCATAAAGTTACGCTTGCATAACTCATCAGCCCAGTAACAAACCAGTTAACCGTTTGTCATCATCAACAAAATATTCAAACGAATAATCAACTAAATACTGTTTTTTGTCGGTCAACCTATTAATCACCATGTCAGCATCATATTCTCCTATATAGCTGTTAATTCGATTCCTAAAATTTTTTCAATCATCAACCGTGGCGCCAATGTTCTCAAAACCACCGTAACGTTTTCTCATTATATGGAAAGCTTTAACAGGGCCAAGGTTTAAAGTGCCTAGTTCCCATATCATCTCCTCCTGGACATCTGACAATTCTCTGTATGCTGGCAGCATATGAATATCATGTGGACATACAAACTTATGATTATGGCCATCAACAAATCTCTTTACTGTATATAATCTACCATCCACAGTGCAAATCATAAGTTGAGCTTTGCACCCAGTTCTAATGGCCCCCCTGTTCCTTGATTTGAATGGCTTTTTTGACTTCGAATAACCATCGTCAATACAAAATGGCTTATGTCCCTCTTTAGAATAAACAAAATACTTAGTTTTGATTATACCACCACTGTGTACTTCACCACCTTTCCGAGAAGAAAAACCAGCTAACTTAGCATATGATTGGTAAAACGCATATGCTTGTTCAATAGAAGTAAATTGCATTCCAACCACTAGTGTAGCTGATGCTTCAACGTCCTGAGTGTAAACCCTTTCATCTATATAAATCAAATCAAAAAAAGAAAAACACATGCGAATTATCGGACTCCTTACATGCGATATGTTAATAACTGCATAATTTCATCATAAGAACAACAACACGTGCGAAATGTATGAACCATAACATGTGAAAATGATGATTTTGATAAATATGTTTTACACATGCGATTTATTATATCATGACATGCGAAATCAATATTTAGAATAAATATCAGATGCGAATTGAAAGACTCATAACAAGCGAACTTATACATTTTGCTTTCATATCAAATATACTCAACATTCAAACTTCAAAACAGTTACAACAATTCAAAATCATTGATACGATTGAACAAAATAATTCTACGAACAATTAAAAGAGCTGAATTAACATAATTACCATTATAACACTCATTTACACCGCTTGTACTTGCATTTCGATTTGGATTTCGATTTGAAGGTTCGGGATTCAAAACATCCTCAATCGAAACTCTCTGATACCTAGATAATTGAACATGATCACCGATCGATCGAGCTTCTTCAAAATCAACATCTGCGTTTCATCCGGTGTTGCTCTGTGGATCCATCGAAAAAAATAATTGAATCAAAACCTAACGCAGAAGAACGAAAACTGCAATTTGAGAATTATGAAAAATTTGAAACTGATTCGAATAATAATTACCGAGATATTAGTGTAACGAACTTCTCGCTGATTGAATGAAGAGACGAATTTTCCCTCAGATGATTGAATTAATTGTCTGATTTAACCTTATCAGAGAAAAACGAATCAGGACACGTGTACGGCCAATAAAGTCGCGTATGTAATGTACGATTAGGTGATTTGTATCCTACACTTTGCCTATATATATGGGTATATATATATATATACATATATACATATATATATATATACACATAGGGGATGGCTAGAAACAAAACCTACTTGAGTTAAGAAAACTCAAGAAAGCATTATGAAACAAACTTTAAAAAAAATAGGGCATATAAGTTACATATTTTCAAACATTTTAAGCAAAAAAGCGCCAACTAGATATTTTTTTAAAAACTGAATATTTGTATGTTACACTATTTTTAGCATATATGTAACATGTTACACAAAATTTTCAACTTTTTCTTAAATAAACTACTCGGCGATTTTTTGTTTTTTTCTCAAAACATTCGAAAACATTTAACTTACATGCCCATATTTTTTTTAGAAAAAAGTATATTACATAAAGTTTTACTATGTTTTCTTAAGTTTTTTCAACTTAGTTCGGTTATCTCTCTATAGTTCCCTTATATATATATATAGGGAGGGGCTCATGCGAGAACCACTCTTATTGTGAGAACCTTGAGAACCAATGTGAACACAACCTAAAATAGCTAAAAAAACCTAACCCCCCCCCCCCCTCAAGCTAAAAAAAACCTAAAATAAACCTAAAAAAACCTAAAAAAAACCTAAAAAAACCTAACCCCCCCCCCCCCCACCCAAAAACCTAAACCCCCCACCCCCCCCCCCAAAAAAAAAACCTAACCCCCCCCCCCCAAGCTAAAAAAAACCTAACCCCACCCCCCCCCACCCCCAAAAAAAACCTAAACCCCCCTCCCCCACCCCCCAAAAACCTAAACCCCCCCACCCCCCCAAGCTAAAATGCTAAAAACTAAACCTCCAAAAAACCTAAAAAAATCAAAAAAAAATCTAAAAAATAAAAAAAAAATCCAAAATTTTTTTATATTTTTTTAATATTTTTTAGGTTAAAATCGCTACTTTTCGAAGCAAAAATTTATTTTTTTTATTTTTTAAAAAAAAATTTAAATTTTTTTTTTTTCGGTTCGAAAAGTAGCGATTTTTTATTTTGGTTCGAAAAGTAGCGATTTTAACCTAAAAAATATTAAAAAAATCAAAAAAAAAAATTTTTGTGTGATTTTTAGCTATTTTTAGGCATTTTTTGTGTGTTCACATTGGTTCTCGCGGTTCTCGCAATAAGAGGTGGTTCTCGCATGATCTTCTCCCTATATATATATATATATATATATATATATATATATGTATGTATAGAAACGGGATCAGGAGAAAACGCTCAAAAGTGTGAGAACGCATCCTGGCCCAACACGTGTCACGCGGCTTAGAGAAGGGCGAATGGGCTTTTTGTCCTTTCATCTTCTGCTTTTCCAGTTCTGCTTTTCCCAATATTGTTTTAATTTTTGGGGTTTAAGATTTTTGGCGTTAACCAAATTCAATAATTAATGACGTTTAATGGTTTCATTGTATTAACATTTTGGCATTCATGGCGTTTATTCAAATCGTATGCCATTGGAACCCAGGGGGTCAGGAAATCTATCTGAATGGTGTTTTTCAAGGCGTTTTAAACAAGATGGCCCGTTGTTCTATTATTTTTTATATACATTTTGGCGTTTGTGGTATCTTGACGTTTTACAATTGTTAGATTATATTTCAACCATAGGAAAAAAAATACAAGCGAAGAAAATAAATTAAAAGTCCTAATCGGATCTCTCTTCACAATCTTCACTGTCATCAGTGTCTCTCCTCTTTAATAGTACAAGAACTGTCACCAAATATATGGCATTTTATGTAAAACTTAACAAACCCATCGGTTTGATTATTTTGCATGCTCGTCTGTTGAAGTCAGGGCCGGCTCTGGGCCCGGCAAACCCGTGCCGACGCCCGAGGCCCAAAATTTAAAAGGGCCCGGAAATTCTTTATAAGCTTCTATATATTTATTAAATTATATATTTAGTATATTCATCTGTTTATTATGCAAAAAAATATTGGTGATGTAGTGGCAAAAACCATCTCAAAATAATGTGAAGGTCTCAAGTTCGAGTCTTTGCTCCATCACTAAGTTTTTATTTTTGTAATTCATTTACCCTTAACCGTAATTTTGGCCCCAATTCTTTTCGTTGCCCGAGGCCTAAATTTTTTCAAGAGTTTTCGGGGACGGCTCTGGTTGAAGTGGGTTTTTTGTGGATGTTTGGGGACATAGATCTATGACGTGTGGGTGGGTTTTTCGCTTTTTCTTCATCTTTATAATCATCCCACTCTTCAGTGTCATTGATCTCTTCTCCTCATCCAAGCCTTCTTCAATAACAAAAAATACAAAATGCCATATGACTAGCATCAGTATCTTTTTCTTGAATTTTTGCCCATCTTATGCAGCAAAATCTTACTGAGTTACTCCCATCTGCTAACAATTCATTCAGTGAAACTTCACGAAGAACAATACTGAATATCCAAGAAAGCATATTAACCATCTTTGATTTTTTTATTTTTTGGAGTTTTACAGTGAGTGGTATTTAGAAGTATTGGCGTTTGTTTTTTTGGTTTGATCAAATGGAAGTTGCTGAGACGTATCATTTTATAGGATGTCTTTTTGGCGCCTAAGTTAGGCGGTGCATTATTATAATAAAGTATTCGTCTTTTCAGTTACTGTTTGTAATTATTGTTTTTGATAAGCTTTATCTCCGAAGTCTGTAACACGTCCCATCTTTCAAGTTTGGCGTTTTAGATTCTAATATAATAAATTTTCCCTATCTTCAGTATTACTGATTTGTAGTTATTGTTTCTAGTTACATTTTCAAGTTTGTTTTTATTTATTTTATTTTATTTTTTTATTTTTTTGGTTTTTTATAATACTTGTCCGAGGTAATTTTATTATGGTTTGGTAATTTTTGTGGCGTTTTATGGCATGTTGGCATTTTGACAAGCATTTGGATTTTTGGCATTTTTATTAGATATGGCGTTGTTATTATATAACAATCAACTGAAAAAGAAAATTAAACAAAATAAATATTGATCTTCCAAATCTTCACTGTCACCAGTCTCTTTCTTTTTTTTAAGCATCTTCATTTGCTGTTTCGACTTTCATATGATTCTTTTTATTTTTGATTTTTGAAATAGTTTTTTTGTCACCATGTGGAAGCACAAAGTCTGAATCAGCCTCTTTTTCTATAATATTTGTCCATCTCATGCAGCAAAATGTTATTGAGTTTACACCCTTTCAGCCAAAATGTTATCTTTTTTGGCGTTTTAAAAGAACGCCACTAAATAAACTATCTTAAAATTGTAAATTTGATCATGCTAAAATCAATAAAGTGTTGCTGTATGGTGATGGACAACATTATTAATCCCCAGTTAAGAAAGATAACTGACAATGTTGTCCACCCCATACAGCTAAACTTTATTGACAACAATCCTCAGTAATGTTTTTGTATGTTTTGGGGTTATAAATTGAATGGAAGTTGAGGATAAGTCAATAAGATTTTACTCAATGAAATGGACAATATCTTTACTTAATGATTTGTCCATTACATTGAGCGAAAGCTTACAGACAACCAAACTGAATTTCTAATAAACGTTTTGGGTTAGAAGATATTTGATGTTTGGGTTTTCTGGCGTTTATCAGACGAATGGTATATATTAAATATGTCGTTTGGGGTTTTGTGTGTGTTTTTAATTGAAGGTCTGAGTTGTTGTATATATAGGATTTTTTGGCGGTTTTTTTAGGCGTGATTTTATTATAATTAAGTTTGGCGTTTTATATCTAATGGCGTTTTTAGCTAGAATGGTGTGTGATTTTTGTTTGGTGTTTTATTTTCATGAGATCGCGTTTTGTTTGGAGCAGTCAAAAGATGCTTTTACCCTTAATGAAGCGCGTCCACGTAATAAAATTGATGTTATTTACGAAAACGCCACCGCGCCAATCTAGTCCATAGATTGCTTTGATCGGACAATCCATAAGCGTTCTTACCGTTCTCACACTTTCCAGCGTTTTCTCTAAATCCTGACCCTATATATATATATATATATATATATATATATATAAATGTATAAATATATATAGCGTGAGATTCATTAGGGAACACTAAAAAACTGGGTAACCGGGGAACACTAAAAAAAAACAGTTAAAAAAGGCTTAAATTTTCATTTTTACAAAAATGATTTCTTTATTGGAATAGTTTCTACCCATATATAAATGGAAAAGCGCTGAAAAAAATTTAAAAATTTGATTTTTAAAATGTTAAGTTAATTTTATAAGATATATTTTTAAACTATTTTTTAAACAATATTTTATATTTTTTGTTTTTATTTTTTTATTAAAAATGTTTCTAAATGTATTTATAAGGAAAAGCGCCGATTTGTTTTTAAAAAAAAGTTGATTTTTAACATGTTAAGTTGAATTTTTAAAAGTGTTCCCCGGTTCCTCACTTTTTTATTGTTCCCCAATGAACTCTCCCATATATATAAGAATAAGAAAAAAGGGTATAACGTAAAAACACTAAATAGTTTATAACTCCGTACGTTGATTATTCTCTCTCTAAGTAATTAGTCAATTTCATTTATCCTACACACATCAAATTTTATCCCACATATATATCTTACACATTATCCAATTTTATCCTACACACCGAGTAATTTATACTACACACCGAGTAATTTATTCTACACTCTAAATTAAGGGGTTTTTTTTTTTGCAAAATGTATATATATTGAAAATGAGTTACAAAATTAACGTAATTAGTTATTAAAGTAAAAGACTACAAATTAATGATCTATGTAAATTTACCAATATACCATTATTATAACATTAAATAATATTAAATAAAGCAAAATAAAGTAATGAGTAAATTACACTTTTCGTCTTTATGTTTGTAGCAGGTTGCAATGGATGACCTTTAACTTCAATAATTACAGTCACAATCCTTTATTTGGAAAACTCATCACACCTTCGTCCTTTAATACTAACCAGGTTAAAAATTTAAGTTGAATCTTTTCACTTAAGTGTATCATGATCATTTCACGATTTTATTTAAAATGTCTCTAAATAAAACAACCACCATCATCGTGGCTTCATAACAGCAACAAACACAAGTGAGTTCAAGAGTGCTCCTTTGGGAAGACTAGACTGGAGTGAGACCTGAAATGATCGGTTTCCCGTTCTACCTTGATTGAATCATTCGGGTTAACAAACGGGTCATATCGGTCATTATACGGGTTAGCTCACAAATTTGTGCGTTGTATTCTTTCCCCTAGACTACAATAGAAAGTCAATATGCCACTTAAAAGGGAATCAGAACCATAATAAAGTACTTAAAGACGACACAATCTCTATCTGTGGCGGTGGCGTCCGGTGACTAGTGGCGGTGGCATCTAGCGAGAATGAGTGGCTTTAGATGGTGATAAGTTGCTTGCCATAGTTGAAAGGTGGGATACGGTGGTGGTGGTTGGATTTATTAGTGGTGGTGGAAGTTGGTTGTGTGTGTGTCTATATAGAGAGGGAGAGGGGGGAGAAAGAAGTAGAGAGATGGGTGAGTGATTAGGGTTAGGAATTGGGAGGATATGTTATATATGTAATTTTTTGTTTTATTTATTAAGAAAAATATAAATAAAAGCATGAAATGACCTTGATACCCTTAAGTGAATGGATTTAACTTAAATGTTTAAGATGGTTAGTGTTAATGGACGAAAGATGTAATGAGTTTTCTAAT